>CAWUFW010000482.1:0-1377500 GCA_963921515.1 Calotriton arnoldi
AAACACGCGAATCCAACCGACCGACACGCACCCGGAACAAATCCGACCGAATCGTACCCGCCAACTCCAACCCGCAAAGTACGATGCAAGGCGCGAAAAACACGACCGAGTCGGACGGAGGACAAGCCGTACGACCGACACGCATACAAAACCGAGCCGAAGCAACACAATACACCGCGACCGACGCGTACGCAGCATACAAAACTGCACAAACACAGCGTGAACGAAACGGAAAACACCGTACGAGACCAATGCAGGGTCCGACTCGGTCACAAGAACGTTTCCAACATACACAAACAGCACAAAGGAAAAATCAACCAAAAAAAGGCCAAACAAGCAATTACCAAGCCAATAAATACTGGGGGGGTGGGGACAGAGAACAAAGACACACCCACAACTCCACCTATATAAAGGACACAAATCACTACCATGAGCCTTTGCAAATGCCATTCCACTGCCAGCACCCAAGAGAAAGCAACCACACACCCACAGCTCATCCCTCACACAAGCCACACACCAGCAGCACACCAACAAATACCTACCTCACATACACCCAGCACAACACACACCCACACACCCTCACCTGCACACCAACACACACATCACCCACCATCACCACCCATCACCATGCCCCCAAGAAGAATCACAAGTTCCTAGATTGTGAATTGGAAGTCCTGGTGAGACGAGATCCTCAGGGTAGAGCCACAGCTGTTTGGCACATTGGTCCAACAGACCCCCATGTCGCAGAAAACCAAGATGTGGGAGAGGATCATCAACAGGGTGAACGCCCAATCACCATGTCGGCGCACAAAGAGCGACATCCAGAACAGGTGGTATGACGTGCGCAGGAGGGTACGGAAACTGCTGAAGCAAGATTACATCAACAGCCAACACACCGGCAGTGGCCCTCCTGCCAAGCCAATATACCTCAGGCCCTGGGAGGAGAAGGTGCGGGCCATCCTACCGCCAGTGAGCATATATGGACTAGAGGACATCCCAGAGCCTGGTGAGTACACAACAAATGTACACAATAAACTGCCACAAAACACACACATCACTGTCAAGGGGAGAGTCAAACCATGCACACATAGCAATTACACAGCAACTAGAACAGAATCATCCCAAAATGTGTATGTCAGTCAGATAAACACAACACATGCCATCAAAAAAGTCACATCCAACTGTGCCAACACATGTACAAACACAACCACAACTACAGCTAGGCAGTGGCACAAATAGAACTAACACACACATCCACACATGTAGCCACCACAACAACACCAACACACAGTGAAGACCACTCAAAGGAAGGAATTCTGTGTATGCTGGCCAAGTCAGTGTAGCCAATAGCATCATGGGAGTCGCAGTCACACATATTGCCCCCCCCACAACTGTCCCATCAACACCACCCTGAACCATGCTCACATCACAGGGAGTGGAGAAGGACTCACAAGATGGCTGACACTGGCTACTGCTGTGGGGAGCACAAGGCCCTGCTGGCAACTGTGCACCAACAAACAGCAGGACACCACTGACTGACATCCTGAGAGACAACTTACACTCCCTGCAATGCAAGCACGTTCCATGGTGGGATATCTGGCTGGCTGGGTGGGAAGGGGGACTTGCAGCACTGACTATAGTCACCAGCACCTCCCCTCACCCCCCCCAACACAAACTCCACAGTACCCACCTGGTAGAATGCAATGCCCTCCATCCTAACACAAGATCCCACAAAGCACCACCACCCTGGGTTATGTTGTGTGAAGCACAGGGACACTCTTGGGACTCTTAGCCAAACAACTGCCAGGACAACACTCCCAGCCATCCTGTCAGCACAGCCAGCCCACCCCACAGGGAAGCAGAGTCAAAAGGAAGGAAGCATGGGCATGCTGGGAAGGAGGGTGGAGGCAATAGCATGATGGGAGTCGTAGTCACAGACATAGCTCACCCCCACAACTGTCCCATCAACACCACCCTGAACCATGCTCACATCACAGGGAGTGGAGAAGGACTCACAAGATGGCTGACACTGGCTACTGCTGTGGGGAGCACAAGGCCCTGCTGGCAACTGTGCACCAACAAACAGCAGGACACCACTGACTGACATCCTGAGAGACAACTTACACTCCCTGCAATGCAAGCACGTTCCATGGTGGGATATCTGGCTGGCTGGGTGGGAAGGGGGACTTGCAGCACTGACTATAGTCACCAGCACCTCCCCTCACCCCCCCAACACAAACTCCACAGTACCCACCTGGTAGAATGCAATGCCCTCCATCCTAACACAAGATCCCACAAAGCACCACCACCCTGGGTTATGTTGTGTGAAGCACAGGGACACTCTTGGGACTCTTAGCCAAACAACTGCCAGGACAACACTCCCAGCCATCCTGTCAGCACAGCCAGCCCACCCCACAGGGAAGCAGAGTCAAAAGGAAGGAAGCATGGGCATGCTGGGAAGGGGGTGGAGGCAATAGCATGATGGGAGTCGTAGTCACAGACATAGCTCACCCCCACAACTGTCCCATCAACACCACCCTGAACCATGCTCACATCACAGGGAGTGGAGAAGGACTCACAAGATGGCTGACACTGGCTACTGCTGTGGGGAGCACAAGGCCCTGCTGCCAACTGTGCACCAACAAACAGCAGGACACCACTGACTGACATCCTGAGAGACAACTTACACTCCCTGCAATGCAAGCACGTTCCATGGTGGGATATCTGGCTGGCTGGGTGGGAAGGGGGACTTGCAGCACTGACTATAGTCACCAGCACCTCCCCTCACCCCCCCCAACACAAACTCCACAGTACCCACCTGGTAGAATGCAATGCCCTCCATCCTAACACAAGATCCCACAAAGCACCACCACCCTGGGTTATGTTGTGTGAAGCACAGGGACACTCTTGGGACTCTTAGCCAAACAACTTCCAGGACAACACTCCCAGCCATCCTGTCAGCACAGCCAGCCCACCCCACAGGGAAGCAGAGTCAAAAGGAAGGAAGCATGGGCATGCTGGGAAGGGGGTGGAGGCAATAGCATGATGGGAGTCGTAGTCACAGACATAGCTCACCCCACAACTGTCCCATCAACACCACCCTGAACCATGCTCACATCACAGGGAGTGGAGAAGGACTCACAAGATGGCTGACACTGGCTACTGCTGTGGGGAGCACAAGGCCCTGCTGCCAACTGTGCACCAACAAACAGCAGGACACCACTGACTGACATCCTGAGAGACAACTTACACTCCCTGCAATGCAAGCACGTTCCATGGTGGGATATCTGGCTGGCTGGGTGGGAAGGGGGACTTGCAGCACTGACTATAGTCACCAGCACCTCCCCTCACCCCCCCCAACACAAACTCCACAGTACCCACCTGGTAGAATGCAATGCCCTCCATCCTAACACAAGATCCCACAAAGCACCACCACCCTGGGTTATGTTGTGTGAAGCACAGGGACACTCTTGGGACTCTTAGCCAAACAACTGCCAGGACAACACTCCCAGCCATCCTGTCAGCACAGCCAGCCCACCCCACAGGGAAGCAGAGTCAAAGGAAGGAAGCATGGGCATGCTGGGAAGGGGGTGGAGGCAATAGCATGATGGGAGTCGTAGTCACAGACATAGCTCACCCCCACAACTGTCCCATCAACACCACCCTGAACCATGCTCACATCACAGGGAGTGGAGAAGGACTCACAAGATGGCTGACACTGGCTACTGCTGTGGGGAGCACAAGGCCCTGCTGCCAACTGTGCACCAACAAACAGCAGGACACCACTGACTGACATCCTGAGAGACAACTTACACTCCCTGCAATGCAAGCACGTTCCATGGTGGGATAACTGACTGGGTGGGTGGGTGGGTGGGAAGGAGGTCTGGCTGACAACCAAACACAATCAATGCAGACCATGTTCACACCCCAGAGAATACATAGAAATGCCCAAATAATGCAGGACAATGTGCCACACCAATATCAACCCCTGACTGTGACGACTTAGGACAATACAATGTACAGGCCCGCACCCCGAGGCACAGTCACAACTGTCAGGTGTGTCAACCACTGATGCCTGCAGAAACATGACATACATTGTTTGTGTCTCCCAAAAACAGGTGATGATAGGGACACAGCAGCAGACGCTGAGGAGTCCCAGTCCCAGGCTCAAGAGGATGCCGAGCTCACTGGCGTCGTACAGCCTCTGTCCTCCTCGGACGATGAAGAACAACCTGGCACATCCGGTGCAAGTCAACATGCTGCACCAGCAGGACCACCAGCTGCAGCACCAGCAGGTCCACCAGCTGCACCCCCTGCACCCACCCCTCCAACGACTGTCACCACGAATACCATCCCTGCCGACATGGACAGAATAAGGAACAACACCAGCGCAGTGACCCTGGACCAACCTGGGGCCATGGACACCACCACCACCACCAACCCCCAAGGTGGACCAGGGTTATCTGTGCGTGCAACTGCACACACTGCACATGTCAGCAGGGGTGGTGGGAGGGGTGGGAGACAGAGGTCGCTGCTTGCAGACGTTGCTGGTGTGCATGAAGACCCACAACTGGTACGCATAGCTGATGCGTACCAGTCCAGCACCGGAGAGCTCAGCCAGGTAGTGGGGCTCCTCAGAGACATCAAACAGCAGCAGGCTGCCCATCATGCCCGCTTGGACTCCCACATGTCCCAAGTGGAGTCACACATGTCACGTGTGGACTCCCACATGTCACGTGTGGACTCCCACATGACCCGCGTGGAGTCCAAGTGGGATGTACTACATGAGATGACGGCGGTGCACAGGGACATTTTACAATGCCTCCGCCAGATGAACAGCAACCAGTCCACACCTCCCTGTGTGCCAACAACATCTGGTACCGAACAAACTGCAACTGCCACAGGGAGGGAGGAGGACTCTGGCGGAGAGTCCCCTGCACCGCAGCAGCCTGCACTTGAGGGCCCCCCCCAAGAAGAGGGGTCGTCCGAGGAGGGGAAAGTGAGAGGCTGATGGCCAAGCGCAACTCCCAGGAAGCCTGAACCTGTTCTGGATTTTCGCCTTTGTGCACAGACTGTTCACCCTGTTGATGGCAACACTACTCCCACACATAGCATGGGGAGTACAAGTTGGAACAATGTGTCAGACAACTGTGGCCCCGATACTGGGGATCCTGTCTACCTGGACTTTCTATTCATCTAGGAACTTGGGATTGCAAGATTCATGTACAGCACAATCCATCCTATGCACTATTATCACAATAAACACACTAATACACCATACTTGCCTCTGTCGTGATTCCAACGTGGGTGCTGTTATGGGGATGATGAACTGCAAAATTACACAGTGTATGCGAACTGCAACAGCAAGGACAACACAGGCATGTGAGTACAGGCAACGTGACACATATGAGGGAGACACACCACCAGGGCTACACAACACATACACACCTAGGCCATCTGACTCATTGCCTACACTGATGTTGCCAGGGAAGACGGTGCAATGCACAGACACCACACCCATTCCCAGTTGTAGTCAAGTAGCCCACAGGTGCAGTAAGCAAATGGCACTCAAATGTGTGACCACAGACAACGCACATCACTAAGTGAAGCACAGGTTTATTACACAGTAGCAACATGCCGTAACCACTACAGATGCAAGGTAACCCCACCTGGTAGCGGGCACACAGTCAACAACTGTAGACAGAAGGAAGTCCATGGGTGTGGCGCACATCACCTGTAGGGACACAACAGCTACCAGCCTGGATGTGCAATCACGTCGTCGGTGGACACAGTTGACCAAACGAATCTGAAAGTACCCTGTGAAGGACAGAAATGACACACAGTCAAAAGCAATGCAGTACAGGACAGAACAGCAAAACTCATGCACAATACATGTTACAAGATACCCACCCAGAACCAAGTTAGCATGTCAACACTGTTGGGGAGTACAGCCCACCTGTCACCACACATCGCAACACACATCCTGTCAAGTAGCCCATGGACACACTCCAACAGCACCAGAGCACCACCCACACATCATGCCAACTCACATCATTCACATGACACCTCAGGATACTCACATTCAGCTAAAGAAGTTGGTGATGAGCTGTGTGCGGACATCACCATCACCATCATCATCATCATCGTCACTGGCATCGTGGTCCAGGCCAGGATCCTCCACAGGTGGCGGATGTTGGTCATCGTCATCCTGGATGAGAGGCAACTCCTTCCGCACTGCCAGGTTGTGGAGCATGCAGCAGACGATGATAATCTTGCACACTTTCGCAGGGGCATATGGGAGGGACCCTCCGGTCTTGTCCAGGCAGCGGAAGCGGCTCTTCAGGAGACCAAAGGTCCGCTCAATCACTCTCCTGGTCCGACCATGTGCCTCATTGTAGCGCATCTGGGCAGGTGTCACAGGGTTCCTGAGGGGTGTCAGCAACCACGGCATGTTGGGGTATCCCGAGTCACCTACGGACAGACAAGTGCACATCAGCTGACTTGGAAAAGTGGGCGGAATACTACAGATCAGATCACACACAATGGCACAAAGTCAGTACACACCGACAAGCCAGGCACGCTGGTTCTGCATCTGTGCCATCAACCTGGGGATGCGACTACTCCTCATCACAAAGGCATCGTGTGCTGAACCAGGGAAACGGGCACACACGTGTGTGATGGTCATGTCTGCAAGACACACCAAAGGGGAAATTGACCGAGTGGTAGTGCTTGCGGTTCCTGTAGGCCTGCTCCTGGGCCTGTGGTGGTACCAAAGCCACATGTGTCCCATCAATGGAGCCAATTACATGCGGCATCCTCCCCAGGGCATAAAAGTCACTCTTCACGTCAGTGAGTCGTCGCAGTCTAGGGAAATAGATGTACCGGTTCAGGAAGAGCAACATTGCCGCCAAAACATCGCGGAGCACACGGCTGAACATGGTCTGTGACATCCCACCAGCAGACGCCACAGTATGTTGGAAGGTACCGGTGGCAAAGAAGTGTAGGGCTGCCATCACCTTCACCTTGGGGGTCAGCGCTGTAGGATACGGCCGGCCAGGCTGCAAATGTGGGGACAACTGCACTGCCAAATCCTCAATCAGCTGCCTGGTGAAGCGGTACCGTCGGATGCTGTCCCGTTCCACCATCGTTGCCAGGTCTGGGAATGGCCGATGGACAGCAGGAGCCCTGCAGTGCAGAGGAGAAGTAAGCAAGATCGTCAGTCACCCCACATATGCGGCATTGAACACACTCAAGATCCCAACATACATCATCATGAGGCACAACTACATGAAGTGTGCAGTACCGGAACGACATTTATGGTACATACATGGCCAACATCTGTCAACACGGTCCTACAGGTGGCATCAATTTGTCCCAGGTTGGCCCATTGGATATCATGATGCTGTGTCACAGTCACCCCCAGTGACATGTGAGGACAGATGTGCCCCAGGCACCACAGCTCAACGACAGGCACATTCCCAGGGACCCTGTAATGCCACATGGACACTGGCATCACCTGGAGTATCATGTGTACACCACAACAAAACAAACATGACCCCCACAGGTAGTGGCCACACTTGCCATGGCAGGAGAGCCATGGACGTCTGTGACACACACGCACAACATCAGAGTCCATGCACACACAACGTGGATGTGGAGACTGTCTCCCATTGTGCACATGAAATCAGAGACATTGTAAACACTACATGCACAAAGACTGTGGAGGGCCATCACTATTGTGCCACTGGGACACCCTGGCTCAAACATACCGTCCCACATGGGACTCACGGGGTATGTGACATGACATACACAAACACCACTGTGAAATGTGACCATGGCACATGCACAGATATGAACAGTTGCACATCACAGTGGTCACGTACACGTAACACCCAGGATCCTGTCCCCATTAACACGTGCACAGCCTGGGGGTGGCTGCCCACAGGTGACACCCACAGGACAACATGTACACCAACATACACACAATAGGAAATGCAGCCTTACATGCCTTATGATAAGGTTTGGACAGGCTGTCGTGATGTAGGTGTGCCCCTCACTCCCTGGGAGCTATCTGTGGCTGGCATATGTCCATCTGAGACAGGCATGCTGACATATGCCAGTCACATGTACAGTGATGCGTTGTACTGCAATGGACCGATCGGTGCCTCCGGCCGGCCCATTGCTTTCAATGTGTGCGGGTACGCGTTGTACCCCTGTGCGCGTTGAACAGCAATGGACCGATCGGTGCCTCCGGCCGGCCCATTGCTTTCAATGTGTGCGGGTACGCGTTGTACCCCTGTGCGCGTTGAACAGCAATGGACCGATCGGTGCCTCCGGCCGGCCCATTGCTTTCAATGTGTGCGGGTACGCGTTGTACCCCTGTGCGCGTTGTACCTCAATGGACCGATCGGTGCGCACCCATTGACAATGGGCTTGCCTGGCAACGGACGCGTTTTCGAATATTCGAACGAGTCGGTTGCTGGAAAATCAGTTGGTCACCCACAACAATGTTGCAAAATCATGTATGTCATGAAGTTGAAGATTTGAAGGATGCTGTGGGCGTGTTTTGGTGCTGCTATTCCATGGATTGGCCAGATTCAGAAGATGCAAACGACTTGGACCTATCACTTTGGACACAAGGGACAGTATCTGCCTCTCCAGCACATATATATTGCTGCATGTTCCCCTGAGAGCCCACTTGCCTGCACTACATGCTCCAGGACGACATCTGCCACTGCACTGCTGCTGTCTCTGCCCCTCTGGACCCTGCAATGGCACGTACTGTGGAGAGAGCCCCAGCCTTCAGCCTTGAAGAGAACCAGGCCCTGCTGGACAGCCTACTTCCACAGTACAGCAAGCTGTATGGGACACCAGGGGAGCAGGTGAGTGTTCTGTGCACTGCCTTTCTGAATGTGCATTTTGTCTGACTAGCAAGGCTGAGAGTCAGCACACCACTGGCTAGCAGGCTCACTGAGTAGTTGTCACCCCCATAGTGTGTAGTGACTTGCACTGGACAGGTATGGTGCAGTGACAGTGCTTCTGAACAGGGTTTTACTCCCCATGCTATGATACCATGTAGTGACTTCTGGAAAACTGTCCATGGGCAGCCGTGCACTGCCTGGGTACACCATGTGCCCCTGTGATTGCGACATGTATATGCAACTGTGTCATGCACGGATATGTTGCATGTGTAGTAATGTCCTTATCACTTTGTCATCCTGACAGGCTTCTGCCCATCGGAAGCATGAGATCTGGAAGGACATCGTCCGGGCTGTCCGGTCCGTGGGGGTCTACAAGCGCCGGATCCGCAACTGCCAAAAGAGGTGGCAGGACCTTCGGGGCTGGACCCGGAGGATTGCACGGGTCCAGCTGAAGCTGTCGCCTCCTCGCAGGAGGGGCGGAACACGGACCCTGACCCCCACATGCTCAGGATCCTGGCGGTGGTCTTTCCAGACCTGGATGGGCAGCTGAAGGCCAGAGAGCAGCAAGGAGGGGGTGAGTCAAAGACTGCACTGTGTACTCTGTCTAACATGTTATGTGCCCTCCTCGGGCCAGGTTGAACTGCCACAGTACAGCAGTCATGTTGTCCAGGAGCCATGTCCCTCTATTGTGCACTGCCCACTCCTCATCTGATACCCAGGTGTGGCCCTTACATGCAGGGAATTCTGTCACTTAGGACTGTGTCCTTGCAGTTTGCTTGACTCAAGGTGGGAGACAGCATCTGTTTCCCTGACTCTGTGGTGGGCATCATGGGTGGGTCCATTGCTTACACAATGCCTGTATTCTGACATGTATTCAGCGTGTTACTTTGATCTGTGGTCCAATTGCTGAGCTGATCCACCACATGTGGCTGGGGTACCTGGCACACACCCATGCTGCGGGTGGGAACAATGTTTGGGCCCCAGGAGTATGTATATGACGTGTGTCACACATACTTAGCCAGCTGCCTACAGTCCAGGGCTCATCCCTCATTCATGTGGGGCTGGACAGTCATGCCTACTCCAGGCCATACAATACACTCTGTACTCCCACTCCCGTGTATCAGAGGACACATTGTGCACAGTGATTTGCCCCTCAGGTGTCTGCCTCTGTGTCAGTGTGCTGTGGATTAGTCGCCAGGACTGCTGTGGAGTTTCTTGGTAGGGGCTCAGCATGCCACTGGAGATGTGACCATAGGAGACGATACTTGTGTGACACATAGGTGTCTGATCAGCTGCCCATGCAGACTGGGGCATGTAAATGTGAAGTTCAGGCAGCTGTTCCCCATGCACAGCAGAGTGTGAGGGGCTCAGGTTCCGAGGGTAGTGTCACAGGTCTCCCATATGTCCAATAGGTATGACCTGGACAGATGAGGGTTAAGAGGATGTGTTGTGGGGGGATGTACATGTGCACTTGTGCAGCTCCAGGACTTGCATTCCCCATGACCTACTATTGTGACACAGTGCAGAGTGTTGTTGTCTGGCTGCAAAGTCATACATCACTGAGACAGTGATGTATGACTTTGCAGTCATGCCTCCGCCATGGCATGTGTCTACTGATTGGTGATCCTGCAGGGGAGTGACATGTGCTACATGCACACCATAGTGGCGCTGGCTATCAGGACATGGGTGCATCATGGTGTCTGTCGCTGGTATGCATCACATGCATTTCCTATTTGACTCTGGGCATCCCTTACATCCGTAAACCTGTACTGACTCAGTGGCAAGAGCTGTGATGTGTCCACACCGTGTCCTCTGCACTGTCCAACTACTGTGTACTTGGTGCATGTGTCAACACTGGGGTGTTGCAATCCAACAGACACCAGACAGATGGGTGCAAGGCCATGTGGGATGTGAGTGCCATGCTTGGCATCAGACTGACAATTGACTTCTCCTGTTCAATTAGTGCACTTTTAGCAATGTACAACTAATGATGCCAGGGCTTGCTCTGTGATGTGCTGTGCTCACAGTGGTGTGTGCGTTATGTGCAGGTGACTGATGTCTGTCTGTTTCCCCATTGTTTGCAGATACATCCACGGCCACGGAAGGGGACAGCTCCACGGACCAGGAGGAGCCGGAGAGCCAGACTGGGTCAGCAGCCGAGGAGTGGTCGGAGGGACCCAGTGGCACGGAGGGCGAGGGGAGCCACACCGAGGAGTCCTCAGCAGCATCCACCTCAGCTGAGGACCAGAGCAACTCGGAGGATGACTCCCTTGTGGAGGCGGGTGTCAGCAGCCACCACACCCCAGCTAGTGTTGCTGTCCCCGCCACCACCAGCACCACCACCGCCCTCCCATCGGCTCCCATTCCCCAGGTCCGTGGAGGCTCCCATGTCCGGGAGCGTGTCTCCTTTGGGCCAGGCACCGCACCCCTGCCCCTGTGTCCCCTGCTGCCCTGAGTGAGGAGTCTGTGTACCTCCTTCGCCAGCTCCATGTAGGGCAGACAGCCATGCTGAGTGTCCTCCATGCGCACACCGCGCTGTTGACTCAGCTGGTGTCGTTCATGGAGGGCATCTCATCGGGCATGTCTGACCTACAGAGGGGCAATAGGTCCATGGACTCCTCCCTGACGGCAGCAGTGTCCCTCCTCAAACGGTCCCTCACCCCTCCTGCCTCTGCTCCATCCACACTCCCCAGCACCTTACCCATCCCAGGCACACACACACTGGCACACACCAGCACACACACATCCAGCACACTGACACACACGCCAATGACAAAACGCACACGCACGCACATTCAGGGGACTGAAGCCAGACTCACAGGGGATGGGGCCCTGGAACACACACACGCATCCACATGCACTGCGCAGTCCTCAGTTCCCTCTCCCTCCAAAGCACCCTCCCTTGCCTCACCTGCAACCCCAAAGTCACAGCAGCTCTTCCTCTGTGACCTCGGCCTCTTCCCCACCGATGAAGCTGCTCCAGCATCCCGGGGGAAGAGGAAGCCCACCCACACGGAGCAGAGTGCCCCTCGCCCCCGGACACCCTCCCCCAGGCGCAGACGGACTGAGGCCCCCACCCGCAAGTCCCCCGGAGTGCTAAGAGCAAGACCCCGCCACCGCCCTGCAGCTCAGGCACAAGGTCTCCGTCCTCCATCCCTCAGGCCCCCACTGCACAGGTGCCCCCACCACACCCTGCCCCAGGTTCCCCCACCCACAGATATACCATCCCCAAGATGCTCCGGCCTTCTCCCCCTGCCACTTGCTCTCCCAGCACCACACCCCCGCTGCGCTTGTCTGTGCCACTGATGTGGTGAGGGTGTCCCCCCTCTGTCCAACCCACCTTGCCTGTTCCCCATTCTCCTCCCCTGGAGGTAGGCACTGCAGTGGAGTCCACTACCGCCCTGTCTGACTTGGGCACTGCAGTGGCGGACCTGTCCACCCCATCTGCAGGGTCCACTGCAGTTGTGCCGGCACCCACGACATCTGTGTCATGCCCCCAGTTGTGCCGGCACACACCATGTCAGACACCTCCACTGCAGTTGTCAGTGGCTCTCCAGCACCCACCACCCCTTCCCTGACTCCCCCTGGTGAGCCCTGATCCTGTCCCTGCGGTGCCTGGCCTGCCCCCGGTTGCCCCTCCTAGTGGATTGTCCCTGGTATTGTGCAGGCATGCGTAGGGTGACATCTGCCAGTGTCACCCTGTTTGAACTTTGACAATGGACTGGCCATTGGCCTTTGCTCTTTTTTCAGGACTTCGTTTGGCCTCAACACATATGCTGAATAAAGCAACTTTCTTTTCTCTAGTGCTCATGCTTCAGATGTACATGTTGTTGGTGCAGCTAACCATGCCCTTGCTGCAGTGATGGTGATATCTGGTCTCATGATTATGAAGTGTTACTGTGCAGGAACCCATGTGGTCCAGGGGGAATGTGTCCTATCATGTGGTGTATCCATGTCATCAATAGCAGCATCTGAGGGTGTCATGTGTTCAGTATTTGGCAATGGGTTTCCTACTTACATTGGCAATTTCATATCTGTGGCTTCCACCCCTGCACATCTGTTGTGCCTGCCATCGTTGCATTTGTCTACTTCCCTGACCGTGTTGCCATCTCCAGTGGACATGCAGGTTTGGGCATCAATGGGGAGGGACTCATCCGTGTAGTCAGTGCAACATTGCTATACAAGTGTGTTGGATCTGTGCTGATGATTCCGTTGGCACATCCATGACCAGGCTGATGTGATGGGAGCCCTCATTTGGTGCTAATTGTTGATTGTGTGACCAAGTGCTCAGCTGACATGATGGGGCCCTACTGAGGCAACATATGGCACAGCTTTCCTCACACAGGAGTGGAGTCCCCTCATGGCAGTGTGTACACGTGTGACATTGCCTGCGCCCAAGGTGTGTGTTGTATGTGCATGTCTGTGTGTTCACTTCCATTCATCTGCGCATGCTGTGATCCCTAGTGTTGTACCTGTTTGTGATGCTTGCTGACTTGAGCTATGTTCCCCCAAAGTCTTCTCCTGTGTTCTCTGTGATGTGGGTGCATGGCACATTACTGGTCATCAGGGTGTCACCCATAGGTGTGTTTGCTGTCAGGGCAGAGTTTGTGTGCTGACGCAGATGGGTCACAGTCAGGTTTCCCTTTGGCACTTGTTGTTTGCCCCTGTCATGTGATTTCCAGTTTGTGTTATCTTTCAGTGATTGTGACACGTTGTGTGTGTGACTGCTGGCACTCCTTAGGGTCCGGGCTGCAATGTTGGTTGTTGTCTATGTGTGTTCTTTGTGGGTGACCTTGGCTTCTTCATTGGTGTGTGACTGTGGCTGGGATCCCATTGGTCGGTGTGGTATTGCCGTCATGTCCATGTACAGCGTAGTGTGCAGTGTGTCAGACATTCAGGAGTCTTGTTGAGTGTCCATGTGTGATGTGTTTCTACACCTTGGTTCCCACCCACCACCCTGGAATAGTCATGGGTGCATGTGCAATGTCACCAGTGCATGTGTACTTCACTGCTGCACATTGTTGGAGGTCGAGGGGTGTGGTCTTGAGTGTGTGCAGATGAGAGTTGTTGCCCGGCTAGTCCCCTGCCTCCATGTTGGCCTTGGCTTACTGGCCATGCTGATTGATTTGTGCTTGTGTAGGTGTGATGGTAGTTTGTTGCTCAGGACACCTGACTGTGGTTCACAGTGTGAACGACATTTAGCTTTGTCATCACAGTGGTATTTTTATTCAGCCCAGGGTCACCACATTGTGGGGGCCCTGGGGGTGGTGCTGTGGTGTGTCTGTGACTTGCTGTGTCAGTTGTTGTTCCTACGTGCCTGTGTGACATGTGTGTTTTGTGCTCCCTCTCACCTGTCAATGCCTGCTTGCCCACATAGGGGATTTGGATCCATGAGTTACCTTAGTGTGGCAGTGTATGCACATCTGTATGATTGGTATTCAGCTCTCCTCATGTGTTGTGTTGTTGCCTGGGGACACTGGCACCCCCACCCCTCACCTGCTGTGTATGATGACAGTGTTGGTCTGCCTGTTTGTGTTTGTGCATCTGCACCACTGCATTGGCATATCTTGGGTGTGCCATTGGCTGTATGTTGTTTGGTGTGTTTCCCCTGCTGTCCCTGGGACTCCTAGGTCATCGGTCAGCACAGTGATCATGGTTTGTGTGTCCCATTGCTGCCATGGTATGGTATCTGTTCACCTCACATCTGCTGTCTCCACAGGGTATCTGCATTTGTGTGCCCATTGGTGCAAATATGTGGGTCTGCATTCTGATGGTCACTTCTGTCATTGTGTCATTGATGACTGTTGACGGTCTCAGCCCCCATGGGTGTTGTTTGTCTGCACATGGCCAAAGGAATGTCTCATTTGCACTGCAGTATTTGGCTCCCCCAATTTATGTTGCAATGGGACACATACACTACTTTGCCACAGATGAGTTTTTGGTTCTGTGACCAGGAATGATCCATGCAGTTTGGCAGTTGCAGCTCTTTCTTTGTCAACAATTACCTTTTGGTCACTGTGATGATGAGGGTGTAGACCCCATTGCCACAATGGTCAAAATGTGCTTCAGCTATGGACCCCACACTTCCCTTTTGGTCACTGTGATGATGGGGGTTTAGACCCCATTGCCCAATGGTCAAAATGTGCTTCAGCTATGGACCCCACACTTGCCTTTTGGTCACTGTGATGATGGGGGTTTAGACCCCATTGCCACAATGGTCAAAATGTGCTTCAGCTATGGACCCCACACTTGCCTTTTGGTCACTGTGATGATGGGGGTTTAGACCCCATTGCCACAATGGTCAAAATGTGCTTCAGCTATGGACCCCACACTTGCCTTTTGGTCACTGTGATGATGGGGGTTTAGGCCCCATTGCCACAATGGTCATGGGCTGCTTGCATTGTGGGTGCCACACACATATATGTGTGGCACATGTGCTAGGGGGTCACATTGTATGTTCAATGTCATGTTCGGTGTTGTAGGCATTTGACACAGCCTGCTCACACGCTTGTCATGGTGGTGGGGGGATGTCTTAATCTTGCATTCCCTAGGTTGTGGTGTGCTTGTTGTGTCATGCATTGTCCATCCTATGAGTGGGGGTGGTAGTAGTGGTAGGCATCCAGCCCCCTGGCCAAGGGTGGTAGTAGTGGTAGGCATCCTGCCCCCTGGCTAAGGGTGGTAGTAGTGGTAGGCATCCTGCCCCCCTGGTTGAGGGTGGTAGTAGTGGTAGGCATCCAGCCCCCCTGGCTAAGGGTGGTAGTAGTGGTGGGCATCCTGCCCCCTGGCTAAGGGTGGTAGTAGTGGTGGGCATCCTGCCCCCCTGGGTGAGGGTGGTAGTAGTGGTGGGCATCCTGCCCCCTGGCTAAGGGTGGTAGTAGTGGTGGGCATCCTGCCCCCTGGCTAAGGGTGGTAGTAGTGGTGGGCATCCTGCCCCCCTGGGTGAGGGTGGTAGTAGAGGTAGGCATCCTGCCCCCTGGCTAAGGGTGGTAGTAGAGGTAGGCATCCTGCCCCCTGGCTAAGGGTGGTAGTAGTGGTGGGCATCCTGCCCCCCTGGGTGAGGGTGGTAGTAGTGGTGGGCATCCTGCCCCCTGGCTAAGGGTGGTAGTAGTGGTAGGCATCCAGCCCCCTGGGTTGGGGTGGTGGCGCGCATTCAGGCCCCTGTGTGCATATGTGGCATTGGTGATGGGCATCCCGCCCCTATGGTGCTGCTGTTGCTGGTGTAAGTATATTCAGATTCCCAGTGTATGTGTGTGATGTGTCGTGTACGTGTTGTATGTGTTTTGTGGTTGGTGTCTGACTTACCTTCTGCGCCGTACGCGTCCGTGCCTGTTCCGGTAGTAGATGTAGAATATTGGTATGATCGGGACGAAGGGATTCATGGTTGGTTCGTGTCGTTCGTCCTTCTCGTTGCTTCGCGTCGTCCTCGTCGCTTGGCTTCGTCCTCGTCGCTTCGCTTCGTCCTCGTCGCTTCGCGTCGTCCTCGTCTGTGCTGTGTTCGTCTCGTAGCCGTGGATCGTGTTGTGGCGCGATTCGGAGCTTATGTGCGCCTCTCCCGGATGCTTTGACGTGCCGTGCGTAGCGACGGGTTCGGCGCGTACGGAAAGCGCATCGTACTTGTCCGGCCGGACGGGGCTGCATTTTCCCTTCCGTGCGACTCGATTCGGCGTTTCCGGATTCGCCTCGGTCGGAGAACAGGACCTGGTTTGGGTGAGTACGGCTCGGCCGGATTCTTTGCTGTTGTGCGCATCGTACTTGCTCGTTCGGTGTGCTGTACGGATCGGTCGGGAAACTGGCTTTCGCATGGCTTTTTTCCCGACCGAATAGTATTGGGTGCGCCTCCGACCGAGATCGGAATCGGCCCCTTAGTCTATTTAACTTGCTTGCACGGCCATGGCAGATGGAGCAGAAATTGTACCAGTGGCTTGGAAATTACCTTTCATTTTTGGGCTGCAATGTGTACTTATGCCACCAACAATCATGTAAAAAATATAATGGCTGCACAGAACACAATTGTGCTCTGGATGGACTGCAGTTTGAAAGCGCTTCTGTGACACATGCAATGGAAGAAGCCTTTGTAATTTTAATACATTAATAAGTCACCCCTAAAGAGTGCTTTGTACACCCATAAGGCAGGGTGCTATCAGACTCAAGTTACCTCTAACCTGTAGATCCAAATGTTGCTGCAGGAACAACGTGGGACCACTTGTCTCCTTCCCCATCAGCAGTGCCAAACATGCCCAAGACTGTGCTTGATACAGACGGCGAAGAGGGAGAATATAGATAGGGGTATGAAATAAGCTACACATGAGACAACAACAGCTTGCAGTCACATAGCTTATGTTGTCAAATGGAGGCTATTTTGGGTGTTCTGCATTCTCTCATGCATGATGGCTGTTTCACTATAAAACAAGCATTTACAATGCAATAGGTCTCGCAACTGCGAGTTTTGGAGCTATTGGCATTGTAAATGGCAATGCCTTTTATAAAAGAATTAACAGGCATTGTCATTTACAATACGAAAAGCAACACCTATTGCATTGCAGAGAGCGGTGTCCGTGAAACAGGCGCCACGCACATTAAAGTAAAAAAAAAAAGAAAGAAAGCGCGGTGTCCCTGATGCGGGCGCCGCGCTCATGAATAAAGTTAATAATAAAAAAAATAATGAACCCGAGCGCGGTGTCCCTGAAGCGGGCGCCGCGCTCGGGATTACATTTAAAAAACTAAGTTCCCTCCCCCTCCCGGCCCGCGGAGCCCACGGCGCGGTCATTAATGGCTGCAGGGACAGCCTTGCCGAAGAATTCAAGCAGAGGCTGGAGCAGCTGCTGACAGGCAGCAGAGGGGGAGAGGCAAAGAGGAGAAAAACAACACCGCCAAAGGCGAACTAAGAGAAGACGGCGCCTGCCCCCGACTGACAGCCAGTCATTCCACGCGCCGCCGGGCTGCACAGCCAATGCAGTGACCACCAGAGAGAGGCGAGCTCGCGACGGAGCCCCTTTCCAAACCTACTTCCCAGAGAGCAGCGCGGGGATTCCTGCAACAACGCGGAAAGACAAGTGTTTCGATTGCAAAACTTCGTGGCTGGCTGCAGGCATGGAGCCGGTCGCTTGGACGGCGTTACTCAGTGTCCTCCTGCAGCTTGTGTCGGGGAGACTCGCTGACACGTCCAGGTGAGCTGCTGCCGGTCAGCGTGGCTGCCCTCTGTGTCCAAGAGGTTAAGGCTTTGACGTGAGCGAGTGTGAACCTGTACCTCATTCAGGAGCGTGTCGCCGGCTGTATTTGTAATTTGAATTTAAACATTCTTGATTTTTTTTCATATATAGTTTTATCACGTGTGGTTCGGGGATTGTAGATTTAATTATGCGTGCACAGCTCATGTTTTGCGGCTGGCGAGGACGGAAGGGGGACAGGAGATGTGCACATCGCGTGTCTGTACGTGCGTGTTCACGGGCGCGTTCATAATTGCAGTCCGTCCTGCGCGTGCACATCTCCTGACTCCCTTCCGAAGCAAGTCAGTAACAATAGATCTTGCTAGCGACAGCGCTTTCGCGCTGCGTCGCTAGGCGAGACCTAAAAACACTTCTGTTACTCTCTGTTCTAACATCATTTTCAGTTGCATGCAGTTTCTTTTCTTTGACATGGATTTCACAAAATTAATATTCTACAGAAACTGAAAAATACTTAAAAATCACAGGTGCATAGTAAACAGTCACCATATCAATGGCACAGTACCGTTATCTTGCTAGAGCCAAGGAAATTATCGTGCGATTGCACCTGTTCTGATGTTCTATGCACAGTTGTTAAAGTCCCACAACTTCCGGCACCAAATAGAAACAAAGATTCACTGAGGACATCTAAATAAGTCTGTGAAGGCCCAAAAGACATTTGATTGTTAAAGCACAAACCTAGAAGGCAAGGCAGTTTTACTACATATGTGCAAAGGGCTGTTTAAGAGTTTCACAATCCAAACAAATAATCTAACTTTCCCTATATAATTACTAACCTGAGGCCTCTGAAGACATGGTTGGAAGATATAGAAGAGGTTTAAGGATGCAAGGAAATTGAAGTGATGCTGCAATAGAGGTTCCAAGATGCTCTACAAGTAGGAAACCTCTGAGGAGATTAACTCAGCATCCAGCTTGAACACTGTCTCAGATTGAGAGCCAGAGACACAGATGAAGAGTCAAGCGAAGGAGAGGCTTCCTCTCATCAACAGAGAGGAAAGTGAAGCACCTGGCCATGCCCTGAGTGTGGCTTTTATAGACTGCAGTGTTCCTTGAATTCTGGAATCCTTGAATCTTGCTGTGTATCCTCGAATCCAGATGCAGTCTGCCACTCAGATTGAGTCCCACATGGGGACAGAATTGGCTACCCCTGGGAGGTCAAAATTGGGCAGCAAATGTGGCAGCCACTATCTTGCGAGGCACGATTCTTGTCATACCAGCACAGATGACATCACGAAGGGCAGTGCACTGAGCAAGGGGTTTGAAAGAGGTAGCAAAATGCTCAGGGCCAGAGGTAGACATAAGTTGGAGTTGAGCACTCTACATATCTGGATCAGTCTGCCCTCAAGGTGTCTGATTGTTCAAAAGCTGTTTTCACTGTGTGGGTGTAGCTCGATTCTCCATGAACAGGCGTATATAAAATTAAAACTCTTAACTTCCATTTTCACTTGGGAATATGCTACCAAATGATTCAAAGTTATTTTCCACTCAGTTGTAAAAATGTATTTAATGGTGAAATCAGAGTTTTGATAACTTTGGTGGTAAAGTAACTTTATAAAAATTTACTTTGTGCTTCTTTAACAAAAACTGGTTCAGAACTAGTTTAGCTATTCATCCAATCTCCAGAGGCCAATACACATTCCTGGTTGTAGTTAACAACCATGCTCTCCAGAGGGCAATAGCCTGGTCAGGAAAGCAGGCATGATAGCCACGTCACAAGGATTTGCTGTATAGGAGTGGTGCAGGAACAGATGGCAGAACAAAGGCCGGCCTTTCCACTACCAGCTTTGACTTGGAGATGCTAAATGTGGCTGACAAGGAATGCTTCCATTCATACCTAGAGCCCTCACAGGCTCTCTGGCTCAAGTTCTAGCAGGGGGGAAAACAGTTCTTGACTCTAACAGAGGGAGGTTACTTCATTTAAACAGGGTAGTCATCTATGGATAGGCTGAAACCCTTCGGGTGGAAAGAGAAGTCAGTCATTTTCAATTAGAGGCTTCAGGGAATTTTTACAGGAAAGCAAAAATGAAGTGCTGCAAAAGGAGGTGGGCTTGCAGCGAGGAAGTAGAGAGGACCGGAAAGGAAAAATTCTTCACACAGTGGCTAGTGCCCAGGATATGACTGGCTCCTCACCACTAGCCCTCAAAGCATTTACAGAACAGCAAGACTACACCTGAAGAGGCCCTGCTAGAAGAAAGAATATTTAAGGCGTCTTTTCTCCTGGTGGTACTCAGGGACAAGAACAGCTCTTCAAGGGTCATTTCCTGTTTGCCGGCTCCAAGGACACAAAAGCAGAACTCCTGCATCTAAGACAGATGTCCAAGCTTATCCTTTAGGACTGAACAGGAGGAGCCCTGGCTAGAGAGAGAGACCTAGTGCCAAGATACGTGCCGTGAGGATGGCAGGAGTGACCTGGAGAAACTTTTTCAGCAGTAAGAGAAAAGTGGGACTTAGGTCCTGATTTAGATCTTGGTGGACGGGTTACTCCGTCACAACTGTGACAGATATCCAACCGCCCAAACATAAATCCCATAGGATATAATGGGATTTATATTTCGGCGTACGGGATATCCATCGCTGTTGTGATGGAGTAACCCATCCGCCAAGATCTAAATCAGGGCTTAGTCATTTTATCCACTTCCGAAGGTCTAGAACAATGTGGCAGAGTCTTGCCCAGGAGTTTGCACCCTAGGTTGGCAAGAAAAATGTTTTGTCCTGCTTGGAGCTTTTCACTATGTTGAAACCTTGTGGTGAAGGTAACACGCTCTGTGGAGCCCTGTCCAGCTCCCAACCTTCCCTTGCTGGAGGATTTTTGAAAAACGAAAAAGGGACTATGTCCGAAGGTAGAACAAGTCAGCAAATCCATCCCAGTGGCGAAGTATTTTTTACAGCTGTGAAATCCATCTCTTTTGTCCTGCTCAGTGCTTTTAGAACCAAAACAAATGGATTCAGCAGGAGCTCGACAACGACGTATCTGACTTTGAGAGACTCTCACCAGCTTCAGCTTTGAACCTCGCAATACTGGAAGACTTTGACCTTCAGAAAAAGGATAAAAGCTGTAATTACAATTGGCCTCTCAATTCTGTTGAGGTTGGTAACAGGAGTTACTGGCCCCATAAGTTTTGTACTTTCACACAGTGATTTCAGCTTCTGAAAACAGCCAAAATCTCTGTGTAAAAGTCCAGTAGTGGCTGCTACCGGACAGGGGTGGTGGGAATGAAAAAAAATGAAAAAATGACACCTTTAATGGCCGGCCGTCGCCTCTCCTCCATCCTCGTAATCTTCCTTCTTCCTGCAGTCCCGGCCGGCAGCAGGAAGCACCCGGGCACACAGGCTCCCCTGAACCAATCACAATGCTTCAATGCAGCAATGTGATTGGTCTGAGTGCCGTGATTCGGTGCTCAGACAGGGACAGGGAGCCTGTGCATGTTCCTCACCAGGCTGTGTAATGCAGCGTGGTGGGGAACATGCAAAGTGCATATGAACTGTTTGGCTGGCCCTAGAGGGCCGGACAAACAGTTCATGCACTCTTAGGGAGTGAAAACCACTCCTCCCCTGCTCTGGCCAGCCCTGCCCCACCACTGACTTCAATAGGAAAAATAAAATGATAATAACAATACTTTATTATCATTTTCTTTTTTCTTTTGAGCAGTGGTGTGGCGCACTTCCACCTGAGCGGAGGAGCTGCCACCGTAAAAGTCCAGGACAATGAGGAATTACAGATTCCCACAATAATTCCTCATTTCTTTATGGACCCTCATGGTCTAACTCATAATGGGCCAGATTTTCTGCCCCCCCCCCCCCCGAGTTACCGTTCCCCTCAGTATAGGTAACTTAGGGGTTGTGGAAAATCTGCCACATTTTTTGGGCCTGTGGTAATGAGGGCATTTGTCTTGATGTATTAAACTCTGCTCCATTGCGTTCAGCCTGAAATCAGGCTTAGGCCCTGATGAACCGTAAACTGTTATTTGTCAACGGCACTTTGGCGGGTTCTTCTAATATTTTCTTTATGTTTATGGAGGAACTGTATTTTCATTATGTTTATGGTAGAACCTGTAACACTCGCATGTGGATGTACTAGGTATGTCAATTAGCTGTTCAGCAGTGAGGTGTTGGTGGTCGCTTCTTTTGCAACTTAAAAAAGTTTGCTGAATTCTCCACCTGTGCCAAGTGGATTCTTACCTTTACACACTTACATTTTTAGAGATGTTTTCTCCTGGGCCAAACTTTAAAAATTAATCTTTGGTTCCTTTTATCCGGTTTTAATTGCTTTGGTGTTTTTCAGCCTATTATATTTTCTCAGAATTTCTAAATTGGGTTATTTTCTCACCTTTAAAATTTGTTAGGGAGGTGTGGCCAAGATGGCTACTGAATAGGACGTGTCTGCTCGTCGCTCCGGCTCACCGACTGGGCCCACATTCTTAGCATAGCGAAGCGGGGTCACGGGGTCCAGTAATAGCCCCTGCCGATCGGCCCATGGCGTCTGCCACCTGAAGCTTGATCGCGGAGAGTGGAGACGAGACTGACTACTGCTGGTGGGACGAGAGAGCGGCTCTGCGCGGCGTGGCCTGGCTGCAAGAACACCGGAGAGAGACCGAGGCGGGCGTTGCCTGCGAAGCACAACTAGCTGGCCAGAGGAGAGCGCCGTCCAAGACTGCGGAGCCAAAAGGCGGTGTTGCCGGGTGGGGCCTCTCCTCCTGGCTGTGCTGTCTAAGAAGATTTGAGGCTGCGGCCGGAGCCAGGCAAAATCGAGCCTCGCCGGGGATGGAACGCCAGTGCTACAGACCCAGCGGACGGCCTGCAGAGCACGAAGGACACCACGTGGAGCCCTACCCGAGGTGAGGAGGCAGACATCCCAGGGGGCCCAGAGAAGCGGCGAGATGACCTCCGGCTAGGATTTGCAGACAGCACGGTGCACAGGGGAGGAGATTGGGACCACGCGATCTCCACAGCACGGGACTGACCGCGGCAGGGCGCAGTGCTAACCCCAGGCCACAGAGGGCGCCTGACGAGAGCAGAGCCGTTGGGGCGGTCGAGGGCTGGCCGGCTTACCTCCCCCCCAGAGAAGAGAATCGGTGGAGACACGGAGGGGCGACCGGGCCGGCCCGGACTCGGGTAGCCCCAAAGCAGACATAACAGAAGCATACCGATCAGTTACGGGCTGGCTAGGAGAGCAAGTGAGGGGCCATCCTGCTCCAACCAGATGGAGGTGGAGGAGCTTAGCCTGAAGATTCGCGAGGGGGTGAGGCGCGCACAGAAAGCAAAGCCAATCAGGCCCGCACCGGGACTCAGACAGCGCCGCAGTTGGACGACCGCCCCTGCGGCCCTCCCTGGCAGCCCAGAGACCCCGGCCCCGGCAGCGACTGTGTGGGGGCCGCCCAACCTCTTCCTCGTGGCCTGGAGCCTTCTACTTAGCGGAACGCCCTGGTACCGGAATGCCGGAGGCGCAGAGTGTGGGGGAGCATGGCGAAGCAGAGGCCTCCCTCACACGTTCTTTCATAGAGTCCCTCTTCGCCACACTTCGAGAGGATTTCAAATCAGTGAAAGCAGAGTTATTCCAGGAAATCGGAGAGGTGAGAAAAGACGTGGACGCACTGGGAGATAGAGTCGACATGCTGGAGACACAGGACACAAACAAGGACGAAGAGCTCGAACTGCTCCAGCAGGAAGTCATCCGCCTCCGGGACCAGAATCTTGATCTCCAGGCGCACACTGAGGACATGGAGAACCGTTCTCAGTGAAATAATATTCGTGTCTGGGGAGCCGCGCACGGAATAGAAGGTCAGAACATCAACCTTTTTATCGAGGGTCTCTTCAGATCAGTACTTGAGGCCCCTGAGGACATGGAGATCCAACTAGATAGGGTACCCGAAGAGACCCTCACTGGCTCCCCCTGCAGCCATCCTCGCCTGCATCCACGATTTCCAACTGAAATAGCGCATATTGTAATAAGCCAGAGGCTCCCACCCAATCCAGTACCAAGAGCTTCAACTTACTCTCTATCAGGACCTGGAGGCCTCTACACTGCAAAAACGAAGAGCATTTAGGCCAATCACGTCACATCTCCGAGACAATAAAATCCAGTACTCCTGGGGGCACCCCTTTCGCCTCATATTCCGCCACGACGTGAAAATTCACCAAATCCGATCTCTCAAGGAGGCATGTCAACTATTGAATATTGACGAGCACCTTGCAGCTAGTCCAACGCGGTCCAACAGAGCGCATGAAGGCCGCGACCAGAACAGATGGAGAATGGCGGGCTCTGCCCAGACCCGGCGACTATTGCGAAAGAGAGACAGGTGGTCATAGCATCCCTGGGAGAGGACTCTGACGGCCCGGCCTGAACAGGTCCACCCCATAGCTATACGACCAACCACAGAGCCAAATGGGGGCTCCAGTGGCCCCACGCTGATTGAACTGCGGAGGGCGTGGGCCCAGTTGGGACGGAAAGGCAGTATGTTCCGAACTGCTTCCACCCTCCTCCTGTGGGTTTGATCACCCAGGACATTTCGACCTCATCTACTATGTTGTTTATTTGTTGTTTGGGTTTTGTTTTGTTTGGGGTTTTCCTCTCCCGCGCTCCCCGGCCTCGTCCTCTGGCTCCAACGCGGGGCCCAGCAGATCTACAACACAGACCCCCCCCACTCCGCTAAAGCGGCGCCCTTACCTTTTCCCTCACGAGGCACTTTCAAGCCACGCACCACACGGGTACGGATGCCTCAGACACTTAGGATTCTCACCTTGAACGTTGAAGGGCTTAACAACCCGGTGAAACGCCAAGCCATACTCTCCTATCTAGAGAATTCGGGAGCGCATATCTGCCTCCTCCAGGAGACCCACCTCCTCCCGGGAGACACACACCAGCTTCGTTCCAAACCATTTCCCCAGCAGCTCTTCTCCTCCCTTTCCACCAAAACAGCGGGGGTAGCTATTCTCCTCTCAGCCTCCTTTCCTGGGAAACTGTGCCCTAAACAAGCCGAGCTAAAGGGTAGATTATTAGCACACTCCTTTCAGGTGGGCTCACATTCTCTCACGATTGGATCCATTTACGCCCCAAATGACAAGCAAGAGAAATTTATACAAACAGCAGTGGCAGAAATTAGCTTATCCCCCGACAAAATCTTAGTGTTGGGGGGGACTTGAACCTGACGTTCGATAACGCCCTAGACAGGTCAGCTCAAAGATGCGGGCAGACTGGAGCACTCTCCCGGGAGGGGAAGCAGAGTCTAAAAAGCGCTGGACTAATTGACATCTGGAAAGATATACATCCCACTGCCCGGGACTATACATACTATTCCTACTCACACAAAACTCATGCGATACAAAAGGGGATGATGGACGGAACGTTTGAGCCAATCAAACACTCACCCCCAGTCAACTGATCTGGGTTTAATCCATCATCATTCTTTAGCTCACTCCACCACCCCAGTTCAGACATGGCCATATGCAAATCAGTCTGACCCTGTGCCTCATGGGAACAGTCCAGCCCGAACTGCCAAGCCATGTCTTCCCTGGACCGGAAACAAGCATCCTAGGACCGGTTTCTGGCATTTCAGCCGTCATCAGCCAGGCTTGCTTGAATCCAGTGGCAAAGTGAGCAAGGGACCCACGTCTGGGCGTACCCCCGCCAACTTAGGGCAACCAAAGCGATACAAAAGGGGATGATGGACGGAACGTTTGAGCCAATAAAACACTCACCCCCAGTCAACTGATCTGGGTTTAATCCATCATCATTCTTTAGCTCACTCCACCACCCCAGTTCAGACATGGCCATATGCGAATCAGTCTGACCCTGTGCCTCATGGGAACAGTCCAGCCCGAACTGCCAAGCCATGTCTTCCCTGGACCGGAAACAAGCATCCTAGGACCGGTTTCTGGCATTTCAGCCGTCATCAGCCAGGCTTGCTTGAATCCAGTGGCAAAGTGAGCAAGGGACCCACGTCTGGGCATACCCCTGCCAACTTAGGGCGACCAAAGCGATACAAAAGGGGATGATGGACGGAACGTTTGAGCCAATCAAACACTCACCCCCAGTCAACTGATCTGGGTTTAATCCATCATCATTCTTTAGCTCACTCCACCACCCCAGTTCAGACATGGCCATATGCAAATCAGTCTGACCCTGTGCCTCATGGGAACAGTCCAGTCCGAACTGCCAAGCCATGTCTTCCCTGGACCGGAAACAAGCATCCTAGGACCGGTTTCTGGCATTTCAGCCGTCATCAGCCAGGCTTGCTTGAATCCAGTGGCAAAGTGAGCAAGGGACCCACGTCTGGGCATACCCCCGCCAACTTAGGGCGACCAAAGCGATACAAAAGGGGATGATGGACGGAACGTTTGAGCCAATCAAACACTCACCCCCAGTCAACTGATCTGGGTTTAATCCATCATCATTCTTTAGCTCACTTCCACCACCCCAGTTCAGACATGGCCATATGCAAATCAGTCTGACCCTGTGCCTCATGGGAACAGTCCAGCCCGAACTGCCAAGCCATGTCTTCCCTGGACCGGAAACAAGCATCCTAGGACCGGTTTCTGGCATTTCAGCCGTCATCAGCCAGGCTTGCTTGAATCCAGTGGCAAAGTGAGCAAGGGACCCACGTCTGGGCATACCCCCGCCAACTTAGGGCGACCAAAGCGATACAAAAGGGGATGATGGACGGAACGTTTGAGCCAATAAAACACTCACCCCCAGTCAACTGATCTGGGTTTAATCCATCATCATTCTTTAGCTCACTCCACCACCCCAGTTCAGACATGGCCATATGCGAATCAGTCTGACCCTGTGCCTCATGGGAACAGTCCAGCCCGAACTGCCAAGCCATGTCTTCCCTGGACCGGAAACAAGCATCCTAGGACCGGTTTCTGGCATTTCAGCCGTCATCAGCCAGGCTTGCTTGAATCCAGTGGCAAAGTGAGCAAGGGACCCACGTCTGGGCATACCCCCGCCAACTTAGGGCGACCAAAGCGATACAAAAGGGGATGATGGACGGAACGTTTGAGCCAATCAAACACTCACCCCCAGTCAACTGATCTGGGTTTAATCCATCATCATTCTTTAGCTCACTCCACCACCCCAGTTCAGACATGGCCATATGCAAATCAGTCTGACCCTGTGCCTCATGGGAACAGTCCAGTCCGAACTGCCAAGCCATGTCTTCCCTGGACCGGAAACAAGCATCCTAGGACCGGTTTCTGGCATTTCAGCCGTCATCAGCCAGGCTTGCTTGAATCCAGTGGCAAAGTGAGCAAGGGACCCACGTCTGGGCATACCCCCGCCAACTTAGGGCGACCAAAGCGATACAAAAGGGGATGATGGACGGAACGTTTGAGCCAATCAAACACTCACCCCCAGTCAACTGATCTGGGTTTAATCCATCATCATTCTTTAGCTCACTCCACCACCCCAGTTCAGACATGGCCATATGCAAATCAGTCTGACCCTGTGCCTCATGGGAACAGTCCAGCCCGAACTGCCAAGCCATGTCTTCCCTGGACCGGAAACAAGCATCCTAGGACCGGTTTCTGGCATTTCAGCCGTCATCAGCCAGGCTTGCTTGAATCCAGTGGCAAAGTGAGCAAGGGACCCACGTCTGGGCATACCCCCGCCAACTTAGGGCGACCAAAGCGATACAAAGGGGATGATGGACGGAACGTTTGAGCCAATCAAACACTCACCCCCAGTCAACTGATCTGGGTTTAATCCATCATCATTCTTTAGCTCACTCCACCACCCCAGTTCAGACATGGCCATATGCAAATCAGTCTGACCCTGTGCCTCATGGGAACAGTCCAGCCCGAACTGCCAAGCCATGTCTTCCCTGGACCGGAAACAAGCATCCTAGGACCGGTTTCTGGCATTTCAGCCGTCATCAGCCAGGCTTGCTTGAATCCAGTGGCAAAGTGAGCAAGGGACCCACGTCTGGGCATACCCCCGCCAACTTAGGGCGACCAAAGCGATACAAAAGGGGATGATGGACGGAACGTTTGAGCCAATCAAACACTCACCCCCAGTCAACTGATCTGGGTTTAATCCATCATCATTCTTTAGCTCACTCCACCACCCCAGTTCAGACATGGCCATATGCAAATCAGTCTGACCCTGTGCCTCATGGGAACAGTCCAGCCCGAACTGCCAAGCCATGTCTTCCCTGGACCGGAAACAAGCATCCTAGGACCGGTTTCTGGCATTTCAGCCGTCATCAGCCAGGCTTGCTTGAATCCAGTGGCAAAGTGAGCAAGGGACCCACGTCTGGGCATACCCCCGCCAACTTAGGGCGACCAAAGCGATACAAAAGGGGATGATGGACGGAACGTTTGAGCCAATCAAACACTCACCCCCAGTCAACTGATCTGGGTTTAATCCATCATCATTCTTTAGCTCACTCCACCACCCCAGTTCAGACATGGCCATATGCAAATCAGTCTGACCCTGTGCCTCATGGGAACAGTCCAGCCCGAACTGCCAAGCCATGTCTTCCCTGGACCGGAAACAAGCATCCTAGGACCGGTTTCTGGCATTTCAGCCGTCATCAGCCAGGCTTGCTTGAATCCAGTGGCAAAGTGAGCAAGGGACCCACGTCTGGGCATACCCCCGCCAACTTAGGGCGACCAAAGCGATACAAAAGGGGATGATGGACGGAACGTTTGAGCCAATCAAACACTCACCCCCAGTCAACTGATCTGGGTTTAATCCATCATCATTCTTTAGCTCACTCCACCACCCCAGTTCAGACATGGCCATATGCAAATCAGTCTGACCCTGTGCCTCATGGGAACAGTCCAGCCCGAACTGCCAAGCCATGTCTTCCCTGGACCGGAAACAAGCATCCTAGGACCGGTTTCTGGCATTTCAGCCGTCATCAGCCAGGCTTGCTTGAATCCAGTGGCAAAGTGAGCAAGGGACCCACGTCTGGGCATACCCCCGCCAACTTAGGGCGACCAAAGCGATACAAAAGGGGATGATGGACGGAACGTTTGAGCCAATCAAACACTCACCCCCAGTCAACTGATCTGGGTTTAATCCATCATCATTCTTTAGCTCACTCCACCACCCCAGTTCAGACATGGCCATATGCAAATCAGTCTGACCCTGTGCCTCATGGGAACAGTCCAGCCCGAACTGCCAAGCCATGTCTTCCCTGGACCGGAAACAAGCATCCTAGGACCGGTTTCTGGCATTTCAGCCGTCATCAGCCAGGCTTGCTTGAATCCAGTGGCAAAGTGAGCAAGGGACCCACGTCTGGGCATACCCCCGCCAACTTAGGGCGACCAAAGCGATACAAAAGGGGATGATGGACGGAACGTTTGAGCCAATCAAACACTCACCCCCAGTCAACTGATCTGGGTTTAATCCATCATCATTCTTTAGCTCACTCCACCACCCCAGTTCAGACATGGCCATATGCAAATCAGTCTGACCCTGTGCCTCATGGGAACAGTCCAGCCCGAACTGCCAAGCCATGTCTTCCCTGGACCGGAAACAAGCATCCTAGGACCGGTTTCTGGCATTTCAGCCGTCATCAGCCAGGCTTGCTTGAATCCAGTGGCAAAGTGAGCAAGGGACCCACGTCTGGGCATACCCCCGCCAACTTAGGGCGACCAAAGCGATACAAAAGGGGATGATGGACGGAACGTTTGAGCCAATCAAACACTCACCCCCAGTCAACTGATCTGGGTTTAATCCATCATCATTCTTTAGCTCACTCCACCACCCCAGTTCAGACATGGCCATATGCAAATCAGTCTGACCCTGTGCCTCATGGGAGCTGAGCTCGTCATGAGCATTGAAGGGGTTAAGGGGGAATATATTGCAATCGACACCTTCTGACAGCGCAAGTGCAAGAACTAGAGCGCGTACACCAGCGAACGGGGGCCCGAGGGTCTGGAGGCAATTAGAGGCGGCACGCACACTATTAGCAGCGCTAGACATAGATAGAGCAGAGTACGCGGCGCTTAGGCTGCGCCACACCTTTTACGCGGGAGGGGACAGGAGTGGGAGGCTGCTAGCCAACAGGTTGAGAATGCAGAGGCAGGAGGAATCGCATCAGTACGCTCGCTGACGGTGGAGCTGTGCGAGTCAGACCACCAGATTACTGAGTTGTTCCGCCAATACTATGCAAGGCTTTACGATGAACAGAAACTTCCAGCTGATGCACCATCCAGGTACCTACAGGGGGGGACTACAGCCAGGCTGACGCCCGACCAGGCAGAAACCCTTGAATCTCTCATTCAGATAGCAGAAGTCATCACAGCCATTTCTAAACAGAAGCTACTAAAATCCCCAGGACCCGACGGGTTCACAGCCCTTTTCTACAAGACCTTTTGTCAGGCCCTGTCGCCAGTTCTCATTAGAGTTTTCAATGCCATAGGGACCTCCTCACAGATCCCCCAATCTATGTTAGCAGCCTCGGGTGGTTGTGATCCCTAAGCCAGGTAAGGACAAGAGACTCTGCGCCTCCTACAGGCTGATCTCTTTACTCAACGCGGACCTTAAATTATTCACAGGCATCCTGGCAACCCGGCTGTTGCCTCTTCTCCCGGGCCTAATAGACCCCGATCAGGCAGGTTTCATCCCAGGCCATCAATGCGCAGACAACATGAAGAGGCTACTCCACATTATAGACAAGGTGCAGAGATTCGAAACTGAACGCATGCTGCTCTCAGTTGACGCTGAGAAAGCGTTCAACAGAGTTCACTGGCCCTACCTAAAAGAAACCCTGGTTCACTTCTGACTTCCTGACAGATTTATAAAATGTGTTTTCAGCGGCTAAACTAACCGGACGGCTTCTGTCAGAGTGAATGGCAACGTGTCCTCTCCATTTCCCTTACAAAGAGGGACGAGACAGGGGTGTCCTCTCTCCCCCCTCTTGTTCGCCCTATACATGGAGCTTTTGGCTCAAAGAATGTGCGACAATCCACAAATCGTAGGGGTGAGCTTTGGCGAGGACAAACATACCCTAAGCCTGTACGCGGATGATGTGATCGCATCGCTGGAGACCCCCCCAGGCCTCTCTTTCAGCCTTTCTGACCGAATTGGAGAGGTTCTCTCAAGCCGCAGGCTTCAAAATAAACATTCAGAAGTCTCAGGCCCTAAACCTCTCACTCAAAGCTTCCACACTAGAAGACTTGTGCGAGGCGTATCCCATCCAATGGGCACCGGTCGAGATCCCGTATCTGGGGATACAACTTGCCGCTTCCCCAAGGCACATGGTATCGCTGAATTAAACCGCCCTGCTACGGCAAATACGGGCGCATCTCAGTCGATGGAAAGTGCACAAACTATCCTGGCTATGCCGCATAGCGGCGATAAAAATGACAATATTACCTAAAATTCTGTTCCTCTTCCAGACATTACCGCTGGAACCCCCATCAGGTACCATACACTCCCTTCAACGGGAGATAGAGTGATTTATCTGGCCTGATAAGAAACCTCGGCTGCGCAGGGCATTAAGCTACAGGTCCCCCGGGAGGGAGGACTGGGCATCCCAAACATCCAGAATTATTTTTTCGCAGTTCAGATACGATCATTCGTGGAATGGTCCCGCTCCGAATCTGAAAAGCACTGGCTGTTCATGGACAGGGCTCTGGCCGTGGTGCCTGTGTGGAGGATCCCTTTTCTCCCGAAATGCGCTCGCCCACGAATCTCTATCTCTCGTTGGTTACACGGACTTCCCTCGTGGCAAGGGATAAAGTAGCTGAAAAGAAGGCTCTGACGACGTTCCCATCTCCCTTGACACCTATAGTAGCAAACCAGGATTTCTCCCCCGGGATGGAAATTAAAACCTTGCATATGTGGACCCGGGAGGGCAGTATGTCTCTTGGACACTTTTTTGACGAAAATGGTCCCCTGACATTTGAAGACTTTCGCTAACAGCAGGGCCTCCCCGAGAACGAGCGATATCGATACCAGCAAATTAGACACTGGGTGATGCACCCTAATATCAGTCCACAGGCACAGCGTCACCTGACTACATTCGAGAGATGGCTGCTAGCCAAAACATCCGACACCCGTCTTATCCCGGAATTATATAACTTGTTGAAGCCTCCCCCAGCGACTACCAAATCCCTCAGTCAGCGAAGATGGGAACTCGAGCTAGACTGGGAACTCACAATGAGGGAGTGGAACGACGTATATTACAGAGCCAGGCACACAGCTAGAAATGTAGCAGGGATCGAGACAGCTACCAAAATAGCCACCTACTGGTACCTCACACCTTCAAGGCTCCATAAGGGGAATCCTGCAAGAGACCCCCTCTGTTGGCGGGGGTGCGGGTCTCAGGGAACTTTAAAGCACATACTTTGGGAATGCCCGAACATAGCCGGATACTGGGCACAAGTCCTTGACAAGGTCGACGCCTGCTTCGATATACAACTTCCCCGCTTTCCGGCATACATTATACTGGGCCTACCCAATGCTCTCATGTTCCCTCTTAAATCTCGGAGAGGCAGGCAGATAGGCCTTGCCCTCGGGGCAGCCCACCAACATATCCTGGCGCCGTGGGGTACTGACCGCCTCCCCACCCACACTGGTTGGCTACACCGCATATGGTTTGTCTTGGGCATGGAGCGCATCTCTCTCACCCTTGCTAACCAAGGGGCATCATTCCCAGACCCATTGGAAACCATATAGAACGATGCTCTTCTCTGAATTTAAAGAACTCACATGCCCCAAGTATTTGCGCATTTTACGGCTTACAAAACAGACACAGGAGGAACCCCAGGGGAGCACGTAGATATATATCGCCGGGGGGTAGGGGCGGGGTTGGGACGGGCTTGGGGGGGCGAGGGAGAGGGGTTTAGTCTTAGGTGGGGAGGGGGGAAGTTGGTTGTTGTTATTGCACAAGCTGATATCTGCCTGGATGCGCACTAATGGTGCAATATGTTTGGTGTTTTTTTTTTGCACAAATATATCTAAAATTCAATAAAGAAATTATAAACCTAAAATTTGTTAGTACTTCTTGAACTCAACACGATATTCTCAGGAGAAGTAACTGCAGCCTGTGCCACATCTACCAAGAGTTGACAGAATTTCACTGAGACTTGTGTTGAGAGCTAACCAAGTTTTGTGTATTAGGTTGGTTAGGTTCCCCTTCCCAAATTATAAACCTACCTGGCTTCTTGCAGCCAGTGTTTGCCTTTTTCCCCCCTACTTTTTGAATCAGATACAAAATGAACCACTTCTTCAGGACCACTGGTGTAACAGTATAGGGGCCTTGCCCGTGTTGAACATGCCCGATTCAGGATGCAACCTCCTTTTTATGCCTCCATCTTCCCTAAAACCGAGTATATCGCAATGATTTGTATGATGGCCTTGATGATGAGTGTTCTTCGGTACAATGGTTATTTGTATTGAATGAAAAGGCCAGTCATGATACGCCTGTGCTACTCCGTGCTGGATATTAGGGCTCCATTGACTAATGCATCACTGCAGGGATGTGCATTTGACTTGTTAGTAACAACTTCGAAATCGACTTTTTGTCCTCCCACTCACTCTATACCTGATCAGGTTCGAACTTTTGAGAAAGCTGTCATCACTGAAGTTACAAATTTGAGCTTAAACTCCAAGAAGCAGTATCATAATCTTCCTCTGCTTGAAAAGCAAGCTCTTGACTCCCTTTCGAGAAATTCTTCTATTACCATCAAGCCCGCCGATAAGGGAGGGGCCATTGTTATACTAAATACCTCTGACTATCGAGAAGAATGTCTTCGACAACTTAAGGATGCTAGGTCATATTGCTTACTGACTACAGACCCAACCGATAGACTCACGAAAGAAATCTGTGAGTTAGTTGAGGAAGCCAAAATCGAAGGATGGGTGTCGCCTCATGAAGCCAACTTTTTAACAACCTCTCACCCTGTCATGCCTTACTTTTATGTGCTTCCGAAGGTGCACAAACCTCAGCGTCCCCCTCCTGGGAGACCTATCATCTCGGGGATTGGTTCATTGTTGGAACCTCTCTCTACTTTTGTAGATCATTTTTTAAGACCTTTAGTTAAAACAATGCCCACCTACCTCCAAGATACGAAGGATGTTCTACAATTATTACCAGGGATTGATTTTGACATAGAGACGGATTTCCTTGTCAGTTTTGATGTGGAATCCCTCTACACCTGTATTCCCCAGTTAGAAACACTGGATGCGGTTAGGGCACTCCTTGACCATAGACATGAGGCTACGAGTACTCCGGTTCCATTCATCATGGAATGTGCCAGGCTGGCGATGACTGAAAATTTCTTCAGATTTGAAGACCAAATTTACCTACAAACATCGGGTACTTCGATGGGCAGTGTTTTTGCCCCCAGTTTGGCTAACCTTTATGTCCATCTTTTTGAACAGCATAGCGTTTTGGTGGACGCCAATCCTTTTCGTATCCACATTATTGAGTGGAAACGCTATATAGACGACATTTTTGTCATTTGGAGAGGCGATTTCACCACACTTAACACTTTCCATGGTTGGCTTAATGCCCAAAATAACTATCTGAATTTTACAATGGATGCGAGCAAGACAAGTCTGCCATTTTTAGATCTACGCATCTATTCATCATCTTCGGGTCTTGAAAGTGAATTGTATACCAAGCCCATGGCCAGAAATTCGCTATTGACCTTTGATAGCTTCCATCCTAAATCTCTATGGGAGGGGTTACCATTTGGCCAATTTCTGCGGTTGCGTAGAAATTGTTCCTCTACTGAAGATTTTAAAAAGCATGCTTCAGTGCTCTCTCAAAACCTGAAAGCAAGGAAATATCCCAAGAGGTTAATACGCCAGTCATATAAAAGAGCTGCTAACAACAATCGAGATGCACTTATAGAGCCCACGGTGCAGAAGCCTCCGCTCACCAGGCTCACGTGCGTCAACACATTCAGTACGCAATCTAATCAGATTCAAAAGATTGTACGAAGACACTGGCGCATCCTAAATGTGGGGCAAGTTAAGATACCTCTCCCTCTTTTTTCCTTCAAACGCAGTAAAAATTTACGTGATTGTCTTGTTCACACACGACCTAGAGATGTCTCGGCACCAGTGAGCAATACACTTTGGAACTTACCAGCCGTGCAGGGACATTACCCGTGCGGCAATTGCTCTGTTTGTCCCCAGACTAGATATACCACTGAGGTAGACATCGGGACCTTGAGACCTTGGAGGCAGACTAGACACACTAATTGTAATAGTGAGCGGGTAATCTATTTAATCACATTCCCTTGCTCGAAACAATATGTTGGCATGACAACACGTAAAATCAAACAGAGAATTATGGAACACAAGAGCACCATTCGGTGCAAAAAACAAGCAACACGACTGACCAGTCATTTTTTGGAATACAATCACAGACCGGAAGATATAACATGGACCATACTTGAACAACCGCACCTACCTAAACAAGTTACTGATATTTCTACATTCTTGTTTAAGAAAGAACAACGGTGGGTGTTTAAGCTACGTAGCCATGTAGTTGGGCTCAACGATGATATTCCTTGGACTCTGATTTAATGCCACCTTTCCTTGTCTGGTTATGATTGCCTGTAGCTGTTTGTACAGTTGGTATACTTTACTGAGGGTCTGGCAGTGATACAATGGCCTTGTGGGCACTTACGTATTTCATATATGTGTGTCCATGTCTTATTTTTCGAACTGACAAGCTCATTTAGTTATTTGCCTTCCTTTCTATACACGAGATTTGGTTGAGATAGACCACATTTTCAGCTCCTTGCTTAGTTTCAACATATGCCACGTCATGTTGATTTATACGCCTTTTTTATAGTTCTTGGCGTTCACAGCTACTGCCCTTTTCACGAGTCACTCGTGATAAAGTAATAATGAGGCAGTCGCTTGACTCGGCATTTAGTTGGTATATACTACACTTCCCATCTCCTTGTAGTTTTAACACGTTTTGCGTTATGTGCCATTTACACGCGCCATACTTCACTCAGCCGTAGCTGCAAATAAACTACATTCCCCAGCTCTGGTTAGTTTCAAGACGTCGAGCGTCGCGTGTTATCAACACGCGTCACATTACAGGCGCCATACTTTACTCAGCCGTAGCTGCAAATAAACTACAGTCCCCAGCTCTGGGTAGTTTCAAGACGTCGAGCGTCGCGTGTCATCAACACGCGTCATATTTCACGCAGCTGTAGTCTGTTTCAATTAACTACTGACTGCTATTTAAACCTCCATCCCCGGCCGGTAGTCACCGCGAGTGACTCTCAGGATCCGGCCCGGGGTAACGACGGAGTAGGTAAGCCTGAATGTGACTGCTTTTTTAGCGGTTTTCTTAGCAGCACGTTGTTAGTGGTAGCAAGCAGCTTTTCCTCACACTTTTTATCACGAGGCTTGATCGGTCTGAGCGCTGTCTTACAATTTGTGACTACGCAAGATCCTAGAAAAGTAGCTCTTCTTGGTTATCCAGTGTGCAGTTTATGTATTTACTATGCTTAACTCTTTAGTTACAGTGCTCCGTTGTCTTATTATTTGTATTTTTTGACAAGGAGACTGTGCTAATCTTGCCATTCGACGCTACCCAGTATGCTGTGTTTGCAATCATTACGCTCTACCTCATAACTTTAATGCTATTCCCAGCGGCCGGCTCATTTGTTCTTGTAACATTCCAAGAGGCGGTAGTTTATTCATACGATACTGACATTTTGGAAACATACTCATCATGGTTAGGTAACACTACCCGACCATGTTTTTATTCTTTTAAGAGTTTGAGTTGTGTTCGTTCTTTTCATTTACAGAGCGTTGCCTCACGCCCTGAGCTGTTGCCAGGAGCGGAAGGTACCCTCCTGATTTGATACGGGTAAGATGTCTTTTCATTCACCTATTTTCAGGGTAATGACAGTTTCACATTGTAACTTCATGTGATTTAAGTATATTAAGGAAGAGTTTTTCTTTCCAGCCACCACATACATATTCTATTTTCTGTTTCCTTTCTTATAGGAGAACAAGACCTGTGATCATACAGTGTTATTCACAGGTATATGGTTGTATCGTTCTTTTCACTTTTCCACAGTGCAGTAGTCACATCTTGGTCCTGAAGAAAGCCTTTTTGGCTGAAACATGTGAGACCGTACCTCTAGCGCGTTCGCACATTCATTCAGATCGCGCGTTTACTGCTTTTTAACCCTTGACAAACACGAGATACCTTATAAATTTATTTTCCTCATGTTAGTCAATTTTATATCATTCTGTACACTGCACAATTTCTTCTCCACACTGTTCATGCTCCATCAATCTTTAGCGATTGTGTCTCTAAACCACTGATTAAAAACATCCGCGAGCTCCTCCTTTACATTTAGAAAGGAGTTGTAGCTCCTTGGTTGCAGTAGCTTGCAGCCGAGAGGAGATCCCAAATGATGAAGCATGCCACTTCGGTGGGTGATGGGAATCCGTCCTCTTTAATGAGTTTCCCCTATTAGTTATTAATTTATGTAGTCGTGGCTGGTCAAAAACTCTCTAATTATATACACTTTAGACCCATGGATTTTGCGTTGTTTATGTATCTGGTTTGGGGATTTATCCGCGGAGGTCTTTAAATATTCCCTAGGACCCCTTTCTTATCTAGTAGTTATTGTAACAGTATAGGGGCCTTGCCTGTGTTGAACATGCCCGATTCAGGATGCAACCTCCTTTTTATGCCTCCATCTTCCCTAAAACCGAGTATATCGCAATGATTTGTATGATGGCCTTGATGATGAGTGTTCTTCGGTACAATGGTTATTTGTATTGAATGAAAAGGCCAGTCATGATACGCCTGTGCTACTCCGTGCTGGATATTAGGGCTCCATTGACTAATGCATCACTGCAGGGATGTGCATTTGACTTGTTAGTAACAACTTCGAATCCCAGCGAATCACTCGGCCTTTTATCCATCCAAGATCAATAAAATGAGCCCCATTGAATTTGGTACCAAATATCTGTTGCCTCTTTACAACAACAAAACTCTCGCATGGAGAACATGCTCACCCTTCCAAATCTGCATTCTTCTCGGTGAGTAGCAGGCTCGGAAGAAGTGATTTGCTTCTTAGAATTTAATACATATTGAATAATCAGGCAAAGCTTTCTGTTGGGGTTGTCTAAAATGTAAATCAGTGTTTATTTTAATAACACATATTTATAAATGTAAATTTTGAATTCCCTGTATATGGTTCATTTGATTTACCATAAAATACCTTCCACCCTCAATATTCACTTTTGCCACAGTCTCCCTTGCTTCTTTCATGTGCATCTTCTCCCCTGTTACAGGCAGCACTGCTGCCACAATGCCCCTTGCTATTCTTCACATGCCAGAGTAATGTCTTTTCCTGTGTGCTTGAACAAGGTATTTTGACTATATTTACAATCTTTATTATTAAGAGTGCATTTTAGTTATGGCGCCATTTCAAATATGTATTGCCATTTGTTATACTGTACTTTGTTAAATTATTGAAATAGGGGTTAACTGATGCAAATGTCAATGAGTGTTGCTTTCCGTTATGTTTTTAAACTTGGGTGATGATCACGTGATCTGATGACCTAACTGTTGTTAACAGATAGGTTATAGGTTATTTAGTGGCTGGGAACAAAGTGCTCTGCATTCATCATGCACCCTGGTGATATCCATGAAGAATGCGAGATGTGTCTGAACACCTCGTGCTGGTAAGGTGTTCTGATTTTAAGGATTTATATATGAACAGTTTTCCTTGATCACGTAGCAATTAAGTATGGAATGGATAAAGTTCAAGAAGCCTCTTGAATTATAGTACTGAAACCTATACTAATATTTCATGGAAATTAATGTGCACGCTGCCTTATTCCTTTTATAAGCCCAAGAGGCAATAAGTAGGTTTGCTGGCACTAGGTTTAATCACCTGCCTCATGGAGGGAGGTCCAACTTGTGCGGTTCTGAGGACATGGGCTGTTTTTGAAAAGTTGTTGCCCCTTTACTAGATCAGATTCATACTATTGAATGTAGGTGGCCGTATGGTGAGTGAGGGTTGAAGTAGTGGGGAACATCTCGCTGGTGGAATTGGGATCTGAGAGTACGGGATTATGGGATAGACCCTGCTATCTCTCACCAGTTTCTTCTTTCTATTTCTTGGTTCCTCATTTCTACCTTAGTCAGGATTTTACACACACTTATGCAGTTTTATACAGGATGGGCCAGATGTACGAACACATTTTTCCATACACACAGAATGGGTAAAACTGTTTGATACATCTGGCCCGATGACTTTTTCTGTGAAGGTTCAAGTCAGCACAGGCAGCTTGTTTTTATTGTATTAGTTCATTTTTACTTGGTGAATGTTCTGCGTTGCATGGGACTTTCTTGAGTTTTGAATATTGTATATATTACATATTTTAGTAAAAAAACAATATTCATTATTAATTTCGATCTTTTTTGGCTTCATAAAGGTTTTTTTAATTTGGAGATTACTTTCTAAGACTGTGATACTGAGCCAAAAGAGAAAAAGTGGGACATTTTCAGAAATGTCACTAGTTAAGTATAGGATATACTTGTTAGCAATATTTAATTTCCGATATTTTTGTGTTTCGATATTATATGCATCAATATTATGTCAGTGATACGTTCTTCGTTGCATGGGACTTTCTTGAGTTTTGAATATTGTATATATTACATATTTTAGTAAAAAAACAATATTCATTATTAATTTCGATCTTTTTTGGCTTCATAAAGGTTTTTTTAATTTGGAGATTACTTTTTAATGTGATACTGAGCCAAAAGAGAAAAAGTGGGACATTTTCAGGAATGTCACTAATTGGACAAAATCATCAGGAAGTAGCAGCATCTATCTTTAAAACACCTCACTTGTATGATAATCAATGGATCACTGACATAATATTGATGCATATAATATCGAAACACAAAAATATCGGAAATTAAATATTGCTAACAAATATATCCTATACTTAACTAGTAAAACCACAAATGTCGAGAACGCAATTATTGTTGTTAAAAATATCTATATTAGCCTATTTCAAAAACAGAAATATCGGAAACAAAAATATTGTTGCCTTTAAATAAACCTATAATATGTCAAGAATATTGATTTGCACAATATCACCTCAATATTATCGCCAAAATAATTAAATAATCATTAATAAATATAAAAAAACTTTATAAATAAAACAATTATTGGGGAAAAAATTAAAACATTTTTACACATTGTTAAATTAATATAAATATTTTACATTAAAAAAAAATCATTACCATTCACCCCAATAAATGATATACCTAAAATCATACAATCCAATCCAAAAGAAATTATCATTACCTACTAACATTTAAACAACAACCTAAATAATAATAAATATATATAAATAAATGTATATTCAAAACTATCAAACTATATATCATACATCAAAACTAAAACCTAAATAGGCATTTACCATAGAAGGACATAACTGATCAAAAAAATTCAAAACTAAACCAACCAATAAAATAAAAGTATAAACAACTTTAACCAATAAAATTACAGACAAACAATTAAATCGATACTATAAAAGGCACATTAATTTAAACAGTTAAATACTTCAAAAATGACAAGCACAGTACGATGATGAAACTCTACTGCACTCTCTCACAAAACCATTAAAGAAAAATTATATACATCTCAACAACTACCTAACTAAGGGCCCGATTTTAATGTCGGATGGACCTGAGTCCGTCCGTCATCGATTCGGTACTGGGGCCGACCGACCTCCTGTCAGCGGTCCCAACCCAGCAATTAGGATGCGACCGAACACTGTTCGTTCACACTCCTATTCATTACAATGGGAGCATGCATTCCGACCAGAATGGATGCTTTCACTGTAAAGAGAAGAGGTGCAGTTCATCCCTGCACCCCATGTGAGGCACCACAGGTGCCCCCTCGACCGCCATATGGGGGCCTTGCTCCTATGGGGCCCCTGCTGGGGCCCCCAAAGTGAACTTACAACAGCCTTTCTGTGTCAGAAAGGCCGGCACAGAAAGGCTGTTGAAATCCGGCATTGTAATCCCTCGGGCGGAAAGAGCCGCCCTTGGGATTACAGAAGGCTTTCCGAATGACAGACGGGCTCTCCGAACCCATCGGAAGCCATTCGGAAATCCAGTTTGGATTCATTTCTGACCGACTCCATCCAAATGGGTTGGTCGGAAATGAATCCAAACTGCTGATTACGATGCCGTAGGAACGGCTCCGACCGAGGGTCAGAGCTGTTTCCTACGGCATCGAAATCGGCCCCTTCTCAATGTTTTAGCCATGTTACACAGTAGCACTGGCCACATCATAGTGCTTATTTGTATTGTTAGCAGGAGGACGAGCCAGGAGGCATCTACATCCTCCTTGCTGCACAACCTCCCTCCCTCTGAGATGTGCGCTGCCCTACGGCCAGTAATTAAAAAAAATTAAAAGTGCTGCAATGCAGCCAATGCTGGCTATGTCATAGCGCTTTAAAAAAAAACAACTTTCAGCCGTGCTGAAGATCAGTTCGCTAAAAACATTGACGAAACAACAGCTCGCATAGGCAAGACCTATTGGCCTTGCCAATTGTATTTTTTTATCTATTTATTTTACATCCCTGGAGGATAGTGGCATTCTGCCCCCTAAGCTCGCCCAGTTCCCTCTCTCCACCCCAGGGAGAGGGCAGATTGATGGTAAATACCTCTATTCTCCCCCATTAGGAGGAGCAGAAATACAGATCATGCCTATGGAGGGAGCAAAGGCCCATGACGCTGGAGGCTGCTCCCCTCCCAAAACAATAATCCCTGGCGTTTGGTGTGATCACACAACAGCTGCTTCGAGGGTGCTCGGCACTTTTTCGTGACCATTATTTCCACAGCACCCTGTTGTGCCAGTTGTGAGTGCTATGGACGTGGAGGCCTCGTATATAGCACCCAAGTGGTTAAAGTGTTGCCCTGATGGCTGAAATCGGCATGGAGACACCCTTGGTAACCCTGCTAATCCACATCATAGATATCCCAGCTGGAGTGCGAAAAGTCACTGCCATCCTGCTGGCCAAGCACGGAGTGGCAACGCAATGAGGCCATGGCACATTGCCAACTGTCAAAGATTGGCTGCAGGATGCTGCATACTGTCGGGAACAATTAGATGCCTTCTGGATGCTTTCTCCACCATAACTGCATTCCAAAGATATAAGAGGGCCATTTAGGATGCACCTGGCTCTTTGGCGTGAGCGATTGGGATCAGTGACCCAGCCAGACTTGTGACTGCGTTGTCTCCATGTCCAAGATGTGTGGGGATGTTGGTGGTTCTTTTTAACAGGGGTACAAGGGTCTGAATTGATGAACTGATTACTGCTAATAAGTGTTTCGGTTTTCAGTTTGAGATTGTACAACTGAGCATATGCAAGAAGGGAGGGCAAAAGGCAGGAGGTGGTAAATAGTTAATTTTATGCATCAATAGGTCTTGTACTTGTTACAGAGCAATCCCTCACACATTTCTCTCCAGTGGTATGCACTTGTTAATATTCCTGTTTGGTTGTCATATCTTGGTCTCAATAAAATATAATCAATTTAAAAAAAAAACTTTTTGAGCTCACTTTTAAAGAAGGTGGCAACTTGACATAAAAAGTCTCAAGCAACTGCAGGGCAGTGAGCGGGTTCTATGGCTGTGGGTCGTAAAGTAAAAACTCATCCAATGAAACGCTTCTAATTGTCTTTGCGCCCACTTTGTTTAACAACGTAAAATATATCATAAACTACTGTATAGCGAATGAGTGTGAAAAAAGGTTGACAATGTCCGGTTTTATCACTAGAGAGGTCAACCTCCAAATACGCAGGGGATGAAGTAGACTGCAGTGTGATCGGAGCTGAGAGAAACTGAGGTTGCATAAGCAGTAGTGGCTCAAACACACACATACTTGGACACAGAAAATGCATATCCGCCTCCCACTTCACTGTTCAAAGCACTGGAACAAAAATAACATGCAATAAATAAACCGAGAAGCACATGCCAAAGCATCTTTATCGCATATTTAAAATCAAACCATTACAATGTGAAGTTGAAATACACATTAAAATCCCATTAAAAAAAGACCCCTGATCTAAAATTAAAAAGAAACACAATTATAAAAAATATGAATAACATCAAATAGGTGCAAAAGTACTCTGACGCAGCCAGCCATCAAAAACAGAAATTAAAATAAGGTTAGTCACGGTTGTAGATAAAGTGCAAAATATAAACGTTGCCAAGCCTTGATCTACTGATAAGTAAGTACTAACAGACGCTTATAATTTAACCAGACGTTGAAAGATGCAAAAAGTACTCAGAGCAGGACTTAAGAAAAACAAAAATTAAAAACACAAATTTGTCATGGTTCTCAGCTAGCTGGAGAATGTATAACTAACAAGCCTATTGGTCTGCAAACATCTGTGAGCTAGTCAGACAGACTCTTTTAAAATGATGCTCTTAGTGCAGACATTTATTCTGGGCAGCTTTTATAAACTTCACAAAGCCTGCCAAGAGCCGTTCATCTTTACAATCAAGACCTATTTCAGTGGCTTTCATGCATGGTCTCACAGCAAGTCTTCGGAAGGGTGACTTTAAAATAATTCATTTATGGCTAGCTCAATGCCAGGAAAAGACAGAGAATAAGAGCAGTTTGTTTGATTTTGCACGCCCACGCCCCCATGCAATTGAGGGAATGCCCTCTAATGATAGCTCTGGCGCTATATGTGCGCCAGAGCTATGTGTATTACAAAAGGGGCCACACAAGCATCTGCGGCCCCTTCTGTAATTCCAAAGTGCCCCGGGGGCGCATAAAGTAGGTGCAAACGCCCGTTGCGCCCCCAGGGCGCTTGTGTAATAAGTCCCCTGGGCCACAATAGGAGCCTCCTATCAAACTGAACACTTTCTTGCAACTGAGGGAGCACAAATCTTGCATAGATCTATAGTCACCTCTTTTTTCAAAATGTCTTTAAAATGCCTTTACTCAATTCCTATCCCATGTCAAGGATGTGCATGAATGGAGATATGTTTGCACTCCATTAAAATTCGATTGTAGCAGATAAAATGCTAATGGTGGGCTTTTAACACACCTTCCTGCTACTCTGTACTTCAGACAAGTAGCAAAGATTTGCTGAATGAAGATTTTCGACTTAGGACATGAGATATATATTGGGATGCTTAGTGCTCAGTTACTGCAAGCTAGTGTCACTCAGTTGTGTTCTTTGCTTTTAGATACCAAGAAAGGACTGGGCAAATAGATGTATTTTTTAACTTCCTGATCTGGACCTGTTCTGTCTCTATCTGGTCACAGGGGACAAGCTTGCTAAGAAACGAATATGCCTACTGTTAGCTATAGGGACTTTGGTGACAGCAAAGTGTGCTGCTGTATGAAGAAGCAGGTAATGTAGTAAAGAAGCTTCATGACCTGCAGCACGTCTTCAGGCATTTGCCAGTGCATTTTACACCATCAATGCAGTTTTTTAGCACTGTTATGCCACGTCTATGGGAGTTTGTGTTTATTTGAAAGCCAGCACAAGGACCTCTTGTTAATTATATTTGTCGAGCATGTGGCCCTTTGTTTTTTTTAAAGGAATTTGGGGACTGTGCTGCCAGCCATGTGTGACTTTGTGTTCTCTGCAGACTGCACTTTCTAGTGAATTTTCCATCTTGTTGGAAGAACAAGCAAAGCTCAATAGGTTTCCTTCACATGCAGTCACAGTGGTTTGTACATGTAATGTTGCCAAATGTCAAGCCTTATTTCAGCACCATACCTTAAACTTCATTTTGACATAGAGGCAGTAGGAATGAAAGTTGAACTTGGTTATCTTGAATGTGTATCATGAATGCGTCCTACATCAACGTGCTGACCCAGAAACGGTTTGCTGAAACTGTTCTATATGCAGCACATACTAGGAAACACAGAGCAGTGGTTACCTCATCACGTTTCTGAGCTGTTTTGTGTACAGCAAATGTACTAAGTCAGAATTTCTAAGTTCTTTTATGTGTTAAAAGCAACGCAGTTTCACCAAAACTAGTGCATGACACCTTCTGGCCCTGCCATGGCACTGAAGAATGTTCATGATATGGCCCCTGAGCTTTTTGCTTCAGAAGATGTGGCTATCAGGATGCCAACCTAACAAAAAGAGTGTTGGGTGCATTGTTTTATGGGACGGTGTTGATTTTGGTGCCATCTGTACACACAGTAATCTTTGTTTCCGCAATATTGATACATGAGCTTTCAGAAAGCAAAACTCCAGCCTACTCTCAGTGAAGAAGGATAACATCATGGAGGTGAAGCATGTCCTGAACCAAGACACTGATTGTAGTTCAGCTGCGAACCTGCTGGCTACTACACAGCAGCATGCAGTGAACAGTGATCTGGAGTCAAATGAGGTGAACAAAGGTTCCGAAACGGGAACAGAAGTAGGTCCTGAGGACACAGGGACCATAAGGATGATCACAAATGCATATTAAGTGGTTACCTTGATCTGAGTTGGTCATAGCAAGAGCACCCATTACAGAAAAGTGCTTAGTAGGGGGCTGTACTTATACTGTTTGACACCAGAGGACACCAAAGCAGTAAAAGTGCAGCAAAATCTGGTTTGTATGAAAAGCAAATATTTCCCTTGGTAGTGTTTTATTTTAAGTGCTGCCAGGAAAGGTATGGGATTCAATTAGCACTGCTAGGTGTGGGATGTTATTGATCGCTCCCCCAACCCAAACATCAGAGAAATGTGTCTTGAACAAGGGAAAGTGTTGGCTTTCATTGACCTAGCCCTTTAAATTCTCTAACATCAATTAGTGCTATAACTCTTGTGGTGTGTACAGAAGCCCTTCTTAAATAAGAGGTGCAATGCAGAACTGTGCCAGCGGCCTGGTATGTTGGCAGAGCTGTAACTCAACTTCAACAATGAGCTCTGACATAGTGCTCAAAAGAAGACGTCTTGTCTTAAAAGAGTGGACGGGAGGCCATTTTGGCTTGGGGCTCTATGAGACCTGCTTTTTTGATAATCCTTGAGATCCTTTCATTGGTTTCCTAGACTGCAAAGTAATTTGGGAGATCTATGTTTCAGGGTAACTTAAAAATAAAGAAAAGGACAGACTCCTCTTGGCAAGGTAAAAACAGCTCTTTTCTGCCACAGCAGGGATCGTGACCGTCTCCACACAGGTAAACATCCAGTCTCAATTTGCTGCTTCATTGGCAGCTACTTTTATACATAGTCAGACAATACTTATTACAAAAGATTAAACAATGAATTACGTAGTAGGTTCACATTGTTTGCGTAAAACATCATGTCACCTGTGATCCTAAACTTAACCTAATTCTCTACACATCCTTTATTACAGTTCTAACAATGCTTAACAAACTAACTGTTCTCTACTCTTGAATGCATGTGTGTTTGTCTTAAATGCACGTATATTTGCATCCGCGCTTTATCATTCTGTTCCCAAGACCTCTTATCAGATTCTGTGTGCTCTTGGCTAATTCAGTCTCCTGCTCCTATTGTTTAATCATGTTTCAGTTTGCTGAGAACACAGAATACATGCCTGTGTGCTAAGGCCATAAATTCCTTCAAGTTTGCCAAACACGGGTTGTTCTTTAACTACAACCTTGCAGGTCATTCATTCTGTTTTCAAGTGAACTCTTCACCTCTCTCTAGTCAGCATGAGATTTTAGGCCTGCACTGCTCTTTCACCATGTATAGCTGTGTGACGCTCTCTACTGTTGTCAGCTGTTGCGCAACTTCTTCATATTTAATTTCTTCTATAACATTCCCCCCTCTAGTTGATATTTCAACTACTGGCTCTAAACCTTGGTCTACACTTGGCACTAGGTGATATATATTGCCCTGAACATCTACTACTCGTGTTGGTGTCCTAACTGCAAACATCCCTCCCGCCTTTGTACCAATCTTCTTACAACATGCTAGAACTAAATGGATTGCACAGAATATTAATAATAGAGCCACAATAGCTGGCAACAAGGCTCCCAACAGTCCCGACATCCAGGATGGTAGAAAAGAAAAGCACCTGTTTAACCAATTATCTGGGGCACCTCCTTCATCTACTATTTTCTTCTGTAGATTGTGCAAAGTTTGTATAATCTCTGTCAAAGTTCCATTGTCCGCATCATTTGCTGGGCCATAATTACAACAAGCAGTTCCTATCTTGGCACATACCCCTCTTTCCATGACCGTCTTAAGGTTAAGTACTTAACAGTGCTGCATTATCATCATTCTCATAGCACGCAGCTCTTCCTTTATGGCATTGAATTTGTCCTTTGTAGCATTGATGCACTTGAGGAGTTCTCATTGAGTTATCTGTAGCCAACAAGCTGTTGCCTTAGCCTGAAGAAACGGCAGAATGCTTCCAAAGAGCAGCTGTGCATCATTAAACAACTGATACTCTTGAGGAACATAATTCCTAGTAGTGCCATAATACTCTGCAGTTCTTTTCCTTCGATGATGATGTAACAATGTCGTTGGACGGCTCATGGGGTGTTCATATAGGATTGACAAATTGGCTCCAGGAAACAGCGGCGTGTAAGGTGACCAATGTGCAGAGGCCTCCCCAGTTTGGTGGTAACTGGGCGTACAGTAGTTCTCCACACTTCCAATAATAGTCCATGAGGCTGGAGGTGCCCCCCTGCATGTTGGTGTTATCTATTGTGGCACTACAGTTAATATTGCATCCTACATTAACCATGCCATTTCCTCTGAAACATAAAGAAACAGAAGTTAATCTCATGACTGTCTGAGGACTTACTGTACTATCTATCCAAGTGTAACACGCAGCATTATCATTCTGGTATAGGATTGTCTGTTGCTTGACTAGATTCATTAGGAATGTAAGCTCCACAGCCATGTGCATCATCCTCAGAATCTAGTATAGGATGAGCAAAGAATGTCACAAGATTTACCATATGACACTTCACAACCTTCAAAGATGGCACAGACAGTACAACCTCATATCCTGACACTCTCTGTGTAGCCAGAGTAGTCTTAGCCTTCCGAATGATAGCAAACACTGCATGCTCTGCATAGAGCGCAAAGGTGCCTCCATGACAATGGGGGTACTCTTCTGCACTGCAAAGGCTGCAGTGGCTAGCATGGATAATGTCCTTTCATCACTGAATCAAACTGTCCACTAAAATATGCAAGGCGTTTGTGTTCTAAAGGATATTTTTGCGTAGGGACAACTGTCATCATTTGACCATTGCAATGACAAAAGAGATAAAACTCCTTGGTATAATCAGGAGTTCACACAACTGGGGCATTTGTTATCTCAGTCTTCAATTTCTGAAAGGTTTCTCTCATCTCTGTTATCCACGTTATCTTGTCATTTCTGTCTTTTGCTTGTTTAATAGAAGCCATAAAAGGCGCTATTAGGGTACTGTAGTCAAATAGAGTCTCTGCTATGATTGTATACACTGCTGTCATAAATGCTTCCATATCAGCAGGTCGAGCTCTGATTTGATCTCCAGTAGAAGAATCTACTGTTACAGCCACGATCCTAGAAGGTGAAACTCCAGGTGTAGAACAAATCATGGTAGCATCAGACTCATGGTCATATTTAACTTGTCCATAAGATCTCTCCCTAACAGATTGGTTGGGGCAGCTGGAGAAAACAGTAAACAGCCATCAATGTACCTCCCTTCTGTTTTCATCTCCACTGGAACTCTCAATATTTCCCCAGAGTATCCTTGTGTGCCTATTGATCTATTAGAGATGGGAAGGTCTCCATCTCTCTAATACAAGATCGGGATACTCCTGTATCTATGAGGAATGCATACCTCTTGTTATTGATAGTTATTGTCACAGTGAGTTCCTTATGTGGCCTGTGCATCACTGACAATACTGGACACATGGACATACTCTGTTGGCACCTTCATTGCGTATATATCCTTCCACATAATTTGTCTGGAAGGAATTTCCTTCTCTCACAATTGCACCTCTCTTTCCACATTGAGGTGGAGTCACCATTGGTGGTGCTTGATAATTTTGCTGTGGAGGCATTTGTTATGCTTGAGGCATTACTGATTGCTGCACATTTTGTGGTGGCATCTGAGGCACATATACTATTTGTGGGTTTGACTATGGCTGTACTACTGTGTGTCCTGGCTGATTCTAGACTCATGTCGTTCCATTTTGTTCATCCCATCTCTTAGTTCTACACTCTGTAATGAAATGTCCATATCTGTGACAGTAATGACATACTAGGTCCATCCTTTGGAGACCTATCCTGCCTCTTGCTATTCCTCTTCATCCTCCACTGCTACTTCCTTGTGCCCTTACACTATCCTGCTGTTATGAATACTGTTGTTGGGTGGTCCCTGGGACCGATTCCACAGACATTGCAGTCATCTGAGTGGTGGCTGCTACTACAGCTCCTTCCACTGCTTCTTTCTTTGCCAACGTTTGCTGCAATAACTTAGCTGCTGCTTTCTCTGTCACCTCCTGCTTGTTTCTCTCTTTCTCCTGCTTTTTCTTACAAAAATACATATGTGCCAGTATCTCTGTCCAGGGCTTGGCTTCAAATGCCACTATATTATCAAGATTTTCCTCTACATCAGAGGGTAACCCTTTCTTCACTGCGTTATTAAACAACACAGCATTTCCTCCTGATATTTCCCAACCTTGCCCTACATCTTGGGTCACCTTTTATTTCATCCTGCTAAGAAACTGAGCGGGGTCCTCATTTGGCTGAATTGATTGAGCCATGAGGGACCCAATGTCTTGCCAGTCTGGATACATTTTCCGCAGCTAATCCCAAACTACTGTCCTACGTTGAATGGAGGTCCATCGTATCTAGTCCCAGTGAGGGTAACATTCCTCATTCCAGCTTTCTGAAAAACTGTGTCTGTTTCATCTCCTATAAGAGAGCTAAGCAAACTCTCTATGTCTCCTACTGCCAAGGTGATACCTGCATTTTGCTTTTCAAAAGCTCTAATCCATTTCCCTGCTACCTCTGTAAGCAGCGGTAACAATTTCTTGAGATTCTCCTTGTCCATCTGTGGCCAAGAAAAATAATGAGGTGCCCCAGGTCCTTGCGTATCAGGGGCATCTGATATATGAGGGTGGCGAATGTTGAGGGATTGTGCTGTCTGGCATATTTTTGCCATAAGCGCAAACATTTTTGTATGTAGGGATAGTCACAGTCTGGATCTCCCTCACCATAGAGAATTAAATCCTCAGCATTTGCCATATCACGTGGATCAAAGTACCCTTCTCGTGGCCATGGACTCATCTGTGGCGCTAACCCCTCAGTCCATCTTGCCAAATTATCCACATAAGGTACAACACTGTGCCAACTATTTTCTACTTCAGCAACTATCTCACTAGGGGTGAGATCTGTGCAAAACTGATTGAACACTCATGTGCTGCATTGGTCTGTCTTGTAGTGTCAATCCTCCCATAGTCTCACAAGCAGTGGTGGAGGAGTGTCGCCCCACTGCTTTTCACAGTGTAAAAAAAGGAAAAATAAAATGATAATAAGTGGGCGTTATTATCATTTTATTTGTTCTTCCTGCAGCGTTTGGCGGGACGAGGCGGATCTGCTCTGCTCTATATAAGTGCGCATGAATGTTTGGCTGGCCCTGCTGGGCCGGCCAAACAGTCATGAGCACTTTGCATGTTCTCCACCCAGGCTGCATTACAGCCTGGGTGGAGAACATGCCCAGAGCCCCATTCCCTGGCTGAGCGCCGAAGACGGCGCTCAGACCAATCACAATGCTGCATTGCAGCGTTGTGATTGGCTATGGGGAGCCTGGGTGCTTCCTGTTTGCACAGGAGAAGCCAGGAAGAGGACAGAGAGGACGGAGGAGAGACGGGTAAGTGATTTATTTTAATCCCCCCCTCCCCCTCATCTCCCCTCCACATCCCACTGCTGCTTCCCGGGAGCAGCCACCACTGCTCACAAGATCCCATCCTGGGTTCTGGTTGGCCATGTGTTCCCTGAAATCGCAACCCTTCAAGTTCTGCTGCTCGGGGTTTCCTAGTTTTAGAGAACATGTCCTGCTCTCCTTCTCTAGTGTTAGTGTGATTAGGCAATCCCATTACACCCTTTGTATGATCAAAATTAATAAGGGGCACTTTCTTGAGTGCTAATGTCATAAGTAGAGCATCTAGCCTGTGGGGATCTAAGTATTTCACCCAAGTTATCTACACGCCTATGTATGGACTCTACTCTATTTGTCATCCTCCCAAAACTTCCCTGAATTTGTCCTGAAAGATCATCATAATATCCTTCTCTCCTCACTTCTCTCGCATCCCTTCTACCCTTGCATTGGGACATCCATTCCTGAACACTCTCTGGTGAAACTATTATGTTTCCTTTCTCCTTCTGCCAAAGTGGTAGATTATCTTCAGTCCTATCTTTTTTGGAATACTGGCCATCGCGCCATGCTAGCAGCCCTATCCACTTAGTCATTCAATCTAGCATCATCTACAACTCTTTGCTGTGGAGTAGACGTTTGTTTCCTAACTTTCCTTCCTGTTGTATCGCTCTTCTGTAATAAGTGTGATGTGGCTGATGAAACATGTGACTGATCGTCACTGTCTCCTGGACTCTGCTCTTCAACTCTATCCCTCTGGGGAGAGGCTGAATCTAAATGTAGTGTAAACGGCACCTCTAATTGTCCTGAAAACTGAGCTTCACCCACCCTTACTTGCTGCCTGGGGGTGCTCGTATGTCTTGACTTTGACATTTGTGGGGCGACATTAGGGAGTCCTTTTGGGGATTGTGAAAGGGTCTCAACTTCAGGGTTCTCAAATGCCACTGCTGCTTCCTGCAAATGCATCAGTGGATACATGCCAGGTACCTTGGGAGAAGTACTCATAGGGTTATATGTAGGTGAGGGAGCGGCTAGAGTACTAGGAGTATCAACTTTTGAGGAGTCCTTAGACTTCTCACAAAAGACTTCCCATAAAGTTAAGGTGGTTTCTCACTTCTGCAATTTAACTCCTACATATTTACTTTTAAGATGCATAACAATATGCTCTAATATTTTGTTATCAAATGTCCTTTCTTTTGGCCAGGGATACTTGTGTTTCTGAGTGGCTTTAAACCACTCTTGACAGTATTTTTGTAATTTTCTCTGATCTCCTGGAAAGGTCTTTTGCATGTGCTCTAAGGGAGTCTACATAATTTCTCGTATTTCTCACAACTTTTACAATTTAATCTTTTATCTGTTTAGTCAATATTACTTCTTCTTTAAAAGTTTTACACTAGTCCTCATAAACAAGAAAATTCATACATTTTTCTTTCCAATCATATACTAAACATTATATATACCAATAACATTATGAAACATTATACAACAACATCTCTGTCTGGCCACATTTCCATTCACATGCATGCATTCACCATCAGCACATTTAAAATATGAACACTGGAGGTGTGGCCAAGATGGCCGCGGAGTAAGTCACGCTTCGTGCTTTTCCGCTGCCCAGGCCGAACATAGCGGTCACTAGCGGAGCCCCTGACAGAAAATCAGCAGGAAAACACCAACATCCACGCATTGGACGCGCCTGGGGAGGCGGAGAGACCAGGTCCAAGTGGAAGATCGCCTCCTAAGTACCCGCAACTCCCAGAGCAGTGAGTAGCGCTCCCCTCAAAATGGCGGCCGCCTGATCTCATTCCCTCGGATGAGTAGCGCAGCTGCAGCTTGAACGGCGCCAGGCGGCTGGGTACTCTACAACAACACTGCACCACTGACAGCTGCCGGTCCTTCAAGAGGGATTTTCACTGAAGCGCTATCCCTTTGCAAGCTGAAGGAGATACCCACACACTGGGACACTATCTCTTTAGGTGTGCCCCAGAGTGCAGAGGCCACTGACAAGAGGGCAAGGTCCCGGACCCCGGACTTCTGTGAAGGCACTTAGGGGCCCAGGCCTCTCTATACTGCAACAAAACACCCAGTGTGTGCTCAAGACTACCTGGGATGCACGTCATGCCTCTTGGGGCCACCTGAGTCTTACGGCCCCAGCAGCAATGCGCAACGATCAGGCACAAAGCATTGGGAGATCGCGCACACAAGGTCCCGGCCGCGCCTTCATCCATCGCTGGCCCCGTGTCGTGGACCTCACCATGGGCGCTTCTCCATCTCACCATCTGAAGATAACTGGGGAGGCAGTACAGTCATCCACTACGGGCGCCCCGTAACACAACAGCCTCCCACAGCGCTGCGGGGCCCTGGACTTCAGAGGCCGCATCAGAGACTTGGGCCCCTCTTTGTGACCGGCGCTCCTGGAGAGCTGCATCACCCCCTTTGGAGCCCACGACCCTCTGCTGCAGACCATGAGGGAGCGGGAGCCCCCCTGAGCTTCCCCATAGCAGCATTGACCTCCTCGATACATGAGTACTGCCCGGGACACCCAGACAGCTACAATTGGGTTGAGTGGGGTCCTGGCGAGCAAAGAGCGAGCGACACGGGGGCCCAGAGGGGGAGGCCCTGTGCTCTGGGTGGCCCTTCCTTGCTTCAACCCTCAAGTAGACCCTGAAGCTGTGAGTCCCATCCACCCGGTCAACTATCAGATGTAGCCTCTACAGGCTCTACATTGCTTCGATTCATTGACTCCAGGTGGCCTCGTGCCTAAAACCTGCTTTTGCCTCACGTCATGGCGGCCTTAATTGCTGTGCATGAGCTTGCTGGCCAGCTCATCTCTGGCCTCTTCGATGATAGTGGCCAAGGAGGTGGCTCTGTAAGGGGGAGCCTGGTCAACCTCCGGGACACTCGGGACCACGACACTCAGTGAGGCTCCCAACTATGGCGGGGGCTAAAAGTAAACATGACCAATTGGTGTGAGAGATGTTCACTGGCACCACTTTGGCTACTGTGAAAGACTCAGCCTCCAACCTACAGCCCCTGTCGCAGTCTGACGCCGAGAGATCCTTCGACTCGGACTAGGCCCCAGTAGCCCGAGCCTTCTTGGCTTCCCTCTTTGGCTCCCTAAAAACAGATATTCAAGACCTCAAGAAAGTCCTCTACCAGGATATGAAAGAGTTGCGTCACGACCTGACCTCAGTGGGTGATCGGGTGGCCTCCCTGAAAGAAACTGAAATCACGCGGGAAGAAGTGGAACTGTTACGCCAGGAGATCATCTGCCTTCATGAGCAACACGACAGCCTCAGGGCCCAGATGGAGGATCTTGAAAACCGGTCCTGCCGCAACAACATTCGCCTTTGTGGGGTCCGCACAGGATCGGAGGGCTCAGACATCCGAGAATACACTCAGGCACTGTTCCGATTCATATTGGACTGGGAAGGTGATGCTGACTTACAGCTGGATAGAGTGCACAGAGGTGGCCGATCTGGAGGACCTAATGCCAAACCTACAGATATTCTAGCCTGTATACATGACTTTCAGACCAAAGAGGACATTCTTCAGAAAGCGAGAGTCAAATAACCTATCCAGTTCTGTGGCCACACCATCAGATTTTTTCAAGACATCTCCCTTCTCGCCCTGCAGCATGGCAGGGACTTCAAACCTGTTACCGACTATTTGTGCGCCAAGGTGTCCTACTGCTGGGGACATCCATTTAAACTGGTCTTTCGATGGGAGGGTCCACTGCAGCACTCACAGATGCCCGCCATTCACTCGGCCTCCCGGAGGATCCGTCTCCCCACTCTACACCTGGCTCTCCCCAGGGGTCCCCTCCCCGTGTATCTTCATAGCAGAGGGTTAGCAGTTGCAAGAAACACTCCCACCCTGGGCCAGAGGAGCGGGCTCAGGAACAACCAGTTGTGCTGGCCAGCCTCGCCTCAGGCACCGGCGCTGCCACTTTGAGACTTGCCATGCCTGGGGTAAGTGCCTGGTCGTATACCACCAGAAAGGGCCAAGATGGCCTGTGGTGGTGGAAAGCCTTCCGTCGACAGTGATCTTGACCATCTGCTCTGGCCCCATTGGTCCATGCTCCACATGCTAACTGCCATGAACAATGGACTTTTCCAGTTTATAGTTCTGTTCCTACGGTTCCTAGGGGGTATTCTGTGTTGTTTTTCACTCCTTCTTTCTTGGTCTACTTGTGGCATCCTAGGGCACACTACACTGGTCTGCACGCTGTTGGTCTGCTCCCCTATATCATGCCTCCTCACCTGGATTCAGAATTATCCCCCATGCACTGCCCCTCACCCTTGCTTTCCTGGAACTTAAGGTGACAAGCCTCAATGTTCGAGCCCGCAACAATCCCATTAAACAAGCAGCTGTCCTTTCCCTTCTAGAGCAATCGGGCAGTGACCTATGCCTCTTACAAGAAACCCATATAATTTCCAAAGATGTCCCTAGAATGCAGTTCCCATGCCAGCTCTGGTCCTCAGCCCCACTAAAAAGGGTGGCGATGCGATTCCCTTCTCTAATGGTTTCAAATCTAAGGTAACTGAAGTCAAGGGACGCCTTATAGCATATAGGCTTAGGGTAGGTACCTTCCATTTCGTCCTTGAAATGTATTTATTATTGGTGCCCTGGCACCTGTGCTCCACTCCCCTGATGCTGCCATTCTGATCGGCGGCTATATGAATTTAGTGATGGACACTGACATGGATCGCTCAGGTCAATGTTCCGACCAAACTGGGGCCTTCTCAGTTCCGGGCCTACGATGGTTAACTGACTGTGGGCTGCAGGATGTCTGGCGACTACTACACCCTACCTCAAGAGACTACACAATTTACTCTGCGGCACACAAAACCTATGCACGTATAGACCACTTTCTAGCAACTCCAGCCATACAAGCCCTAATATCAAATGCATCCATTTCTCCCCAAGCTTTATCTGACCATGCTCCCCTGCCCCCAATGTTTCGCCTTGACTCCAGCCAACCCAGGAAGTCCATGTCGCACCTCAGGGACTTCCTGCTTCAATCTCAGTCCACAGTAGATTCTCTCTGCAAGGTGATCGAAGACTATCTCCACAATAATGACACAGGAGAGACATCTCTAGCCTCCCTCTGAGAAGCTTTAAAGCTAGTAGTAAGGGGGGAATTCATAGCTATCTCAGCGGCAGATAACTGCTGCTGACAAGAAAAAAGACAGAGCTTGGAGCAGTCTCAGAACTTGAAGCTATATACAAAAGTACAGGGGCCCCCAGGGTGTGGAGGGAACTTGAAAAAACACAGCTACTCCTCAAATGATTAGACCACGACAGAGAGGCATATGCAATGGCATGCTTGAAACATAAATGTTATCTAGGAAGCAAACACTGTGGTGGAATGCTAGCGCACACCTTCGAGCCAAAATCCATACTGGGTCAGTTTTCAGTGTTTCAGACTTTTTAGGGTCCTCTGTATGCAGCCTCGATAGTCCCGACGAGGACCCCTCGAGCTACTTACACAATGTCACACTCACTTCCCTTCCTGACCGGGACGCCGAAGGACTGGGAAGCCCATCTGGATAGAGGAGGTGACCTCTGCCATCGTCCGTTTAAAATTGTTGAAGTCTCTTGGGCCCGATGGCTTCTCCCCCCAATTCCATAAAGTCTTTTGTCAGGAGCTGGCTCCCTTGATCACATGCCTTTACAATTCCTTTGCCGACACTGCCTCCATGCTCGAAGCCGCAATCTCCGTAATTGCGACGCCCGGTAACTGGCACTTTGCGGGTCCTATAAAACGTTCTCCCTCCTGAATATATATGCAAAGTTAAAAAGCATTTTGGCCCATTGTCTCAAACCTCTAATGCCTGGCCTCAGTGAACCAGACCAAGCATGCTTCATTCTCACCTTCCAGTGTGGCGACAATACCAAACGCCTCCTGCATCTTACGGATGAGACTCAAAGATCCCAGAGAGAGGCTCTACTTCTGCCCATCGACGCAGAAAAGGCATTTGATAGAGTCCACTGGTCCTACCTGTTTGAAACTTTACGATTTTGCCTTGCCAACAAATTTTGCAGATGGGTCCGCTGCATCTACAGTGCTCTGCGGGCTTCAGTGATGGACAATCGGGTGACATCCCTGCCCTTCCCTATCCAACGGAATATACAACAGGGGTGTCCCCTCTCCCCACTTCTTTTTGCCTTATACATGGAGCCCCTGGCACAATGGCTGAGGGCCAACCGAGCGGTTTCTGGGATCCCCTTTGGCGGAGACCAACACCTTATCAGCCTTTATGCAGATGACGTAATTTTGTCTATCACTGACCTGATGACTTCGCTCCACGCACTCGTACCGAACTCCAGGCTTTTGGGGAGGTCTCTGGATTTAAGGTAAATAGACAGAAGTCCCAGATCTTCAATCTCTTGTTTACCCCACCCCATGAAGCTCATTTATGCTTCATGTTCCCTTTTGCATGGGCAGTTGACTCCATACCCTACCTCTGTATCAAGCTGGCTCAATCTATTCCTAAGACAATAGCTATCAATTACCACTCTCACCTCACAAATATGCGGAGACCTGTCCACTTGGAGTCGCATCCGCCTCGCCTGGCTGGGCAGAATAGCAGCAGTTCAAAGGACAACGCTGCTACGCATTCTCTATCTATTTCAGACCCTCCCATTGACCCCACCACAATACACTCTCTGTTCCCTCCAATTAGAAATTAACACATATATTTGGGATGGGAAGAAACCCTGCCTTCATAAACACCTACTCTATCGACCGACACATGAGATGGGAGGCGAAGCCGGGCAGAACTCTTTCTTCCAAAGAGTGGGAAGACATCTACTGTAGAACTCGACACACTGCACATAACATGGCAAACACAGAGACTGCCTACAAAATAGTGTCATATTGGTACTTAACCCCAGCGAGACTCCAGGCATGGAACGTGGGACACTCAAAGGAGTGCTGGAGGGGCTGCGGGGGCACTGGCATATTAATCCACCTTCTGTGGCACTGCCCGAAATTAACTTGTTTCTGGGATCAAATCCTAACTGACATTGACCACGCCTTTAACACCTTAATCCCGAGGTTTCCTGCCTACAACATACTTGGGTTTTTTAATCCTTTGATCTATCTCTTCGCTTTATGCAAGGGAGGCAAATGGCTTTAGCTCTGGGGACAGCCCATGAGGTGATTCATTCCCTATGGGGTACTGACAGGATCCCGATTACACCTGTTGGGTCCACAAACTGTGGTTTATCTTAGGAATGGAGATACTATCTCTATTGGTTGACCCAAAACACAACTCCTACCCTGATTTGTGGGCGCCTTTCACTCACATTCTCTCCTCTGAATTCCATGAGCTGACTTGCCCGGCCTACCTAAAGTTGCTACCAATTTTCCCTCTAATTTTTTTCCCCTGTGTGTGGCTGTATAAGGTTTCTGTGTGCTGCAGCCAAGGGTACATGCACCAAGATACTGACCATTCACGCAAGTGCAGCATGCAACTACCATCATCAAAGACTTTATTATCGATCACTGGGATCATAAAAGTACATTACACATAAATCACTAAAGACCATAGAACTAATATAGAGATAAAGATACAATGATAAAATCATAAATAATATGTCAAGTTACAGTATCAACAGAGCACATTTTAAAAAGATAGAGTTTGTACACAATAAAACCTATACCAATTGGTAATTCCTGACGAAAAAACAGCAAATGCATCACAATAGCAACATACAATCTAGTGGAGCCAAGGGAATTATCAGCACAATATTGAAACCTTCATCCTATCATGCGATTCCTCTGGAAGAGATATCCTTTCTGCACTCACTATGTCATTCCTGATAATCGAGTAACAAAGGCTCCTGACCTCTCAAAACCAGTGAGTAACTTTAATGAGCAACAAATCTTTATCTTCCCTGGATACCGGGGTCAGCCTAGGGATCTGCGTTAGGTGAACTGTGGCCTCATTTTCCCCTGCCAGTCAGGGAATATAGAAACCATTTTGAATAATCCCTCTAGAATAAGGCATACGAGGTATCTCAGCAGGGGGGACACATGGGCCAGATGATCTCATACCCCCACCCTGGACCCGCCACAGGGATACTAACTTGAAAACCCCCAAGCCCTATATTGTTGCACGAGCAGTTACAAGGAACAGAAGGGACATACGGGGGTTAAATAGTTAGCGAATTGAGGCTGCTTCAGGTGGGCTGTAGAGTACAAATAATTAGTATCCCCATTTGTATTTGAGGACCCCACACTTTCCCCCCCGCTCCCGCCCCCCCTAGGTCGACTAGCAGAGCTCAACACCTGCTGTCTATGCTGTTACTCCCATTAAGGTTCTTCACTACCTTTAGGAGTGCCTTAACCTGGTCTCTCTGCTCCCCAATTACCCCCATCAAACTCTGCAGCATTGAAAAGATCCCTAAATCAGATGCACTAATCTTATCTGCTTGGGACTTCTCTGTTGCAGCAACTTCTAAGGAAAGAGCAGAATAGCAATTACAAGACTCAATTTCATCCATAACCTGTACAGGTGGGGACTTCTCATGGCTACCGGTGTGGGGGAACTCGGACGTTTCCCCCAGGGAGGGAATGTGAACGCGAGACTGGGATTTTTTAAACCTTCGCGGGATACACTTTCCGGACTCAACTGAAGTAGGATTAGTAGTTTTGCTGGTTCGGGGTGGGGTGGGGGGCAGTTAGAATTTATAACATCTGCACATTCAGACATAAGATTGTCAATCCTTTCTCTGAAAATTGTCTGCTGCCGAAGTTAAAGGTTTCTTTGCTTTAGAAACCCTCAAGGCCCCATCCACAGATGTATTTGGCTAGTCTATGGATAGCAGTGAAAAGTACTACTCAGACACCCAGTCACACAATTGTCATACATTTGTAATCAAAAGCAACCAAACCTGATGTGCTGTAAAAAGAGGGTATTGTAGCTTCACAAAACTTAGTCTCCCACTCCAGAAAAATAATTTATTAGCAGTCACAATTGTGGGGCAATACAGTTCTTGTCTTCCAAGTCACACGTCAATGACAGTGACAGAGAGCAACCCAAGGTTTCTTCGGCACTCTGGCAATGACCACGCAAACCAGTCTTACGTCAAGGCCTCCCCCGTAGACACTCCTCGCATGAAGCTTGGCATAAGATATGAGGGCTGAAATTGAATGGAGAGCCTGACGAAGGAGAGGCTGACGTAGCAGTCAGTGCGAATCAGACCAGCACAGAACTGAGCATCCTGCATACAAACCTTACAGCCTCCCCTCTCGTGAAAACTTAAAATACATGTAGAGAAGCGACAACTTAAACAATACGAGAGGGTGCATCAACCTTAATCTCTTGAAATGTATCTGGATGCCAAGCAAAACAAGTCCCAGAAATGAAGGGTGGAAAGTTGATGACTTAAGGAGCAAAGGGGGGTGGCCCTTCCCTGCCTCTTTCTGGCGCCGACGGGCGCAGGACGGGCCCTACCAAAATCAGTGGCATTTGCCGTGGCATTGCCTGAATAAAGTACCTAAAGACAGAAAAGTCATGTTACAAATGATTACAGGATTTTATTTTAATTAAAGTCCTGTTTAGGTATTACTTCTAGGCCTTTGCGTAATGCTAAAATATAATCAAAGGGCTGGTATTTTTTCTCTTGGAAAGGTGGAAACCCAACCTTTCAGTAGGAAAGGGTAAAATAAAAAAACACCACTTACAAGGGAAGGAGGCAGGTAACACATAGGTTTGTCATCTTTCTGGGTGAAAAATAGAGGCCTTTTTGTTTGCAACAGCCCAGACAATACTTAAATAGGACTGTATATAAAATTGTCTCAAATCATTTGGAACATTAGCTTTGTGTCTGTGTTTACTTTAATTATTAGTCATGTAGTGGGTTTATACTTACTTATAAATACTTACATTTCCGTTGTAAGAGCATACACAGTAAAAGCATATGAGTGGTAGAAAATGAACAGGTAAGTTACACCCCATTTAATTTTTTTCATTACCACACACATATACATATTTTTAAAAATATTATATATCTCCCTATTAACCCACAATCCCTAAACCCTTGAATTACCCTTACCACCAAAAAACCCATACCCACCCTAAACCCTAAAAATACCCTTGCCACCCAAAAACCCACACCCACCCTAAAACCTAAAATTACCCTTGCCACCCAAAAACCATACCCACCCTAAATCCTAAAATTACCCTTGCCACCCAAAAACGCACACCCACCCTAAAAATCCCCTTGCCATCCAAAAATCTACACCCACCCTAAAATTACCATTACCACCCAAAAACCCATACCCACATTAAAATTACTATTACCAACCAAAAACACATACCCACCCTAAATCCTAAAATTACATTTGCCACCCAAAAACCCACACCCACCCTATACCCTAAAAATACCCTTGCCACCCAAAAACCAATACCCACCCTAAAACCTAAATTGACACTTGCCCAACAAAAACATACCCACCCTAAACCCTAAAAAATACCCTTTCCACCCAAAACCACATACCTACCCTAAAACTACCCTTTCAGCCCAAAACCCCATATCCACCCTAAAATTGAACTGTATTAATTTTTTTAAACTATTTCCGCGGAAGTTGCGGTGGATCTCTGATGCATTGTTAATTACTTTCCTAACGGATCTGAGGCGCAGTCCGATTGAAATTGTGCATCACGGCTGCCATAGTGAGGTGTGTCCTACATAGGAAAAACTGTTAAGTGGGAAAAAATAAAATCATCAAACCTGTGAGTGTGGCAAATGAGTAGAGCATAGGGGATCGAGAGCGTTGCCATGAGGGAAACGAGGAAGGGGAGTGAGAGAAATGGAGCTCCGTAATCACGGAAGGAGTGGATTTAGTCCAGAGACGCCAGACAGGGTACTGCCACCATCCCGCTCTACAAGTGCTGTGAGGGTTGCGGCTCAGCGGTAGTGGAACGGTGGTCCTTCCTCATTCACACTTAGCATCTCCTCCGCATAGCCAGTTTCACTGGCTTACCTGGTGTGGATACATCAACAGTTCCTGCAGCAGCTGCAAGCAGACCAGGAGCAGCTGCAATCAGTGTGACCATGACTGGCCCGGGCACCGAGTCCCTGGCTCTAGGCTCCTATCACCAGTTAGACAGGTGCCTGGTAGCTGCAGAGAGGAGTCTGCCATGGTGGGGTGAGTGCACTAAGCCCCACTGGAGAGTAGAGTGTGGTGGAGTGCAGAAGTGGCTCGATTAGCAGCTGGAGCGGCTTGCAAACACATTGCTCCCCGCGCACCACCTGCCCCAAACCCTGTCCCATCTTCTTGGCTCCTGGGTACCTCAGCACAGGATTGCAAAGGATCAAACAGGATGGTAAAAAGACGACATAGGATTGTAAAGGACATCTCTCTTAACCTGGAGGACACAACTCACTTGTTTATTCACAACTAAACCAAAGTGAGCTAGTTGTCACCACCTTTGCTTGCTACTTTGCTCGTTACTCATCTGCGTTTCATCGGGGGCCAGGACTATAAGCACCAGGCTCCCCCACGCGGCAACGATCACCTGGGCACTAGTTGAGGTGCAGGACTGCGTGGCCCCAGGGGAAAACAGGGCCAAGACCAGACCCGTCTGAGCCCGCCCATGCCAGGACAAGATTGGACTAAGCTGGGTCCCCCTCTTTCATTTCCACAAGTAGTTCTCGTTTAACCACGTTATTTTAGATGACTGCTCAATAATTCGCTTTGGGCAAAAGTAAAACCGGCTGATCTTGCTACTGTGCCCTGCAGAATTATAACGATCAATAGCATAAAAAGGCAGAGAGTACACTCCTACCTGTGCTAATATGGGGTGTCAGTGCCCTTTTTGCAGGAGACCCATACCTGGGGTTCCTGCTTGCCTACCCTGCAGCGCAGATGGCGAGGACAGGTCTATGCGACCACATACTCTAGTTATGCCAGGGAGGCTATGATATGGGTGGCCCCTAGGGTTCCTTTTGTAGCGAAGGAGGTGAAAATTGATCCGGATGGCCACTATGTAATAGTTGCAGGGACACTAGATGCTAGAGAAGTCTGGTGAATGTGTACGCCCCCACAACAGACGACCCAGTGTTCTTTCGCAACATTCTGTGAGCTTTGCTGGAGCATATGTGGGCGGCTGTAATTGTGGCTGGTGATTTGAATTAAATGGAGCGATTGATTGCCACCCCCCAAGGTAGCCACCAAACCTGCAATGATTGGTGCATTGCAGGAAATGATGAGGGACCTGGCGCTACATGATGTTTGGAGACTGCGCCACCCTCAGAGTAGACTGTACTCTTGCTATGTGCCCGCCCCAGGCACGCATAGCCGAATTGACTACTGCCCGATATCTGATGTGGCCCTGCAGTGGGAGGAAAATATTACATACCTAGCGCGATATAACTCAGATCACTACCCCCTGCTTGTCACGTTTCGTATGCATGTGCAGCTTCCAGAAGTGCCACTATGGAGAATGAGTGTTGAGGCATTGACGGATCAAGTGTTTGCACATGAGGTGTCCAGAGCGCTAGATGGTTACTTTAGTAAAAACTGGGGCAGTGCCTCCACCAGGGCTATAGATTGGGATGAAATGAAGGTTGTATTGAGAGGGGAGTGCCTGAAAATAACGAACGGGGCCAGACAGCAAATTACGAAACAGTTAGATAGCCTCGAGATGCGACTGGTTATCCTGGAAAGGGAACTTATTGAGAAGCCCCTCAGTCTACAAGCCTGGCAGGATTGTACGAAGGAACTGTTAGACACATGGGACAAGCTAGATAAGTTTGTGCGCTCTAACTACAGGAAGAGGCTGCTTAGGGAAGGAGATAAAGCGAGCCGAATGCTTGCCATGCTTATCCGAGGCGAGAATAGAAGTGCACCGATAGCAGGACTCTGCGACCGGCACGGTAGACTAGTATCTTCACAGAACACCTTCAAGGAGTGTACACGGCTCCAGAACTCACGAGTTCCCCTCCAATACGGTCATACCTAGACACGATACATGCCAATGTTGTCTGGGGAGGAAAGGGACACTCTGGATGCCCCCATAACAAAGGATGAGATAAAAGCGGCAATGAAAGCGTTGAAGACAGGGAAGGCCCCGGGCGGGGACGGCTTAATGGCCGAATTTTATCACACTAGAAAGGGTGACCTGGCTGATTGACTGTTGGAAGTCTACGAAGAAGCTTATGAGAGGGGGTTGCTTCCAGAGTCTATGAGGGAGGCGATAATAGTGATGCTGCCAAAGCCCGATAGAGACGGCTCAATAGTGTCCTCCTACCACCCTCTATGTTAAACGTCGACCTAAAAAGTAAGGTTCTGACCATGAGATTTAATAGTAGATGACCAATGCCGGTTTATTCCGAATAGGAACACCCAGTGCAATCTGCGACGGCTGCCATTGGTGCTACATTCCCCCATATTGCAGGATGATCAGTACGCGCTTGCGTAGCTGGACAACGAACAAGCTTTCGATTCTTTATCATGGGAATTTTTGTGGGAGGTGTTACGTAAAGTAGGCATCGGGGACACCTTTATAAAATGGGTGCAAATGCTGTACAGAGGCCCCTCGGTCAGAGTGCGAGTGGGTAGAACGGTATCGCAGAGATTTGCACTGAGTCGGGGGACCCGCCAAGGATGCCTCCTGTCACCACTGTTTTTGCGGTGACCATGGAGCCACTTGCCTGCCGCCTCAGAACGATGCTACATGGGTGGGGCATGCAGATTGGGGATACTACCCAGGTGGTGTCCCTCTATGCAGAAGATGCATTAGTATATCTCTGGAGTCCTAGATACTCTGTCCCCATAATGTTGGTGATTTTGGTAGAATTTGGTGAACATACTGGGCTACGCGTCAGCCGCACCAAGTCCAAGCTATTTCCCCTAGGGGCACTGGCGGGACGGTCTGAACTAGATCTGCCACCTCTTGATCTCCCTTGCGAGACTAAGGTAGTCAGATATTTGGGGATCCGAGTCGCGCACGAAGTTCAAGACTTTGAGGAAGCAAACATGGGCAGGATAATAGATGGCTTGAAACATAGCATAAAATTCAGAAACACTCTTCGACTATCATTGATGGATAAAATCACCCTAGTCAAGATGGTTAACCTCCCCAGGTGTCTATACCTCTTTCAGGGAACCCTGTTTGACATACCTAGGCGGTTCTTTACAGATCTGGACAAATTAATAGTGGAATTGCTCTGGGATACTGGGAGGAAGAGAGTCAGCTTGGCAACGTTGAAGCGTACATGGCGGAGGGGTGGGCTGGAAGTCCCATGCTTGGAGCACTATTATTTGGCCTTGCAACTCCAACACGCGAATCACCGGTTAGACGAACACGAAAATTGGGAACATAGGGGCACATGCATCAAAGCTTTTTGTGACCGCAAACGGTGCGATTCGCAAAAACCGGCCATTTGTGATCGCAAAATGGGCTTTTGCGATGCATGAAACAATTTGGCATGCGCAATTTCGGTAATTGCAATTTTTTGCGATTTCCCAAATTGCGATTGCATTTAAGGAATCGCAATTTGTGATTCCTTAAATGCAATGCAAGATGCACTTCCAAATAGCGATTTCGCTATTTGGGGGCGCAATTTACCGTAAAATAAAACAAAACGGTATTTTGCAAAAACTTTGAAAAATGCACTAAAGTGCATTTTTCAAAGTTTCGTGTCACACACACACATGGCCTTGGGGCATGTGTGCGCGCAACATGGGTGCACAGTACAATTTCACGGGTGCAACAGGGTGTCCTTTTGACACCTCTTACCTGTTGCAAACTCAATGTCTAAGGCCAACCCACCCATAGAAAAAAACAATTGCCAGATTCCAACACACAGCTACGACCAAGGAGGTAGCCAGCAACATCAGAAATCAGCTATAGAGCTCAATCTGGGCAACTCTTTTGTCCCCAATCAGACGGTCATGAATCTGCCTCTATTCTCCAGTCCATATATGGTGGTATTAGCAGGAGTACCTCCCTTACGGGGGGACCAAACAGAGTCTTGGAACCAGCTGTGGAACAAAGTAATCCATTGGCTAAGCAGACATAGAACGTTCAACCTGGAAAACTGTAATAAGACCTTAAAGGTTTGTAGGTTAGGATGGCTAGGCACCTCAAAAATACATTGCTGGCGATTGCATTGGAGTTAATTGTCAAAATCCCATGTATGCGGGGAATTTACTGCAACACCAGGAAAGTTGGGAATCTCACCCCACTGAGGTTGCCATTTTGCCTCTAGGTTTTTTTTATAAGCTTCCGATGCTCTTCCCACTGTAAGAGCACCAAGTAGCTTTGGAGGATAGGATCAGATATGCAGCCCTAGCTGACCTGGCATCTAACAACTGACTCCCTCTTAGGGATGTCACTAATTAGGAACAAGAAACCGCGCAAATTGACCATACACCTGAAAGTGTAACACCATAAAGTGTTACACTGGTAAAATGATCTACCAAGAATCCATCCAATATTAGGGTCCTCAATTGGAACATGGTGGGCCATTGAACCAGGTCGATTCTGCCCGACTGGCATTATTTATAAAAGATTTAGACATTATATTCTTTCACAAAATGTCGGTTTCTGAACCTGTGACCTGTAATGGTTATGAATGCTTCAGCAAGCCAACTATACCCTCTTGGCAAAGGCGCGCCTCTGTGGTCCTATACATATAGAACAATTTGCGTCTGCGAGTTAAAGTCCATGTCCTAGAAACACCTGGATGGGATTTTCAAGCTGTGGCCATAAAGGGAAATTTTAGTTTTTGTATTTATCTGATCAATTTTTACAATAATGATTTTTCAAATGCACCAAATACTAAGTACCATATTATATTTGATTTCATTGATACTATTAAGTCAAAGCATTGTAAGTTGGTTCAGGAGATGCATTTGGTGATTTTAAAACAAAGCTAAGTTATTGTACAATGATGGAAGACCTAGAGCATCATATGAGTTTTACCAATCATAGAGGCTTAGAATTGGCTGTTTAGATATCATCACACGAGGGGGGCGTGGCTAACCGCCAAGCATGGCGGACGTGTTTTAGCCGAGCTCTGGGCCGGGCCTGAAATCCTGAAATCTACGGAGCCGTCACTGGCCATATGATAGGCTAAGTGGCGCAGTACACTAACGGACACCTTGAGGGGACGATCGGCGGCGGGGTGCTGCCTGATCCTCCGGCGTAAGCGAGGTCAGCGAGCCCGACACTGGGGCGGTGGCCGTGAAAGTGTGGGAGACGGGGCTGCTGTGCGCATCCTCGTGGCAGAGCCACTGGTCGAGGCAGATTGCTCAGATCGAAACGCAGGACGGAGATGAGACCTGCACCGCTGCCTTGCTAGTGAATGCTGGAAGGTGCCCTGTGAGCAAGATGGGCGGAATACCTTGGTATTTGCTGTAACTCCGGAGGCCAGAACTGGGCGAGGCACGCTTGGATGGTGGCCCTGCTGTGAGAGCTGAGCGACGCCGCGGCTACGATCTACACGGGCCTAGTGAGCAGAAAGGCTGGCACCGAGACGGCGGCCCCGCGACTGCGAGCAGTGGGGTAACAGAGTAATGCAATACGAGTCTGGAACTGTGGAAATGGGAGCTGTGAGTGCACTGACGCAGAGCTGCGGCCGACGTTGGGCCTGAAAGGCGTGTGAGGGAGCGCGACCCAGAACTGTACGGAAAGGCCCGTCCCGTGTGGCCGCGGGGCCTACAACCTTTACGGATTGCGCCTGCCCTGGATGTGAAGCGAGGAGGGCCCTGAAGCTGGTGGCCACCGTGAAGGGTCGGCGAATTCCCCCTGCACATTTAGGAGACACTGCGCTGTGTTGTGCATACTCGCTCCGACGGCCGAGAGCAGCGGGAGTGCCGCACCGGAGGCGAGAGCGCTGGAACGGGAAAGTGGGAGTGGGAGCTCCTAGTGCTACAAAAGTAGGCCCCCGGGCACGATACATGCTCACCATTCCTGTCTACACGAGGTACGCTGTAACTTGGCACTAAGCATTGTGAGTACCCGGCCGACTGGGCCCACAGCAATTAATCAATTAACTACTCACCGCCTGGTCTGGATCACGATACTGAGAGCTGTAGATCGGCCCAGCTACGGACTACCCTGATAGGCGAGTGGCGACTGGAACATGATACAGGGGGCCCTGAGAGAGCCGCGCCTCTAATGGGGCACAAGCTGGAACAACCCTGAAGTATTTGACCCTTACGAGAACTGCTGTCTATACTGTGTGGGGTGAGACGGAGGCGGTGACCTGAACCCTTTGGCGTAGGTGATAAACAGTCTGTGTAGACAAGATGGGCCGCCCTAAAGGGAAGACAACCGAGGCTCCGTCCTCGGGAGGAACTGAGGGACATGACCAAGGGGATTCCCTCGGTGCCCCGGATCTGAGCTGCATTCCGCCAACTGGGGAGGGAGATAATGTGGATAAGCTTGACCTAATACTACAGGAGGTGAGAGAATCCAGGAAGGCCATCGATCAGCAAATGAGAGCGTTTACAACAGGTCTTACCCTCCTAAAAGCTGACCACACTAAGCTTGCAGAAACAGTACGTGTTAATAAAATGCATATAGCAAGATCTTACCACAACACAAAACAAACTCGGAGCAAATTGAACAACTGCGCCAACAGCTCACTGGCCTACAGGAAAGGGTGGATGATGCAGAGGGGAGAGCCCGACGCAACACCAATATACGAATAGTTGGACTGCCGGAGAGACCCTACTAGATACATAGAACGATGGCTGAAGGATACGATTGCGCCTGAAGGTCTCACCGACTACTTTAGCGTTGAAAGAGCGCATAGGATACCAACTAGACCTCCGCCCCCTGGTGCCCCCCTAGACCAATAATAGCCCGCATTTTCAACTTCAAAGATCGGGACACTCTGCTCCGGGCAGCTCGAGAGCAGGCACCGATCCAGTTAGAAAACAAACGCATATCCTTATATCCAGACTTGACATTGACTGTGCAAAAAATGAGAACATCCTTTCAGGCTGTTAAAGTCGCCTCAGAGACGCTAACTTACAATACGCTCTCCTCTTCCCCGCCAAACTAAAGATAATCTACGGCCAAAAATCACTTTTCTTTGACAGCCCTGAGGAGGTGGAAGAAAGGATGGAGGTCACATTATCGCCCGGACCGTCACAGGAGGCTCCGCAATCGGCACCACTGAAACCACGCAAATCGCTGAGAACAGGACTTAGCAAACTGGACCGCAAGACGCAAAACCGACAGGAAACCACGTTGAGCCCCTCTACGGAGCAAATACTGGAGGGCAAAATGTCGGCGGTGAAGACGGTGGCAACATTCGACGATCAGGAGATGCGGGTGCTGCCGGGATCGCTCACCTCTTCGGATGACTCCACAGTCCACTCGGACTCTGACAACAGCTTGACCCTCTTTCCGTCGGTCACCCCGCAGACTGTGAATGACTTCTTGGGCTGACATACTGGGTTTGTATGATGTCTTATAGAGTCCTGTACGGAGTGGAAGTTAGGGTGCACGAAGCACCGTGGAGGACAGTGCCACATTGTACACTGTATATCTTGTACCAGTGACGCTAACATATATGATAAGTACAGGTCTGCGCCCGCTTGGCTATGTTGATAACTGTGTTATTTATCCTAACCTACTTTTTTTTTTTTGCTGGTGTTACCCCCCCCTTTCTCCCCAATGCAACTGCTAGATTGCGCTCAATGTTGGAATATCTAATTGTTCTCAATGTTATTGTTTGGTCCTCTATAGTTCTCCGGAGGAACCTTGTATTGGGGTTAGTTAAGGAAGGGAATAGGCTCGCTTCATGTAGACGCACCTCCTGGTTCACTGCGGCCCACAGGCTGCATACATGTATAATGCCCCACGACTCCTCATGGCACATACTGGTAAATATAAGGCACTGACCTGGAATGTAAGGGGGATGGGGTCTATCCACAAGAGGCATAGGATATACGCCCAATTAACAAGGCGGAAGGCACACATTGTAATGTTACAAGAAACGCACTTAACTTGCTCTGAAGCAGATAAATTGAGGAGGAAGTGGAGGGGGCACCTCTACTGTACCTCGTATTCGGCATTTGCGAGGTGAGCAGCCATATGGGTACGGAGCGGCACCCCGCTAGTGGTTCTGGAACAGAAAATTGATGTCAATGGCAGATATGTATTGCTCCGTGGTACTCTGGATGGGGAACATTTAGTGCTTGGCAGTGTCTATGCCCCTAATACGGAGCAGGAGAAGTTTTGGGAGGCACTGATTACGGTCTTAACTGATTGGGAGGGATATCCCTGGCTAATTGGCGGAGATTACAATGCAGTCTTGAACATAGAGCTGGATCGCTACCATCCTCCTCTACTGGGGACGAGCAGCAGGAAACAAGCTGAGGCATTGAAGAATTGGGCAGATGGGTGGCCGTTGGGGGATGCCTGGCGCATATGCAACCCGACAAGCCGAGAGTATTCATTCTACTCACCACCGCATATGCTTCACACACGCATTGATAGGATATTTTGCACTATGCCGTTAATTGCCAGGATCACCCACATCACCTATTTAGGGAAAACACTGTCAGATCACAACCCTTTGGAAGCGGAACTGGAGTGTGGGAAAATACCTTCACCGGTGCCGACTTGGCGCCTGCAGACACTAGCCCTAGAGGATCCAGTGTTTCGTGACACCCTTTCTACGGCCATAACCAATTACTTCACAGAGAACAATGACACCGCAGGATCTCCACAGATAGAATGGGAGGCTTTCAAGACAGTCATCCGGGGAGTAGCCATAAGCACTAAAGTAGGTGCCCGGGCCATGGTCCATAAAGAGCTGCAGGAGGTAGAGGGACAATTGGGTGGGCTGGAACGGGAAGTACAACAAGATGACACGAAGAAAGCTGACCTTCACGAGGCGAATATAAAATATGCAGAACTCTTAGAACAATTGCGCACAATTGATTATAGAACATACACACAGAAACAACAGGCAGAAGCAGACAGGGCTGGCCCCCTACTAGCCAGAATTCTGCGAGACATACCAGTCAACGCCCCAACACAAGAGATTAAAACACAGGGAGGTGAAGTGGTAAACATGCAGCTGGGAATTAATATGGTGTTTCGTCCGTATTACGAAGAACTGTATGCAGCCCCCATAGCCATGTCTGAGGAAGGACTGATTGATTTCCTTGACGGTTTGACTGTTCCTCAGCTGTCAGACCCCCAAAGGAAAGAACTAGCAAAGCCCCTCACTAGATCCGAAATCCGCTCGGCGATAAAAGATCTCCCACGAAACAAGACCCCAGGGCTTGATGGTATCCCGGTGGAGTTCTACGAGACATATTCGGCGCAACTGGTCCCTCATTTAGAGAAATTATACAATGCAACGCTGAAGTCGGGATCCCTACCCCCCACCTCGAGTCAAGCGTTAGTTGCACCCATCTTGAAACCAGGCAAAGACCCTAGTGACATGTCGAGCTACCGCCCCCTCTCTTTGCTGAATACGGATTATAAAATCCTCAGCAAAATCCTGGCCCGACGGTTGCAGCCGTATCTTACACAACTGATACATGTGGACCAGTGTGGTTTTGTACCGGGCAGAAGCACGTCCTTAAATATACGGCAACTGCACCAGGTACTATCCTTAACCCCAACGGAGGATGCAAGTGCAGGTTGTATTTCGCTAGATATGAGACAGGCATTTGATACCTTACACTGGGATTATATGCTGAGTGCACTACCACTATTTGGGATACCGCAGGAGTATGTCAACTGGGTCAGGCTGCTATATACCGACCCAACGGCACGGGCCAGAACAGGTACCCATATCTCATCACGGTATACCATAGCTAGGGGAACAAGACAGGGATGCCCTCTCTCGCCACTACTATTTGTACTGGCTCTTGAACCCTTGGCTATTAAGATACGTGCAGAGGCGATAGACAGAGGCATACATGTAGCAACCGCGACCCATACTATTTCTGCATACGCGGACGACATTATCCTTTACCTCAGAAACCTACAGGGCACTAACGAACCTCTCCCTACGGTGTTTGGACAGTTCCAGACGCTCTCTGGCCTGTCAATTAATGAAACCAAATCATATGCTTACTACTTCAGGGACACGGCCCGCACTGAACCCGTCAATTTTGGGCAATGGACGATTCCGGTGGCGCCTACGACATTCAGATACCTCGGCATACAAATATATAGGGTACCACAGGACATGTTAGATGGTAATTTGGTGCGCACGATCAAAGCACTTAAATCCCAGATAGCGTTTTGGACTTCACTACCACTCTCGGTCGCAGGCAGAGTGGCCATTTCTAAAATGGTCATGTTGCCCAGGCTGTTGTATTATTTTACCAATTTGCCGATATCAATACCAGCATACATATTCAAATCGTTAAATACAATGTTGTCTGAACTGATCTGGGGCAAGGGGAGAAGACGGGTGAGGCTACAGAAGCTACAACTAGATACAGGCAGGGGGGCCTGGGAGTTCCTGATTTTCAGGCATACTGTTATGCCAGCCAGCTCCAATGGCTTTCCTACTGGACGGCAGGCCGCAACCTGCATGAAATAGGGATGTCTAGACGGGATTGGGAAAAAGGGCTGCTTCACAATTTATTACTTCCAGGGAGGAGACATACCCAGTTAACACCCCCTCTTCTAAAAGTAGCTGTCACATACTGGAAGAGAGCCCTCAGGTACACTGGGGAACTGGCACCATACGCCGCTAATATACCGCTGATGGGCATACCTACGCCGACGAGAGTGGTTTCAACTAGATGTCTGAGTAAATGGACAGCTGAGGGAATGCTGTTCGCAGACAACCTACTCATGGACCATGGTAACTTTGTGAGAGAACATGGAGTGCCCAATACAATACACTATATATTCTCCATGCCAGTATTATCAGACTTGTCAAATGCACTTGGTCGCCTGAAGGCACTGAGCCTAAGCAACATGAACTAACGCACATGTTATATTTAAAGGGCAGTGGGAGACACCTCACCAGATGGATATGTAGGAGTATCCGCTCTCATGTGGCTAGGCCACTATCAGACCTGCGGGATAAATGGGCCAGAGACGTAGGACGTGACTTATTAGATAAGGAATGGGACAGAGTACTTGAACATCCCAAGAAAGTGTCTAGGAACCCTAAGTTCAAGATGATACAGCTCATGTTGGTACACAGAGCATATCTGACGCCTTACAAATTGAGCAAAATGTTTCCTGACGTTAATGATTCCTGTCCCAGATGCCACGCACAATCAGCCGACCTGCTACACATGATGTGGTCATGCCCACGTATAGCCACATTCTGGGGGACTGTACATGAACTACTTCATGAGTCCTCGCATGATGGGGGGAACGACACGATAGAATGGTGTCTACTAGGCATAGCAAAGACACGAAAAACACAGAGCACACATATTAGATTTGCTAATCTGGCACTGCTATTGGCAAAACGTTCCATTACAATGAAATGGAAGTCAGTGAAGCCTCCATCGACAATGGCCTGGCATGAGGAGGTGGTACGATGGGGACGGGCTGAAAGCATGGCAATTAGAAGAGAAGAGAACAGAGGGCTGAGAAAGAACCCGATCTCATTGGTGTGGGACGCTATCCTTGAAGCCTTTGTATCTGCGAAACCCTCCTCGCATTGAGTGATGCCTGGTATATATGCTATTTAGGAAGCGGGGCACTTGACAAATATAGGCCCTGTATGATTCCCTAAACAGCCAGATTGAGTGGAGTTGCAGATTGAACACCACCTATACTGGGGAGGCCTTGTGTGACCGGAAATATTTAAGATGTGTTATACAGAAGAGAGCCGGGACAGGGTGGGAGAGGGAGGGAAATAGAAGGCTGTTGTGGGGAGGTGGGAGGGTTTGGGTTGTTTGGTCAGACTGTGAGAATAAAATGCAGTATTGTACACTGGATAATATGTATTCAATTACATGCAGGATGTCTTTCCTCAACTGTTGTATGATAACTTTATGGCTGCTGACCTATTTCATGTAACAAAACTAATAAAATATGTTTAAAAAAAATATATATATATCATCTCACGATTTGAGCAATGTTATGGAATTAATTGGATCCAGTGCAAACACAGTACCAACTTTTAGGGGTACGGGTTGTGCTTCTGTAATCAATTATATTTTTATTTCTAATTGTTTGATTAGAAAAGGAAGCTATACCAGCTTCAAATTACGATGATCATAACCCCCTTCAAAGCGGCACTATCACTGCCAATAATAAAGTCAAAGAATGTAATGATCGCGATTAGCAGCCCACAACATTCATCTGATGGTCTTAGGTTGGTTTTACGATTTCAAAATCCCGTTCACGATCTTGAATCATTAATCAAATTGAATAGAGGTGTGTGTTTGAGCTGTTTGGAGACAGCGGGTGAGAAAGACTTTGTTATTTGTTCGTTTGTTGCCCTCTGTAATTGTATTGAAAAAGGCTCTTCCCTACCCATCAGGAAAAATTGTGTTACACCGAAATGGTTTAACAAAGATTCTTCGGTAGCCAACTGGCGACTGCGTACAGCCCTTAATGCTAACCCTAGAAATCCTGTTAAAATAGCTGCCCAGCGTAAAATATATAAATCAGCCATTAATAAAAGACAGACTAAAGTCATAACTCAGCACTGGGAAAAGCTGGTTTATGCAGCTAACTCCAAAGAGCCAAGACCTTTTTGGGCAACAGTAACTTCTGTACATACTATAAGCTGTCCCGTGTCCTCTATTAGCAGTCATATTTCCAGTGCTATATGGGTGGCCTATTTCTCCAGAATCTATACCCCTAATTCCATCAATCACCAGCTGACTTTTCCTTGCAAAACCCAATCATCCCTGTCATTTTCAAATGCAAGGTTGTGGAGTCCATCCAGCAGAGGACAAATGGGAAGGCGCCAGGTCCGGGTGGCATCTCAATAAATTTGGTTAAATATAATCGGGACCTTTGGTTGCCACTATTGACAAATGTTTGAACAATCTAGCTCACTCCCCTATGCCTAGCTCGTGGCACACCTCAACCATCATCCTGCTATTTAAGAAAGGCAATCACTTTGACCCCAGCTGTTACTGCCCTATTTCACTTATTGACTCCTCTGGTAAAATCTAAGGAAGGGGCATTTACAACAGGATTCGCAAATGGACTGTCGAGACTCAAGAGCTCCATCATACATAGATGCCAATATGGTTCCAGGAAACAAACGGGGACAATAGAGCAATGTCTAAACATTTTGGTAAGTACACCATCGCCAAACGCTGTCCACGATACCTCATATTTATGGATCAGTCCACAGCCTTTGACTGTGTCAATCAATCCAGGCTAGGGACCTTTCTTCTGATAATGGGGTTGGATGAGGCACTCGTACACATCATGAGAATATAAGTGCAAGAATTAAATATGGGACTAATGGAGATTCAACCAGCGAACTTAAAATTTGCGGCAAGGTTGTGTGTTAGCACCCTTGTTATTTATACCATACATTAATAAGTTTAGCCCTTATTTAAGTGACGTTTGCTCAGATATTCCCAAGATTAATGGAGCACCAGTTCCAACTTTGCTTTATGCAGACGACGTGGTCTTGTTGGCCCGTTACTAGAGCATTGCGTTTATTAGTTACTACTTTTGTACAGTTCATGGGCAATTTAGAACTCGGCACTAATTTTACGAAATCAAATATTATGGCATGTGGCCCAAATAGAATCAATGTTTCATCAATTGTAGTGGGTAATAAGCGCTTGAAAAGAACCAACAGCTTTTCCTACCTGGAAATTATTTTCGATTCCTCGGTTCCGGGGCGCCCAATATAGTGTCTCGAAGGCTAAAGTTTTCTTGAACAGTAAGGTCCCTTTTTAACATTCCATGCTTACCAGGAGGGAGCTGCCGCTCTTACAAATTTAAAAAACCATTTGGACATAGTTACAGAAGGATGTGGACTCCTACTTCTTGATTACTGGTGATGTTAATGATATATGTGATCCCTCTAATATAGTTTCAGGAGAGTAAGATAGAGTAGATACTGGCTGGTGCATCTAAGAGATGATTTCTCAGTGCAAAAGTAGACCCTCGAGTAGGATTTCAATTTGGGGAAATCTTACTGCCTTATCTTTAAGATGTTTAAATATTAGACTGAGAAATTATTTGTGGAAAAACTGTGATGATATTAGATTATACATTGGTTTTAGATCACCTTTAACTGGTATCTGCCTTTGATCTTAGAAAGGAGATGATAGTGACCCTATTCCTCAAAGCCTTACACTGGATCCAAGGGTAAGAAAAAAAAACAGTGTTGAAATACACGAGTTTACCCCAAATAAAAGGGGGTGGCACCTTTAGAGCATCTACAGTGGACAACAAATTCGCAAATTATGATAGCTGAGTGGAAAGCCAGGATTGGTATGAATTTCAGTAGGGGTAATACAACACAAAAGGGTCAAGAGCTGGTAATCTCTGAGCTGAATGGTGACAAATGTTTTACATTATATCAATTTAACTGGCATGTATCAAACATTATTCAAAACAAAGGGACTACAGTGATAAAACAAGCAAGATAGATGTACAGTTTACATCAGAATTAAAACTGAAAATCTTCAGATGACTCTTCCATAGGGGCTTGTGATATTAAAAACCTTAGGAAAAACTATTTGAAAGAAAAAGAAGTATGGGTCTCACAAAAGTCCTTTTATACAAAGAAGTGGGCAGACATTCTGCACTGGGCACACAGTTATGACTCAAAGATATTCTAGGAACTAGTGTCAAAGTTGTAACAAGGATCATATGACTACAGTCTTAACAATATTCAGTTTGAAGATTTGATCTGTTAAGTTAGGTCATTTTATTATGCACTGAATATTACAGAATGTGATCCAAACTCTCAATTAGTGAATGAAAAAGTTATTACATCAAACATTTACAGCTCTCGCTCATCAGGACCAAATGATCACCCCATTAATATTATTATGTCAGACTGTAAATTCTAGATGTAACCCTTAACAGTTCTCTGTCTGGCAACGGATGCCCGGTTCTTGGCAGGGTGTAATTCTTCACCTAATTTAAAGAGGTATATAATCTACAAAATTATCATAATGATACCAAGGATTGATAGGATAGCGAGGCTAAAGTTTTTGCTAAAATTGTATTAAAAGAGCTTGAGGTCTGGGCTGAAGAGAGCGGTCTTTTACAACTGTGTCAGGCTGGTTTTTATAAGGGATCGGAGACAATTGATAACATATTAGTATTCAGTATTATGGCTAAGAGAACTGTTATGCAGCAGGAAGTCCAGTTGTTTGCTTGTTTTCTAAAAATATTCCTCAGCTTTCCATAGAATTAACTAGGCCGCTGTATTGAAGAAGTTCAACAAATGGGGTATCGCCAGACCCTTGCATAGAGCAATCCAACTGCTACAGAGGAAAATCTGGGAGTGTGTTAAAAATATAGGATGATACCACAGCAACGAAACAAATGTCAACAAATATGGACTGAAGCAGGGTTGTGCACTGTCTCCCCTGCTTTGTAACCTATACACCACAGATATGGAAGTGTGCCTGAAGGGAGTCAAGCACTTCCCACCTGAGCTGAGAGGGGTGTGGGGGAGGGGAGTGGTAGACTGTTCCCCTATTACCTGGAAAATAAGTGATGAATGTTCTCATTCAATGGCTTGCCACACGTGTGATCGAACCAATTAATGCCTCACAAACCTTTCACCAGTTCCGATAGCAAAGAAGAGGAGTGGTGAAATAAGGTTGTGAATTGGATCTCCCCAACTGAATTGCCAAAAACTGGTGAATTGCTAACCATTTCTGATGATACAGGAAATGGTAAAAACACTAGGAGAACCTACAGCTTTTACCACATCACAGTGTCATATAATCATCTAAGCCTCCATGAGATGTTAAAAAACCTGACAGCATTTATTACATCAGAGTTAATGTACCAATTTTGCTGCATGCCATTTGGCTTATGTTCTGCAGCTGCAGTATTTCAGACAGCATTGAGTCTTCCAGGATGACGCACAGATTATTTGTAACAGCAGAAGAGCAAGTGGAAAGATGGCATTGAGTTATACAGTGAGATCAAGAGTGGCTTCACATTAAGAAAAGACAAAATGGAAGTTCAAGCAATCTAACGTGCAATAGCTTAGCCAAGTGATAGGAGTTTCCTAAACCATCATTAGTATCTACCATAGTTGATATATCGTTGCAGCACCAAGGGGCCGATTACGATGTCGGTCGGAAAGGCACCGAATGGCATTTGGTTCGTCCGAATCCGATTAGGAACCCGCCTTTCCGACTGACTCAGACACATTTCCGAACGACCGATTACGATGGTCGGACTTTCCAAATGGGTTCCGACCCGGTTCCTAACGGCATTCAGAGTAATGGAATCTATCAGAGCCGACTCGTACAGGTCTACGGACCGCGTTTCCGACTGAGCGATTACGATGTCGGATTCGGACAGCCTTTCCAAATCGGTTGTTCCGACACGGATCGGCTGTCTGAATCTGACTTTGGGGGCCCGTAGCAAAACTCCCATCACATGGGGGCCTTTGAATAGGGCCCGTGGGGGTAACCATGGGTCCCCTCTTTCCAACAATGCCCAGTGTGCAGGCACCATGGGGTGCTCGCCACATGGTGCACGATTTTCCGCAACCACCCCTTTTTTCAATGGGAGCCTGTGTAGTCGGTTGGAACACAGGTGCCCATTGAAGTCAATGGGAGTCCGACCGAATGGTGTCCGGAAGCATTGTAATCAGTCGGTCGGACTCCCCGAATCCGAGTCAGTCGGAAACCATTCCAAGACCGATTCGGTCGGAATGCTTTCCGAACAACATCCTAATGGGCCCACAAGTCGTAGGAAGGGGCTTTTATCCTTCTTGGAAATGAGTGAATTTAGTTCAAATTTCATCAATAGTTGCTCAAACAAAATGTACTGACTCTAGCTGGATTAACAAAAATAAAGATAGCATGAGAGAGAGGTCAGGATAGAACATCAGGTGGCACCATCTTTGCAATTATCAATGAGTCACTGCAAGAGTAGTTACTGTGGATGCAGGCCAAGTAGAACGTGGAGAGATGTTGAAGCAATAGATGAAGGAAAAGAACATATCATACCGTTCACAGAAGCTAAGAGGATCAGAACGTTATTCTATAATTGAATTAGAATGGAAATTCAAACTGCTTTTGTGGGGAAGATAATTTCTGATTCCCATGGAACACAAATCTCTCACTAGCATTCCAAACGAGTGGTGATTCATGCAAATTTTTACACAGGGTTGATAATTTATCACATTGCCTTGAAAATTAAAAGCTGATAATGAGTGAAGGAGGAATGTGATATGGCTGTGGTATGGTTGTCTGGAAATCAAAATAACAGGATGTGCAGTGAAGATGGGTGACTGCTCGCCTGCCAAGGAGGAGGTTGCTAACTAGCACACATTTGGGAATTTCATTGTAAAAGGGTTCAGAGAAAGAAAGGGCATTGTATGTGAATATTTAACCATTTTGGAAATTAAATGAGGCGCTGACTACAGAAAATAAATAATATGATCTTGAGAGGTGATTTTCTTGTAGTTCTTGTTGGTTTAAGGCCTACACTGATGTCCTTGACAAATGAACGATATGTAGGAATGAATGGTAGCTAAACGTTCCTGGGAATAGCATACCGGTGGCCCTCTTTTAAATGTAATGTTGAATTGCTTAAACAACAGTATGAAGGGGAACGGATGGGAGGGGGTGTGTGTGTACGTCTGTGTACCCACAAACAAGTCTCTTAAAGCCCAGAAATATCCTCTTAAAACTGGAGGGTTCCATGAAGCACTATTGCAAAAAACTTATAACATGTACTTCGCTTTCGTGATTATTAACTACCATAGCAGGTGGACCGCAATGAAATTCTGAACTAAACAGAAGACTGAAATGGTTATCGAATTTTTAAAGCGGTTTTTTTGTAAGAAAAGGGATCCTTAATTTGCCAGGATTTTTTTTTTTTTAAGGAGAATGGCACTGCACACATTTGACCTGAACTGTTTTCACCCACAAAGCAATGGCAAGTAGAGTGAGCTAAAAGGCTGATGAAGGAAACCACCCAGCTGGCACAGAAAGGAGGGGTACAGTCAGAAAAGTTTTAAGAACAAGGTGTATCACATTACGCCCCATAGTATTACTAGGAAAATGGCTTAGCGGAACATAGACATTTTCCAATTAAATTCATGCAGGGAAAAAGTGTGTAAAATGTGGGAATAACATAGGAGGCCAAGTGAAGGGGAAACCTAATTAAAATTGGTTTTGAAAAACAAAAACTGAAGAGAAAACATTATGAAGTATGGAAGAGAGTTGTAGGAATGAAAATGCAGAGGGCGGGGCGAGTACATCAAAATTAAACATGCTTGGTTGAAAAGGGTGGAAGCAAGTTTATCAGTCCAAAGAATGTTGCCAGGGTCCATGATAGTACTCTGTTGATTAAAAATGGTCAATGGTGGAATGGATCACATGCTTACAAAGTTTTGCCTGATGTGGCAACTTCTTAAAATGTTTAGGCGTGTGAAGTTGGAGCATTATTGCAAGTTGATAAGGTTTGCAATTCAGGGGATCCTACTTGCAACACTGCCAGAAAAGTATCTGCCCTTATTAAGTTCCTTCTTATAGTTGTTATATACTGAACTAGACTAGGTTCATTCCAGCTCAAGAATGTTATTTATGTCATATGGAATGGTGTTGGATTATGCCTTGCGTGGGAGTTCCACACAAGTCAGTTGGTTGGCTGGTTGGTGGGGAAGGACTGCATTGAGGCTGTTTCCTTGGAATAAACGTAAGCGTTCATACTACATAGAGTGGAGTGGTTATTCACAAGATTTTGGCAACGAGTACCAGCACATCTTGTGAAACGGCCTGCGGCCCAGGAAATACATTCCCATGTGCAATATCCAGTACGGAACTATTGGGGACCGTTACAGGCACTGCTCAGGAGTGCTGTCAAGACTTTCGGGTCCAAGTAGTATCATCAACGTGTGACTGACCATCGGTTCTCAGAAGTACTGTCACAGTTTGTTTACAGCTCTTGTGAGAGAGTTTGGGAGGCCTGACTTTGATATTAGCACATTAAGGCTTCCCAGTGGGCCCTGTGGTCATGCGTTCGCTAAGAGCTGCTGCTCCGGACCAACAGTGCAGTCTGTTTGATCAGCATAGAAAAGCTGCAAGCTAACCCTGCTGCAAGCGTGTGCAGTGATCTTAGCTCACCACAGGTACCGCCTGACATTTTCCACTGAACGACTCTTTGGCAATTCGGATCGGCCTCGCTTCTGGACTGTGCCCTTTTTAGGTCTCGCCTAGGCAGCGCGCATGCGCTGCTCTAGGAGATGACCTTTAGAAATTGGTCATCTCCTTTTCAAGCACACTCGTGCTTGTGGTGGTATCCACCTTGCGGGAGCGAGCAGCGGCGCGCCGACCATCTTTTTTTAGGTCTCGCCTAGGCAGCGCGCATGCGCTGCTCTAGGAGATGACCTTTAGAAATCGGTCTGCTCCTTTTCAAGCACACTCGTGCTTGTGCTGGCATCCACCTTGCGGGAGCGAGCAGCGGCGCGCGTGCTAATTGAAAACATATGGTTCTCGCGCCGCCGCTGCTCGCTCCCGCAAGGCGGAGGCCAGCACAAGCACGAGTGCTTCAAAACAGCTGCTGCTTGTTGCGCGAGCGCACCACTCGCGGGATGCTGCAGAAATCAGGGACCAGAGTTTTTGCCTGTGCACCAAGTGAGGAATCTTACCTTTGTGTTGGTCCGTCATTGGAACTTTTTACTTTATCGTTGCATCACCGACTGGTGCAGTTACTGAAAGCAACATTATTTTTATTCATCATTTCAATTCCTTTACATGCAGACTTGTCCTATCTGGGCATGAATTGCATTTCCACTGTTTATTAAATAGCATTTTATTTTTTTAATGTTTTTATTTAATGCATTATTTAAGCATGGACAACCAACCTTGGGTGTGTGGCCGTTCACAAGTGGCACATGAAGTAACAGTAGATGTTGTAGCACCAAAGAAAATGTGCTACATGGCTAAACACTTATAAGGTCCCAAAGGCGACACCTATTGGCTATGCCAATGCTTGTTTTAATTAGCATGGCCGTGCGCTGCTGCTCCCGCTCCCGCTAGGGGCAAGCTAGCACAAGCACGAGTGCTTTAAAACAGCAGTTTTTATTTTCCCCTTTTTTTTTTTTGCTCCGTCTCCAACTTTCCCGCTATAGCACTTCTGCAATCAATTTACTTTTTGCCACTTTTTCATTGTATCTTGAGTCAGAAAAAATGTCTTCTTTGCAGCTCCTACTATTTGCGTGTTGTCTTGGGGTCTATAAGAGACAAGACTTCTCCTGCATTTAGCATACTTTTATTAAACCAAATAGCAGTTGTCAAAAGGGGGGTCTTCTATACTCTGTAATACTGAAATCTGTTAATAGAACAGTGCACCGTATATTATGTTTTTTTTTGTATTGTATGTGATGTGGAATACGCAAGACTCAAGTTTGATTCCACATTGTAAGTAGGAAGGCTTTCATTTTTTTCATGAAAATGTCCCCAATTTTTGTTTATTTTTTGCCTCTTGATTGCAGATTTTAAAACTTTTGCTTTTCTTTTACTTCTCCATGATGATGTATTTCCATACTAATTACCTATTTCACTCCACTCATTCAGTTTGTTTCACATTTTGCATATATAAGACCCCCTTTTCCCCAGAGGCTCAAATTATGTTGCTTTCTCTTTTTTTTTAAAATTACTTTTTGGGACTTCATTCTCCTGCTCTCTGTCTTTTTTTGCATTTCCGGGATTGTTTTTATTACTGGACGTTCCGTTTCCTTAAATGTAATTTGGGATTGTGGACCTCAGTTCCTGTTCTCGAAGCAATCCTCTGCAGTGTCTGTTGTCATGGGAAGAGATGTTGTTGCCAAAACAAGAAGTCACTAAAAACATACGCCCTTTCTGTTGAAAATATTACTGCACGTACTTCACAAATGTGTGAACTAGCGCAAATCCTATTTTTCACCGTGTTTCTGCCTTTTTCACTGCCAAAACAACAAGTCACTAAAAACATTTTTTTAAGTTACAGCGTCGGGTCACCACCCTTTAATTCATGGCAAATTAGTTAAGCTCCCCATCCTTGCGCAAATCTTATTTTTCGCCCTGTCTCTGCTTTTTCACTGGTACGAACATCCCAGATTGCTCTTCAAACTTCACCCATACGTGCAACTGCATTAAAGCCACATTTGCATCTCCTACCGCTGATACTGATCTTTACAAGGAGGCAACAATTCTCTTTATTCTGCCAGGGCAGACTCCCATTTAACCACAGGTACTAACTGTTGGGACGTTTCACACCATTCCAGACTGGATGGCGGCTACACTTGGTAGTCTTTTTGAAGCAAGGTGTCAATGCATTTCTAAAACATTCAACTTGAAAGGTTGCCTAAATGCTACATTCTCCTTAACTTTTCTGCTTGCCATGTTTTTTAATAAAGTTTCAGTTGTGCTTTGGTAATACTATATAGTTAGAGGCCAGGAATTTAGAAGTGTGTATAATAAGAGAGTGTTGAAGACCCAGAGGCTTTGTGAGTTTATCAGCACAGTTCTACTTGCACGGTGTGAGTTTGTTAGCACGCAGTAAAATTATACGCGCAATTTCAGTCGCCTTTTTTACAACTTTTACAGCGGTGTTTCTGGGGCCAACTGTTTAGGAGTGACCTCTTGTAATCGGTCTGCACTTTTTGGAAACTCGTGCATGTACTGCACTGTTTCCAATGAGCGCTCGTGCATGTACGGCATCCACCTTGTGGGAGCGAGCAGCTTCGCCATCTGTTTCCAAATATCCAGCCCGCGCCGCGCTTGTTAATTGGAAACAGATGGCGCTGCAAGGTAGATGCCGTACATGCACGAGTGCTTTCACTTTGTTGCCGTCTCTTTGCTTCGTCCTGCTAATGGCTCCTCCCGTCGCCTCCCCTGTTCTCACTCCTGTGCTTTCAGCTTCCCAGTCGACTTGAGTCAGCTGTCTGTGGCAACTTTCTAAATCTTGCCGTACCTAACAAGTAATAAATATGTCGTTGTAACATAACTGGCGCTCATGTAAAGCGTTCCCAAACGTTTATGTAGTGCTTTAATTTGTACAGCCGCTTTTATTTTTACAATTTGAAGCCCTCCTCACGGGGAAGTTTTGCCATACATATTTGTGTCCCTCTGGTGCACAGTTGCTATAACAAATGAAAACACCGTGGAATGGCTCCAGGGCGCGCTCTGCTTCAGCGCTGAAGTCAGTGACTCTGCCCAGCCCTACCTAACACTATAGAATGGATCCAGGGCGCACTCTGCTTCAGCGCTGAAGTCAGTGACTCTGCCCCAGCCCTACCCTCTACTGGCTTTTCTCGCGCACTGTGCTGTTACTCAGCTGTCTGTTGTTGTGGGCAACTTTCTAAATCTTGCCGTACCTAACAAGTAATAAATATGTCGTTGTAACATAACTGGTGCTCATGTAAAGCGTTCCCAAACGTTTATGTAGTGCTTTAATTTGTACAGCCACTTTTATTTTTACAATTTGAAGCCCTCCTCACGGGGAAGTTTTGCCATACATATTTGTGTCCCTCTGGTGCACAGTTGCTATAACAAATGAAAACACAGTGGAATCACTAACTAACTCACTCTCGCACTCTCACTAACTAACTAACTCTCTCACTAACTAACTAACTCAGTCACTAACTGCATAAATAACTCTCTCACTAACTAACAAACTAACTCTCTCACACTAACTAACTCTCTCACTCACTAACTAATTCTCTCAATAACTAACTCTCACTCGCACTAACTAACTAACCTTCACCCTCCTATTACTTATACCCCCCAATAAAAAATTAAACATATTCACTCTCACTACTTCACTAACTCTCTCACTAAGTCTCTCATTCTAAATCACTAACGCTCTCACTCTCAATTAATAACTAACTTTCAAAATATCTTTCACTAACAAACGCTCTCTCTCTCTCACTACCTAACTCTCTCAAAAACTAATAAACTCTCTCTTACTACCTCACTCACTCTCTCACTCTCACTAACAAACTAACTCTCTCACTCAAACACACTCACTAACTAGCTCACTCACTCACTTTCGCACTAACTAAATAACTAACTCTCTCACACAATCACTAACTAACTCTCTCACTCTCAAACTAAACAAGCATTAGCATAAACAATAGGTCTCGCTTTCAGGACCTTACAAGTATTTAATTATGCAGAAGGCAAGGAAAACAACATGGTAAGAGCCCAGTCTGCCGCTGCTCAGAAGGTGAGCACTGCGTTAGCCGAGCTCTTCTGTCATCTTGAACATTTGATTTAATACCACAGTTTGTTGTTAAGTATTTCGAGTGATGTCATCAATGATGCCATCATCAATGTCTTTAGTGACACCATGTGTAAATCGAGGAGCAGTGTGCAGGTGGCGTGGATTATGGTTTGGTAACTTAACCACAACTGGCCAGTTTCAAGGTTTTTTTAGTTCTTTTTTTACTTTCATTCTCTCTTTCTTATACTTCTTTTCTTTTCACAGCGTAATTCTACCACTTCCTCATTCTCTTTCTTTTTCATTGTTTAGGTGTGGCTTCTATTGGACTATTCCATGCAATCCAGCCCTACTAGCTACTTCATTAGTGTCTAAAGCCCCAACCATCGGAGGCACTGTACATACCATGACACTAAATGTGACTTGTTTTCAAAGTCATTATTTAGGTCCAAAAATGTAGCATAGAGCTGCCCCCCTGAACTTGTATTGGGCACCCTTGGTCTACTAGTTCACAAATGATGAACAGAAGTGTCCACGTCAGGGTTTTATCTCTAGCACTAGAGTTGGTGTTTGTATATTCCGTGGTGAGTCTTTTATAAGGAGTATATTGTGCAGAACATTGTGAATGAGCCCTTCCTGCTCACTTGTGGCACACAGGTCCATCATTGGTGTGTTTCAAAGCTTCCACTCATCCATGTTTTACCACACGTTGCTGCTTCCTGTGAAATTGTGCAACTCCTAACGTGCTCAAACTTACTCCAAGGTTTGTTTAATCCAGATGTAGTCCACAGTGTCAGTGCTTTTAATTGTGATAAATGTAGAAAACTGCACTTGTCGAAGTGCACCAGAGGAACCAACACATTTTTTTTAAATTTATTACAAATTTTTCAAGACGCTAGACAGCAGCCACACTTTTCTACAACATAACTTTAACACATTGGCATAGCCAATAGCTCTAGCTAAACACTTAAAAGGTCCCAAAGGCGAGACCTAATGGCTATGCCAATGCTTGTTCATGATGCAAAGGGGAGAACACTGAGAAAAAACAAAGAAATGAGAAAAGGGCTATTCTTCCCGTCATTAGGCAACTTTCTTGGCTTCGCCTTTTCCAAACAGTACTGGAGAATCTATAAAACTGAAATAGGACAATAGGATTGCTTCAAATAACAGAAAGACGATTCAGGCTACTAAACAAAAGCACCACTCTTTATGGAATCAACAAAATCTTCAGGAATATTACGTCCATCATTACTTTGAACTCAAACAGGGTCTACACCTATTGACTTGGAAGAGTGGATAGACATATTTGAGAACTATTTAAAAGCACTTGATGGCCAGGATTTTCATCCGTCTAGGAAGGCCATTCCTTAAAGCACTCTTGGCATTGAGGGTCAGCATGTTTTCAAGTATTTACTTCTTGCTTTGGATTAGGATAGCCAACAACTCACTTATGTTTGCAATGAAGCAAAGAAAAGACAGGAAAATAGATTTGCCAAAGATACTAATGTGGTTATGAGCACATTGAAATTGTATACGCAACCGCAAAATTTAGACTAATCAGTGGATAATTCTGTTTCTAGACTGAGGAAACTTTTGATCAAATGTCCGTTTGGTGGAATGGCTGATGAACTGATGAGTCACCAGTTAATTGTGCAGTGTAGAAGCAAGAAAGGCTTTGGGCAGCTAAAAATCCCTTTTTAAAGGACATCATTGAAATAGCTAAAGTAGTTGAGCAGCCAGAATTCTACAAGAAGATGGAGAAAGTAGACAACAGTACTGGGGAAGTTACTTTCATAGAGAAAGATGGTGCAGAAGTTATGGTAGCACCGAATCATTATAATGTCTCTATCAAAACTGAAGTTTCTCACAAGCCGTGTAATAAACGTTGCTCTAGGTGAGGGAGTAACTTTCATAACTCAGAGTTTACAGCATGTGTCACTGTGGAAAAAGACTGTAGGTAATGTGGTCGCGAAGATCACTTTGCGCGAATGTCTAAAGTTAATCTCAAACCTAAAGTTGCTGTGATACAAGAAGACAGCAAAGGAGATGTGAGTCTGATGTGCGAAAAGGAAGACAGAATGCTATGTGTTGATGACTGAAAAGAAAATACTGGAAGACTTTTTAGGCCGAAAGCGGATTTCAGAATCAAATGTAGAACTGTTCAGCTAATGGTAGATTTGGGCTCACTTTATATTATACCTAAAAGTATGTTTGTGCAGGAGTGGCCAAATGTTTGTTTACTACCAAAAGATACACATCCGGCAGGGTATCAAGGAGAAAAAAATTATATTATTGGGTACATGTTCACTAAAATTGAGTTTCAAGACAGACTAATTAAAGGCAAGTTATATGTGGCAGAAAATGGACTTCTAATTTTTGGGGGTGGCAGCACCAGTCTGATCTCCACATAATAATTAATCCACAGGCTCCAAACCAGGTTATGGTAGTTGATGACATTTCGTTGGACGAATTTATTGAAAGTGCCAAACTGGTTTTTGCTGACAGATTGGGAGAATTGAAGGGGTATGTGCATAAGATTCAACTGAAATCTGATGCAGTCCCAGTCCAACATAAATTAAGAAGGGTACCCATTGCTTCAAAGAGTGAGGTTTAAACAATCCTTTGTGATATGGTGAGTTAGGGAGTCATTGATCTGATAGCTACCTCTGATTGTTTTTCTCTGATTGTAATTACAGAGAAATCAGAGGGTGGCCTGAAGTTCTGTGTCGATCTGCGCAGCACTAATCAGGATTTTGAGGTTGACAACTATCCTTTGCCAAACATAAATGAATTAGTCTTGTTACTTAAAAGTGGACGATTTTTTAGCAAACCTGATCCTAAAAGTGAGTACAATCAGATCAATTGCACAAAGATTCAAAACGGCTTACAGCCTTTATAACAATGGTAGGCATTTTTCAGTTCACTAGTATGCTGTTTGGGCTATCTTCGGATGCGAGTAATTTACAGAGAATGATGGCTGAAGTGTTCAGGGGTATGAGCAACGTTATTTTTTTTGGGATAACATCCTGGTGTTTGGGGAAAGCATTGAAAATCACAATATCACTCTTAAACAAGTGTTGGATTGGCTTGCTGAGGCTGGCTTGACTATCAAAAAAGAAAAATGCTAATTTCTGGTGGAAGAAGTTGAGTATCTTGGGTATCTTCTCTCTAAAGAAGGGGTGAGACCAAAAAAAGATTTATTGAAGGCCATTAAAGACATCCTGCTCCATGTAATAAAGATCAGCTTACATCCTATAAAAACCTTTGCAGGCAAATCCGAGGATTCAGGAACCTCTTGAAGAAAGGATGTAACTTTAAATGGGAAAAGTGTCAACAGCCTGCTTTTGACAATATAACTGATGAAATCTGTACGGCTGATGTGTTAGCTCCACTTGACACTGGGCTCAAAACCATTCTTACAGTGGATGCCAGTGCTTTAGGGGTCGGAAAGGTAATGACCCAGGTACATGCCAGTGGTGAGAGGACAGTAGTGTTTGCTTCTGGGAGAGAGGCCTTGTCTGCAGCTTAGGGAATGGAGTATTTTTGTACATATGTTTGGGTCATTCAAATAACACTTCACACAGACCAACTCTTTGTTTAAGATACTCTTACCAGTGGGGTACAGAGATTGGGTCTGCATGAGTGGCGCGGTTAGCATCTCGCCTTCAGGAGTATTGTTACTTCATTGAACATATTCAAGGCTGTAGTAACATTCAAGGTGATTGCTTGTCATGTTTGCCACTAGATTGGCAAAAAGTGGATAAGATTAATGAGGAAATGTGGGAAAAAGAATGTGCTGTGGCAAGTGTTGAAGATGTGTTTGATTGCACTCAGGGTGCTGTGTCAAAGGAAGAGTGGTGTCAAGGAAAGGTGGATGATGCCAATATCAGTAAAGATGCTCTTTTAAGAAGGGAAGCAGGAGGGATAGTTTGGTGAGTTTGCAGGTTCAGCCGGATGTAAAATTTTGGATGAGTTGACTGTAATTCAATCAATCAGTAGATTTGTAGAACGCTTCTTGTCACCCGTGAGGGTATCAAGGCACTGGAAGGGTCCAGTTGATTAGCCGAACAGCCAGGTCTTCAGGGACTTTCGGTACTCTGGAAGAGATGGGGAGGTCCGGAGATGAAATGGTAGTTTGTTCCAGTCTTCGCTGCTAGTTAGGAGAAGGAGTGACCTAAGCAGCTACTATGGCGGATGCGGGTGGTGAGAGTTAGAGAAAGGGAATCGGAGCAGGGGTGTCTGATAGGTTGATGGAAGTTCAGGCGGTGGCTCAAGTAGGTGGGTATTCAGTTGTGTAGGGCCTTGTATGCATGGGCCAGAAGCTTGAACTGGCATTTTTTCTGTACAGTGAGCCAGTGCAGTTCGCTGAGGTAGGGGGTGATATGGGTTATTCTAGGGAGATCCAGGACAAGCCTGGCTGCGGAGTTCTGTGTGGTCGTAGTCGGAGGTTAGCTGCAATCCCTGCGTAGAGAGCATTGCCGTATTCCAGTTGGCTGGAGATGAGATCCTGGGTGATGGTGCGTCCTGAGCTTTGGGGTAGCCATTTGAAAATCTTATGGAGCATGCGGAGGATGAAGAAGCAGGAGGAGGAGACTGAGTTGACCTGAGTCGTTATGGTCCGCTTGCTGTCCAGAATGATGCCTAGGTTCCTAGCGAGGTCAGTGGGGGTAGGAGTAGGTCTGGTTTCTGAAGCCCACCAGGATGCTTCCCATCTGGAGCTTTTGTTTCTTAAGATCAGTATCTTTGTCTTGTCCGTGTTGAGCTTCAGGCATTTGTCATTCATCCAGTTAGAAAAGACTGTCATGAAGTGGTGGAAGTTGGTCTTGGTGGTGTCTTCGGAGAGGGAGAGGATGAGTTGTGTGTCATCGGTGTAGGATATGATGTTGAGTACATGGGTTTTGATGATGCTGGCCAGGGGTGTCATATAAGTGTTGAAGAGGGTGGCGCAGAATGAGGATCTTTGGGGTACTCCACAGATGATTTCCTTGGGTTCAGAGGTGAAGGCGGACTTTTTGCGTTCTTCCAGTGAGGAAAGTGGCGATTCATCTGAGAGCAGCTCCCTGGATGCCTTTGTTGTGCAGCCTTGTGATGAGTGTGAGGTGGGAGACTATATCAAAAGCAGCTGAGAGGTCTAGGAGGATAACAGCCGCAGTCTCTCCTCGGTCGAGTAGGGCTCAGTTGTCGTCGGTAGCTGCTATGAGGGCTGTCTCTGGACTGTGATTGCTGCGGAATCCAGATTGGGAGGAGTCGAGTAGGAGGTTCCGTTCCAGATATGAGGAGAGTTGCTGGTTGATGGCTTTTTCTAATAATTTGGCTGTCAATGGAAGGAGGCAGATTGGTCGGTAGTTGTTGAGTTTGCTGGGGTCTTCCGATTGTTTCTTTAGTAGGGCGTTCACTTCTGCATGTTTCCAGTCTTCGGATAAGGTTGCCATGGCAACTGAGGAGTTGAAAAAGGTGGTATGTGGCTGATTTTGGCTTCGCCTAGGTTGAAGATATGGTGGGGGCATGGGTCGCTTGGGGCCTCTGAGTGGACTGAGTTCATGATGGAAGCAGTGTCCTGTGCGGCAAGCTGGCTCCATTCGGTTAGTCAGAAGTCTGTGGTGGTAGCGGGGTCGTTGTGTTGCTTGAAGAAGTTGGTGGCCATGGGCTGGGGTTTGAAGTTTCTGTAGATGTTGGTGATCTTGTTGTGGAAGCAGTTTTCAAGGTTGTTGCAGAGTTCCTGTGAGGGGGTAATGTTGTTTGTTACAGCTGACGGATTGGAGAATTTTTTGATGATGCTGAAGACTTCTTTGCTGTTATTGGAGCTTGATTTGATGCATCAGGCTAAGGCCTTTTTCCTGTGATTCCCTCAACTGTCTGTGGTAGATATTGAGGGCTGTCTTGAAGGCGGTCTTGTTGGTCGGGTCCTTGCTGGTGCGCCAGCTCCTTTCCAGTTGTATACAGTGTCGTTTAGCAGTTCTGAGGTCTTCAGTGTTCCAGCCAGCCTGCTTGGTGGACCTTCTGTGGATGTTTTTGCCGATGGGAGAGACGTTGTTGGTACAGTTGGTGATCCAATTATTGAAGTTTCTGGCATTCTGGTCTACGTTGTTGGAGTAAATGGAGTGGGTGGTGCTGAAGGCATTGATCCATGTAACCTTTGAGACTTTTCTCCAGCTGCGGTGGAGGCGTTTGGCAGATTGGGGGCGGAGGTCCGTGAGCTGATGATATTTAAGTGCACGATGGGGGCTAATGGTTTCCCATTGGCTTTCCTGCAGGCGTACTCAGGCCATCTGGTGCAGCCAATGCTGCAGGTGTATGAGGAGGCGTTCGAGCAGAGACTATTGCCCCAGACCATGCGGGAGGGGGAGATTGTTATGCTTTTAAAGCCAGGGGGGAACGACCAGGCTCCAGCGGCGTATCAACTCCTCACAATGATCAACTCAGACATTAAAATTCTGTGCAAGACTCCTCACAATGATCAACTCAGACATTATAATTCTATGCAAGATTTTGGCAGCCAGACTGGCCCCACACATGGCTTACATGGTCCATGAGGACCAATGCGGGTTCATACCATCTTGCAGCACGGGCATGAATATCAGAAGTCTGGCGCATATTATGCATGAAGTGCGACATAGAGATGAGGACCTAGCCCTGGTGACCTGGAGAAGGCTTTCGACTCGGCCGATTGGGGATATCTACTGAAGGTACTGAGAGCTGCCAGCTTTGGTCCCGGTTTCACTGATGGCTATACAGCGCCGAGCGCCAGGGTCCAGGTGGGTCACAGTAGGTCTGCGGAGTGGCAGCTGGAAAGGGGCACGCGCCAGGGCTGCCCTTTATCACTACTATTATTTGCACTGGGAATTGAGCCACTGGCGATTTGGGCACGCAGAGACCTTGGACGATGGGGCATTAGTATGGGTGGAATCCCACATATCATATCGTTATATGCCGACAATGCTCTGTTTTATATCTCCTCGCCCCGAGAGGCCATGCCTGAGCTCCTTCAAATATTGGAGGAGTTCAGGACTTACTGGTTTCTTCTCAATAAGCATAAATCACTGATCTTCCCTCTGGCTTGGTTGGCCAGCCTTCCCCGGGAGCAACTCCCATGGCTGGGACTACAATGGGAGACAGAGCATTTCAGATACCTGGGCACACAGGTGGCAACAGAAGATGCACAAATACTGCAACATAACATCTACACGACGATCGATGCTTTGAGGCGTTCGGTGGGTTTCTGGAATGCCTTCACCCTCTCCTTAATAGGTAGACTGGTGGTGGCTAAGATGGTGGTGCTGCCCAGTGCCAATACATGTTGCAAAACGCGTTAGGTCCCATACCCAGGTGGATATTTTGGTTACTGGACTCTATATTAATTGAGCTTCACTGGGCTGGCCCCCGTAGCAGAGTGGTACTTACTACTCTGAACCGCCTATATGAGGATGGTGGGCTGGGGGCACCACGGCTGGATCTCTATTATTAAGCAGCACAGTTACAGCATGCCTCTTGCTGGCTTGAATTGGGAAAAGCGGTTGCTGTGCGATAGGGTCCCATCGGCTAGGCTGCCATCGTTGCTGATGGAGGGGGTGGGAGTTTTGGACGTACGTGGTGGGGCAGACTGCGCGCTCCTAGCAGAGCTCTGTGGAGTGGATCTTGAGGCACGCCCCTTTCCACCGGGAATTGTCGGTGTGGGCTCTCTCCCCAATTCAAAAAATGATGTCCAATATGTCGTACCGGGCTTGGCAAGAGGGGGGTGTAGCGTGTTGGCAGACTTATACCCGGGCGAAAGCTTCATCACCTATGAACAGGCGGGTGGGGACTTTGGGCTGGGAAGGGGACAATATTTGCAATACTCCGGCTTGTCCAACTTATTTAAGGAACTATGGCCCACATACTCTTCTATCCCGGAGCCTTCCCAGATGTTGGATGTGCTGCTCACATGCGGAGCTGGGAGACGTTGTATTTCCCTTTTGTACAATGCCAAGAGGGCTGACGCAGATGGTCCACCTCCAAGGGTGTTTGCAGCACGGAACACAGACTTGGAGGAGCCCCTGGAGGATAGGGAATGGAGGACAGTGGGCACGGTCACACAGTTTCATGAAATGCCCGCTTTAGACTCGTCCATTATACCTATATGCACCGCACCTACATGACCCCAGAGAAGTTACACCGCATGGCCCCGGATCGCCCCGACTCCTGCCCTAGGTGCCACAGGGAAGGGGCCAGTTTCTTGCATCTGGCTTGGGAGTGCCCCGGGGTCAGGCTCTTTTGGACCAAGGTGGTAGAGAGGGTAAAGAGAAGTATAGGATTGTGTGTGAGGCTGACGCCTTCCCACTGCTTGTTGGGACTGATTCGGAAACCCAAAAGACAAAGTAAGATTGCATACAAGCTCCTACAGTTACTAATAGTGCTATTGCGGCGACGAATAGCAATAGTGTGGATAGGAGTGCGGGCACCCGAGATCACAGCATGGTTGAAAGACACATGTGAATGGACTCTAGCTGAGGAGGTTCATATGAAAGCATGCCGTAAAGATGATAAACTAGACGAGGACTTAAGGTGATGGAGGGAACTTTGCCACGTCTTTTTGGCTGAGGGGCCACAAACAGGTTCACAGAGACAAATGGGAAAGGACAGTCCCAAGGGCTCAGAGGGAGATATGGACTAGATGTCATGCACGGCTATCTGGACGCTCACAAGTTTGCTCATACCATGCGAACTGTCGGGGCTATGTACTATGTCTAAAGTGCAAATGATTATGCTCTTAATAATGCTGACACTAGTTGTACGCCTGTTGCATATGTTGGTTAAACCCTCAAAATAAAGTTCATTAAAAAAAAGCTGCACAATGGAGTGGTCGGTTCAGGTGCGTTCCGTGGTGTGGCTGTACCTGATGCAGTCGCTGGAGGTGAAAATAGGGTCTAGTGTGTGGCCTGTAGTGTGCATGGGGTCGTGGACGAGATGGGTGAGTCTGAAGTTGTTCGTGCTGTTGAGGAGATTGGTAGTGTTGATGTCATTGTGCTCCTCGAGATGGATGCTGGGATCGCAGAGGAAAATGTAGTTGTTGGAGTCTTATGGCGATGAAATTGCAGAAGGCTGGACGTGGCCCTGGTGGACGGTGGGCGAAGGTGCCCCTGATGGAGGTTTTACTGTCTGATTGGAGTCGGAAGTTGAGGTGTTCCATGGCTGGGATGATGTCATTTGTGGTGATGCACTGGATGGATTCCATGCGTATGATGGCGATCCCTCTGCAGGCTTGTTGATGCGGTTGCGGTGAATGATCTTGTATCCTTCGGATAATGCGGAGGCTATGTCGGGCGCAGAATGGGGGTTGAGCGAGGTCTCTGTGGGGAAGAGGATGTCGGGTGTGAGGGTGGACATGAGGTCTCACATCTCGGTGGTGTGTCAGCATAGAGAGCGTGTTGAGATGGGTGCATGCGAGTTTGTGTTTTTGTTCAGGTGGTGTCTGTGGTGTGTTCAGAGTGGGGCAGGTAAAAGGTCCTACCATGAGCATGGGTTACCACGCTGGCAGTGCTTGTTGCGGCGTCGAGGGTTGAGGGTGTAGAGCTCGGTGATGGTGTACCTGCAGGGGCGGGAGGGCCAGTGTTCGTGGCGCTGGGCGCAGACAGACTTGCCTTTGGTGCGCCCGCTGCGCAGTCGCGCTGCGGCCTGCATTAAGTAGGTCCTTAGTTGGGCAGGGCTTCTGTTGGCAGGAAGAATGGTTGGTGGTGGTTGATGTCCATTCAAAGTGGCTGGTGGTGAAATCTCTTAGAGAAATTACCACAGAAGCCACTATACAGACTTTGGAAGAATTTTTCAAGGACTAGGGATATCCCTGTTGATGGTTTCATCAGAGATTTGAAATTTTCTGGGAATGTGTGATATCAAACATTCACACACTAGTTTGTATAACCCACAAGCCAATGGCATTGTGGACAGAGCTAATTGCGTGGTGAAAGGGGCTATTCAAATGGCAGTGGCCAATAGGAAAGATGTCAGGTCAGCAGTCATGGATTTGGTATGGGCCTAGCATACAACTAAGAATGGAGTTACTGGAGAGGTTCCCTTTGATTTGATGCCGGGAAGAAAAGCTGGCACAAAGATAAAACCAGCTGGGATGAAATCTTTATTGAGCAATGAGGATTAAGATCAGTCTCCCAGAGTGGGCAGGTTAGAGAACATTTGTGTGGGAGATTATATGAAAGTAAGGTCAGACTGGGTGAAGGTGGTTTGAAAATGTTTTGTGTACCTTTCAAGATCAAAGAGATGCATCAATATTTTGCAGTGTTGGAGAATGATGAACAGTGGAATTGGAGAAAAGTGGCACAGTATGGTGAGGCATGTCATGTGAAGGTTAGGGAGGAGGATGGTGATATTAGCTTTGTGTTAATGGAGGATGATGCGGTATTGGGTAGGTGTAGTAGAGAGGCCCCCAGGGCGATTGGGTTTGGGAATAATGTGGGTAGAGAAGAAAATGGAAGAGGTGAAAGCCGTGAAGAGCAGCTGGAGATGGTGCCTGTAAAGGAAACACAGGAACACAGAGGGACACAGATTTTGCAGGGCTCCTGAGTATTTGAAAGATTATGTCAAATGATTTTGTATTTCATTTTGTATTATTACTTCTTTATTACTGTATTTTTGTTTTATGCCTTCTTGGTTTATAAGGGGGAAAGATGTTATATCTTGAACTGGAGTAGGTTCATTTCAGCTCAAGAATGTTATTTATGCCATATGGAATGGTGTTGGATTATGCCTTGCGTGGGAGTTCCACATGAGTCAGTTAATTGGATAGCTGGTGGGGGAGGACTGCATTGAAGCTGCTTCCTTGAACTAAACTTAAGTGTTCATACTACATATTGTGGAGAGATTATTCACAAGAGTAGTCAACACTGATGTTCTAACTGCTGGGACCGTATTGGAGAGAGTGGGGTTGGATCAGGACAGACATGGTACAGTTCTTGTAGCATAGCTTTCCCTTCACATTTCAAAGGCTGCATTAAATATTAAGTTTACTCGAAAAAGGGAAACAATATACCATTTTTGGGCTGCTATGCTTCGGGTTTTAGTCTCTATAATTCCTAGCTAGTTCCCTGACCCTTTCACTGTGTCTAGTGCACAAGTTACTTTTTTTAGATCGTTGACTGGTGGGCGTAGGGGGTACATGTATTTGGTGATTAAAAAACATTCTATGGTAATGGTGCATCTGTATGAATAAGGTTACTTTGTGCTTCTTTCTGTGTCATGCCTCCGTCTTCTTTCCTTGAGCGAAAGCAGGGGGTCAAATGTAAGTTTCTGAGACAGATTACTAATGGCTGCCTGTGGTCAGTCTTAAATGTCCCCATGAAGACAAAATTCCCCCCCTCTAGCAAACTAGTCATCCAAGGAATAAAAGTGCTTTTTGATGCTGTGCACTGGTACAATAGTATAACACACTGCGGATAGTAGTACAAAATATCATGCACTTATTCAATTGGTAATCCGTTTTGGCTGCATTAACAAAAGTTAATTAAAAGCGAGTTAATATACCTAACACAACTTACAGTGTGTCATGCTACGATCAAGTAGATGTAACTTGTACATGGAAAATTACTGCCAAACTGAGAAATTCCTTTATATTGCACTTTAGTAATAACCAAAGGACCTAGATCTAAAGAAAACCAAATTTGTAGATGGTACAAAACAAAGATTGAACGGCCTTCTATGTGAAAAAGCAGTCTTCCAAAAAGGGGACAATTTTCCCTCATTTGCAGTTAATGTTAGTGGATTCTTTAAGACCCCGGCAGTGCATCCGCAGTTGCTGATCTCTGCGAGGGATTCATAAGCTGTGACTATGGAACCCTGAGGTAAGGCTGCAACTAAGGACAGCCTAGCTGGAGAGGCCGCCAAGGAGGAAATGAATGGGCTTAGGAAGCAAAACATCTCCATCCCCTGAGGAACAGCGTCTCATCCAGGGAACAAGTCCAAAAAAAACAAGTGGGCGGACTAACCAAGTTACTCAGTATGCAAGTGACATTATGGCATATGACATCACGGTGTGTGACATCGCACGTGGCTTCACAGAAAGTAATAACTCATGCCTCACTGGAAGCGGCATCAGATCTTAACATCCCAGAAATAAGTTTAGCAGTTCTATCACAGGTACATCTAAGCGCATTACAAGATTTAACAAGTGAGATTTTGCTTTGGCATTGTGTCAAAAAAGTGACGCAACCCCAACACAAAATCTAGGCCACAATAACTTATAGGGTTAAAGCACCTGCTGCATAGATCTCTGTGTGCCCAGTAAATCTCAGGGAATAGTAATAATTGTAAGATAACTCTGAAAGTTAACGCATTTGCTGGAGAGATCTGTGGTTTGTCTAGCTCCAGTTTTGAATCAAAGTAGCATAGAGGGTTAATGTGTCGCCTGCAAAGCACATTATGTAACATGCAGATGACAGATTTTTATTTTTATGTAACTAGGTAAGTGGGTTACTGCTTTTAACACAAAGATCCTTTTGTTACTTGCAGTTCATAAATTGTAATCCTTCTAATATAGCACAGTGAAATATGAAGGGCATGTGACTCCTACATCTTTTAACCCTCACTGTCTCATATAACATGTCGGGCAAAGTCCGGTTCGCCTATGGACCCTTGCCCCCCTTCTATCTTGCACTTGGTTCCCGGGGAAATTAGTGTTCACCTGACTCACCTCTTAAACAAGGTCATTAGTTCGGGGTTCTTGCCACAGTCTTGGAAAAAGGCGTGTATCAGGCCTATCCTGAAGAAAGCTACACTGGACCCCACTGAGGTGAAACACTACCTCCCAATATCGTGTCTACCACTACCGACCAAAATTCTAGAAAAAGCCATTAATATGGAACTCACTGACTACTAGATTGTAACCACATTCTAGATTCCACCCAACACGGCTTTAGATCTCGACATTCCACTGAGTCTGCCCTGATCATGGCCGCAGAAGAGATCCGGAAAGTGATGGATGGGGGGGGGGGGGGGAAACCCGTCCTCATCCTGCTTGACCTATCAGCAGCATTTGATACCGTTAACCATGCGGTATTGTTGCGGCGGCTGGAGGCAGTAGGTATCAGAGAGACGGCTCTAACCTTACTATCATCCTTTTTGGCATCCAGGGAACAGCTGATCCACTGGGATGGTCTTAAGTCAGGAAACCTCTGCCTCCAGTGTGGAGTCCCACAGGGGTCAGCTTTGTCACCGACGCTGTTTAATATATATGTCACCCCTCTGCCAAGATTAATCAAAGATCATGGTCTTACCTTAGTCTCATATGCTGACGATACCCAGATAGTGGTATCGGGTACGCAAAGGGTGGACACCACAGCGGTCAGTTTTTGTAATTGTCTTAACTCAGTTATGGCCTGGATGAATTCAAATTTTCTAAAACTCAACACTGAAAAGACTGAGGTCATCGAGTTTGGGCAGAGTCCTTCTGTATGGAGCCAATTATGGTGGCCCTCCGAGGCTGGGAACTGTCCTGTTCCTGTGATTAAGGCCAGGAACCTCGGATTCATGTTCGACAATGAACTAAAGTTTGCAAAACAAATCAATCAGCTATCTTTCGCTTGTTTCTTCACTTTGAAAATTTTGCGCAAAATTCTGCCGTTTATCCCACTAACTCTTCGGAAAACGGTCATAGGAGCTCTTGTCCTTTCAAGAATCGATTATGGCAACGCCTTATACCTGGGAACAGATAAAGGCCAGACTGCCAAACTGCAGTCCTTGTAGAATGCGGCAGTTCGTGTGCTGCTTGATCTCCCTAAACATCACCCCACATCTGCCAGTATCAAACAGCTTCATTGGCTCCCAGTCCTTCAGAGAGTAGAATTCAAAGCCCTCTGTCTTGTACACAAGGCTTTATATGGAGGGGGAGCCATGGATATTCAAAAATTATTTTCCTGGTACTCGCCGCGGTGTAGTCTTAGGTCAGCCAATACAGGACTGCTACTGGTCCCTAAGATAAAAAAAAGCCAGATGGGGTGGCAAGAGCTTCTCCCACCGAGCGGCCAAACTGTGGAATTCCCTCCCAACTATGATCAGACTACAACCGAAAAGGTTTCTCCTTAGGAAACTGGTTAAGACTTGGCTTTTCCCCTGAGCTCTTACGATTGGCGAGCCTGTGCATTGGTACCAACTCACCTTAGCGCCAAGACGCCTTGGCAATCGAGCGCTTTATAAATATATCAGTCAGTCAGTCAGTGTACATTGATTAACACACATACGCTTTGTCAATGTATGTTTACATATGATGTAAAGTGCTCTGACACACTGCATTGAGATGAGTAGCACTTTAAGCTATAAAAGAAATAAAACAAAATAGTGGTATTTAAATTGTTATTCGTGTAAATACTGGAACAGATCAACATATTCTTACAGTGCATGCATATTTCTTATGTGGGACCAAACAAAGTCAAAAGCAAGCCTCTCTTGAGTCCCTGTGAAGTGGCCTTTGTTTTCCTCCATTACATTTAGGTGTGGGGCTCCAGATAGCTCCCAGTCAGGATACTGGAACAAAAGGAGGCCTGATGGCCCTTAATTTCGGTCTTTGTCTTGGACCAGCAGGAATTTAAAATAATAAAGGCCCCTTCCTTGGCTGCACCTTGCTGCTTGGAAGGAAAGCAGAGTACGTGCAGGCGCTGCTGAATGTGTCCTGGTGTCTGAAACCTACACCGGATGAATTCAGCATATTTTGGTGGGGCCCAACTTCTTGGCAGGGTGGACGGCATCCACTCTGTGAAAATGGTGAGACAACGCTATTGTGAATCTACCCCTGACTTGTTCCCTGGCCTCATCTTTGAGTTAGGAGCATAGTTGCAATCCACAACTGTGGCTTTAAGAGGGCCGGCTCTTCGGGTGTAGACCCAAATCTCCTAGTTGCATTTGCTATACTATGCTATAAAATGTGCTTTTTAGGCTAGTGCGCGATCATGAATGATCATAGTCACGCAGTCGGTCTCCGGTTAGTGCCCTTCCATTGCTGGTGCTTTGCACCAGTTTTAAGATCTTCTTGGAGTTTGTCGTTGCTCAAATGGGTGTACTTTCTGATATTCATATGTTTCCCTTGTCTTCATTGCTTGATTTTGCTGGCGAGAAAGTGTCACTCATAGTCGTTGAATTGTCACTGAAAATAAATTATGAAAATGTCACAGATAGCAATCTGAAACCTTGGCAGCTATGAATAGGGTTGCCACCTGCCCGAGCCCCGACTAGAACTCAGGATCAGCTGCTCCTACGTGGTGGTCCACTCCTGCTCCTGCACAGCAGCAGGTAGGAACGTGCCGCAAAACCAGCTTTTGAAAAACAGTGGGTGACGGAGTCAAGTTGCGCACCGTAGAAACACGGCAAAGTCGCGAGCCTTCTTTGTGCAGGTTTATATAGCGTGAACTCAATCCGAAGGTATCAGAGCGCTTTACATGAGCACCACTTGCATTACAGACGGACACATTCCTTAGTAGGCACGGGGAGATTAAGGATATTTGCCCAGAATCACAAGATGTGTGAGCCGCCCGCCCGACTCGAGCCTTGTTCCTCAACTTCAAACGCAAGCGCACGTTACGCGAGTAACGCGACTCAGGTCGGGTGGTTGTCGGCGGCGGAAGTCTACTTTCTATAGCAGCGGCGCTGAGTACAGTCCGGGTGGCTGTCGTCGGCGGAAGTTTTACTCTCCAACGCCTCGCTGGATGCGTGAGTGCTGGAAGGGGCCACAGGAAGCGACACTCTTGTGACGAAGGCCAGGCGGAAGTCTGCTCACCAGAGTTGCGGTGCAGGGCCAGGGGGTTGAAGTGGTGGTGGGGGATACTGGAAGAGACGCACGATTAAGACCGGGTGGCACGCGTTGGCGGAAGTCTTTTAACACCGGTATCGTTTTCATGCCCGAGTCAAAGGGGCTCCTTGCTGACAGAAACGGACAGAAGACTGGATGCTAAGCAGGTACATTTTATGCCAGTGGTACCCCTGTCAAGAAGGGAGGAACCTAGGGTGGTCACGCGCCAGAAAAGAAACCGCAGTTTAGCTCTCCCACACAGTACTGCAACAGGCCAGATCTTAGCAGCGGCTGCACTGATGTGCGGGAGTGTAATGCACCGCACCCTGTGGGCCGAGCAGCGATGTCTGTGTTATGCAGTGCATGCACAGCAAGCGACTACGCCGGCTTCTCCTGGGGGTCTGTCACAGGTCAGCTGTGTGACATTTCAATAATTTCCCTTTGCTCTTCCGGCGGTATAGTTGTTTGCACTCATGGCAATATGTAAGTAAGTCTCTAGACACCTCATGAACTGTGCCACTGCTCTTTAATACCAAACATCCCAATCCGAGAGCTGTACTTCAACCAACACAGCTCAGCTCACCCACCTCCACCCAATGGTCGACCTAACATTCCAAACCCTATTAGGACTGCCTGAAGAAACTTTCATCCTTGTACATTCCATCATATACACTGGAGACACACAAAACGAGACAAGACCACAGTACTTCCATACAATGCATAATTACAACTTTTCAGCCCTTTTAAAAAAAAAAAAAATTTAGGAGTTTTAGCATTGTTCTAAATAATCTAGAACTGGAGTTAGAAAATGTTTTGGAGTTAAAGTAGTAAATTTGCTTCCTTGATCAACAAAACCGTTTGATGGTTCTCATGGCACAATTTATCCCAAGATTCAGCAACGTGAAAGTCTGTTACTTCTTGATTTCTCGGAGTAAAGAGTTTTCATACCTCATAATTCTTATTCCAAATAGCATATACGTTCTGGGTTGTATTTCAATCAAACACACAAAAGGTAATGAAAGGAATGCTTGCAGTAAGTCTAACCACTGGCAATCTCTCAGGGTAGCTTTCCAACCCACCTTTCTGGTGCTCACTGCCACCTCAGTTTGAACCCAGCCATGTGCTAATCAGCCTTGACCCTGATCTCTAACAGGAATAGTCCAGCCTGAACAGCCAGGCCCTCCCTGAACCGAAACACAAGCAACTAAAGACCAGTTTCGTCCTGATTGGGGCTCTTCAGACTGGTGTAGTTTAGTTCCAGTGGCACAATAAGCAAGGGATGCACGTCTGGGCATATACTTCCATTTAGGGCATTACATCAAACACACAAAAGGTGAGGAAATATGGCTGTGTACAAACTGATGTGGCATGGTGGGCAAAAGAATGTTGTGTTGGAATGCTACCAGAGTGATTGCTAGTGATTGCTAGTGATTAGACTTATTGCAAGCATTTCTCCCATCGCCTTTTGTGTGTGTGCTGTATGTATTTCAATCAAACAGCACAAAGGAGTGTTTCCAATATAGTGCATTTGACCATTTGCTGTAAAAAAGTGACTACTGAATCTTACAGATGTTTGTGCCTCCTGCACAATATGTGAGGCTTGATTTTTCTGCAGCATCATTAAGACAGCTGAACAATCAAGTAAATAAAGTAAGGACCTCACCAGCAGCATGTGTAATACCAGGCTGAGCCCTCATCAGACTGGCTAAACGCCTCCCAAGGAACCCCGTCCTCTATGATATTGCACATAATCTGACAAGCCGAACAGCACACACCTTCCTCCATTCAAAGAAGAAAAGAGGAATGGACCACATAAAGTGAATAATCAACTTAAGTAGACTTTACCTCCCACAATATGATTTAACAGATGCTTACATATAAGCTACTGCTACATTCAAACACATGCATACAATGCGAAAGCAACACTGAAAAAGCACATCCAGAACAGCTACAATTACACAGACTAAAGAGGTACACTGTACTACATACGCCTTTTTCTCAACCTCCACACTAGCATGAAATCACTATATTGCAAATACACATTGGTCTCACACTCCATCACTAGTCTGCACCAGTTGGCCAGGCCAACACTACATGTTGAGAGTGCCGAGATGTAAGTAAACCAATAACAATGTAACAGCATGCGGATAACTTGCCAAAAGGTATATCAACCTGCAAACACTGTATTTTCTTTCAGATGTGACAGTGAACAGTGTCTTTCAACACCATATATATCTCCTGTGAAAACAGGACATTGATGGGTATCTGTCATTCACTGCCATACTGTAACGATTGAAAATGTGACAGTGTTTGGAGTCTTTCAACTCCACACTTGATGTGTCTTGCAAATTTCCTAATAATTGCAACAGGCTTTTTTTTTTTCTTTTTACCTATGCTCAACCACACATAGTATTTGATTCATCCTCATTCCCATTGTAGCGAAGTGTATTGATGGGAAGAACAAGCAGGCATATTGCTAGTTTAGGAGAGGGATTCATTGCATAGAATTATATAGAGGGATGACTCCAACAGGAGCAGATATAGTAAAACATTTTGTTGCATTCGTATTAAGAATTTTCAATCCTGCAAAGGTCACCGATGCGAGGATTATGCTTCTCTTTCTTTACTGACTACGAGTAGCCAGTGAAGCTTCAACAGTAATAAAATTGCAAATTACATAAACACATAAAGGATAAACATTTCAGTCTAACAGAAAAGCTGCACAAAACCTTTAAACTTGCCTGCTTCTTTAAAAAAATCTTTTAAATCTTACCTGTATTCACATTTGAGCTTCCCCAAAATGCGCCTAGAGCTAATCCTATTGGTTGGAGGGGGGGTTAGTGGACGTAGTCAGTCAGAGCTCCTGCCATACATAAGTCTGGCGTCAGCGGGACGCCCCAGAGGCAAGCCTGTCTGCGCCCGTCTGCATCCGGACAGGGCCAGGGGCCAGCCACTCTACTTGTATGCTTGTCTATTCTTCAGGTGAGATTATGACTCTCTCATCGGGCGGGTATCGACTTGACCCTTACCTTTTAATAAAACTCAACACATTAGGAATTATTAACCCAAACTTTGCACCATTACAAATGCCCCCTCCACCATTAGTGATTCCCATTGACAAGGCAATGGAGCCTAACCAGAGGCAAATTAACATTCCTACTGTGGTGCAGCACAAGGAGAACACAAAATCATTTGAACATCACATATCTTAATACTTGACCATTTGTAATACACCAACTTGAACTATTAGACTTACTCATATCTGAGTCCCCTGATATTCTACTGATAACAGAAACATGGCTAACTGATGAATCTGTACCAGATGTTTTGGCTGCCCTCCCTGAAATTATTACTTAATTAATTCCAACACACCTCAGGATAAAAAGGGAGGTGGTGTGGCGGCTATTATAAAAAAGCACCTGATTTTTAACCAACTTACCTCTTTGTCAATACCCACGGTGGACAACCTACTTATAAAATCGGTATCTTCCACTATCCCCCCCTACTAATCGTCCTCCTGTACAGACCCCCTGGCCATATGCTTCAATTTCCAAAATGTTTAGTGGAATCTTTAGCCCCACTGGTAATTGATTATGAAGCTATTTCACTTCTGGGAGACTTAAATTATTGGGTGGATGAGGAAGCAGGGGACCATACTGCTAAAGAATTAACAGACACTGTCGCCAGCATTAACCTTACTCAACATGTGAATGAGGCCACACATGAGAGAGGTCACATTTTAGAGCAAGTTTGGTCATCTAATTCTATCATCTCAGACCTCACAGTCTTAACCTGCACATTGTCTGGCCATCACTTTATTAGATTTTCACTTAAGGATTCCTATTGGTGTAAATCTCCCCCTCGCCCAAGCTCCCTTTCTAGGAATTGGAATATAATAAATATGGAGTCATTCTGTGATACCTTAGCACTTCATCTACCCACCGCATTTGAGAACTTAGAAGAATTTGAGGAGGCACTAACATTCTGGTTGACATCTGCCAGTGAAATGCATACCCCCTTACAAGAAATAAAAACAATCTCGATGCCATCAAGCCTGCAAATGGTTTTCGGAGACTTTAAAGCTCACTAAATTGGAACTTCGACAAGCCGAACGAAAATGGAGAAATTGCTACACGCCTGAACTGAGAGAAACGAATGTTCAGCGCTTGAATAAGCTACAAAAAATTAATCTTCAAGGAAAAAGACGTTTTTCTCTAATAAAATTATGGTCTCCGAAAATAAAACCAAGGTTATTTTTGAAACAGTTAAGAAATTATCAAATCCTGACAGAATAACTACACCAGTGGTCCCTTCGCAAGAGCTATGTAATGCATTGAACTCCTTCTTTATAGATAAAATAAAAATGATAAAAGTTAAAGTTCATCCTAGCTCTTCGAATTTGGCTACTCCACCTGAAGATAGTAACCCTTTGGTTCTATCTGCCTTTCTGGAAATTAGCAGAGATCGATTGATGAGAAACTTAACTTTGGTGATCAGATCAACACAGTGGCATCATCTACATTCTTTACAATAAGAATGATTAAGAAAGTTCTCCCCTTCCTGCCGGCTGATAGCCAGTGGATTGTAGTCTCTGCACTTATTATGTCCAGACTTGATTATTGTAATAGTCTTTATTTAAACATACAGGAACGTTTTTTGAACAAATTGCAACTGCTGCAAAATGCGGCAGCAAGGCTACTTACTGGCACTCCCAAATTTGCCCCTATTTCTAAGGAAATTAAAAAACTGCATTGGTTGCCGGTTAGGAAACGGGTGCACTTTAAAGCTCTCTGCACCGTCTATAAGGCACTACATGGCATAGGCCCAGACTACTTGAAACGGCAAATGCGGTGGTACGTACCCAGAAGAACCCTTCGCTCCTGTGGAGCCAAGTTGGTGATAGTACCACCCATTAAATAAGCTTCATGGGGTGGGAAAAGCTTTACGGTGTGCGCAGCAAAGGCCTGGAATGATCTTCCTCTATATTTGAGAAAGGCTCTGGACCTCCTTACTTTTCGGAGGGGATTGAAAACCTGGTTGTTTACTCTATAACGTTGCCTCCCATCTTAATTCTCAGAGAATAGTGGTTAGCGCCAGGACACCTTCGGGTAATTGCCGCGCTTTAGAAATAGCTATAACATAACATCGCTTTCAGAAACTACTAGTAAAAGTTAAATCTGGTTCTCCCAATGACATCTGTCCCCCTAAGATTAAAAAAGTAATCTTTTCCCACTTCCCCGATACAGCAATCTCCTTCCTCAATAAATCCCTTACACATGGGAAGGTCCCCTCCCCGTTTAAGAAGGCGGTGGTACTCCCCCTTCAAAAAAAATGTGGGGTCGATCCTAACAATCTGAATAACTATAGGCCTATTTCTTTACTTCCTTTCCTGGCAAAAATACCGGAGGCACACGTGGCCCAACATCTCAGTTCCTTTTTGGAGTAGTCTGCCTTTCTTGATCATCAAATTGTAAAAAAGAACAAGGAACCTGACTGTCAATTTATGAACCGCTATTTATTTGAGCGGGTAAAAGCAACGACTATTTAGTTCGTATGCTTTCTGTGTATAACTCACATATATTTAACATACATTTTGTGTACATTTTATATAAACATTTGATTCATGTCTGAGTTGAATACATTTCAGATACACGACATATAAAATACATAAAAGTGTTTTTGAGAAAATAGTGTGAAAATAACAATACAATCTTGAATTATCTGCGACATTAGTGAATACAAAATTTCAAAGAATTACACCAGCAGTGTACTAGTATAAAGAATTTATGCTTGGCAGTTCCTGAAAACCATATCACTGGGCAAAATGTAAGGAACTGCAGCCACACGGGAAAAAAGAGAGGGGTGCTACTCTGTGGGGCACATTTAACAGTGTAAGCCCTCTCCAGAGGTACAAGCTTTTCAGAATGCCCTTTGTGGCACAAGATGGAAATTGCTGACGCGTTTCCAATCCCTAGGATTAATCACGGGATTTTCATCAGGGCTAAAAGCACGGTGTAACCTATAAATGAAATAAAAAATAAAAAGAAGAATTACCTAAAAGCATGCCTGCCCGTGTCTCCATATTTTGATATTTCACCACTTTATATTAAGCTTAAAATACCTGAAAATAGGAATTACTGCACATGCAGTGCTTGAGTCAGGTATCTGATGTCTCAGATTTCTCGTATTTCAGGACCTAAAACAACCAGGACATTGTACATCAGTTGGACTGTCTTTGTTACTTTGTATCCCATATAAACGACTGGGTGCATCGTAAAACTTACGATTGAATCTGCACGGGGCGACTGGAAGGATAGTTTTTCAAACTGTACTGGGCATTCAAGTAGGTTCAATAAAGTTTTCTGTAAAGCGGGTGAATTACCACGCTAACTAAAAAAAAGAGTAAATGAGCATTTATTATCATTGTTTCGCGTTATTGTGCCAGGTTTATTAAACTGCAGCCTTAAGTTAGAGATTGCACTTACTTGTAGGTATGTGCACTCGTGGCCATTATCATTTTGGAGCAGCGTGTTGAGACTACACGCGCCGTGTCTCTGAAAGAGAAACACACCGCAGTTACCACGCGCATTCTTTGCATTCTAAAGGCGTGATACCTAACGGTTTATAAAAAACATGTTGCTTACTTACTTGAAGATTTCTCTTCTCTTCGTTGTACAAAACGATCCTCCCGCCTCAAAGTAAAGTCGGGAATGATTGCGAGCATCAAGTAAATCTATATCCTGTTAGACAGGAAGTGTTAGGCACTCCTCGTTTGATGGATTATGGGATTTGTAGTTTCAAAATACAACGAAACATATTTTATGAATTTATTTGCTCATCTTCTTATGTTAGGACCAATGAAACACCTTATGAGCAATCATTGTGAATATGGGATATAGTAAAATACGTTTTTTATAAAAAGTCATTTTAATTCTTGGTGAAATCGGAATTCTTTCCATGATACACAGTTTGATTCTTTACAGAGGAATCAGCGCAAAACTTGATGAAGTTCCGTCATCTCATTTAAACCGTCTGCCACACAATTATATTTCATGATGAGATATGTCTCTTTTTTCCGCAATGATATTTCAACATCCCCACCTCTAGATGGTGGTTTGATGCCTGACAAGACTGTCCAGACAAAATCTTTTTCAGAATGGTGTTTGTCCACGAAATGTGAAACCATAGGTGCAGTTAGAACTTTTTGTTTGATCCTAGATCGATGTTGGACCATCCTTTGATTGATTTGTTGTGTAGTTTTACCAATATACAACTTCGGGCAAGGACATTGGATGGCGTACACTACATTCTTAGTTCTACAATTTGTGAATTCCTTGTGTACCCATTTAATGAAATTGTATGTGAACTCAGTGCCTTCTATGGTGTTATTGCATACTGAACAAGTTCCGCATTTATGGTGTCCCTCCACTGGAGTCAACTTCCATAATGTTCTTAAATCAATCTTGGGTTTGTTGTTCCTTAGATCTGCTCGTATTATTTGTTGACCAATACTTTTGTTCTTTTTCATTTCAGATGCACGAGCGTCTGGTCAGCTTTTTGAAGCCCCTACATAAAGTCTTCGCCAGAGCAGCGCTTGCGCGCTACTCTAGGCTCGACCTAAAAAAGGACCTGCCTGGTCTATTTTATTGGTGGAATATCTCACCATACCTTAAGGATGATAAAAACATGGTCATCTTGGAGTCATAGTATATGTATATATCTATATATTAGATTCTAATAACTCAGAAACAACAACAAAAATCATCAGCTTCAATATCAATTTTTTTATCAATAAATACTATTGTAATCGTATTCATATAAATGTAGGTGCACATAAATATATACACTATTGGCATCAAATCGCCAAATATCTCAAGCACATATACATCAAAGGATTTGCTCTTTGATGTATATGTGTTTGAGATATTTAGCGATTTGATGCCAACATGTGTGTGTGTGTGTGTATATATATATATATATATATATATATATATATATATATATATATATATATATATATATATGTGTACTAATGTTTCTTTGCTTCCAAGAACCTCCCCATTCCCTCCGATTTTTGACTCCTCTTAGATGAACTTCCATCCTGAGAGTGTTGTGAGCATAGGCCATCAACAGCTTGTTTGGTCTGAGTGCTGGAAGCAGTATATCCTATCCAGGTTTTGGAATTTCTTACCCTGCCTGACTGGTCACAGGTCCCACACCAGTAGGTCTGAGCAGTAGCCCGATCCGGATCTCAACGTCATGGTCTAGGTATATTGTCTGCCCATTCTTCCTTGTGGGCTCACTCAACACTTGCACTTAAGGCCCAAAGTCCATCTTGTTCCCCTATCCCATTTACCAGCAATATTTCATGCCTGACTACAGTCCTTGTATTGCTGGTGTTGCCACGCATAGGCCCAAGATGTTTGTGTTATAGGTCCCCAAGTAATGCTAACCCTAAACTATGAGGCATCCCTGGTCTTGCTTACTGAGCCAGTTTCTTTTTTGGGCCGCAAGACCTTAACAAATAATTCAATAGATACAGGCTTTTAAAAGTATAAATCTTAGTTGTTTGCTTGCCAGACATCCCCATGGGCCATCAGAGTTGGAATTCAACAGTGAGCAGTAGATCCCAGGATATCTGTACTGGAAATTAAGGTCTCCTAGGGGGACGGAATAAAAACTCTAAAACAAATATCAAAGACTGAGGTATAGACCTCATTAATTTGGTTTATTAAGTGCAATACACATTTTATATCTTTGTTAGTTTTATTGCTTACAGATTGAACTTGTCTTTGAAAGATTAAAATAAATACATGATCATACAAAAAAACACACTGAAATTCACCAATTATGGCTGGGTAAACTAGCAATAACTCGTGCCCACCTCAGGCACTGCTTATGACCTTACATATGACATCACTTTTAACATGTTGAATGACATCATTGATGACATCACAAAAGGCATTGTTGACATCACTGACCTCAACTATGACAATGTTGATGACATTAGACTGAACTGTATTTTTTATATTTTTTTCGATGAAAGGAAAAAAGGGGCCTACAGCCATGAGCAATAGGGGTTGAATATAGGCTCTATGCAGTGTTTTTAAGGCTATGCACAGTGGGTTGACTGAAGGCTAAAGGATGTGATCATTGGGAGTTGCCTGCTCACAGATGTTTCTGTGGAAGACCTGGTGAAAGCCAGCCACAGCTGCCCACAACCGAAGGCTCTGCACACAGGGAATTGCCCACCCATTGAGGGTTAGTTGGGTGTGTAGCATGGTCGTAGCCCACGTTGCGCACCGCTGAAAGCCATGCATAGCGGGGTTTTGCTGCTTGCCAGGGTAGGTCGTAGGACTCGGCCAAAGGCCAGTCCCTGCAGCAAGCGTCCACTGCACACAGAAAAGTCAGAGCACAGAGTAGGTCGGTTACCCACAGGGGGCTGGCCCTGGTTTTGGAGCTACCCCTGCTGAGTTTACTTTTGGGTGCTGTCATCAGCGATGCGATCTATGATGCCATCCATTATGCATTTTAACATACCATGAGTGTTGTCACAGACAGTGTAGACAGTTAGGAGGCCCAGAGTCCTAGTTATTTCACTTACTCATAATTGGTGAAATTCAGCTGCTTTTTAAAAAATTTAGTTATAACTTCACTTTAACTGTTTTTTTTCAGTGAATTTCAGAGGTTTTTTTAAAACGTATATTAGGTCTAATAGCGCTAACCATGACTTTACTTTAACATCTGTTTTTTTTTCCCAATGAAGATATATAATTAAAACGTATCTGTGATGTAATAACTCTTGTAAAGCAATTGCACTCCCAATGTTGTGATTCGTGGTGTGGGGACACAATTGTTATAATAGCTTCTTTCTCTTTTGCAAAATGCTTTAGCCTTGTCAGATGAGGAACACCACAGCCATTCCAAATTGGCCTGATTTCTCTTGTAGGTTAGCAAAGTGTTCCAGTAAACCACAGTCTTTTAGTTCAGTTTTGCATTTACCCACATTGATGGTGACCATTTTTTCCAGGGCAACCTTGATTTTGTGTTGACTAGTTAGCAGGGTCTCTGGGTAAGTTGTGTTTTTATTCTGACAGTGTCTGACAAGGCTTTAACATCTTTTGTATAACTCTCATTCTAATGTCTATTCCTGTTAGTTGTGGACTCTGCTGTACCCTGTCATAAATGGTAATGGATCATGTTTGTGAGAGAGGTCGCAATAGGGGAATGATCTAACCGTATCTATGATGTACCTGAAGGTTTGCTGTTTTAATATTGACTGCAAACTCCATTGCAGGGGGTTACCTGAAGAGTGTTTGGCCCCATAAACAATCCTCCGGTTTGTCAAAACAATTGAAATCTGTTGAAAAATAATCTGAGCTGTGTTCTGCAGATGTGATGCTAGGGCATAAATGTTAAATACGGTAGGGCTCAAACATGAGCCCTTGGGTACACCCTTAGAGACATTGGTGGTCTGTGATCTGAAAGGACCGAGGTTGATGGTTTGAGTTCTCTCAGCCAGAAAATCGGTCAACCATTTTAGTGCGTTTCCCTGGATACCTATAGCTCTGAGTCTCTCCAGCAAGATCTGGTGGGAGATGGTATCGAATGCTGCAGACAGGTCAAGCAGTACAAGAATGGAGAATGCTGTTAAGTACCTGCTTTCAGGTGCTATGTTTTGACAAAAGAAACCATTTGAGATGTCTAATGTGGTTTTATATTTTTTACGCACAATGTTATTCATTAATGCTGTGCTATGTGCATTTTGCACTGCAAAAGTTTTAGAACAAGTGTTTAAATGTCTGTAATCCAAAACTAGACGATATGTATTGTCTGGTTTGGAGACAGGAAACAAAGGATTGTTCATTGAGGAGGTGCATGTTTCAATCACCCCTTGATATTCAAGTTGATCTAAGATCTCCCTGACCTGTTTTTTAGCTTCTTGCTTTATTGGGTACTGCCGTTGTGCAGTTGGTTCATGTTTCAGATGTATTTTATGGTGAGGTGAGTCCTCATCCCATCCTACATGATTTTTATATAATGCTGGGGCCTGGGCTACTGCCCATTTCCTGGCATATGTATATTTTAGGTGAATTGGAATATGGTTGGAGAAGGCAGGCATAATAATGTCCTCGCCGTGTGGGCACTCCCTGACAAATTGTGGTGGCCAGTCCTTTTCTGCTAGAAGTATGTCATAGCCCCTTGATAGTCTTTCCCAAAAAAGTGCTTTCACCTGTCTAGGTTTGTCTCCCTACATCCGGAGTGTTATTTCATATAACATTTGTGGAGTACTAACCCTGGTGTCTACAGTCTCAACTGTGATGTACTCATTCAAGTCCACTATCTCCAGAAGTTCCTTCAGGTTCTGGCGAACTATTGTGACTTCTGCTGCACTGTCCAGCATTGTCTGAGCCCATTCTCCGTTCTTGAGTTGTGTTCTCAGTATTCTCGGCATGTCTGATCTTCAGACCTGCTACCTTCTTTTTGGAGAATTGAGGTTTTATTTTGGTTTTTGAAGCGTGTTTGTCGTCTTTCGATTTCACGCGTTCTTCTTTATGTTCTGATCATCCTCTTTTTTCCGAAGTCTGTGATGAGATCTGAAAGGGACGAGAGGAACGTGTATCAGTATCTTGATACCTATCAGGTTTTCTCAAATTATCCCTATTCCTGAGGTTATACCTCCTTTCAGAGGGCTCCTTTTGAGGAGACCTACCTCGGGATTGAGAACGTATCTCGTTTGATTTTTGTTTAGTAGACTCCCACTTCTTTTTAGAAGATGTAGGAGTTTGTTTTATTGAGTCCTTCTCAGGACTTTCAGATAGTTTCGGCTTCACTGGTCTTCCACCCAAACTATCTCTGCCTAATTCTGCATAAGATTGTTCTATTATTCTGGGTAGCTCAGTTTGATGTTCTGTAACATCGAATTCCCTCAATTTTTGGCGGATCGCCACTGCTGCTGCCTCCCCTTTAATATTAGATAATATTATTGTTGAGACCTGGTCGAAATTTTTCAGTAATTTCATACCTAAATTTAGAGCAGGCTCTGCCCCGTATTAGTTTTGAATTTGTTTTAGGACATCAGGTATTACCGCAATTGACGGAATACCATGTGTTTTAGTATAGATGGCAGCAAAGACTGAGCCCCAAGTGGTGCAGTCTTCCAGTTGTGGTGTGATCCCCATTGGTAAACTGATTGTTAGGATTCTGTGTTTCTCATGCGGGCTAGTATTTGGAAATACTGCTTCGATTTGAGTAATTTTTTGAGCTATCCAAAATGGAATTTGCTCACGTTTTGTGGGCATTTTACCCATGACTGCGTATAGAGTCTGTGGTGTAATTTTGAGTGTATTCCCCTGTTGGGGAGTTGGATTTGGATATGTCAACGGTGGTCGGACTGTAAAAGTCTGCATGACATATTGGACCAATTGTCTGTAAATTTTTATTAACTCTGTGAGTTGAGTAAGTAAATCCTCGTCTGACATCTCTTCAATGTCAGGATGAGGTGTGTAGCCGGCTAAAATCGGCCATGTTGCTCCTGGTCTACCTAGTGGACCGAGCCTAGTAATGTTTTTGTGATGTTTTAGGGTGCCTTTAAACCAGAGCTGATGCTCTTGGTATGTTAATGGAATTTCTATATCCTCGAAAGGAATGTATTCCTCTGGTGTTTCACTTCTACAAAGAAGATGAACCATGTGTGTTACTGGATTGGATTCAGGAAATATTACCCATGAATAGAATACCTCTGTCTGAAAGGATTCATGTGCCTCTATCACGAAAACTGCTCTACCGCCTCTTGGTGGTAGGCCATGTTTTATAAGTTTTAGAGTGATGGCTCTTCTTAAGTTTAGAGTGATGTCTATGACACCCTCCTCGGTTTCATTTAAACCTGTAATGTTAAAAACTGCTGTTAGGGCTGGATCAGCCACAGTTACACCGTCTCCGGCGTCTTCAGTCATTTTTTTTTGTGCAAAATGAAAGACAAGTTTCAAGGAAACAAAGATAAGGTGCACAATATTGTGGAACACTGTATCCTTCAACGTTGAGCAAACCAAACAGCTGATATATAGGGTACTTCCCTATGTAGCCTTGGTGGATACTTAACCCTGCCCACTCCAGACGTCTTTTGGAGTATATGGGTAGGGGTCTTGAGAGAAAAAGCACGGCTGAGTTACTCAGTATCTAACATTGAATTACCGCCTTACCAAACCGTTGGGCGCCATGTAGTGTAGCTCCTATTTCCCTAATAGGCTCTGCGCATTGGAATAATATATCCTATAGGTTTGACATAGGACTAAGGCCAGTATGTCCCTATCGAGTATATTAAACTTAATTACTTGTGCCAGCTAGCTCAGAGGCCACTAGAAACTCCTTGACAACAAGAAGGGAGTAGTTTCTGGCAGCCGCAAAACATGACCACTGTGTTTCCCTTTAGAATCAGAACGTGTCCCAGAGTCGTGGAAACAATAGATAACTATTTCACTCAGCTCAATCGTGCTTAGTTTTCTCCAAGTTACACAGAAAGAAATAGACGGGCGTTTCAATAAAGGATTTATTGAACAGTCTTGTTTCTGGTGTAAGTTAAATGTGCTGTTACGATCACAAGACAGTATGCGAGATAATGTACAGGGTGAGCAGTAGAAATAAATAATACTGCGATAGCATTATCTTTTAGTACATATGCATTTACATAAATAACACAGACTAAAAATGCGAGTACTCATACGATGCGTTGCTAAGCTAGTTCTACCCCAATGTACCTAACCTGACCTAGGTGTAGGAAGAGGGAAGAAGTAGGTGAAGTATTCCTTACTACGGTATACTAAGAGTATGTTAAGTCTAGTATGCCTAGTATGCCAAGAGTCCCTCTAGGTTCTAGTCGGCTCCATACCTGAAGAATGAGAGAGGTAGGAATCTCTTTGCCAGACTCGAACTCCAACACCCCGCAAGGGAAGTCAGATCGCTGGAAGCTGGAAGCTGGGCTCTCTGCGTGCAGGGATGACAGCGTCTTCTCAGTGCGTCAGGCCGGGAAACGAGCTCCTCTGAAGTCGAGGTCTCCTCTGGTTTACAGGGGCTAGGGAAGGTATATTTATACCTGAGAGCACCTAAGAATGTTAGTATTGACGTGAGTTGGACAGCGAAAGACGTCATGAATGAACCCCCTAAGGAATAATGGTTCATGCATAATGTATGAGTCCTTGAAGAAATCAATAGTCCTGGACTAGGGAAACTCCCGCAGCCTAAGGGTCTGTTCTTCATGAACTCGTTGTGACGTTAGGGTGGACGGATGTCAGAGACCATGCCTGTATTTGGAGTGCACGGTTTAATGCCTAAATAAGGGCTGGGATTTTATGCCTATATAAGGGCAGGGCGAATTGTGCCTATATAAGGACATGATATTGGAAAGCCCGTTTATGGATACCCTAAGAGGAATATAACAGCACTGCCTGACCATTGTCTGCAAGCATTCGGATGTTGTCTGTGACTGTCACCAGTGCCGATTCCGTATGTGTGTAGGTCGGAATCCTGACTGTGATTGGTTGAGGCAGTTGTTGGATTCTATGAATCCAGACAGGTGTTTGTTAACATGTTTCTCTAGTAGTTTACTTTGCAGAGGGATTAGTGAGATGGGGCGATAATTAGTGATAACATCTGGGGGCAGTTTGGCATTTTTCCTGATGGGCAAGATCTGAGCTGCTTTCCATTCCTTGGGGAGCCTGCCTTCTTATAAGGAACTATTTAAAATGGAACAAATGGGGGCAGCGAGCTGGTTGGCAAGTGAGCCGGAGATTTTGGCTGGGATCGGGTCTAAAGGGGAACCAGATTTGGTCATTTTTATTAAAGATTCAGTTTCCACAGGGGAGAGCATTGGGAATTTCTCAAGTTTATTTGTGCTAGACGGGATAAAGGGGGGTTCATATATGCGGCTTGAATGGAAGCCATTGGTCGCAATGATCTTGTTATAGATATTATCTATTTTTAATGTGAGGTATCCTGCGATATTGTCACATAGAGTCTGAGATGGCGCCTCTTCTGTGTTGCACGCTTTAGGATTGATGAATGATTTGAGGACCTGGAATAAAGCTTTGGGAGTGTTATCTGCCTGATCAAGTAGATTAGCAATATACGTTTTACGGGCGATTTTCAGGCTGCTATGGTATTTGGTCTGGGCAGATTTAAATCGTTCTCTGTCGTGGGGATCATGTGTGCGTCGCCACTGTCGCTCTAATTTCTTGCACTGGCTTTTTTCAGTCCGGAGATTAGGGGTGTACCAAGAGGTCTGAGGTCGTTTAGAGACCGCAGGGGTCATTTTCAGGGGTACCAACGTGTCTATTGTGGTCTTCATGCTTGCCTGAAAGTCTGTTAGACGTTTTTCTACCGTGTCGGAGTCGGAATACTGTGGTGGAACAAAGGTGTCTTTAAGAGAGTGGGTGTCAATTTATGCCACTGGCTGTAACTCCTCATAGTTTGTGTTTTTGGGGCTTTGTGCTCTAAAGATCCCACAATGCTGAATTCGATTTTTGAGTGGTCTGACGATAGTAGGGGACAAGTTGTTCCGCAAACAATGTTGGGCGAGTTTGAAAGGACTAAATCCAGTGTGTGTCCTGCTACATGAGAGGGTTCTTTATTGATTTTGGTCAACTCAAGTGTGGATAGCTCTGTCAGGAGTGATGCGGCATCAGGGTCGCTAGGGTTTTCACTATGAACATTCAGATCACTGAGGAGCAAAAATTGTTTAGATGAAATAACATAAAGGCTGGGTGTTGCAAAGTCATCCTGTACCCTGGGCATCCCCCAACTTTTGTGGTGAGTGATACTGGTGGTAACTGACCCAGACTGTCCCTGGGCTGTGTCTAACCAGGCCCAGTGCAATGCTGAAAAGACACGTAGAATACAGTGAAAACACCTATATACACTAGGGTACACTATGGGTTAGGGTACCCTATGATTGGCATAACCTCCCCTATAAGGCCCTAGTACATAATAGGGCAGAGGGGTTGAAACTACCTTTAAGTCCCTAGTATATAATAGGGCGTGGCAGTTTAGAGGCCAGCAGCCCTTTCTGCACTTGCATGTGTGCACTGCTAAAGCCTGGGGGTCAGTTTAAAAGCCACCCTATGTTGCAGGAATGATTTTAAAATGCAAATTGTGCCCAAACTCGACTTTGGTGTTTGGGGCACTTAAAAATGATAAAGTGCTTCCCAAAATCAACTTTTGTGCTAAGAGCACCGTGAAATGAGGATCTGCAATATTTTTACATATTCAGAACCCCTAAAGTCTCTTCTAGGAATCACAGTGGTGTGGGGCCCTGTAGATTTAGACAGGGTCCTTGTAAAAGATGTTTTCTAAGCCCTGGTGTTGGAAAAATGTACCAAGTCATTTTTCCCATTGCAGATCCCCAGCCACATAGGTTAACATGGCAAGAAGTTATTAAATAATAACTAAACGTTTAGGAGGTCATAAAAATATAATTCAAGGACTGCCTAGAATGGTATTGATAAATACAACAATATGCTATTGTTGAATTTATCCTCAAATGTACAGACAAAAAGTTATAAGACTTTCTTTTCTGTAAGCCAAAATTCAGCCTTCCAGTGGTCTGTCCTGATTGGTCAGAGTTAAGTGGATTAGCCAGGCTCCTTTGATAAGGTGATAAGTAGCCCAGGGCGCCATCCTGGGTTCTGCTACATAGGAATGCTATGGCAGGGGTAGGGGTCGTAAAACATCTTCAAAGAGAGAAGGGGGACAGACAGTGCAAGTCAGATCCAGTTACAGCCCTACCCTCTGAACCCAGCCAGATGGCAGGCTTAAGGCTGGAATGTCCAAATGCAAGGGGGCGGGAGCATATGCAGATGAGCCATCCTGTAGGCGCTATAGGTTTCCAGGGCTCAAAAAACACACTCATTTGCGAGGCAGATTTAATTAGGAGGAGCTATTTTAGGTCCTACTCGCCCTTTCTGACAAGTAGGAAGACAAATTGACTTTTGACCTGTGCCCCTGAAAGCAGATCAAATGTGACAAGATAGCAAGATTTAAAGGCATCTTTATTGCTCGCAAAATGAATGAGCAATAAAAATGCCTTTAATTCTTGTTAACTTGTCAAATTTGCTCGGCTTTCAGAGACAGAGGTCAAGTGCAGTTAGGTCGAGTAGACTTTTCAAGTTACTAGACCTGCAGGTCTAGAGAAAGTTTTATGATTTTTCAAGCCCTGGTTTCTATGTGCTATATAGTGCTAAATCTTTAAGACATTCATATCTCCAGTTCCCTACATTGGATTTTTTTCGTTTTGGTGTTATTTTAAAGATAAAATATTTCCTATTTTTATAAATTGGTGTTGAATTTTTATTGTGTGTTGTCTTAATTATTTACTGAATTGGTATTTTGAAATGCTTTACATACCTCTTTGAAGATAAGCCTGCCTGCTCGCAGCCAAGCTGCCAAACTTGAGCATGGGAATCATCTTCTAAGACCTTTCCTGAGCCCTATATTGTGTTAGTGGTCTTATTGCCAGTGGTAGATAGATATTTACCACTACTATTAACCCACTTTCCAACACTAGGGGAATGAGATCGACCAAGATATTCAATTCTATATAATCCATTTCTTGTGAGAGCAAACAATTGGCATCCCTCTTCAGCTATACGTTCTATTGTGCGGAGGTTATATTATTGGGCAGATTGTGAGACAATGCAGCCATTTTTTTCCATTGATTGGTTAGTTACCCGCTGGGAGTTTGGGCTAGAGAGTAATTGGGATTAACTCTCTGCATTGCAGGCTTCTGGCAAGATTGCAACCTACATTGATTTGGATGAGGTTGAGCGTGGTGGTGCTATTTTTAGCAAACAAGCAGTTTTTGTTTTTCTTTTATTGTGGACTGGTGTACAAATGTAGAGTAAAATATGCTGTGCCTGCAGTAGGGTGAGGATGGGATGTAATTTTGTGGTATTCGGACTGATATAGGTATGAAATCTAGAATATGATCAGGATTTTTTTCTATGCAGGTGTGTGGAATTTATTAAAATATCTATTTCATGAGATGCTTCAGAAATATAATTGTTCTGTCACACTGATTCTCCATTTATAATCCCTTTTTGGCATGCATCAAATACGTTTTACTAAATAATGTCGCAGAGAAACAATATCTAAAGCTGCACAGTAGTTTATAAAAAATATATATATATTTTTTCCAAGTTGAAATTTCTTTTGTACGTTTTATAACATGCCCTGGGCGTCAAGTGATTGGAATTCCACAACTCTGCTTTGTGAGGAATTCTCGGGAAGCTGTTTGTGTGATGGTGGTTGGTTGTTTTGCGGCCGTAAGTGGTTGAGGAAGATATGCTTAAAGTTTCTTAGGCTTCAGTCATTGACCTGGAGCACAACTTTGCTGTCAACATAAATGTTAAGTGTGAGCTTTCTGTTGTGGTTTGATTTTTCCAGCCGTATTTTTTTGCCTTTAGAGTTTGAAAGTTTTCAGAAAGCTTTCTTTCCACTGGTCATAATTGGTAAAAAAAAACAAAAAAAAAAAAAACAGGACGTCTGTATTGGTTGGGCCTGTTTCTGTGCTGGTGTACAAATCTGTCGCAAGGGCCTCTGAGTATCTTTTCTTGGTAGCAATATTTTGTGTTCTTTTTTATTTTATTTTAAGAAAGTTGATTTTCAAAATGTAATGTAGGAACCCGTTGTGTCGTTGGGCAGTGGTTAGAGACTCCTGTAGACCCTATAGAATTCTGGCATCGGATAGTTTCTAGAAGGAAGGAAAATTACAGCTGAGCCACTTCATGGTAAAATGTGTTCTTGAAGGATGAAAAGCACTGGGAAATACTACTTATCATCTGGCCTAAATCACATCATGGTGCCTGAGTGATTTTCCCTAATCTGTATTCTATAGCATCTGGTGACCTTTAGCAGTACAGTAGCTTTCTGTGGAGAGTCTGTGACCCATCTGGGTTCTCAGGTTCTATTTTTAGGACGTTTTCAGATTTAGCAGCATTTTGTTGTTATATTTGAGAAATTAGATCTCAAATACTAAAAATAAGTGGCTGATCTAGAAAAAAGTTACAAAATGTTTTTAAACATTTCGACTGAATTTATTGCAAAATAAAAATGGCATTTCAGACCATTAAACAAGTTCCTCTATTAACAAATACTTATATTTTCATTTTTTGCAGGATTCTAATGTAAAACCAAGATGGCTAGACCCAACCACAGCAGCTATGTCCTTCAGCAGCTGAACAACCAAAGGGAATGGGGTTTTCTCTGTGACTGCTGCATTGCTATTGACGACATATATTTCCAAGCACACAAGGCTGTTCTTGCTGCGTGCAGCTCCTATTTTAGAATGTTTTTCATGAACCACCAACACACGTCCGCTCCTCTTAAGCTTAGCAACATGCAGATAAATGCAGAATGTTTCGACCTCATCTTGCAATTTATGTACTTGGGAAAAATTATGACTGCGCCAAAAAATATTGAGGAATTTAAAGTGGCAATTAATTACTTACAACTCTATAATTTACCTGAATGTTTGGAAGATATTAAGGATGGTGAGTTGTCGAGTACAAAGAGCTCTACGTCGGCTTCTGACATCCATGGAAATAAAATGGTATTTGGTGTAAAAATGTATGAAGAGCCACTGCTCCGAAATGGCGAAGAAACTTGCGTGCGGTATCCTGAAGCAAGTAAATCAGTAAATCCATTACAAGAGAAGAACACTAAGAAAGAGGTTTTACAGGCAGGAAGAAATCATGAACCCCTTCTTGAAGTGTGCAAGAAAAATACTGTGCCCAAATTATCCAACACCAAAGAACGTGTAGCACGTCGCTTTGGAAGAAGCTATACCTGTGATAGCTGTGGATTTGTTTTTAGCTGTGAAAAACTATTAGGTGAGCATGCTTTAACATGCACCAATAGGCATATGTACCAGACTGCAAAATCCTACAGCAGTGAAGAAAATGATTCTAGCGAAAAAGACTCTTCAGTTTCTAAGCTGTCACCCAAACAAACTGAAAGATTTAAAATGGAAGCCAGTCAGTCTCTTGATAGTTCGTCTTCTGAGGCACCAGCCATGGGAAGCACCAAGAATGCTACAGGCTTGATCGAAAAGTCAGATGGAGTGGGTAACACATTCATTGAAGGGAACTCAATCATCATTAAAATTGAGACCGAGGACAGTCCTGCTGTTGAAATGGAAGACATTAATATTGTCAAAATTTCAGATAAAGATTTAATTGACTCATCTGAAAGTGACGAATTGGACGATGAAACGGACGAGCCCCTTTGCAGTTATTATGTGGAAGAAAATGTTGATGGCAATCAAATTACAGAACATATTTTGAAAGCTCAGCCTCCAGTACCTCTCCATCCCAGAGGAAGAAACTGTATAAAAACTGAAAGATTCAGCAACAGTACAAAAAGCACAGGGCTGGATGTTAAGGAAAACCGAACCTGTGAGCTGTGTGGTCTAACAATAACAGAGGAAGACTTGTCAGCTCATTATTTATCTAAACATATTGAAAATATATGTGCTTGTGGCAAATGTGGCCAAATACTGGTTAAAGGCAGGCAGCTCCAAGAACACGCAGAGAGATGTGGAGAACCTCAAGATGTTATTGTAAATGGATTAGAGAATCAAGAAGAAAAAGATAATTTTGGAGCGACCACAGAAGAAACAACCAATATGTTTGTAGAGATGTTGGACGACTTGCATGATGAAAATTTCCAACAAAATAGTCTTTCAGAAAAGCAGACATATAACCATTCGGCCTGCCCTTATGGTTGTCCTAATTGTGGACAGCGCTTTGAAACTGAGAGCCTTGTGCTTGAGCATATGTCTCACTGCCTTGAACATGATCTGTTTAAGAATACTATCATGGAGGAGAATGATAATGATCATCGAAGGAAGCACTTCTGTAACCTTTGCGGTAAAGGATTTTACCAGCGCTGTCACTTGAGGGAACACTTCACGGTTCACACAAAGGAAAAACAATTTGTTTGCCAGACTTGTGGGAAGCAGTTTCTTCGAGAGCGGCAGCTACGACTCCATAATGATATGCATAAAGGAATGGCACGATATGTATGTTCTGTCTGTGATCAAGGAAACTTCCGGAAGCATGACCATGTGCGTCACATGATCTGTCATCTCTCTGTTGGTGAGACAATGTGCCAGGTCTGTTTTCAGATATTCCAAACCAACGACCTTCTGGAGAAACACATGGACGTTCATTTGTACACCTGTGGTGTTTGTGGAGCCAAATTCAATTTGAGAAAAGATATGCGGTCTCATTATAATTTAAAGCATTTTAAACGAACTTAAATATACAGTTTTAAAGTGACAAAAAGCAAAACACCAAAGCTAGAGGGAATAGCACACCTTTTTAATTTAATTAAAACCTCTTCTGGGAGATTTTCATGAGGTGAATGACATTGTTTTAACTGAAAAGTTTTTTTTCTAAAGGTCATTTCAGCCTTTTTTTTTTATCCTTTCAAGGAACACAAGTCTATATCAAAAACCAAAACATATGACGCCATTTGCACCTTGAAGCATTTAAGTGCTATTTTGTACAATTTGTGTGGATTTGATATACGTCTGTGAAATGTTTTCAAATGCCTTAGAATCTGCTCATAATCAGACACATTTTAATTTGTATTTATATTCTCTTGCTAAGTAGATCTAGAACATGACTATCAATTATCTTAGCATCAAAAATATATTGCACTTCTTCAAAAATATATTATAATACCCTTAGAGAGATTGTTTAGGAATGACCTGTTGTTCTGCCTTTTTTACAGGGGTGAAGATAAATTTAACATTATGCAAATATATTGCTTTTAAAATTAATTTGAATTCAGAAGAAAGCAATTCCTCATTCTTTACACTTCTACCAACCCCAATTGTGACTCAGTTTGTAGTTATCACCTTATAAGATGTAACCATTGTTTTGCTGTTGATAAGACTGACTTGTTGTGGGGAATCAAAACATTACAATCAGTTGGGGGTAGTTGTTAATCGACATAGGCATTTTAACTTGGGAGTCCCACTTTCCGAGGTTAAGAGTATTTATTATTTAACTGGGTAAACAAGTAAGTCGATGTACTGGCTACAAATTTAAAATCTAGGAGACATTAGAGAGTTTAAAGGAACAGCCAAAAATCCCATAAAAGTTTAGGCAAATTTTGTGCTGTACTCATTATGCTTACATTTCTATATAATTAAGTATGCCGAAGTAAGGCATTACCGCAATAGCGCCAAATGTAAATTCCTCAGAGGGGATACTGAGTAGTGGTTCTAAAAGAACTGGCATGCCAACAAAATTTAACTTGCTCTCAGCCACAAGTATACTGTTCTGAAATGCGAAAAATAGGCGGCAAATTTGTGATAGCACTTTTCTTTTTACCTTTTACCTCTTTGAATGCGATAATGGTGCATATGAACAGTGGAGAGGTGCTAGGAATGTGCAGTCAAGTGATATAATCAGCTTCCAGACTAGGTATATCATGAGAGTTTTTTTCTCTTTAACCTTTGCAACACACATTACATGTTGCCTGAGTAGACAGTTTTTACGAACGTTTTTTTTTTTTTCATCCCTGAATTATTGAAAATAAAAATGTAAAGGTCAAAGACAAACAGCTTGACAGTCTAATGTACCAATATATAAGTAAGTCAATCACTTATTTCAGAGGAATATATGTGTTGCGCAGCCATTGGATCGATCAAGAAAATGAAGAGTAGGAAACAGATTACAGAGGTAGTATCTGAGCACATATAATCTGTGTTTTACCATGTAGAGTCCAATCGGGGAAAGAATAGCATTTGATACAAGTATAGACATCAAGGGCAGGGACTTCAAATGCGTGAAATCAAAAGGAATAAAAGTATAGAGCAGGTAAAAGGAGATTTCTGTCACATAGGTTACTTGTAGTCAATAGCTCACTGAGACAATGGAGCCTTTTTTTTTTCTTGTACTGCATGTGTCTAAGGTTGATTGTGCCTAGTTCCTGCAGGACCTGCATGGGTTCCCACCATTGGAAAAACATCCTCACTCACCACAGCCTACTCATTTGCGGCATCGAAGAAAACAGGAGCATGCATGCTTCCTTCTTCCTGACTCCCTCACTGTTTTCAGTTAAAGTCTGTATATGATTTCAACAATATATGAGAACAATGATCTTCTCACTGCAACAAACCTGCAGCATTAAAACGCAGCCATTTCTTAAAAGCTTGTGATACAATTACGTCATTGTGCAGAATCCAGTGTTTCACAAGAGTTTTTAATGCGAGTAACAAATGTGGACCCGGTCCTGAGCTCTAAAATTGGGTGGTGTTTTTTTTTTTTTTTGCATCGATAACTATACTGTAGCTAGCAAGTTTTTAAAAAAAAAATCTTTTTTTTTTTTTTACTTGTGTGCGCAATGCGTTTTAGACTGGCAGTGTGTCTGGCCTGTTACACTGCGGATGTCTAACTCTAGGGATTAACCTAGGCTGCCCCACTGCTACTTCTGCTTCCAGCAAGCACTGTTTCTATGGGAAACAGTATTCTTCTATCTTTGGTTTCCAGAGATTTCATGTTAATGGCCAAGATGCGGCACTGGAGTCTCAGAATTATTTCTGCACATCTTCTGCTATAAATAAATAGGTTTGTAAAAATGGCACCTTTCTGTGGATGCTGCGTAGTCACGGTTCCTATTGATCAGGTGTATTTGCTTCATGGGTATTGCGTAAAATAGGTTTTGGTGTACTAATTGTCTCCCCACAGAACTTCCTGGCTGCTGTAAAATAGTAATGAATCTCAAATTAAACAGATGCATGTATTTATTTTAGCTGTAAGGAGGTGATGATCCAACCGGGCATATGGTGGCAATGTTAATTATTGCAATTTTAGAGGGTGTCTTTTAAAGTCAAAGAGGAAAACCAAGAAAGAAATGTGTATTATTATACCTAAGTTTGTGGGTCATTTTGAGGTAAAATGAATGCATCTCTTTGTTGGCCTACTTTCATTTCCAATAAGTCTGAAATAAAATAGCAATGCCACAAATAACTAACTTTTTCATAACTACACGTTCGATAAAAGAATGTTCACAACACTGTGACAAATATGGTATTACTCTGAATATGCAGACCACCTTTCTTATTCCTGGTTGTGTAGTTTATTTATCATAAATTAGCAATCATTTTCCTCAGTGCAAAATTTGCAATTCTTTTACAAGGAACCTTTCCTTCATTTGTAATATGTGGAGTGTTAAGGCACACACATATCAATATATGTAGGTTAACATCTTACAGTCATTTAACACCACCTAAAACTTGTATTATCCAAAAACATAGAGCTATTGCTGTCTTCTTATTTTGTTTATTCTATCTTAGGTTCAGAGTCCATGTTTTTCAGGTTTTGCCACCAGTGAAGGACTAATTTTTCAGTACTAGTGCTTCTTTAATTTTCATTGTTCAGATCTATGGTCCCCTATATTCTTCTTTGCCATGTGCTTCAAACGGGCGTATGATGCGGCGTAAAGTTTCAAATTTTGTCTTTAGTCACTTGGCAAATGTAACCTTAAGCTGATTAATATGCTTCCTCTAAAAAACATTAACGAAAAAAGAAAACGAGAACAAATACATACATATTTGTTGTAAATTATATATTTTTATGGCCAAAACATGAACAATGAGGAGCTGGAACCTAAGAACGAATGAACTGTCTGACAATGTTTGTAGTCTAACCTTGACCAACAGGAATAATATAAGAAATCTGTGTTTCATGAACAGTGTCCTCAACGTAACCCAGCTGTTTTCCAACTTCTGCTTGCCAGATATGTAGGATTGTATATTAACAGTGTGAATTTAATACCCAGTCTAGGTGTATTCGGATAGTTTCAGTATCTGACTGCGACTAGTTGCATTGATATTTGCACTGTGTGTATTGAGTGCATTTAGATTATTTAATTTGTCATGTAGGGTTCCCAGCAGACAGCACTCCACTGTTGCCTCAAATGTTTTCTTCAACAACTCCTCCATAAACAGCCTCTCCTTCGACCACTGGGAGGGTACTGCTCAGCACTTCCACCACACGCATAATTGCTCCTTTCATCATACTCTCTACAGCAAAATGGATCCACCCCATGTCCAAGGAAGAGGACAAGGCTACAGAAATATTTTCAATAAAATATATTCTGTAATCCTATTGTTTTGAGAACCTTGAACATCTTCTGAGAAGGTTTCAAGCATATGGCACATTGCATGAGATTATCAGTTGATGAAAATCTTGTATACCTTCGTGGATGTGAACATAAAACTGAAACATTTACAAACTAAATTAAGGATTCTTGCTCTTATAGTTAGCCATGGTCTCTACTGCCCTTCCTTTTGTAACCCTTGTGTAGTGTTATAAAAGGATGCTAGGGCGAAAAGCAAAAAAAAAAAAATGGCATGCATAATTGGAGAGTCTCTGAAAAGACACTTAATTTTCTTTCACCTTTTTGAATCCACTCACAGTGAATTGTCAGTCCAGGTTATTTAATTGTGGTTCCCTCTCCCTTGGCCCTATTATAAGTCAACTAATGACTTGCATTGGCATCTTTGAATTTCTTCACCGAATCCAGAATCCGCCACCTATGCATTTATACCAGGCTTCTTTAGATTGAATAGGAAATCTTTGATATTTGTTCTATGCCTCGAAATCTGAATATATATTGATACATACTCATTTGCATTTTATACATAAATCCCAGAAGGGCTATCATTTTAATTACTACAATTATTTTAACGATTTATTAATATGAGATCCAGTCTCTAAACCTTTGTCTCTCAAACTGAAATAATAGAAAGCCGTTCGTGAAAGTACCTCTGCTATCCAGTAGTGAACATTTTAGGTGTTCCATTGCTCTCTCAGTGCTGGTCACAAGGGTAGGAAAAGTGACTCCATAAGGCCTGTCCTGAAATCTTGTAGGACCATCCATTAAAAGAATTAAAAAAACAATTTAAGTTGCTATTCATAGTGTTTTTTTAAATATTTGTTATTCCCATCACTCCTTAAATTATATAGAGAGCGCATAGAAATGCATGTTTCTCCTGGCACCTTACCTTGCCACAGGAGGTGTGGTCTAGTCCTCCATTACATAGTTAAAACAGCCCAACCTCTTCTCGTTGTCAGAGACTGAGTGTTCCTTAGAAGCAGCAAGGTATAATCCGTGTGTTGGCTTTGCCATAGACTACTGCAATACTGAAAAGCCAAGTCTCAAGTCGGGGGAACAGAATTGGGAAAAGGGTACACATGGAAGTAAAAATTCAGCATTGGGTGTTTTATGGATTCAAGTGCTTTTATTATTCGTTGTCAAGATGGGAACCCTTGGTAATCAATGTTAATATAGTGATAGATGGATATACTTCACCAAAAGTGAAACAGACAGACTACATATAGTTTATTCACTTCATTTTAAGACATGAACTCTAACTGATAAGGTGGAGAGAGACTGATGCACTGTCTCACAGAGGCTAGTGCACAGTTGATGAATAGATTGTAATCCTCCCCACGTGTTTATTTTTCCTCTACGTTTTTACATTTGTTTTATTTTTTCATCATCACCCTTTTTTTTGGAAAAGGTAAGTTGTGTATTTTCCTTTTCTCTGAGCTCTATGAGTCAGGTTCCAGCAGACTCTCTCTCAAACATGATTTTTATGATGGGCTGTTTGTGCTGGTTCCACACACTACATATTATTGGCATCAGCTGTCCACTCTGACATTGCCTTTTCAGCTGCAGCAAGTGATCCCCGTTCAGCCTCTACCTACCTTTTTAACTTGCCTCAACCGCTGGCTGCTCTATTTGCTTCTATACAGTCACCAGCTCTGATACTGTTGTAACCCCTACTCAGGCTACCGTTTCTGAGCCCCATGACAAATATCTGCCTGTAATCTCTAGCATTTCCAATTCAAGTAGGCTAAAGGGCAAAGCAAAAATTCAGAGCTTTACCCTTCAGCCGCAAGTTGGCTTCTTGAGATTTCACTAAGTGGGTGGCTCTGGCGACGACCAATCCACACGTCTGAGTGTATAAGTTTTCCATACATGGAAGATTGTCTCATCAAAGCTCCTACGAGGATAGAGATACACTGTTGCGGTGCAGACAACACTCAAATTTCTGAATCGATTCGGACAGACATTGAATACAGAGAAGTCCATTGTTTCTCCCACCATTAGCACGGTTATTTCTACAGGCGTAATATTGTAGGGACACTCAAATTATTTCCATCTCATGAATGTGGTGGACGAGGTATTGCTCTAGCCTAGAGCATTTAATCAAGTTCATGGGTTACAGCCCACAAGTACAAATACTTACTGGGCATGATTTAATTGTGCATCTTTTATTTCCTCACTGTCGCTTGCAGAGGCGGCTCTTACAGGGACAGGTGGATCTCAACTGACGGCAAATTTGCAATCACTCGCACATCCCTTTTGTTTCACTTTGGCCATCAAGCAAGCACTTGTATGGTGAATACTAGACAAGCATGTATTAAGACTTACAAGTTTAGCATTAATATCTTCACTTAACTACAGAAGTCTTCTTGAAGGGATGAGGCTCTTTTTTTCTAAAACTCACAACAAACCGCCTCTGGATCCTGTAGGAATACTGCATAAACCTGTTAGAATTGAGGGTGGTCAAATTTGTGATAGAAGCATCTGTGCCATGCACCCATTATCTAGAAGTCCTGATAATAATAGATGTTATCACCACTCTGCATTACATTGTCACGGAGTTAAGGTAAGCTTGGGATGCTACATCATAGTGTTGTTTTCTTGGTGCCAGACGTGTGGGTGGGCGCCCTCAGCAGGAAATGTATTGTTTGTCATGTTTCAGAAATAGATTCAAGCCAACTTAATCTAGTGTTTCAGAAGTGGGTAACTCCACTTCTGTACCCCCTTGCAACACCCAAGAACACAAATGACAACTCCTGTCCAGCAATTGGTGGTGTTCGTGGTCTTGAGGAGAAGCCCTTTTTATGTCATGCTCCATAATTTTTACCTATTCTTTTCTGCCAATTTCCCATGTCCACTAAGTTCTTTTGCACACCAAATGGGAGCTCTGTTCAATCATTCTGGTTGTTCACTGTTGTCCGGGCTTTGCTGATTTGCAGACATTTGGGACCTATTAGTGGATAAGCCATTCCAGTTTAAGGCAGAACCTTTCCTCCAGACGAAAGAGCACAGTTAAGTGCTGCATCTCACCGCTGCCTCAGTGCAGGCTGCTTCAGGCATATTCTGTGTCCTCAATTATACCTCTCGACTGCCCCATAAAGGTGCAAGAGGCTGCAGTTGGTTCCACTTATAATGCTTACCAGCTGAAATGCAAAAGATTTTGCGTAAAGCATATAATATCAACTGGCACCAAATGAGCCCTCGAGATCCTACCTTACCTCCTTCAATTGATCGAATCTGGACAATCGTATTCTTCAGTGAGAGTACATTTAACAACTATGTGCTGGTACGGTCCCCCACCATACCATTTTTGTTCTCTACCAGAAGTGAGGCTTCATGAGGTTGTTGCTTAGTACCTTCCCGCTTCGTTCCAAATAACCTCCAGTTTGGGAACTTAATGCAGTGTTGCGGGCTCTCATGAGAAGTCCACTAAAAACTATTGAAAAGTCCTCCATGCACATTCTTTTGTGGAAAAACTGTTTGTTCTTGCATTTATCTAGCCCGACGCGTAGTGGTGATTCAAGCTTTTTCTGAACTGGCACCCTTCATGTACTTTACAGACGACAAAGACATGCTAACCACCAACCCACGCTTCATTCCACAAGCGTTCTTTCCATCTCACAACAGCTAAAACTGTTTTTTGCAGGCATGCCCCTTACAGATATGTACAAAGCTGCAACATGGTCATCCACTAACATGCTTGCAAAGCATTACTGTCTAACCCCCACATTCTTCCAGACACTATGTTTCCATTCAGATTGTGGAAGGTCGCATATAGTTTAAAAGGTTAATTCAACCACATCTTCTTCAAGATTATTAGAAGCCAGATCTGCAGTCTCTAGGCTTTATTTCGTAGGTGATATATAGGTGCGTAGGAAGCTGTTGAGGGTATTGTTCTGGTTCTAGGGGTCAACAACGTATTGGCATTTATTAGGTTGTGGTGGTGTAACCCCATGCCAGAACCACAAAAATGTTTTTTTTTCCTGCTGCTCTATAATAAATATATTAAACACACCTTTCTAGTTTTCTATGCCATAATCATGTTGCATTAACTCAGTGGGTTTTTTGATTAATCTAGCAGTTGAACACGTGTTTAAAAAAAAAAAAAAAAAAAATGCATTGTTTAGGTCTCACGCATCAAGAGCCTTTGTAATAGGACTTTTTGGTTAACCGTATCCTCTGGTGAAGACACAGTATTACAGGGGCTAGTAATGTCAAGCGAGAGAAATCTTATTTCTGCTATGAGGTTGTCTGTTTTGGAATACAAGGTGGTGAATTCCAGATTTTCTTTCTAGGACTCATGTGGGTTGCCAGAAGTAATCTGGTTAGGGACATATTCCTGTATTGTTACATGAGACGATCTCAGTCTATCCGCAGTACATAAGAGAACTGAAGATGTACAGGTTCTTCAGGCATATAACGAGAATCCAGTGTGCCAAGGAAGGTGGAAGTCTTTGATGTCCACTGGGAAACCGTATGCTGGGTAGGAACTATCACTTCACAATTTGACTTTACATTGAACTGGTCAGAGTTGAGACTTCCTGGGCCAACAAGGAGGTGAAGATGTGTGTCAGTTTGGTTCTTAAAAATGTGATGGGTTTTGTGAAGAGAGGTGTAGTGATTGATTTATTTCCTTTAATTGAAGAGGGATAATGTGAAAAAGAAAAGGTGTGGGGATTCAAACTCTTTCATCATCATAAACTTATTCTGAAAAGATTCCATAGAATTGGCAATCCAGCAAAAATAAAATAGCCGAGCTAAATTATGCTCTACAAATTGTAAAATAACTCATCCAGCGTTTTATAATTGTTACTTCATATGTACATGTGCCTTATACGAATATTCACCAATCATTAAACATCTCAAACTATCGCCTCAAACCAATAAATATATTAATTTAAAATGTATTTTTCATATAGAACAGTCTACACCTAACTCTCATGCTGTCTTACAGAAATGGAGTTTAAATTCTTTTAGCATCGTCTTCAGGAGCTTTTTCCTTGGCTCGGCATATGAAGTACCAAGAAATATATATAGACTTATTCTTACACCTACCATCACAGATTCAGTTAGGTGAATTCTGTTTATTCCGTTTTGCAGTAGAACTGCTCAGCGTAAGTGCCTATCCTAACTTCATGTGAAGAGTTCGTGCATACACTCCAATAGACCAGTCGAGGAATTTTTCAAACCCTTTTTCTCATTGTTCAGTCATGTATTCTGGACCTAATGACGATGTAATCCTTTCTTATTGATTTGTAATCTTAACCTGTTGTCAGAATTTACTCTTTAGAATTACTTCATCTTCTCTATTGGTTTCATGCAGGTCATACCCCAGATAAACTTAAATTAAAATCTTCTATTGTAGCGTAAGCAGTGTGCAAAGAGGTAGGGCCTAGCGGTAGGAAACTGCTGCTGCCTTTGGCCACAGTGCTGGTGGGTGTGGCCTCAGGTGCTTAGGAGTTCCAGAGTCGGATTGGGACCAAAAATAGGCCCGGGCACCGCATTTGTGGATCACGACCTTTCACAAAGTATTGTTTGGCTGTACTGGAGCTAACTTTGGGGGAAGTTTGTGATAAATGAATCCATTTACAGCTTGTGGGGTCAGTATTATTGGTCAAGTCTGGAAACACCATTATTCCACTGCAGCTCATTCATAGCTCTCCTCCAGTTCATCTTAAGGTCTATGAATCTCCTTCAATCTTGCTCACTCACAGATCCCAGAGTCCACTTCCTGCCAATAGTAGGCCCTAAAGCTTCTGCTCATTCATGGAGGATTCTCACTGTCTGTTTGCCAACAGATCCTCAGAGGATCATGTTTACAAGTTGATCTGGCTACTATTTACTTTCAAGGAACTGTGTGCCCTGCTTGTTCCTAAGAAAGTGAGGCTCTTGCTCATCATCACTGGGTCCCAAACTACCCATTCTCCCTCACAACACTTAGGCTCATTGCCACTCTCAGGTCCCCAAGGCTCCTACACAGACTTGCATCCCTGAGTCTCCTGCTCACACTGAGATCTCCAGAGGCTACTGTGCAATTGGGATCCTGCTCATTCTTTGGTATGATATTCCCACACCCAGAGCCATACACACAACCAGGAAAGTGAAGTCCATCTTCACCATGAGAAGTCCCTAAGGCTTCTGTTTAATGTCAGCTCCCCTGGTGCTATGCACACACCAGGGCCCGGAGATTCCCGCTCATCACCAGATCACCAAAGCTCCTGCTTGTCCCTTTGCCCCACCAGCTCCTTCTTGCTCCTAGGTTTCCAGTAATGGCCCTGTTCAATTTAATTCTCCAAGACTCAAGCTTACTCTCAAGTCTAGATGGCTGTAGCCTCACTCTCAGTTCCCTGAAGCCCCTGCTAACCTGCTGCTGGTCCCAAAATCCCTGCTTACCTGTTTATCCTACAAGGTCTCCAGGTTTACATTTTCTCCCCTTTAGGGTCTTGACTCACACATGGACTCACGGAATGAGGTTAACTTTTGATCATTCACAAATGCAGCGATTCTTCAAGATCTCACCCATTCCGTCCTTCCACAGGGAGTTATGATTGCTACCTTCCTCCTGCATGGCTGTCTAGTGAAGGATGGTTTTCAAAACAGGCTCAATTAAGTGGATCACTGAGATTGGCTAAGACTTTGAAGGCCATCTTCCCACCCACATCTTCTTTAGCTCTTTTACATAATCTGAAGCAAGTCTCCGGACACACGGAGTATGCTGCACAAAGAAAAATACATACAAGCAGGCAGACTTTACTACAGACTACGTTCCCCATCAGTAAAACTGGTGGCCCAGTACAAGTTGAATAAATTATTGAACTAGCCCCCAAAATCACTGAGCAATGTAAGTGCTTATGTACAAACTACAGGTTAGGGGACTGGACTCTAGCTGGGCCAACTCAGCCTTTCATCAGCTGAAGACAGTCAAGTTGGTACTAATACACTAGATAATGAAAAGACTTGTTATTTTAAAACCAAAAGACATTTCAGTTCCTGGTTGATATATAAAAAGTCACTAGTTGGCTCAATTGTAGCAGGCCAGCAACCATAGCCACAGCAACGAAATGGTGAAGTTTCTGCTGCTTTCACCACTGCTTTCTAGAAAAGAGAGATTCATATAACTGATCCCAGTGATCCTTTTCCATACTCCACTTGTTCTCCTCTCAATTATCCATTAAAATTGTATGCAACACACTACACCGTAGGCTTTGAGTATGTGTTTTCCTGGGTTTTTAACCTAAAAGGATGGCTAAACTGGTGAATCGAGGGAGGGTCTGCTACTCTCGGTGATTAAAGAGGGAAAGGGAAGAATGCATGTCATTAAAGTGAGGAAGAGAGAAAAGATGGAAGTTAAACTCTTTGATACTAGCCATGACCCAGTGTCATCCAACTTCTGTTCCCCCACCCGCCCTCTTTAAATATGCCGCAATATTTGTAAAATTATACATGACTTTGTAGTTTGCCATCCCAGCACACATCATCCATGGCTGGCTGTTATTTAGCTTTAAACATTGTAATTGTACTAGGTTCTCCTCTAGGTTAGCAGTACTTACAAGCAGTGTACCCCCTCGCTGTTTATATCTGCAGTCTCGGAGTATAGCGCACGGTGAGCTCCCCACCCACATTCTGTACCATTACCAAGTTACATCAAACCTTCCATGGCAAAACCGTCTGTTGCTAGAAGAGCAAGCCCACCAGGAGAGGGGGCAGAAAGGGCCATACAAAATACAGCCAGGATCCAGAATTCCCAGGTTAAATGAAATACAAATCACCCTAATGTGCTGAAAACCAGACTTTTACAAGGTGGAGACTAATTGCAACAGGTCCTGCCTCCCAAAGTGGGAACCAAGCCCAACTTCTGGCAGTAAGAAGGCTGAGACCTCAGGAAAGATCTCTCTGTGGATGATGGTGTTGGATCCATCGTACCGATAGATCTAAATCTCCGATGTTACTGGTGTCGTCTCTGGACACCAACAGGCTCCATGCACCAAGCCGATGCAATTCACAGCTTCCAGTAGAAGGGATTTCTCGGGGCAGCGTTTTTTCATTTTGACCAAAATAGTTCCTCAAATTTCTGTTAAAACAACTGTCCTTGAAAGGTTAATGCTGACCTTGAGGTGCCAGGTGCCTCAGGTTAAAAGCGTGGGAGTTGGTCTGCTGTACTGTGAAGTGAGAGGAGTGGACAGCTAAAGAAGGAAACCTTCTCTCTATGGTACCTGCCACCTGAAAGAAATGTAAATGATGCAGTTGGTTTATCTGCAAACCTAAAGGCTGCTTGGAAGCCAGTGTAGGCTTTCGTTAATATATATTTGCGCTTAATGGTGGTAAAGATGTATTTACTTTAAAAGCAGTGGAGTGGTTTCAGCACCTGAGTTCGGGAGTGTGTCTTAATGGAAACTTGTGAAATGTTTTGCATTAGCTACAGTCCAACTTAGTCTTACTATAAATATATATTTTCAAAGTACTTGCTTTAACTTAAAATCACTTTGTGCATTTTGCAGTAGCATATAATATGTTGTACGTAATGCAGTTTTACAATAATTACCTTATTCACTGTGCTTTCTGTCACAGGCTGGACCTCGAAGCACTATGAAAACATGCAACTATTCTCCAGTGCTCCAACCAGGATTTATATCTGGGACCCTCCTGTTACACACAGACCTCTACAGTGGTTACTTTACCAACTGAGCTTTCCTAACTGAACAGAGTGCAATTCCCACAGATTAATTTAACTTGCATTTATTTCTCATTTAAAGCGTGTGCGTAATATTTTATATGCAGTTACTTGTAGGTGAAGGCCAACAGAAGTTTACAAGGCATTTTGTTAATTTTAGCCACATCCCTGCCTCTTACCTACCCCTATTGACCCCGTCCCCGTTGCATTCACGGTTACAGTTACATGTTTATTTTTATAGAATCGATTCGCTGATGCCGTTTTACTTTCCTCATCTGGCCCGGAATGGGTGGTAGTCCTCTTGCAGCACTAAGTTTGCTGTGTGAGGTGAAAGCAGAACCCCCTCAAGTCCTCTCATCCTACACACACCTCTTATTCCCTTGGCAGAGGAGTGCGAACTCTGCTGCCCACAGAATTTCACCTTGCGGGGACTCCCTGTAGTGCCTTGAAGCCAGAATATAGGAGGCGTGCCACATGCTGTGACCCCAAAGACCATTGTTATTTAATACGAGGTGAAAATGGGCCATCTGAGAGTGTGCGCACTGGGGGAGATGGTTGGGGCGAGGGGGCTCATGCAGCCTTTGGATTTCGGCATAAGCCTACCAAACCTCTTTTTAGGTCTCGCCTGAGCCAGCGCGCATGCGCTGCAAGACATTTAGTAAGGGCTTTAAACTTTGGAACACACGCTCGTGCGTGTGCTTTTGTTTTCTTCACCCGCTATTGGCCTTTGCATGCGTCTTTCTAAGAAAGACAGCACGCAATTGGCCAAAGGCGGGTGCATGTCCCGCCTTCTTTCTCTTGTGGCCTAGGGTGCTTGGGAGCGAGCAGCAGCGCGGCCGTCAACAGCGACATCTGTTTCCAATTATCGCGCCCGCGTCTCGCGGTCGCTTTAATTGGAAACAGATGCACTTATTCTTGTTATGGTTGCCTCTCAGTCTTGCCTCTAAAGTGGATTTCTCGGCTCCCTGCTGTCTTATTATCATTGTTTTTTTAGCCTTGTCAACGGAGCTGGTGCTGTACACTTAAGCATGTGCGAAGGTGGAACTCCGGAGTTGAAAGCTCGCTGCTGAAACGTGCGGTGGTCCACAGGTCATCGCGAGTTGGTATCTCGGCAATGCCGCCTCAGCTTTGCTTTCTCCCGACTGTAGGCAAATTGGGTCCCATGAAATGAGTTAATAGAAACAGTTGTTGTTCACAACACTCTAAAAACGGACAAGTGTGTGACAGTGCCACAGAACAGTTATTACCGTGCATTTCTTTTTAAATAAACATGCGAGATGTGCGGTCTTGGTTAGCTCTTTTTTTTTTTATTATTTAAAGTCTTTCAGCCAAGGAGAATTTGTTTTTCAAATGCTTTGGGCCTGGGCCATCCTACCTTGATTGACTCTGCGGCCCATGATACATCAGCTCTCTCTTCAGGGTGATTTCCCCAAAATCCAAAGAGCGCACAATCGGTGGGGACCCCAGTTTCAGAATCAAAGTATTTTAATGCGTTCAGTTCATAAGATTTGACTTCATAGGGTCATGTTTGATTCAGACAGGTCAACGAATATAGGTGTTGACACCTGGTTCTCATCTAGGGTGATGTGGTGAGCAGGGCCTCTTTTCCCCTTGTTCTTTTAACTAATATATTGTGTGTCTGTAAGCGGACAATATAGGCAAATCATGACCTGAACTTAAGAAACCAATTTATTTGCTCCATGTAGTTGATAGTTGATTTGCTACCATCATCTACTACAGTGTAATTAGGGGCAAGCCAGTATTGTAAAAATAAATTAAAACATAAATAAATAAATTTTAGGAGTGATGTACTAAACGTTCTAATATCACCATAGAGGCTCTAATATGGCTTTTAACTTGAAGTGCTGGAATTTTTGCAAGCATTTGACAACATTTCTTGTTTAATGTTAATGTAACCTCGACTCTCCCCGCACCTTTACATCTCCCTGGAAACCACATGACACACTCTGCTCTTTTGCAAGCCCCCTCTCCGGACGGCGATATAGCCCTCCCTCGCAGAAGATAAATCTGAACCGCGTCCTCCTTCGTGTATGCGTGTGCCCCCCCAACTCCTCCCGTTGCTCGTGCTACAGATCTCTTGCTAGTCTCTTTCCCAACATGGATGCTAAACTCTGCACGGTACAGCCTGCCTCCCTCCAATCCATGCATCCCTCCCCTTCACAGGCTCCAGTTTCCGAACACGCTCGCCATTGTTTTACTTTTTTTTCTTTACCCCACATATAGCTGCATTTTATTTTTGGAAGGCACTGAGATCCGACGCCAACACTCGACAGAGTTTGCGCCTTGAGGTGAATGAAGCTGTGTAGCTGCTGCACACGCACTTCATTGCTTGTTTAAAACGCTTTGGCAGTGTGTTCACCGTCTGCATCTCTGGATCTCTGTTGCACATTTGAATGCTCTGTGCCTTCGGGCGACCTCGCTGCGCCCCTGAAGCTGGTGGAAGAGTCGGGGGAAGGAGGCGCTCTGTGGCCGCTCGCAGCCCAAGTCCATGCACCATTTTCCCAGTGGTATACCACCTCTCGCCCAGTGCCTTTCAAACTGTGCATGGGCCACAGTCTTCAGCCGGACCCTTGTGTATCATGCTTCTGGACGCCTCCCACAGGTAGGGAGTGAGTGGCCAGCAGTGTGACAGTGTCTGCAGAGCTATGCTTGTGGAACGAAAACACACAGAGAAGGTACACTGCTCTCACAGTCTCTCGCTCTTTCGTTTTTAAACGGAATCTTGGCACCCTGGAGAGTGATGCTTCACGGTCATGTCCTGGGCACCCATCTTCATTTCTTTAACTTTTGTCATGACCTTTTGCCCCAACTTTATACCCCTCCCCAGTATGTGCCACTGATCAATGCAGAAAAAAAACATTTCAACACTGCTAGTCTCCTCCCGCATGAAAGGTGGGCGCAGTCATTGCAACACAAACCCAGCATAGCAAGTAAAGGATGAAATGTCTCTTAACCATGCGACTTTTTCATTTAGTTTCACAAAACATTTTAACGTCTAGACAATAGGCAAAAACAGCTGGAAATGTTCTAGCGTAAGTTTGTTTCAGTCTACATTTGGAGCTTCTTACTATTAAAGAAAAAAAAATTCTATTCAGCGCAATGCTTTCGGGGCTTGAGTGCAACTTAAACCTTTTCTTGGGCACGACCTCTCACTAGGTAGCACCACAGAAAATGTGGATTTAGACAAAAGATAGTTGACCTTAGCTGCGCAGTACTGGATAGTACAGAATAAGCAGGATTGTGCTGTGTGCAATTTAGTATGTATTGAGATCCATGGTTTATAGTAATTATTGTTCTGTATGGGAAAGAACATATAAGGTAATACATGTAAATGCTGCCAGTGAGGTTCAATTGCCCTCTGTTTGTTCACCATCTGTCACTATCTCCCTGTCAGTTTGTCATTTCTGGCACAATCGCTGTCTCCTTCGTCTGTCACTCACTCTTCATTTCACTTCATTCCCTTTCGATCTCCCTTACATTTTCATTTTGTCGATTATTATCCACTATCCTTTCTTCCTCCTAGTCACATTTTGTTCCTTTCCAATTTTTTCTTCCTCTTTCTGTCTTTCCAGTCACTTTCTCTGTGAGACGATCATCCCATCACTCTTGCCTTTTATCTGTCGCTCCTTCCTGTTAGCGTAATTTTATATTGTAGAGCAGGGTCTATGAGATTTAAGGCCATAGCAGACTGGGACACATCTTGAAACAGGCCTGTGTACTCAATTGCATGGCGTGTAAGTGAATGAAAGGTCTGATTTAACTTACTGAATTGCTGTTCTTGCTGTGGGATTGTCCCCTGCATCCTGTACGGGTGTGTTTCCCTGCCCAGAGTGCTTAACTGCACGTGAATCAGGTATTGTGGCTTTTATTTTGGCCCTGGCAGCAGGCTAATCAATTTAGCGTGTGGGCAGCACTTTCCTGTCATCTGGAGGGGCATACCAATTGTGCCCTCGCAGTATTCAGAGGACTACAGTCTTTGTATTTAAACAGCACTTAGCCTTATTTAGGTCCTTGAACTGATTGTCTTGCCTCATCTGTGATCCATTCCTGCCATCATGGCCTCTGATAGCATGGGCTATTAAATCTGTGTCGGGAGCAAACAAGCAGTGGCTATGGACTTTGAATTCTCTCAGTGCAACAGGAATTACTGGGCTGCTTCTGCCCCGAGTGTGGGATTCCCATGGCAACTGAGAAAATGAGGTACTTGGGTCTCCATACACTAAAGCTAACGGGGGGCTACGTGAAACTCCGTTGAAAAGTGAAGTGCTTGTCAAAAAATATGAATCTTTTCATAAGACGCCCGAATTATGACTTAGCCGTTTTAATAGTTTGAGATAGATTTTTCCACTTTAAATGAGGGGGAGGCAACATTATCTATTTTCCTTTCATACGCCATTCTAGCTTTAAGAGAGAGCACTTGGTACTGTCTGTGTTGCCTGTTGGAGAAATATTAGATCCAAATTTGGATGAACTTTATGAGAGCTGTAGTAGTGGTCAGAACTTAAGGTTGCAGGGAATGCTTTAATTTCTACTTAATGTTTGGTTAGTTAGGAAGGTAGATAGTTTTAAAAGAGTAAGAGCTGGTTCTAATGAAGAGTGCAGGTTCAGGCAAGATAGAAACCGGATCCTTGTTAAGTAAACGGAGATACTGTCTGTAAAAGGTGGACAAAAGAGTGAGGGAAGGAGAGCTTCTCCGCCCAGAGAGATGAAGCTCTGAAACGTTCAGTCAAGAGGGAATGGAAAAGGAGAAGAGAAGCAAGCCTCTAGGCTATTAAGGTTGGGCGTTCTACTGATTCAGTAATATGAAAATTCAAGAGGAGTGAGTGCAAGGCGAAAAATGTAGGTTATTTATTTACTATTCATCGAGGTAATGTCAAATTAGTTCAATATATAGACCATACTGGGAAACTTTCTGAGTTAGAGACTTGCTGCCCAAATAAAAACATATGATCGATTTAAATTAAATATAAAGTGGAGAAAGCTCATAGAATCCTAGTCTAATCAACCATCTAGCAAATAAGGTATACTTGAAAGTTGAGTTAATCAGAGTCACCAATAAAATGACTCATTTAACCAATTGTAGTCCATAGGCCATTCAATCATTATTTATACAATTAATCCATTTTGTCATTTGACCATTGGCCATCTTAACCCTTTACTACACATGAAAAACATACTTCAATCAATCACTTCGGATACATAAAGTGCGGCTACTCACTCTTGAGGGTCTTGCTGGGATCAGTCGAAGAGCCAAGTCTTGAGCCCCTTTCTGAATTCCGGGAGAGAGAATGCTGTTCGGACGGGAAGGTCGTTCCAGTACTTGGAAAAGGTAGGGGAAGGAACATTCTCCACTGTAGTTACGGCGGATGCGGGGGGTTTGTGCAAAGGCGAGGAAGGCGGAGCGCAGGTGGCTGGAGGGTTGGTGGAAGTTCAGGCGTTGGTTGAGGTATGCTGGCCCTTGGTCGTGGGCGGCCTTGTAGGTGTATATCAGCATCTTTAAATTGCATCTTTCCTGGATGAGGAGCCAGTGGAGGTTCCTGAGGTGGGGGGTGATGTGGGTCCATTTGGGAAAGTCGAGGATGAGTCTGGCAGCTGAGTTCTGAATCGTCTGGCGTCGCTTCAGGAGTTGGGTGGTGATTCCTGCGTATAGCACATTGCCGTTGCCCAGCTGGCTGGTGACTAGGGCTTGAGTGATGGTTTTCCTGGTGCTGATGTGGAGCCAATCTAAAGATCATTCAAAGCATGTGGAGGGTGTGGAAGCAGGCAGAGGAGACTGCGTTGATCTGGCATCTATTGGTGAGTTTGCTGTCCAGGATGATGCCCAGGTTGCGGGTGTGGTCTGTCGGTGTGGGTCTGAGTTCGGAGGGCCACAGGAGTCATTCCACAAGGAGATGTTGTTCCCAAAAATCAGCACTTCGTCTTGTCGAGCTTCAGGCAGTTGGTCTTCATCCAGTCGGTGACACTTGTCATGCAGTTGTGGGAGTTGGTCCTGGTGGTGGAGGGGTCTTCTGAGAACGAGAGGATGAGCTGGGTGTCGTCTGCGTAGGATATGATGTTGAGGTCACATATGGTGCTCTTAGGTTCCGAAATGAACGGCGTTAGGCGGATTCTCTGGGTTCGTCCTGTGAGGAAGGATGTGATCCACTTGAGGGCATCTCCCTTGATCCCGATGTGGTGGAGTCTCCTGGTGAGTGTGTGGTGGGATACAGTGTCGAAGTCAAATGCTGCTGAGAGGTCGAGGAAGATCAGGGCTGTTGTTTCCCCCTGGCTAAGGAGGGTTCTTTTTATCATCGGTGGCCCCTATCGGCACGGTCTCAGTGCTGTGGTTGGTGTAGAAACCAGATTGAGAAATGTCCAGCAGGTTGTTTCTCTTCAGGTGTTCGGTGAGTTGGTGGTTGATGGCCTTCTCAAGGACTTTGTTGGGGAAGGGGACCAGATAGATGGGGCGGTAGTTCTTGAGTTCGCTGGGGTCGGCGGAGGGTTTCTTGAGGAGGGGTCTGACCTCTGCTTGTTTCCATCCGTTGGGGAAGGGGGCCGTGGTGATGGATGCGTTTAGAATGGAGGCGAGTTCATCACTGATTTCCTTGCTCCAGAGGTTGAAGATGTGGTGGGGGCAGTGGTCCGTGGGTGCTCCCGAGTGGATGGAGTTCATGGTGGCTGTGGTGCTCTGAGTGGTGAGCTGTTCCCATGAGGTGAGCCGGTGTTTATGGGTGGCGTCAGTCAGTCAGTGTGATGAGGTTGTAAAGGTTGGTGGGTTGGGGTTTGAAGTTACTGTAGATGGTGGATATCTTGTTGTGGAAGTGGCTGATCGGCTTGGGAACTCTGTGACGATGCTGAAGAGTTCCTTGCTGTGGTTGGAGCTTGCTTCAATGTGGTCAGCCAGGGTGTACCTTTTTGCGTCTTTTAGGTGTTGGTGGTTCGTTGAGGGCTGGCTTGAAGGTGGCACAGGCTTTGGGGTCTCTGATGATGCGCCATCTTCTTTCTAGCTGTTTGCAGTTGCGTTTCGTAGTCCTGATGTGTACCAACTGGCTTGTTTGGTGAATCTGCTTGCCTTGGCTGGCTTGGTGAGGTTGGCTCTGTCGTTGACCCGGGCAGAGAAATTCTGGATGGACTGTTCGAGGTTGGTTGCGGGGTTGGGCTGATCTGTGTTGAGGGCGTCCGTCCATAGGGTCTCTGTTACTTAGTTCCATCTGCGGTGGGAGGTGAAGCTGGGGGGCCTGGTGGTGTTGCATCGTGATCCTGCGATGGTGAAGTGGATAATGGCATGGTCGTTCCAGATGAGTTTGGTGACATAACTGTACTTGACTCTGTCGCTGGCAGTGAAGATCGGGTCAAGCTTCTGTCTTGCGCTGTGTGTGGGGTTGGTGACCAGTTGGGTGAGGCTGATGTTGCTCATGCTTTCCCGGAGGTAGCCGGATTTTGCGTCTTTGGAGTCGTCGAAGTGGAAGTTGAAGTCACAGAGGAAAAGGTAGAAGAATCTCAATCCTGTAATCTCAATCCTGCTGATCCAAAATGCCTGAAGGCTAGTAATATACTCATTTGCAGCATTTACCCCTCAAACAAATGCATAGAATTTCACAGGAAAATAGCACATTCAGTAACGTCCACATTTGTAGGTAACCTCTTACATATATTGCATCTGCATGCTTCAAAGATGACCTCGCTGTTTACTTACTATTGCTTGTGTGTATATTTTACTATTTAACAGGAAAGTATTTTTTTTACCATTTTAATTTTAGTTAAAGATGAGTCTGCATTAGTTATCCCCTGGAGTTTGCCTGGTGAAGGCTTTAGGGTCTGGGTGCAAATTTTTATAAGTGAGTGTATTACAAGATGGCCCTTCCAAGATGTACAGCACCCTGTAAACAAAGAAAAGGTACGGCTTTTTGATTGATTGTGTATTTGACTGATTGTGAGTTTTAGCTGCTTCACGCATAATTTAGTTTCTTTAAATGGCGTTGTGTAAATATTTGGGCTCAGTATTGCTAATGTCCAAGGTTTGCACAATTATTGACTGCATGTCATACGATTTTAGTGCTAATTATCTCTAATCAGATGTGGACAGAATGGCAACCGACTTTAAAGGTGGTATGCATAAATATTCCCCATGTGGAAAGTAATTAATCTGATGACTTCTTAGGCCCTGAAATTGACTCACTCCTATCACTATAGAATACTTCTGCAGGATGTGTTCCTTAGCTGTGAGGTGAGGCAGGTGCTTCGGAACACTTTGGTCAGGTTCTTCAAAGCAAGCGTAGTAAGACTAGTTCTCTCACTCTCTCTGCTGCATCATTCCACTTGATGTATGAAGATGTATTCATGGTTGGGGCACTAATCATCAGAAATGAAATGGATGCAGCTAAGGTGTGCAACAAGAATCATGAGAAATAGAACTCCACTCTATCAAAGGCATTAAGACTGCTAGGGGGATATTATAAGTTGTGGCCAAATCGATAGCACTGATAAGACCATATGTTCGTGAAGGACTCTTCCTCTCACAAAGCCCTTCTGATCACAATGTAATAACCCCCCAACTACCCCACTCAGCCTCTCCGCCAACACCTACGCAAATATGTTATAATAGCTATTAAGGAGCAAGATTTGCCTATAAGACTCACAACATGTAGGGCTTTTCTGTGGTTTGAAAATCAGCATAACGGTTGCTTTGTTCCAGGATTTGGCAGTTGTGTACCTTTCTCCATTATCTCCCCAAACAGAGTTGTCATAGAGGGTAAAATAGACTCGGACAGGACCTTGTAAAACTCCACCAGTAGACCATCGGGCCTGCCACTTTCCCTCCTTTACTGGAGCTTATTGCTGCCCTACCTCTACTTGAGTAATATGTTGGTTCAAGAGAGCCTGATCACTAGGTGCTAGGGTGGGCAAAGCATCCTCCCCCCAACCAATGCTTCCTCCTCTGTGACTACCTCATCCTCCGAATAAAGCCCTTCGAAAAAGCTCCGAAACGCATTCTCTATGTCAGAACTACTTGTCAACTTCACACACATCTGCCCACAGTCAAGCTCCTTGATAACATTCCTAGCTTGGTCTGCCTTGATCTTCCAAGCTAAAAGCTTCCCTGCACTCTCTTCATACTCAAAATGAGCAAGTTTACTGGCTTCCCATTTCTTCTTAATCCTAGCCTGTAACAGTTCATCTAGCTCAGAGGTCTTCAAACTTTTTTACTCTGAGCCCCCCCTAAACAAAATGTTTTGAGGTCGGGCCCCCCTCCAAAACTTTATGGCAGGAGTGGGAGGGACATGGCTACGTGCAGGGAGCGGTGCTTATGAGAGGATTTCAGGAATACTTTTTCTATAGCTTATAAACCGCACTAAATATGAGACTTATAAAACAGCAAATGCATCAAACAAAAGCAGATATCCCAAACAAACTGCTCCCCATAATTGGGGTGCTGTGAGCCCCTCACACTCTTTGACCCCAATGCAACTATCCCTGCTGCACTAATGATAACTGCAGTCCTGAGTAGCAGGCTATCTCCTCTGCATCTTTTACCTCTTTCCCACCATGACGGATCTTCACCTCGGTCCTAATGTTTGAAAGGAAAATAAGCTTCGATGCCCCTTTTTTAAAGGTAGACAGTCATAACTGTGATGCAGTGGGCCCCTCAAATCCCTGGGCCACAGTCCTGCTGCATCTGCTCCTTAATGATAACCAGCAGTGGCCACTTACACACTTGGCAGCCATACCAGCTTCACTAATGAATGTCCCTTTAAAAAAAAAAACTAAGATTGTCCCCTTCTTTGGGGCATCTCTCTAAAGAAGCTGCCTCTGGCCATTTGTACACACAAAAATGAGTCCACATACAGTGCTCCCTATTCTGGGCCTACTCTTTGACAATATCTATGAATCTCACTCCTTTCCTCTGTCTCTTGGACCATTACTGTGAGGCCCCAGGGATTGAGAGGATTAGGGCGCTGGATCTGAATGCAACCCTTCTGGCCTGCCACCTGCCACCCCATGGACTCCGCTTTCACAATGCCCCTGAATGGTTAATACTGACTTTGAGATGCCTCTGCCTGGAAATTGAAGGGTGTGGTGGTAGTGCAGAAAGTTAAAAAAGAAACCAGCCTTCTTACCAGCCATTAATTGAGTCACTTAAAGCCAGGGCCACTGGAATTATGAGTTTCTGCAGCAGCAGTGTTTTCCACATAATTATCAGTTTACTGCATTTGCTACATAATCTGCAGATTTTCAACAAAAAAACTTGATTCTACCTCAAACGGAACAAAAGTTACTTAAAGCGTGACAAAGTGTTCTAGAGCAGTGGAAGGCCCTTTGCAAAGATTGACTGATAATCTTGTAGTTGCTTACTGCTGTATTTGGGTGTTAAACTGGTACTAATGAGGTGAAATATTTCCCCTGACAGCGTTACCTTGAGTTAAAATGACAAAATAATAAAGTAATGCTGACCAGAAAATGTGGCGCATTGTGCCGCATAATTTACCTTTTGTTGCTGCATAATTTAGTCAAACCTGCCGCATAATGTTGTCCTCTTCTGCTGAATAATTCCAGTGGCTCTGCTTAAAGCTTCATGGTGGCAAAGATCTATTCTTTTTGAGAAGTGATGTAAGGGTGTTATCAGCTGAGATCTGGAATAGCGGAGACACTTACAAAAATGTCTGCATTAGATACAGTGTGATTAATTATTACTAAAAAGTATATTTTGTAAGAACTTGTTATCTCAATCACTGCATCATTTTGCAGCAGCCTAGCTTAGAGTATGTAAATACTGTTTTAAAATAATGACTTACATTTTCACAGTGCTTTCTGCCACAGGCTGGGACCTCATAGCACCATAAACAGGGCCATTGGAATTATGCGGCGGAGAAGGCCAGATTATGCAGCATGGTTGACTACATTCTGCAGCAAGCAAAGGAGAATTATGCTGCATATTTTGTGATAGCATTACTGCATTATTTTGCTATTTTTACACTTGCTAACACTGTCCTGGCCTTTATTGCCCCTCATAAGTATCACATTAACACCCACATATAGCAATAAGCAGCAGAAAGGTGACCATTCAACCTTTAGAAAGGGCCTTCCACTGTGAGGTAACGTGTTGCTGCATTTTTTTTAATCTGCAAATTATGCAGCAGATGATGGATTATGTGGCAAATGCGGGAAATCCATAACTATGCGCTGTGAGTGCAGGGTGAGCGTGAAAGTGAAGGGTGAGAATGAGGAGTGAGTTGTCTGAATGCAGGGTGCATTCCCAGACATTTGAAGTAAATCAGCATGTTATTGACGGGCGTAGGGTTTCAGATATAAGTTAAACATTTGCTATTATTGCATTAATTAGGGATCGAGGGTGGAGGAAATAAATAATGTGCTGATCCTGCAACACACTTCCAGTCTTATGATTAGGGTTACCAGCTCATTATTTTGATGTCGCAGACGGTACAAAAATAAACAGTCACCTAAAGCCCTATTTACAGCACTTATCTGTGCGTACTTCGAAAAGCAAATATAAATAGAAAGCATTTTTAAATGTGTTCTAGGGCTGCCTGAATGATTCATGACTGAAAATAAAGGGAACAGACAGAAAGTCAGATTACAAATGAATACATACTTTTTCATTTAAAACCCTATTTATTGTCAAAACAAGGTCTCTGAAGGCTCTTTAAACATACATGGTGGGCATTTTTCTATTGGCAACCCTTTTTTACATTCCTTTTCATGAAATGCATTTTCACACTACAGCAGTAAATTTAAAATACAAATGTAAGGAATAGGCAGAGTCGGGGCCCAGGGGGTACTGGAAACAGAAAGAAAAACTAAGCCTCAGTAAACAGTTTCCAAAGGTATGCAAATTGTCCTTAAAGACCTTTGAAAAACTGGGGCATGCCGGCGGAGCCCCCAGCAGCACACTCACTGACCTCCGGCCCCACGGCACTCTGAGGGCTTTGGAGTAAATGAAGACAGTCTGGAAATACAGCAAATAAACATCGCTGCACTTCCAGGCGTCTTCATTTACATGTGCTTGCAGAGGCCTTTGCGCCCCCCTGGGAACCCATCCACGCCCCCCCAGGGGGGCGCGCCCCACAGTTTGAAGACCTCTGATCTAGCTGGACCCTCCGCGATCTCAAACGTTTTTCTATAGTAGGCCTTCCCTCAGTAGCTAAATTTGCAATCAGTTGTTTCTCTAGATCCGCCATCTCCGAATGTAAGCAGCTCACCTCCTTTCTATATTTCTTGTTTCTGAAACTAGTGAGGCTGGTTATCTTTCCTCTTATGAAAGCCTTGAAGGTGTCCCACACCACTGTCGTGGGAGCCGACTCAATTTTTTCCTGAAGGAATAATTCTGACTCTGTACGAAGGTGGCATATCAAATCGCTATCCAACAATATTGTGCGATCAAGAGTCCATCTCCTTGACTCTAATTTAAGAGTCGGTTAAAGCTTCTTTTTTTTTTAACAGATTTTATTGAGTTTTTCAGTTTCGTTGAGGTTTACATTACATTCCAACATGTACCTATGAGGCAATCAGTAACATGCAGATCCCTTGTTTACAAAGTTTCATGGCAACAATAAAGCCTACAAATATAACCTCTTCAGGTTACCCATTTGTATATATTGCTCACATACATGAATACGGTAGAAACAGTCGGTATACGTCATACATAGTCAAGTTACATGATGCCTATAAACACAAATGTATCATCTATCATCGTTCAATCAAATAATAAATCTGAGTCAAATATAAAGAAATAACAATAAAGAACTGAGCTACTATGAATTAAGTGTCTGTTTCAATTACCTGGCGGGCTAGGCAGGGCGGAGGGCACCAGGATCGGGGGGAAACAGAAGGGAGAGGGAAGAAAGGGGGGGGCCAGGAGGGGACAGTGGAGAAGAAAGGGAATGGAAGTAGGTCGTGACCTCAACAGCACATCAGTCGTCAGCAAGAGTTGTAGATTGTATTTTGAAATGTTCTAGTAATTGAGCCCATTCCATTGATATTGGTTTCATTCTAAGCCCTCTATACCCTTCGCGCTGCAGCGCCTCTCTCTCAGCAGTGGCCAATTTTATGACCTCCTCCCGCCACTTCGCCTCACGTGGCGCCCTGTGTGATTTCCACCACTGCGTGATGAGTCTCTTGGCCAGCATTAAGGTGAGGCCCGTAAAACGTCGTAGTACCTTCGCCTTCTTAGGAAGAGGAAAGCGCCCCAGAAGACAGGCTTCAGTAGCATTCCAGGTGGAGGGTTCAGTGAGGTGTGTGAGGCCCTGCATAATCTCTGTCCAAAATTCTACAAGAGAGGGGCAGGCCCATAACATGTGTACAAAATCTGCCTCTGGGCAGACACATTGAGGACACTCCGAGGAGGAAGTTGGGTACATACGCTTTATCGCCCGGGGCTTGAGGTAGGCCCTGTGCAGTATGAACAATTGTATCGTTTTGAGCCAGGCATTTCGGGAGACTTGCCTAGGATACTCAAGGATCTGCACCCATTCCCTGTCAGTAAACTCCCTGGCTACGTCCGCCTCGCATTTATAACGAAGAGTCCACAAGGAGATTCCCAGATGGGACCGTAAGCCGCGGTACAACCATCTGACCAGATGACTACCATGGCCCATTATGTGCAGCGAGTGCAATAGGCCAAAGGTCGGGGGGCTCCCTCTGGTCCACCAGCCAGTACTTACGCACATATTGTGTAATCGCAGCATGTGTTAAAAACAGCGTGGGAGGGGCCGAATAAGTCTGCGCGAATTCGTCATGAGGCATTAAGTTCCCATCTAGAAATAAATCACCTACGGTCTCCACACCGGCCCCAACCCAACTGCGTAGTCTAGTGGCAGACAGTACTCCCCGTAATGTGGGTAGAGACATTGGGGGCATATGGTACGGGCGTGCCAGTGTATTTCATCGCTAATTTCCAATAATGGAGTGCAATGTGTAATAGAAATGGGGGGTCTCTCACTCGATTCGCACCAGGGCATAATAGTGATTTCAGGGATCCAGCCCGCAAACGTTCGGGGGGATAACCTATCTTAAATGGGTTATGGCTGGCCAACCAATAAGCCATCCACTGCAGCTGGCCCACTATAGAATAGGCCTTAAAATCCGGTGCTCCCATGCCCCCTTCAGTGCTCGTTAACTGCATTTTGGTAAGAGCCAATCTGTGACGGCCCTGTCCCCATAGTAATGAGGTTAATAATGTGTCTAGTGCTCTAGAGATCCAGGCAGGAATGACCACGGGGAGATTCACAAATTGATACAATAATCTAGGGAGCATAACCATTTTAGAAACGGCTATACGGCCTTCAGTTGTTAGAGGCAGAGTGTTTCAAAACGCTACTTGGGCCTTGAGATTATTAAGTGTATGGACCACATTTCCATCGACGGTGTCCGATATGGTCCTGTAGATGTGGATCCCTAGATATTTAAAGGTAGAAGGTGCTACCTTGAACTGCACTGGACCAAATTGTAGGATAGGAAGGGTGTACATATAAAAGGAGAAAGCTACTGATTTGGAGGCGTTAAGGTGCAAACCAGATATCTCCCCAAATTGCTCAAACAGCGAGGCTACAGGTGTCATGTATACATGCATATCTGCAAAGTAGAGCAACATGTCATCTGCGTAAGCCAAAACAGAGTGACGTAATCGGCCAACCGGTATACCATATGGAGCCATCGTGCAACGCAATCGTGCCAGGGGTTCTAAAGCAAGCACAAACAGCAAGGGTGACAGGGGGCAACCCTGTTGTGTACCCCGAAAAACATCATAGGCTGGGGAGATGTTGGTACCAGTTTTTGCTCTCGCTGTGGGTCTAGTATAAAGCAGCTCCACCCACTTGATAAATTCTGGATGGATCCCATATTTGACCAATGCCGCCAGCATGTACGGCCAACTTAAGGAATCAAATGCCTGACGTATATCCAAAGAGAGGCAACCCGCGCGGGGGGGGAATCGGCTCGGGCAGAATGTAAAAGGGCATAGAAACGTCGAATGTTCAATGAGGTGCTGCATTTGGGTATGAAGCCACACTGGTCTGTGTGGATCAATTTGGGGGAGTAAGGGAAGTAGCTGCGATGCCAGAAGTTTACTGAGAATTTTATATTCCGTATTAAGAATCAATAGGGGCCTATATGCTGTGAGATCTGTTGGGGACTTATCTGGTTTCAACAAGGAGGTCACTATCGCCTCCCTAGTCATGGGGAGCAAGACACCCTCTGTTAAGGCGGTGGTGTACAGTTGTAACAGTTTGGGAACTAAGGGCTTTGCAAAAGTGGAATAAAACTCAATGGGAAGCCCATCGGAGCCTGGGGTTTTATTACGGGCGAGTCCCCATATTGCACCGCGGATATCGGCAGCGGTCAGAGGGGCCGCCAGGTCCGAAGCCTGCGCTGCAGTAATGGTGGGGAGCTCCACTGACTTTTGGAATGTTGCCGTTGCTCCTGTCATATCACGAAGGGGGGCGGCGTAAAGGCCTGCATAGTAATCGTGAAATGTTTTATTAATTTCTACCTGCGTAGTAATTTAAGGCATGGCAGTTATCATGTATGGCCAGAATAGGTGTAGGGGTGGGTTGAGGCCTAATCAACCTGGCTAGTAATGTGCCTGACCTATCTGCCTCCGCATGAGTGCGAAATGTGTACGGACGCAAATCTATCACACGCAAGTGTTCTAACAGCTCGGCATATTTAATCCTGGCTTCTTGGAGGTCTGGCCTTCTCTCCACGTCAGACTGTGCCGCTACTTCCAGTGTTCGTAACAAGGCCTCCTGGTCCGGAAGATCCCTGGTCGCCTCCCGCCTGTCCCCCACTAGTGTTCCCATAGAGACTCCCCGGACTGTCACCTTAAATGCCTCCCATTCGACAGCCCTGGATGTCGCCGTGCCCTCGTTTTCAGTCAAATATGTAGTGATGGTAGTGGCCAACTTATCCCGGAACACCGAGTCTTCAAGTTGTAATGGTTGAAGGCGCCATGTGGGAATTGGCGTGGGTGTCCGACCCCAGTTAAGTACCAACTCCAACAGGTTGTGGTCCGAGATAGTTTTCCCCAGATAGGTGCTGTGTACAACCATGGAAAACAAGTCTGGGGTGCATAGAAAATGATCAAGGCGTGTATGCAGGGAGTGCGGGTAGGAATAGAAGGAATATTCACGCAGACCAACATGCTGCAGTCTCCATATATCCAGCAGTCCCCATCCCCTGGCCCAGTTGGTCAAGTTAGTGGCCTGTACAGTAGCGGTTACATTAGCTAAGGGAGGGTGCGAGCGGTCCAAGTGAACGTCAAACACTGCATTAAAGTCTCACCCTAATATCCACGGATACTGCGTCCAGTCCGAAATTGCTCGGGAGAGGCGGGAAAGGAAGGCGTCCTGTTCAGTGTTAGGTGCGTAGATTGACCCCAAGACTACTGGTGCACCATCTAGGGTCCCCTGTAAGAGTACGTATCTCCCCCTGGTCATCGATCCTGCTGTCAGTCAATGAGAAGGGGACTCCAGCTCACAGCCAGATTGCCGCCCCCCGTGAGAAGGCAGAGTATACAGTACCGTAGAACTGACCCCTCCATCTTCTCTGCACCTTGCTAAGCTCAGAAGAAATCAAGTGTGTTTCTTGGAGGCATACTATCTGTGCCCGGCGGCAATGCAGCTGGGCCGCTATCCTATGCCGTTTCTGTATTGAACCCATCCACCGTATATTCCAGGAGATGATAGCGTATGATTTCGCTACAGACATGATAACAAGAACATAAGCTCCAACACCCCCAGGCCCCCACCCCCCAGGAACAGCAGGAAACAGATCAGTAGCTCAAACAAAGAAACATAATCCCAATACAGGGTCAAACGACTAAACTTCTGTCGACCAAACCGTGTGCAAACGAAATACATGACACACTATATAACTATAAGGGCTTCTTGCCTGTGGGGTAGGCTGCTTACTCTGGATACGTAAGTATCGGCTACAAAGAGAGAACTAGGCCGGGCCACAGGACCATAACAGTTAAGCATACCATGCAGCTTCCAGTGGAGCCGCCCATGCATGGGTCATTGTACAACAGGTGGCATATATCAAACAATGAATTACAAGGCATTCCCTCCCGGGGATGGACATGGGTCAGAAAAACATGAAACAATACCCCAGTTCACATTACACTCACGAAACTGTTAGGCCAGTGGGTTGTTGCTGAGTTGCGTAGACACAGAAGGAAACAACGCCATGCTGCTCCCAGAGTCTGAGTCCGAGGACACCTCCACTGACGGACTAGAGCTGATAGGTGCATGAGGGGTCTGCAATTCTGAGGCTGAACGGAGGGCCTCACGTCTGCCCTCCAGCACCGACTGCTGCGAAGGGGGACTAGTCGCCGTGCTCTGCGTGGTAAGTCCTTTCCTCCTTCGCCATGGACGGCGTCGTGCCTTCGGCTGTGACTGTGTAGGGCGTACAACATGTACAGTGTCCGGAAAGTTCCTATCCAGCCATTCCCATGCACTTTCGGGCGTATCAAAAAAACAGGCACGCTGTTGTAGATGATCTTGAGTTTGGCAGGGAATAAAAGTGCAAATGCCAAGCCAGCGGCGCAGGCCCGGGCCTCGAACTCCATGAATGAATAGCGTAGGCGTTGGACTGCCAGGGTGTAATCTGGAAAAATGGAAATTTTTGTGTTGTCAAAGTGGATGGGGGCGGTGTCCTGGTCTGTTTGCAAGATATGATCACGGTCTCTGTAATTTAGGATCCTAGCCAGCATCGGGTGTGGGTTTGCGCCGGGAATGGGTTTACGCATAGGTACCCGGTGGGCCCGTTCCACCGTAAAAAACGCAGATAAGCCAGTGGGGGCTACACTGGTCTTCAGCCAGTTCTCTATAAATGTTGTGGGGTGTTGCCCTTCCGCACCTTCAGAAAGCCCAACAATGCAAAGGTTGTTTCATCGGGCCCTACCTTCTGCATCATCGGCCCGGGCCTGCAAGGCTTCAATCTGCTGTTGCATCTGCTGTATTTGCACGTCGTGCTCCTTCACCTGCGGTAGTAGCGTTAAAATCGATTGGTCAGAGTTCTTCACCTTATCTGCCAGTTTCTTATGATCATCCTTGAGCAAGTTTAATTCTGTGGATATAGTGCCTATTTGTTGCGCATTAGCCAATCGCGATTCTCGGATTTCTTGGAGTATCATGTCCAGCTTATCAACATGGGGTAGGGCTGTAGCTCCCTCCTCATCCGACGAGACTGTATCGAGGAGGTTTCTGAAGGCGGCGAGCCAGCCCTGCTGGCGTCCGCCGCCGTCTTCGTTCTACTCCTGCCATTGCAGATTGTATTGCGCCTACGGGCTCCACGCAGAACAAGAGGCCAATCGGACAGTGCAGGCCCAGAAACAAAACTCAGCTGTATCTGCTACTCGGTGGGGGAGTAGTAGACTTTCCGCCTGCCGTCTACGCTTGGGACCAAGAGCGGATCCAGAACCCACGACCGGGTTGTGCAGCCAGGCCACCGTTCATGGAGTAGCGCATGAGGGAGAAAAAGAGAGTCACACTAGATCTGTGTGCATCCACGCCCTCTGTGGGACAGCACGGCAGGAGGGGTGCAATATTAGACCTCGTGCATCGTTCAACCTACTCAGGTATAGTACAGTCCCACCTCCTCCGTCTTACAAGGGAAGATGCCACTCGGTGCGCCGGGCGATAGGCCCAGTCGCGTTGAGTTTAGATGGGCCTCGAGGTGGTCCCCGGGGATGCAGGCGCACTCCCACCAGTCCGGGCCCTTCATCTATCAGGGCAGTCCCAGTTGCGCAGCCAGACAACAGAGAGAGGGAGCCACAGGCCACCACAACCCCACACTTCAGCGGTGAGTCAGGGCCCACTCCTCCACCGGGGCCCAAGACAGTTCAAGTAGCGAAGGTGAAGAGGGAAGGGGTAGGGCCGCCGTCCCCACCGCAGGAACCGGAAGGGGGCCCCCTCGGTAGCACCAGCCAGGACTGCCAAACGGGATCAGGGCCGCGGGGGAGGGTACCTGTTCCGCTCCGCCACGCTGCGGGTCCACCGCCCGGGCAGCTCAGCTGAAGGATTGCCAGGCGCAGTCAGAATGCTATTCAGACGGAGACCACCGCAGGTCTCCAGCGGCAGTCCCACGATCTCCGGAGGCACTGACAGGGGGGGTGGGCATGACCACCCCAAGCGGGGAAGCTATCCGCCAACCACAGTAGGGCTGCGCCCGAGGCCCACCAGGTAGGCTGCCAGCCGGGACCTCACGCAGGAGTGCACACCGCCGTGCGCGACCACTGCCTCCGTCTGGGAGAACAGGAAAGGCTGGTGCGTTCAGGCCTGCTCCACGCACTGCAGGGCCACCACGATCGGGACCCGCTCCAGAGTGCAGGATGACGCCCAGTGGCGCTCCGCGACCTCGCCGCCCAGCACGCCGCGGTCGTCAGGAAGTCCGCCACCAAAGCGCTGCCCCACTGGAACACAGGGCCGCTAGGAGCAGAGAAATATCGCCGGCTTAGCGTCCTGGGCCCGGAGCTCGTCGCCTATGCGACCTCCATCCTGGGCTGCTATCCACGCCCCCTTAATCGTTAAAGCTAAAGCTGAGTGTTCAGACAAATGGGCAGCTAGATAAGTGATATCATAAATGTCTTCTTTAAAAAAGCCTGATCAACAAGGAAATAATCAATCCTTGAAACATGTCCATACTTTTTATTGTAAAAAGAAGCACACAGTTCTGCGCCTACTCCCTCCCTCCATAGGTCTCACAGAGCTAGTTGTTTCATCATACTCTTTAAGTACGTCTGTGTTTTAGGGGTGCCTATTGATCTACTTATATTTGACCTATCCAGTTTATTATCTAGAATCTGGTTAAAATCACTGGCCATTATGACTGGATGGGTGAAATCAGGAAAATTGGGAAAGACTGCCTTAAGCGGTTCAGGGTCATCGCAGTTTGGGTCATAATACCCTACTAATGCAAAAATCCTATCATATAATTGCCGTTTAGTGATGATCCACCTTCCAGATTTATCTGTCACCACCCCCAATATAGCTGCTTTAACCTGCTGTTTCACCATAATAGCCACTCCTTTTGTGTTAACGTTCTGATCCATACAAAAAAAAGGTTGGACCCATTTTTTTAATTTTAATAATTCTACACCTCTTTAATGAAATGGGTCTTCTACAAAATTTTATATGTGATGGGGAGTCCCTTTGACATTGTAGGACCTTAACTCTCCTCCCTTTTGTACGGAGCCTATTGACATACCACGTTAATATCTGGGTCAGCACACCACTGCCTTTACCTCCCTCGTCCATGTCTGAGCTGCAGGTTCCAATTCACCAGCAACAGCCCTAACTGAGGCTTTTGAGGACATTTATTCCTTTTTTTCCCCAAGTGCTCCCCACCCTACCCTTGCCCCTCCATCCTTTGGAGAACCCTCACAGCTTCCACATTGACTAGGTGTTAGTCCCTTTCAGAGTACCACTGGGATGCCCTGATAGAAATAGATGAACAGAAAAATATATTTCTATTGAGCCCCTACCAAAGGCAAACTATAATAAGCAAATGAGAACATATTGCTACCCTAAGTTATTAGATTTGCTTTTCTTTTCCAAACCGCTTGTATGCTAGCAATCCTATTATGTCCCTGGGCTCCCCCTCTTGATGGCTTCAAGCAACTCATCGGCCTCTTTGTGACCCTTTAGGTTGTAAATTTTATTGTTCTACATAACACGCAGGGAAGCTGGAAAACTGAGCTGAGCTGTGGCTCCTAAACTTTTATGGTTTAAATCGTTTTTATTGAATTTATTGCAAGCAATAACATTACACCCACCTACAACCACTGGCCGGCGGGGAACAGTGTAGGCAACATTCAAATTTTAAAAGGGAGGGAAAGTCAAGAAAGAGTGAAGGAAAGCAGAGAAGAAACTGAGGAAAGCAAGAGAGAAAAGAGACAGGAATCCACCCACAGCCCAAAGTACGACCTGATAGGGATCTAGGACGGAATCTCCTCTGAAGGGGGCAGCGTGTCTGCGGGGGGAGCAGTGGGAAATCGCAGGACCCTTAAGTACCGAGGGCAAGTAAGCTCAATGAACTCGGAGGATAGGTATGCCACAGTGGACCCCCAGGTCTTATCAAATTTAGGTAACGTGCGATTAATCCCCGCGGTGATCCTTTCCATCCCTACCACTTCCCACAGTCTGTGCAGCAGTCTAGTTTAGTCTGGATGTCCTCTGTGCCCCATTTTGCTAGGAGAACCTGCTTAGCTGGCCCCAGAGCTAGGGTGAGCGCCCTCCCCCTACAGGACCTGAGAGGGTATGTGAGAGGGTTGGGAAGTCCCAACAGAATGTAGCTAGGGAATCTGGGGAGTTCTGTCTGGTATATGTGGTCAACCAAAGGTAGTATAGAGTCCCAGTAGGCTTGTATCTTAGGGCAGTGCCATAGAATGTGGGATAGTGTGCCCGTCTGTCCGCATTTGCGCCAACAAAGATCGCTGCTGCGTGGTTTCCACTGGGCGATACGCGCCGGGGTATACCAATAATGCGCAATTTTTAGGAGCATCTCCTTCCCCGAGGTACTGCACGATGAGGCACGGGCCCTGTGAATGATGTTCGCCCACTCTTTCAAGGAAAATTCCCGACCCAGCTCCGATTCCCACCTATGCTGTGCTGGGGACTTAGCTTGGTTCTTAGCCTTGTTGAGAAAATTATAGATATCTGACAGGAGGCATTTATTTGAGGTGCGGGTAACGTACCAAAGCTCAAATTTTGTAAGGCGCCGAACTGCATGTACCCGGACTTGGGGCTGTGTGACCCAATGGCGCAGCGCCAAGTACTGCCAGTACGCCTCCTTGGGGATCCCATAGCCAGTTACCAGTTGGGGAAAGTCTATGATTCCCTGCACATCGAATAGGTCGCCTAGGTGTTTACAGTTTGCGTCTTGCCATTTCAAGTATGCGTTCCCTACGAGAGCCGGGGAAAAGTCTGGGTTCCCACTAAAAGGGGTCAAGGGCGACACGGCCGTAGACAGTTGACATTTCTCCTGTACCTTGTCCCATACCTTCATGGTGGCACGCAAAACCGGGGAGATGTACATGCTCTGCGGGCGATGATGTTTGGGGAGCCAGGGAACCTTCCAGATGTGGATCCCTGCCACACCCCTATCAATGAAGCACCAGTGTTTTTCCGACTCTAGTTGGTACCATTCTATCATCCAGCGCAATTGCGCCGCCTCATAGTAGCGCCCAAGATGTGGGACCCTGAGTCCCCACTCCTCCTGTCTCAGGTATGTGAGATGGCGAGCCATGCGCGCTTTCTTTGCCCCCCAAATGAAGCCATCGAGTAATTTCTGCAGTTGGGCCAGTATCGTGGGCAGCGGACATAGGGGAAGTGTCTGCATTATGTAAAGAAGACGGGGCAGAATCGTCATTTTAACGGCGGCTATCTTGCACAGCCATGAAAGGACATGCTTCTTCCAACTGTTCAGTTCTTGGCGAACCTTGGCCAGTATCTCCGAGTAATTCACCTGGCCAATCTTCGCGGTGGTCGAGAAAACCCGGAGCCCCAGGTATGTGATGTCTCTAGTGGCCCAAGTGAATGGAAAGTGCATCCTTAGCTGGTGCTGGTCCACGGCAGGCAGCGTGAGGCTAAGAGCCTGAGTCTTTTTCAGGTTAATTTTAAATCCCGACGCTGCGCTAAAGGCATCGACCTCCGCCAACAAGGGGGGAAGAGATAGCAACGGGCGAGTTAAAAAAAGGAGCACGTCGTCCGCATATAACGAAATCTTGTGCTCCCTATCTCCCATCCGGATCCCGGTGACCGTGGGGAGCTGGCGGACCCTTTTGGCAAATGGCTCCATATAGAGCGCGAACAGAAGAGGGGAGCTCCTAAACTTTTAAACTCTTCTAACTGCCTCCCCAGTTCCCATTGCCTATTCATGGTTGCTCAGGGATAAGTCTGATCTAATCTCAAAAGAGAAGCCATTCCCTCTCAAGGATTTCATCTACAAAGCCTTTAACAAAATCTTTTCTTTTAAGGCATAGGTTTGGAAGTTTAAGAGGATTTGTTGCGGCTTAGTCTTATTAGGGTTTCTCCTAAACAGATCCCTATGTGCTCTCTGAATGTCTCTTGCTATGCCCTCCTCACTATCCTCTATCTGAGTCCCTGTTTTTATAAAAGAAAAACCGCATATGCTTTTAAATCATCTCCTTCCACGCTCTCCTGTACATTCAGAATTCTTAGGTTGTTTCTTCTTGAGTTGTTCTCCAATTTTTCTAATTTTTCCTGAATCTCCTTCTCATTGCACCTTAATGCCTGTATTTCTGTCTTGTTTTTCCCCAACTCGACTTTCAAATCCCCTACTGTGTCTTCAAGAGCCTGGGTCCTCATAGACAAGAGATCCATTTTTTTTTTTCTCGAAAGCTTCACAAGAGCCCTATTTCTCCCTGGTTCGCTTCTGAGACGCCAAAGCCCTTCCTAATGTCTGCTGAGAGTGATGAAATCATTAATTCAAGGTAAGCTATTGTTGCAGTGGTTGCCTATTCTGTGGGATTTGGGGGTATAAGGTCTTGATTTGGTACCCAAAGAGCTAGGACGCGCGTCCGCCTGATTAAGGGCTGCATTCACCTTGCTGTGTTGGGGTTCTCCTCCAAATTCTCCAGGACCTGAAATTTGTTCACATCCTGTCCTTATGATGCCCCAGTCCTTACCATGTCTCCTCCAGTTGCCATCACTTTTGGATTTTGTGACTGTTCTTTCCTTGTTCCCAATCACGCTCTCAACCCTCCTTCTGATTCACTGGTTGCCTAACTAGTATCCACTACAGTAGGTAGAACCTTGAAGAAAGACCTTAATGAGGGGGTGAATTTTAGCTTTCTGGGTTCAATTGCATCTGGTTTTCTACCAGCTTTCGCAATTTTCTGTGGGTTATTTTTCAAGGCTGCTGGCAGTATGCACAATAGAGGCTGGGTGTAATCCACCACAGCTGTAGGCTCCACTGCCCGAAATAATGGGGGAAGTAACTTTTGAGAAGCCTGCTGAAAAGACTTCCTGCTGGGACCAGACGATTTCCAGGGCCTACCCCTTACAATGATTTTCCCAGGCACCGAAACAGACTCAATGCTAAGCCCTGTCCCGGCTCTCCGCCCTCTTCCCCTTACATGTGAGACCTGGATACTTCTTGCGGCTTCCTGGAGTGGTTATCCAGCCGTGGGATGCCCTTCTCGACTGCTTGTGGCCTCTGAGCTCGGATCCTCAGCAGTCGCTGCTGCAAGGACCATGCTTGTGGTGGTGCTGCCCCCCACTCTCCCGCAGGAGGTCTCGTGCCTCTACCCTGCGGCTCATCCGAAGCTCCAGAGCGGCTTGAGACCAGCGTGCGACTGCACTGGACTGCTGGCTTCAAAACTCCTCCTTCTCGGCTAAAAAAACACCTGACACGGTAAGATGGCACATTTATCTCTCTATTTCCAAGATATACTAAAGGCTTTCTCTACTCAGAATCGGCAAGGCTTCCCAGCGAAGGCGGACACTCTAGTGATCTGCTGCAGTGCCGGCTGCCATGTTCTCCACCCGCACCACATTATTACTTTTTGTGTAATTATCCCCTGGTAACTCTTAAGGCTCTGTTGGATCTGATTTTTATGAAAATTATTACCCCAGTGGTAAAGGTAGAATGCTAGTGTATGAATATCTGCAAATTACTGGAAACTATAACCAGCTCTGGTGAAAGCTCAAATGTATTATTTAAAAAAAAAAGAAGCCATACCATATATTGGGTTAATGAATACTCCCCAGTTAATTCTGAAATTATTACCCCCGCCCCAAAAATATGCATTTCAGAGCGCTATGATTACCTCCATACTTGTAGCCTGTTAAAATCAAATGGATTTTACTGAGATCAAGAGAACCTCTGAATTATTTTGTATATTTTATTTTCCGTACGGAGGATCCACAGCTCTGATTTAAATTCCATTCCCAGGGTGGGACAGGGCCTGGGGGGGGGGGTTTCATATATATGTTTGGGAGAGGGGGATGCATGGCCATCCTCCCCGAGCCTTTTAGAGACCCCATCCCCCAGGGCCGTATTTAACATTAAAGGGAGGGGGGCATGTAGCCCCAATCCCCAAGCTTCTCTGACGCTCAAGGGACGCCAACCCCTGGGGCTGTTATCCATTTTAGGAGAGGGGCTGTGCAGGCCCCCTCCTGAGCTTCAGTAGGGCCCCAGGGACCCCATCGCTTGGGCCTTTCAGAGTCCCCATTCCCAGGGGCTGTATTTAACATTAAGGTGAGGGGAGCATGTGACCCCCAAGCCTCAATGAGGCCCCGGGGATGCAATTGATAATTTTGTGCGATTGATAATTTTAGGGGAGGGGTGTGCAGGCCCCCTCCCAAGCCACTGTAGGGCCCCGGGGCACACATCTTCCTCCATGAGCCTCTGTGAGACCCTGGGGGCCCTCTCCCCGGGGCTGTTAGCAATTTTAGGGGAACTGAGCATGCAGCCCGTGCCCCCAAGCCACAGTAGGGCCCCGAGGACCCCATCCACCAGGGCCCAATCTAAGCAGTGTTCCAGGTGGACCGATCTCCCGGGACACTGCAATTTCCTGCCTGTAGAGTAACTATGTGATGGCTGGGGGACCGGCTGGGGCTGCATGGGCCTCAGGACTCCCCCTGATGCCTCCAACATTCAGGTTCATGTGGGTGCCCTGGCCAGGCATCAGGGGACCCACTTCGAACAATAAAAAAAAAATACAATGGCTGGCTTCTGCCATGGTTGTTGCTGGGGGAACCAGCCGAGTCTGCGTGGGGCTTGGGTGCTCCACCCACATCCCCCAATATAAAAAAGAAATGGTGTGGCGCAGCAGGAGGATACTACAAACATGGAGAGTACAGGCTAGTAGTGGCTCCAAGGGAAGAAAGGGAGCGGGTGAGCCCCTGCACAAACCACCCCGGAGAGCGCAGATCACTTGTTCATGTCTGGTGATCAAGTGGGCGTAAGCAAATGGGTCGCTCAATGGTACAATCTGGCCATCCGCCCGACTCAGTGTGTGAGGTTCTATAACCTTGGGGGCAGGGGGGCAGATTCTTTCTGTTGAACAATTTAAGAACATAGGTGTCCCACATTATAGCTGCTCCACCTTCCCCTCGCAACCTACAATCATGTATCATGGCGTCTGCTTCTGTCAGAGCCCATTTGTGATTCACCCAAAACCAGCACTCGATTGTGGGCGGATGAGGAGACTTCCAAGCCATGGCAATTAATCGCCTAAAGAGGACCAACATCAGATCAACTAGCTTCAGGTAGTGCTTGGTACATTTAGTTTATTTCGTGATCCCCAAGAGACAAAGGAGTGGGTCTAATGGCAGCTGAACATCGATCACCATTGACACATGTTCTTTCACCTGGGGCCATGTGCGCATCAGCGACAAGCATTCACAAACCATATGAATAAATGTAGCATCTATGTGACCGCATCTCAGGCATGCCGGGGACAGCGCCGGTAGCATTTTGTGCAGGCGGTGCGGTGTAAGGTAGGCTTGATGCAAGGTTTTTAATTGTGTGAATTTTAAACGAACCTTGTGCGAGACTCATTCAACCCGTTCTAAAGACATGGTCCACTGCTTGGTGTCAATTCCATGCCAAGCAGTCGGCCCATTTGGCCTTTCCCCGGGTCAGAAATTCAATGCAGTAGTGCAGCGTATGATACCAAAACCGCCTGACAGCCTAGCCTGTGTGTTAAGAAGCACTGCAAACCCAAGTGTAATGGCGACTCGGCTGGCCCTGGTGCCCATATGTTCCCAATCGTCACCCTAATTGCAGTTTGCAAAAAAAAGACCTGCCCCAAGCTCTTATAGTTCCTGCAGCCCCTGGAAGGAGAGCAGAGCTCCATCGCTGTATAGATCACCTATTTGGGTGAGTCTGGCTACTCGCCAGGGAGAAGAATCATGAACCCTCAGCAGATATTGCATGGCCGGCACGCTCCAGAGGGGCAGCTGCGGTGCATGGTGGGGGGGGAGGGGGTCAGTGCACATCTACGTTGTATATATCGAGTCCTGATGGGCTTGGCCACTTGCGTGAGTCTGCCCAATCCCCTGGTCGGTCCACCCGGCGAGAGCAGTCATTCCAGGACGTCCATGCCCCCCAGGTCCGCCCGAACCAAGCCACCCTCTGCTGTTCTATCCCCGGCCAGCCAGGGCATAGGCCACTACAATTGATCTGCTGCAAAATACAGGTCCGGGACCCCAAGTCCCCCCTTGAGCACTGGGTGCTGAAGTATGTGGATCAAAACCTGCTTCCGAGCAGGTCCCCAAATAAGCTCAGACTCCAGACTCCTCAGAGTCTTGAAAAAGGATCTAGTGATATCACCTGCAAAACTGCAAAGAAATATAAGAGCCTTGGAAGAACCAGCATCTTTGTCACCAATGCCCTGCCCAGTGGCGAGAGGGGTAGTCGAGTCCTAAAGTGCATGGATTGGCGATAGGAGGTCAAGGCCTTACCATGATTACTATCAAGAAAGTTCCTGTCTGTGTGGTAAACATTTATGCTGAGATAGCGAAAGGTCTTGAAATTCCAGGGGAGGTGTCCTACTTCCGGCACTTCTTAATGCTCTAGTTCAATCCAGCATACAGGGAAGACACAGGAATTACCCAAGTTCTACTTGAGACCTGCCATCTCCCCGAAGAGGTTGAGCAGGTCATAGAGGGCCGGTAGTGTTCATGCATGGTCCCATAGATACATTAATACATCGTCCGCATATAAGGACACAGTGTGCCACTCTAGTCCCACCCTGATGCCCAAGACAGGACCCCTGGCTCGCAGCACCATATCTAATGCAAAAATTACTGGTGATAAAGAGCATCCTTGGCAGGTCCCTCTACTTAGGGAGAAGGAGCACAAGATCTTATGGCTGGTGCAGACCCGCGTCTGTGGGGCGGTATATAAAAGCTTGACTCAACCTAGGAAATTAGGACCCATCCCAAACACCTCCAGCACTTGTAGCAAGTAGGACCAACTCAGCGTATCAAACGCTTTCTCAAAATCCTAGGAGACCGCCACCGGGAGGTCGCCCTCCCCCACCCTCCCCCCCCGGCCATCGCATCGATAATGTGGCACAGGCGCCGAAAGACTAATATCAATTCCTTTATGAAACTGCAGAGGGAAGCTCCTGTATGAAAATTGCACAAAATTGTAATATCACACTTGCATTGTCTCTTTTCCAATATGCCTTTCAGAACATTAGAGGACATAGCCGATCTATGAAGCACAGCTCTGATTTTGTTGCACAGCAACTAAAATATTGTGGTTCATGGAGTTTGGAAGTAACCTAGTAGTGTCTCCAGGAGTGCTGAATCTATGGCAGGATTTCATGCTGTCCACATAGGATACACGTGCATGTTATGACTAGACTGAAATCATTTACTTGGTTAGTGGTTAGTCTGAAAATTAGGCATGAATCCAGCCCTCTTGGACCTATGCTGGACACTTTGGATTTAACCTAATGTTATTTTAGGGAGTCTCCCTTAATATCTGAAGATGTTCCTCACTCTTCCTGCTGCCCTTTAATTTACTAAAGCTGAAAAGCAAAACCTTCAGAGGAAGAAAGGTCTAGAGCCATGTTGGAATTAAAGAGAGGGCATGTGAGCTAACACAGTCCTAAAACGAACTTTAAGATTTCTGAATGCCAGGTGCTCCTCCACGAACAATAATCGCCAAAATCTTCAATTATCGTGACCGAGATGAGATCCTCCAAGCTGCTAGAATTAAAGGCAACATACACTTTGAAAACACACAAATCCAATTTTTTTCCAGACTTCACACTACAAGTGCAAAAACAATGGAGGAGCTTTGAAGGCGTAATGCGTGAATTGAGAGAGAGAGACATAAAATACATGATGCTCTTCCCTGCCAGACTCCGCATAATAGCAGAGGGCAAGACATGACACTTCACTTTTTGCCAGGAAGCATGGGAATGGCTGGCAGTATGGCGTAACGTGGGGGCAAAGGACCAAGCTCCCTAGAAGAGAACCAAGCGTGACGGAAAGACACAAACTCAATAAGAACAACTGTAAACAGGAGCCTCCTCGGAAGCTCAACACAATAATGGTGGGACACAGGGAGCGGAATGAGGGCTCGCCATGATAAGTGAGAAACATCCAAGTGATACAGCATTTTGAAGGCAAAGGACTCGATTTCTGAAACGGATCCACATAGGGTCAATAAGACTATGCAAATAGGCCCCTATCTGCAATAAGCAAACTCTCCAAGGCAGATGTCTAGATGGTAAACCACAGGCTGAGTCGAGAATGGGTCTCAGACAAGCTTGATTGCTTATACCCACTCAACGCGGTTTAGGCACCCCCCCCGCAGTGTAGCTAGTGCGAACTGTTAATGGGGCGACAGGCTCTCTTCATGTCGGGAAGTTGTGGAAGGAATAGCCGATTCAGCAGGGTAGCAGGGAGGGGGGGAGGGGGAGGCGGGTAATAGTTTGGGGATTTGGGGTTTCCGTTATAATGTTGCAACTTTTAAACTTAGTGCTCATGTGAAATTAAGGAAGAACAGACACCACGCACCACACAAGTACCCCGAGACACTGGAAGCTGCAGAAAACTGGGTGGGGAGGAAGGGAGACAGTATAGGTTCACACCATGACGACTCTCAATAACAGAATTAGAGATGTAAAAATATAATCCTGGAATGTAATGGTCTAAATGTTAGAATCAAATGGACAGTAGTACTGCAATTTATCAAGGGACATGCCCCAGACATTATCCTGTTACAAGAGACACATCTCCGAGGCAACTGGTGTAAGGCCCTGAATTGCTTTGGCTACATGTTGCAGGCACACTCAGGGTACACCACTGGGTCAAGAGGGGTAGGAATTCTTTGCAAAGCCTCGGTTCCCTTTCAAGTGAACACTTGGGAGATGCACTGCATTAAGTGGCCACTGGGAGGGGCGACGACTCAATCTCTGCTCGGTGTACGTCCCACTGGGGCTGCAGACACCCACACTAGATATGTTGGGGCACAGACTACTAGAGCTTCCGGAGGCTCGCCTGATCATGGGAGGTGTCATGAACGGCATAGTCTCTGCGGAACTGGATACAATGGGTTGTTCTGCTGCCGGGAGGAAAGTGGGCCACCTAGGAGACTTTCTGGCGGCTCTGGGCCTCAGTGATATTTGGAGGTGTCAGCATCCAGCTACCAAACACTACACACATATTTCCGCAGCCCATGGAAGTCTGTCTTGACTAGACTACATACTCACACAGGCCGAGGGTCTGGGGGATTTAGCAGAGGCTACACATGTGGCAAGGGGGGGGGTGTCAGATCACGCACCCGTTGAAGTGGCTCCGAGGGGCCCCCGGAGGGACTATGCCCTACCCCAAGGATAGATCCATGGTACCTTAAGGACAAAAATTGTCAGCATATTTTAGGAAAGGGGTTGACCACTTCTTCACCAAAAATGAGGGCTCGTGGGCTCCAAGGTCAGACTATGGGAGGCGTTTAAGGCGGTGTTGCGGGGATCTGTACAGGCCGTGATTGAAGCATCCAGGAAAAAGACAAAGTTAAAAAGTAAAGCTCTGGAGTCCGAGGTATCCAATTTAGAAGCTAGTATAGTGGAGGAAGAGGACGCTACATCAGAATTGAAGCTCCAGCTTCAACTGCGACAAAAAGTTGAGGAATATAGTGGAACACAGTGCGAGGGCGCAAGCCTTGGCCACCCAGCATAGATTATATGAGGTGGGTGACATGGCCAGCAATACTTCTAGCGTGGCTAGATAAAGGGATGACAGGTAATAGACGGGTACCAGAGATCATCGATGCAGAGGGGCGACACCACCAGACTGGGGAGGAGATAGCAGAAGCATTCGCCACTTATTGCGAAGAGTTATATACTCCTGTGACTAACAAAACGGAGGAGGAATGTACAGATTTCCTGCGAGATATACGCTTACCAAAGCTTACAGCAGACAATTTGGAAATGCTAGAGGGAGACCTGATAGTAGAGGAAATTGGTAATGCGACTCTATCTTTACAATCAGGAAAAGTGGCGGGACCAAACAGCCTACAGGTGGAAAGTTTTCAATGTACGCTGAGCAAACTCTCGACCCATTTACTGGCTATGTTGAGGGAGGCGGGAGAGAAGGGTACCCTGCCCTGCGACCAGAGAACAGATAGTGGTTATCCCCAAGGAAGGGAAACCGCTGACAAGTTGCGGTTCCTACAGGCCAATCTCCCTACTCAACTACGAGGTGAAGCTCTAGCTAAGATTTAGCTACACGTTTATGTAAAATAATCACCTCTTTGATACACCTGGAAAAATCGGGATTTATGCCCCTAAGAGGCACCAGACTAAACCTTAGAAGACTGTTCGGGGTCCTCCACATAACAGGTGGAGGCGGAACAGAACCTGCGGCCCTATTGTCTCTGGACACCAGGATGGCTTTCGACAGTGTGGAATGGGACTATCTCTTCGCCGTGCTGAGCCGCTTGGGGTTTGGAAAGAAATTTATTGGCTGGGTTAAACTACTTTGCCACCAGCCTTTGTCGAGAGTACAAGTCAACGGCACGGTATCCAGAGAGTTTCCCATGCGGAAAGGGACGAGACAGGGTTGTCCCCTTTCACCACAATTGTTTGCCTTGGCCCTGGAGCCACCTGCGGCCTGGATACAGCATGACCCCTTGATTTGGGGAATTCCAGTGAGTGAGGAATGGGAAGAACGCATTTCCCTCTATGCAGATGACATACTACTATATGTTCTCAAACCAAGGCAATCAATAGATGGGATACTCCAGATTTTCGGTATCTTTGGGGACTACTTGGGATACAGAATTAACTGGGATAAATCTCTACTGTTCCCTTTGACGGGCAGGGTCCCGACCTTACTACCAGATGCAAGGTCCCGGTGGAGACACAAGGTTTTAAATACCTGGGAATTGACGTGACCAGAGACCCACCAGACTTCTACCACAGAAACTTGGTGCCTCAATTAGAGAGATTCATAAAAGATGCGAGGCGTTGGTGAACGCTTCCACTCACGCTAATGGGTTGAGCAGCCGTATACAAAATGATGACACTCCCCCGCCTCATATATATTCTGCAAAATACACCATATGAGATCCCTCAGGGTTTTTTTCAAAGGTTGGAGATGGAACTACTCTCTTTAATCTGGAGCGGTGGTGCTCCACGCATAGCACTTCGCAAACTGCAAAAAGGGGTGTATGAAGGAGGCTTAGCCATCCCTGACGCCAAATGTTACTATTGGGCCTCACAACTGGTTACCATTAATGACTGGATGGTTGGGGATCAGACAGACCCGGTGTGGAGGATAGATAGGGAAGCTATGGGAGAAAGAGGGTGCCTTCCCCTGTTGTATGACACCCGGCGACTTAAAGGGCTCCCGACCCACACACGAACAGTAGTAAACGTGTGGAACAGAGCGAGTAAATACCTAGGTTGGGAAGGAACACTCACAAAAATGACCCCACTCTGGGACTGTAGCTTGCTTTGCCATGTGAAGGAGTTAAAGAACTTTAATAAATGGAAACTACTGGGACTAGAGTCACTAGGGGACAGATGGAGAGACCAGGCATACATTACATTTAACACATTACAACAGGAATATGAAATGGGAAAGGGTTAGTGGTTAAAATACCTACAGCTGGGCCATGCCTTCAGGAAACATATCACCGAGGGGGATGCTATAGAAGAGGCATCCCCCTTGGAAGATCCTTTATTAACAGATCCCCTGACCACAAAGGCGATATCATTAATATACAAAAAAAAAAAAACAACTCCCCGGACTTACTCGGACCGCTGAGGACGACATGGGAGGGTGACCTAGGAACCCCAGATGATGACGACTAGGTGGAAGCGATACAGAGCCCAAGGGAGGTAGCAATAAGATCCAGATTCAGATTGATCCAACTGAAAATCTTACACCAGACATACTACTCTAAAAAGACACTACACCATATGGGTCCAGCAGTGCCAGAGGGGCTGTGGCCAAGAGTCATATATTGTGGGATTGTCCAATTATACAAGACTTGGCATAAGATAGGGAGGATCACGGCCAAAGTTGTGGGACGTGAGGTCCCACTTGAACCCAGATGGTTCTTACTACATATCTCAGGTGAGGAAACCTGGCCTGGATACTCCAAAACTTGGCTGACCCTGGCGGCAGTGGTGGCAAAAGGCAACATCGCCAGATGTTGGAGTGTGGCATCCCCCCCATGGGTATTGGAATGAAAATCCGATTTACATTGGTGTAGATTAGCAGAGAAAACAATATACCTGAGCAGGGGCTGGCCAAAGAAATGGGGAAAAACCTAGTGAAGTTGGCAAACTTATGGAGGGTTCTACAGTGCAGAGAACTACTGATACCAGACAACATCCACATCACACCCACAATGTACTCACTTTACGAAGGGTTCATATAGGGAGATAACTAACCACCAACACCATAGGTAGATTCAGGGAGGTTAGAATGGAAAAGATGTTCAGCTTATTCTCTGAGAAGCTTGTCTGTAATGATGTCTCGTTCCAAATTTTCGTGGCTGGACTCTCTGTGCCTCACTAATCCTTGAATGCATTGCACAATGAGCGCAATGTTAATAAGAAGTGTTTTAAAAAAAAAATGAAGACCTGACTAGGCTGACTGTGTGTGTGTATGTAGTATGTTTGACGAGCTATCCGACTTGTGAGCATCATTGGGGCGGAAATTAATCCAAATGCTCCCAGTGAGTCAAGCATCTAAATATAAACCCACCTGCCGGTCTTGTGTTGCCAAGCTGGTTTTGCTTTAACTCAAGGCATGCGCTATCGCTATCTCTCAGTGATCGCACTCTTTGGCTCTAATGAATAATTAAATGGTTGTATTATAAATGCTAAATTATGAACAAGGAAGAAAATTAAACAAAAAGAGAATGAATCTACTCGTCCTTGTTAGAGATTAAATTTTTTGTATTTGTATAGTGGTATGCCGCCATTTTACTTGTATTTCTGATAAGGCCCAGAATGTGTTCCTGTATTTTGTCTCCTTGGTTTGTAACCCCAGTAAAACTGGAGATCTATTCCATTTTACTTGGACTTTTTATAGCTGGTGTGAGGCCTCTGACGCGTATTTTTGTGTTACAGAAAAAAGGCAGCGTTTTTAAATTGGATGTGATTCTGGTCATGGCAGTGCCACTTTATTAAATCCAAAATCAATTGTTTTGTGTTGTATCATTTTGATTTAAATGAATGTGCCTTTTAATAGGTTGATTTTAAAGAACATATAGCCAGATATATACTGGTTGCAAAAAGTGATCGCAAATTGCTCAAGCGACCAGCATTTTATTTTGCGAAATGACATATAAACTAATAGCTCAGTTAGTATAATAAGGAATCGCAGGGGGCTCACGGATCCGCCTGCCTGATTAATATTTATCAGGCAGGTCGCAGTTTTCAATGACCTGTGATTGGCTGCAATGACGGGATGGTGGCTTGCAAGACCACCAACCCTGTCATTGCTTTACAAACTTTTTTCTTTTTTTTGTTTGTTTAAAAAGCTTTATTGAAATAGATTTAAAAAAAACAAGGGTACAACAATACAATTCGGGTAGGAAAAAAAGAGTGCAAAGGATATCGCGTATTACAAGAAAACCTGGTAAAAATGAAAGACCTAATATTGGAACAAACATCTAGAATAAAAGAATATCCAGGGCTATGAGGAACATTGATGAATTATGTACCAAAACGAATTAGCATTTTTAAGATTTTATAAAGAAAGAAAGGAAAGAAAGAAAGAAATAGGAAGAAAAAGAGGAAAAAGGAAGAAGATAACAGAGAGAAAAATTAACATCTTTATCAAGAGGTATAGAAAAATACATCCAATAGGAAGCACTGTAAGGTTCCAAGTAACATGAGGTTAATAATACGCAATCTCTATAAGAACAATATAACAAAAGCAAACAACATGGAGTTCATGGCGGTTGAAAAACAAAAGAACGGTCCTGGTTGTGAGCCACCTGGGAAGATAAGTAGTTAGTGAGTGGAGACCAAAAGGCCTCTTTTCGAATGAGTTGTTGAGAAGAGGTTACAGAAGATCTGTCCAACCTATGATGATAGCAAAGGAGGTTCCACCAGAACTTTTTTCTTTTTTTTACAGCTGTCCGATTTCCCTAAAGGAAACCGGGCATCTCCCCAACGCCCCTCCAAAAACTTCCCCAAACGAAGTTGCCATCCTGGTTCCCAAAGTGGAAGGGGCTCAAGGGGAAGCCTTTCCTCTTTGCAAATCAGTTGCCACCTTAACTAGGAAGTCTGTATTCAATCAATGGTTTGTACTGCAATTACGGTTGAAAGCAATTGATACATAGCTTATCCAATCACAATTTGGAAGGGACACACCTTACACGTCCAGTCCAGATTGCAATTCGGTACTCATTACTAAACCCATTTTGCGATGCGGAAAAGTTATTCCGAATTGCAGTATGGGTTTTGTACACATGTTAAAGGGTTTTTGATGTTGTAAACCCTGTTTTTTTTCTTCACGAAACTGGAGGGTTTGCGCTTGCAAAACTTTTTTTTTTTTTTTTTTTTTTAAACATCTGGCCTTATCTGATATGAAAAATCATCCAATTGCACATTATTGGTGGCAGAAAGTCCTTTTTTTCAGAACCCCTCGGATGTTCCATAATAGACAAGTATCTGAACGTGGCTGGGGTACTCGCGGGGATGACGTATTTTGAAGGGAAATGTTAACATGGATTTCTTTCAGATACTTCTGGCACAGTAGAGCTGGACCGTAAACTAGAACTTCACTACACTCTAGTCTAGAGGGACTTACACAGCACACTTAATCCACGTTTTCACAGGCACAGATGTGCCAAAAGCTCTTTAAAATATGCTTAGGCCTGTCTTTAAGTAGTATGGGCTAAGCTCAAGGCCTGTCACCTCCAAAAATGGGAGGGGAAACAGTAATAATGAATGTGTCCTTGTGTAACATAACTGGTGCTCATGTAAAGTGCTTCAATACCTTCGGGTCGAGTTCGTGCTATATAAATCTGCAAAAAAAAATAATCAACAAGCCCATGGCAATACAGTCAAAAGACAAAGAACTTTAAATCCAAACACAGATAAACATAGTAAACATCTATTAACAAAATATAGTTTATACAGAGATTGAAACTGAGCAAATAGCTCCCATGGATACGCTCCGTGAATTCTGACAGTACATAATGTACAAGTTGTAGCTTATTCATCCGTTGGTGACTTAGCGTACATAGAGGAATCGTGCACCTGGCACTTTTCTGAATGTAGTCCTTTGAAGTCTGGCCTGAAATTGTCCGACAATGTATATGAAATGTGGGGCAGAAGTATGGTGTGTGCGTCTTGGGCCTCCTAAGGCGGCAGGGTTCCTCATGTTGATGTAGACCAGAGCTCAGGAACAGTGGAGCAAGTTCTTGGCTGGCATGGATGTAGTGGAGAGGAACTATGGCACCAAAGGAGAGCCCTATGCAGGGAAGCCTGATAGGATCAGAGCCACAAGATGGAGGAAGTTGAGGCAATGATCTGTAGCCCCGGGAAAACTGTGCTATGCTACTTGAGAGGAGACTAGGTCGGGTGCCTCCCAATATACCCTTCCAAGGACTAGGACTAAGTTGGAACCCATTTGAGGCCTCAAAAAGCTACTTGAGTGTAACCACGAAAGAACTGTACTGATGGACCGGAAGTATCTACTGAGTTGTATCTAGACCCACTAACTGGAGTACAGTGGGCAAGATACAGAGTGGTGGAGGAGCTGCCTTTCTGTAATGGACCTTTGCAAGAGCCCAAGTGAGGTTCAAACTTGTCTTACCTGACACTGAGGTCTAGGAAATATGCAGTAAGGTGAGGAACTTCGGAGCTCATGATCAACTGGAGGTCAAATTGTGCAGTCAGAATAAATATCAGTTCATCAGCACCCATCCCCTCCTACCTTTTCTGGGTCAACCCCATTGATAACAGAGAACAACAGCTCTGCCAGAAGCAGAATTAAGAGACCTAGAATTGCATTCTTTATAAAGCCTTTCTAGGTATAATTGTAGTACAGGGCCTTCACTGGCGAATGGATGTAAGATGACAATATTGCACAAGGCCCAGATGGTCTAACTGCATACAGTGGTGTGGAACAAACTCCCTAAGTACTCATAGTCCAATGAAATGGACTGCTTTACATTGCCCTATGTCAACATTAATAAATGTTGTGATGTCACTGATACGTACTGCAAGGGAAGACTAGGTCCTGCAAGAGGCCTCTTCATATATCTTGACAGAATTGCAGGATAAATATACTTTGCTAGGAGCTGATAACTGAACTTCTTGGAGTAGAAGTAAATCCTATTAAATGTGGCATGTACAGTATCAGAAAAGGTGAAGGTGACAAGTGAAAAACAAAATTTAGGGATTGGAAGATGAAGTTCACAAACCCAAACAGTCCACTAAGTGTTAGGACTGAGACTAAAATAGGTCCAAGCAACAACTGGTCTTATTGGCAAAGGATAAAAATGAACAAAAATATGATATTACATCCTGTATTTTAAATCAACACAAAATGATTAACGAGCAAGAAAGAAAATTAATTCACTCCACAAAGAAATATGAAATCAATTCAGTTTATATATTTTTCATCAGTGGTGCATACATTCAATAAATATTACTGTGGGTGCTCCATAAGGTGCATGAAAAAGTGCTTGTAGAGGTGCTCAAGTTTAAAGTGCCGTGACAGAAGAAAGAATATAAATATCAAGGTTACAGAAAAAACAGTAATCACAGCGGCAAAAATAAGCTACTGCGGTAAGCCTATCCTAAAGATTTTTTTTCTTCTTCATTTCTTTTTATTTAAACAGTAAAATCAAACAATCAACAATCGGCGTATCAATGGACATTCTTTTTTTTTTAATTCTCTTTATTTGGTTTATGTACTTTTTCATACTTTTGCAAATACATGCAGACAAACATTTTCAGAAACATATCATTCAATGTTACCAACATTACAGCGCCCATATGTATCAGCTATCTGATTATGACTTAAATCAAGGGAGGGATTTGTTTAACAATATACATTGCCTTGGCTCTACTTAGCTATATTGTATCGCCAATGCTCTTACTGAGGACAACTGTTTCATATTCTGGACCTGCTCTCTCAGTACTTGCCCCACAGATGTCTACATTGCTCGATACTCTATACAGGAATGACCACCTTCCGGCCCGTTTACCATTATACTGCCTCTGTTTTACCACAGCCACTGCCTCTGTCTAGTAGGTATCCCAACAAAATGTACAAACCAGCAACTGTATAACTCAACTAAAACAAACAGGCAGAGAGAACTTAAGAGGGAAGGAAAAGGTAAAGAAAAAGGGGGAAGGACCTTGCGCAGAGGGGAGGAATGTACTGTGTCCATCTATATCAGCGTGTGGGGTGGGTGCATATGTTGAAGCTACGTAGAAGGCAGCCAGCGGTATTACGCAGGGAGGGAATCCACAGCCAGTGGCTAGTCCGACTCTTCACCGCCTCCAGCGACCAAGAAGCCATTTCCTTATATTATATAAACCAACATGGATCTCACCTTCCTAATCCCGTCCAGTATATAACATAGGATGTCACCTAACATCCCCCTGAGTGAGGGCCAAGGCTTGAGTCAGAGTCTGACCCCGTACCATTCGTCTCCTGCCTCTCAGGATTCTCCCAAGTCGCCAATACTTCTCTCCACTGTCCTGCAAGGGGAATCTTCCTCATACCCTTAGATTCCTCCCAGCTGAGTGCTCTACCTTCTGCCCCAGCCCACTCAATTACATCTCTATGCCATGTCTCGTAATGTGGCCAAATCAATGAGCCTATTCCCTACCGCTCGCTTCGGCGGCCTAGGAAAAAGCCCCAGGATACACGCCTGTATTGTGTGGGGTAACTCCCTGCCCAGTACTGTAGTCAGCTTCCCAAGCACCGCTTCCCAGAAGGGCTTCAGCAATCCACACTCCCAAACCATATGACCGAAGTCTGCATCCAAGTGGGAGCATCTGGGGCAGGGACGAACCTCCCCTCCGTATGTCACATTAAGGTGGTGTGGTGTCATGTAGGCCATATGTGTATAGTTAAACTGTATATATTTAAGTTGCAAGTTACGGGAAATTTTCTTGGGGTAATGCAGTACTCTGCGCCATTCCGCATCCGTTAGATTCCTGCCCCCGGCCCCATCCCACCTGGCGCGCAGCTGGTCCAAGGGACCCACCAGAGTCTCCTGCAGGGCCACATAAAACCACTTCACTAAATGCCCCGCCGTCCCAAGTGTGAACAAGGCATGGAGTACCGGGTGTGTCCCCGGTTCACTCCTACCCGCGCCCCATAACTGCCGGAAGGTACGCGTCAACGCCTCGTAATGCAGAAACTGGCCCGGGGGCAGACCGCAGTCCTCCATAAGAGTGTCAAATGAGATTAGGGACTTGTCTAAGAAACAGTCCCCAACCGTATCCAACCCCGTGCCTGACCAAGTGGCCAGCTGCTCAGGTGTAAAGACAGATTGGGGGTTACCATGGGGTAAACCCACTAGAGGCAACAGGGGCGTGTAAGTAGGCACCTGCCGACTCTTACTTTGGCATCTCCGCCAAGCCTGAAAAGCTGTCCGCTGCAGCAAGGAGCACAGCGGGGTAGGCATCTTTGGTATTAATAGCTTTGCCACTACGAGTCTCGGGCGATGGTCCGGGAGTGCCAAGAACGTACCGTCCTCATTCACTTCCTCTATCCATTGCGCCAGCCACTGTAACTGACCCGCCAGCATATAATATTCAAAGTTTGGCACTCCGAGCCCGCCCTCGGTAACAGGACACTGCAGTGTTGTAAGGGACACCCTGGGACGCCCATCACCCCACACCAGATCCCGCAGTAGAGCATTCAGGGGACGGAACCAACCGCTCGGCATAAGTACCGGGAGATTGACAAAGTAATACAATAAATGTGGCAACATAACCATTTTAGTTAAAGAGACCCGTGACATTACCGGCAACTGCAGGGTGCGCCAAAATTGGACACATGCCCACAACGATCGCATCGCTCTACCTAGGTTCCCTTCTTTCAGATCTTCTAGTGAATTAAATATATGGATACCCAGGTACTTGAATGTATTCTGAGCCCATATGACGTCTGCCCTCAAGTCGCCCGGTCTAGGTAAGGGGCCTGCCACCGGGAACAGGTACGTCTTTGTTCTATTAATCCGCAAACCCGATATGCCCGCAAAGTCATCTAGTATCCGCAAGGTCACTGGCGTGCCAACTACAGCGTCAGACATGAACACCAACAGGTCATCCGCGTACAGGGAGACCTGATGTATCCGTCCCACAGAGTCCATCCCGATCCCGTCCCCACCCTGCCGGAGTCGCTCAGCAAGCGGCTCAATCGCCAGGGCGAATAGGAGAGGGAGAGAGGACACCCCTGTCTGGTCCCTCGAAATACCCCATATTCCCTAGATATTATTCTACCCGTACGGACTCTGGCAGTCGGCGCCGCGTATAAAAGCTGCACCCAGCGTATCCAGTCGTCTCCCAACCTCATTTGCCTCATCACCTCAACCAAGTATCTCCATCCCACTGCATCAAAAGCCTTCTCCAGGTCGACAGAAAGCACCGCGGCCTGCAGGCGGAGCGGGGCCTCCTGATGGTAGAGAATGGAGTAAAGCCTCCGAAGATTATATGAGGTATTACGGGCGGGTATAAACCCATTTTGATCTGCGTGTATTAATGTCTTCATGTGCGGGATCAGCCTCCCCGCTAGTACTTTGCTCAGGATCTTAAAATCCAAATTAAGCATAGATAGAGGCCTATAGTCTTTAACCCCTGCCCTCGGTGCCTTAATTTTCGGGAGGGGGATTACCAACACACTCCGAGTAGTGCCCGGCAGTCTCATACGCGTCCGCGTATAATCTAGCTAGGTGTGGCGCCAGTAGATCTGAGAAGCGCTGGTAAAACTCAACCGGGAGACCGTCTGGTCCCGGCGTCTTACCAGGTGCCAGCGCGTGTATGGCAGCTTTAATTTCCTGGAGGGCAAAGGGAGCCCCCAACTCCTCTCGGTCCTCGTCATCCAACACCCGCAACGGCAGTGGCTCCAAAAACTCTCTTACTACGGAAGCCGGAGCCACAGTCGGGGACCTATATAGGCGTTCATAAAACGTTAAGAAGGCGTCATTGATCTCCTCCGGGCTATACAATACTTCACCTGTGTCTAAACCGATTTGAATAATAGGGGAGCCGCTCAATTCGGGCTTAATTATCCTAGCTAATAATCGACCCGCCTTCCCTTCCTCTCTCTGTACTTTATCAAGATACTCATTATAATTATAACAACGCAATCGCCCAAGGACCTCATTGTACTTTGCCCGCGCCTCCTGCAATTCCAATCGTGCCGGATCCCCAGTACCCTGTATATTATCCAGCCCACGGATGGTCTTTTCTAGATCAAGCAGTTCCCGACGGAGCTCCCTATGAGCTCCCGTCGCCTGTCCAAGACAGTGCCCTCGCACCACCACCTTGAATGCCTCCCATTCCACTTGAAGAGATGATGCCGTGTTAGCATTAACAGGAAAATATGTTTCTACCAATGTGTGTAGTGAGGTGCAAAACGGGTCATCCTCCAACATTGCTGGATTGAGCCTCCAAGTAGGGATCGGGGGTCGCCGTCCCAGGGGCTGATGGGTCATTATTAACGGGCTATGGTCCGATAGCGTACGGCCCAAATATTCTGTGTGCGCAATAGTACTACTAAAAGCAGGGGAACACAGAAACATATCGAGACGTGTATGCACTTGGTGCACTGGGGAGAAAAAGGAGAACTCCCTATGGCTAACATGTTGCACCCGCCATGTGTCTACAAGACCCCAGTGCGCAATCCAGGCACGGAACCCCGAAGCAGTTCGACGCGTCGGGGATCCCACCAGAGGGGGATGTGACCTATCCTCCGCTACATCTACCACACAGTTAAAATCTCCCCCAAGGGCTAGATCCCCCCGCAGACCACCCGCCAGCACAGCCGAGAATGAATCCAGAAAGGCCACCTGGTCTTGGTTGGGAGCATAAATATTACCAAGGGTAACCTAGCGTCCCGCCAGCCTACCAGCAATTAGAGCATACCGGCCACCCTCATCAAGCCACGTTCTTTCAGCCTCAAAGGGAACCCCCGGTCGCACCCAGATCAATACTCCCTTAGCAAATGCTGAATAGGTTGTTGCAAATACCTGCCCCCTCCACCTGGGTTTCAGTTTCCTGACCTCCTCGCTATTTAAGTGGGTTTCCTGCAGATACGCTACATGGATGTCCCTACGCCGCAAGTAGGAGTATATGTAGTGCCGTTTTGCCATGGACCCCATCCCTCTCACGTTCCATGTTAGGAACCGTATGCCATTCTGAGCCCCTGCCATTCCTGTCTATTCGTGCCATGTGGTCCTCCTACAACCAGAGCCACCCTCACTTCCTCATTTTGCACATACCCTCCAACTCCTCTGCGAACATACCAGGTCCTAAAAACAATCAACTGACCTTCATAGTGGTCAACTCCCCGATCCCAGGGCAGTCCAACAACGGTCGGCCGCCCAAACATCCTGTGAAACAGCGTGTACTAGGTGAGGCCTCAACCCAGTTCGGCACTCAGCGGGGGATGGCTAGGCAAGAAAGGGTATGAGAAGAAAAAGAAGAAACAACACTCGTACCAGATAGAGCGCACCAGCCCCTCATATGAAAAGACAGCTCAGGGTTCAGAACAGGCAATTTTCCAACTGTGGCCCCCGCCAGAGCCCAGTCGCCCCAGCTCAACAGACCCATCAAATGATATCGTCAGCGGTGTTAGGTGTCACCACCGGTAACTTCTCACTACCACTGTGGGAGGTGTCCGTTTCAATGCCGTCTGTGTCTCTAGCAGAGCTGACCCCAGCCTCTGGAGCTGGACTCTGGCTCCGCATTATTACTGCCACTGTCTGTAGCGCCTCAGCCCTCTCCTTTTCAGTTTGTGAAGGGGACGGTTTCTTGGAGGTTCCCCTACGGGTGCGCCGTCTCTGGCGCTTCCCAAGCTCCACAGGCTTTCCCCCGGCACCTTCAGGGCCCCCAGCTCTCGGATTTTCGCCCCTGTAGGTCTCTAACCAGTTCCAAGCTTCTCTAGGACAATCGAAGTAATGGGTGGTCCCTTCCAGCAGGATACGGAGCCGGGCCGGGAACATCAGAGAGTATTGCAGCCCCTCCGCTCTCAGCGCCCTCTTGAGCTCTAAATAAGATGCCCGCTTCCGTTGCACTTCCAGCGTATAGTCCGGGAAGAGAGAGACCTTGCTATTGTCCACAGCGAAGGGGCCATCCGCTCTCGCCTTTTGCAGCAGGAGATCTCTGTCGCGGAAATGGAGCAGACGGGCCACCACCGGGCGCGGCGGTCTCCCAGGGGCCAACGGCCTGGCCGGGACTCTGTGGGCCCTCTCCAACGTATAGAAGGCGGATAGGCCCTTCGGCGCCACCACTGTTCTAAGCCAAGTCTCCAGGAAAGACACCATATCGCTGCCTTCTGACCCTTCAGGAAGGCCCAGAATACGAATATTGTTCCTCCTGTTGCGTCCTTCGGCATCCTCCGCTCTACCCTCCAGTAGGGTCACTCTGTCCGTGAGGGCCCCCATTTGCTGCTCCATCGCCTTTTGCGCTGGTGTCAGTTCCGCTACACTAGACTCAGCCTCCTTAACCCTCTCTGCTAGCTTTTTATGTTCTTCCCGCAGTAGGCCCAGACCCACCGCGACTGTACTAATATCTTGGTGGAGGGTAGCCTTCGTGTCTGCTATGGCTTCCAAGATTTTATTTAGTTGTTGCTGGACTAGGTCGTCCGGGCCAGAGTGCTGCTGCTCTTGCGCCCCGTCTTCCAACTCCGGGGGGGCACCAGTCTGACGACCCTTGGGCTTACCCATGGTGACGCTAGATCTCTTGGCAAGTATCAATTCACCTACCGCCTACAGTGGGGGAGGTCAGAGCTAACAGGTGGTGCCCTCCACAAGAACGCCTGCCCCTCAGCTCACCAGGTCCGTACTCTCTGCCTTCCCCTCTCAAGCGTTATTAGCAGTGTCTCAACTTATGCGCATGAGAGACCTCCAGGGTGTTCAACTCCCCAGCGCTCGCGTCGCACACTTCAGGCCCAGGCCGGCACATTCCCACCTAGTTCAGAGGGCCGAGTTTTAACCGCTCAAGTGGTTCTAGGCCCAATCCAAATTCAGCCTACTGATTCCTCCTAACTCGCCTTCCGGGAGGCTTCCACCTTTGCGATCGGACCACCACAGTGAGATTAGTTCAAGCCCATGCCAATGGACGAGCCCAGATAACCCAGGGGCCTCCCCACTGCGCACCGCTGGCTGTTCTTGTAAAACACTCTGTCAGCTTCTCCCCCCCGCAGTCCAATTCCCGGCGCCCACCCAGGTCCCAATTATGCAGGCTCAACCTCTTTGCCGAGCTCCGGCGGGGGGGGGCAAGACTCACCCCCGCAAACTCACCAGCTATGTCTCTCGCTATCTCTCCCGCCGTCAGGGCCCACCGCCGGCGCCCCAAAGTCTCCTTCCACCGTGCCCGCTGAGGCCCACACTCCAGACCCCCTCTGCAGGTCCCAGGGTCGGGGGTCCCACGCTGTGTCAGTACGCCTCCGTGCAGTTTCGGGACCCTTCTACGCCAGTTTCCAGCCGGGGCCTGCTCTCCCTCAGGTCACCGTTCCAGCCAAGCGTCAGCCGCAGGGGACTGCCGCCAAGGCCCCCTCTAGCGCCGTTCCGCTGCCAACTGAGACCTCTCACGGACCCCTGGGGATGCTTCTATGGCCCTCATGCAGGTCACCGCTCCGGCACTGGTCCCGCTAGCCCCACCGCCGCTCTTCACTCGGTGCAGGTAATAAACTCAGCCAGGGGCCCAGGCTCGCGCCCCCCGCAGCTTCACCAGTCACGCCTCTCTCTGACTCCCCCGCCGGCGAGGTCCACCGCTGGCTTACAGTGGTCTTCTTCCGACTCGCTCGGGGGGCCAAGCTCCCGGCTCCTGCCTTAGACTTTAGGGTCGGGGGTCCCGCGCCGAGCCTGCCCACTACTGTACCTCCCTGGGTCCACCTCACGCCAGATCTCGGCTAAGGCTCGCTCTCCCCAATACTGCTGCTCCAGCCAGGCTCCCGCTGCAGGAGATCGTCGCCAGATCTCGCTCCTACACTCGTCGGCGGTCCACCGAGGCCTCTCACGAGCTCCCGGGGATAGCTCTATGCTGCCAGCGCAGTTCGCCGCTCCGGCGCGGATCCCACGAGCCTCACCGCCTCTCCTTACTTGCCGCCGCTGCCATTAGCCTCGCCCAGGGACCAGGGTGCGCGCCCCACAGAGCTCGCCAATCAGCTCTCCAACCAGACGCAGGCCCAGGCTCACTGCGGTGTCCTATGACGCCGTCGTGCCGTCCACCGTCTCCACCTCACCTCCGGCAGCACTCCGGTTTCTCGGCTTTACCCTTGTCGTGCCGCTGCTTCGCCCTCCGGCTCCCACCTCGATCATCAGGGGCCCTTTGCCCCTCCGCAGGCTTCGCACCTTAGGTCTCCGTGGCTCCGATCCCGACCTCGTCCGGTCGTCGACAGGGTCGAGCCCGCAAGTGCTTTCACTCGGCCGCCATGACACTGGCCGTAGCTGCGTGCTTTCTTGTGCGGGAGGCAGTCGCGCCGCTCCTTCGCGCTGTCCTGCACTTGGTCTCGCCACCAGACTCCCCACAGCTAACTGGACCCCCGGGGGCCCCAGTGTTTCATCTCTCAGCCCGGCTTAATTTTCTCCGTGGATAAAAGACAGGCCGGTGCGGAGCTCAGCGCTCACGCGTCCGCCATAGTCTTCGGCCAAGCCACGCCCCCGTATCAATGGACATTCATTATCATGTTACATGTTGCAGAGCTAACATCAGGTTCTAGTGTTCATATTAGCAGACATACAGTTTCAGGGTATCCATGGTTACGTCATTCAACCCCCCATATTTCAGGCCATTACTATCTGATTTCTTTGACTTGATGGTGGTATTGGTGCACATATGATACCTCGATATTCATTTCACCTCCCCCAAACTTTTGTCCATTTGTCTGGGCATCCTCTGCTCTCATATATGGTTTTTTCCGCCACCATGCACCAAAACATATCACTTTCCCATACTTTCAGCCTAGTAGCCAATGGGGCACTCCATAGTCTAGCTATGTTATGTTTTGCCACTATAAATCTCAGTGTCACCCAGAGACGTTCTTTACTAGTAAGGTCAGTTTCGCTCCAAATATTCAGGAGACACCATTTTGCCGAGTTCTGTGTCGGTAGCGTATGAATTCCTCGCATACAGGAAACGACTCCCTCCCAATATGTCTGTATCTCTGGACATTTCCATAGTATGTGGAGGAAGGTGCCTTCCCTTCCACACCCCCCCGGGTACAGCTTGGGGAGTTGAGTTTACCCATTTTTAGAAGTGTTGTGCGGACAATGTATGATCTGTGGAGTATCTTTAACTGCACTAGCCTGAATCGTGATCGGATGGCTACCTCTTTGGGTGAAGCTAGAGCCTCCATCCAGTCCTCGTCTTCTATCTGTCCTATGTCTTGCTCCCAGCGGGCACCGAGAGCCAGCGAGGGATCCGGGGAATTATGCATGAGCTTGCGATAGATCAAGGATATCGCCTTCTTTTCAAGACGGTCATCTAATAGTCTGTCTTCCAGTGGCGAGGACTCTTGAAGTTCCTCTCCTCTTGTCAGTACTGCCCTTAGTGCATGCCTGATCTGAAGGTATCTAAAGGTTTCTGATGGTGCTAGCTGGTATTCTTGTTGTAGTGTTGCGAATGATTTGACATCTCCCTTAGCCCACAGGTCTCGCAGCATCTAGAGGCCGATCAAATCCCACCTCTTGAAACCGCCTTGTTGTGCCAGGAGTCCTAAGCAAGCAGAATACCACAATGGTGTCATCTGTGTGAGTCTACTTTCCACCCAAGGGCTGTGAGTGCCTCTTTCCACACCTGCAGTGTAGTGGAGGTTGGCTCAAGAAAGGATTTAATCCTGTCGCCCCCATAAATAGCTCTCAAGTATCCTACTGGTTGCATGTTATAACGGTCCATTTTATATGCCGGGTCCTCCGGATAATGCACCCAGTGGTTAACCACTGTTAGCTGGGCTGCCCAATAATAGTTTCGCAAAGCCGGGATTGCTGCTCCCCCATCATACCACCCTTTTGTTAACTTCTGCAGAGAAATTCTTGGGGAGCCGCCGTCCCATAAAAGTAGTCGCACAGCTGTTTCAATTGCTTGGAAGTATGATTGGGAGATCAAATAGGGGGTGTTGTGCAATACATAAAGGAATCGTGGCAGTGCCATCATCTTAAATAGTGAGCCTCTACCAAGGAGCGACAATAAGAGGGATCTCCAATGTTGCACATCACTGCGCAGGTTGTGGAGTGGAGGTTCTAAGTTGCGTTCGTAAAAGGTTTTTTGATCCCTGGTGACATATATGCCCAGGTACTTAAACCCCTCGGTGGCTATGGGTAGCACGTACCCTCTAGGTAGGGCGGGTGGGGGTCCGGAGAGCAGGTACAGCACTGTCTTTTCCCAGTTATAGTATATCCAGAATGTTTTCGATAGAGTTCGAATATATGCAGGACCCTGTGAAGGGTGGTCCTTGGAGACGCTATATATAGTAGGATGTCATCTGCATATAACGAAATTCTATCTTCCCAATCTGGTGTCCATTTCAGTCCCCTAATTATCGTGTCTCCTATATATATATATATAGTATATCATATCCAATATGAGCCCAAGTAACAACCGATTTACATGTTATAAAGGATCCATGTATCACACGACCCGTAGTGGTCTTTAGAGCGCTCCCTTTTCCTCCAAGCGCGTAGGACCCTGATAAGTCCACTCTTAGGAAGAATTCGTGCTTCTCGCACCGAAGGAAACGGGTCGTGTGATACATGGATCCTTTATAACATGTAAATCGGTTGTTACTTGGGCTCATATTGGATATAGATATTTTTTATAATCGACTTGGCTATTGAACTAGAAACTCAAGAAGGAATTCACTTAAGAAACTTTATGAACAAGAATTAAAACTGAGATTTTGGATTGGAGCCTTGAGAAAGTCCAGGAGGACGAAACGCGCGTCAGCTGCTGCTGCTTTCTGTTTGCTATGAAATGGAATAAATTAATCCAAGTGACCTGACTCATCAACTGTTGTGAAATTCTTCGAAAGAAAATTCTTTTTGGTCTTGTTGGAATACAGAACATTGATTAAGGATAAAAGTTACGATCAAGTGGTGTGCTTCAGTGTACTTGTTGGACATCATTGATAACATCACTCAACATCTGAAATGACATAATTAATGACAACACTGTGCATGGCGGGGGCAGGAGTTATTGTTGGTTTAGGGCACAAGATATAGTTACTTAATAGGTGAATTTCAGTGGTTTTGTTAGTTTAAAACAGTATGTTTTAACTAACATTTTAACCTAAACGGTAATGTCCCTTTAATCTTTAGTTTTTTCAATGAAATTCTATGTTTTCTTTATTGTGAAGATATATAAATGTAAATTAAGATAATGTAAAGTAAGATAGCATTACAATTTCTAACTAAATTGTCAGTGTAAACTTTGTTTTTCAGTATATATCAGACCGCAATTGTATGGAAGAGGTAAGGTAGTACCATATTGACGAGCCCCCAGACTTTGGAATGAGAAGAGGAATTAGTGCCCTGTGCTGAGGTGGCGCAGAGGATCTGACGCGGGGAAGTCTCCTGGACTTTCAGCGTGGTAACTCCGTTTTTCCACGTTAAGCTTTGGACACACTCAGTAGTTCAAAAAGAAGTTCTGGTACTGGGCACCGGGCTAACCAGCGCTCCGGTGAGGTCTGAAGGGTCTAATTGATTTTGTTGGATTGGCTTCTCTCGACCCTGCAGCTTGGGATTGCTGTGCCGTTTTCATGTCAAAGACTATTTATGACAATATGCTGGAAGTGAATTTCCGGGCTCAAGGTAAACTTTTAACAATTCGTGTTAACATGATGACAGATGTCAAGTAAGAAAGTAACCTGTATTTCCCAGTGAATTCACCTATTCGAGACACATTGCAGATGGCACAGCTGGTTTGAACATTTAAGTGTTCACCTTTGTTTTGGAAAAAGAAAGACACACGTGACTTGTATCTGAGACGGCAGTGAATGTGCAAGAAAGTGAACTTTAATTCCGAACTGACTTTTAAACAAACAAATTATGAAGTGTTGCTTAGCATTTGGAGATGAGTTACCGAGCAGTGTTTTCGGACAGCAGTAATACCGACAAGAATGTTTCTTGTTATCATGTGAATTCTGAGTTTTTACCAACAGACTTGCTAATATGCTATGCTGGACACCCTGTTAAATATCGTGGACTACAATGCCATTGCACGCCTTTGAATTAAGTACTATGCACAAATTAATTTGTTCTCTGCCCACGGATTTGAATGATTAATGAGTATTTTGTCTATGTTTATTGATTTTGCGAGCATAAAAGCAGCGTCAATATGGCGCCTTTCAGATTGAGAAAGGCTGTTCACACAGCCGAAACGCGTCTCTATAGTGCCTTTTAAACTGCCGGGTCGTGGGAGGCCCTACGCATTAAAATGAAGGTGAAGCTATCAGCCCTCGTGTGCGTGCTCTCTGTTCAGTGTATGGGGAGTTGTTTTTGGATATATATATATCTTCCTCGCTGACCCAGATGACTTCAAACGAGCGTGAGGTGCCCCTGTTCAATATCCGAAATCCATTTAAAAGGATGACCCACACTCCAGAATGCTGTGTAAAAAGTGCTCCTTTATTACGACAACACCCTATGCAGTTTGGCCACATGGCCTCGATCTCAAGTTCAAAAACGTGTCTTCTTAAATTAGAAGTGCTAAATGCCATAAACACAAAGCAAGGATTAAAAAGTTGCAGTTTCTGTTAAAAATCATGGGCACCATCTTAGACTGTCTCTGCAAATCCCAAATCTTTACTATTACAACATCTCATACCATTTATTCCAATCAAAAGTAAATGCTAATGGCAGCGTCATATAAGCCCCCAACAAAAACTTTATTAAATGTGATAAAATTATAATATAAATGCAAGGAATTGTGGTTCATCGCAATCTGTGAAATATATGATCTACCATATCTGCCATAGTTGAGGGTAGATATATGCCCACTAGGGTTGTATGTTGTGTACATTGATATTTGACACATATGTGTCACAACTAACAAGATATCAAATTAGTTTTGGACTATACCCACTCGGACTTAATTTTGAAAATGTATTTTACAGGAATGTAGATCTCTTCACCAGCAGTAATGTATCATGCTAAACAGAATTCACAGTGTATTATAAGTTTGATCATAGACATTTGCATTTGTGAAAATTATTTCATAGATTTCACAGATATTATACATGTTGGATGTTAAATACATCTAATGCAATGCAATGCATCATGGATACTGTTGTCCATGTAGAAGGGGGGATTGCCGTTGCCACAAATTTTCAAACATTACATGAGCCTAAAATTGGAAAAAGGAAATCTTATCATTAATACTGTCTTTACTTACTGCATATCATTTGTAAGTGTTACCTTTAAGACTTTTCAACATGGTTATTTTTGTAAACATGCAAAACTAATATATTTATACATTAAGATTATAGTGATATGTAAACTAATAAAACACATGACAAGGCACCATAAGAAATCTCACCTGCTGCTACCGACGTTGCCAGACAATTTGCCTCTGTATTCGTATGATTTTATATACTCTGTCTGCCCCTAACAACCTGTAAGTGTACCGGTCGGGAACGTCCCTAGTATGACTGGGGCTATGTCTGAGAGTTCTAGTGATGTAATTCCTCATTCTCCATTGTCATATTTTCTACCTTCCCCATATAACCTGTCTCTATCACGTATGCCCTAATTTTTCTTGTGACCTGACAGAATCCTCCACCCTCTGGGGTTTGGGCTTTGATAGGCAGCTCCCATAAAATTCAGAGACCAGTCTTGGAGGGTGAACAAAAGAGACTGGCTCCCAAGAGTTATATGAGGCTTCATACCCCTTCCAGGCATCCAGGTTCTGCAGCTGTCCCCTCTGTCGCTGAGAGGCCAACTTTGACTCTACCTCATACTCTGGCGTTCCATCCAGTAAGGAAGACGGGTGGTGGTAGTAGTAGTTAAGGAATGTGCCATCTTTCCTCAAGAGATATGGAACATAGGATATATCGTCTAGTGAGTGGGAAGCCCTAACTTGACAGCTGCTGGTCCAATGATCTGAATAATGGGACACTGACCTATTACTTTAGGACCAAACCTATATGTATTAGGAAAAGCAAGATAGTCTGTGGACCCCACACTAAAGGTTGGGCCATGAATGTGGTGTTTATCAGAGAAAAATGTATATCTTGCTCACAAATCTCAAGTGATTCAGCTCCAACCTTTGGATCTCTCATTTGTGTTGCAGTAGGGTCTGAACTCAAGGATTATAGATAGTGAAAATACAAAAGGTCAAATGCAAGGGTGGAAATCCAAGGAACAGTAAAATGGGACTAACTTAAAGAAGTATGGCCATTGCTTTGCATGATTAATCAAAAAACATCTAAAGTATTGTTCCAAAATTTGATTTAACCTCTCTGTTTGGCTGTACGTTTGTGGATGATAATTGGTGGAAAGTCCAAAACAACTACTTCTGAGCCTCTATAAGGTCCAACTTCATAGTTTCAGAATGTTCATTGTTCAGAGCCATCCCTGAGAAAGGTGTCCCCAAACACACTTGGTCTGACAGCAGGTGTTTTACATCTATTCCCACTATATCCTCAGGTGTCACCTTGAATTGTTTTGGAAGGTTTTGCTACTGATGAAACTTGATGTTCATGATACAGCCAGAAGCAACACAATCAATGGGAGCCAGAATTGTTAAGCGCGCATGGCTGGTAAACACCTGAACTAGAAAGGAAGAAATGGGTGGTTGAAAATGCTCTTTCCTAAAACCTTTAGTCGTAGTGGTGAACCTCAGGGTTGACTGGGGTTCACCATTTACTGTCAAGACGTGGAGTTTCCCACCAAGCTGTGTCAGTCTCTGACAAAAGGACCAAGCTTCCCTCAATAAATGCACAAACCCTTTTCTTCATTTCTTCTGAGCTGAGACTTCAACAGATGTTTCCAAAAGGCCTTGATTCTTAAGAAGAACTTACTTTAGAGTGTTCAGTTTGGACAGATAACGGAGGCATCTGCAGACTCCACCTCCATTCTTGTCGCTATTGGCTGCGCGGGGCATCTATGTGTAAGTTGGTTTAAGTTAATGCTGTGGATGGCCGGGGGAAGAGCCTTCTCCTACCTCACAGCAAAGACCTGGAACACCCTGCCTCTCCACCTAAGGCAACCACCGTCACTGCCCCAATTCAGGAAGGACCTCAAGACCTGGCTCTTCGACTGAACCACAGTGTCTGCAACAGATCAGCAGCCCCTCCCCCAAGCGCCTTGAGACCCTTACGATGAGTAGTCGCGCTTTACAAGTCACTTGAATGATGTCGTGGGCCAGTTAATGACCAAAATAAGCACTTGCTTGAGGCCTTCCTGAAGACCTTGATTAAAAACAACTGCAGCAGGTTCATCCGACTACAGAGCTTCAAAAGTCAAGTGCTGGAAGCAAAAGATGTACAAGACCTACACATTGTTGCCTTGTTCAGTAATGCATTATGAGCAGCGGATCATGTTTGCTTCTTCCCCAAAAAATCATAAATTGTTGTACAAAGATCACGCAGTTAGAAATCTGATGACTCTGATTTAGCATTAAGGGAGCAGTCTAAGCCAAAGTGTCCTTGAATTGATATGATAACATAGATGTGACCTTGGCTTGGTCAGAAGCAAACTGTTATGGTTTTGTACAAAAATGCAGATTTGAGATCCCCCAGAAGATATTCCGCCCAAACCGAAATATTGTTGTGAAGGCAGAAATCCCAGAAGCTCTATGCCAACTCTGCGAGATGATTGATATACTGGACCGCAGAAACGTTGTTCATACGGAGAATAGAACATTGGCTCTGTTTTTTGCAAGGCTTTTGATTGCAAAGAAGCCTGCAAGCATCTCTAAACAGTTGATGTACAGTTTTGATTCCTCTAATGACCATGAGCCTCCAGTTGAGATTGGTCCACAGCTGGCGCCCCAACCCGTTCGACTTGCATCTGATTCTAATACTAGATCGGGGGCTTAAGCAAAGATGGTCCCGCCGTTCCAGGCATCTAAATGGTCTATCCACCACTGAAGTTCTATACGGGATTTTGGATCTAAGGAAATGATGTCTGAGTAGGCAAGACCTCTTCCTAAGTGACGGATTTTGAGTCCCTGAAGGGACCTGGAAATATCGCCTGGATTGAGGAGGAAAGAAGACCGACAATTCGTGCGAGAGATGTGAGGGAGATCTGAGAACTTTAAAGAGTTAACGATATCTCGCTTTTTATTGCCTTGACCTTTGACAAAGGCAGGTGGAGACTAGAAATCCTAGAAATTCCACCTGTCTGGAAGGTCTCGGCGATGTGGCGAGCACAAGGTAAGTGTTTTTTTAATTTAACTTATCCCGTCGTATGTCAACTTCCCTGCCCCCGCCTCACCTCACTTACTTGTGCTGGCCGCCACTGCTGAAGAAGCCTGAATTATCTGGAACACGTGGCTGAATTGCGTGTTTTAGTGATAGAGACTGAACCTCTTGAGATATCATGCAGGACATTTCCAAAGAGAAACTAGGAATGGGAGGAGGTTCTGATTGAAAAGGTTCTGCGTAGAGCTCTATAACATAATCTTGAACTGTGGCTAGAACCTAAGGGTCTGAGGTAATGTTTTGCCATTGAGGAAGGAAAAAAGCAAGACGGCCTCCTACAGGAGGATGGCCAGAAAACATGCTTACCTTGCTGATTGAATCCTCTGGACACTTTTTGGGCTCGACCTCGGAAACCCCTGCTGTACTGTGGATAGAATTGGGGTTTATATTTGTGAGGACTGTAGATAGAAGAATTGTTGTAAAAGGAGCCTCTTTGTCCTTGGAAATGGGAATTGCGGCCGCTAAAGCAGCTCCTGCCTCTACCTGCCTTTGCAAAAACACGTTGGGCAAACACTCTTCTCATAGATTGCTGGGCTTTATCGATGGAAGTAAAAGTAGTAACATACTTTGACAAGTCCTTGATAAAAGAGTCTCCAAATAACATGCCCTGGCCTTAACACCCGGGTCCAGTTTGGCGAGACTCACCAGTCTGGGATCTAATTTAAGGAGTAGACCCTTCCTCCGTTCATGAATAATTGCGTAATTGGCATTACTCAATAAGAAGAAAGCCCTCTGAATCCATAGCAAAAGTTCTTCAGGATCTACAGAATCATTCTCCAATTCAGCAGTTTCTGCCATATCAAAAATCCAAGCTAATGGACCAACCAGATCAAGTAGTTTATTCTGGCAAGTAGACCAGGCCTTGTCCATGCCCTTCCATGTGTCTTTACCAAATTTGGAAAAAATAATTGGTAAATGCTCCAACACATCAAAATGTGTGCTTTTTCAATGGAAGATCCCAACCAGAGAGTGGCCTATTAAGATCTCCTTGTCACTGATGCTTCAGACAAGATTCCAACCTGAAAGGTGAACTCTTGCCTTGACGCTTGGAGTGGTAAGTTGTATACCACAGCCCCTATATTTGCGTTTCTGTAACCGTTATGAAATAACCACCACAGGTTTCCACCATGGGATACCTGATTCATGCTTGTTTGGACTCAAGCCATCCACCATTAATACAATTTTTGATGTGTTGGAGCATTTACCAATTCTCGGTTTTGGCTGTCCACCGCTGTTTTTAGGCCTGAGGAAGACCCGCCATGACGCACTCTCATTCGCGCATACTTCAGGGTCGAAACGTCGACGGTCATTTCAGTTCATGTCCATCAATTTTCCCAGCCCCAAGAAAGATATGGATCATAAAGGGGTTGTTGAAAATGTGAAAAAAACTTGAAGGGACAGATCTTTATTGATTTGCATTTTTGTATATACTTTTGTATGTCTTGTACACATTACGTATAACATCACATTGTCACTTATATCACTTTGCTCACCCCAATCACTTTATCTATATGTTACTTATGTGTTGATATTTATAAGATGTGACAGCCATATATGAATTAGTAAATATTACGGTTGAATTAAGAATTATCTTTGTTTATGTGTGTTCCATTCAAAGTCTATAAAAGTATATATTCGACTTTGTACTTGAAGAATAATGTTGGTACATCCAAACAATTGTTTTTCCCGACAGAACCAATTGTAGACTTTTTCATTAATACCCAGGTTCTTAGGGACACATGGTTACCCCATTGACTCTAATGAACCACGCAGAATGGGCTGTTAAAGTCTTTGACATTATATTTGCCACTGAGTTCTCAATATTTTTAGCTATTTTACTCATAGAAGCTGACACAGCTCTTTCCACTGATGAGTTAATGAACTCGTTCAAATCGTTTTTAAGTTGAACCTCATCATCCTCAGCTCCCTGAGAAAAAGGAGAGCTATCCAATTGAAAACAATGCCACAGAAAAAAAACAGGAAATAAAGGGTTAAGGCTGCAAAGGGGTGGAAATCTTCCCCAAAACACTCCCACAAAGGCGGGAATGAATAGCAGGCAAAACTGGAAACGCGAGGAAAAGAGGGTGGGGAGATAGGGGAGTCCACGCCCACCAAGCGTGTTGAAGTGGAAGAAGCTCGGGAACGAAGAACCACAAGGAGCAAGCTGAGCTCTGGCAAAGCCTTCTAAAGATGTGGTCAACCGAGGGATAAACTTAGTGACTGACGAGACCCGACAATTGACTACTAGAACAGTAAGGAACAAGGAAACACCTTGAAAATGGCGGACTGAGTCCACAAGGAAAAACCAAAGCGTAACAGTCAGCGCACGAAGTGCATGAAACGGTAAACACCGTTCGTTCAGGGCAGCTGAAGCAACAATGGTTTTAAAAACTAGAATGAAATACCGCTAAAGCAAAATAAAAATTGTATTAATGAAACAGTACAAGCATTAAATATATGTATGAAAAGTAATAAAATGGAGTACTTATCTTGACTGAGAGCAGCAAGAAAAGAGGAGCTGTTCACAGTCAAGAGGGCTATTGTACTGTTTGATACTCACCTATTGGTTCTTCCTTGTTCCATGGTTTCCCATTGGCCCGTTTTCTCTTGGCTTCATGGGACTTGTAGTTTTGTATGTGGTTCTTGACTGCTGCTGTTAATAAAAAAGGCTAAGAGAAGGCATAATAGGAGCCTCCTGTGTTAAAATAAAATCAGGGAGCTTCATAACAAATAAGTCCCCAAAGATGGCACCGGAGAAAAAAGAGCCCAAATATAGCACAAATATCATCCAAATGTAGCCCAAGTGTAGCCCAAGTACAGAAGTGTGCAAAACACCTAATTATTTTTTTTTGGGGCAGTTTTATATCACGCAGACTTGACACAAAGGTATAGGAGTGCTTTACATGAGCATCAGTTACATTACACAAGGGCACATTCATTTTGGTTTTAGACATGGGGAGATTAAGTGATTTGCCCAGAATCACAGGATTTCGAGCTGACGGCGAAACTTGAACCTGGTTCCCCAGTTGGAAAGTCTGCATCTTTGGCTGTAACATCACATCCGCTCTCTTAAGTGTAACATATAATCAAGTGATCAACTGGATAAAAAAAAACTTAAAGATAGCAAATTATTTAAACGTGCTTTGTTGCTATTTGAGAACTCAGAAAATGTGTCCTTATTTTAGTTGTTTAGAGCACTAACCATAATTTCTAGGGGCATAAGACCCTCTAATGGAGTGCAGAGGCAACAAGTTGACCACGCTGTGCAGGCAGGGTGGGCAGTGGCAGCACAACGGACGAAGGAGGGAGGGGAAAAGAGGGGCAAGGTTAACAAACCAACCATGCAGTATAGGGAAGAGAGGCTCTGGCAGTATAAAAGACCTTTGAGGGCAGAAGGAAGAGGCAGTGGCAGTACAACCATACATGCCAACAGACCCGATTCAGGTAGGAGACTCCCGATATTTTTAAGCCCAAAAGGCCTTTATTTTATTTTTCTCCTACCTAAAATCTCCTCTTTTTCAATGTAAGTCAACGGAGAAAATCAATTCTCCAGGTTTTTCTTCATACTCCGGGAGATGGGCATGGGCACCAAACTGATCTTACAGGGTAGGCATCAGGGGTTGCAGCAGCACAATACATCACACCGAGCAAGTGGGACAGCAGTGCAGCAAAGGGACCATGGAAAGCAATAGGGAGGGAACAGGGCCGTGCACATGGACAACAGAGAGCAGAGGGGAAAGAGGCAAGGGCAGCAGCTGACCATAGCAGACAGACAAGAAGGAGAGTTGCAGCATAACGGACCATGAACTGCAGGAGGGAGGGGGCAGAGGAATGACAGCGGACCAAACAAGGCGGGAGGGAGGGGATAGTGGTCTGCACATGGAAAATGGAAGGCAGGGGGCAAGGGGACACGGCAGGAGCAGCAAGCTGACCATGGAGGGCAGGTGGGGTGCACACTGGAAGCACAACACGCCATTGAGGGCAACAGTGAGACTATAACGGTATAGCAAACAGAAAGAGATGATGGACGGAGCACTGAAACTTTTCAGACACTCACCCCCAGTCACACATCTGGGTTGAATCCATCATCGTTCTTTAGCTCACTTCGCCACCCCAGTTACTCCGAAACTGGTCCCAGGATGCTTGTTTCCGGTCCAAGGAAGACCTGGCTTGGCAGTTCGGGCTGGACTGTTCCCATGAGGAATGGGGTCAAGACTGATTTGAATATGGCTTGGTCTGAATTGGGGTGGCGAACTGAGCTAAAGAACGATGATGGATTCAACCCAGATCTGTGACTGGGGGTGAGTGTCTGAAAAGTTTCAGTGCTCCATCCATCATCTCTTTGTGTTTGCTATACCGTTATAGTCTCACTGTTGCCCTCAATGGCGTGTTGTGCTTCCAGTGTGCATCCCACCTGCCCTCCATGGTCAGCTTGCTGCTCCTGCCGTGTCAATTAAAACAAACCTATAAAAAAATTGAAAGATTCTGGAGAAAGGACTTCTCCCCGACCAAGAAAAAGGAATACAGGGAGGCTATCAAAACCTACAAGCTCGAAATTAAAAAAGCCCAGGCCTCTTACTTCGAGGAAAAAATTTCTTTAGCAGCCAACTCCCCCCGTGAAACATTCCGAATTGCAAAGAAATTACTAAGAGCTCCTTCTCTCCCTGATACTCCCTTAGCCACGGGCCAACGTTGCAACGAACTTGCGGAATATTTTTATAACAAAATTCAATCTATCTACGAATCCTTCGCCCCACCCGATAGCCACACTATCCCCCACCCAGAGGACCCACATACAGGGAGTAAGGAACACTCTCTAAAGACCTTCCCCTTAATGAACTATGAATCACTTCAGACCACCTCTGCACTCGTTAAGAGCGGGTCGCCCAGAGACCCTGCTCCGCCTAAGATTCTGAACCAGGTGGCAGAATCAGTTGCTCCAGTCATTCTAGATTTGATGAACTCCTCCATATCCGCAGGGGTGGTCCCCCCCCTATGGAAAAAAGCCATGGTCAGATCCCTTCTGAAGAAACCTAGCCTGGACCCAGACTGTCTGGGCAACTATCGACCTATCTCGCTCCTCCCAGGAATTAGCAAAATACTGGAGAAACATGTCAATTCGGCGCTCTCGGCTCATCTTGAATCTAATAATCTTCTTCATCCCTCTCAGACTGGCTTTCGCCCCCGCCAAGGCACAGAAACGGCCCTATTAGCAGTCGTGGAAGAATCCAGAAAGATTCTCGATGCAGGAGGCTCCTCTGCCGTGATCCTTTTAGATCTCAGCGCGGCCTTTGACACGGTCAACCACCTCATTTTGGTTAATCGACTCAGAAACCTAGGTGTGTCCAGAGTAGCCTTAACGTGGCTGCAATCCTTCCTGGAGGGAAGATCTTTTCAGGTGTTCGAGGGTGAGGCCACTTCTAAATCCTGGCCCCTCCTCTGCGGAGTTCCTCAGGGATCTTCCCTGAGTCCCACACTTTTTAATGCCTACATGGCCCCCCTAGCGGAAATTGTCCTTCCCTATGGGGTGTACATTGTGACCTATGCCGATGACACCCAACTGGTTGTTGCACTTAACCACTTAGACAGGGCCTCCACCTGCCTCTGTACCTGCCTTGAAGAAGTAGCCAAGTGGATGAAACACTCTTATCTGAAATTGAATGGCGATAAAACCGAGCTTATGCTCCTTGGCAACCTCTCTCTTTTCAAGGCAGACACCATGTGGCCAGCCTCGATGGGCGCAGCACCTGTCCCCAAGTCAGAGATAAAAAGCCTGGGCTTTTGGCTGGACTCTGACCTCAGCTTTAAAGTCCAGGCCAGAAAGGTGGTGGCCTCTTGCTTTGGCATCATAAGGATGCTTCGTAAAGTGCTCCCCCTGCTCCCCTTTCAGGCAAGAAAGCTCATGGTCCAGGCGCTTATTCTTTCACGCCTGGACTACGGCAACGCCTTATACCTTGGAGCCCCGAGTTCGGTCCTCGTCAAACTGCAAACAGTACAGAACTGCGCCGCAAGGATCCTCATGGGGACTCAGAACCGGCAGTCTGCAAAACCGGACATGAAGGCTCTCCACTGGCTCCCCATCCGGGAGAGAGTCCACTTTGAAGCCTTATGCATTACCCACAAACTGATAGGAGGGAAAGGACCAGAGATTATCTCCTCTATGGTCAAGCCCTATCGAGCTAACAGGCGACTATGCTCAGATGAGCAACACCTGGCAGTCGTCCCCAGAATTCAGAGAGTCAGAAGTGGTGGTCGGCTATTCTCACATAATGCTGCCAAACCTTGGAAATCCCTTCCTCTTCAGCTACGTAGGGAACCCAATCACCTTGTCTTCCGCAAGCTGCTGAAAACATGGCTCTTCCCTAAGTGATTCCCTGAAGCTTCAGTTATCCGCCAGCGCTGGGATGCCTACGGGTAGCTATGCGCTCTATAAATGCTGCTTCATTCATTCATTCATCATCTCCTTGTGCTTACTATAATGGCATACATAGATACAACAGAGGGTAGGTGGGAGGGGGTCAGGGGTAAAAAGCTGACCACACGTGGCAGGTGGAAGGGCCTCTGGCAGCACAGAAGACCATGCATGGCAAACGGGAGGGTTAGTGGCAGCACAACAGTCATGGTGGCACAAGAGGGAGAGGTCAGGGGCATTCACAAAAGACCATGGAGGACAGAAGGGAGGGGCAGGGGCTGGACACAGACAAAAGAGGGCAGGGGAACGGACTTCACAACAGACCATTCAGGGCAGACAGGAGGAGCAGTTGCAACTTAACAGAGCATGGAGGGCAGAAGGGAGTGGCAGCAAAATGGACCATAGAGGTGTCAGGATCATAGCGGGAGTGAGGCGGGGTCCGAGTAGACACTTCCCGACACTCGTGTGAAAGGGAAGCGTGTACTACAATCCCCAGCAACCCCTGGGGCGCACACAGGAAGTGACTCAGGAGGCATCGGAAGGAATAAAACCTTCCTGGTTTTGGGAAACGGTGCTTGTCGTTCCGTTTCCCTCGAGGATACCTGGACTTGCCTTCCCGTGTACTTTTGTCTTAACCCGATCTCCGAGCTGCATCGTTTTGTGTCCTGCGCTGGGTTCGCGCTGGATGCTTTCCGCTTTGCCTTGTGGAGGCGATTTACCATGCAGGAAGCGGAGCTCTGCTTTCTCACCGACAGATTTCACCCCCACCGGCCGGCAGGCTTGCTGGCAGTTACCTCGGAGGAATCCTGCATAAGAGCGTTCTCAGTCCGCCTATGAACCCTGGAATATCGCATCTGCTCCTGTGACGTAACCGAGAGCAACCGAGGCCTCAACAGATACGTCTCTGTTACGCTTGGTGTTGACATTTGTTTGTTTTCTTATTGTTTGTTTTCTTGAACCTTGGGACCTTTTTGCCTGTGCTTTGTATGGTCCATGGTGCGTATTCTCGGTTGTAGAGTGCCTCTGTTGTTGAACCTTCTTGGATCCTTGACATTGACAGTCTACATTTATGTTTGCAGCATATTTTGCTTACGTTCCAAGTCTTGCTAATAAGTGTGGCCACTTACAATATTGGTACTTGCTGGGATTGTGAGTATGTCTTCCTAGTGAGAGAGTCTTTTATTAGGAGACTAGGTAATGGTATGTGTGGGTTCTGATTGTTGTCCCCTCTCTTGCATACAGGTTTCTTCAGACCAGTTCTGCAGCCTAGGGTGTTTTTGGTGTGTTCTACGTCCTGGGAGAACTGGCCCGCAAACCTGCAGCCCAGCAGTGTTTATTGTTTTATCCCATCTCCCCATTTCCCCTATGCACTGCTTATCAGAGGAGTAGTGTTTAATTTCTTCTCTGTGGGGCAGTGTGGGTGGGAATCGGGGGGTCCAGCGTCGAGTCCATCATCCCCGCTGGGCGTTCTAGAAGGTTAGTGACTCCTTGCTTGCCTGGCCCGACAGAACGACAAGCCCACATTGTTTTACCAGCCTGGATGATGGATCCCAATGAAACGCTGTCATCCGTTTTGGGATCCCTAACCACATTACAGATAGAAGTGCAGGCCTTTAGGGCAGAAAATCAGGACTTGCGCAAAGAACTAGGGACCATGCGCAGAGAAGTGGCAGGGTTATCAAGAGGAGGTAAACCTGAGAGCGGTAGGGGCCCCTACATCAAGGAGTGGACTCTGCCACCTCCCGTACGTTCCGATAATGACCCCTCTGAGTACACTCCCTCACCAAACCATGAGGGGGGTTCTCCTCCTACCGGGTTTTTTGCTGCTAACCATGCCTCCCCTCAGTTCGCCGGCGCAACTGCTTCTCTCAACGTCATACAGCAGCCTCTGATACCTCTTGCTCCTCCTGAACGTTTTTTTGGGGACCCCAAAAAGTTTGGCATCTTCCTGAACCAGTGTCGGTTACATTTCCTATGTAGACCTGCCATCTTTCATAACGACCAGGCCAAGACAGCCTTCGTGATGTCCTACTTAGGGGGGGACGCCGCTAGCTGGTCTATTCCATTGATCGAAAAAGACGCCCCTGTTCTGCATAACTTTCCAGCATTTTGCGATGAGATGAGAAAACTGTTTGACCGGAGATCCCATCATCTTTCGTTGGATAGAGAACTGATAACCTTGAAGCAAGGGACACAAGACTTACTATCTTACATAACTACCTTCAACCGGCTTGTGGTAGAAACCGATTGGCCTATGGACAAGCGTACATCTTTATTCTATCAGGGGGTTGTGGGGCGAATTGAAGGACGTACTAGCTTAGGTGGTACATATGCCTCAAACCTGCGACGAGTTGATTGAACTCACCATGCAGCTGGATCACTGTCTACACCGTCGGCGATAGGGGGAAATCTGAAGCACGGTATTACTTTCCGCGTCCCAAACCAGTGGTGGAGGAGGTGTCCCGGTCCACCGAAGGTGTGGAACCTATGCAAATCAATGGGATACGAGGGCCACTTACCATGGAGAAGAAGAAGAAGAGACGCAAGCAGAGCCTTTTCTTGTATTGCGGCAAAGGGGGTCATTTCCTTCGGGAATGCAGAGCCCGTGCAAGAGCCGGAGACAAAACACCCGCAGGACGGCCACAAGCAGTCGTGCACCAAGATTGGAACCAGTGGGAGACGTCGGAAAACTGATGACCTCGAGCAAGACAGAGATCCCTTGTTCGAGCGGATCCCACCCCGAGGTCTCTCCCATAGTGGCAAACACAGTACAATCGTCGGTCGCCCATATTAATGTGGTAGTCACTTTGTGGTTAGGGCACGAACTCCACCAAAGAGTGCCTTACTTGATTCAGGAGCCACAGGAAACTTCATCGATCAAACCTATGCTAAGTCGTTGGGTATACCCTGTGAACAAAAAAGCACTCCCGAACCAGTGAAAGCTGTGGATGGAACAGCATTGACGTCGGGAGCAGTGAAACACCATACCCAGCGTTTGTTGATGCAATACGGAGAAGACCACTATGAATACATACAATTTGATTTAATTGATGCCCCCCACTTCCACCTCATTTTGGTTATGCCATGGTTGAATCTGCACGATCCTTTTGTGAATTGGTGTGCCCGGTTGGTAACCATGAGTTCCTCCTTCTGCAAAGACTATTGTAGTGGTATGAAGATCTGTCAGCAGAAGTCTTGGACAACACAACCAGGCCACCTCGCAGGGGGTTGTAGCGTACCACATACTTGTTCCGTTGTCTCTGTCCCTCCGGAGTATGTCCAGTACCAAGAAGTATTCAGCAAACAACACGCAAGTCAGTTGCCCCCGCATAGGGAATATGACTGCCGAATCGACTTGACCCTGGGAGCCACCATTCCATGCAGCCAAGTGTATGCACTGACAGAGCCGGAAACACAACACTTGAAGGAATTCATCGAGGCAAACCTCCAATCGGGATTCATTCGCCCCTCATCCTCACCTGCTTCCTCGCCCCTTTTCTTCATCCCTAAGAAGGAGGGGGACCTTAGGCCTTGTATTGATTATAGGGCGATCACTCGTGTTACAGTAAAGAACCGTTACCCTTTACCACTCATTCCTGTTCTGTTGGATCAATTGAAGGGGGCGCGAGTCTTTACCAAATTGGGTGCCTACCACTTGGTACGTGTTAAACAAGGCGATGAGTGGAAAATGGCCTTTCGCACGAAATTTGGGTTATTTGAATACCAAGTAATGCCCTTCGGGCTGTGCAATGCCCCCGCTGCATTCCAGTTTTTCATGGATGAGGTGCTGCGCGGATATCTCAATGCTTTCTGCATCGTTTATATAGATGACATCCTCATCTACTCCACCACCGTGGATGATCACGTCGGACACATAAGGGCGGTGTTGGAACATTTACAGGAGTATTCCCTCGATGCGAAACTGGAAAAGTGCCTGTTTCACGTGCCGGAGGTCGAATTCCTAGGGTATGTGATTAATGAAAAAGGGTTACGAATGGACATCAAAAAAGTCATGGCTATCACTAAATGGAAGTCACCAAAAAATGTGAAAGAGATCCAAAGCTTTCTTGGGTTCGCAAACTTTTATAGGAGGTTCATTAAGGATTTCTCTAGTATAGTGCAACCCATTACCAAACTACTGAGAAAAGGAGTGACCTTCATCTGGAGTGAGGAAGCCGAGACAGCGTTTCAGGAATTAAAAACAAAATTCACTCAGGCTCTCATCCTATGCCATCCTGACATTCAGCTGCCCTTTGTGTTGGAGGCTGATGCTTCTCAATTCGCTGTAGGCGGTGTATTGTCACAACAACATCCGGACAATGGACAACTCCACCCAGTGGCCTATTTCTCTAAAAAAACTAAACCCCCATGAATGCAACTACAGCATTACTGACAAGGAACTGCTGGCTATAAAACGGGCCTGTGAAGAATGGAGGCATTATCTACTAGGAGCCACCCACACGATAGAGATCTACACGGATCACAGGAACCTGCTTTTCCTGAAAACAGCCCGAGCACTGACTCCCAGACAATTGACGTGGATATTGTTCTTTTCGGATTACGATTTTGTAATCAAATACAGACCTGGTCCACAAAATGGTAAAGCAGACGCCCTCTCCAGGATGAATCACACCAACAAACGTGAAAAAGAAGAGCCGCCCATTATCCTCCAAAACGCGGTATTCCCCTGTCCAGAACAAGCGGCTATCACTACCACCGATTTTTTGGCTGAGGTCAAGACTCACTCAGCGCTCCTAGACCAGCACGCATGGGTCCAAGAAGAACCAAATCTTCGGTCTCAGAAAGGGGACTTCTTGTTTTGCTCCCAGACTCTTTTGCTACCCACCAACGATTTGCGCACCCAAGCACTGACATGGACACACGGTTCCATGATAGGGGGTCATTTGGGTGTGCGCAAGACTATTGCTCTGACCAAACGTCACTTCTGGTGGCCATCTCTCAGACAGGATGTCCTACAGTACATACAGAATTGTGCAGTCTGTGCCCAGGGAAAAACCAGCCACAACAAACCTGCGGGACTGCTCCAATCGATTCCTGTTCCCCCCCTATCCATGGCATACAGTTTCAATGGACTTCATAGTAGAAATGCCACCCAGCAAGGAATACACAGTAGTGTTGGTGGTAGTAGATCATCTAACGAAGATGGGGCACTTCATCCCTATGACGAAAATACCCACATCAGTAGAGTTAGCCTCCAACTTCTTGCAAAAAATCGTATGTCTCCATGGAATTCCTGTTGTCCTAATCACAGACAGAGGATCACAGTTTATCTCTCGCTTTTGGAAGGCTCTGTGCACAGCCATGAAAATTGATGCCCGGTTATCCACCAGTTACTATCCGCAGACCGATGGCAAGACAGAGCGCTTAAACCAGACTCTAGAGCAATACCTCCGATGTTTCACGCTACAACAAGAAGAGGAGTGGAGTACCTTGTTATGGAAGGCAGAGTTTGCATACAACAGCGGAGAACACTCGTCTTTGGGTTGTTCGCCTTTCTACTGTCAAAACGTCTGTCATCCCAACATTCTGCCTTTTGAATGGCCCATCACATTAGATCTCCCTTCCATACGTGAACTTCACTCACATCTGCGAATAGTGTTACAAGATGCCAAGACACAACTAATGAAGGCTCAGTCGGACGACAAACGTTATGCTGACCGAAGACGACAAAAAGAATCTGCATACCAAGTTGGGGATAGGGTTTGGTTGGCGACAAAAAACTTGCGTCTGAAAGGTGTTGTGTAGTTCCTATATACCCTATACAGGAACTGCGCGTTTTGGATAACATAAACTGTGGGTTTGGTGGCGGACTGATTCCGTGCACCCCCACCGGATACGTTAGCCTGTCTGTATCAGCTAGCTCACAGTGCCACTAGAGTCTCCTCTTATCGGGGAGAGAATAGTTCTTGGCAACCTCAGAACATGACAACCCTGATCCCCCAGGATCGTGGAAACAATATACTACCTTTCGCTCAGTCACTCGTGCTCACTTAGTTCGTCTCAGAGAGATAATCAGAATAAACAGGCTGGGTGTTTCAATAAGTATTTATTGAACAGTTGTTATTCTAGTGTAGAATATATGAGCTCCAACAACCATTAGACAGTAGTAGAGATATATGATTAGCAATACTATGAAAGTAAAGGGATGGTATAGTTCTACCATCTTGCAGAAATCATAAATATATACATGTACATAAAACACATGATAAAAAGTGCTACCTAAAAGTGCGTACTAAAGGTGCGTACTAAAGGTGCGTACTCCTACCATGTCTCCCTAACTAGATGTACCTAAATGTACCTAGCATCTATGTAGGTGTTATGCCAAGAATCCCTCTAGGTTCTAGTCAACCCCCATTACCTGAGAGTTAGAGAATGTGGGACCCCGTCCTGGTCTCGAGTTGGACACCCCACGAGGGATGTTAGACCACTGCTAGCTGGAGCGTCTGCATGCAGGAACCTCAGCGTCTCTGGTCAGTGTGTCAGCCGGGAAGCCACGGTCTCCTCTGTCTTTCTAAGCAAGACATGATGCATACATACCCATAGGTCTTCACAGGGGTCCTACCTTGCTGTGTTACTGTGTCGGCCTAAAGGATGACGTTGGGCCTGAACTTTATAAAGAGATATTATACAGGAGATGGTAATCCTACTGTTAGTCCTGCTGTGCTTCCAAGAAGCCTCATGCATAATGTATGAGAATCGAACCAGGGAAAAACCCGCGTTCTGAATGCAGTGTCATATCTGGGTAAAAGGTCAGTGCCTAAGAACCGTTATGTATGTAATGTAGGGAAGAATATAGGTGAAAGGTTTCAGTGTTACCTGCGCCTATATAGGGTACCTATATGGAATATAACACGCACTCCTCTTCCGAAAGGACGACATATGTAACCTATTATTGTACTACCATTCTAACTAGAAATTAGTACGCACAAAGTGTTAAAAACATTTTAAAATGTTTAAAAATTTCTAAAAACATTTTCTAAAAAATTAAAAACGTCTTAAAGCATTTTGCAAGCCCTAGCTCTAAAATGTCCGTTGGTATAGTCCAAATCACTGTAAGCATTATAAAGCCATGTATGCCCCAAAAAAATGAAAGGAATGTCAATTTAGTTTCATAGTTCCAAATTTGAGCTTGTTTAAAAAAGGGTGAATTTCTTCCCAGCACACGACGAGCCAAATGAGTCAAATGTTTGTGTCCTGGCTGGTAGACGCAACATTTCTGTTGCTTGCTCCCGCAGTAGATGGCCCCTGTAACACCTCGCAAAGAATGTCAATTGAGCACCGATGATGTTCCACGCTGTCCGCAGCCGGTACTGTGACAGCCTGTGCGCTGTCCAAAGCCTGGGTGTCAGTGGAGGAGCCAGTGTTCAAACCAACAGGTGCAGATACAACCTGCGGTGGCTCAGGAATGCCGCCATCAACATTGGAATACGCTGGGGACACTGCAGAACATGGGCCGTTATCGGGTCCAGTAACGCATTCACGTCCGGTTGTGCACATGATGGGAGTGTCAAACACAAGTCTAAAACGCATTCTTCTCCGCAAAACAGGCATCGGAGGACAGGTAAGATTCAGTCCATCCAGACTGGTCGAAATGACAAGAACCAAGATGCGCTTAGTTCTCTTAGGCGAGGCGTGCCCAGATGTTGTACCATGCGATCACGGTACTTACGCTCCAGGAGTGCTTTTTCCATCTCCTTGGTGACTGGGACGTCCATTGCGTAGCAGAAAAATAACAATCAGGATTCCCGCTATTAGAAACAGGATCAGCAGAAGTCCTCCAAAGATGCTTCCGAATACGGAATGAATGAAGTTTGGTATAACTCCAAGTACCGTCTGAAAGGTGCTCAGGAGTCCAGAACCTATGGTCTTAAATAGGTGGACTATGCCTGTCGTATCAGACATGTTAAAGATACGATTTACCATTTCTGCTAAATGGAAAGGGCAGTTTGTATGAATGAGCGCCTGTATCTCTGCAGAAGACCTTGCGATCTGGAGATCAAAAGTCTCTCTAGCAGAGATTAAGGGCACAGATTTCTGTAGAAGCATGGCTTTCATTCTGCTTAGAGTATCAAACCGTATTAAAGAAACATTCAGTGAAGGCCATAAAGGTGCCTCCCTGACTGTATGTGTCGGTGGAAACAATACTTGCATACAACAAGTAACCCTGAAGCTCACGGTTACCAGATATGCGATGCCCGGGAGGATTCCACAGCAGCCTTGACTGTTCAGCATCAAGTAACTCCCATTCGAAAGTAGCCTGAATGCTGGAGTAATCACTGCAGCTGGGGCACCCCTCAAATGACAGGATAGGTTCGCTACAGAACCATTACAAGCCGCATGCAGCATTATATCCTGGCATATGAGCGATTCACTTAAAGCATTCTCACAGTTAGTACCGCTCAGAAACACTTCTCAATCCCCACTCCGGCATCAAAATCTGTATGGTAATACCCATGATTCCTTAATGTATTCCTTACCCATTTCGTCATATCTGCCTACTTGCTTTTGTTCAAGGCAATACTGAAACTGAAAAGTAGAGACTGGTAGAGTGATGTGGCCATGGATTAGCCATTCCGTGGATGGTGATTCCGCCACTGTAAATGCTAATCTATCCAGTTTTTCGATACGCAGCATTGTATATTTTTCTCCCCTTTGTGCCATTTCTATCTGTTTATCTGTTAGATTGTATTCAGAAAACAGAGACGTACTGTTGATATAACGCCAAGGCACGTAGCCTGCAAGCAAAGATTGCAGCGTCCAGCTCAATAACATAATAGAACGTAACGCTCCGTACACAAACACGCCATGGAAATCTGGAACCTACTCGACTCTCTTTCGCCCGACATCGCCTTCTTCACAGAGACCTGGACCAACACATCCTCCGCCCCCGACATCAGCACCGCCATCCCAGACGGATACAAGATCCAGAGGAAAGACCGCCCCAACCACCCAGGAGGGGGCCTCGCCATCGCCCACAAGAGCACCCTCCACCTCACCACCTCCAGCGAAACCTTCCCCTCCGCCGAACACCTGCACTTCCAGATCCAGACCACCCCCAAAGCCACACTCCGAGGAACCCTCGTCTACAGACCCCCGGCCCCCGAACACCCTTCGCCACTGCCATCACCGACTTCATCGCACCCCACGCCATCGCCTCAACAAACTACATACTCATTGGAGACCTGAACTTCCACCTCGACAACCCCAGTGACCCCAACTCCACTATCCTTCGTGACAACCTCGCCAGCATCGGACTTAAACAACTCGTCAACACACCGACCCACAGAGCAGGACACACCCTCGACCCCATCTTCGCAGCAGGAAACAGCGTCCATTTCAGCCACACAATGCAGCCGCCATGGACCGACCACCACTGCGTACACTTCGCCATCAACAAACCCAAGGCACCCAAACCAGCCCCATGCCCACCACGAAGGAACTGGAGCAAGGTTACTGACGAGTAACTTAACTCCACCCTCACCCTAGACAACCACACCTGGGCACCCGACGCAAACGGCGCAAACGACGCAGCCAGAGAACTCCACACCTGGATCACCAACTGCGCAGACGAGCTCGCCCCGCTACGCAACCCCGACAGACAACGCCCCAGGAAAGCCACCTGGTTCACAACCGCTCTCCAAGAAGCCAGACGCACCTGCAGACGCCTGGAGAAGAACTGGAGAAACACCAAGACAACCGAAAACCACACCACCTACAAGGACGCCATGACAGACTACCACATCCAGATCAGAGCCACCAAAAGGAACTTCATCCACAACAAAATCCTGGCCAACTCCACCAACTCCAAGGAACTTTTCAGTGTCATTCAAGAATTCACCAACCCACGCATCGAAGCCACAGACATCACCCCATCCCAAGACCTCTGCGACAAGCTTGGAACCTATTTCCACCTCAAGATCAAAGACCTCTACGACAACTTCATCGACCATCCACCAGGCGCCACAGATGGCCCCCCGCCCCCCAGAAGCACCAGCCAGCTCACCATCTCCAACTGGACACCGATTACAGCCGAAGACACCGCCTCGACCATGAAAAGCATCCACTCGGGGGCCCCCACCAACCCCTGCCCCCCTCACATCTACCACAGAGCCGTGGCCGCCATCGCACCCGAACTACAACGCACCATCAACACCGCCTTCAAAACAGGCACCTTCCCAGACGACTGGAAGCGCGCAGAAGTCAGACCCCTGCTCAAGAAGCCCACAGCTGACCCCACAGACCTCAAGAACTATCGGCCCATCTCGCTCCTCCCTTCGCAGCCAAAGTTGCAGAGAAAACAGTCAACAGGAACTGACACGATTCATTGAAGAGAACGCCGTCCTCGAACCGTCCCAATCCGGATTCGAAGCAACCACAGTACAGAAACCGCCCTACTCGCCGCCACAGACGACATCCGCACCCTCCTGGACCAAGGCCACTCCGCAGCCCTCATCCTACTCGACCTATCAGCGGCCTTCGACACCGTCTCCCATCGCACACTAGTCGTCAGACTACACGACGCAGGCATACAAGGAACAGCCCTGGACTGGATCCGATCATTCCTCACCGGAAGAAGCCAAAGGATCAGACTCCCACCCGTCCTCTCCGACCCCACGAAAATCACCTGCGGAGTCCCACAGGGTTCATCACTGAGCCCCACCCTCTTCAACATTTACATGGCCCCCCTCGCAGCCATCATCCAACAACACGGCCTCAACATCGTATCCTACGCCGACGACAGCCAGCTCATCCTCTCCCTCACCAAAGACCCCACCACTGCCAAACTCAACTTCCAGAAAGGAATGCAAGACGTCGCAGTCTGGATGACCAACAGCTGCCTGAAGCTCAACGCCGAGAAGACAGAAGTCCTCGTCCTCGGTACCACCCCTTCTGCATAGGACAGCACCTGGTGGCCGACCGCCTCGGAAGCCCACCTACCCCCTCGGACCACGCCAAGAACCTCGGCATCGTACTCGACTCATCACTCACCATGAACCGACAGGTCAACGCTCGTCACCTCCAGCTGCTTCAACACCCTCCGCATCCTCCGCAAGACCTTCAAGTGGATCACCCCTGAGTCAAGGAAGACAGTCACCCACGCACTCATCACCAGCAGACTGGACTATGGAAACGCACTCTACGCCGGCATCAACAAGTCCCTACTCCGCAAACTCCAGACAGTACAGAACACCGCCGCCAGACTCGTCCTCGGCATCCCCCGACATGAACACATCAGCCAACACCTACGAAGTCTCCACTGGCTCCCCGTGGAGAAAAGATTCACTTTCAAAATCCTCACTCACGCCTACAAATGCCTACACAACAACGGACCCAAATACCTCAACAACAGAATCATCTTCCACGTACCCAAAAGAAACCTCCGATCTTCCAACCTCGCACTGGCCGAAACCCCGCGCATCCACAGAGCCAGAGCAGGCGGAAGATCCTTCTCTCACATTGCAGCCAAGACCTGGAACGAGCTACCGGCAGACATCAGACGCGCCCCCTCCCTGAACACCTTCAGGAAGACCCTCAAGACTTGGCTCTTCGGCTAAACAGATCTGCGGACCCCCCCTCAGCGCCTTGAGACCCTCACGGGTGAGTAGCGCGCTTACAATTCCCTGATTGATTAATTGATTGAACTGTGATTGCCCTTGTTGTAATATGGCCAAATCTTGTTCCAGTATGTCTATCGCAGAAGATACAATGTTGCCTAAGGAATATATCCTGGAGGTCAATGTAGTTAACCCATTGTCTACCACTGCTAGAGATTTTTATAGATTTATACGGTCTATTTCAGGTAACCTCTCTGCGGCCTCTTGTTGTGATATTTTCCATATTTCATTGTAGACAGCATAATAGAAACGTTTCTGACGTGGTTTCCTGGGACCTAGTAAAAAATCCCTAAGATCCTCATCCTGTGACAGTAAGGGTAAGTGTTGTTTCACCTGTGTGAGTGTTGAGGTTTTTAGCCAATCGAGGCACAACTTCACAACACTGTACGATGTCACTACCCGTGGATGTTGTCTCTGTACATTACGTGGATCTGGCCTATGGATACTAAACCCTTCGGTTTTACCCATAAATCTTGCCTGACAACTATTAGTGTCTGTGGGCCAAATCAACCATTTTTTCCAATGGGGGTCTGATCTGTTGTATTGTATAATGTCAATCAACGTAATTTCTTCCTGTGATGAGATGTTACCCTCGGTGTGTGATGGAGTCGGCAGCCGAGGTGTGTTCAAGTCTTTGTTCTTGGCTAGTCCAAGGCAAGACGTCTGTTGCACTGTCTCGTTCAAAAACATGATTTGTTGAGGGATGAGGCATGCTCTAAACAAAGCTTCTGTCCCCTGCACCTGCGATTCTCTAACCCCAGACTGATTTTAAGTCTATGGTGTCTTTCCATAAGTCGAAACCTTGTTCAGACAGCTGGGCAATAAAGGCAGCAGAGTAAATCTGTTTGGTATTTGTCAACATATTTTTCTGTGCTGATGTTGGTGCAACCTTATAATAATATGAGGCTGGGTCAGACATATTGAACCCTGAAAAATATGGAAACTTCTGTGCAAATGTTTTTGAACTGCCTTTCGGCGGTGTTGGACAATGTTCCCACTTGGTGGTATGTGAACACATTTCTAGGATTTGCAGATATATGCAGAAAATGATGACCATAATGTTGATAACAATACATACTATTGAAATCTGATGTGCTTTCCAATGTTTCACTATTAGAAAATGCAGCAGATTTTTCCAAATCAGACAACATGTTATTAACAGTTTCAAAAGCCCAATCATCGGAAAATGTACTTGAGGTAATGATATCACTTAATGATATTTTAAATAAATGTGGAATTTTTAAAAGTTCGGTCGGGCCGAATATATCGAAATCAACCTTGTCCCTCACTATACCATCCGGTATAGGAACTGCTGTAATGTTCACTGATGACAAGTCTCTTTGTTCTCCATGAGATGATTGATGTGGTTTTAAAATTAAATTCACCTTTTGGGCTGCAGAGCTTTGTCGAATGTATTGTCCATTAATAAGCATGTTAAAAACTATTACTAAGCCTAACCAGAAAAAAAAGAAAAGCACCCCGGTAATTATCCATAGTTCTACCCATGGTGATACCAGGTAAGTTCTTCTAAGAAAGTTCAGAAAGTCTTTTACTTGCTGCTTGCGTGATTTTTGGGCTGGCGTCGTTTCATGTTCACTTGGATCCAAAGAAAACGGATCAAAGTTTATGAAGTAGCCAGAAGCAGTTCGATCAATTGTTGGAATTGCATCAGGATTTGTTGAAATCGTACTTTGCTGTTGTCGAGGCACGTTAATGCAGACGTCTGTATTTGGTCTGACATCAATTTGTCTTTGATTTTGAGTTTGATTTTGAAGTTGAGCTTCAGGTTCAAGGGGAACGAGTTCCATAGCATTGTTGCATAGTCCATCATTCCGTACAGGTGACTCTTCGAACGTGATAAGTCTTTCCGTTTGAACTTCTTGGAATGTAGCGAGAGGAGGTCGTCTGCTACTTAGGGGTCCACGTGGCCTATTGCTCAGTATCGGCCACATAGTGTGGTTTGATTAGGTCGATTGAGACAAATCTTTTTTCAGGCAAGAGGCGGTAGAAGTACAGTTCTTGTTCCTTCAATTGCTAGGACCGGTACAGGCTTTCTGTAGGATGGCCCAAATTCTTTCTTGTCCGCTATTTTTTCTCTGACCAGATCCCCGACTTTTGGGATCCAGACAGGTCTTGCTGTGACTGATTTGACTTCCCCAGTGGCGGTCTGCTTCAGAAGGACATTACTTTGTTGTGTCCTGGATTCATTTAAATCCTTTAAAACAGCCAAACGATCATGGATGTCAAAAGGCTTTTCATCCGCCACTGTGCCTTCACAATCAAGATCAGGTACCCACATTCTTGTCCCAAATAGGACCTCATAAGGAGTGACCCCCCCAGAAAACTTCTTGGCATGTTGTTCAATGCTCTCTGGACTCCATACAAGTGTTTTACCCAACTTTCACCCGTGCCTAATACTCTAGCTGTTAAAGATTGCTTTAAGTCCCAGTTTTTTCTCTCCACAACCAAATTTCCCTCGGGATGGTATGGAGATGAGTACCGCAATGCTACACCCAATCCTCGCATGGCCTCCTTGTAAGCCTGAGAGCTAAACTCGTGGCCCTGGTCAGAATGTAATGTACCAATTGCGTATGTCCCTATGAAGACTTGCAAATCTTTTATAATAGTTCGAGCGTCAGCCATGCACTAGGGCCACACCCATAGGAATCTTGAGCAGGACGCACACAAACGGACAATCTGATGCTGTCTAATAATGGGATTTGAGCTCGGCGTGCTGTGGTGGCCCCATTTATCTGTTGACAGATATCGCACTTTAAGACGAAGTCTTTGGTCTGCTTTGTTAACCCAGGCCACCAATAGCGTTGTTTCAACAATGAAACAGTCGCCGTAACTCCTGCATGTGCAGAACCTATCCCTTCGTGTGCTGCTAGAATTAAACCTAACCTACGATCCATATTTGGAATTACTCTATCCCCCACTCCAGGAATTTGAGCAAATGGAATGTTATTGGCATCTAACTTGTAGGAGTACTTGAGTGGAAACTTCTTTGGTAGTGCTTTGCTGTTTTTGCGTGAAGCAATGACAGCTACCATAATCTCACCGTCTATTCTCGTTTTAGAACGAGTGATTGCAGCTACGGAAGCCGTGCGTACAGCCCCCTTTGCGGCTTCATCAGCCAATGAATTCCCTTCAACGTGAACACCATCACGCTGATGACTCAGTGTATGTATCACGTGAGCCCTCGGTAGTTCGGTTTTCAACTCCACTACCTGTTCCCATAGCATTTTATGCTTAATTGTGCCACCTTTTGCATCTTTGAACCCATTTTTAACCCAGTACTGCAAATATTCATTGTAAGACTGCACACAGTAAAAGGAATCGCACGCAATTAGTGTGGGGAATTCTCGATCCGTATTCACTAGTGCCAGTATCAGCACTTTTAACTCTGCCTACTGTGCCGTGCAGTCTCCTAGAGACTGTGTTTTTGTGCAACAGGGGTGGAACTTTCCATCCCGCATACGACCTTTAACAATTGCACATGCTGCGCTATATTGTTGCTTACTTCCTATGGCCGGTTGAGCAGATCCGTCAATGTAAATAATATATTCATACTGATCAAGAGGCATTATTTCGTTGGGCAGAGGATATTCTTGTTCGTATTGCAGAAATGCTTGTGTCTTTAAATTTGGGTCGTACCTGTATTCTACGTCTCTTGCAGTGAGAGAGTTAGCCCATTGTATCCATCTCGGATGTAATGCTTTAGCGTTTGGAACGCTTGCCTTTGTCGCAGCCTCTAAGGCTGGAACCGGAGTAACTACTATTATTCGTTTCCCCTGAGCCAGTGCTCTTTCTCTCACTACAGCAGTCTGTACTGCTGTTAGAATCTTTTCTGTAGATGCGAAGCGAATCTCAGCATTTGTGTACAAATGCGATTTTGGATGCAATTGGTACTGTCTCACCTTCATTATATGTTAGATAGGTGTACCCAGATTGACCCGCTATTATACGGATCACCAGGTTGTGTACGTTTACGTGTGTCTATAAGTTTTTGGAAGCTATCATGTCAGCTTGTAAGGAACGAAGTGTATCTGTGTGTTCCTGTGTCCATTGTCTTACTGAAAAATCAGGTTTTATTAAATCGTAGAAAGGTTTTACTCTTTCTGCGTAATCCAAAATGTATGTTCTACCAAAATTTAGGAATCCCAGAATTGACTGTAAGTTTTTAAATGATTTTGGAGGTTGGAGCAGCGCGCAGTTTTCTAAAAAATTGGCTACTAGACTTTTCCCTTCACTTGAAAGCTCATATCCTAAAAACAGGACACTGAGATGGGCAATTTTTGATTTTTTAAAGTTGAATTTGTAGCTCTCAGATGAAAATCCCAAAATTATGGTATTCACTCTGTTCAAGTGTTCCTCTAGGTCATCGTCCGTCAGATAAATGTCATCCACATAGGACAATGCCTCTTCATCCAAATTTTGAAGTAACTCTGTTACCCTTGCAGAAAACAACCCCGGGCTGTTCCTATACCCTTGGGGGAGTCGACAAAATTGCCGCTGGGACCCTAACGCTGAGAATGCTGTTAGATGCCTGCTTCCAGGCGCTATATTTTGGCAGAAAAATCCATTTGAGATATCAAGTGTTGTTTTATATTTTTTCCGCACTATGTTATTCATTAATGCGGCACTGTGTGCATTTTGGACTGCAAATGTCTTAGTGAAAGTGTTTAAATGTCTGTAATCTAAAACTAGACGATCTGAGTTGTCCGGTTTCATGACAGGAAACAAAGGATTGTTCATTGGTGAGGTGCAAGTTTCAATCACCCCTTGGTATTCAAGTTGATCTAAGATCTCCCTGACCTGTTTTTAGCTTCTTGCTTTATTGGATACTGCCTCTGAGCAGTTGGAGTATTTTTAAAGGAATTATGTGGTGGGTTGAATCCTTATCCCATCCAACATGGTTTTTGTATAATGCCGGAGCCTGGGCTACCGCCCACTCCTGCGCGTATGTGTGTTGTAAATGCCTGGGAATATGGTCTGAGAATGCCGGAAGAATTACCGATTCTCCTTTAGGGCAATCCATGATGAATGCTGGCGGCCAATCTTGTTCAGCTAATAAAATGTCATAGCCAAACGTCAGGTTCTCCCAAAAGAGACCTCTCACTGTTCTACACTTGTCCCTCTCCATCTGGAGCGTTATTTCATATACTTTATGTCGGACACTTACCCTAGTATCGGTTGTTTCTACCGTGATATAATCATTCAAGTCCACTGTCACCAGAAATTCCTTCAGGTTCTGGCGAGCTATTGTTACTTCTGCCGCACTGTCTAACATCGTCAGAGCCTATTCCCCGTTCAGTAGTCGAGTCCTCAGAATTCTGGGCATGTCTGATCTTTAGACCTGCAACTTTCTTCTTTTTGAACTGTGGCTTTTGCTTTGGTTTCTCTTCTTTTTTAGAAGTGTAATCTTGAGCGTGCTGCTTGTCTCTGGACTTTATACACTCTTCTTGTCTTTCTGACCGTCCTTCCCTCTCTGAGTTTTTCGATGAACCCTGAAAGGAACGACAGGAACGTGTATCAGTATCCTGATACCTGTCAGGTTTCCTAATATCATCCCTATTCCAAAGGTTGTACCTCTTTTCGGAGGGCTCCTGTGAAGGAGATGTACCTTGGGATTGAGATCTGTTTCCTTTAAAGTTTTGTTGTTTTTTATTGTCCCACTTCTTCTTAGTTGAAGCAGGTGTCTGCTTAGAAGGGTCCTTTTCAGGACTGCCCATCAGTTGTGGTTTTAAAGCTTTCCCACTAATGATGGGATACCATGAGTTTTGGTATAAATGGCAGCAAAGACTGTACCCCAAGTGGTACAATCCTATACTTCTGGTGTTATCCCCATGGGCAAGCAGATTGTTAGCATTCTGTGCTTTTCATATGGGGTAGTATTCGGGAATACTGCCTCTAGCTGAGTTATTTTCTGAGCTACCCAGAATGGTATTTGTTCACGTTTTGTGGGCATTTTACCCATTACCGCGTGTAATGTTTGTGGTGTGATTTTAGTTGCTGTACCCTGAATTTGAGTTCCATTTGTTGCAACTATTGCTGGTTGGACTGTAAGTGTCCTCATGACGAATTGCGTCATGTTCCTTTAGATTTTAATTAAATCTTTATGTTGTATGAGTAAGTCTCCTTGTGGCATTGTGTCAATGTCAGGATGTGGTGTGTAGGCTGCTAATATCGGCCATGTTGCCCCTTCTCTTCCGAGCGGGCCTAGTCTTACTCTTCTTCTTGTGTGGGGTAGGGCGCCTTTAAACCAGTATAAATGTTCCTGGTATGTGAGCGGAACCTCAATGTCCTCAAACTGACAATATTCCGCTGGTGCATCTCCCTCTGTGTAAGAGTGAAATGTTTTTGTTCTTGCATTTGCTGCTGGGAATGTAACCCACGAATAAAATACCTCTGTTCGGTTTGATTCGTGTGCCTCAATCATGAAAACTACTGTGCTACCCCTAGGTGTTAAACCATGCTCTAGCTGTTTCAGGGTGACTGTATTTCTAAAATTTGGTGCAATTTGTATTGCATTTGCATCTTCCTCATCAGTGAGGGGAAGTGCTTCTTGCATTAGGTCTAACTCCTGGTTAGTCATTGTTTTTAGTACACTAAATAACTTTTCAAGGGAACCAAGATAAGGTGTTTATGCACAATTTTAGGAACACTGTGTCCTTCAAGCTTGATTAATAACCAACAGCCAATAAATAGGATTTTTAGCCTACTCAGCTGTGGCGGAGTTTATGCCCACCCTCTCCAGACGTCTCTGGTGTTTTGTGAGTAGGGGTCTCTGAGAATAGCACGACTGAACTACTCAGAATCTACTATTAACCCTTTGGGTGCTCATGATGGAATGGTTCCGTCATGAGCACCAGTGCTCCTGTGCTCATGACGGAACCATTCCGTCATGAGCACAGGCTCACAAAATCCCTCTGCTGCAGACAGCAGAGGGATTTCCTTTTTTTGCCTGGGGAGGTGGGGAAGAGCTTCCCCAACCTCCCCAGGACTATTTTTGGATTTCCTTGCAACGACGATCGCGCGCATGGCGCGCGATCGTCATAGCAATGAAAACGAAACTGAAACTTAGTTTCAGTTTCACAGTTTCGGTGGTTGTGGGGCTATCTCAGCCCCCGAGCACCGAAACAGATGGGAGAGGTATCGTTGGAAAGGGGAGAATCTCCCCTTTCCAATGGTACACTTCCCTAGTGGATCCCTGCTTGGGGGTCACCCCAGGAGGGTGATTCCCAAGCAGGGATCCACCCACTAGCACCAGGGAGGGGGGAGCGGCCCTTGGGCAAGGGCCTTTGCTCCCCCCATACATTTTGGGCACAAACAGTCTTTCTGCCCCCCCTGGGGAGCAGATGGGGGCAGTAGCCCCCAATCTGCCCCCCCGGGGAGGCAGAAAGCACCCTAGACCAGGGATTATTTTTCTATAGGCCAGGGGTGGGGGCTGCCCAGAATGGGCATCCCAATGCCCCCACCCTACCCCCCCAAAGAAGGCAAAAGAATTTCTGCCCCTCCCAGGAGGCAGATGGGGGCAATAGCCCCTGATCTGCCCCCCGGGGGGGGGGGGGTTGGCAGAAAGCCCACTAGGCACCAGGGTTTTTTTTTTTTTTATATGTAGGGGTGGGGGCTGCCCAGAATGGGCATGCCAATGCCCCCACCCAAAAAAAATGGTACAGTCTTTCTGCCCCCCCCCTGGGAGGCAGATGGGGCAATAGCCCCTTATCTGCCCCCCGGGGGGCAGAAAGCCCACTAGGCAACAGGGATTTTTTTCTTCCAAAGTTCGGGGTGGGGCTGCCCAGAATGGGCATGCCAATGCCCCCACCCCCCTCTGCAAAAAATGCCACAGACTTTCTGGCCCCCCAGGAGGCAGATGGGGGCAATAGCCCCTGATCTGCCCCCCGGGGGGGGTTGGCAGAAAGCCCACTAGGCACCAGGGTTTTTTTTTTATATGTAGAGGTGGGGGCTGCCCAGAATGGGCATGCCAATGCCCCCACCCAAAAAAAAATGGTACAGTCTTTCTGCCCCCCCCTGGGAGGCAGATGGGGCAATAGCCCAGAATGGGCATGCCAATGCCCCCACCCCCCTCTGCAAAAAATGCCACAGTTTTTCTGGCCCCCCAGGAGGCAGATGGGGGCAGTAGCCCCTGATCTGCCCCCCAAGGGGGCAGAAAGCCCACAAGGCACCAGGGATTTTTTTTTAATATACGTAGGGGTGGGGTTGCCCAAAATGGGTATTCCAATGCCCCACCCCCCAAAAAATTGCTACAGTCTTTCTGCCCCCCCTGGAGGCAGATAGGGGCAAAAGCCCCTTATCTGCCTCCCGGGGGGGGGGCAGAAAGACCAATAGGCATCAGGCAATCTTTTTTTTTTAATTCAGGGGTGTGGGCTGCCCAGAATGGGCATGCCAATGCCCCCACCATGCCCCAAAAAATGCCCTAGTCCCCCCAGGAGACAGATTGGGGCAGTAGCCCCGGATCTGCCCCCCAGGGGGCGTCAGAGAGCACACTAGGTGCCAGCGATTACGCTGGCTTTTTTATGCGTGGGGGCTGCCCAGAATGGGCATACCAATGCCTCCACCCCCCAAACTAATAGCCACAGTCTTTCTGCCCCCCTTGGGGGGATATCAGGGCAACCCCCCCCCCCCACTAGGCATGGCCTTGTTTTTAGCAATGTGCCTACCTGTGGATTTTGGGCCCTTGTGCAGCCGGCACATAGGAAACCTAGCGCCCCTACCTCCCACCCAGCGTTCCCCCAGGTCTCCCAATAAAAACGGTACATCACTCGCGTGGGTGGGTCAAGTACCCGCGACAGGCAAGGGCCCAAAAAGTATTGTGGAGACATCAAAATTACCTATCACAAAACGATCTGCTTTTGCAAGGGGGGGTCACATGAGTTTTTGGTCCCGGGCTTGGCGGCCATCTAGAGAAACCTACTATACCCACACATTTCTGAAATCTAGAGACTCGGGGGAGTCCAGGGAGGTATGGCTTGCTTGGATCTCCCAATGTTTCCCTACCCAGAATCCCCTGCAAACCTCAAATTTTGATGAAAAAATCAACTTTTTCTCAAATTTCTGTGTGGGAAAGTTGTAGGATCACCGGTCTGACACAAATTTCCTACCACCCAGCGTTTCCCCAGGTCTCCCTATAAAAATGGTACCTCACTCTCACCATGCAAGCCATACATCGCTGGACTCCCCCGGGTGTCTAGTTTTAAGAAATGTGTGGCTTTGGTAGTTTCCCAAGGTGGCCGCCGAGCCCGGGGCCAAAAACCCAGGTGACCCCCCCCTTTGCAAAACCAGGTTGTTTTGTGATAGGTAATTTTGATGTCTCCTCAATACATTTTGGGCCCTTGCCTGTAGCGGGTACTTGACCCACCCACTCGAGTGAGGTACCATTTTTATCATGAGACCTGGGGGAACGCTGGGTGGTAGGAAATTTGTGGATCCATGGAGATTCCAGAACTTTCCCACACAGACATTTGAGAAAAATTTGATTTTTTCAGCAGAATTTGAGGTTTGCAGGGGATTCTGGGTAGGAAAACATTGGGGGCTCCAAGCAAGCCATATCTCGCTGGACTCCCCCGGGTGTCTAGTTTTCAGAAATGTGTAGGTTTGGTAGGTTTCCCAAGATGGCCGCCGAGCCCGGGGCCAAACACCCAGGTGACTCCCCTTGCAAAACCAGGTTGTTTTGTGATAGGTAATTTTGATGTCTCCTCAATATGTTTTGGGCCGTTTCCTGTCGCAGGCACTAGGCCTACCCACACAAGTAAGGTACTATTTTTCTCGAAAGACTTTGAGGAATGCGGGGTGGGTGGAATTTTGTGGATCCACACAGATTCCATAACTTTCCACCACAGAAATGTGAGGAAAATGTGTTTTTTTTTTACAAAGTTTGAGGTTTGCAAGGGATTATTGGTAACAGAACCTGGTGAGAGCCAGACAAGTCACCCCATCCTGGATTCCCCTGGGTGTCTAGTTTCCAAAAATGTATAGGTTTGCTAGGTTTCCCTAGGTGCCGGCAGAACTAGGGTTCAAAATCTACAGCTAGGCTCTTTGCAAAAAAAGGGTCAGTTTTCACTGTGAAAATGTGGTGTGTCCACATTGCGTTTTGGGCCGTTTCCTGTTGCGGGCACTAGGCCTACCCACACAAGTGAGGTACCATTTTTCTCGGGAGACTTTGGGGAATGCGGGGTTGTTGGAATTTTGTGGATCCATGCAGATTCCAGAACTTTCCACCACAGAAATGTGATGAAAATGTGTTTTTTTTTTTTTACAAAGTTTAAGGTTTGCAAGGGATTCTGGGTAACAGAACCTGGTGAGAGCCAGACAAGTCACCCCATCCTGGATTCCCCTGGGTGTCTAGTTCTCAAAAATTTATAGGTTTGCTAGGTTTCCCTAGGTGCCGGCAGAGCTAGGGTTCAAAATCTACAGCTAGGCACTTTGCAAAAAAAGGGTCAGTTTTCACTGTGAAAATGTGGTGTGTCCACGTTGCATTTTGGTCCGTTTCCTGTCGCGGGCACTAGGCCTACCGACACAAGTGAGGTACCATTTTTCTCGGGAGACTTTGGGGAATGCGGGGTGGGTGGAATTTTGTGGAACCACGCAGATTCTAGAACTTTCCACCACAGAAATGTTAGGAAAATGTGTTTGTTTTTTTAACAAAGTTTGAGGTTTGCAAGGGATTCTGGGTAACAGAACCTGGTGAGAGCCAGACAAGTCACCCCATCCTGTATTCCCCTGGGTGTCTAGTTTTCGAAAATGTATAGGTTTGCTAGGTTTTCCTAGGTGCCGGCAGAGCTAGTTCAAAATCTACAGCAAGGCACTTTGCAAAAAAAGGGTCCGTTTTCACTGTGAAAATGTGGTGTGTCCACGTTGCATTTTGGTCCGTTTCCTGTCGCGGGCACTAGGCCTACCGACACAAGTGAGGTACCATTTTTCTCGGGAGACTTTGGGGAATGCGGGGTGGGTGGAATTTTGTGGAACCACGCAGATTCTAGAACTTTCCACCACAGAAATGTTAGGAAAATGTGTTTGTTTTTTAACAAAGTTTGAGGTTTGCAAGGGATTCTGGGTAACAGAACCTGGTGAGAGCCAGACAAGTCACCCCATCCTGTATTCCCCTGGGTGTCTAGTTTTCGAAAATGTATAGGTTTGCTAGGTTTTCCTAGGTGCCGGCAGAGCTAGTTCAAAATCTACAGCAAGGCACTTTGCAAAAAAAGGGTCCGTTTTCACTGTGAAAATGTGATGTGTCCACGTTGCATTTTGGGCCGTTTCCTGTCGCGGCCACTAGGCTTACCCACACAAGTGAGGTACCATTTGTCTCAGAAGACTTTGGGGAATGCAGGGTGGGTGGAATTTTGTGGATCCCCGCAGATTCCAGAACTTTCCACCACAGAAATGTGAGGAAAATTTGTTTTGTTTTTTTTACAAAGTTTGAGGTTTGCAAGGGATTCTGGGTAACAGAACCTGGTGAGAGCCAGACAAGTCACCCCATCCTGGATTCCCCTGGCTGTCTAGTTTCCGAAAATGTATAGGTTTGCTAGGTTTCCCTAGGTGCCGGCAGAGCTAGGGTTCAAAATCTACAGCTAGGCACTTTGCAAAAAAAGGGTCAGTTTTCACTGTAAAAATGAAGTGTGTCCACGTTGTGTTTTGAGCCGTTTCCTGTCGCGGGCACTAGGCCTACCCACACAAGTGAGGTACCATTTTTATCGGGAGACTTATGGTAACACAGAACTGTAGAGCAACTGTTATTACCTATTGACTTTCGATGCATTTCTGCCTTCCAAATGAAAGACAATGTGTAAAAAAGAAGTCACTTTGAAAAATGTCCTATAATTCTCATGCTAGCATGGGTACTCATAATTTTGGAAATGTGCTAATAGCTACTGTTCCTAAACTCTATATTTTGTTCCAATTTCAGAAATACATAGGTGTCTTTCATCCCGATTTTTCACTATATATATTTTCCCAAATTAATTGCTATATACCCGGTACATAATAAAAAACCATTGCAAGACGCTGCTCAGTTATTGGCTCTGGGTTCGTAGGGTTCTTGGTGAACCTACAAGTCCTATATATCCCCACAACCAGAAATGTCCAGCGGATGTAACAGTATATTGCTTTCAAACATCTGTCATAATTAGAAGAAGTTACAGGTGAAAACGTTCGCACAAATGGCTGTTTATTTTTCCTATTTTCAACTGTTAGTTTCTATAAAGAAACCTTGAAGGATCTACACAAATGACCCCTTGCTGAATGCAGAATTTTGTCTACTTTTCTAAAATGTATAGCTGTCCAGGATCCATTATTGCTTTCATACCCATTTCTACCATTAACTGGAAGAAGGTTGAAATCACAAAAAATAGCAAAAATAGGCTATGCCCCAGTAAAATGCCAAAACTGTGTAAAAAATGTTGGTTTTCTGTCAAAAGTCTGTCAGTCCCTGGAAGCTGGGAAAATTGTGATTTCAGCCCCACAAACCCTTTGTTGATACCATTTGCAGGGGAAAAAACAGATGCTTTCATTTGCAGCACTTTTTTCCCATTTAAAAAAAAAAAAAATAATTACCGGTATTTTGGCTAATTTCTGGGTCCCCTCCAGGAGAATCCACAAACCCTGGGTACCTTTAGAATCCCCATGATGTTGGAAGAAAAGGACGCAAATTTGGCGTGGATACCTTATGTGGTCAAAAAATTACAGGGGCCTAAGCGCGAACTACCCCAAATAGCCAAAAAAAAGGCTTAGCACAGGGGGGGAAAAGGCCTAGCAGCGAAGGGGTTAAATAAGTACCCAACCAACGTTGGGCTCCATGCCATGTAGTTCCTATATACCATATACAGGATATGCGCGTTTTGGATAACATAAACTGTGGGTTTGGTGGCGGACTGATTCCGTGCACCCCCACCGGATACGTTAGCCTGTCTGTATCAGCTAGCTCACAGTGCCACTAGAGTCTCCTCTTATCGGGGAGAGAACAGTTCTTGCCAACCTCAGAACATGACAACCCTGATCCCCCAGGATCGTGGAAACAATATACTACCTTTCGCTCAGTCACTCGTGCTCACTTAGTTCGTCTCAGAGAGATACACAGAATAAACAGGCTGGGCGTTTCAATAAGTATTTATTGAACAGTTGTTATTCTAGTGTAGAATATATGAGCTGCAACAACCATTAGACAGTAGCAGAGATATATGATTAGCAATACTATGAAAGTAAAGGGATGGTATAGTTCTACCATCTTGCAGAAATCATAAATATATACATGTACATAAAACGCATGATAAAAAGTGTAACCTAAAAGTGCCTTCTAAAGGTGCGTACTAAAGGTGCGTACTCCTACGATGTCTCCCTAACTAGATGTACCTAAATGTACCTAGCAACTATGTAGGTGTTATGCCAAGAACCCCTCTGGGTTCTAGTCAACCCCCATTACCTGAGAGTTAGAGAATGTGGGACCCCGTCCTGGTCTCGAGTTGGACACCCCGCGAGGGATGTTAGACCACTGCTAGCTGGAGCGTCTGCATGCAGGAACCTCAGCGTCTCTGGTCAGTGTGTCAGCCGGGAAGCCACGGTCTCCTCTGTCTTTCTAAGCAAGACATGATGTATACATACCCATAGGTCTTCCCAGGGGTCCTACCTTGCTGTGTTACTGTGTCGGTCTAAAGGATGACGTTGGGCCTGAACTTTATGAAGAGATATTATACAGGAGATGGTAATGCTACTGTTAGTCCTGCTGTGCTTCCAAGAAGCCTCATGCATAATGTATGAGAATCGAACCAGGGAAAAACCCGCGTTCTGAATGCAGTGTCATATCTGGGTAAAAGGTCAGTGCCTAAGAACCGTTATGTATGTAATGTAGGGAAGAATATAGGTGAAAGGTTGCAGTGTTACCTGCGCCTATATTGGGTACCTATATGGAATATAACAAAGGGACAAATAAGTTTAAACCCAAATACGATGGCCTTTACCCCATTACCAAACTAATAAATCCAGTGGCAGTGAAACTCCTTCTGCTCTCATCCTGGCGGATTCATCCCGTCTTCCATGTCTCTCTCTTACGCCCTTGCCAAGCGCTCACCCGCCTGCCAAATAAGCCTCCTCCATTAGACCTAGACGAAGAGAAGGAGTATGAGGTGCGGGGTGTTCTTGATTCCAAGCTGGTGAGGGGGAGGGTCCGGTACTTGATTGATTGGAAGGGTTACGGCCCTGAGGAACGGTAATGGGAGCCTGCGCAAAACCTCAACTACCCCCACTTGTTGCGGCGTTTTCATGCCCAATTCCCTGCCAGGCCTGGTAGCCCGCCGAGACGGCGGTCCTTGCGGGGGGGGGGGAGGGTACTGTAAGGTTCATAGCGGGAGTGAGGCGGGGTCCAAGTAGACACTTCCCGACACACATGCGAATGGGAAGCGCATACTACAATCCCCAGCAACCCCTGGGGCGCACACAGGAAGTAACTCAGGAGGCATCGGAAGGAATAAAACCTTCCTGGTTCTGGGAAACGGTGCTTGTCATTCCGTTTCCTTCAAGGATACCTGGACTTGCCTTCCCGTGTACTTTTGTCTTAACCCGATCTCCGAGCTGCATCGTTTTGTGTCCCGCGCTGGGTTTGCGCTGGATGCTTTCCGCTTTGCCTTGCGGAGGCGATTTACCATGCAGGAAGCGGAGCTCTGCTTTCTCACCGACAGACTTCTCCCCCACCGGCCGGCAGGCTTGCTGGCAGTTACCTCGGAGGAGTCCCTTTTCCTTCCTGTCCCTGTACGCTGCATAAGAGAGTTCTCAGTCTGCCTATGAACCCTGGAATACCGCATCTGCTCCTGTGACGTAACAGAGAGCAACCGAGGCCTCAACAGATAAGTCTCTGTTACGCTTGGTGTTGACATTTGTTTGTTTTCTTATTGTTTGCTTTGTTGAACCTTGGGACCTTTTTGCCTGTGCTTTGTATGGTCCATGGTGCGTACTCTCGGGTGCAGAGTGCCCCTGTTGTTGAACCTTCTTGGATCCTTGACATTGACAGTCTACATTTAAGTTTGCTGCATATTTTGCTTATGTTCCAAGTCTTGCTAATAAGTGTGGCCACTTACAACATTGGTACTTGCTGGGATTGTGAGTATGTCTTCCTAGTGAGAGAGTCTTTTATTAGGAGACTAGGTAATGGTATGTGTGGGTTCTGATTGTTGTCCCCTCTCTTGCATACAGGTTTCTTCAGACCAGGTCTGCAGCCTAGGGTGTTTTTGGTGTGTTCTACATCCTGGTGGAACTGGCCCGCGAACCTGCAGCCCAGCAGTGTTTATTGCTTTATCCCATCTCCCCTTTTCCCATATGCACTGCTTATCAGAGGAGTAGTGTTTCATTTCTTCTCTGTGGGGCAGTGTGGGTGGGAATTGGGGGGGTCCAGTGTCGAGTCCATCATCCCCGCTGGGCGTTCTAGAAGGTTATTGACTCCTTGCTTGCCTGGCCCGACAAGAGGACAGGTGGGAGGGCATAGGTGCATTGAACTTGGGCAGGCGCGGGTGAGGTGGCAGGGACACGCAGCAGCCATCTGACCATGCTAGGCAGGTGGGAGGGGCAGGTGGCTGCTCAACAGAACACTCAGAGTAGATAGGAGGGTGGCAGGTCCATGGAATATGGTTGACAGAAATGAGGGAGCAAAGGCATGCACACAGACATCAGAGGACAGGGGAAAGGAGAGTAGTGGCAGCAAGCTAAGCACAGAGGCTCAGCAGGAGGACAATGATGCTGCATAGAATTGGGGAATGGAGGGCAGGAGGAGTGGGCAGGGACATCGAGCTAAATGGAAAGCAGTGGCAGCACACCGGACCATGCAGGGCAGGAGGGAGGGGCTGGTCCATGGACTCGGACAACAGAGGGTAGGGGGAGGTGGATGGGGCAGCAAGCTAACTGTTTAGGGTAGCAGGAAGGGCAGTGGCAGATCAACAACAACACACAGCTGTAATGAGAGAGCAGGGTCATGGACATGGACAATGGATGGCAAGGAGAGGGGGCAGGAGCAGCAAGTTTGGGTGGGGGTAGCCTAATGCCAGGCTAGGCCCTGCGTTTAACCGCACTCCCACTGTGCATTGTGATGGGCATCTTACTTCTCATTAAAAAAAACCTTTAGAAATTCACTGAAAAAACCAAAGGTTACAGGGACATTATAGTTAGGAAATATAATATAAAAAACCTTAGAAATTCACTGAAAAAAACAAAGGTTACGGGGACATTATAGTTAGGCTCAGATTTCACTCGTACAAAACCAGTGAGATTCAGCATTTCTAGATAGCTGAGCTAACTATAACTTGCGCCACTGCAATACACTGCTTATGACCTCACATTTTACATCACTCATGACATGGTCAGTGACATCACTGATGAAATCTCAAGTGACATCACTGATGATCATCCACAAAATCACCAGCATACCCACTCACACCTCCATAGAATCTTTCATGAACCCACCCCCACACAACGATTCACAAATCCATTCACAGACCCATACCAGTACACACACACCCACTCACTGATTCATAGATCTACACACAAATCCACTCACTCACCCACACAGCCACTCATACATCCACTCACTCACTAATACAGTCACTGATATATCCACTCATATACCCATACCGCCACTCACACACTGAGTCAGTCACCCATAGAGCTACTCACACACCTACTCACTCACCCATACAGTCAATCACACAACCGCTTACTCACCCATACAGTTACACACACACCCACTTTCTTACTCATACATATACTAACACGTACTCACTCACCTTAACAGTCACTGACACAATCACACATGCACCCATACAGCCACTCTCACATTCACTCACCCATACAGTCACTCATGTACCCCATCACTCACCTATACTGCCTTTCACATACCCAGTTACTCACCCATATACCACTGACATATCCACTCAAACACCCACACAGCCATACACACACTCACTCACTCATGCTGCCCCTCATAGACACACACTCACTAACCCATACAGCCACTGACTCACTCATTCACTCATTCAAAAAGGCAGTCGCACACACCATCACCCACCCACTCAGATACTCATACTGGTACTCAGACAACCAATGAATACCCCATACAGCCACTAATGTACCCACACACACACACACACACACACACACACAGGCACTTAGACACCAACTGACAGACAGATACAAACATTCACAAAACCAGTCACTCACCCACACATTCACTGAGACACCTAATCCCTCACTTATGCAGTCAGTAATGCACCCACTGAATCATCCCTACTGTTATATTTCATATAGGTACCCCGATATAGGTCTAGGTAACATCATAACCCTTCACCTACATTCTCTCCTATACTACGTACATAACGGATTTGAAGGACTGACCTTTTACCCAGTTACAGTACTACACACAAGTACGTAGGGTTTTTCCCTGGACACTGGCCTCATAAATTATGCATGAGGATTCTTAGTTTCTTGGAATCACAGCAGGACCATCATCTCCTGCATAATAACTGTGTATAAAGTTCATTCCTGACGTCATCCTAAGTCCGACACTGGCACAGCAAGGTAGAACCCATGGGGATACCTTAGGGTATATAAACACCACATCTTGCTGAGATAGAGAGAGGAGATCAGGACTTCCCGGCCGACACACTGACGCAAGACGTTGAGGTTCCTGCATGCAGATACTCCAGCTTGCAGTGGTCTGACATCCCTTGCGGGGTGTTCAGCTCGAGACCAGAATGGGGTCCCGCAGTCTCACATCAGGTAATGGGGTTGGCTTTATCCTAGAGGGATTCTTGGCTTTACACCTACTCACATGCTAGGTACACTTAGGTACATCTAGTTAGGGTGCATCATAGGAGTACGCATTTTATTGCCAAGTATTCTATATACTTGCCTGTATTTATGATTTTAGCAAAATGATAGAAACCTACCACCTGTTTACTTTCTTAGTGCTTCTACTCATTTATATATGCTACTGTCTACTGGTGATTTCAGTGCACTTCTTTTCAATCAATCAATCACAGAATTTGCAGAGCGCACTACCTACCCGCGAGGGTCTCAAGGTGCTGGGGAGAGAAAAGGGGGGTGCTGCTACTGGTCGAACAGCCAGGTCTTGAGTAGCCTCCTGAAGGTCAGCAGGTCTTGGGTCTGTCGTAGGCTTAGTGGAAGGGTGTTCCAGGTCTTGGCGGCGAGGTGTGAGAAGGATCTGCCGCCGGTGGTTGTTCTTCGAATGCGAGGGACGGTGGCGAGGGAGAGGTCGGCGGAGCGGAGCTGGCGGTTGGGGACGTAGAAGAAGAGTCGTCTGTTGAGGTAGGCAGGGCCAGTCTTGTGGAGTGCCTTGTGTGCGTGGATGAGGAGTTTGAAGGAGATCCTCCTGTCGACGGGGAGCCAGTGCAGGTTCCTCAGGTGGGGGGTGATGTGGCTGTGGCGTGGTATGTCGAGGATCAGGCGTGCGGAGGCGTTTTGTATGCGTTGCAGTCGCTTGATGAGCTTGGCCGGGGCTCCCGCGTAGAGGGCGTTCCCATAGTCAAGTCTGCTACTGATGAGGGCCTGGGTGACTGTTCTTCTTGTGTCTGTCGGGATCCACCTGTAGATCTTGCGAAGCATGCGGAGGGTGTTGAAGCAGGAGGAGGAGACTGCGTTGACTTGCTTGGCCATGGAGAGCGTTGAGTCGAGGATGACTCCCAGGTTGCGTGCGTGGTCGGTGGGTGTCGGGGCTGCTCCCAGCGTCGTTGGCCACCAGGAGTCGTCCCAGGCTGAGGGGTTGGAGCAGAGGATGAGGACCTCTGTCTTGTCCGTGTTCAGCTTTAGTCGGCTGATCTTCATCCAATCGGCGACCGCCTTCATTCCTTCATGGAGATTGGATTTGGCGGCGAGGGGTCCTTGGTGAGGGAGAGGATCAGTTGAGTGTCGTCGGCGTAGGAGATAATGTTGAGGTCGTGCTGTCTGGCGATGCGTGCGAGCGGGGCCATGTAGATGTTGAACAGTGTTGGGCTGAGGGAAGATCCCTGGGGTACGCCGCAGATGATCTCGGAGGCTTCGGATCGGAAAGGTGGGAGGCGGACTCTCTGGGTTCTGCCGTCGAGGAAGGAGGTGGTCCATTCCAGGGCCTTGTCTCGGATCCCTGCGTCGTGGAGGCGTGCGCGTAGAGTGCGGTGGCAGACAGTGTCGAAGGCGGCGGAGAGGTCCAGCAGGATGAGGGCTGCGGTCTCACCGTTGTCCAGCAGGGTCCTGATGTCGTCGGTGGCGGCGATGAGGGCAGTCTCAGTGCTGTGGTTGCTGCGGAACCCCGATTGGGATGGGTCCAGGATGCTGTTATCTTCGAGGTATCGGGTTAGCTGTTTGTTGACGATCTTCTCGATGACCTTGGCTGGGAACGGAAGCAGGGAGATGGGCCGGAAGTTCTTGAGGTCTCTTGGGTCCGCCTTGGGTTTTTGAGTAGGGCGTTGATCTCTGCGTGTTTCCAGCTCTCTGGGAAGGTCGCGGTCTCGAAGGAGAGATTGATAACGTTGCACAGGTGGGGTGCGATGGAGCTGCTGGCTTTGTTGAAGATGTGGTGCGGGAAAGGGTCTGACGGGGAGCCGGAGTGTATTGTGCCCATGGTCTTGATGGTGTCATCGATGTTCACGCTGGCCCAGGCTGGCAAGGGGTCATGGTCGATGGTGTGCGGCGGGTCTGGTGTATCTATCTTAGTGGGGGCTGTCTGGGTGTTGAAGCTGTCGTGGATGTCGGCGATCTTGCGGTGGAAGAAGGTGGCGAGGGAATCGCACAGGGCTTGCGACGGCGGGATGTCGTTGGTGTTGGAGCTGGGGTTGGAGAGTTCCTTCACGATGTTGAAGAGCTCCTTGCTGTTGTGTGCGTTGTTGTCGAGGCGGTCTTTGAAGGAGATTCTCTTGGCGGACCTGATGAGGTGGTGGTGGTTACGGATGGCGTCTTTATGGGCTGCGTGGCTGTCCGGTGTCTTATCACTGTGCCATTTCTTCTCAAGTTTCCGGCAGGTACGCTTGGAAGCTAGGAGTTCCGGGGTGAACCAGATGGCTCTTTTGGTGGTGTCGCTGTAGGTGAGTTTTTTCAGCGGGGCGAGGGTGTTGGCACAGTCGTCTATCCATCGTCTGAGGTTGCAGGCAGCGTCGTCGGTGTTGGATAGTATACGCTAGAATAACGACTGTTCAATAAATACTTATTGAAAACGTCCCAACCGTTTATTCTGTGTATCTCTCAGAGAACAAGTGAGCACGGGTGACTGAGCGAAAAGTAAATTACTGTTTCCACGGTCCTGAGGGATCAGGGTTGTCATGTTCGATAGTTGCCAAGAACTATTCTCTCCTTGGTAAGAGGAGGTTATAGTGGCATTGTGAGCTAGCTGGTACACAGGACAACATACCCGGTGGGGGGTGTCTGGAATCAGTCTGTACACCAGTCCCGCAGTGTATGTTGTCTAAATGCGCAGATCCTATATAGGTCTTATAGGAACTACACGACATGGCGCCCAACGTTGGTATTGGCACCTATTTAACAGTCAAATCTGAGTAGTTCAGTCGTGCTATTCTCAGAGACCCCTACTCACATTTCCCCAGAGACGTCTGGAGTGAGAGGGAACAAAATCCGCCGCAGCTGAGTAGGAAAATTCCTATGTATTGGCTGTTGGTTTAATCAAGCTTGAAGGATACAGTGTTCCTAATTGTTCATAACACCTTATCTCAGTTCCCTTGAAACGCTCTCCTTTCTAAAAATAATGACTGAGCAGGGAGACGTAGATGAAGGGAATGCACTAAACTTCACAACAGAAGAAAATGATGCAGATGCAATATATATTGCAGAGAATGTTAGAAATGCCGTAACCCTAAAACTAGTAGCATATGGTGTTACAATCAGGGGTGGGCAAGTGACTTGCGTGATTGAGGCACACGAATCATTTAGAACAGAGGTATTCTACTCATGGATTAGATTCCCACAGGCAAATGCTTTGACAAAAACATTTCACTACTATGTCGAATATGACATACCAAACGAATATAGTCCATATGAGGACATTGAAATTCCACTAACTTACCACGAACATTTTTACTGGTTTAAAGGTGCCCTCCCCCATTCAAGAAATAGAGTAAGACTCAGCCCGCTCGGAAGAGACGGAGCAACTTGGCCGGTGCTAGCGTCCTACACACCACATCCTGACATTGACACAATGCCAGGAGGAGACTTACTAGTACAGCATAAAGAATTAATAAGAATTTACAGAAACATGACACAGTTTGTAATGAGAACACTCACACTTCAGCCAACACCGGCTACACAACCAGGACCAGTCCAAAATAATACAACCAAAATTACACCACAAACACTGCACGCAGTGATGGGTAAAATACCCACTAAACGTGAACAAATGCCCTTCTGGATAGCACAAAAAATAACACAGCTGGAGGCAGTGTTTCCGCACACTGGTCCTAAGGAAAAGCATAGAATACTGACAATTTGCTTGCTGATGGGGATAGCTCCCTCTATAGAAGATTGTACTTCTTGGGGTACAGTTTTCGCTGCAATATATACCAGGACTCATGGTATTCCTTCTTTAGCAGTAATACCAGATGTGTTAAGACAAATACAGAACGAGTATGGAGCAGAACCTGCTTTAAACTTAGGGATGAAGTTGTTAAATAACTTTGCCCAGGTATCTGCGATAATATTAGCAAATATTAAAGGGGAAGCAGCGTCCGTGGCAATACGCCAAAGTCTGAGAGATTTCACTCCATCACAACAGGAGACAGAGCTACCTAAAATAATTGAAACTTGTTAGACCTGGTACCATTGGCGTGAGTCTCCCTTCCACTTTTTTCTGATTGCCTCCTCTGTTTTTGATCTGTTTGCTGGTTTTAGATGATTTGGGCACTGTGCCACTGCTATTCAGTGCCACAGTGCAAGTGCTCCCTTTGTTAAATTGATGTATTGATTAGTGACTCCATGATTGGGTTATTTGATTTACTTGTCAGACCCTAGTACAGTGCACCATGTGTGCCCAGGGCTTGTAAATCAAATGCTGCTGGTGGGATTGCAGCACTGGTTGTGCCACCCACAGAAGCAGCTTGTAAAGTGTGTCTCAGGCCTGCCATTGCAGAGCCTGTGTGCAGTCTGTGACTGCCATGTCGACTTGGCAAGTGCACCCACTTGCCAGTCCCTAAACCTTCCCTTATCTTCATATCAGACACCCCTAAGGTAGGCCCAAGGGCAGGGTGCATTGTAAGTATAAGGTAGGACATGCCCTGGTGTGTGTGGCATGTCCTAATAGTGAATTACAGCCATTTTCGTTTTTCACTATTGCAAGGCTACCTATTCCCCATAGGCCAGAATGGGCAGTTTGATTATAACATCCTATAATCCTAACTGACCCAGGGAACATGGTAGAAAAACGAATTTAGTATGCCTGAACTCAGAATGATAAAATACATCTTTTGGTGAAGTTGGTTTTAACATTCTGTGTTTGAAAATACCACTTTTAGAAAGTAGGTATTTTCTTGCCTAAGCCATCCAGCCTGCCTCTGCTAGGTTGTGTATTCTCTGTCTGGTTTGTGAGTGACAGGGGCTGGGGGGATTCCAGGAGACAGGGTGAGTCAGCACAGGGCTGAATAGAGAGATCTGCATGTAGATGGGTGGGAGGAGTTGCACCTGGGACCTGAATAGGGCTGTGCCTTCCCTCCACAATGCTGGCTCCACTTCCTGTGGTGCGTCTGATGTCCCTGGCCTACACAGTGAAAGGAAAGAAGGAGTCCTGTAAACAAAGTGCTCCAGGACTGACCAGAACTGGTTTGGACTAGGCAAAGGAGCTGAAGCAGGCTCCCGTTTTACCATATAAAAATACCCCATGCATAATCCTGCTCTGCTGATCAAACATGAAACTCCCATATAGGCCCCACCAATCAGACCTTAACAAGTGTGTTAACTTGACCATTTTTTGGGGCCTCACTGATCACACAACAGGTATTTGTGCCATGCACGGCACTGCGAAGCGCACCAGCCCACCACGGTAATTTTCCACAGTTACAAGTATAGGTTAGCCCACACGTACGCAAAAGGCAGCTGGTACATTTTGTTCTTTCACAAGCAATATTTGTAATATTTTTAGTTATGAAACTTTCCAAGCTTGCTCAAACGAAACCAAAGACGGCTGCATGGCATAAGAACATTCTATAAAAAATCCTGTTTTTTATAACTTTCCGAGCATCTTACGCTAAAGATATCATTGTTTATGTTCTGCGGTCAATCAGCACTGACCACCTGCTAAAAACACCTGTTTCACCATGATACCACTTCTGTGTTCTCATGGTACCACTTCTGTGTTCTCAAAATCTTTCCAATATAACTGTAAGCTTGCGGTCAAAGGCCCACGTCAAATGTGGTTGGCAGTTCTGCATTAAACCATATAAAAGATCTGCACCCCTGTCAATACCCCGAACTCTTCTCCAGTGCCTTGCACGGTGTGGGTTCCCGGTCGACCGTTTTTCCTATCTTGGGCCTAAAACGCCTATTCTGAGGTGGTAATGCTCTTCTCTGAGAGCAAGTCTTTTTGCCTTTGTCGTTTTCTCTAACCGCTTTTAGCCACACCCAATTCATTGCATTTATCGTACTTTAAATCGTGTAGCATTGGATGGTGTTGATCTCTCATTTAAAATTTGCCTTTTAGGCAGCTGCCTTTTAATTAATACATATATATAGCTATTTTGCTCGACTTGAAATGTGATTTTGTATATTTTTCATGCATTGATTTCGTCCTGCTCATGCATTAACGAGTAGCCTTGAACAGTTAATGAATAGATGAATAGTTTGCTGTGTTTTTGTATTACTTAATAAAGTGCCACTGCAGTTCACACCGGTGTTCCTTACTTTTAGAACAAGCAGAGTACAGGTCTCGCTCCCGTGAGCTGGTAAGCTGAGTGTGACCATCACAGTCACTTCATTTACCCTCGAACAGACCCTCTGCCTTCAGAGGACAAAGGATTTTCTGGTATAAATATTGGGGCCCTGACCCTAGAACTTGAGATCACTTCTGGAACAACAAGACGAACCTCTGCCAAGGAGAAGAACCAAAGGAAGCTGTAGGAGTTGGACTGCCCCCCTGCCAACGTGCTGTGTTGCTGGGTTGGCCTACAGTGGTGTCTTCAGTGCCAAGGAGAGGAGAAGGAACTTTTAAAGAACTTTCATCATCTTGCAGAATATTACTCCAAGGGCTTGAACTTGTGCTTGCCTCCTGCTGAAGTCTCAGGGACAAAAGACTTCACCACCAGCTCCCCTCTGAATTTCCTTGCTGGGAATTCTGTCTGCAGAAGCCTGCGTGTCGCTGGGAGCTGGACGTGCGAGTCAACGAGAAGAAGCGTGTCGCAGTCGCAGCTGTTGCCGTCGCATCGCAGGAGAAGCGTGTCGCCGCCACAGAGGTCGCCGCCGCATCACCAGAGAAGCGAGCCTTCGTCAAAGCTGTTACCCGACGCATCACCGGAGAAGCGTGTCGCCACCGCAAGGGTCGCCGTCGCATCACCGGAGAAGCGTGTCGCAGGGCCTGTCACGGCTCCAAAGTTACAGAGTCGCCGCACGGCCGCCGGGCGTGCACGCATCATCTTCACGTCGTCGCATCAAGGGCGCCATCTTATCGCATCGCACCGGATCATCGTATTGCATCGCATCGAGGCGCCATCTTGTCGCATCGCAACCGGAACGCAGTATGAGAACCTACGCATCACCTCCTCTCCGGTAAGGATCAAGACGCAGCCCCTACTCTGCGCAAGCATTGAGGCGTGACGCATCGTCTCCCCCGAAGCAAGGAACCGACGCATCTCCATCCCTGCGAATCTTTTGTTTGTTTTGCGTTACGCATCCAGGTACTTTTGTGAGAACTTTGTCGCATTTACCATCAACTTGAACTAAGTTACTTCTACCATCTTTAAGCCAATTTTGAGTACAGTATTGTGGATTTTTGTCGTTTGTGGTCTTGTGTTAAGTCTATATAAAGAATACTTATTTTTATAAAACCTGTGTGGTGTCCATCTGTAGTGTTTTCACTGTATTACTGTATGTGCTCACAAATGCTTAACACACTGCTTCTGAGATAAGCCTGTCTGCTCGTGCCAAGCTACCAAGGGGGTGAGCAGGGGTTATCCAGTAGTGTAATCCCCTTTCCCTGACTTAGAAGCAAGGGTCCCTATTTGGTCATGGGTACCTACCTCTGCCAACTAGAGACCCCCAGTTCTAACATTGGTGGTCAGCGGTGAGGATTTGGACCTGCATTTGTGACTCATATACAGTAATTGATGTACACTACTAGTGAGTGCAGACCAAATGCAACCACATACGTTTTTGGTAGAATTTTTTTTTCTCTCCTTGGACTGTTATTTTTCTGAGAACTGCCAATTCTTATTGCCATGAGTCCACCACCATCTGTTGCATCTATGGATCTAGATTTTGAGGAAGAGAGGTTGGAAACCTACACTTTGAAACAGCTCAAGCATCTCTGCAAGAAATTGAAAGTGGCTACCCCAGGCATTTCCAAAAGGATGACTACCAAAAGGCGCTGAGGGCCTGGGTAGAAGCAAGGAATGCCCCTGAGTTGGTGGTGGAGCCAGCTGGGGATGCAGATGGGCAACTGGATAGGCCAGAGTTTCCAGCCAGGGGAGGGGTACCGTCCCCACCTGGCAGTAGCATCTCTTCCAAAGACCTGTCCCCCAGAGAGTTGGAAGACAGGGAGAGAAATAGGGCACACAAGCTGGAGATGGCTAGGCTCAAAATGGAGGGTCAAAAGGACCTAGAGAATAAGAAGCTGGAGTTTGAAATTAACAAGTTAGCCTTGGAGAGAGAGAGAATGAGATTAGAGCATGAGAGAATGTTGAGGGAGTTAGAGATCAAAGCGCAGCGCTTAGAAATCAATCCCTCTGGTGGCAGCGCACCATCTGTGCCTTCAGAAGGCAGGGTATATATTCCCAAGGATGTCATCAAAGATTTCCATAAGCATGAAGATATTGGGCAGTGGTTTGCAGCCTATGAGATAGCAATGTTGGCCCACCTGGTCCCTGAGAAGGATTGGGGAGCTGGGTTGTGGGGCCGCTTTGTGAGTGAGGGGAGGGATACTTTGTTAGACCTACCCAGTGAGAATAGGATGTCTTATGCCCATATGAAGGAAGCCCTGATGACAAGGTATGGTTTGACCCCAGAACTCTATAGACAGAGGTTTAGGAGTTGCAAGAAGCTGGAGGGAACCACTTGGGTAGAATATGTATCTTTCTTTTGCAGAGCCATGGATGGTTGGGTGAAGGGTAGCAAAGTGGATACTTTTGAAGCGCTCTATGATTTGTTTGCATGGGAGCACTTGTCTGCTAATTGTTTTCCAGAGCTACGCCAGCACCTTATTGATAGCAAGCTAACTAACCCTAGGAAGCTTGCTGAGGAGGCGGACCGCTGGGTCAGTACCAGGGTCCACAAGGGTCATGTGGGAGATTCCACCAAAGGTGGGCAGGGTCCCCAGCAGAAGAGTGGGGGGGACAAGAGTAAACAGAGGGAGTTCCAGAAAGGGCCCCAAAGTAATCCCCAAGGGAACCAAGGGAAGGGTTCCCAGCCTCCCCCTGAGAAGAAGCCAGAGGCCCCAACAGGTCGACCTGTTCAGAGGGCCCCCTACAAGTGCTTTACGTGTGGTTAAGTGGGCCACCGTTGGTATGAGGCACAGTGTCCCATGAAGGACTCCAAGGCACCACCGCGTGCACCACCCCGACAGATGGCAAGTGCAGCCCTGGGAGGGGAGGAGATGGGTGGCCAAGGTGGGTGGGGTCCCGCAGAAATGTCCCTTGTCTCGCTAGGAGACTTTGAGATGGTCCCTGAGACCCAGCTGCCTGATAACCCTAAGAAGTACAGGCAGTGGGTGACCATCAATGGCCATAGGGTGGAAGCTCTCAGAGACACTGGGGCTAGTGTGACAGCTGTCAATTGCCGGCTGGTGTCCAGAGAGCAGGTTATCCCCCATGCATTCTTCCCTGTAGTTGCCGCGGGCAACTCACAGAGCCAGTGTGATGTGGCTCAAGTTCCCTTTGAGTGGGGGGGGGGTCTCAGATACTCTCCAAGTAGCTGTGAGGCCAGCCATGCCTGTTGATTGTCTGTTGGGAAATGATTTGGAGAGGTCCCCTTGGGCTAAGGTGGAGAGGAAGTCTCATTTGGAGATGTTGGGTCTGCCTAAGTGGGCGTGTGTTACCACTCGGTCTATGGCAGCCAGTAAGGGTGTTCAAGAGATCCTGGAGCCTGAAAGTATGGCCCAGGGACCTGCCTTAAAGAGAAGAGGTGGGGGGCGCGGTAAACCAGCCCCCATTGTTCCCACGGTCCAGGAGGAGGCAGACCTTGAGGGGGATGCCCTGGAACCTACAGGGGAACAAGTTGCTGAACTGGGGGACCTGCCTGAGCTGACCCATTGGCAACAAGAAGGAGGCCCCTCCAGGGAGGAATTTTGTGAGGAGCAGAGGAAGTGCCCTTCTCTTGAGGGTTTGCGGCAACAGGCCACAGATCAGGCAGCAGGTGATCAGTCTGGATCACATTGGATCTACTGGGAGAACGACCTCCTGTATAGCGAGCCTAAGGTTGCTGAGCCTGTGTCAGCCCGTGTGCTGGTGGTACCCCAGTGCTTCAGAGCCTTCCTACTGGGTTTGGCTCATGATGTGCCTTTAGCTGGACATCTGGGGCAGGACAAGACCTTTGAAAGGCTTGTCACCCACTTTCATTGGCCCCCGATGCGGAAGAGTTCAGACACTCATTGTAGGACATGTCAAACTTGCCAGGCAAGTGGGAAAAGTGGAAGGAAGCAAAAGGCTCCTCTCCAACCTTTCCCTGTAGTCAGTACCCCCTTTGAACGGGTGGGCATTGACATTGTGGGGCCACGGGACCCCAAGACAGCCATGGGCAACAGGTTTATCCTGGTCTTGGTAGACCATGCTACCCGGTACCCGGAAGCCATCCCGCTCAGGACAGTGATGGCCCCCGTGGTGGGACGTGCACTGATGGGGATTTTCTCCAGTGTGGGGTTCTCCAGAGAGGTGGTGTCAGACCATGTTACAAACTTCATATCCAACTATATGAAGTCCCTGTGGCAGGAGTGCGGTGTTACTTATAAGTTCACCACTCCTTACCACCCCCAAGGTAATGGGCTGGTTGAGAGATTCAACCGGACCCTCAAAGGCATGATAATGGGTCTTGAGGAACCTATGAGGCGTAAGTGGGACGTCCTCTTCCATGCCTCATGTTTGCTTACCGTGAGGTGCCACAGAAGTCCTTAGGGTTCAGTTCCTTTGAACTGCTCTATGGTCACCCGGTAAGAGGACCTTTGAGTCTGGTCAAGGAAGGCTGGGAGCAATCTCCCAGGAAACCTCCCCAGGATGTATACAGTTACATGCTGGCCTTCAGGAACCAGACCAGGCGATTCAGGCAACTCGCTGAGGCGAATCTGGAAGCCAGCCAGGAAGAGATGAAGTGGTGGTACGATCAGAATGCCACTCTGATTGAGCTTCAACCTGGACAGAAAGTTTGGGTCATGGCCCCTGTAGAGCCTTGTGCGCTCCAGGACAGGTGGACCGGACCATTTGAGGTGGTGGAGCGCAAGAGTGATGTCACCTACCTGGTGAACTTGCGGTCTCCAAGGAACCCTTTGCGGGTCCTGCATGTTAACCGCCTGAAGCCCCACTTAGAAAGGTCCGAAGTGGGCATGCTCCTAGCGACGGATGATGGAATGGAGGAGGAGACTGAGCCTCTTCCTGACCTCCTGTCTGCAACAGAGCAAGATGGGTCAGTGGATGGTGTCAGCCTCTCTGCCACACTGATCCCTGATAAGCAGCAAGATTGTCGCCAACTGTTGGGACAATTTCCTGATTTGTTCTCCCTGGTTCCTGGTGTCACTGAGTGGTGCGTCCATGACGTGGATACTGGGGACAGTCCTCCTGTGAAGCACAAGGCTTACAGAGTGACTGACAGGGTCAGAGCTCACATCAAGGAGGAGGTCTCCAAGATGTTTGCCTTAGGGGTGATTGAGTCCTCTCACAGCCCATGGGCCAGCCCAGTGGTCTTGGTCCCAAAAGCTGCCGCGCCTGGTGCCACACCCGAACTCCGGTTCTGTGTGGACTACCGAGGACTCAATTCAGTCACCAGGACTGACGCGCCCCCATCCCCAGAGCTGATGAGCTCATTGATCGGTTGGGGGCTGCCCGGTACCTCAGCACGTTTGATTTAACGTCTGGGTACTGGTAGATCGCCTTAACTGATGGGGCCAAAGAGAGGTCAGCATTCTCCACACCAGATGGGCACTACCAATTCCGGGTTATGCCCTTTGGGATGAAGAATGCCCCTGCCACCTTTCAGAGGTTGGTCAACCAGGTGTTGTCTGGACTGGAGGATTTCAGTGCCGCCTACCTGGATGACATTGCAGTGTTCAGCGCCAGTTGGGAAGAACATCTGCGCCACCTCTGGGAAGTGTTGATGGCACTGCGAAAGGCAGGCCTCACGATCAAGGCGAGTAAGTGCCAGATCGGGCAGGGTTCCGTGGTGTACTTGGGGCACCAGGTGGGGAGCGGCCAGGTGGCGCCCCTACAACCCAAGATTGATACCATCCTGGCATGGGAACCCCCAAAGACTCAGACACAGGTGAGAGCCTTTTTAGGACTCACGGGGTACTACAGGAGGTTTGTCAAGGGGTATGGCAACATTGTTGCACCCTTGACTGAGCTGACTTCCAGGAAGCAGCCCAAGAAAGTGAACTGGACTGACACCTGTCAGAAGGCTTTTGACGCCCTGAAGACTGCCATGTGCACAGCACCCGTGCTTCAGGCGCCCAACTTCTCAAAGGAATTCATTGTTCAAACAGACGCTTCAGAGCATGGTGTGGGGGCTGTTCTATCACAGATTAATGAGGAGGGCCTAGACCAACCTGTAGCCTTCATCAGTAGGAGGTTACTTCCACGGGAACAGAGGTGGAGTGCAATTGAGCGTGAGGCATTTGCTGTGGTCTAGGCACTGAAGAAGTTGAGACCATACCTGTTTGGGACTCACTTCCGGGTTCAGACAGACCACATGCCCCTCAGATGGCTGATGCAGATGAGGGGTGAGAACCCAAAGTTGTTGAGGTGGTCCATTTCCCTACAGGGGATGGACTTTACGGTGGAACACCGCCCTGGTACAGAACACGCCAATGCTGATGGTCTGTCCAGATTTTTCCGCCTTAGTGAAGAGAACTCCCAAGGGGTTGGGTAGTTCTCCCCACATTTCAGCTGGAGGGGACACGTGTTAGACCTGGTACCATTGGCATGAGTCTCCCTTCCACTTTTTTCTGATTGCCTCCTCTGTTTTTGATCTGTTTGCTGGTTTTAGATGCTTTGGGCACTGTGCCACTGCTATTCAGTGCCACAGTGCAAGTGCTCCCTATGTTAAATTGATGTATTGATTAGTGACTCCATGATTGGGTTATTTGATTTACTTGTCAGACCCTAGTACAGTGCACCATGTGGGCCCAGGGCTTGTAAATCAAATGCTGCTGGTGGGCTTGCAGCACTGGTTGTGCCACCCACAGAAGCAGCTTGTAAAGTGTGTCTCAGGCCTGCCATTGCAGAGCCTGTGTGCAGTCTGTGACTGCCATGTCGACTTGGCAAGTGCACCCACTTGCCAGTCCCTAAACCTTCCCTTATCTTCATATCAGACACCCCTAAGGTAGGCCCAAGGGCAGGGAGCATTGTAAGTATAAGGTAGGACATGCCCTGGTGTGTGTGGCATGTCCTAATAGTGAATTACAGCCATTTTCGTTTTTCAATATTGTAAGGCTACCTATTCCCCATAGGCCAGAATGGGCAGTTTGATTATAACATCCTATAATCCTAACTGACCCAGGGAACATGGTAGAAAAACGAATTTAGTATGCCTGAACTCAGAATGATAAAATACATCTTTTAGTGAAGTTGGTTTTAACATTCTGTGTTTGAAAATACCACTTTTAGAAAGTAGGTATTTTCTTGCCTAAGCCATCCAGCCTGCCTCTGCTAGGTTGTGTATTCTCTGTCTGGTTTGTGAGTGACAGGGGCTGGGGGATTCCAGGAGACAGGGTGAGTCAGCACAGGGCTGAATGAGAGATCTGCATGTAGATGGGTGGGAGGAGTTGCACCTGGGACCTGAATAGGGCTGTGCCTTCCCTCCACAATGCTGGCTCCACTTCCTGTGGTGCGTCTGATGTCCCTGGCCTACACAGTGAAAGGAAAGAAGTAGTCCTGTAAACAAAGTGCTCCAGGACTGACCAGAACTGGTTTGGACTAGGCAAAGGACCCTCTGCCTTCAGAGGACAAAGGATTTTCTGGTATAAATATTGGGGCCCTGACCCCAGAACTTGAGATCACTTCTGGAACAACAAGACGAACCTCTGCCAAGGAGAAGAACCAAAGGAAGCTGTAGGAGTTGGACTGCCCCCTGCCAGTGGGCTGTGTTGCTGGGTTGGCCTACAGTGGTGTCTTCAGTGCCAAGGAGAGGAGAAGGAACTTTTAAAGAACTTATATCATCTTGCAGAATATTACTCCAAGGGCTTGAACTTGTGCTTGCCTCCTGCTGAAGTCTCAGGGACAAAAGACTTCACCACCAGCTCCCCTCTGAATTTCCTTGCTGGGAATTCTGTCTGCAGAAGCCTGCGTATCGCTGGGAGCTGGAAGCGCGACTCAACGAGAAGAAGCGTGTCGCAGTCGCAGCTGTTGCCGTCGCATCGCAGGAGAAGCGTGTCGCCGCCGCAGAGGTCGCCGCCGCATCACCAGAGAAGCGAGCCTTCGTCAAAGCTGTTACCCGATGCATCACCGGAGAAGCGTGTCGCCACCGCAAGGGTCGCCGTCGCATCACCGGAGAAGCGTGTCGCAGGGCCTGTCGTGGCTCCAAAGTTACAGAGTCGCCGCACGGCCGCCGGGCGTGCACGCATCGTCTTCACGTCGTCGCATCAAGGGCGCCATCTTATCGCATTGCACCGGATCATCGCATCGCGGCGCCATCTTGTCACATCGCAACCGGAACGCAGTACGAGAACCTACGCATCACCTCCTCTCCGGTAAGGATCAAGACGCATCCCCTACTCTGCGCAAGCATTGAGGCGCGACGCATCGTCTCCCCCGAAGCAAGGAACCGACGCATCTCCATCCCTGCGAATATTTTGTTTGTTTTGCGTTACGCATCCAGGTACTTTTGTGAGAACTTTGTCGCATTTACCATCAACTTGAACTAAGTTACTTCTACCATCTTTAAGCCAATTTTGAGTACAGTATTGTGGATTTTTGTCATTTGTGGTCTTGTGTTAAGTCTATATAAAGAATACTTATTTTTATAAAACCTGTGTGGTGTCCATCTGTAGTGTTTTCACTGTATTACTGTATGTGTTCACAAATGCTTAACACACTGCCTCTGAGATAAGCCTGTCTGCTCGTGCCAAGCTACCAAGGGGGTGAGCAGGGGTTATCCAGTAGTGTAATCCCCTTTCCCTGACTTAGAAGCAAGGGTCCCTATTTGGTCAAGGGTACCTACCTCTGCCAACTAGAGACCCCCAGTTCTAACAAAACTGCTTATGCAGAATTAGGTAGAGACAGTCTGGGACTAGACTTCTAAAACCTCAACTAGTGGGAGGTACAGATAAAGAACAGGCAAAGCAAACACATGTTTCTTCCAAAAAAGAAATGGGACAATAATAAACAGCAAAAGAACAGATCTCACTCCAGGGGAAGGTCTCCTCAACAGGAGCTCCCAGAATGGAGATATAATCTTAGGAATAGAGATAACATTAAAAAACCTGACAGGTATCAGGACACTGATACACGTTCCTCTCGTTCCTTTCAGGGTTCATCAAAAAACTCGGAGAGGGAAGGACGGTTAGAACAGAGACAAGAAGAGCATACAAAGCCCAGAGACAGGCAACACACTTCGGACTACGCTTCAAAGAAAGAAGAAAAACCCAAAGCAAAACCGCAATTCAAAAAGAAGAAGGTAGCAGGTCTCAAAGTTAGACATGCCCAGAATTCTGAGGACTCAACTACTGAACGGGGAATGGGCTCTGATGATGCTAGACAGCGCAGCAGAAGTAACAATAGCTCGCCGGAACCTGATGGAATTTCTGGTGACAGCGGAGTTGAGTGAGTATATCACGGTGGAAACACCTGATACTAGGGTGAGTGTCTCACACAAGTTACATGAAATAACACTCCAAATGGAGGGGGACAATCCAAGACAAGTTAAGGGTCTCTTTTGGGAGAACCTGACTTCTGGCTACAACATCCTATTAGCAGAAAGAGATTGGCCCCCTACTATTGTTATGGAACGCCCAAAGGGGGAAACTGTAACTTTTCCAGCTTTCTCCGACCTAGTCCCCACACACCTAAGACATACATACGCGCAGGAGTGGGCGGTAGCCCTTGCACCAGCATTATACCGCAACAACGTAGGGTGGGATGAAGCGTCACCCCACCATGTAATTCCAATAAAAATAAACCCAACTCCACAAAGACAGTATCCCATAAAACAGGAAGCTAAAAAACAGGTCAGGGAGATCTTAGATCAACTTGAATACCAAGGTGTAATTGAACCATGCACCTCATCAATGAATAATCCTTTGTTTCCCTTAATGAATCCCGACAATTCATATTGTCTAGTTTTAGACTATAGACACCTGAACTCATGTACGAAAACATTTGCAGTCCAGAATGCACATAGTACCGCATTAATGAATAACATTGTGCGGAAAAAATACAAAACAACGTTAGATATCTCAAATGGATTTTTCTGCCAAAACATAGCGCCTGAAAGCAGATATTTGACAGCCTTCTCAGCGTTAGGGTCCCAGCGTCAATTTGGTCGACTCCCCCAAGGGTATAAGAATAGCCCGGGGTTATTCTCAAGGAGGGTAATAGAGTTACTATAGAATTTGGATGAAGAAGCATTATCCTATTTAGATATTTATCTGACGGATGATGACTTAGAGGAACACTTGACCAGGGTGAGCACCATAATTTTGGGTTTCGCCTCTGAGGGCTACAAGTTTAATTTAAAAAAATCGAAAATAGCCCACCTCAATGTCCTATTTTTGGGATATGAGCTTTCAAGTGAAGGCAAAAGCCTGGCAGCCCACTTTTTAGAAAAGTGCGCACTGATACAACATCCAAAATCATTAAAAAATTTACAGTCCATACTGGGATTTTTGAATTTTGGCAGAACATACATTTTGGATTACGCAGAGAGGGTAAAACCTTTCTACGACCTAATAAGACCTGACTTTTCAGTTAGACAATGGACACAGGAACACACAAATATCCTTTGTTCCCTACAAGCTGATATGATATAATCAAAACACTTACAGACACGCGTAAACGTACGCAACCTGGTGATCCACGTAGTCGCAGGTCAATCAGGGTACACTTACTTCACCTTTAATGAAGGTGAAACAGTACCAATTGCATATAAATCGCATTTGTACACTAGCGCTGAAATGCGTTTTGTGCCCACAGAAAAAATTCTGACAGCAGTACAGACTGCTGTAGTGAGAGAAAGAGCACTGGCTCAGGGGAAACGAATAATTGTCGTGACCCCGGTACCGGCCTTAGAGGCTGCCACAAAGGCAAGCGTCCCAAATGCAAAAGCGTTACATCCAAGATGGATACAATGGGCTAATTCTCTCACTGCAACAGATGTAGAATACAGATATGACCCTAGTCTAAAAACACAAGCATTCCTGCAATATGAACAAGAATATCCTCTACCAAATGAAATAATGCCTCTAGATCGGTATGAATACATTATTTATACTGACAGATCTGCTCAACCGGCCATAGGGAGTAAGCAACAATGCAGTGCAGCATGCGCTATTGTAAAAGGTAGGATGCAGGATGGCAAGTTCCGTCCAAGCGGTACAAAAACGCAGTCTCTAGGAGACTGCACGGCTCTGTTGGCAGAATTAAAAGCACTACTACTGGCACTGATAAATACGGATCCAGAATTCCCCACACTAATAGTGTGTGATTCCTTTTACTGTGTCCAGTCGTACAACGAATACCTCCACTATTGGGGACAAAATAAGTTCAGAGATTCAAAAGGTGGCACAATAAAACATAGGAAACTATGGGAACAGGTAGCAGAGTTGAAGGACAAACTAACCAGAGCTCACGTGATACACACACTGAGTCATCAACGTGATGGCGTTCCCGTTGAAGGGAATTCATTGGCTGATGAAGCCGCGAAGGGGGCAGTACACACTGCGTCCGTAGCTGCAATCACCCGCTCAAAAACGAGGGTAGACGGTAGCACAGTGGTAGCTGTGATTGCTTCGCGCAATAACAGCAAATCACTACCTAAAGGTTTTCCACTCAAGTACTCCTACAAGTTAGATGCAAACAACGTTCCATTGGCTCAGATTCCTGGAGTGGGGGATAGAGTAATACCAAACATGGATCGCAGGTTAGGTTTAATATTGGCTGCACACAAGGGTCTGGGTTCTGCTCATACAGGAGTTACGGCGACAGTTTCTTTACTGAAACAACGCTATTGGTGGCCAGGGTTAACAAAGCAGACCAAAGACTTTGTCTTAAAGTGCGATATTTGTCAACAGATAAAAGGGTCCACCATAGCTCGCCCAGCGCAGACACCATTGTTAATATCAGACAGACCACTCGCATGCATTTACCTGGACCACTGCGGCCCCTTACAATCTGATGGGGCTTACAAGTATATCATGGTAGCAGTGGATTCCTGTTCAAGATTCTTATGGGTATTGCCTCAGCGCTCGGCTGATGCCCGAACTGTTATAAAAGATTTGCGAGTCTTCATAGGGACATACGGAGTTGGCACATTACATTCTGACCGTGGCCCCGCGTTCAGCTCTAGGGCTTACAAGGAAGCCATGGGAAGTTTGGGTGTAGCATTGCGGTACTCCTCTCTGTACCATCCCGAGGGAAATTCGGTTGTGGAGAGGAAAAACCGGGACTTAAAGCAATCTTTAACAGCTAGGGTATTAGGTTCGGGTGGTAGTTGGGTCAATCATCTATATGGGGTCCAGCGAGCCCTTAATAACCAGCCAAGAAGCTCTCTAGGGGGTGCCACTCCTTACGAGATCCTGTTTGGGACAAGAATGTGGGTACCTGATCTCGATTGTGAAGGCACAGTGGCGGAAGAAAAACAATTTGACATCAATAAACGTTTGGCTGTTTTACAGGACCTGAATGAATCCAGAGCCTCCTTAAGTAACGTCGAGATAAAAAGAACCGCCACTGGGGAAGTCAAGTCAGCCACGGCAAGACCTGCCTGGATTCCTAAAGTTGGGGATCTGGTCAGAGAAAAGATTGTGGACAAGAAAGAATTCGGGCCATCCTATCGAAAGCCTGCACCTGTCCTGGCCGTTAAAGGATCAAGAACTGTACTTCTACCGCCTCTTGCCGGAAAAGAAAAGAGATTTGTCTCAATCGATCTGATCAAACCACACTATGTGGCCGATACTAAATAGTAGGCCTCGTGGGCTCCTGAGTAGCCGATGTCCTCCTCTTGCTACAATACAGAAAGTTCAAACTGAAAGACTGATAACATTGAAAGAGTTACCTTTACAAAGCAATGGAATCGATAACAATGCAATGGAACTAGTTCCCCTTGACACGAACTTTCAAAATCAAAGTGAAAGACAAATTTCAATTCAACCTAACAAGGATGTCTACGTCAACATGCCTCTTCAAGAACAATCTACAAGTTAAACAAAACCTGCTGAGCTACAAAAAATAGATCGAACTGCATCTGGCTATTTCATCAACTTCGATACCTTTTCATTGGATCCAAGTGCACCTGAAACGACGCCAGCCCAAATTTCTCGCAAACAACGGATCAAAGACTTTTTTAACTTTCTTAGAAAGACTTATTTAGTATCACCTTGGCTAGAACTTTGGATAATCACAGGTATTTTCTTTTTTCTTTTCTGGTTAGGATTAGTAATCACTTTCCACTTGCTCATCAATGGAACTTATCTTCAACAGAGCTCTTCAACGTCAGAAGTAAACTTAATTTTAAAACCTCATGTTTCATCTCATCATGAACAAAGAGACTTGTCCTTCGTGAACATTTCAGCAGTTCCTATACCAGGTGGTATAGTGTGGGACAAAGTGAATTATGATATATTTGGACCGACCGAGCTTTTAAAAATTCCACATTTGTTTAAAATTTCATTTAACGATATCATTACCTCCAGTACATTTTCTGATGATTGGGATTTTGAATCTGTTAATAACTTATTGTCTGATTTGGAACAATCTGCCGCATTTTCTAGCGCTGAAATGTTAGAGGACACATCAGATTTTGAGAAAATGTATTGTTACCAACATTATGGTCATCATTTCTTGCATAAATCTAGCAAACCCAGAAATGTGTTCAAATACCACCAGTGGGAACATTGCCCTACACCACCGAAAGGTAGTTCAAAAACATTTGCACAGAAATTCTCATATTTTTCAGGGTTTAACACTTCTGACCCAACCTCATACTACTATAAGGTTGCACCTATATCTGCGCAGAAAAATATGTTAACAAACACAAAACAGATTTACTCTGCTTCCTTTATTACCCAGCTGTCTGAACAGGGTTTCGACTTATGGATGGACACTGTAGATTTAAAATCGATCTGGGGTTCTAGGGACTGGCAAGTCCAGGGAACAGAAGCACTATTTAGAGCATGCCTCATTCCACAGCAGATGATTTTTCTGAATGACACTGTGCAACAGACTTCCTGTCTTGGAATAGCCAAGAATAAGGACTTGAACACGCCTCAAATTCCAACACCTTTAAACACCGAGGGGAATTTTACATCAGAAAAAGGGGCTAAGTTGGATAACATATTGCAATACAATAGATCAGACCCCAATTGGAAGGGATGGTTGGTTTGGCCCACAGACACGAACAGATGTCAGGAAAGATTCAAGGGTACCACCGAAGGGTTTAGTATCCGTAGGCCAGACCTACGTTATGTACAACGAGAACATCCGGGGGTAGTGACATCATACAGTGTTGGGAAATTGTGCCTTGATTGGCTAAAGACCTCATCACTACCCCAGGTAAAACAACACTTGTCCTTACTCACAGAGGATGTGGACCTACGGGATTTTTTGTTAGGTCCCAGAAAACCACGTCAGAAGCGTTTTTTGTATGCTGTCTATAACGAAATCTGGAAAATCTCCCAACAAGAAGCTGCAGAGAGATTAAGAGAAATAGGTACAGTTAACCTAGAAAAGGCGTTAGCCGTAGTTGACAATGGTATGACTACATTAACATCCAGGATATATTCACTGGGCAACATTGTATCTTCTGCTATCGATGTAATAGAACAGGATTTCTCCTTATTGCAACACGGACAGTCGCAGTTACGTTCTATTATTTTATTAAGCTGGACGCTGCAGTCATTGCGCGCCGGTTATGTGCCTTGGCGTTTTATCAACATTACGTCATTATTTTCTGCATACAATCTAACAGAAAAACAGATGAAAACGGCACAGAGGGGAGCAAAATATACAATGCTGCGTATTGAAAAACTGGATAGGTTACCCTTTACTGTGGCAGAGTCACCGTCCCCAGAGTGGTTAATCCACGGCCATATAACATTACCGGTCGCAACTTTCCAGTTTCAATATTGCCTAGAAGAACAACAGGCAGGCAGATATGAGAAGATGGGTAAGGAATTCATCAGGGAATCCTGGGATTTACCATACAGATTTCGATGCAGGAGTGGGGATCTGGAAGTGTTTCTAAGCGGAACTAACTGCGAGAACGCTTTAAGTGGATCTCTCATATGCCAGGATATTATGCTACACGGGGCTTTCAATGGGTCTGTGGCTAACTTGTCCTGTCATTTAAGAGGTACCCCGGCAGCTGTGATTAATCCGGTATTCAGGCTTCTCTCGAATGGGAGTTACTTGATGCTCAATGATCAAGGTTGTTGTGGGATGCTTCCGGTCATCGCATATCTAGTCACTGTGAGCTCCAGGGTTACTTGCTGTATGCAAGTATTGTTTCCACCAACACATACAGTCAGGCAGGCGCCGTTATGGCCTTCGCTAAATGTTTCCTTTATACTGTTTGATACTCTGAGCAGAATGAAAGCCATGCTTTTACAACAAACCGTGCCCTTAACCTCCGCCCGGGAGACTTTTGATCTCCAGATCGCAAGGTCCTCGGCTGAGATACAGGCACTTATACGTACAAACTGCCCCTTCCATTTCACAGAAATGGTAAGTCGTATCTTTAACATGTCTGATACGAAGGGTATTGTACACCTATTTAAGACCATAGGTTCCGGACTGTTAAGCACCTTTCAGATGGTCCTCGGAGTTATACCAAACTTTATACACTCCGTCTTTGGAAGCATTTTTGGAGGGCTTCCGCTGATCCTGTTTCTAATAGCAGGAATCCTGATTGTTACCTTTCTGCTACGCAATGGACGTCCCAGCCACCAAGGAGATAGCAACAGCTCTCCCGGAGCGTAAATACAGTGATCGCATGGTACAACATCTGGGCACACCTCGCCTACGGGAACTGAGCGCCTCTTGGTTCCTGTCATTTAGACCAGATGTCCTACCTGTTCTCCGATGCCTGTTCTGTGGAGAAGAATGTGTGTTGGACCTCTGTCTGACACTTCCATCGGTTGCGCCACCGGACGTTGATGCCTTGCTGGACCCGATAACGGCCCATGTTCTGCAGTGTCCTCAGCGCATTCCCATGTTGTTGGCAGCATTCTTAGAGCCACCACAGGTAGTTTCTGCTCCTGTTGGTATGGACACCGGCTCCTCCAACACTCAGGCCTTGGATGTGGCACAGGCTGCCGCGGCATCTGCTGCAGGCAGTATGGAAGATCATCTGTGCTCAATTGACATTCTTTGTGAGGTGTTACAGGGATCGTCAGCCGTGTATGCAGACAGCAGCAATGTTGCGTCTACCATCAAGGACACATAAACATTTGGCATATCGCACGCTGGGAAGACTTAGCTTTTTAATTTTTTTTTCTTCTTCTCGAAATTCCAAATTGAAACCTTTTTGACCTGCATGGCTTTCAAATGCTTGTAGTTGTTCGGACTATATAAATGGACACTTTAGAGTCACTTCTTGAATGATTATTTTAGTAGAACACTTTTAAAGGGTTTTTTAACGCTTTTTTAACTTCTATTAAAAATGTTTTTATTTTTTGCGTACAAACCTCTAGATGCCTTGGTAGTACGCTAGATTTTAGTAATGTCGTCCAGTCGGATGAGAAGTGGGTGTTATATTCATATAGGTACTCCGATATAGGTCTAGGTAACATCATAACCCTTCACCTACATTCTCTCCTATACTACATACATAACGGATTTGAAGGACTGACCTTTTACCCAGTTACAATACTACACACAAGTACGTAGGGTTTTTCCCTGGACACTGGCCTCATAAATCATGCATTCGGATTCTTAGTTTCTTGGAATCACAGCAGGACCATCATCTCCTGCATAATAACTGTGTATAAAGTTAATTCCCGACATCATCCTAAGTCCGACACTGGCACAGCAAGGTAGAACCCCTGGGGATACCTTAGGGTATATAAACACCACATCTTGCTGAGATAGAGAGAGGCGATCAGGACTTCCCGGCCGACACACTGACGCAAGACGCTGAGGTTCCTGCATGCAGATACTCCAGCTCGCAGTGGTCTGACATCCCTTGCGGGGTGTTCAGCTCGAGACCAGAACGGGGTCCCGCAGTCTCACATCAGATAATGGGGTTGGCTTTATCCTAGAGGGATTCTTGGCATTACACCTACTCACGTGCTAGGTACACTTAGGTACATCTAGTTAGGGTGCATCGTAGGAGTACGCATTTTATTGCCTAGTATTCTATATACTTGCCTGTATTTATGATTTTAGCAAAATGGTAGAAACCTACCACCTGTTTACTTTCTTAGTGCTTCTACTCATTTATTTATGCTACTGTCTACTGGTGATTTCAGTGCACTTCTTTTACGCTAGAATAACGACTGTTCAATAAATACTTATTGAAAACGTCCCAACCGTTTATTCTGTGTATCTCTCTGAGAACAAGAGAGCACGGGTGACTGAGCAAAAAGTAAGTTACTGTTTCCATGGTCCTGAGGGATCAGGGTTGTCATGTTCAATAGTTGCCAAGAACTATTCTCTCCTTGGTAAGAGGAGGTTATAGTGGCATTGCGAGCTAGCTGGTACACAGGACAACATACCCGGTGGGGGTGTCTGGAATTAGTCTGGACACCAGTCCCACAGTGTATGTTGTCTAAACGCGGAGATCCTATATAGGTCTTATAGGAACTACACGACACTACGGGCACTCATACACCCACTTATTCACTAATACACCTTGGTATATATATATATATATATATATATATCACACACAAGAAAAGGAATAAACGCGCTCTCAGGAAGTGCCAGTTGCAGGGTTTATTGCACAAAGGTTACGCATTTCGACAGACTTGCTGTCTTGGTCACACAGTGAGTAAACATCCATGGATCCTATACATAGTCTCATGTGAACATAGAAAACAGACTAGTAGTCTAATGTACTATCAGAGCTGACAACATTTCTGGTGGCCATTTCTAAACTCTAACAAAGACATTAAAGTAAATCCGAAATACAGGTTGCATGGCACATGAATACACTGTTGTGTAAATAAATTGTGTAAAGTGAAAATAAATATATATATATATATATATATATATATATATATATATATATATATATATATACATATATATGTTTATTCAATGAAAAAACCAAAGGTTACAGGGACGTTATATTTTGACTCGATTTCACTCGTACAAAACCAGTGAAATTCAGCAGTTATAGTTAGCTGAGCTAACTATAACTTACCCCCGCAATGCACTGCTTTTAACCTTACATATTACATCACTCATGACATGGTCAGTGACATCACTGATGACATCTCAAATGACATCACTTATGACATCACTGATGACACCATCCAGTGAGTGTAAGTATTTTGTAAGAGTTTATGATTGTTAAACATATATACTAAGGTACTACAAAAGCTAATGTAGTATACTTGGTGTACTACTAATGAGTGATACTACTTTTAATATATATAACCTGAGTGGCTGTGTGACTGTATGTATCCTTGTGCGTATGTGTATGTGAGTGGCTGTAAGAGTGTATAAGTGGGTGTGTGAGTAGCTGTGTAGGTGAGTGAGATGCTGTGTGAGTGGCTGTATTGGCAAGTAAGTGGGTGTGTCAGTGGCTGTATGGGTGGGTGAGTGACTGTGTAAGTGGCTCTATGGGTGGGTCAGTGGGTATGTAGTGGCTGTATGGGTGAGTGAGTGGGTATCTGAAAGGCTGTGTTTCGTTAAGTGAGTTCATGTGTGAGTGGCTGTATTGGAGAGTAAGTGTCTGTGTGAATGGCTGTATGAGTGAGTATGGTGATGTGTGAGTGTTTGTATGGATGGGTATGTAAGTGGTTGTGTGAGTGAATGTGTTAGCGCTTGTATGGGTGAGTGAGTAGCTGTGTTGAGAGGTTGATTGGGTGAGTGAGTGGGTGTGTGAGCGACTTTGTAGGTAAACTGATTGGGTGAGTGAGTGGGTGTGTGAGCGACTTTGTAGGTAAATAAGTGGGTGTGTGAGTACCCCTATGGGTGAGTGTGTGGTTATGTGACTGGCTGTATGGGTGAATAACTGGTTGTATGAGTGGTTGTATGGGTGAGAGAATGGTTGTGTGAGTGGCTGTACTAATGAGTGAGTGGTTGTGTGAATGGCTCTATGGAGGAATGAGTAGGTGTGTGACTACTGGTATAGGTCTGTGAATGGGTATGTAAGTGGTTGTGCAGGTGTGTGAGTGGGCATTTGAGAGGTTGTATGGGTTATGAGTAGGTGTGAGTGGTTCTGTGGATGAAGTCATCAGGGATGTAATTTGAGATGTCATCAGTGATGTCACTGACTGTGTCATGAGTGATGTAATATGTGAAGTCATAAGCAGTGCACTGCGGGAGCATAAGTTATAGTTAGCTCAGGTAACTATAACTGCCCAATTTCACTGGTTTTGTACAAGTGCAATCTGAGCCTAACAACAACATCCTTGTAACCTTTGTTTTTTCCAGTGAATTTCTAAGATTTTTTAAATTCTATTTGCTCACTATAACGACCCTGTAACCTTTGTTTTATTTAAGTGAATTTCTCAGGCTTTTCAAAATCTATTTCCTAACTATAACGTCCCCATAACCTTTGGTTTTTTAAGTGAATTTCTATGTTTTTGTAGCTAATAGTCACACTTGCATAGTGGTGGACAAAGTGGGTGGGGCCTCCAACCAGTTCTCAGTAATCCTGCTGTGTCGTACTTACTGGAGGTAACAGGAAGGCTTCTGAGACCCAAGGACCGTCAGCATCCAAGGTGACTTTATCCACCCACCAGCAGTGCGCGGAGAGATGAGTTTGCAGAGTGGTGGAGAAAGGGGCATGGCCTCTAAACACCTCTCATCAATCCCACTGTGTGGGACTTACTGGAGGTAACAGGAGGTATTTTTGGCCCCCAAGGACCCTCAGCAGCCATGGGGATTTAATCTCCCCACCAGCAGTGCGCCGAGAGGCACATTTGCCGAGTGGTGGAGAAAGGGGGCATGGCCTCTGAACATCTCTCAGCAATCCCACTGTGTGGGACTTACTGGAGGTAACAGGAGGTCTTGTTGTCCCCCAAGGACCTTCAGCAGCCAAGGGGACTTCATCCCCCCACCAGCAACGCACCAGGAGGCGCGATTGCAGAGTGGTGCAGAAAAGGGGCGGGGCCTGCGGCATCGTGCCGGTAGCTTTTTCATTTTTATTTTTTTAATATTACAAGGGGAAGGGTGTTTGTGGGCCCCCTTCCCAGGGCCGATTTTGGCCCCGTGTACCCCATTCCCCGGGACCAGGTATTTTTAGAATGGAGCGGGAGACCATACCGCCCCCCTCCTTTGGCTGATTACGGCCCAGGGGTCTCCATACCCCGGGCCCGGCATTTTCTTATTTTTTTTTTAATAAAGGAAGGTGGGGCCGTGCGGCCACCTCCCAGGCTGATTTTGGCCTGGGGACCCCATCCCACTTTGGCCTGGCCCCTATACTGGGCGCCCTGGTCCCACCCAGGGTACCCAGTCATTTTCGTTGGAGACCGCTGTGGGAGCCTGAAAACCCCTGCGGTCCCTGCCGGCTCCCCGCCTCCTGCGGGAGCCAGCATTGCTTTACACATAGGGAGCTGCTAACATGCAGCTCCCTGTGTGTAAAAGCAATTCTGCTCCACTTCGAGTAAGCAAGAGCATTTTCTGCTCTCACTTACTTGAAGCAGAGCAGTGTTTGCTATAGCAAACTGCAATGTCCCAGGTGTGGGCACCCCAGGACATTGCAGGAGCCAGCCCTGGGAGGTAACAGTCCCCAGGGCTATCTATGGCTCCATGAAGGGGGCCGTGCAGCCCCCCTCTATTGTTTGTTTTAGCCCCGGGGAGGTGATGGTCCCCAGGGCTGCGGGAGGGTTTTGCAGCCCCCATTTACATTCACAAAAGCCCCTGGAGGTGGCAGTCCCCGGGGCTGTGGGGAGTCTGCGTGGCCCCCGCATTATTTAAAGTTAAAGCACTGGGGATGTGGCAGCCCCCGGGGGTGCGGGGTGGTCTGCCTGGCGCCCACATTAGGTACACAGAGGGGCAAATGGAGGTGGTGGTCCTTGGGGCAGGGGGGCCAAGAAGCCCCCCATTTCTAAAATAATAAGCCCTGAGGAAGTGGTGGTCCCCGGGGCAGTGGGGGAGACTGTACGCGCCTTCCCTGCATTTAAAAAAAAAAAAGAGGTGCTTGTCCCCAGGGCATTAGTAAGCCCCAGGAAGGGGGGGCCCATGTGCCCCCCTCCTATAATAAGAAATTCCCCTGGGACCTGGCCCATCGGGGACCTATAATTAACAAAGCACGGGAGTCCGTGCTTCATTTTTAAAACAAATTCAGCAAGATTCGCGGATCCAACGCAACTCCAGCAGAAATTTTTAAAAAAATGCTTTTTTGGGGACCCCCGCTCCCAAAGAGGCCTAGCGGGTCAGGGTGTTTCTACACTGCCTCTTTTCTTTTTTTTTTTTTAAATCTTTTTTCTGTGGCTCAGTTCAACCAAGTCACAAGATGGCTGCCAACACTTCCTGGTTTGAAGTGTTGATAGCCAATCAGATCTCAGCACGAAATCGGGAGGTGTGGCGGATCCACCGCGTCCTTATATATATAACTGGAAAATTCTTTAAATTACTCCAAAACTACTACTACGGATTTACACCATTTCACAAAAAGCTTGCTTTCTGGACCAACAGCTACAATTGTGCCAAATTTAGTGTCATTCCGTTCAGCAGATCGGGCTGTAGCCTTGTTTAAAATTTCCTTTGGAACTTAACATGGGGAAAACGCGTTTTGGTCCCCCTCCTTTTTCTCAGTCCCTGCTTGACAGATCACCCTGGAAATTTCAAGACAGCAGCTGAAGTGAGCTTCGAATTAGCTATGAAAGTTTTGCGAGGATTCATCAAACGACGCCAAAGTTATTTGCAAATCAAAAAACGCTCTTCCTATGGTAACTACTTCCTAACTATAACTACCTACTGGAGACCGATATATATATGTTTATAAATATATATATATATATCATCCAACAAATTAGTCCTTGATGGGGGGAACATGTTGTAGCTGGTGCTCGTGGCGAGAAAGGGACTAATTCTCGCTGACAATGTTTCAACAAATGATGAATACACGGCACACACCTCGGTAGATTTCAGCTCTTTATTTGGACAAAAGCTCTCCTCCTCCCTACGCGTTTCGAACTTCACGTTCTTGGTCACGGTAGTTTACAAAGTCCCTTGTTTATTTCCACTTTATATACTCAGTATCCACTTTCGCCCATTATGAGGCATTGTGGTACTGGTAGTTCAGGTTTACAATTTTAACTTTATTGATCACATTCTTTCAGCACGCACAAATGTTTGTAGCAGCATTTCAAGGCAGCATTTAACAATTTTATACATTGTTATTTCTAATCGGTCTCATATTTATGTCAATTAATATAGTCTCCTCCCGTTTTCCGGGTGATCTTACGAGGTCCAATTGTTTATGTAAGTCATATTGAACTCCTCAATTATGAAGTCCATACTAATGCTTTTATTGATTATTATTGTTCTGACCCCGATTTGGTATCAATGCCTGTGAGAAATAATAATCATTTGTTCTGGGTTTGTGATTTGGGCTGAGTGCCCAAATTCACAGTGATTTCTTTAATACCCAGTTATCCCATTGGTTAGTGAGCAGTATGTTAGACAAATTGCCCTAAAGCATAGCAATGTGACTGTTTTTTGTTGGACATTTTATAGACTTAGTATCCAGCTAAAAGACTGCTTAGTGCATCTTGTAGTCAATTTCTGTGTCTTGCCTCGAAATCAATAAATAAATAATTATTGCATTACAAAAGAGAAAAGTCTTGTGCTTAAAAGAAGAAAAAAAACTACTAGTGCAAAACACATACCCTAAAATTTCATAAACGACATTCTCATGGATGCAAGTTACAATTACATTTTCATTTTCAATTTCATCAATTGGTCATATTTCTTTGAATTTGAACAAATTCTCAATGTCCATGAATAGTGTTCAATTCGTTATAAGTGAACATACATTTCCTCGTCCCCATTAAGACCTATGGGAACCTTTGTTTTTAGCCTGATAATTAATTTCGATTCGAGTCGTCTTAACTTGAGTGTTCTGTTTCCACCCCTCTCATGTGGCTGGATGGTGGCCAAGCCAGAGTATTTCATGTCGAGCCAAGTTTTTCCTCTGTGGGTGGCCATGTGTTTTGCCACGGCATATGACGTGTCTTGATTAACAGTGGCTCGTATATGCTCCAGTATCCTCTTTTTGAGTGGGCAGATTGTACTGCCAATGTATCTTTTCCACAATGACACTCGATTAAGTATACCACATACGGGGTGTCGCACGTTATGGTCTCTTTGATCTCAAATTTGTGCCCTTTCGGATCTTTGATTGATTTCAAGTTTTGTCCTATCTTGCAGGCCTTACATACCATGCACTTCCCAAATCCCTTTTGTCTTGATTGTAACCATTATTCTTGTTTTTTCATCACAAAGTGGCTGTTGACGAGTGTATCAGATAACGATGGTGCCATCCTGTATGATATCTGGGGATGATACCCCACTAGATGGCCAATGTCCGGGTCTTTTTTAAGGACACTCCAATACTTGGTTACAATTTGTTTGATTTGAAAACTCTCTCTGCTGTAGGTCAGGATTAATTGCGGTGTGCTGGCCGATCCATCGACTGTTTGCTTGTTTTTGCGTTTTCTGTTGTCTATCAGAGTTTCTGCCCGGGTCTTTAATCTTGCTTTTTGTTCGCCCTGATAGATATCTCTGTGTTTGTACCCTCTTTGGAGGAATCGATTCTTGGTTTCCTTGAATTTGATTTCCATTTCCTTTGGTTCTGAACAATTTCTTTTCATCCTAATAAATTCCCCATATGGGATGCTCTTTTTGAGGGATTGAGGATGAAAACTCGAACCGTGTAATACACTGTTGGTGGCGGTCTTTTTCCTGTGGACTGTTGTATGTATTTTATTCTTTTTGATGTATACCTTGGTGTCCAAGAAATCAATCTCTTAGCTATTGATGTTATGGCTAAATTTAAGTCCTACCTCATTGTTGTTTAAAATCTTCATATATTCCAAGAATTCTGATTCTGTTCTTCTCCATAGTAATAAAAGGTCGTCGATGAATCGTAGCCAAAGAGCTACTCTGGAAGTGTACTGGTCGTTTTCCTCTCTCCAAGCTATGTTCTTCTCCCACCAACCCATCATAAGGTTGGCATAGCTTGGAGAGAAGGAAACTCCCATCGCAGTACCACAGCGTTGAGAGTACAGCTTTTTATTAAATAAAAAGACATTGTTCTTGAGACATAGTTCGATCATTAGCATGGTAGTATGTTTGAATTCCACTATTGGTCTCTGTTTTAGGAAGTATAGGGTTGCCTTCATCCCTATATCATGATCTATGGACGTGTACAGCGCAATAACATCAATTGTCACTAACAGGTAGTCCGGTTGCCAGGTGGTTCCCATTAGGATCCTCAAGAAGTCCCCTGTGTCCTTAATATAAGAATTGAGAGTCAGAACAATCGGTGCTAAAAAGTAATCGACATAAGAGGCAATGTTCTCATAAAGGGCGCCACAGCTGGATATTATTGGGCGTCCTGGGGGTTTATTTAAAGTCTTGTGCACTTTTGGCAAAAATTATATTGTGGGTATCACCGGATTCTCTACCATTAAGACTTTTTTCTCCTCGTCATTCAACAGGCCATCCTCATGCCAGTGTCTGATTTTTTTCACATAGATCGATGGTGAGATCATTTATTGGATTATGAGTCAACACTTGATAGTTCTCCGTGTTGTTCAATTGGCGGAGTGCTTCATTGATGTAATCCTGTTTATCTAAGATAACAGTGTTACCGCCCTTATCAGCTGGCTTTATTTCAATTTGGTTGTTATTTTGTAATGACTTCAGAGCTTGACGTTCATTGCAAGAAAGGTTTTCTCTTCGTTGGGTATGTTTTGTATTTTCCATGCTTTCTAGTTCTGCCACCACTAGATCATGGAAAATATCCACTTTATTGCCTGGATGAAGTACAGGACAAAATTTTGATTGACTCTTGAAGTTGGTCTTGCAATGTCTGTTCATGGTGATTCCCATTTCTTCTAAGACTTCAGTGTCTAGTTTCGTTGTTTCCTCTATGTCGTGAGCTAGTTCATATGCAGTTCTCAAGCTGTGAATTTCCGCTATGGTGTATGGCTGTTCTCCCTCTGATATCGATGTTTCTGACGTGATCACATTCGTCTCCCGGATAGTTGGTAATTTGGTGAAGAATTTCTTTAGTTTCAATTTGCGGATATATTTGTACATGTCTATCTTAGTTTCCACCGAGTCCTGATGTCTTTCTGGACTGAATGTTAAACCTTTCTTTAACAGACTGCATTCAGCATCTGTTAGTGTGTGTTTTGACAGGTTGATGATTAGATTATGTTCTTTTCCTGTGGATACTTTCTTCTTTACTTTCTCATCACAGTACGATTGCGAAGATGATATCCTCTTGTTCTTTCTGATACTTCTTCTTGTCTTCCGTCGTTTTCTGTCCGGGTTGGTGTACCTCTCCCCCTCGCTCTTGTTCTTCCCATTGCCCGACCTCTTCCTCTTCCCCTTGGATTTTGTTGATCCTGATATAGGATCTTCATTTCCTCTAAAAAAGAGAGTTGACGTGGGAAGGTTTGTCTGGTTTCACCCTCACTTAAATCTGACTCAGACTCGCTTTGGGTCGTGTTGGGAGATTCTAACATTGGTTGTTTTTGCTGTCTAGTTGCTGTCTTAAGGTGTCAAAGCGCTTTGCAAAGTAAAGATGGTTCCCTGCTCATAATCACATTCGTCCCTTCGGAAATTGCGTTGTTTACGGTCTTGTACCTCAGTTTCATGTTTGTCTAAGTTTTTCTCCATCTCTGATCTCAGTTTCTTCAAACCTTCTTCATCATGGTTGAGGGTTAGGATCTGAGATTCTATTACCAATATTTTCATGTGCAAGTCCTCCACATCTTTCCTGGCATATTTTATGATTATTAGCATCATTGTCCGTGAACAGTGCATGTTGTTCCTACCCCACTCCTCCAGCATCTCCGGTCCGGTATCTGGATGATTGGGTAGTGTAAAAATGCGTAGCCCTCTGGGGACTCTGCCGCATTCTACATATTACTCCAGGGTTATTATTTCCCCACTTCTTGATATTTCTTTGCGTTGCAATCTTTCCAATTGGATGAACAATTGTTTTGTATTTTTACGCCTGAGTTCCCCGATCTATCTCCATCGGGGTCTCTTTGACGGTGGTTTGTCCCTTTAGAAACATTGTTTCTGCCGTCTCTCGGCGTTTTGCTGCTCTCGCCTCCATGAGAGGGTGCTGTTATTCTTGAAATGAGCAAATTATTTCGCTGTGTCAGATTTGTTCGTTACTAAGGCCAGTCAAAAGCCTTCTTGCAGAATTTAAATTATCCCTCAGGAGATTAGGAGCTGATTATTGATTTAGTCCTGAGCTGCCGAGGTAGTGTAGAATTTTATTCACTGCCACCGCTTGCCCACAATTGGGTATAAGCGGTGGATACACTCGCTACAGCGCAATGGATTGCACAGGATTAAGTACAAGCTTGGCTCACGCGCTCTTACCTGGGAGACTCCCGGTTGGTGCGGCGTCCTCCAACCCCACACACTGACGTTCAACCCGGTGACGCTCGACTTCCCCGATTTTTCCGTTTACTTTCTGATCTCGTCTTCGGAATCCAGGTCTGGAGCCGCTGTGTGTTTCAGTAAATCTTTATCGCTGTTTGCAACGCGGGAATGCTCTTCACAGCGTACGCAGCTTCAAAGACGACAAGGCAATTCACGAGTGTTTTTCGAACAGGTCAGTTGCGCGGGGTTCTCCCCCTTACGTATTTCACCATCCAACAATTTAGTCCTTGATGGGGGGAACACGTTGTAGCTGGTGCTTGTGGCGAGAAAGGGACTAATTCTCGCTGACAATGTTTCAACAAATGATGAATACACGGCACACACCTCGGTAGATTTCAGCTCTTTATTTGGACAAAAAGCTCTCCTCCCTACGCGTTTCGAATTTCACGTTCTTGGTCACGGTAGTTTACAAAGTCCCTTGTTTATTTCCACTTTATATACTCAGTATCCACTTTCGCCCATTATGAGGCATTGTGGTACTGGTAGTTCAGGTTTACAATTTTAACTTTATTGATCACATTCTTTCAGCACGCACAAATGTTTGTAGCAGCATTTCAAGGCAGCATTTAACAATTTTATACATTATTTCTAATCGGTCTCATATTTATGTCAATTAATACAGTCTCCTCCCGTTTTCCGGGTGATCTTACGAGGTCCAATTGTTTATGTAAGTCATATTGAACTCCTCAATTATGAAGTCCATACTAATGCTTTTATTGATTATTATTGTTCTGACCCCGATTTGGTATCGATGCCTGTGAGAAATAATAATAATTTGTTCTGGGTTTGTGATATGGGCTGAGTGCCCAAATTCACAGTGATTTCTTTAATACCCAGTTATCCCATCGGTTAGTGAGCAGTATGTTAGACACATTGCCCTAAAGCATAGCAATGCGACTGTTTTTTGTTGGACATTTTATAGACTTAGTATCCAGCTAAAAGACTGTTAAGTGCATCTTATAGTCAATTTCTGTGTCTTGCCTCGAAATCAATAAATAAATAATTATTGCATTACAAAAGAGAAAAGTCTTGTGCTTAAAAGAAGAAAAAGAACTACTAGTGCAAAACACATACCCTAAAATTTCATAAACGACATTCTCATGGATGCAAGTTACAATTACATTTTCATTTTCAATTTCATCAATTGGTCATATTTCTTTGAATTTGAACAAATTCTCAATGTCCACGAATAGTGTCCATTTTGTTATTCATAAATGAACATACATTTCCTCGTCCCCATTAAGACCTATGGGAATCTTTGTTTTTAGCCTGATAATTAATTTCGATTCGAGTCGTCTTAACTTGAGTGTTCTGTTTCCACCCCTCTCATGTGGCTGGATGGTGGCCAAGCCAGAGTATTTCATGTCGAGCCAAGTTTTTCCTCTGTGGGTGGCCATGTGTTTTGCCACGGCATATGACATGTCTTGATTAACAGTGGCTCGTATATGCTCCAGTATCCTCTTTTTGAGTGGGCAGATTGTACTGCCAATGTATCTTTTCCACAATGACACTCGATTAAGTATACCACATATGGGGTGTCACACGTTTTGGTCTCTTTGATCTCAAATTTGTGCCCTTTCGGATCTTTGATTGATTTCAAGTTTTGTCCTATCTTGCAGGCCTTGCATACCATGCACTTCACAAATCCCTTTTGTCTTGATTGTAACCATTATTCTTGTTTTTTCATCACAAAGTGGCTGTTGACGAGTGTATCAGATAACGATGGTGCCTTCCTGTATGATATCTGGGGATGATCCCCCACTAGATGGCCAATGTCCGGGTCTTTTTAAGGACACTCCAATACTTGGTTACAATTTGTTTGATTTGAAAACTCTCTCTGCTGTAGGTCAGGATTAATTGCGGTGTGCTGGCCGATCCATCGACTGTTTGCTTGTTTTTGCGTTTTCTGTTGTCTATCAGAGTTTCTGCCCGGGTCTTTAATCTTGCTTTTTGTTCGCCCTGATAGATATCTCTGTGTTTGTACCCTCTTTGGAGGAATCGATTCTTGGTTTCCTTGAATTTGATTTCCATTTCCTTTGGTTCTGAACAATTTCTTTTCATCCTAATAAATTCCCCATATGGGATGCTCTTTTGAGGGATTGAGGATGAAAACTCGAACCGTGTAATACACTGTTGGTGGCGGTCTTTTTCCTGTGGACTGTTGTATGTATTTTATTCTTTTTGATGTATACCTTGGTGTCCAAGAAATCAATCTCTTTGCGATTGATGTTATGGCAAAATTTAAGTCCTACCTCATTGTTGTTTAAAATCTTCATATATTCCAAGAATTCTGATTCTGTTCTTCTCCATAGTAATAAAAGGTCGTCGATGAATCGTAGCCAAAGAGCTACTCTGGAAGTGTACTGGTCGTTTTCCTCTCTCCAAGCTATGTTCTTCTCCCACCAACCCATCATAAGGTTGGCATAGCTTGGAGAGAAGGAAACTCCCATCGCAGTACCACAGCGTTGAGAGTACAGCTTTTTATTAAATAAAAAGACATTGACCTTGAGACATAGTTCGATCATTAGCATGGTAGTATGTTTGAATTCCACTATTGGTCTCTGTTTTAGGAAGTATAGGGTTGCCTTCATCCCTATATCATGATCTATGGACGTGTACAGCGCAACAACATCAATTGTCACTAACAGGTAGTCCGGTTGCCAGGTGGTTCCCATTAGGATCCTCAAGAAGTCCCCTGTGTCCTTAATATAAGAATTGAGAGTCAGAACAATCGGTGCTAAAAAATAATCGACATAAGAGGCAATGTTCTCATAAAGGGCGCCACAGCTGGATATTATTGGGCGTCCTGGGGATTTATTTAAAGTCTTGTGCACTTTTGGCAAAAAATATATTGTGGGTATCACCGGATTCTCTACCATTAAGAATTTTTTCTCCTCGTCATTCAACAGGCCATCCTCATGCCAGTGTCTGATTTTTTCACATAGATCGATGGTGAGATCATTTATTGGATTATGAGTCAACACCTGATAGTTCTCCGTGTTGTTCAATTGGCGGAGTGCTTCATTGATGTAATCCTGTTTATCTAAGATAACAGTGTTACCGCCCTTATCAGCTGGCTTTATTTCAATTTGGTTGTTATTTTGTAATGACTTCAGAGCTTGACGTTCATTGCAAGAAAGGTTTTCTCTTCGTTGGGTATGTTTTGTATTTTCCATGCTTTCTAGTTCTGCCACCACTAGATCATGGAAAATATCCACTTTATTGCCTGGATGAAGTACAGGACAAAATTTTGATTGACTCTTGAAGTTGGTCTTGCAATGTCTGTTCATGGTGATTCCCATTTCTTCTAAGACTTCAGTGTCTAGTTTCGTTGTTTCCTCTATGTCGTGAGCTAGTTCATATGCAGTTCTCAAGCTGTGAATTTCCGCTATGGTGTATGGCTGTTCTCCCTCTGATATCGATGTTTCTGACGTGATCACATTCGTCTCCCGGATAGTTGGTAATTTGGTGAAGAATTTCTTTAGTTTCAATTTGCGGATATATTTGTACATGTCTATCTTAGTTTCCACCGAGTCCTGATGTCTTTCTGGACTGAATGTTAAACCTTTCTTTAACAGACTGCATTCAGCATCTGTTAGTGTGTGTTTTGACAGGTTGATGATTAGATTATGTTCTTTTCCTGTGGATACTTTCTTCTTTACTTTCTCATCACAGTACGATTGCGAAGATGATATCCTCTTGTTCTTTCTGATACTTCTTCTTGTCTTCCGTCGTTTTCTGTCCGGGTTGGTGTACCTCTCCCCCTCGCTCTTGTTCTTCCCATTGCCCGACCTCTTCCTCTTCCCCTTGGATTTTGTTGATCCTGATATAGGATCTTCATTTCCTCTAAAAAAGAGAGTTGACGTGGGAAGGTTTGTCTGGTTTCACCCTCACTTAAATCTGACTCAGACTCGCTTTGGGTCGTGTTGGGAGATTCTAACATTGGTTGTTTTTTGCTGTCTAGTTGCTGTCTTAAGGTGTCAAAGCGCTTTGCGAAAGTAAAGATGGTTCCCTGCTCATAATCACATTCGTCCCTTCGGAAATTGCGTTGTTTACGGTCTTGTACCTCAGTTTCATGTTTGTCTAAGTTTTTCTCCATCTCTGATCTCAGTTTCTTCAAACCTTCTTCATCATGGTTGAGGGTTAGGATCTGAGATTCTATTACCAATATTTTCATGTGCAAGTCCTCCACATCTTTCCTGGCATATTTTATGATTATTAGCATCATTGTCCGTGAACAGTGCATGTTGTTCCTACCCCACTCCTCCAGCATCTCCGGTCCGGTATCTGGATGATTGGGTAGTGTAAAAATGCGTAGCCCTCTGGGGACTCTGCCGCATTCTACATATTACTCCAGGGTTATTATTTCCCCACTTCTTGATATTTCTTTGCGTTGCAATCTTTCCAATTGGATGAACAATTGTTTTGTATTTTTTACGCCTGAGTTCCCCGATCTATCTCCATCGGGGGTCTCTTTGACGGTGGTTTGTCCCTTTAGAAACATTGTTTCTGCCGTCTCTCGGCGTTTTGCTGCTCTCGCCTCCATGAGAGGGTGCTGTTATTCTTGAAATGAGCAAATTATTTCGCTGTGTCAGATTTGTTCGTTACTAAGGCCAGTCAAAAGCCTTCTTGCAGAATTTAAATTATCCCTCAGGAGATTAGGAGCTGATTATTGATTTAGTCCTGAGCTGCCGAGGTAGTGTAGAATTTTATTCACTGCCACCGCTTGCCCACAATTGGGTATAAGCGGTGGATACACTCGCTACAGCGCAATGGATTGCACAGGATTAAGTACAAGCTTGGCTCACGCGCTCTTACCTGGGAGACTCCCGGTTGGTGCGGCGTCCTCCAACCCCACACACCGACGTTCAACCCGGTGACGCTCGACTTCCCGATTTTTCCGTTTACTTTCTGATCTCGTCCTCGGAATCCAGGTCTGGAGCCGCTGTGTGTTTCAGTAAATCTTTATCGCTGTTTGCAACGCGGGAATGCTCTTCACAGCGTACGCAGCTTCAAAGACGACAAGGTAATTCACGAGTGTTTTTCGAACAGGTCAGTTGCGCGGGGTTCTCCCCCTTACGTATTTCACCATCCAACAATTTAGTCCTTGATGGGGGGAACACGTTGTAGCTGGTGCTTGTGGCGAGAAAGGGACTAATTCTCGCTGACAATGTTTCAACAAATGATGAATACACGGCACACACCTCGGTAGATTTCAGCTCTTTATTTGGACAAAAAGCTCTCCTCCCTACGCGTTTCGAATTTCACGTTCTTGGTCACCGTAGTTTACAAAGTCCCTTGTTTATTTCCACTTTATATACTCAGTATCCACTTTCGCCCTTTATGAGGCATTGTGGTACTGGTAGTTCAGGTTTACAATTTTAACTTTATTGATCACATTCTTTCAGCACGCACAAATGTTTGTAGCAGCATTTCAAGGCAGCATTTAACAATTTTATACATTATTTCTAATCGGTCTCATATTTATGTCAATTAATACAGTCTCCTCCCGTTTTACGGGTGATCTTACGAGGTCCAATTGTTTATGTAAGTCATATTGAACTCCTCAATTATGAAGTCCATACTAATGCTTTTATTGATTATTATTGTTCTGACCCCGATTTGGTATCGATGCCTGTGAGAAATAATAATAATTTGTTCTGGGTTTGTGATATGGGCTGAGTGCCCAAATTCACAGTGATTTCTTTAATACCCAGTTATCCCATCGGTTAGTGAGCAGTATGTTAGACACATTGCCCTAAAGCATAGCAATGCGACTGTTTTTTGTTGGACATTTTATAGATTTAGTATCCAGCTAAAAGACTGTTAAGTGCATCTTATAGTCAATTTCTGTGTCTTGCCTCGAAATCAATAAATAAATAATTATTGCATTACAAAAGAGAAAAGTCTTGTGCTTAAAAGAAGAAAAAGAACTACTAGTGCAAAACACATACCCTAAAATTTCATAAACGACATTCTCATGGATGCAAGTTACAATTACATTTTCATTTTCAATTTCATCAATTGGTCATATTTCTTTGAATTTGAACAAATTCTCAATGTCCACGAATAGTGTCCATTTTGTTATTCATAAGTGAACATACATTTCCTCGTCCCCATTAAGACCTATGGGAATCTTTGTTTTTAGCCTGATAATTAATTTCGATTCGAGTCGTCTTAACTTGAGTGTTCTGTTTCCACCCCTCTCATGTGGCTGGATGGTGGCCAAGCCAGAGTATTTCATGTCGAGCCAAGTTTTTCCTCTGTGGGTGGCCATGTGTTTTGCCACGGCATATGACATGTCTTGATTAACAGTGGCTCGTATATGCTCCAGTATCCTCTTTTTGAGTGGGCAGATTGTACTGCCAATGTATCTTTTTCCACAATGACACTCGATTAAGTATACCACATATGGGGTGTCACACGTTTTGGTCTCTTTGATCTCAAATTTGTGCCCTTTCGGATCTTTGATTGATTTCAAGTTTTGTCCTATCTTGCAGGCCTTGCATACCATGCACTTCACAAATCCCTTTTGTCTTGATTGTAACCATTATTCTTGTTTTTTCATCACAAAGTGGCTGTTGACGAGTGTATCAGATAACGATGGTGCCTTCCTGTATGATATCTGGGGATGATCCCCCACTAGATGGCCAATGTCCGGGTCTTTTTAAGGACACTCCAATACTTGGTTACAATTTGTTTGATTTGAAAACTCTCTCTGCTGTAGGTCAGGATTAATTGCGGTGTGCTGGCCGATCCATCGACTGTTTGCTTGTTTTTGCGTTTTCTGTTGTCTATCAGAGTTTCTGCCCGGGTCTTTAATCTTGCTTTTTGTTCGCCCTGATAGATATCTCTGTGTTTGTACCCTCTTTGGAGGAATCGATTCTTGGTTTCCTTGAATTTGATTTCCATTTCCTTTGGTTCTGAACAATTTCTTTTCATCCTAATAAATTCCCCATATGGGATGCTCTTTTTGAGGGATTGAGGATGAAAACTCGAACCGTGTAATACACTGTTGGTGGCGGTCTTTTTCCTGTGGACTGTTGTATGTATTTTATTCTTTTTGATGTATACCTTGGTGTCCAAGAAATCAATCTCTTTGCGATTGATGTTATGGCTAAATTTAAGTCCTACCTCATTGTTGTTTAAAATCTTCATATATTCCAAGAATTCTGATTCTGTTCTTCTCCATAGTAATAAAAGGTCGTCGATGAATCGTAGCCAAAGAGCTACTCTGGAAGTGTACTAGTCGTTTTCCTCTCTCCAAGCTATGTTCTTCTCCCACCAACCCATCATAAGGTTGGCATAGCTTGGAGAGAAGGAAACTCCCATCGCAGTACCACAGCGTTGAGAGTACAGCTTTTTATTAAATAAAAAGACATTGACCTTGAGACATAGTTCGATCATTAGCATGGTAGTATGTTTGAATTCCACTATTGGTCTCTGTTTTAGGAAGTATAGGGTTGCCTTCATCCCTATATCATGATCTATGGACGTGTACAGCGCAACAACATCAATTGTCACTAACAGGTAGTCCGGTTGCCAGGTGGTTCCCATTAGGATCCTCAAGAAGTCCCCTGTGTCCTTAATATAAGAATTGAGAGTCAGAACAATCGGTGCTAAAAAGTAATCGACATAAGAGGCAATGTTCTCATAAAGGGCGCCACAGCTGGATATTATTGGGCGTCCTGGGGATTTATTTAAAGTCTTGTGCACTTTTGGCAAAAAATATATTGTGGGTATCACCGGATTCTCTACCATTAAGAATTTTTTCTCCTCGTCATTCAACAGGCCATCCTCATGCCAGTGTCTGATTTTTTCACATAGATCGATGGTGAGATCATTTATTGGATTATGAGTCAACACCTGATAGTTCTCCGTGTTGTTCAATTGGCGGAGTGCTTCATTGATGTAATCCTGTTTATCTAAGATAACAGTGTTACCGCCCTTATCAGCTGGCTTTATTTCAATTTGGTTGTTATTTTGTAATGACTTCAGAGCTTGACGTTCATTGCAAGAAAGGTTTTCTCTTCGTTGGGTATGTTTTGTATTTTCCATGCTTTCTAGTTCTGCCACCACTAGATCATGGAAAATATCCACTTTATTGCCTGGATGAAGTACAGGACAAAATTTTGATTGACTCTTGAAGTTGGTCTTGCAATGTCTGTTCATGGTGATTCCCATTTCTTCTAAGACTTCAGTGTCTAGTTTCGTTGTTTCCTCTATGTTGTTAGCTAGTTCATATGCAGTTCTCAAGCTGTGAATTTCCGCTATGGTGTATGGCTGTTCTCCCTCTGATATCGATGTTTCTGACGTGATCACATTCGTCTCCCGGATAGTTGGTAATTTGGTGAAGAATTTCTTTAGTTTCAATTTGCGGATATATTTGTACATGTCTATCTTAGTTTCCACCGAGTCCTGATGTCTTTCTGGACTGAATGTTAAACCTTTCTTTAACAGACTGCATTCAGCATCTGTTAGTGTGTGTTTTGACAGGTTGATGATTAGATTATGTTCTTTTCCTGTGGATACTTTCTTCTTTACTTTCTCATCACAGTACGATTGCGAAGATGATATCCTCTTGTTCTTTCTGATACTTCTTCTTGTCTTCCGTCGTTTTCTGTCAGGGTTGGTGTACCTCTCCCCCTTGCTCTTGTTCTTCCCATTGCCCGACCTCTTCCTCTTCCCCTTGGATTTTGTTGATCCTGATATAGGATCTTCATTTCCTCTAAAAAAAGAGAGTTGACGTGGGAAGGTTTGTCTGGTTTCACCCTCACTTAAATCTGACTCAGACTCGCTTTGGGTCGTGTTGGGAGATTCTAATATTGGTTGTTTTTTGCTGTCTAGTTGCTGTCTTAAGGTGTCAAAGCGCTTTGCGAAAGTAAAGATGGTTCCCTGCTCATAATCACATTCGTCCCTTCGGAAATTGCGTTGTTTACGGTCTTGTACCTCAGTTTCATGTTTGTCTAAGTTTTTCTCCATCTCTGATCCCAGTTTCTTCAAACCTTCTTCATCATGGTTGAGGGTTAGGATCTGAGATTCTATTACCGATATTTTCATGTGCAAGTCCTCCACATCTTTCCTGGCATATTTTATGATTATTAGCATCATTGTCCATGAACAGTCCATGTTGTTCCTACCCCACTCCTCCAGCATCTCCGGTCTGGTATCTGGATGATTGGGTAGTGTAAAAATGCGTAGCCCTCTGGGGACTCTGCCGCATTCTACATATTTCTCCAGGGTTATTATTTCCCCACTTCTTGATATTTCTTTGCGTTGCAATCTTTCCAATTGGATGAACAATTGTTTTGTATTTTTTACGCCTGTGTTCCCCGATCTATCTCCATCGGGGGTCTCTTTGACGGTGGTTTGTCCCTTTTGAAACATTGTTTCTGCCATCTCTCGGCGTTTTGCTGCTCTCGCCTCCATGAGAGGGTGCTGTTATTCTTGAAATGAGCAAATTATTTCGCTGTGTCAGATTTGTTCGTTACTAAGGCCAGTCAAAAGCCTTCTTGCAGAATTTAAATTATCCCTCAGGAGATTAGGAGCTGATTATTGATTTAGTCCTGAGCTGCCGAGGTAGTGTAGAATTTTATTCACTGCCACCGCTTGCCCACAATTGGGTATAAGCGGTGGATACACTCGCTACAGCGCAATGGATTGCACAGGATTAAGTACAAGCTTGGCTCACGCGCTCTTACCTGGGAGACTCCCGGTTGGTGCGGCGTCCTCCAACCCCACACACCGACGTTCAACCCGGTGACGCTCGACTTCCCCGATTTTTCCGTTTACTTTCTGATCTCGTCCTCGGAATCCAGGTCTGGAGCCGCTGTGTGTTTCAGTAAATCTTTATCGCTGTTTGCAACGCGGGAATGCTCTTCACAGCGTACGCAGCTTCAAAGACGACAAGGCAATTCACGAGTGTTTTTCGAACAGGTCAGTTGAGCGGGGTTCTCCCCCTTACGTATTTCACCATCCAACAATTTAGTCCTTGATGGGGGGAACACGTTGTAGCTGGTGCTTGTGGCGAGAAAGGGACTAATTCTCGCTGACAATGTTTCAACAAATGATGAATACACGGCACACACCTCGGTAGATTTCAGCTCTTTATTTGGACAAAAAGCTCTCCTCCTCCCTACGCGTTTCGAACTTCACGTTCTTGGTCACGGTAGTTTACAAAGTCCCTTGTTTATTTCCACTTTATATACTCAGTATCCACTTTCGCCCATTATGAGGCATTGTGGTACTGGTAGTTCAGGTTTACAATTTTAACTTTATTGATCACATTCTTTCAGCACGCACAAATGTTTGTAGCAGCATTTCAAGGCAGCATTTAACAATTTTATACATTGTTATTTCTAATCGGTCTCATATTTATGTCAATTAATACAGTCTCCTCCCGTTTTCCGGGTGATCTTACGGGGTCCAATTGTTTATGTAAGTCATATTGAACTCCTCAATTATGAAGTCCATACTAATGCTTTTATTGATTATTATTGTTCTGACCCCGATTTGGTATCGATGCCTGTGAGAAATAATAATCATTTGTTCTGGGTTTGTGATATGGGCTGAGTGCCCAAATTCACAGTGATTTCTTTAATACCCAGTTATCCCATTGGTTAGTGAGCAGTATGTTGGACAAATTGCCCTAAAGCATAGCAATGCGACTGTTTTTTGTTGGACATTTTATAGACTTAGGGGCCGATTCCGATCTCGGTCGGAGGCGCACCCAATACTATTCGGTCGGGAAAAAAGCCATGCGAAAGCCAGTTTCCTGACCGATCCGTACAGCACACCGAACAAGCAAGTACGATGCGCACAACAGCAAAAATTCCGGCCGAGCCGTACTCACCCAAACCAGGTCCTGTTCTCCGACCGAGGCGAATCCGGAAACGCCGAATCGAGTCGCACGGAAGGGAAAATGCAGCCCCGTCCGGCCGGACAAGTACGATGCGCTTTCCGTACGCGCCGAACCCGTCGCTACGCACGGCACGTCAAAGCATCCGGGAGAGGCGCACATAAGCTCCGAATCGCGCCACAACACGATCCACGGCTACGAGACGAACACAGCACAGACGAGGACGACGCGAAGCGACGAGGACGAAGCGAAGCGACGAGGACGAAGCCAAGCGACGAGGACGACGCGAAGCAACGAGAAGGACGAACGACACGAACCAACCATGAATCCCTTCGTCCCGATCATACCAATATTCTACATCTACTACCGGAACAGGCACGGACGCGTACGGCGCAGAAGGTAAGTCAGACACCAACCACAAAACACATACAACACGTACACGACACATCACACACATACACTGGGAATCTGAATATACTTGCAACAGCAGCACCATAGGGGCGGGATGCCCATCACCAATGCCACATATGCACACAGGGGCCTGAATGCGCGCCACCACCCCAACCCAGGGGGGCTGGATGCCTACCACTACTACCACCCTTAGCCAGGGGGCAGGATGCCTACCACTACTACCACCCTTAGCCAGGGGGCAGGATGCCCACCACTACTACCACCCTCACCCAGGGGGGCAGGATGCCCACCACTACTACCACCCTTAGCCAGGGGGCTGGATGCCTACCACTACTACCACCCTTAGCCAGGGGGCAGGATGCCTACCACTACTACCACCCTTAGCCAGGGGGCAGGATGCCCACCACTACTACCACCCTCACCCAGGGGGGCAGGATGCCCACCACTACTACCACCCTCACCCAGGGGGGCAGGATGCCCACCACTACTACCACCCTTAGCCAGGGGGCAGGATGCCCACCACTACTACCACCCTCACCCAGGGGGGCAGGATGCCCACCACTACTACCACCCTCACCCAGGGGGGCAGGATGCCCACCACTACTACCACCCTTAGCCAGGGGGGCAGGATGCCCACCACTACTACCACCCTCACCCAGGGGGGGCAGGATGCCCACCACTACTACCACCCTTAGCCAGGGGGGCAGGATGCCCACCACTACTACCACCCTCACCCAGGGGGGCAGGATGCCCACCACTACTACCACCCTTAGCCAGGGGGCAGGATGCCCACCACTACTACCACCCTCACCCAGGGGGGCAGGATGCCCACCACTACTACCACCCTCACCCAGGGGGGCAGGATGCCCACCACTACTACCACCCTTAGCCAGGGGGGCAGGATGCCTACCACTACTACCACCCTTAGCCAGGGAAGCAGGATGCCTACCACTACTACCACCCTTAGCCAGGGGGCAGGATGCCCACCACTACTACCACCCTCACCCAGGGGGGCAGGATGCCCACCACTACTACCACCCTTAGCCAGGGGGGCTGGATGCCTACCACTACTACCACCCTTAGCCAGGGGGCAGGATGCCCACCACTACTACCACCCTCACCCAGGGGGGCAGGATGCCTACCACTACCACCACCCTCACCCAGGGGGGCAGGATGCCCACCACTACTACCACCCTTAGCCAGGGGGCAGGATGCCCACCACTACTACCACCCTCACCCAGGGGGGCAGGATGCCTACCACTACCACCACCCTCACCCAGGGGGGCAGGATGCCCACCACTACTACCACCCTTAGCCAGGGGGCTGGATGCCTACCACTACTACCACCCCCACTCATAGGATGGACAATGCATGACACAACAAGCACACCACAACCTAGGGAATGCAAGATTAAGACATCCCCCCACCACCATGACAAGCGTGTGAGCAGGCTGTGTCAAATGCCTACAACACCGAACATGACATTGAACATACAATGTGACCCCCTAGCACATGTGCCACACATATATGTGTGTGGCACCCACAATGCAAGCAGCCCATGACCATTGTGGCAATGGGGCCTAAACCCCCATCATCACAGTGACCAAAAGGCAAGTGTGGGGTCCATAGCTGAAGCACATTTTGACCATTGTGGCAATGGGGTCTAAACCCCCATCATCACAGTGACCAAAAGGCAAGTGTGGGGTCCATAGCTGAAGCACATTTTGAACCATTGTGGCAATGGGGCCTAAACCCCCATCATCACAGTGACCAAAAGGCAAGTGTGGGGTCCATAGCTGAAGCACATTTTGACCATTGTGGCAATGGGGTCTAAACCCCCATCATCACAGTGACCAAAAGGCAAGTGTGGGGTCCATAGCTGAAGCACATTTTGACCATTGTGGCAATGGGGTCTAAACCCCCATCATCACAGTGACCAAAAGGCAAGTGTGGGGTCCATAGCTGAAGCACATTTTGACCATTGTGGCAATGGGGTCCAAACCCCCATCATCACAGTGACCAAAAGGTAAGTGTGGGGTCCATAGCTGAAGCACATTTTGACCATTGTGGCAATGGGGTCTAAACCCCCATCATCACAGTGACCAAAAGGTAAGTGTGGGGTCCATAGCTGAAGCACATTTTGACCATTGTGGCAATGGGGTCTAAACCCCCATCATCACAGTGACCAAAAGGTAAGTGTGGGGTCCATAGCTGAAGCACATTTTGAACATTGTGGCAATGGGGTCTACACCCTCATCATCACAGTGACCAAAAGGTAATTGTTGACAAAGAAAGAGCTGCAACTGCCAAACTGCATGGATCATTCCTGGTCACAGAACCAAAAACTCATCTGTGGCAAAGTAGTGTATGTGTCCCATTGCAACATAAATTGGGGGAGCCAAATACTGCAGTGCAAATGAAACATTCCTTTGGCCATGTGCAGACAAACAACACCCATGGGGGCTGAGACCGTCAACAGTCATCAATGACACAATGACAGAAGTGACCATCAGAATGCAGAACCACATATTTGCACCAATGGGCACACAAATGCAGATACCCTGTGGAGACAGCAGATGTGAGGTGAACAGATACCATACCATGGCAGCAATGGGACACACAAACCATGATCACTGTGCTGACCGATGACCTAGGAGTCCCAGGGACAGCAGCGGAAACACACCAAACAACATACAGCCAATGGCACACCCAAGATATGCCAATGCAGTGGTGCAGATGCACAAACACAAACAGGCAGACCAACACTGTCATCATACACAGCAGGTGAGGGGTGGGGGTGCCAGTGTCCCCAGGCAACAACACAACACATGAGGAGAGCTGAATACCAATCATACAGATGTGCATACACTGCCACACTAAGGTAACTCATGGATCCAAATCCCCTATGTGGGCAAGCAGGCATTGACAGGTGAGAGGGAGCACAAAACACACATGTCACACAGGCACGTAGGAACAACAACTGACACAGCAAGTCACAGACACACCACAGCACCACCCCCAGGGCCCCCACAATGTGGTGACCCTGGGCTGAATAAAAATACCACTGTGATGACAAAGCTAAATGTCGTTCACACTGTGAACCACAGTCAGGTGTCCTGAGCAACTAACTACCATCACACCTACACAAGCACAAATCAATCAGCATGGCCAGTAAGCCAAGGCCAACATGGAGGCAGGGGACTAGCCGGGCAACAACTCTCATCTGCACACACTCAACACCACACCCCTCGACCTCCAACAATGTGCAGCAGTGAAGTACACATGCACTGGTGACATTGCACATGCACCCATGACTATTCCAGGGTGGTGGGTGGGAACCAAGGTGTAGAAACACATCACACATGGACACTCAACAAGACTCCTGAATGTCTGACACACTGCACACTACGCTGTACATGGACATGACGGCAATACCACACCGACCAATGGGATCCCAGCCACAGTCACACACCAATGAAGAAGCCAAGGTCACCCACAAAGAACACACATAGACAACAACCAACATTGCAGCCCGGACCCTAAGGAGTGCCAGCAGTCACACACACAACGTGTCACAATCACTGAAAGATAACACAAACTGGAAATCACATGACAGGGGCAAACAACAAGTGCCAAAGGGAAACCTGACTGTGACCCATCTGCGTCAGCACACAAACTCTGCCCTGACAGCAAACACACCTATGGGTGACACCCTGATGACCAGTAATGTGCCATGCACCCACATCACAGAGAACACAGGGAGAAGACTTTGGGGGAACATAGCTCAAGTCAGCAAGCATCACAAACAGGTACAACACTAGGGATCACAGCATGCGCAGATGAATGAAAGTGAACACACAGACATGCACATACAACACACACCTTGGGCGCAGGCAATGTCACACGTGTACACACTGCCATGAGGGGACTCCACTCCTGTGTGAGGAAAGCTGTGCCATATGTTGCCTCAGTAGGGCCCCATCATGTCAGCTGAGCACTTGGTCACACAATCAACAATTAGCACCAAATGAGGGCTCCCATCACATCAGCCTGGTCATGGATGTGCCAACGGAATCATCAGCACAGATCCAACACACTTGTATAGCAATGTTGCACTGACTACACGGATGAGTCCCTCCCCATTGATGCCCAAACCTGCATGTCCACTGGAGATGGCAACACGGTCAGGGAAGTAGACAAATGCAACGATGGCAGGCACAACAGATGTGCAGGGGTGGAAGCCACAGATATGAAATTGCCAATGTAAGTAGGAAACCCATTGCAAAATACTGAACACATGACACCCTCAGATGCTGCTATTGATGACATGGATACACCACATGATAGGACACATTCCCCCTGGACCACATGGGTTCCTGCACAGTAACACTTCATAATCATGAGACCAGATATCACCATCACTGCAGCAAGGGCATGGTTAGCTGCACCAACAACATGTACATCTGAAGCATGAGCACTAGAGAAAAGAAAGTTGCTTTATTCAGCATATGTGTTGTTTGATAACGACGTCCAGAAGAAATTAGAGCAAAGGCCAATGGCCAGTCCATTGTCAAAGTTCAAACAGGGTGACACTGGCAGATGTCACCCTACGCATGCCTGCACAATACCAGGGACAATCCACTAGGAGGGGCAACCGGGGGGCAGGCCAGGCACCGCAGGGACAGGATCAGGGCTCACCAGGGGGAGTCAGGGAAGGGGTGGTGGGTGCTGGAGAGCCACTGACAACTGCAGTGGAGGTGTCTGACATGGTGTGTGCCGGCACAACTGGGGGGCATGACTCAGATGTCGTGGGTGCCGGCACAACTGCAGTGGACCCTGCAGATGGGGTGGACAGGTCCGCCACTGCAGTGCCCAAGTCAGACAGGGCGGTAGTGGACTCCACTGCAGTGCCTACCTCCAGGGGAGGAGAATGGGGAACAGGCAAGGTGGGTTGGACAGAGGGGGAGGACACCCTCACCACATCAGTGGCACAGACAAGCGCAGCGGGGGTGTGGTGCTGGGAGAGCAAGTGGCAGGGGGAGAAGGCCGGAGCATCTTGGGGATGGTATATCTGTGGGTGGGGGAACCTGGGGCAGGGTGTGGTGGGGGCACCTGTGCAGTGGGGGCCTGAGGGATGGAGGACGGAGACCTTGTGCCTGAGCTGCAGGGCGGTGGCGGGGTCTTGCTCTTAGCACTCCGGGGGACTTGCGGGTGGGGGCCTCAGTCCGTCTGCGCCTGGGGGAGGGTGTCCGGGGGCGAGGGGCACTCTGCTCCGTGTGGGTGGGCTTCCTCTTCCCCCGGGATGCTGGAGCAGCTTCATCGGTGGGGAAGAGGCCGAGGTCACAGAGGAAGAGCTGCTGTGACTTTGGGGTTGCAGGTGAGGCAAGGGAGGGTGCTTTGGAGGGAGAGGGAACTGAGGACTGCGCAGTGCATGTGGATGCGTGTGTGTGTTCCAGGGCCCCATCCCCTGTGAGTCTGGCTTCAGTCCCCTGAATGTGCGTGCGTGTGCGTTTTGTCATTGGCGTGTGTGTCAGTGTGCTGGATGTGTGTGTGCTGGTGTGTGCCTGTGCCAGTGTGTGTGTGCCTGGGATGGGTAAGGTGCTGGGGAGTGTGGATGGAGCAGAGGCAGGAGGGGTGAGGGACCGTTTGAGGAGGGACACTGCTGCCGTCAGGGAGGAGTCCATGGACCTATTGCCCCTCTGTAGGTCAGACATGCCCGATGAGATGCCCTCCATGAACGACACCAGCTGAGTCAACAGCGCGGTGTGCGCATGGAGGACACTCAGCATGGCTGTCTGCCCTACATGGAGCTGGCGAAGGAGGTACACAGACTCCTCACTCAGGGCAGCAGGGGACACAGGGGCAGGGGGTGCGGTGCCTGGCCCAAAGGAGACACGCTCCCGGACATGGGAGCCTCCACGGACCTGGGGAATGGGAGCCGATGGGAGGGCGGTGGTGGTGCTGGTGGTGGCGGGGACAGCAACACTAGCTGGGGTGTGGTGGCTGCTGACACCCGCCTCCACAAGGGAGTCATCCTCCGAGTTGCTCTGGTCCTCAGCTGAGGTGGATGCTGCTGAGGACTCCTCGGTGTGGCTCCCCTCGCCCTCCGTGCCACTGGGTCCCTCCAACCACTCCTCGGCTGCTGACCCAGTCTGGCTCTCCGGCTCCTCCTGGTCCGTGGAGCTGTCCCCTTCCGTGGCCGTGGATGTATCTGCAAACAATGGGGAAACAGACAGACATCAGTCACCTGCACATAACGCACACACCACTGTGAGCACAGCACATCACAGAGCAAGCCCTGGCATCATTAGTTGTACATTGCTAAAAGTGCACTAATTGAACAGGAGAAGTCAATTGTCAGTCTGATGCCAAGCATGGCACTCACATCCCACATGGCCTTGCACCCATCTGTCTGGTGTCTGTTGGATTGCAACACCCCAGTGTTGACACATGCACCAAGTACACAGTAGTTGGACAGTGCAGAGGACACGGTGTGGACACATCACAGCTCTTGCCACTGAGTCAGTACAGGTTTACGGATGTAAGGGATGCCCAGAGTCAAATAGGAAATGCATGTGATGCATACCAGCGACAGACACCATGATGCACCCATGTCCTGATAGCCAGCGCCACTATGGTGTGCATGTAGCACATGTCACTCCCCTGCAGGATCACCAATCAGTAGACACATGCCATGGCGGAGGCATGACTGCAAAGTCATACATCACTGTCTCAGTGATGTATGACTTTGCAGCCAGACAACAACACTCTGCACTGTGTCACAATAGTAGGTCATGGGGAATGCAAGTCCTGGAGCTGCACAAGTGCACATGTACATCCCCCCCACAACACATCCTCTTAACCCTCATCTGTCCAGGTCATACCTATTGGACATATGGGAGACCTGTGACACTACCCTCTGAACCTGAGCCCCTCACACTCTGCTGTGCATGGGGAACAGCTGCCTGAACTTCACATTTACATGCCCCAGTCTGCATGGGCAGCTGATCAGACACCTATGTGTCACACAAGTATCGTCTCCTATGGTCACATCTCCAGTGGCATGCTGAGCCCCTACCAAGAAACTCCACAGCAGTCCTGGCGACTAATCCACAGCACACTGACACAGAGGCAGACACCTGAGGGGTCAAATCACTGTGCACAATGTGTCCTCTGATACACGGGAGTGGGAGTACAGAGTGTATTGTATGGCCTGGAGTAGGCATGACTGTCCAGCCCCACATGAATGAGGGATGAGCCCTGGACTGTAGGCAGCTGGCTAAGTATGTGTGACACACGTCATATACATACTCCTGGGGCCCAAACATTGTTCCCACCCGCAGCATGGGTGTGTGCCAGGTACCCCAGCCACATGTGGTGGATCAGCTCAGCAATTGGACCACAGATCAAAGTAACACGCTGAATACATGTCAGAATACAGGCATCGTGTAAGCAATGGACCCACCCATGATGCCCACCACAGAGTCAGGGAAACAGATGCTGTCTCCCACCTTGAGTCAAGCAAACTGCAAGGACACAGTCCTAAGTGACAGAATTCCCTGCATGTAAGGGCCACACCTGGGTATCAGATGAGGAGTGGGCAGTGCACAATAGAGGGACATGGCTCCTGGACAACATGACTGCTGTACTGTGGCAGTTCAACCTGGCCCGAGGAGGGCACATAGCATGTTAGACAGAGTACACAGTGCAGTCTTTGACTCACCCCCTCCTTGCTGCTCTCTGGCCTTCAGCTGCCCATCCAGGTCTGGAAAGACCACCGCCAGGATCCTGAGCATGTGGGGGTCAGGGTCCGTGTTCCGCCCCTCCTGCGAGGAGGCGACAGCTTCAGCTGGACCCGTGCAATCCTCCGGGTCCAGCCCCGAAGGTCCTGCCACCTCTTTTGGCAGTTGCGGATCCGGCGCTTGTAGACCCCCACGGACCGGACAGCCCGGACGATGTCCTTCCAGATCTCATGCTTCCGATGGGCAGAAGCCTGTCAGGATGACAAAGTGATAAGGCCATTACTACACATGCAACATATCCGTGCATGACACAGTTGCATATACATGTCGCAATCACAGGGGCACATGGTGTACCCAGGCAGTGCACGGCTGCCCATGGACAGTTTTCCAGAAGTCACTACATGGTATCATTGCATGGGGAGTAAAACCCTGTTCAGAAGCACTGTCACTGCACCATACCTGTCCAGTGCAAGTCACTACACACTATGGGGGGTGACAACTACTCAGTGAGCCTGCTAGCCAGTGGTGTGCTGACTCTCAGCCTTGCTAGTCAGACAAAATGCACATTCAGAAAGGCAGTGCACAGAACACTCACCTGCTCCCCTGGTGTCCCATACAGCTTGCTGTACTGTGGAAGTAGGCTGTCCAGCAGGGCCTGGTTCTCTTCAAGGCTGAAGGCTGGGGCTCTCTCCACAGTACGTGCCATTGCAGGGTCCAGAGGGGCAGAGACAGCAGCAGTGCAGTGGCAGATGTCGTCCTGGAGCATGTAGTGCAGGCAAGTGGGCTCTCAGGGGAACATGCAGCAATATATATGTGCTGGAGAGGCAGATACTGTCCCTTGTGTCCAAAGTGATAGGTCCAAGTCGTTTGCATCTTCTGAATCTGGCCAATCCATGGAATAGCAGCACCAAAACACGCCCACAGCATCCTTCAAAATTTCAACTTCATGACATACATGATTTTGCAACATTGTTGTGGGTGACCAACTGATTTTCCAGCAACCGACTCGTTCGAATATTCGAAAACGCGTCCGTTGCCAGGCAAGCCCATTGTCAATGGGTGCGCACCGATCGGTCCATTGAGGTACAACGCGCACAGGGGTACAACGCGTACCCGCACACATTGAAAGCAATGGGCCGGCCGGAGGCACCGATCGGTCCATTGCAGTACAACGCGCACAGGGGTACAACGCGTACCCGCACACATTGAATGCAATGGGCCGGCCGGAGGCACCGATCGGTCCATTGCTGTTCAACGCGCACAGGGGTACAACGCGTACCCGCACACATTGAATGCAATGGGCTGGCCGGAGGCACCGATCGGTCCATTGCAGTACAACGCGCACAGGGGTACAACGCGTACCCGCACACATTGAATGCAATGGGCCGGCCGGAGGCACCGATCGGTCCATTGCAGTACAACGCGCACAGGGGTACAACGCGTACCCGCACACATTGAAAGCAATGGGCCGGCCGGAGGCACCGATCGGTCCATTGCTGTTCAACGCATCACTGTACATGTGACTGGCATATGTCAGCATGCCTGTCTCAGATGGACATATGCCAGCCACAGATAGCTCCCAGGGAGTGAGGGGCACACCTACATCACGACAGCCTGTCCAAACCTTATCATAAGGCATGTAAGGCTGCATTTCCTATTGTGTGTATGTTGGTGTACATGTTGTCCTGTGGGTGTCACCTGTGGGCAGCCACCCCCAGGCTGTGCACGTGTTAATGGGGACAGGATCCTGGGTGTTACGTGTACGTGACCACTGTGATGTGCAACTGTTCATATCTGTGCATGTGCCATGGTCACATTTCACAGTGGTGTTTGTGTATGTCATGTCACATACCCCGTGAGTCCCATGTGGGACGGTATGTTTGAGCCAGGGTGTCCCAGTGGCACAATAGTGATGGCCCTCCACAGTCTTTGTGCATGTAGTGTTTACAATGTCTCTGATTTCATGTGCACAATGGGAGACAGTCTCCACATCCACGTTGTGTGTGCATGGACTCTGATGTTGTGCGTGTGTGTCACAGACGTCCATGGCTCTCCTGCCATGGCAAGTGTGGCCACTACCTGTGGGGGTCATGTTTGTTTTGTTGTGGTGTACACATGATACTCCAGGTGATGCCAGTGTCCATGTGGCATTACAGGGTCCCTGGGAATGTGCCTGTCGTTGAGCTGTGGTGCCTGGGGCACATCTGTCCTCACATGTCACTGGGGGGTGACTGTGACACAGCATCATGATATCCAATGGGCCAACCTGGGACAAATTGATGCCACCTTTAGGACCGTGTTGACAGATGTTGGCCATGTATGTACCATACATGTCGTTCCGGTACTGCACACTTCATGTAGTTGTGCCTCATGATGATGTATGTTGGGATCTTGAGTGTGTTCAATGCCGCATATGTGGGGTGACTGACGATCTTGCTTACTTCTCCTCTGCACTGCAGGGCTCCTGCTGTCCATCGGCCATTCCCAGACCTGGCAACGATGGTGGAACGGGACAGCATCCGACGGTACCGCTTCACCAGGCAGCTGATTGAGGATTTGGCAGTGCAGTTGTCCCCACATTTGCAGCCTGGCCGGCCGTATCCTACAGCGCTGACCCCCAAGGTGAAGGTGATGGCAGCCCTACACTTCTTTGCCACCGGTACCTTCCAACATACTGTGGCGTCTGCTGGTGGGATGTCACAGACCATGTTCAGCCGTGTGCTCCGCGATGTTTTGGCGGCAATGTTGCTCTGCCTGAACCGGTACATCTATTTCCCTAGACTGCGACGACTCACTGACGTGAAGAGTGACTTTTATGCCCTGGGGAGGATGCCGCATGTCATTGGCTCCATTGATGGGACACATGTGGCTTTGGTACCACCACAGGCCCAGGAGCAGGCCTACAGGAACCGCAAGCACTACCACTCGGTCAATGCACTGGTGGTGTGTCTTGCAGACATGACCATCACACACGTGTGTGCCCGTTTCCCTGGTTCAGCACACGATGCCTTTGTGATGAGGAGTAGTCGCATCCCCAGGTTGATGGCACAGATGCAGAACCAGCGTGCCTGGCTTGTCGGTGTGTACTGACTTTGTGCCATTGTGTGTGATCTGATCTGTAGTATTCCGCCCACTTTTCCAAGTCAGCTGATGTGCACTTGTCTGTCCGTAGGTGACTCGGGATACCCCAACATGCCGTGGTTGCTGACACCCCTCAGGAACCCTGTGACACCTGCCCAGATGCGCTACAATGAGGCACATGGTCGGACCAGGAGAGTGATTGAGCGGACCTTTGGTCTCCTGAAGAGCCGCTTCCGCTGCCTGGACAAGACCGGAGGGTCCCTCCCATATGCCCCTGCGAAAGTGTGCAAGATTATCATCGTCTGCTGCATGCTCCACAACCTGGCAGTGCGGAAGGAGTTGCCTCTCATCCAGGATGACGATGACCAACATCCGCCACCTGTGGAGGATCCTGGCCTGGACCACGATGCCAGTGACGATGATGATGATGATGGTGATGGTGATGTCCGCACACAGCTCATCACCAACTTCTTTAGCTGAATGTGAGTATCCTGAGGTGTCATGTGAATGATGTGAGTTGGCATGATGTGTGGGTGGTGCTCTGGTGCTGTTGGAGTGTGTCCATGGGCTACTTGACAGGATGTGTGTTGCGATGTGTGGTGACAGGTGGGCTGTACTCCCCAACAGTGTTGACATGCTAACTTGGTTCTGGGTGGGTATCTTGTAACATGTATTGTGCATGAGTTTTGCTGTTCTGTCCTGTACTGCATTGCTTTTGACTGTGTGTCATTTCTGTCCTTCACAGGGTACTTTCAGATTCGTTTGGTCAACTGTGTCCACCGACGACGTGATTGCACATCCAGGCTGGTAGCTGTTGTGTCCCTACAGGTGATGTGCGCCACACCCATGGACTTCCTTCTGTCTACAGTTGTTGACTGTGTGCCCGCTACCAGGTGGGGTTACCTTGCATCTGTAGTGGTTACGGCATGTTGCTACTGTGTAATAAACCTGTGCTTCACTTAGTGATGTGCGTTGTCTGTGGTCACACATTTGACTGCCATTTGCTTACTGCACCTGTGGGCTACTTGACTACAACTGGGAATGGGTGTGGTGTCTGTGCATTGCACCGTCTTCCCTGGCAACATCAGTGTAGGCAATGAGTCAGATGGCCTAGGTGTGTATGTGTTGTGTAGCCCTGGTGGTGTGTCTCCCTCATATGTGTCACGTTGCCTGTACTCACATGCCTGTGTTGTCCTTGCTGTTGCAGTTCGCATACACAGTGTAATTTTGCTGTTCATCATCCCCATAACAGCACCCACGTTGGAATCACGACAGAGGCAAGTATGGTGTATTATTGTGTTTATTGTGATACATCTGTGATAATAGTGCATAGGATGGATTGTGCTGTACATGAATCTTGCAATCCCAAGTTCCTAGATGAATAGAAAGTCCAGGTAGACAGGATCCCCAGTATCGGGGCCACAGTTGTCTGACACATTGTTCCAACTTGTACTCCCCATGCAATGTGTGGGAGTAGTGTTGCCATCAACAGGGTGAACAGTCTGTGCACAAAGGCGAAAATCCAGAACAGGTTCAGGCTTCCTGGGAGTTGCGCTTGGCCATCAGCCTCTCACTTTCCCCTCCTCGGACGACCCCTCTTCTTGGGGGGGGCCCTCAAGTGCAGGCTGCTGCGGTGCAGGGGACTCTCCGCCAGAGTCCTCCTCCCTCCCTGTGGCAGTTGCAGTTTGTTCGGTGCCAGATGTTGTTGGCACACAGGGAGGTGTGGACTGGTTGCTGTTCATCTGGCGGAGGCATTGTAAAATGTCCCTGTGCACCGCCGTCATCTCATGTAGTACATCCCACTTGGACTCCACGCGGGTCATGTGGGAGTCCACACGTGACATGTGTGACTCCACGTGGGACATGTGGGAGTCCAAGCGGGCATGATGGGCAGCCTGCTGCTGTTTGATGTCTCTGAGGAGCCCCACTACCTGGCTGAGCTCTCCGGTGCTGGACTGGTACGCATCAGCTATGCGTACCAGTTGTGGGTCTTCATGCACACCAGCAACGTCTGCAAGCAGCGACCTCTGTCTCCCACCCCTCCCACCACCCCTGCTGACATGTGCAGTGTGTGCAGTTGCACGCACAGATAACCCTGGTCCACCTTGGGGGTTGGTGGTGGTGGTGGTGTCCATGGCCCCAGGTTGGTCCAGGGTCACTGCGCTGGTGTTGTTCCTTATTCTGTCCATGTCGGCAGGGATGGTATTCGTGGTGACAGTCGTTGGAGGGGTGGGTGCAGGGGGTGCAGCTGGTGGACCTGCTGGTGCTGCAGCTGGTGGTCCTGCTGGTGCAGCATGTTGACTTGCACCGGATGTGCCAGGTTGTTCTTCATCGTCCGAGGAGGACAGAGGCTGTACGACGCCAGTGAGCTCGGCATCCTCTTGAGCCTGGGACTGGGACTCCTCAGCGTCTGCTGCTGTGTCCCTATCATCACCTGTTTTTGGGAGACACAAACAATGTATGTCATGTTTCTGCAGGCATCAGTGGTTGACACACCTGACAGTTGTGACTGTGCCTCGGGGTGCGGGCCTGTACATTGTATTGTCCTAAGTCGTCACAGTCAGGGGTTGATATTGGTGTGGCACATTGTCCTGCATTATTTGGGCATTTCTATGTATTCTCTGGGGTGTGAACATGGTCTGCATTGATTGTGTTTGGTTGACAGCCAGACCTCCTTCCCACCCACCCACCCACCCAGTCAGTTATCCCACCATGGAACGTGCTTGCATTGCAGGGAGTGTAAGTTGTCTCTCAGGATGTCAGTCAGTGGTGTCCTGCTGTTTGTTGGTGCACAGTTGCCAGCAGGGCCTTGTGCTCCCCACAGCAGTAGCCAGTGTCAGCCATCTTGTGAGTCCTTCTCCACTCCCTGTGATGTGAGCATGGTTCAGGGTGGTGTTGATGGGCCAGTTGTGAGGCTGAGCAATGTCTGTGACTACGACTCCCATCATGCTATTGCCTCCACCCCCCTTCCCAGCATGCCCATGCTTCCTTCCTTTTGACTCTGCTTCCCTGTGGGGTGGGGTGGCTGTGCTGACAGGATGGCTGGGAGTGTTGTCCTGGCAGTTGTTTGGCTAAGAGTCCCAAGAGTGTCCCTGTGCTTCACACAACCTAACCCAGGGTGGTGGTGCTTTGTGGGATCTTGTGTTAGGATGGAGGGCATTGCATTCTACCAGGTGGGTACTGTGGAGTTTGTGTTGGGGGGGGGTGTGAGGGGAGGTGCTGGTGACTATGGTCAGTGCTGCAAGTCCCCCTTCCCACCCACCCAGCCAGCCAGATATCCCACCATGGAACGTGCTTGCATTGCAGGGAGTGTAAGTTGTCTCTCAGGATGTCAGTCAGTGGTGTCCTGCTGTTTGTTGGTGCACAGTTGCCAGCAGGGCCTTGTGCTCCCCACAGCAGTAGCCAGTGTCAGCCATCTTGTGAGTCCTTCTCCACTCCCTGTGATGTGAGCATGGTTCAGGGTGGTGTTGATGGGCCAGTTGTGAGGCTGAGCAATGTCTGTGACTACGACTCCCATCATGCTATTGCCTCCACCCCCTTCCCAGCATGCCCATGCTTCCTTCCTTTTGACTCTGCTTCCCTGTGGGGTGGGCTGGCTGTGCTGACAGGATGGCTGGGAGTGTTGTCCTGGCAGTTGTTTGGCTAAGAGTCCCAAGAGTGTCCCTGTGCTTCACACAACATAACCCAGGGTGGTGGTGCTTTGTGGGATCTTGTGTTAGGATGGAGGGCATTGCATTCTACCAGGTGGGTACTGTGGAGTTTGTGTTGGGGGGGGGGTGTGAGGGGAGGTGCTGGTGACTATGGTCAGTGCTGCAAGTCCCCCTTCCCACCCAGCCAGCCAGATATCCCACCATGGAACGTGCTTGCATTGCAGGGAGTGTAAGTTGTCTCTCAGGATGTCAGTCAGTGGTGTCCTGCTGTTTGTTGGTGCACAGTTGCCAGCAGGGCCTTGTGCTCCCCACAGCAGTAGCCAGTGTCAGCCATCTTGTGAGTCCTTCTCCACTCCCTGTGATGTGAGCATGGTTCAGGGTGGTGTTGATGGGCCAGTTGTGAGGCTGAGCAATGTCTGACTACGACTCCCATCATGCTATTGCCTCCACCCCCTTCCCAGCATGCCCATGCTTCCTTCCTTTTGACTCTGCTTCCCTGTGGGGTGGGCTGGCTGTGCTGACAGGATGGCTGGGAGTGTTGTCCTGGCAGTTGTTTGGCTAAGAGTCCCAAGAGTGTCCCTGTGCTTCACACAACATAACCCAGGGTGGTGGTGCTTTGTGGGATCTTGTGTTAGGATGGAGGGCATTGCATTCTACCAGGTGGGTACTGTGGAGTTTGTGTTGGGGGGGGTGTGAGGGGAGGTGCTGGTGACTATGGTCAGTGCTGCAAGTCCCCCTTCCCACCCAGCCAGCCAGATATCCCACCATGGAACGTGCTTGCATTGCAGGGAGTGTAAGTTGTCTCTCAGGATGTCAGTCAGTGGTGTCCTGCTGTTTGTTGGTGCACAGTTGCCAGCAGGGCCTTGTGCTCCCCACAGCAGTAGCCAGTGTCAGCCATCTTGTGAGTCCTTCTCCACTCCCTGTGATGTGAGCATGGTTCAGGGTGGTGTTGATGGGCCAGTTGTGAGGCTGAGCAATGTCTGTGACTACGACTCCCATCATGCTATTGCCTCCACCCCCTTCCCAGCATGCCCATGCTTCCTTCCTTTTGACTCTGCTTCCCTGTGGGGTGGGCTGGCTGTGCTGACAGGATGGCTGGGAGTGTTGTCCTGGCAGTTGTTTGGCTAAGAGTCCCAAGAGTGTCCCTGTGCTTCACACAACATAACCCAGGGTGGTGGTGCTTTGTGGGATCTTGTGTTAGGATGGAGGGCATTGCATTCTACCAGGTGGGTACTGTGGAGTTTGTGTTGGGGGGGGGTGTGAGGGGAGGTGCTGGTGACTATGGTCAGTGCTGCAAGTCCCCCTTCCCACCCACCCAGCCAGCCAGATATCCCACCATGGAACGTGCTTGCATTGCAGGGAGTGTAAGTTGTCTCTCAGGATGTCAGTCAGTGGTGTCCTGCTGTTTGTTGGTGCACAGTTGCCAGCAGGGCCTTGTGCTCCCCACAGCAGTAGCCAGTGTCAGCCATCTTGTGAGTCCTTCTCCACTCCCTGTGATGTGAGCATGGTTCAGGGTGGTGTTGATGGGCCAGTTGTGAGGCTGAGCAATGTCTGTGACTACGACTCCCATCATGCTATTGCCTCCACCCCCTTCCCAGCATGCCCATGCTTCCTTCCTTTTGACTCTGCTTCCCTGTGGGGTGGGCTGGCTGTGCTGACAGGATGGCTGGGAGTGTTGTCCTGGCAGTTGTTTGGCTAAGAGTCCCAAGAGTGTCCCTGTGCTTCACACAACATAACCCAGGGTGGTGGTGCTTTGTGGGATCTTGTGTTAGGATGGAGGGCATTGCATTCTACCAGGTGGGTACTGTGGAGTTTGTGTTGGGGGGGGTGTGAGGGGAGGTGCTGGTGACTATGGTCAGTGCTGCAAGTCCCCCTTCCCACCCAGCCAGCCAGATATCCCACCATGGAACGTGCTTGCATTGCAGGGAGTGGAAGTTGTCTCTCAGGATGTCAGTCAGTGGTGTCCTGCTGTTTGTTGGTGCACAGTTGCCAGCAGGGCCTTGTGCTCCTCACAGCAGTAGCCAGTGTCAGCCATCTTGTGAGTCCTTCTCCACTCCCTGTGATGTGCGCATGGTTCATGGTGGTGTTGATGGGACAGTTGTGGGGGGCAATATGTGTGACTGCGACTCCCATGATGCTATTGGCTACACTGACTTGGCCAGCATACACAGAATTCCTTCCTTTGAGTGGTCTTCACTGTGTGTTGGTGTTGTTGTGGTGGCTACATGTGTGGATGTGTTTGTTGGTTCTATTTGTGCCACTGCCTAGCTGTAGTTGTGGTTGTGTTTGTACATGTGTTGGCACAGTTGGATGTGACTTTTTTGATGGCATGTGTTGTGTTTCTCTGACTGACATACACATTTTGGGATGATTCTGTTCTGGTTGCTGTGTGATTGCTATGAGTGCATGGTTTGACTTTCCCCTTGACAGTGATGTGTGTGTGTTTTGTGGCAGTATATTGTGTACATTTGTTGTGTACTCACCAGGCTCTGGGATGTCCTCTAGTCCATATATGCTCACTGGCGGTAGGATGGCCCGCACCTTCTCCTCCCAGGGCCTGAGGTATATTGGCTTGGCAGGAGGGCCACTGCCGGTGTGTTGGCTGTTGATGTAGTCTTGCTTCAGCAGTTTCCGTACCCTCCTGCGCACGTCATACCACCTGTTCTGGATGTCGCTCTTTGTGCGCCGACATGGTGATTGGGCGTTCACCCTGTTGATGATCCTCTCCCACATCTTGGTTTTCTGCGACATGGGGGTCTGTTGGACCAATGTGCCAAACAGCTGTGGCTCTACCCTGAGGATCTCGTCTACCAGGACTTCCAATTCACAATCTAGGAACTTGTGATTCTTCTTGGGGGGCATGGTGATGGGTGGTGATGGTGGGTGATGTGTGTGTTGGTGTGCAGGTGAGGGTGTGTGGGTGTGTGTTGTGCTGGGTGTATGTGAGGTAGGTATTTGTTGGTGTGCTGCTGGTGTGTGGCTTGTGTGAGGGATGAGCTGTGGGTGTGTGGTTGCTTTCTCTTGGGTGCTGGCAGTGGAATGGCATTTGCAAAGGCTCATGGTAGTGATTTGTGTCCTTTATATAGGTGGAGTTGTGGGTGTGTCTTTGTTCTCTGTCCCCACCCCCCCCAGTATTTATTGGCTTGGTAATTGCTTGTTTGGCCTTTTTTTGGTTGATTTTTCCTTTGTGCTGTTTGTGTATGTTGGAAACGTTCTTGTGACCGAGTCGGACCCTGCATTGGTCTCGTACGGTGTTTTCCGTTTCGTTCACGCTGTGTTTGTGCAGTTTTGTATGCTGCGTACGCGTCGGTCGCGGTGTATTGTGTTGCTTCGGCTCGGTTTTGTATGCGTGTCGGTCGTATGGCTTGTCCTCCGTCCGACTCGGTCGTGTTTTCGCGCCTTGCATCGTACTTTGCGGGTTGGAGTTGGCGGGTACGATTCGGTCGGATTTGTTCCGGGTGCGTGTCGGTCGGTTGAATTCGCGTGTTTTTCCGGCCGCATTGCTATTTTCCGAGCGGCTCGGTCGGTCGGCTTGGTTTCCTGACGTGTCGGTCGGATTTATCGCGGCTTGCATCGTACTTGGCATGTCGGGCGCCACTGGTACGTGTCGGTCGGTAATTTTTCCGGCTCCGAGTCGGTCGGTGCTTTTTCCGGCCCGAATCGGAATCGACCCCTTAGTATCCAGCTAAAAGACTGCTTAGTGCATCTTATAGTCAATTTCTGTGTCTTGCCTCGAAATCAATAAATAAATAATTATTGCATTACAAAAGAGAAAAGTCTTGTGCTTAAAAGAAGAAAAAGAACTACTAGTGCTAAACACATACCCTAAAATTTCATAAACGACATTCTCATGGATGCAAGTTACAATTACATTTTCATTTTCAATTTCATCAATTGGTCATATTTCTTTGAATTTGAACAAATTCTCAATGTCCACGAATAGTGTCCATTTCGTTATTCATAAGTGAACATACATTTCCTCGTCCCCATTAAGACCTATGGGAATCTTTGTTTTTAGCCTGATAATTAATTTCGATTCGAGTCGTCTTAACTTGAGTGTTCTGTTTCCACCCCTCTCATGTGGCTGGATGGTGGCCAAGCCAGAGTATTTCATGTCGAGCCAAGTTTTTCCTCTGTGGGTGGCCATGTGTTTTGCCACGGCATATGACATGTCTTGATTAACAGTGGCTCGTATATGCTCCAGTATCCTCTTTTTGAGTGGGCAGATTGTACTGCCAATGTATCTTTTTCCACAATGACACTCGATTAAGTATACCACATACGGGGTGTCACACGTTATGGTCTCTTTGATCTCAAATTTGCGCCCTTTAGGATCTTTAATTGATTTCAAGTTTTGTCCTATCTTGCAGGCCTTACATACCATGCACTTCACAAATCCCTTTTGTCTTGATTGTAACCATGATTCTTGTTTTTTCATCACAAAGTGGCTGTTGACGAGTGTATCGGATAATGATGGTGCCTTCCTGTATGATATCTGGGGATGATCCCCCACTAGATGGCCAATGTCCGGGTCTTTTTTAAGGACACTCCAATACTTGGTTACAATTTGTTTGATTTGAAAACTCTCTCTGCTGTAGGTCAGGATTAATCGCGGTGTGCTGGCCGATCCATCGACTGTTTGCTTGTTTATATACATGTGCGTGTGTATGTATATCCGTGTGTGTGTGTGTATATATATATATATATGTTTCTATATACATATATAGATACATATTATATTTCATATATGTACAACCCCTACCCTACTCTTTTGTTTACAACATTTTCTGGGACACTGTTATTTAGCAGGTTTTGTTATTTTGTATGTTTGTGTGAGTGGGTAGTTTTAACTCACTTATGCCCACTTGGACTTCATGTTGTTGAGTATTCCTAGACAGTAGTGGCTTGTGTCCCGGCGGGGGAGACGGACGACAAAGGAGACACACAAAAAAAAATAACTTACCTGCCGCATCACCGCATCGCCGCTCTTCTGCTCCGTCCTCACTAGCACAGGCTCCCAGAATCCCCTGTGGCCAATCCTGACTCTGCTTTCATTCTGCTGAAAACAACGTCAGGATTAGCTTGAGCACCGATGATTTTCGTTCCCAGTAAGACTGGGAGCCTGTGCTCGCTCTCTCCAACCCGGCAACGCAGCTCGGGTTGGAGACAGCTTCAGTGCGCTTGAAGGTTTGGCCCCACCCCCAAGTCTTAGCTATTGTAAGAAAAATAAAACAATATTAAACACTTTTATTATGGTTTTATTTTTAAATTTTTGAGGCTGATGGGGGGGGTGACGCTCTGAGCCGCCGCTGCTCCTACATATATTTTTATTGAGTGCGAGATTTTTTGAGGTGTAAGGCAAGTCCACTTGGGCATGATGCGGTGATATGCAGTCAGGTGCAATTGATCTCTATTTGGTTGTGGTCAAATATGAAAACTTTCCGAAAAACTGTGAAGTGATTTAAAAAATTTACAAAAATTTGGGGGTTATTGTATACTTTTGGATATCTCTTGTCCTATGCTTTGTGCAATTTTGATATGTAGTATATTATGGTTTGGATATGATATTGCCAGTGCACTTTAATATGTCACTGAACTGCCTTCGCCATTTACACATTATGATAATGGAACTTTTCTAACAAGGCGCCCATGTAAGTGTGCAGTGTTAGTCCTCTTATTTTCATAATGCATATTTATGGGGGTGTATTGCAATTTGACCAGTGAGTGTGAGCATGGCCTGTGGGCGTAGCTGAACTGTACTGTTTTAATTGCCAATAAACACGGTGAATGCACAGTTCTAAGAGCGCATCTGGTATACCAGATAGACTGTGTTGCTGATAAATTGTATGTTCAAGCTGGGTACCACGCCCGGCACATGCGACACCCCGGAAGGTGGGGCAGCAAAAGCGGGATTTTCGGATTGTTATATATATATATATATATATATATATATATATATATATATATATATATATAAATATATATATATATATATATATATATATATATATATATACTCTTGCTAAACATATGATTTGTGGTTTTTTATATAAAAAATTTTGGGGACGTTTTGCTATCAAATTTTACCATCTCTGTATTTATGAAGCATTTTACCATGTCGATTTTAATTCACCGTTTACCTTGAGAAACTACAAACTACAAGATTGGTATTTCTTCTATTGCCATGACTGTCGCACTTTTGGATAATTCACGTTAAGCACACTGTCACTTTAAAAATGAAAAAAACATACCGCAACGTTGTCATGTGATCAAGGCTCCTTGTGAGTTGAAACGCGCAATGGCGGCATCCGAATAAACAACTGAAAGAAACTGTATTTGTGGTCCGTGGTTTTGGATCAATCCAGAGTACTGGCGGCAAGTGCAATATATATATATATATATACTGTTAACGGATCTACAGTCGTTGGATACTGGAATACAAATGTCTGACACAATCAATCCATCAAATTGGCAAAGGGGAGGCAATGGAAATATTCCATCTCAAATCTCTCAGGGCTCTGAATTGGTAATTTGGAAAAAACCGGATACCCCCTTTAAAAATAAATCTAAATTCACTCCGGTTACAGCCAAAGATTCTGTGGATGTATTCAATGAAATGGTAGTGGCGCAAATTAAGAAACTAAATATGTCTATGAATAAAGAGAAAAGAAAAATTATTGACCATGAAAGGAAATATGAACAATTAATGGCGAAATTGAGAATGGATGGAGACATCGTAATTCGAAATTCAGATAAAGGGGGTAATTTAGTGCTGTGGCCCTTAACAGATTATATGATGGAAGCCAATAGCCAACTGAATAACACTGAATGCTATCGGAAAAGCACTCCCCTCAAATACAAAATCATGCAAGACCAACTACATACTAAACTTTTAGCATGGAAGAGTTCAGGCCTTCTGAATTTGGAGGAATTTAAATACCTAAAAAGGAGCATCCAAAAACCCCTGTAATATATTTCATTCCGAAAATTCACAAAAATATGGAGAAGCCACCAGGTAGGCCAATTATTTCGGCTTGCGATGGACCGCTAGAGAATCTATCAACATATATAGATTACTTCCTGCAAGAGCACGTTCATAAACTGGAATCATATGTGCAGGACACCAGTGACTTTATACGAAAGATTCAGAACATAACTTGGCAGGAAGGGTACCTATTAATAACTCTAGATGTATCTCCTCTATATACATGTATACGCAATTGGGATGGTATGAAGGCAGTTGAATATTTTTTATCAAGAAGACCTATTGAATATCTGCATCACAACAGAATGCTATTGGACATGTTGATCTTTTGTCTGGAAAACAATTTCTTTCTATTTAATAAGCAGATGTTCCAACAAATACAGGGTGTTGCCATGGGAGCCAGCTTCTCCCCCAGTTATGCGTGCATGTTTATGGGCTGGTGGGAGGAGCTGGTCCTACGGAAGGAATATGATTCCATTTATGAGGGAAAAGTAATATCCTGGTTGCGATATATTGATGACTTGCTGATTATATGGAATGGAACTGTGAAAGAAGCCAATGATTTTATTACTTCTATCAATGTTAATAACGTGAATCTTGCATTTACATTTGATATAAGTGAAGAATGTGTTTCATTTTTAGATGTCAAAGTCAAAGTAGTAAGCAACATTTTAACAACTTCCCTCTTCCGTAAAAAAACGGCTGGCAACACCCTGTTGCATGCGTCAAGCTCGCATCCCCCACATTTAATCCATAGTATCCCCTATGGGGAGATGCTGCGGCTGCGCAGGATTTGCAGCAATACACTGGAGTTGGAAAAACATCAATCCGAAAGTAGAGAACGGTTTTTGCAGCGGGGTTATAGCTCTAGTGTAATTGAGACAGCCATCCGTAAATCTAGGGCAATGGCCAGAGAAGATCTTTTACTGTACAGGGACAGGTCTCATAAGGTTAGTGAGATAGATTCAAGCAATTCCAAAGAGCCAGTGAGATTAATCTTCACATATTGTCGACAGGAACGCCAATTACGCAAGATTATACATCGTAATTGGCACATAGTCAAAGAAGATCCTATTATAGGAAGTTCCCTCCCGGATTCCCCTCTATCACATTTAGGAAATCAGTATCTATGGCAAATGTTTTGGTCAAGAGTAGTCCAGAAAATAAGAAAGTAGAAGGTTGGTTGACTGCTAGAAAAGGGTTCTTTAAATGTACTAATTGTAAGGCATGTACATATGGAGAGAATAGAACCACATACATGACGGCGTTTAATGATAAGCCCCACAACATTAAATTTCATCTGACTTGCAAGACTGAATTTGCAGTTTATGTCTTAGAATGTAGCTGTAATTTGGCTTACGTGGGGAGTACTTAGCTGCCGGTGCACAAACGGGTTTTACAGCATATTAGGGCAATTACCAAAAATGACCCTAATTACCCGGTAGCACGACATTTTAAAGAACATCATAATAACAACCTCAAACATCTTAAATACTACGTCATAGATACTGTCCCGGTACAGAGAAGGGGTGGTGACAGAGAAGGGAAACTCAGAAGATTAGAAACCCATTATATTCTAGAGCTCGACACTAAACAGCCAGGGGGCTTAATATGAGTGAGGATTTGTACACTTACTTATAGAACATCTTGGCCCCCTATCATTTCATTGATCCAACTCGAGAAATTGTGAATCAAAAAATATTTCCTTTTCAATGATAGATAATAGTATCAGTTTTAATAATCAGTCTCCGTAATTTTGCACATTTTGCACGTTTTGTGCTTTTTCCTCACCGAACTTAATCATGAGCTTTTTATGTATAATTGAATTTTATCCCTTTTAACATTTGGAAATGTATTTATTGTTATTTATTGAAAAATGGATGATATGTATATTTATAGAATGTATATGTATTTATTTAGAATTATTTATTTACATATGTATAAATGTATTTATGATTGTGGGAAACATTTGGAAATGAATACAAAAATACTCTTTGAGACATCAAAAAATTCCTATACAAGCTTGATTTTGCACTTGCTGTTTTTGCACAGGAGAGAACATACAGTTGCTGTAAATAATGCCAATAGAGTAGAAGGTGTATTATACAGGCAACTAAACAATATAAGGTTTTTAGAAACATTTGCACTGTAGAATTGGAGATAAGGGCTCACCTAGCTCACTTTGCACTTTATAACTTATTGCACTTCATTAGCACTTTATCTTTTAACACTTTTCTTATTTTCTTTTAACACTTTTCTTACTCCTTTTATTCAAGTCTGTTTTAAAGTATAGATCCATGTAAATAAAATCCAGACAATGGACATATAGCGCATTTATGCATTAAAAATTGATTTTCCAAGAAACAACATAAATGAATAGTTATTAACTATTCTTGTAATGGAGTTGTTTGGGTTTTGCATTTTAAAAATATGGAATGCTTTATGCATTTATGCATGTATTAAGAATCAAGATTTTTGTTTCATAAATACTTTGTCTATGTCTATGGATCAATTACCATACTGTGACTTTAAAAAGGGAGTAGTCACAAAGCAATGTTGTCATGTCAGTCAGTCAGTCAAATCACTTTATTCGATTAATTAAAATCATAAAAGTACAGTACACAGAACATAAAACAACAATAATATCATTCAATTCAGTTGGGCGATATAAAAAAACATTAAAATTCCTACAAAAATCTATAATTCATCAGAGCTTGAAATTTATCAACTAAAATAATTACATTAGGGTAATTTTGAAAATTCATGCATCATTAATCATAAGAATTCTCCTTCTCCTAAGGCGAACAGCAGCCACAAGAAAACTAGCAATATTAAAAATGTTCCAGGTATCATCTAACAATTGAAGATACATTAAAGCTGGTCTTGCCTGTAAAAACCTTTTCCCCTCAAGAGGGGACTAAAAACCTCCTCCGTATTTCATTATAAAAATCACAAAACATGATAAAATGCAATGTATCCTGCAATGAAAAATTATCACACTGGGACAGGCCTATATCCTCTGGCTTACACCATCCCAGAAGGTTACCCAGGGAGAAATGAATCAGGTTGAAGCGGAACCTTATCAGTAGCCAACGGTGATAAGGCTTGGTTACAATTCTCAAATAAGGCTCCATTGACGGGGAAGAAATAATTAAGTAATGAGCCCTAACCGAAGGTTTTTGAATCTCCCGGTCCTCTCGTTCCAACATCAGTATATTTAAAAATTGTGCTTTTACCCAAATTACATCCTCTTTTTTGATCCCTTCTGGGGCATTATAAATATCAGGTCGCCCTAGTTTAAAAAACATAGACCTAACATAAGACAGCCACGGGATGCTGTTAGCTTTCTCCAGGGCAACAACATCCCGTAAAATTTGATGGTTCAGGGTTATCTCAGGGTTAAGCCAGGTTTTAAGCCAACAGACCAAGGGGGCCAGTCTCAGTGAGTCAGTTACATAACCCAACCCCAATTCCTGATGAATAGCAAATGTTGGGGTTGATTGGGGCACAGACAGAAGGGTTCGTAAAAATTTATCTGCTGTTTATAGCCCCAAATAGCAGAGCCATATGTAGCAATGGCCAAACATTTAGATCTGTAGATGGAGAGAATAGCTTCAAAAGGCTTTGCTCCCAGTCGGTGTGTAAACCCTAATAAAGCTGATGTTGATCTTACTACTGCGTTTTTGTTTGCTCTAGATTGGGGGACCCAGGAGCATCTATCATCGAATAAGACCCCTAGGTATGTAAAGGAGGTCACTCTGGACACCTCCGCTCCATTGCATGAGAAGATTTTTCCTTTTCTTTTTCTTTGACCCATTATCATAACGTGTGACTTTGACATATTCACAACCAAATCCAGGGATTTCATAAAATCCCCGAATGCATCCAACAGTCTCTGGAGGCCAATAGCGGTTCGGGATAATAAGACGGCGTCATCCGCGTATAGTAGGACCGGAATAGTCCTAGTTCCTACACGCGGAATATCCAAACTCGCCTGTTCCAAGATTTTATCTAAAGCATTAATATAAAGAGTAAAAAGTAATGGCGCCAATATACAGCCCTGACGGACACCTCTACCTGATTTAAAGTGACTAGTGCATTTACCTTCCCGAGTGACCCTAACTACTGCTAAAAGATCCCGATGTAAGTCTGCTAAAAAATAAACCAAACAAGGATCAATACCCATACCAAGTAAAATGGACCAAAGCTTCGATCTGTTAACCAGATCGAAGGCGGAGGTAAGATCCATAAAAGCCATTTGTAGGGGACCTTTTTTGGCTACGGTGTATTTGCCTATTAATAAATATAAGTTAAGACACTGATCCATGGTACTTCTGCCCTGTCTAAAACCATACTGAAGATTGGATAAAACCCCGTTATCATTTACCCAATCAGTGACTTTAGCCAAAATTACTTTACCTAGGATTTTGACGGCAGAATCAATCAGAGATATAGGTCTATAACACCGAGGGTCACCTCTTTGACCTTTTTAAAAACTGGTATAATTGTAGACAGGGACCAAGACGCAGGGAACCCCTGCCCAACAGAAGCATTAAACACATTGGCCAGGATCTTGGCCCAAAATTTAGGTTCACTCTTATACAGATCTGCAGGGACACAATCAGGGCCAGGGGCCTTATTACTGGAGGTCTCAACTATTGCCTTTTCAATATCCACCTCATTAAAAACCAGCAGAGAAAAATCACCATAAATATCCAATCCTGAAGAGGGAACCTGCACCTCACTTGAACTATAGATTGTCTTAAAATGCGCCAGCCACTGGTCTTCTGATATGTTAGTTTCCATGATGTCATTCTCTATGCCTGAAAAGAAAGGTGTATTAACAATAGCCCAAAATTTTGAGCTATCCTTTAAAACTTCAACAGACATTAGAGCATTCCAGGCCTCCGATTTAATTTCACTTTTACGGGTATGTATCGCTAGCTTATAAGACCTCCTAAGGCTAGCTATCTGCTCCCTATCTCTTGGTCTCTTTTTCAGGGCTTGTGCTAAGATGCGATGGGCCCTAGAGCAGTTTGTGTCAAACCACCTTTCCAATGGTTTAGGTCTAGGTTTGGATTTAACAGTCAGGTCAATTGCTACCTGATGACAGATACCTTCAAAACCTCTAATCACCTCATCCTTTGGGGTGGAATGATCAACACACTTTGCAATATCAACTTTAGCCTTCATGCATAAATTAACAAGAAAAGATTCAGGAATTACTTTAGCCCAATTGAGCCTCCTCCCCTGATCACTTGTAGTCACGTGATTAACTCCTATGTTCCCACCCAATGAACATAAAAGGCCCAAGTCTTTATGTAATTCAAGAATTACTGGGTTGTGGTCACTAAGGGGGGACAACTTAGCATTATAGGATACTACATTAGCTAACAATAAGGGGGACAAAAATATATAGTCAATGATAGTATCCCTTCCCTTAGCTTTAAATGTCAGAACCCTCTCAGATAAATCATAAAAACCAGGTTCAAAGAGATCAACTCCTGCCAGCAGGTCCTCCAGGGCCTCCCCTTTTGCGTATGCTCAAAATGGGGTGACACCGAATATTGAGGACCCAAAAATCATCACCATAACAATTCAAATTACACAAATGAATATTAAAATCGCCCATAAGAATGATATAATAAAAAGTGAATTGCTTCGATCTATAAACTTCTAAAAAACATTTCAAATAAGAAAGATGTTCATTCAAAGTGTCGCATTCGCCAGAATTATAAAAATTAATTAATAATATTTTGGGACCAGTTGGAATACACAGTTCTAGTATCATACAATTATGGGAGCTTACCTCCAACATTTTTACAGACCCTTTCAAATTTAAAGAAAGAAGGAGTACTAAGCCCCCTTGGCTCTACCTGCCAGGGTAGGACGTGCAGGTGAGAAAAAGATTTAAACCCGTCCAGCCAAAAATTGCTCTCCCTGTCCCATGTTTCCTGGAGAGCAATAATATCATATTTTTTTATAAACTCAAGCCAGCTAGGATCATCCCTTTTAGATCTAAGCCCCGCAATGTTCCAACTAATGATCTTACAATTGGAAACAGTTTGTAGGACCATAGACTGGTGATTCTGGCCGAAATCAGATAGACAATCATGAGATGACTCTAGTCAGTCATTCTCATCTAACTGGGACAGTGGAGAAAATCTATTTAAAAGGGCTATACCCTGCCCTTCACCGCTTAATTTTCCTGGAAGAATTTGCGAGTCTATTGTGTCTCTAATATTAAGACTTTCTGGAAAGATCTCCAAATTTTTTGTTTCATCAATGCGTTTGAGAGGCTGAAAAGGCCTCCTCAAATATATCTCACTATGAGATTTGGCAAGTGCATTCAATCGTCTAACTGGAGGATAAAAATAACCCAATGGCAAGGCTCTGATACCCCTCTTCCCCTGATCCCGATTAATGTCCGAGGCATCCCAGAACAATCTATCTGCTACGTTCCGTGTATTAAAATTAACAATAATACAATCGCCATCCAATTGTTTCGGGCGGTTACCCACCCACCCCACTCGTCTAGCCATTATAATGGCAGAGGAAATTTCAGTACTTCCTGTACAATATTGATCACACCATTTTTTTACTTTTAGCAAAAGGGTCGAGGTGGGTTCATTCTCATCAGGATTAAGTGGTGGGACCCTTACAAGAACCGCGGCCAATGGACTCGCTTCTGGGGGGAGATTAATACTACCACAATTAAGATTTACTGGCCTCTCGTGGGATAGTAGAGGCTCCCTAGTAACCAGGGTCTGGGCATTGTCTGTCAGTCCCTCAAAGATCCTATCTCTATGGCTACGACCCCCCCCCCTTACCGGGCGGACCTGGTGTGCCCCAGCACTCTCCCTCTCTCCAAATTCTGACCTTACCCGTAACGGGGAAACTGGATGAGCGCCCAAATTGACTAATCCGGAGCTTGGCCTAGTCTCTACTTGGACATTAGGAGGCGTAAATGAACTAGGAGGAACAAACAAGGGTTTTGAGGTCATTAAAAAAGTGTCAATACGCTCACATTTTTCCAAAATCCCAGCAACACAAGTTTGCAAAGTGTCAATAATGTCTTTTGCTATACTAGAGAGAGCAGATTCCAACCTTGAGGTAAAAATCTCTTCCACCAAGTTCCGAACTGTCAGGTCAATATTTTCAATCATGTCATTCCCTTGAATAGACGTACTTCTTTTTGCGCCTCTATCCCGTTTACAGGATTTACTAGTAGGTCTCTTTTTCCCAGCAAGTCCCAGAGACAGCCTTTTTGGTGCCTTTTCTAACTTGGGCAAAGGGGCCTTAGTAACGTCAGCCATATCCCCAGGCTGAACAGCATTACACGTTAGAGCGCCCTGTGCAACTAACGGTGTTGAAATCAGTACCGTGGGTTCCAGGGGGACAGGTATTATAGTTACGGAATCAGATGTAACATTCCCCTCCTCTGGCTCTTGACTTGTACCCATACCCAGTTCTTTTTCTGCATTGGCAATCTCCTTATTAAGGGCTCCCACCGCCGAAGTTAAATAGGAAATAATAGATTCCGATTTCCTTGGTATTTTAGCTTTTACCCCTCCCTGGTCCTGACCACACAGTTGCTTACGCTTACCCATATTGGATGTTCGAGGGGTAGCCCAGCCCAGCCTCTTCCGGGCACTGACGGGCAAGGACGGGCCAGCCCTTGGCCCGGGCTTTGCCCGGGCGAGCCCGCGCGCGTCCCGCGGAGCGGGATCCGCGTGGCCCTTTAAGTGCCTCCTGGCGCGCGATGCAAGGCAGCTGTGTCTGCCCTCAGGAGCAGTCTGGGAGCTGTAGTCTCCCCTGATTTCCTGTTGCCGGTGGTGCCGGTAAGTGGAGCGTCCCGCGGAGCGGGATCCGCGTGGCCCTTTATGCGCCTCCTGGCGCGCGATGCAAGGCAGCTGTGTCTGCCCTCAGGAGCAGTCTGGGAGCTGTAGTCTCCCCCGATTTCCTGTTGCCGGTGGTGCCGGTAAGTGGAGCGTCCCGCGGAGCGGGATCCGCGTGGCCCTTTAAGCGCCTCCTGGCGCACGATGCAAGGCAGCTGTGTCTGCCCTCAGGAGCAGTCTGGGAGCTGAAGTCTCCCCCGATTTCCTATTGCCGGTGGTGCCGGTAAGTGGAGCGTCCCGCGGAGCGGGATCCGCGTGGCCCTTTAAGCGCCTCCTGGCGCGCGATGCAAGGCAGCTGTGTCTGCCCTCAGGAGCAGTCTGGGAGCTGTAGTCTCCCCCGATTTCCTGTTGCCGGTGGTGCCGGTAAGTGGAGCGTCCCGCAGAGCGGGATCCGCGTGGCCCTTTAAGCGCCTCCTGGCGCGCGATGCAAGGCAGCTGTGTCTGCCCTCAGGAGCAGTCTGGGAGCTGTTGTCATGTGATCAAGGCAGGGATCTGCCGAAACGCGTCATGGCTGGCTGGCGGTGTATTCAACTAATAAATTAATTGCACCAAATCTGGGTCTACGCTCGTTCTTTCCTTCAGGAGAAGGTACTGGTAAACGAGTTTTGTGGCATATATATATATATATATATATATATAACACAAAATGGGTTAGTTTCCAGGCCCGCTCAGCGCGGGTGCTCGCGACGGGCCTCACCCGACGCCCAATGTACTTTTTGCAATTATGGTGGCTGGCCCGGCCACGGAGGAGCACCACCGCGTGACCCGAGCGGGTCCGTTGCTGTTTCATTGGAGCAGTGTGATCGGAGCAGGAGGTGCTTTGTTGTACTTGTGCAAGCAGCTGGAGAAGAGACACTTTGTTTCCCTGAAAAGAACTTGCCATGTTCATAACGGCAGCGACCCACTTGGGCTATACTTGCACTACCAGTCCCATAATGCTGTGCTTGTCATGGAAATAAATGAGGGAATTTACTGGTGGTGTCTCTGCTTGCCGTTATTTGAACACATGCTGCCCATGAAGAAGGGCGGTTGGCCCAAAACGCGTAGGCAGCGGAAATTGAAAGGGCCGTGTCTATGAAAGCTGCTTGTGAGTTTGAGCGTTTACCTACCTGGAGTGCACTTCCACCTGGGGGCAACTCTTTTCTTTTTGCATATATATATTACACGAAATGGGTTAGTTTCCAGGCCCGCTCAGCGCGGGTGCTCGCGACAGGCCTCACCCAAAGCCCAATGTGCTTTTTACTTTCCAAGGAATTTGCAGCACTCAGTGATTTCCAAAATTCGGTTTTATTTTCAAACCAGCGCTACCACACCTCTTTTAACGCGTTTCAACCACACAGGGTCTTTTTCACGGTGAGTTGGCTTTTTCTATGTTTGTTATTTATGGTCTCTCCACCCTCTGCACATAATGATGCATGATGGGAGTTGACGTGTTTCAAAAAAACATTTCATTATCATACATTTAATACATATCCTCCTTATTGAAAGCGTGATATTTATGTAGGCATTGTTTATACATGATGATTTAAATGTGGCTCACTCTCTCCAACAGTTCTAGTGCAAAAAGTTTTTTTAAATTAATTTACAGAATGGCATTTTGAGGTTAATTCATTGTATAATGTATCATGGAGACATTGAATCTACATTTTGTGTTGTGTAGCATAACATTTGAAAGCAAGATAGGTTGGTTTATCACTTCACTTCATAAGTTCGTCAAACTTGGGTATAGTACCCTTTATTTCTGCTGAACAGAGTCTAAATAGATGTCCTGCATTTGTCCATTCTATCACTGGCTTTGAGGTGGGTTCAGTACATTCCTTACTACCTTAATGGTTTAATGAGTTATATTTAATATCATTAACTTGCATGACACATTTAACAAGATTTTACAAATAGTTTATCAATTCCGTTGTTGAACACAATGATGTAGATCAGTTCCCCAGCTATTATTTTAGAAATGCACATAAAGCTCTTCGTCCATATTGAGACCTGTCGGAGCCTTGGTTTTAAGTCTAATGATGTATCGTGATTCCATCTGTCTCAGTTTTTTTGTTCTGTCGCCACCACGTTCATTAGTTGGAATCGTGTCCAAACCAAAATACCTCATGGATCTCCAATTCGCATTTAGGCATTGGTTCATGTGTCTCGCTGTCGCATAGTTGGTGTCCTTATTCTTAACGGCACGTATGTGCTCTAGTATCCTCTTTTTCAGCATACATGTCGTACTGCCGATGTATTGTAGTCCACAGTGACATTGAATTATATATACCACATGTGTCGTTTTGCATGTAATGCTGTTTTTAATCAATATGGTTTTCCCATCTTTGTCATGTATTTGTTTCTTGTTCTCTCCAATCTTACACGCTTTGCAGGTGTTGCATTTAGTGAATCCTTTTCTTGCCTCCATTAGCCAGTTGTTTGTCATAGTGGTAGTTGTTGTTTGTAAATGACTACGAACTAGCTTGTCTTTCAGTGACTGAGTTTTTTTGTAAGTCACTGATGGGCGAGTACCCAGCATGTCTCCTATATCTGGATCCTTGTTAATTAAATGCCAGTGTTTCTGAATTGCGTTGATGATCTTTTTACTCTCTTTGCTGTAGGTCAGAATCAGTCTTGGTGGTTCTTGATTTTCCCTTTCAATAGCTTTCTTTTTGGGAATCAGGGTTTCAGCATGAGTTTTTGTTCTTACTTTTTCCAAGCTTGTGGTCAATTCTTTTTGCTTATATCCTCTTTTCTTCATTCTCACAATTGTTTCATTGTACTGATATTCTGCATCTTCATAATAATAATAATAATAATAATGACATTTGTAGAGCGCTTGGTTACACTAGGCTAGTGTGTCCCCGCGCTACGGTACAGTCGAGAGAGACATCATTCTCAGGCCACCTCCCATGTACGGTACAGCAACTCGAAAACTACTCAGTGGGGAAAAGAAAAGTTTTCAGCTTTTTATGAAGAATCAGCTCCGAGGCCTCCATCCGAAGCCCCCACGGGAGTTTGTTCCATTGCTGAGCTGCCCTGAAACTAAAGGATCGCCCACCCATCCTTACCCTCCTGACTCTGGGAATAATAACCTGTCCCGTCCCGCTAGATCTTAATTGGCGGGAGGGGACATACGGAGTCAGAAGGTGATGTAGGTATGTGGGCCCCTTCCTTTGTAGAATCCGATGGCTCACACAAAGAGCTTTAAACAGGATTCGCTCCTTAAGCGGGAGCCAATGAAGGGCGACCAGGGCCTTCCTGGAAGAGGCTCGCCTAGGTAGCATCAGAACCAGGCGGGCTGCTGCGTTCTGGATACATTGCAGCCTCTGTACACAGTTGACATTAGCCCCCAGGTAAAGCACATTTCCATAGTCCAGCCTCGATGTTACCAAAGCATGAACCATGGTCTTCCTAGCTACGGTAGGCAGGAGGTCCAGGGTCTTGCGGAGTCCACGCAAGATTCCAAAACAAGTTCCTGCCACCCGCCTTGTATGATGCTCAAACGAGAGCTTAGGGTCAAGCCACACCCCTAGGTTCTTCACCTGTTCACTAGGACCGGGAGTAGGACCCAGGGCCTGTGGCCACCACGCCGATGTCCACACAGAAGGTGCCTTGGCAATAACCATCACTTCTGTCTTGCTCCCGTACAGTTTAAGGCAGTTGTTAGCCATCCATACCGCTAGTTCTTGCAGGCAGGAATTAAAATTAGTAGCTGCCTTCTCGTCCGACTGTGTTAGAGACACCACCAGTTGCGTGTCGTCAGCATAGGACACAGCTTTGACCCCAAACTTTCCAGTGATGTCTGCCACTGGGGCAACATATAGGTTAAATAGGGTCGGGCTAAGGGTGGACCCCTGTGGCACCCCCTGTTTAAGCCCAATGCTCTTAGATAGATTAGGTCCCTGCGCTACCTGAAAACTGCGGTCCTGCAGAAAGGATTCCATCCATTCCAATGCCTTCCCCCCCACCCCTCCCCTCCTGAGACACTGAAGCAACGTATGATGAGCAACAGTGTCAAAGGCGGCACTCAGATCTAATAAAATTAAGGCCGCCGTCTGACCCTCATCAACGTACTTCCGGATGGTCTCAGTGGAGAGGAGCAAAACCGATTCAGTCGAGTACGACGCTCGAAAACCGGAGCAGTTTCGACGCATTCTTATTAGTTCTCCATACGGGATACTCTTTAGAAGAGACTTAGGATGGAAACTTTCTCCATGAAGCACGCTGTTGGTTGCTGTCTTCTTTCTAAATAGCGTGGTATGTATTGTACCTTCTTCCACATAGACATGTGTGTCCAGAAAATCTATTTTAGATGGGTTGATGGTACAGGTAAACAATAGTCCAATGTTATTCTGGTTGAGTCTGTTGAAGTATTGCATAAAGTCTTCTGTACTCCCGTCCCATATTATAAAAAAGTCATCAATATACCTGACCCATAATACAATTTGATCAAGTTCTTTGTGATTGTCTGGGCCCCATGCCATTCTTTCTCCCACCATCCCATTGTAATATTGGCATAATTTGGAGAAAATGAAATGCCCATGGCTGTCCCACATTTTTGATGAAATAGTTCATGGGTATAGAAGAATACGTTATTAGTCAGGCACATTTCAATAATTTTCAACAGCATATTTGAGTGGTCTAGTTCACTTATGTTCCTTTGTTTCAAGAAATAGTTGCACGCCTGCAAGCCTATTCTTTGTTCGATTGAAGTATAAAGAGACACAACGTCAATTGTTACCATTTTGTAGTTTTCATTCCAGTCCATTTCGGATAGGGTACGTAGGAAGTCTCCGGTGTCTTTAATGTAAGAACTAAGACTCTGTGCAATTGGGGCTATGTATGAATCCACATATGTTGACATGTTCTCGTAAATGGATTCACAGGATGAGACAATTGGTCTTCCAGGGGGTTGACCAATGTTTTGTGGATTTTTGGCAGGAAGTATATTGTTGGCATCACAGGTTGTGCTTTTAGTAGGAATAGATGTTCTTCCTTATTGATTGATTTCAGATTCTCCCACTCATCCAGCTGATGCTCCAGTTCTGTTATCATCCGGTTAATAGGATTTGATGGTAACTTAGTGTACTTTTCTTGGTCGTTTAATTGTCTGTATGCTTCCTGCAAATAATCACTTCTGTTTAGGAGGACTATATTGCCTCCCTTGTCGGCGGGCTTGATTATTAGTTGATCATTGTTAGTTAGTTCTTTCAGAGCTCGTCGTTCCCCACAGGTTAAATTCTCAGTTCCTGATTGTCTAGATGTTGTTATTTTTTCCAATTCTCTTGTGATTGCATCCGAGAACATGTCAAACTTATTACCTGGAGAGAGGTTTGGACAGTAGTTAGATTTCCTTTTGAACTTGCTGAACTTCTGTTGGTCAGTTTCTATTGTGAGTTCTTGTAGTATATCCCCTTCTGTCATTTCATTTTCATGGAGATTATACATAAGATCAAACATGTTTTTCAGATCAGGTATTTGTTCAATTGTTAAATCTGTATTTTTTGGCTGTTTTTCAGTTGTTACTGTGGGCGTTCCAGGTTGTTTGTTAGCATGGATTTTAGCCAATTTGTGTTTCCTTAAGTACTTGTAAACATCAATTTTAGTGTCCACATAGTTGAAGTGGGTTTCTGGACAGAAAGAGAGTCCTTTGTTTAAGAGTGACTTTTCATTGTCCTTTAGTACATAATTGGAAAGATTGACTATTAAATTGCTTTCTTCAATATCAGTTATTTTTTCTTGGTGCGATCTCGCAGAGTGTACTGTCTTCTTTCGTTTAGATCTTCTGGTTTCCCTAGTGCTTTTGAAGACTTTGTAACTCCTCTGCCACGTCCTCTGCCTGCCCCTCTTCCTCTCCCTCTCCCCCTTGTCATTGATGCATCCAAATGCATGAGTCTCATTTCTGCTAAAAAAAAGTCGATTTGACTGTGAGGGTGGTGGTACTTGTTCCTTCCCCCTCACTGATATCTGATTCGCTTGTCATTTCTCCAGGGGTCGCTGGTGTCATTTTGCTTGGAAAGTTTTGTTTCAGGACTTCAAACCTTTTTGCAAATGTGAGGATCCTACCATATTTATAATCCATTTCATCCCTATGGAACTTCCTCTTTTTCCTCTCCTGAATTTCTTCTTCATATTTTTCTAGTCTAGTTTCCATATCTTTTCTTAATTTAATTAGCTCCTCTTTTTCTGGGCTGCTGGATATTTTAGATTCCATTTCCTGTATTGTAATGTGCACTTCATCAATATCCAATTGAGCATGCTTTATAAGAATCTTCATCATATTAATGGAGCATTGGGTGTTATTGTGCCCCCATTCTTCCAGTAATATACGTATATATATATATATATATATATATATGTATAAAAAAAAAAAAAATATATATATATATATATATATATATACTGCTGGTGGGGCGATGAGGTCCTCTTGTGTCCTGAGGACCTCAGGACATAAGTGGACTTCATTCCCCAAGCAGCAGTGCACCAGGAGGCGCGTTTGCAGAGTGGTGTAAAAAGTGGGCATGGCCTCGGACCACTTTCAGCAATCCAGCTGTGTGGGGCTTACTGGAGGTACCTGGTGGGCTAGTTGGCCCCCCAGGGACCCTCAGGAGGCAAGGGGACTTCATCCCCCAACCAAGAGCGCACCAGGAGACGCGCTTGCAGAGTGGTGGAGAAGGGGGCGTGGCCTATGTCCACCTGTCAGCAATCCCACTATCTGGGGCATACTGGAGGTATCAGGTAGGCTAGTTGGCCCCTAAGGACCCCCAGCAGTGAAGTGGATTTTAATCCCCATCCAAGAGTGCGCCAAGGAGCACGTTTGCAGAGTGGTGGGGAAAAGGGGCGTGGCCTGCTATGAGAATTTAGTAATCCTGCTGTGTTGAACTTACTGGAGGTAATAGGAGGGGTAGTTGGCCTCCAAGGTTGTTCTTGGGTGCCAACTACCCCTCCTGTTACCTCCACTAAGTCCCACTCAGTGGGATTGCTAAGAGGTCTTCGGAGGCCACGCTCACCTTTCTCCACCACTCTGCAAACGTGCCTCCTGGCACAGTCCTGGTTGGGGGATTAAGTCCACTTTACTCCTGAGGGACTTTGGGGGCCAAGAAGCCCTCCTGGTACCTCCTGTAAGTCCTACGCAGTGGAATTCCTGAGCGCTGGTTGGAGGTCCAGCCCCCTTTCTCCACCTCTCTGCAAACGCGACTACTAGTTAAAGAAGCATTTGCAATGTAATAGGTTTCACATTTGCGAGAGTTAGAGCTATTGGCATTGTAAATGTAAAAGTGTTTTACTAATGTTTCTTGGAGTGGAGTGGATGTAGGTTGTGTGTAGTGGAATTATGTGGTATGATGTGCAGTGAAATTATGTGGATAGACTTTGACTTTGGCTTTGATGTGGATAGAAAGTATGTGGTATTTAGTCTATAGGAATTATGTAGAGTGGGATTATGTGTTATGAAGAGTAATTATGTGGTATGGTAGTCTGTGTTGTGGAGTGGTAACCTAAGGTTTAGTCTTCCTCGTTTCCATTGAAGCTAAACTATAAGCTCAATGAGACAAAAAAAGAAGCAACCACTGAGGAGCACTTCTGGACCTAGTCAGAGGTATGAGCAGGGCCACTGGAATTATGCGACTGTTTGGCTGCACCGACTTTTGCACAATTATACATTTTCCGCATTTGCCACATAATCCATTATCTGCTGCATAATCTGCAGATTTCAACAAAAAATACCTTTTTTCTAGCTCAAACGCTACCAAAAATGCAGCGACAAGTGTTACAGCGTGGTGGAAGGCCCTTTGCATACCTAGAATGGTCACCTGTTACTTATTGCTAAATGTGGGTGTTAAATTGGTACTAATGGTGTGCAAACCACTCTTGCTTCTTTCTGCGCCTCTCGCCACTTTCTGCATTTCTGATGCTTCTTTCTGCAACTTTCTTTTTTTTCTGCACTTCTTTTGCCTCTTTCTGCTCATCTCTTCCACTTTCTGCGCCTCTCTTGCTTCTTTCTGCACCTCTCTTGCCTCTTTATGCACCTCTGTTGCCTCTTTCTGCACCTCACTTGCTTCTTTCTGTACCCGTCTTGCCTCTTTCTGTACCCCTGTTCCTTCGTGCCTCTTTCAGCACCTCTGTTGCTTCTTTCTGCAGTTCTCTTCCTTCTTTCTGCACCCCTCCTTCCTCTTTCTGTATCCCTCTTGCCTCTTTGTGCACCTCTCCTAACCCTTTCTGCACCCCTCTTGCCTTTTTTTGCACCTCAGTTGGTTCTTTCTGCACCTTTTCCGCTTCGTTCTGCACTTCACTTGCCTCTTTCTGTACCCCTCTTGCCTCTTTCTGCACCTTTGTTGGTTCTTTCTGCACTGCTCTTGCTTCTTTCTGCACCTCTGTTCCAAATTTCTGCATCCCTCTTGCCTTTTTCTCCACCCCTCTTCCCTCTTTCTGCACCTCTCTTGCCTCAGTCTGCCCACCCGTTCCCTCTTTCTGCACCCCTTTTGCCTGTTTCTGCAACTCTCTTGCCTCTTTCTGCAGTTCTCTTGCCTCCTTCTGCACCTCAAGTGCCTCTTTTTGCAGCTCTGTTGGTTCTTTTGCACTGCTCTTGCTTCTTTCTGCACCTCTCTTGCAAATTTCTGCACCCCTCTTGCCTCTTTCTGAACCCCTCTTACCTGTTTCTGCACCTCTCTTGCCTCTGTCTGCACCCCTGTCCCCTCTTTCTGTACCTCTTTTGCCTGTTTCTGCAACTCACTTGCCTCTTTCTGCGGTTCTCTTGCCTCCTTCTGCACCTCTGTTGCTTCTTTCTGCACTTCCCATTCTTCATTCTACACCCATATTGCTTCTTTCTGCACCCCTGTTGTCTCTTTCTGCACTCATCTTCCCTCTTTCTGCACCTCTCTTGCCTCTTTCTGCATCTCACTTATCTCTTTCTGCACTTTTCCTGCTTCTTTCTGTACCTCTGTTGCTTCTTTCAGCAATTCTCTTGCCTCTTTCTGCACTTCTCCTGCCTGTTTCTGCACCTATCTTGCCTCTTTCTGCACCTCTCTTACCTCTTTCTGCACCTCACTTGCTTCTTTCTGTACCCCTCTTGCCTCTTTCTGCACCCCTCTTCCCTCTTTGTGCAACTCTCTTGCCTCTTTCTGCACCCCTGTTGCTTCATTCTGCACTTCCCATGCTTCTTTCTGCACCTGTTTTGCTTCTTTCTGCACCCCTGTTGTCTCTTTATGCACCTCTCTTGCCTCTTTCTGTACCTCTCTTGCCTCTTTCTGCACCTCACTTGCTTCTTTCTGCACCCCTCTTGCCTCTTTCTGCACCCCTCTTCCCTCTTTGTGCAACTCTCTTGCTTCTTTCTACACCTCTCTTCCCGCACCACTTTTGCCTCTTTCTGTACCTCTGTTGCTTCTTTCTGCCCTTCTCTTGCCTCTTTCTGCACCCTTCGTGCCTCTTTCAGCACCTCTGTTGCTTCTTTCTGCACTTCTCTTCCTTCTTTCTGCACTGCTCGTGCCTCCTTCTGCACCCTTCTTCCCTTTTCCTGCATGTCTCTTGGTTCTTTCTGCACTGTTCTTGCCTCTTTCTGCACCCTCTTGCCTCCTTCTGTACCTCTGTTGTTTCTTACTGCACTGCTCTTGCTTCTTTCTGCACCTCTCTTGTAAATTTCTGCTTGCCTCTTTCTGCACCCCTCTTGCCTCCTTCTGCACCTCTGATGGTTCTTTCTGCACTGCTCTTGCTTCTTTCTGCACCTCTTTTGCATGTTTCTGAAACTCTCTTGTCTCTTCCTTTCCTGCACTTCTCTTGCCTCCTTCTGCACCTCTGTTGCTTCTTTTTTGCACTTCTCTTCCTCTTTCTGCACCCTCTGTGCCTCTTTCAGCACCTCTGTTGCTTCTTTCTGCAGTTCTCTTCCTTCTTTCAGCACCCCTCCTGCCTCTTTGTGCACCTCTCCTAACCCTTTCTGCACCCCTCTTGCCTCTTTCTGCACCTCTGTTGCTTCTTTCTGCACTTCTCTGGCTTCTTTCTGCACCTCTGTTGCTTCTTTCTGCACCCCTCTTGCCTCTTCCTGCAACCCTCTTCCCTCTTTCTGCACCTCTCTTGCCTCAGTCTGCCCACCTGTTCCCTCTTTCTGTACCCCCTTTGTCTGTTTCTGCAACTCTCTTGCCTCTTTCTGCAGTTTTCTTGCCTTTTCTGCACTCCTCTTGCCTCTTTCTGCACCTCTCTTGCCTCTTTCTGCACCTCACCTGCTTCTTTCTGCACCCCTTTTGCCTGTTTCTGCACCCCTCTTCCCTCTTTGTGCAACTCTCTTGCCTCTTTCTACACCTCTCTTCCCTCTTTCTGCACCACTCTTGCCTCTTTCTGTAAATCTGTTGCTTCTTTCTGCACCTCTCTTGTCTCTTTCTGCACCCTTCGTGCCTCTTTCAGCACCTCTGTTGCTTCTTTCTGCAGTTCTTTTCCTTCTTTCTGCACCCCTCCTGCCTCTTTCTGTATCCCTCTTGCCTCTTTGTGCACCTCTCCTAACCCTTTCTGCACCCCTCTTGCATTTTTTTACACCTCAGTTGGTTCTTTCTGCACCTCTTTCGCTTCGTTCTGCACTTCACTTGCCTCTTTCTGTACCCCTCTTGCCTCTTTCTGCACCTCTGTTGGTTCTTTCTGCACTGTTCTTGCTTCTTTCTGCACCTCTGTTCCACATTTCTGCATCCCTCTTGCCTTTTTCTGCACCTTTCTTCCCTCTTTCTGCACCTCTCTTGCCTCAGTCTGCCCACCTGTTCCCTCTTTCTGTACCTCTTTTGCCTGTTTCTGCAACTCTCTTGCCTCTTTCTGCACCCCTCTTGCCTTTTTTTGCACCTCAGTTGGTTCTTTCTGCACCTCTTCCGCTTCGCTCTGCACTTCACTTGCCTCTTTCTGTACCCCTCTTGCCTCTTTCTGCACCTTTGTTGGTTCTTTCTGCACTGCTCTTGCTTCTTTCCGCACCTCTGTTCCAAATTTCTGCATCCCTCTTGCCTTTTTCTCCACCCCTCTTCCCTCTTTCTGCACCTCTCTTGCCTCAGTCTGCCCACCCGTTCCCTCTTTCTGCACCCCTTTTGCCTGTTTCTGCAACTCTCTTGCCTCTTTCTGCAGTTCTCTTGCCTCCTTCTGCACCTCACTTGCCTCTTTTTGCACCTCTGTTGGTTCTTTTGCACTGCTCTTGCTTCTTTTTGCACCTCTCTTGCAAATTTCTGCACCCCTCTTGCCTCTTTCTGAACCCCTCTTACCTGTTTCTGCACCTCTCTTGCCTCTGTCTGCACCCGTCCCCTCTTTCTGTACCTCTTTTGCCTGTTTCTGCAACTCACTTGCCTCTTTCTGCGGTTCTCTTGCCTCCTTCTGCACCTCTGTTGCTTCTTTCTGCACTTCATTCTGCACCCGTCTTGCTTCTTTCTGCACCCCTGTTGTCTCTTTCTGCACTCATCTTCCCTCTTTCTGCACCTCTCTTGCCTCTTTCTGCATCTCACTTATCTCTTTCTGCACTTTTCTTGCTTCTTTCTATACCTCTGTTGCTTCTTTCAGCAATTCTCTTGCCTCTTTCTGCACTTCTCCTGCCTGTTTCTGCACCTATCTTGCCTCTTTCTGCACCTCTCTTACCTATTTCTGCACCTCACTTGCTTCTTTCTGTACCCCTCTTGCCTCTTTCTGCACCCCTCTTCCCTCTTTGTGCAACTCTCTTGCCTCTTTCTGCACCCCTGTTGCTTCATTCTGCACTTCCCATGCTTCTTTCTGCACCTGTCTTGCTTCTTTCTGCACCCCTGTTGTCTCTTTATGCACCTCTCTTGCCTCTTTCTGTACCTCTCTTGCCTCTTTCTGCACCTCACTTTCTTCTTTCTGCACCCCTCTTGCCTCTTTCTGCACCCCTCTTCCCTCTTTGTGCAACTCTCTTGCTTCTTTCTACACCTCTCTTCCCTCTTTCTGCACCACTTTTGCCTCTTTCTGTACCTCTTTTGCTTCTTTCTGCACTTCTCTTGCCTCTTTCTGCACCCTTCGTGCCTCTTTCAGCACCTCTGTTGCTTCTTTCTGCACTTCTCTTCCTTCTTTCTGCACTGCTCGTGCCTCCTTCTGCACCCTTCTTCCCTTTTCCTGCATGTCTCTTGGTTCTTTCTGCACTGTTCTTGCCTCTTTCTGCACCCCTCTTGCCTCCTTCTGTACCTCTGTTGTTTCTTACTGCACTGCTCTTGCTTCTTTCTGTACCTCTCTTGTAAATTTCTGCTTGCCTCTTTCTGCACCCCTCTTGCCTCCTTCTGCACCTCTGTTGGTTCTTTCTGCACTGCTCTTGCTTCTTTCTGCACCTCTTTTGCATGTTTCTGCAACTCTCTTGTCTCTTCCTGCACTTCTATTGCCTCCTTCTGCACCTCTGTTGCTTCTTTTTTGCACTTCTCTTCCTCTTTCTGCACCCTCCGTGCCTCTTTCAGCACCTCTGTTGCTTCTTTCTGCAGTGCTCTTCCTTCTTTCAGCACCCCTCCTGCCTCTTGGTGCACCTCTCCTAACCCTTTCTGCACCCCTCTTGCCTCTTTCTGCACCTCTGTTGCTTCTTTCTGCACTTCTCTTGCTTCTTTCTGCACCTCTGTTGCTTCTTTCTGCACCCCTCTTGCCTCTTCCTGCAACCCTCTTCCCTCTTTCTGCACCTCTCTTGCCTCAGTCTGCCCACCTGTTCCCTCTTTCTGTACCCCCTTTGTCTGTTTCTGCAACTCTCTTGCCTCTTTCTGCAGTTTTCTTGCCTGTTTCTGCACTCCTCTTGCCTCTTTCTGCACCTCTCTTGCCTCTTTCTGCACCTCACCTGCTTCTTTCTGCACCCCTTTTGCCTGTTTCTGCACCCCTCTTCCCTCTTTGTGCAACTCTCTTGCCTCTTTCTACACCTCTCTTCCCTCTTTCTGCACCACTCTTGCCTCTTTCTGTAAATCTGTTGCTTCTTTCTGCACCCTTCGTGCCTCTTTCAGCACCTCTGTTGCTTCTTTCTGCAGTTCTTTTCCTTCTTTCTGCACCCCTCCTGCCTCTTTCTGTATCCCTCTTGTCTCTTTGTGCACCTCTCCTAACCCTTTCTGCACCCCTCTTGCATTTTTTTGCACCTCAGTTGGTTCTTTCTGCACCTCTTTCGCTTCGTTCTGCACTTCACTTGCCTCTTTCTGTACCCCTCTTGCCTCTTTCTGCACCTCTGTTGGTTCTTTCTGCACTGCTCTTGCTTCTTTCTGCACCTCTGTTCCACATTTCTGCATCCCTCTTGCCTTTTTCTGCACCTCTCTTCCCTCTTTCTGCACCTCTTGCCTCAGTCTGCCCACCTGTTCCCTCTTTCTGTACCTCTTTTGCCTGTTTCTGCAACTCTCTTGCCTCTTTCTGCAGTTCTCTTGCCTCCTTCTGCACCTCTGTTGCTTCTTTCTGCACTTCTCTTGCCTCTTTCTGCACCCCTGTTGCTTCATTCTGCACTTCCCATGCTTCATTCTGCACCTGTCTTGCTTCTTTCTGCACCCCTGTTGTCTCTTTCTGCACTCATCTTCCCTCTTTCTGCACCTCTCTTGCCTCTTTCTGCACCTCACTTGCTTCTTTCTGCACCCCTCTTGCCTCTTTCTGCACCCCTCTTCCCTCTTTGTGCAACTCTCTTGCCTCTTTCTGCACCCTTGTTGCTTCATTCTGCACTTCCCATGCTTCTTTCTGCACCTGTCTTGCTTCTTTCTGCACCCCTGTTGTCTCTTTCTGCACTCGTCTTCCCTCTTTCTGCACCTCTCTTGCCTCTTTCTGTACCTCTCTTGCCTCTTTCTGTACCTCTCTTGCCTCTTTCTGCACCTCACTTGCTTCTTTCTGCACCCCTCTTGCCTCATTCTGCACCCCTCTTGCCTCATTCTGCACCCCTCTTCCCTCTTTGTGCAACTCTCTTGCCTCTTTCTACACCTCTCTTCCCTCTTTCTGCACTACTCTTGCTTCTTTCTGTACCTCTGTTGCTTCTTTCTACACTTCTCTTCCCTCTTTCTGCACCCCTCTTGCCTCCTTCTGTACCTCTGTTGTTTCTTACTGCACTGCTCTTGCTTCTTTCTGCACCTCTCTTGTAAATTTCTGCACCCCTCTTGCCTCTTTCTGCACCTCTCTTGCCTCCTTCTGCACCTCTGTTGGTTCTTTCTGCACTGCTCTTGCTTCTTTCTGCACTGCTCGTGCCTCCTTCTGCACCCTTCTTCCCTTTTCCTGCATGTCTCTTGGTTCTTTCTGCACTGCTCTTGCCTCTTTCTGCACCCCTCTTGCCTCTTTCTGCACCCCTCTTGCCTCCTTCTGTACCTCTGTTGTTTCTTACTGCACTGCTCTTGCTTATTTCTGCACCTCTCTTGTAAATTTCTGCTTGCTTCTTTCTGCACCCTTCTTGACTCCTTCTGCACCTCTGTTGGTTCTTTCTACACTTCTCTTCCTCTTTCTGCACCCTACGTGCCTCTTTCAGCACCTCTGTTGCTTCTTTCTGCAGTTCTCTTCCTTCTTTCAGCACCCCTCCTGCCTCTTTGTGCACCTCTCCTAACCCTTTCTGCACCCCTCTTGCCTCTTTCTGCACCTCTGTTGCTTCTTTCTGTACTTCTCTTGCTTCTTTTGCCACCTCTGTTGCTTCTTTCTGCACCCCTCTTGCCTCTTCCTGCAACCCTCTTCCCTCTTTCTGCACCTCTCTTGCCTCAGTCTGCCCACCTGTTCCCTCTTTCTGCACCCCCTTTATCTGTTTCTGCAACTCTCTTGCCTCTTTCTGCAGTTCTCTTACCTCCTTCTGCACCTCACTTGCCTCTTTCTGCACCTCTCTTGCCTGTTTCTGCACTCCTCTTGCCTCTTTCTGCACCTCTCTTACCTCTTTCTGCACCTCACCTGCTTCTTTCTGCACCCCTTTTGCCTGTTTCTAAACCCCTCTTCCCTCTTTGTGCAACTCTCTTGCCTCTTTCTACACCTCTCTTCCCTCTTTCTGCACCCTTCGTGCCTCTTTCAGCACCTCTGTTGCTTCTTTCTGCAGTTCTTTTCCTTCTTTCTGCACCCCTCCTGCCTCTTTCTGTATCCCTCTTGCCTCTTTGTGCACCTCTCCTAACCCTTTGTGCACCCCTCTTGCACTTTTTTGCACCTCAGTTGGTTCTTTCTGCACCTATTTTGCTTCGTTCTGCACTTCACTTGCCTCTTTCTGTACCCCTCTTGCCTCTTTCTGCACCTCTGTTGTCTCTTTCTGCACTCGTCTTCCCTCTTTCTGCACCTCTCTTGCCTCTTTCTGTACCTCTCTTGCCTCTTTCTGTACCTCTCTTGCCTCTTTCTGCACCTCACTTGCTTCTTTCTGCACCCCTCTTGCCTCATTCTGCACCCCTCTTGCCTCATTCTGCACCCCTCTTCCCTCTTTGTGCAACTCTCTTGCCTCTTTCTACTCCTCTCTTCCCTCTTTCTGCACTATTCTTGCTTCTTTCTGTACCTCTGTTGCTTCTTTCTACACTTCTCTTCCCTCTTTCTGCACCCCTCTTGCCTCCTTCTGTACCTCTGTTGTTTCTTACTGCACTGCTCTTGCTTCTTTCTGCACCTCTCTTGTAAATTTCTGCACCCCTCTTGCCTCTTTCTGCACCTCTCTTGCCTCCTTCTGCACCTCTGTTGGTTCTTTCTGCACTGCTCTTGCTTCTTTCTGCACTGCTCGTGCCTCCTTCTGCACCCTTCTTCCCTTTTCCTGCATGTCTCTTGGTTCTTTCTGCACTGCTCTTGCCTCTTTCTGCACCCCTCTTGCCTCTTTCTGCACCCCTCTTGCCTCCTTCTGTACCTCTGTTGTTTCTTACTGCACTGCTCTTGCTTATTTCTGCACCTCTCTTGTAAATTTCTGCTTGCTTCTTTCTGCACCCTTCTTGACTCCTTCTGCACCTCTGTTGGTTCTTTCTGCACTTCTCTTCCTCTTTCTGCACCCTACGTGCCTCTTTCAGCACCTCTGTTGCTTCTTTCTGCAGTTCTCTTCCTTCTTTCAGCACCCCTCCTGCCTCTTTGTGCACCTCTCCTAACCCTTTCTGCACCCCTCTTGCCTCTTTCTGCACCTCTGTTGCTTCTTTCTGTACTTCTCTTGCTTCTTTCGCCACCTCTGTTGCTTCTTTCTGCACCCCTCTTGCCTCTTCCTGCAACCCTCTTCCCTCTTTCTGCACCTCTCTTGCCTCAGTCTGCCCACCTGTTCCCTCTTTCTGCACCCCCTTTATCTGTTTCTGCAACTCTCTTGCCTCTTTCTGCAGTTCTCTTGCCTCCTTCTGCACCTCACTTGCCTCTTTCTGCACCTCTCTTGCCTGTTTCTGCACTCCTCTTGCCTCTTTCTGCACCTCTCTTACCTCTTTCTGCACCTCACCTGCTTCTTTCTGCACCCCTTTGCCTGTTTCTAAACCCCTCTTCCCTCTTTGTGCAACTCTCTTGCCTCTTTCTACACCTCTCTTCCCTCTTTCTGCACTCCTTCGTGCCTCTTTCAGCACCTCTGTTGCTTCTTTCTGCAGTTCTTTTCCTTCTTTCTGCACCCCTCCTGCCTCTTTCTGTATCCCTCTTGCCTCTTTGTGCACCTCTCCTAACCCTTTCTGCACCCCTCTTGCACTTTTTTGCACCTCAGTTGGTTCTTTCTGCACCTCTTTTGCTTCGTTCTGCACTTCACTTGCCTCTTTCTGTACCCCTCTTGCCTCTTTCTGCACCTCTGTTGGTTCTTTCTGCACTGCTCTTGCTTCTTTCTGCACCTCTGTTCCAAATTTCTGCATCCCTCTTGCCTTTTTCTGCACCTCTCTTCCCTCTTTCTGCACCTCTCTTGCCTCAGTCTGCCCACCTGTTCCCTCTTTCTGTACCCCTTTTGCCTGTTTCTGCAACTCTCTTGTCTCTTTCTGCAGTTCTCTTGTCTTCTTCTGCACCTCACTTGCCTCTTTTTGCACCTCTGTTGGTTCTTTTGCACTGCTCTTGCTTCTTTCTGCACCTCTCTTGCAAATTTCTGCACCACTCTTGCCTCTTTCTGAACCCCTCTTACCAATTTCTGCACCTCTCTTGCCTCTGTCTGCACCCGTTCTCTCTCTCTTTCTGTACCTCTTTTGCCTGTTTCTGCAACTCTCTTGCCTCTTTCTGCAGTTCTCTTGCCTCCTTCTGCACCTCTGTTGCTTCTTTCTGCACTTCTCTTGCCTCTTTCTGCACCCCTGTTGCTTCATTCTGCACTTCCCATGCTTCATTCTGCACCTGTCTTGCTTCTTTCTGCATCCCTGTTGTCTCTTTCTGCACTCATCTTCCCTCTTTCTGCACCTCTCTTGCCTCTTTCTGCACCTCTCTTGCCTCTTTCTGCACCTCACTTGCTTCTTTCTGCACCCCTCTTGCCTCTTTCTGCACCCCTCTTCCCTCTTTGTGCAACTCTCTTGCCTCTTTCTGCACCCCTGTTGCTTCATTCTGCACTTCCCATGCTTCTTTCTGCACCTGTCTTGCTTCTTTCTGCACCCCTGTTGTCTCTTTCTGCACTCGTCTTCCCTCTTTCTGTACCTCTCTTGCCTCTTTCTGTACCTCTCTTGCCTCTTTCTGCACCTCACTTGCTTCTTTCTGCACCCCTCTTGCCTCATTCTGCACCCCTCTTCCCTCTTTGTGCAACTCTCTTGCCTCTTTCTACACCTCTCTTCCCTCTTTCTGCACCACTCTTGCTTCTTTCTGTACCTCTGTTGCTTCTTTCTACACTTCTCTTGCCTCTTTCTGCACCCCTCTTGCCTCCTTCTGTACCTCTGTTGTTTCTTACTGCACTGCTCTTGCTTCTTTCTGCACCTCTCTTGTAAATTTCTGCACCCCTCTTGCCTCTTTCTGCACCCCTCTTGCCTCCTTCTGCACCTCTGTTGGTTCTTTCTGCACTGTTCTTGCTTCTTTCTGCACCTCTTTTGCATGTTTCTGCAACTCTCTTGCCTCTTCCTGCACTTCTCTTGCCTCCTTCTGCACCTCTGGTGCTTCTTTTTTGCACTTCTCTTCCTCTTTCTGCACCCCTCTTGCCTCTTTCTGCACCTCTGTTGCTTCTTTCTGCACTTCTCTTGCTTCTTTCTGCACCCTTCTTCCCTCTTTCTACACCTCTCTTCCCTCTTTCTACAGTTCTCTTGTCTCTTTCCGCACCTCTGTTGCTTCTTTCTGCACTTCTCTGGCCTCTTTCTGCACCCCTCTTGCCTCTTTCTGCACCTCTCTTGGTTGTTTCTGTACTGCTCTTGTTTCTTTCTGCACCTGTCTTGCAAATGTCTGCACCCCTCTTGCCTCTTTCTGCACCCCTCTTCCCTCTTTCTGCACCTCCTTTGCCTCTGTCTGCACCCCTCTTGCCTCTTTCTGTACCTCTGTTCCTTCTTTCTGCACTTCTCTTGCTTCTTTCTGCACCCTCTTGCCTCTTTCTGCACCTCTGTTGCCTCTTCCTGCACTTCTCTTGCCTCCTTCTGCACCTCTGGTGCTTCTTTTTTGCACTTCTCTTCCTCTTTCTGCACCCCTCTTGCCTCTTTCTGCACCTCTGTTGCTTCTTTCTGCACTTCTCTTGCTTCTTTCTGCACCCTTCTTCCCTCTTTCTACACCTCTCTTCCCTCTTTCTACAGTTCTCTTGTCTCTTTCCGCACCTCTGTTGCTTCTTTCTGCACTTCTCTGGCCTCTTTCTGCACCCCTCTTGCCTCTTTCTGCACCTCTCTTGGTTGTTTCTGTACTGCTCTTGTTTCTTTCTGCACCTGTCTTGCAAATGTCTGCACCCCTCTTGCCTCTTTCTGCACCCCTCTTCCCTCTTTCTGCACCTCCTTTGCCTCTGTCTGCACCCCTCTTGCCTCTTTCTGTACCTCTGTTCCTTCTTTCTGCACTTCTCTTGCTTCTTTCTGCACCCTCTTGCCTCTTTCTGCACCTCTGTTGCTTCTTTCTGCACTTCTCTTGCTTCTTTCTGTACCTCTCTTGCAAATTTCTGCACCCCTCATGCCTGTGTGTGCAACTCTCTTGCCTCGTTCTGCTCCTCTCTTGCCTCTTTCTGCACCCCTCTTGCCTCTTTCTGCACCTCTTTTGCTTTTTTCTGCACTTCTCTTGCCTCTTTCTGCACCCCTCTTGCCTCTTTCTGCACCTCTGTTGGTTCTTTCTGCACTGCTCTTGCTTCTATCTGCTACTCTCTTGTATATTTCTGCACCCCTCTTGCCTCTTTCTGCACCTCTGTTGGTTCTTTCTGTACCTCTCTTGCCTCTGTGTGCACCCCTGTTCCCTCTTTGTGCACCTCTTTTGCCTCTTTCTGCACTTTTCTTGCCTCTTTCTACACCTCTGTTGCTTCCTTCTGCACTTCTCATGCCTCTTTCTGCAGCCCTCTTCCCTCTTTCTGCACCTCTGTTGCTTCTTTCTGTACTTCTCTTGCTTCTTCCTGCACCCTTCTTCCCTCTTTCTGCACCTCTCTTGCCTCTTTCTGCACACACAGGGCTACTTTTAAACTGACCTCAGGCTCAGCAGTGCACACATGCAAGTGCAGAAAAGGGCTGCTGTCCTCTAAACTGCCATGCCCTATTATATGCTAGGGACTTAGAGGTAGTTTTAATCCCCCTGCCCTATTATGTACTTGGGCCTTACAGGGGAGGTCATGCCAATCACAGGGGTACCCCAACCCATAGTGTACCCTAGTGTATGTAGGTGTTTTCCCTGTATTCTAACTGTCTTTCAGCATAGCACTGGCTCCGGGCCTGGTTAGCTAGAGCCCAGGGTCAGTCAAAGTCAGTTACTACCAGTACCAGTCAGCAAAAAGTTGGGAGGTGCCCAGGGCACAGGATGACTTTGCAACAAGGCCTCTTTCTGCACCTCTGTTGGTTCTTTCTGCATATCTCTTGCTTCTTTCTGCACCTTTCTTCCTCTTTCTGGACTTCTGTTGCCTCTTTCTGCATTTCTCTTGCTTCTTTCTGCGCCTTTCTTCCTCTTTCTGCACATGTCCTACCTCTGTAGGCATAGTTAGAAATTAGCATTTAAAAACCTTCGAAATTCACTGAAAAACCATAGGTTTCAGAGACGTTATAGTTAGAAATTAGCATTTAAAAAACCTTTGAAATTCACTGAAAAAACCATAGGTTTCAGGGACGTTATAGTTAGATATTAGCATTTAAAAAACCTTAGAAATTCACTGAAAAAACCACAGGTTTGAAGGACGTTATAGTTAGTTGGACATTTCACTCATACAAAACCAGAGAAATTTGGCCGTTATAGTAAGTTGAGCTAACTATAACTCGCGCCCCCGCAATGCACTGCTGATGACGTCACATCATTCATGACATGGTCAGTGACATTTTTTTTTTTTTTTACGGAGTTTTATATAGCGCGAACTTGACCCGAAGGTATTGGGTATCAGAGTGCTTTACATAGCACCAGTTGTGTTACATGAGGACACATTCATTTTTGTTAGGCACGGGGAGATTAAGTGATTTGCCCAAAATCACAGGATGTTCAGCGTCATTGCCGAGAGTCGAACCCGGTTCCCCAGATTCGAGGTCGACCGCCCTAGCCGTTAGGCCAACTCGACATCTCAAATGACATCACTGATGACATCATCCATGTGATAATCTGATGCACCTCCTCACACCCTAATATAACCTTTGATACACCCACTCTAAAATACAGACTACCATTTTCAAAACCATATACACACCAATACCAGTTACTACATACCCACTCACTGATTCCTAGGTCTACACACACATCCACTCATTCACCCATACAGTCACTCATACATGCCGTCACTCATCAATACAGCACTATCATATGCACTCATACACCTATACAGACACTCACACACCGCCACTCATCCATAGAGTTACTCACACACCTAGTCAGTCATGCAAAGAATCAATCACACTCCCATTTATTCACCTATACAGTTATACACACACCACCTCACTTATTCATACAGATACTAACACATACTTACTCTCTTATGCAATCACTGATACAAGCACACACTCATCCATACAGCCACTCTCACAATCACTCTCTCACATATAGTCATTTATATACTCCAACACTCACATATACTGCCTTTCACATATGTAGTTACTCACACATGTACCACTGAGATATCCATTCACTCACCAACACATCCATACATGCACTCACCCACCCATACAACCCTTCACAGATGTACTCTTGAACCCATACACCCAGTGAATCACCCACTCACACATCTATGCACAGAGTCACACACCCCCCACCCACACAGACACTCGGGCACCCATACAGATACTCACACAATCAATCAATAACCCATATAGACCCTCATGTAGCTACTCACCAACCCATGCAGCCACTTACACACCAACTGACAGACTGATACAGACATTCACACAGTTTAGTCACTAACCCATGCATTCAGTAAGACACGTTTAATCACTCACTTATACAGTCAGTCACGCACCTACTAAATCATCCATTCAGACATTTATACACCCACTCATTCTTCAATACACCTTGGCATATATATATATATATATATATATATATATATATATATATATATATAACATATTTAAACTTTACAGAAACACAGTTACTGGATGATGTCATCAGTGATGTCATCAGTGATGTCTCTGACCATGTCATGAATGATCTAATATGTGACGTCATCATCAGCAGTGCATTGCGGGGCGCGAGTTATAGTTAGCTCAACTAACTATAACAGCCAAATTTCTCTGGTTTTGTACGAGTGAAATGTACAACTAACTATAACGTCCGTGAAACCTGTGGTTTTTTCAGTGAATATATATCTATATAAGTATCCGCCGGTGGAATACCGTTCATACCTATCAAAGGCTGTTGTCTTGCTGCTGTTGTCTGAGTGCTGCTCATCTGGTGGACAACTTTGGAGCTGAATCTATACGCAACCGTCCTGCCGCGGAGCGAGCACCACCCCGCGAATCAAGAGGGCCACGCGACTTGGTATTGACTGAATCGTATATGTGGGGCAGCAGCAGAGGATCTAGGACGGACCCGTCTGCGGGGTCCATTGAGGACTTTGAATTCAACAGAACATTATGTGTGCATTCATCTGTGGATTACTAAGTGCCGAGACTACAGCTCCCATCATGCACAGTCTCATAGGAGCGGCCCATTTGGGGGCGTGCAATATTTAAATGTGAACTGGGACCGGTACATGCACGCATCCTTTCCGTTAAAGCCTCTGAGGAGAAGTTGAGGAACTTCGAAACGCGTCAGGCAGTCCTATACGGAACAGCTGTTTTAAGTATCCGCCGGTGGAATACCGTTCATACCTATCAAAGGCTGTTGTCTTGCTGCTGTTGTCTGAGTGCTGCTCATCTGGTGGACAACTTTGGAGCTGAATCTATACGCGGCCGTCCTGCCGCAGAGCGAGCACCACCCCGCGAATCAAGAGGGCCACGCGACTTGGTATTGACTGAATCGTATATGTGGGGCAGCAGCAGAGGATCTAGGACGGACCCGTCTGCGGGGTCCATTGAGGACTTTGAATTCAACAGAACATTGTGTGCATCCATCTGTGGATTACTAAGTGCCGAGACTACAGCTCCCATCATGCACAGTCTCATAGGAGCGGCCCATTTGGGGGCGTGCAATATTTAAATGTGAACTGGGACCGGTACATGCACGCATCCTTTCCGTTAAAGCCTCTGCGGAGAAGTTGAGGAACTTCGAAACGCGTCAGGCAGTCCTATACGGAACAGCTGTTTAAAGTATCCGCCGGTGGAATACCGTTCATACCTATCAAAGGCTGTTGTCTTGCTGCTGTTGTCTGAGTGCTGCTCATCTGGTGGACAACTTTGGAGCTGAATCTATACGCGGCCGTCCTGCCGCGGAGCGAGCACCACCCCGCGAATCAAGAGGGCCACACGACTTGGTATTGACTGAATCGTATATGTGGGGCAGCAGCAGAGGATCTAGGACGGACCCGTCTGCGGGGTCCATTGAGGACTTTGAATTCAACAGAACATTATGTGTGCATCCATCTTTGGATTACTAAGTGCCGAGACTACAGCTCCCATCATGCACAGTCTCATAGGAGTGGCCCATTTGGGGGCGTGCAATATTTAAATGTGAACTGGGACGCACGCATCCTTTCCGTTAAAGCCTCTGAGGAGAAGTTGAGGAACTTCGAAACGCGTCAGGCAGTCCTATACGGAACGGCTGTTTAAAGTATCCGCCGGTGGAATACCGTTCATACCTATCAAAGGCTGTTGTCTTGCTGCTGTTGTCTGAGTGCTGCTCATCTGGTGGACAACTTTGGAGCTGAATATATATATATATATCTATATATACTTTTATCTCAATTGCCTGCTTCCATAGTTTTCTAATGGAGGGTGTTGCAGTACTCGTGGTTGACTATGTGTTTTGCTTGACTTACTCCAAGGCTGGGTTTGAGTACATTTACCCCTGTTTTGACACATTTAGTGCTGTAGTAACTTTAGCAGTGTTTTTTATGGATTGCAAGTGCCTCACTCTATTGTACTTGTGTGTTGTCCATTAGCATCTCCATCCCAAACCTCCTCCTTAAATATTCCCAAACCCCTAACATTAAGGGGCCGATTCTGATGCGGGTTGGAAAAGCTTCCCGACCGAATTGGTTGGGAAATGGTGTCCGACCCACTCGGATCGGGAAAGTCCGACCGGCGGAGTAGGATGCATCCGGATGCTTCCAGATACGATTTGGTTGAACTCCCATTGACTTCAATGGGAACATTTGTTATTAACCGCATCAGAATTGGGCCCTCGGTCGGGAAGACACGTTCCCGATCCGATTTGGAAGGAGCAAATGCCGTTAGGATGCCTTCCTAACCGCATCAGAATCAGGCCCTCGGTCGGGAAGCTTTTCCAACCCGCATCAGAATCGGGCCCTTAGTAGTAAATATTCCCCATTTCTAGCCTCTCTCTCTTGCCCCTCACACATTTACTATTGAATTGCATGCCTACATGGACAGAGATCTCCAACTGAAAATTTGGGAGAGGTAGAGGCATAGGTCTCTGGCCTTAGGTCTGTAAATTGGGTTTTGTATTACATGAGCAGTATTGCTGAGGTACTGCTTTATGTACTAGTTTGTGAATAGGATCCTAAGAGTTCAAGATGGCCGCCAGCATTTGCAAGCCTCATGAGAGTGTTGTTGTCCATGAGACATGTAGTCTACTTTAGATTCACTGATATTTCCCGCATGGCGAATCCATTAGAGATGGAAAAGCCTCTTTCCAGCTGGCTCCCACACTCCTCATATCCCACCAACCTCTCCTGCTTCTGAAGGTGTGCGCATTCTAATAGATCCCTATGTGCAAGATTCCAACTCTCATCCATGCAGTGGTGCATTTGGGTTGGCTAGTACTTTCAGTCTGAGCCTTCACCTCAATGTCTACATTGAAGCATAAGCCCGGATGAAGTTGTCCACTACATGCATCTTTTGAAGCAGTGATATGATATGTGCATCAATCCAGAGGTGCACTCCTTAGTCCTCTTCACCCTCCAAATGGCATCCAGCAGCGCTCTATCACTCAACACCAACGCCAAAGTAAGGGCCTCATCCATCTGATCACCCACTATAGCTGGGCTGCCAAATAGCAGAGTTCAAAGTCTGCACACCCAACCCTCCTATATTGCTAGAAATGTTAGTGTCCTTAATCCCACTCTGGGATGGTGAGAGCTCCAGATTAAGTCTTTGAGCAGTTTGTGTAGCTCTCTGAATAACATGAAGGAAGTTTCACTGGGCGCAAAGTAGTAAAGTAGCCTAGGCAGTATTACCATTCTAGATAGCGCCACTCCCCTATCACTGTCGGAGGACGTTTCTTCCAAAATGACACACAATAGCTTTATGAAGAGATGGTTGAGTGTAAGTGGCCAAAGATGATTTTGATATCTCTATAGCATATATGTATTTCAAAGTATCTGAAAGTGGATGGCTTCCATCTTAGATTGGTATGGAGTAGAAGGTGTCTCTAACTAGGGGGATGATGACTGTACAATGGGAAACAGGCATGATTTGTCCCAGTTGACTTATAACCCCAACATCTGGCTGAAGTCTTGCAACATCAGCTTCAGTGGTTGCAAGCCACTACATATATTATTCAGAAATGCAGTAACATAATCAACATGTAAGGAAAGTATGTGTTTCTCACTATCCATATCTATACATCTTCAGTTTCCCATGTCCCTCACCTTGCTTGCCTGTGGCTCCAACACCATTGCAAATAAAAGTGGTACAGGGGGCAGCCCTTTCTGGTGCCCCTCTGTACACTCGAGAGTCGTCATATGCACCATCCAGTGTTGACTCGAACTGTTCAGGCAGTGTATAAATGCTTAATCCAGTTTAACATGCTGTCTCCTTCCTCAAAATTGTGAACAAGTAATTTCATTCAAACGCTTTTTCCATATCTAAGGGAATGACAGTTGGAAAACCATTATTTGCTAGGGTGGAGTCCAGTAGAAAAAACAATGGATATTTGCTGAAGTGTTCCATCCCGCAATCAACCTATTCTGGACTGGCCCAATCAACTCTAGTAGCAAAGGTAGCAATTATTTTGCCAGTATTTTACTGAAGATCTCTTACTCACTATTTAATATTTGAAAGCAGAAGGTATGATTTCTTATGTAATGAATCTTGTCTGTGTTGATGAAGTGGCAATATTTCTCCATCTGTAGTAATAGGGGCAACGTCTTTGCCACACTTTATAATTCTTCCAATCAAGGTGCCATATCATCCATTTAAGAAGTTTAAAATTCAGGCGAATGGCCATCAGAACCAGGAGTTTTCTCAGTGTAAAGACCATATATGGCCGCCATAATGTCAGGAACATTTATGTCCCAGTCCATTGTTATTAATCTCAGACACTGGTAATTGCTCGGAGCCACATCTCAGTCCATTGTTATTAATCTCAGCCACTGGTACTTTTTCTGAGCCACATCCCAGTCTATTGTTATTAATCTCAGCCACTGGTAATTACTCGGAGCCACATCCCAGTCCATTGTTATTAATCTCAGCTACTGGTAATTACTCAGAGCCACATCCCTGTCCATCTTTATTTTGCACACCATGCCACCTCAGTTTGGACCCAGCCACATGCAAATCAGTGCTAGGCCAGATCCTCTCTGAACCGGAACACATGCAACCAAAGTAAAATGTCACCCTCATTGGGGCTCTTCAGTAGTATTGTGTAGCTTTGTTCCAGTGGCACAGTGAGCACTTACCCACATCTGGGCATACCTGTTGAGCTTAAGATTTCGCATTGAAACATACAAAAAAGTGATGGCGGAATGCTTGAATTAATCTCAGCCACTGGTAGTTACATTGCATTACGGCAGTGGTTCCCAAACTGTGTGCCGTGGCTCCCTGGGGAGCCGCCAATCCTAGCCAGGGGAGCCGTGCACCAAGCACTTTAATGCATTTAATGTTGAAGGGTCTGTTGGCTTTAGTTAAACTGATTAGACTTAAACTCATGATGTCGATGATTTGTAAGTGACATGCCTAAAGCTGTAAACGTAGTGCTTAATTGATGGCATGTCGAGGGAAATGACCTCCATATTTCACTGGATACCCACGTTCCAACACTCCCAAAGTAAGCAGAAGATGCCTAATTTATTTTGTTAGACTCATTAATAGTTTTTTTTTTTTTCCAAATGCATTTTACACCAATGCAAGTTATCAGGAAAGTACAGTTGTCCTGTCAATTAAACACACTTAGTATTATTAAGTACTGGCATTTGTACTTGAATCATAGGTACTTCCAGTACACATTTCTTTCAGTACACACACATTTCTAGATAGGCCTGCTCTCTCCTGGAGCACAGGGAAGTAAAACACCATATATGGCATAATGCCAACATTTGGATGCAAGAAAGAGGGACGTTTAAATAAAATTTAAAAAAAGAGGAATTTATTTTACTTGCATTGATTTGGAGGCAATTTTAGGGAGGAGACAGCAAAAATAAAGCTGTATGTGGTTTACAAAATCGTGAGTCACCCTGCTGAGACAGGTGTGTTGGCACGTATGACATGAGTAGAAATGGAAGTGTATGCAAATATTCTTCAAGCGCAGCAACACTTTGTCAATGGGGCCTACATGCATAGGGGTGCTATCTAGCACTGTAAGTGGGATAAAAAAGTTTGAGAGGGTACTCTAAAAAAGGCATGGGCAAAGAAGTGTAACTAGGAATATTTTATTAGAGGCGCTGCCTTAGTAATACGAAACACCCTGCATATAGGATTATAATACCTTCATCAGCTTCATCCCAATCACTTTCAGGGAGAAAAATGCAAGTACTCCCGAGGCCAGGCTTACACCACCCCACCCTCCCAAAAAAATAACAGTGGGGAGCCATGGGCAATGGCCAATGGGTCAAGGGAGCCGCGGGTTGAAAAAGTTTGGGAACCACTGCATTACGGCATTCCCTGTGGCACCTGTGTTCTCGGAGAAGTAATGTTGAATTTCTTCTCTGAACGTGCCTCTGAATGCCAGGCACTCCACTGATGATGCCTGGAAGCGCCAAGAAGATATGACACTGTTTATTTTCCCATACCAATATTATTAAGAATGGGTTATGGTCTGATCGTGCTCAGCCATATATTAAGCTGCAGTTCCTATAGCTGCAATGTGTGTGATGCATGGTTATCTAGTATGGTCTGCAGATTATGTACATGTGTAAAGAAGGAATAATCATGTTGCCTTGGGCTAACCTCCCTCCAAGTACCAACGAGCTGACCTTGCCCTGAATGCTTGTGCTAATCGAACAGTGAGTGAACCAATAAAAGGGCAATGTGACCTATCAGTCTATGGGTCTGATGGGTCACCCCCCCCGCCCCAATATCCAAGGGAGGTGTATTTTATGTATCAAGGTGCACATAAAATGTATAGAAATTTAATTTTGATTGACATTTAGTGCATAGGTAGATATCAATAGAATGCCCTTCTCATCTATGCTGTTTTTCAATACCATATACCTGCCCTCTCTATCTGTAAGCACGTTGCCAGCTTAGAAGAGTAGTCTGTATCTTACCCAAATGAGTACACACCTCGAATATGAGCACTATCCGATATATGGAATATTTGTTTCTCATTTGATCACTGGGCTGGTGTGAGGTGTGTTCTCTGCAAAAGGCTATTTACTCTCCCCACCCCGTCAGATATGAGAGGATTCTACACTCACGGTTCCCATGCCCCTGATATTCACCTTGAGAAATCTGTATTCTGGAGGTTGGCTGATGAGAAGCATTAAGTAAAATATGCAGCATATTGGCCATAGGAATGTTATACACAGCAGTAAAAATCTTCCCAATATCTGTTCCCACTCTCGCCAAGATACCAGAAACGTAAATAAGTTCAGGGAAACCCATTTCTATTAGATCTTCCTTGGTAGATCAAGTTACATGCTTGCCAAAGAATGGGGTTGTCACACTCATAGCCAGGAATTCTAAAGAGTCAGTTATTTTTCAGGAAACAAATGAAGAGGGGAGGTGGGTGATTACATGCTTAAACAAGACGGGGTTGATTTTACACTATTTATATTTATGCTCCTGATGGAGCAAGGACTCACAAATGAGACTTGCTCGGATGCAATCCTCTTAAAGTATTAATGTACTAAATTGTATTGTTTATACTAAATATCGCACACACGAATACAATTAGCAAGGAAGCTTGCTTATGTGTTTTTACTAACAAGTAACGCTTGTCTATTCTAAAATGGCCGCTTTTGCGTGGGAACTTTACTGCGCATGTCTCAACCATATCACATGGTGTGACGTCTTTCTTTGCTTAGTGGGAAAATTCTTGCTTCTGCGCAGTGTGATTTAAAATGGCTGCTATATGTTCTCACATGCTACAGCTTGCTCTTATGTTTTGTTTAAACTGTAATATTCTAACGCTATTAATGCGGGGATAAGTTTATAAGTAAATGGGAATAGAATAGACAGAGTGGGTATACAGTGAAACATTTTATTTGTGATTCTAATATTTTCTTCTTTTGACTTTATTAGTTCGTAAATGTTGGGCCTGGGGTTGGTGAACTGAAAACTCGAATGACGTGGGTTCTGCGCATGCTCCTTGAAAGATTGCCCAGAGCGGAAAGGATGAAGTCAACCTGGACGTCGTCCAAGGCCATGACCTGATGGCCAATATTGTCATATTCGTGAATGTCCTTAAAATTGTAACATTGTACATGAAAAAGGCACAAACTTTGTCATGAGACGGGTGGGAAATAAAGCAAATGTATTAATTTAAGGGGCGGTATTTTAAAACAAAGAACTTTAAGAAAAAGCATTAAAAGAATATGGTGTGAGGATCAACCCCCTGTCCCTGTCCAATCAGAAGTAGTGGCCCCATAATTCTGCAACATTAAGGGGAGGTACATGGGCGTAGAAGGGTATAATAGATATAGAATTAGCTAATTAGTAGGCAGATGCTGCTCAGCATTAGGAAGACCAGACATACGAGCTGATCGATTGCAGACTGAACCGCTGTCCAGAGAGGTCCTGAGGTGGGGGCGGCGGAATCCATTAGAAGGAAGAAACGGGAGAATCAAGGAGAAGCGAAGTACCAGAGAGGGGAACGACGCAGGCGTCGTGGGTAGAGAGGTCACCGGTCCTGTCCTGATCCAGGAGGAGTCTTTGCTCATCATCCTTCCAGGGTCCTATCTTTCCAACTCCTTGGCCAAAGGGTTTGGTTCTCGCACTTTAGGTAAATATATGCAACCTTTAGTTGCGCTGCTGTCTCTATCTTCTCATTTCCTAAGGGACCGTCATTAATTAATAATTCATTGTTATGCTTCCTCCTTGAGATTTGATTCAAGTACTATGTGGCTTTGTATTTTTACTCTGCTAAATCTTTAGATAAACATTTTAAAACTTCTTGACTTTGTGATTATTTTAGAAATTATGAATTGTATGGAATGTCACTCATTTTAAACTTCCCAATTATCAAAGGGTTCATCGGTAAGTCATTACTCTTCACTCAGAAGGTAATTGGTAGCAGGGATTTTGATAAAGAGTAACAACTGACCCACCAGCGGAAATTGCTAGCGTAGTATGAATGTATGGGCCCAAGTGAGTATTTTGTGTATGAATGCTTATTGCTAGTAACCCGCTGGTACAGTTTTCTGGTAGCAGAGGACGGTTATGGTTGTACTTTGTTAATTGGGTACTGAGAATTTAATTTTATGAACTAACATCCGCTTTTTGTTTAAAGTTTGTTTTATGTTGTCTAGAATCCCCGGGGGAAAGAATAGCGGTTGGTAAGTGGAAGCCATACTGCAGTGAGGTTATCAGTCAGGCAGAAATAGTACTGAAAAGTTAAGTAGGGCTATCAGTACTTGTCAGGGACTCTATGTATGTGAGTAATAGCAAGGGAATATGCTAGTGAAAGTTTGATGTTATATCACCTAGAAAGGGTAACATTGAAGGAGTAACAGGTATTTCTAAAGCTTGCGTGAAGAGTAGACGGAAGTGTTTTACTCGTAGTGTATGATTACTAAGAAATGAGAGAATCTATCTTTTCAAATTAGCGAAACTGACACGATAGCGAATGTTTTATGTTGTTACTGAATTTTAATAAGAAGTGTAGAAGAAATTAAAGTTTTGCGTAAGATTTTGTAAAGGGAGGGTCAGCTGCCGGAGAGGAAGCTGACGTCACAAAACGCCGCGCTGGGATTGGCTGAAACCGCGGGTGTAGAAGGACTCTTGTAAAGGAGGGGTCAGTAGTCAGGAGCAATAGTGACGTCACAAGTGCCGCGCTGGGATTGGTTGAAACAGCGAAGGACAGAAAAGCGCAGATTGTAAAGGAGGGGTCATCAGAAAAGACGTCACTGAAAGGCCGCGCTAGGATTGGCTCAGAATAAGAAGTTAGATGGAATCTGATTGGTAGTTACCACAGAAAGCCGAAATTTTAGTGGATAAGTGGAAATTATATGTTTAAACACGATCCGACTTTAATAGGAACTCGTCCGGATAGGAGATTCCTAGGTTTTGCAGAATATAATTTTATACATCGAGATTTACCTAGAATGTACTGGAGAAAAGAGAAAAATGTCAGTCTTACAAAAGATTAAGAATTATTTTAAAAAGGACAAGCCAATCAAAACTAGAGAAGGAATTATCATTCCACCAGCTAAAACTCCCGATTCATTTATGATGATGGTGAGAGGTTATCACACTTGTGTATGGTTAGAGAATTGGATAGAATATACCAAAAACGATGGAATATTAGCATTTCCAGAGAATGGCACTTTCAATGGAAGAATTCTTCAAAATTTGAGATTAAGAATGAATGACTTAGAACCCAGACCTAGACTAACTCAATACGAAGCCTTAGAAGAGTGGGAAACCGAGGCATTTGAACGAGACCGATCCAGAAGTAATAGGGGTTATCGGGGATTTTTTCCCAGATACCAAAACGAGTCAAGGGACAGTCAGATGAAACAGTGGAGAAGAGCAATGCTTACAGAGGGACTGTATCCCATATTACTGGCAGAAGAATCGTCAGGGAGTAAATGCACAGAAAAGACCAAACATTTGAATAGATTCGGAGATTCCGAAGATGAATTTATGGAAGATATATTAAAAAACCCGCCACCATATCAAGAAGGGACAAGTAGATGCACCCCAAGTGCACCATTGTTAAGAACACCCTTGGTACCTGAAATATTACATGATTCACCAGTTAGTAGAGTGCTTCACGATAAAGAAAAGGAAGTAATAGATAGAAACAGAGCAGAATTAATTAAAAAAGTAACGCAATTAAGTGTGCACCCTGATTCATTGACCATACCTGTAACAATTGGTCCAGTGGTTCCTTTATATGGTGACAAAACAATTTATCCTAAACCTCTAGTTGTACCTACACCTGTGAATGTTCCTAAACCCGAAGCAGTAGTAATGGTTGAGGATCACTTTAGTGATTGCGAGTCTATGATTTCATTAATGGACTTGCCCATTCGAGATTCTGTAAATAATACTCCCAGAAGAGTAACCCCTGGTTGCTCCAAAGATGTAAACATAATCACTTCATCAGGAACTAAAAGTGCCACAGTAGTTACACCTGAAGATTTAGAAAGGTGGGCACAAGGATCAGACAAACAGAATTCATCCCCAAAGATCATGGACATTTATAAATTAAAAGTTGAATTAGAAGAAATGATAGCAGGAAATGTAGGAGTAGATCGCCTAAATACTTACAATGAAGAAGAATTATTGTTCGTATGCAGAAGCATCACAAGAAATGCAAAAATATTTCATGAGAAATTATCAGATTTAGCTCAACAGATGGGAATTGAAATAGGGAAGTCAAAAGTATTGCAAAAACCCTATAGAGCAGAATTTTCAGACAAAGATTTAGAGAATATGAATGCCTCAGGAAGGAAATTACAAGTAAAAGAATTAATGACAGTTTTGCAGAAATGGGGAGAGTTAGATAAATGGAAAGCTAGATGGACAAAGAAAAAGGAAGAGGCACGCTACAGTAGAACAACTTCTGAATATTTGATTAAGGAAACAGGGAAGGGAGATCAAATGTACCCGATGCGAGAAGTTCCAGGAGGGGGATATGTGCATGTCCCATGGAGCAGACAGGATATTTTGTCATTTACGAATGATTTTCCAAAATTGAGAGAAAAGCCAATTGAATGGTACAAGCAGGTTGAGAGGTTTGTGAAAGTGTCAAAGGTGTTGTTGCAAGACTTGGAGGGTTTGTTCGACATAGTGGTACCTGCCGATTTATGGACAGATTGTAAAATCACAGTTGATTGGCCTAGTGATGAGTATCCCAGAGATCCAAAAACAGGTGCCCCGTCAAATGATGTAATGAAAAAGTATCAGCAGGTGATAACTTACCTGAAAGGGAAAATACCACCAAAAGAAACAGACTGGGTGAAAATAGACAGAACTACCCAGGAAGCCAGTGAATCGGTACATGCCTATTATGAGCGTTTATTGCAGGTATTTAAGCAGTATAGTGGATTTGAGGACATTGGAGATAAAAACATGAGTCAGTTTGTTTACCGATTTGTTTACGGTCTAAAGCCAGAGATTTGTCAGATGATTAAGCAGCACATGTTGTGCTGGCAGGGGAAGCCCATCGATGAAATTTTGAAATATGCAAAATATTGTGGAGATGACATTGAGGATAGACACAAGAAATTGCAAGAGAAGGTGATGTGGGCTCAGGTAAAAATGGCTGAACGACAGGGAATTAACTTGGACAATCCAAATGATAATCAAGGAAAAGATTCTGGAACGAATGGTGACACTGGGAACGGAGGAAAAGTGAGAGGACGAATGAGCAGGGAAGAGGCTAAAAAGAAGTTTCCTTGTCATGGATGCGGAAAATTAGGGCATTGGAAGGATGAATGTAAAAAGATTCGGAATAATAATGGCCCAAATCAAAATTTAAATCCACAGACGCAGAATGACTCACAGCAGGGTGTAAATCCTCAGAGTCAGTTGCCACCTGCACCTATACAGGGTAATGTAAGCAGAGCAAAGCACGGTACAGACGTCGGATATCAAGGAGGAAGTGGTAAGAATGATTATATAACTTCACAATTTCTTTTACAGGACGATTTCTGTCCCTACAGTTCATGACGGTGCCTGGGAGAGGGGAAGAAGGAGTGAATCCTGTTGGTTGCCATCGCTGTTGTTGGGGACTACCTGTCCCAGGATCCTTCCCTGGAGGGGAGGAGTATCGCCGCCGAAAACGCGCTAAAAAGCGCGAGTCACCTCCGCAGCGCGGGACGCCAGTGAATCCTGTTGGTTGCCATCGCTGTTGTTGGGGACTACCTGTCCCAGGATCCTTCCCTGGAGGGGAGGAGTATCGCCGCCGAAAACGCGCTAAAAAGCGCGAGTCACCTCCGCGGCGCGGGACGCCAGTGAATCCTGTTGGTTGCCATCGCTGTTGTTGGGGACTACCTGTCCCAGGATCCTTCCCTGGAGGGGAGGAGTATCGCCGCCGAAAACGCGCTAAAAAGCGCGAGTCACCTCCGCGGCGCGGACGCCAGTGAATCCTGTTGGTTGCCATCGCTGTTGTTGGGGACTACCTGTCCCAGGATCCTTCCCTGGAGGGGAGGAGTATCGCCGCCGAAAACGCGCTAAAAAGCGCGAGTCACCTCCGCGGCGCGGGACGCGCACGGGCTCGCCCGGGCAAAGCCCGGGCCAAGGGCGGGCCCGTCCTTGCCCGTCATCGCCAGGTAGAGGCAGGGCTGGGCCACCTTTCTTTTAATTACGATCAAGGACCCCGATACAGGTACTGTTGTCCCTTATCTGTGTTTCCAAACATTACCTGGCTGGCAGTAAAGGCGCCTGATGGATAATGTGTGTTTGACCCGTCACACTTTAAACGTGCCTATGTGAGAGTTATCGGACTTATGACTTAAGACTCTGTCCTATTTGTCTGGATTTTGCACTGCACTTGCACTTTGTTCTATTTTATTGTTGGATTGGTTTTAATGATTTTGTCAATTAGCTTATACTGCAAATGGCACCTTTCTGAGGACCTTAATTAAGGCTCCGAGGAGTCCTTGAGTCGTGGCTTACACATTGTACTTTGCACATTGTTTTAAGTGTTTGGTTAATTATTTTTAGATTGTATTTTATCCGGGCTGGTGTATCTTTTAAAAAAAGTGTGTTTTTAGGCCGTTGGAAAATGAGTAAGCATAAAGCAAGTACGGGAAGAAATGTGGTCGGCACTTTAGATGCCTTCATTCTGAGAGCTGAATCTGCCCTCATCCATGAAATACAACTGACAGAACGTAGGTTATCCCTTGACCCACATTCCCCGTTAGGGAGATTCTCCCTAACCCCTACATTCCCCGATCCTTTGACGGCTTTGAATCATGATGCCCCCCCAGCTAGGTTGAGTCCGCCATCATCTGCAACCCCAGTCATATTGATAAACCCCGATCCCTGCTCCTCTAAGGAGAATGAACTTATCCCTGTGCAACCCAAGGCGACTACTAGAGGGCAAAAAGCAAAGCTTAAATTAGATTGTAATAATGAATCTCACTCTACAAAAAGAAAGGTCCAAGGGCATACAAAAAAAAACAATGCACAGGAAATTCTAGGAGGGCCAGTATCAGTTGTCCCCCCACAAGTGGTGCTAACGTGAGTAATTCTACCTCTATGATTCAGATTGTGCCAGGACAATCATTTGATAGCACTGTGGAGGGAATTTTTGGAGCAGGTTAGAAACTATGTTATTTACCTTATTAGATCCGATGTTCCAAAAAATAAGTGCGATAGAAGCTAGGCTGGCCAAATTAGAGGGGTCTATTGGCTGTAACCCCCCAGCCGGGTTGTTAGCTAGCTCATCCACAAACATAGATGATACAGCCGCGAGGGGTATACATATTGTGGGGGAAGGTGCAGGGGGTGGGTCTACTGCAAGGATTGTTGTGAATGGAGAGGCAGATGACAGAAATAGACTTATTGGGAGTAAGCCCAGCAGCCTAGACACCCCGGTTACCACGTGCCAGCACCCTAGCAGAGGAGAATTATGTTTGGAAAGGGGGTTAGAGGGGAGGGACCTTCAGTCTTTGAGTCTCCCGACTATAGATCTTCCACCAGAATCTACCCCTTATGTAGTGGTGCTGGGGAATGTACCTCCTCTCCCCAATGGGGTCGAGGAAAATTTTGTGCAGTTGAAAAATAAATTAAATCACTGGCTTACACACACTACCACCTGGGGCCACCGAGTATCCAAAAATATCCTTATGGCACGTAGGGTCAACTGGATAGGGAGTTCCCGGAAATCGGATACTGGAGACTGTGTCATTGTAAACTTTGACAACCCCTTTACTGCTGGGCGTATCTTATCCAGGGAAATCAGCCTTACCCCGCTAACTGGTTCGGTTGTTAAGGTTTTACCCCTGGGTTATTTCTACAAGCCAGCCCTTAATAGGGAACTGCCTAAAAATGGTTATAGGGCTTTACAACGAAGAGGATGGTTAAATAAACCTGTTTTCAGGCAACAATCTCCCGCCCTTGCACACTTGACCTCTGAGTTGGATGGGCAGTCCAGTAACACTCATGCATTGGCATTAGATAACAGATTCGCAGCTCTTTCTGGATTGGATAACTGCAATTGACTAAGGGCCCCTGTTTTTCCTGGAACTCAGTCAGCTGCATTTTCCCAGTCCCCAGGGGAGGTAGCTGCGAGTCACATAGTTGCGAGGTCTAACAACTTTTTATCCTGGAACATTGCAGGACTGGCTAATAAGTTTCTAGACCCTCGGTGGGTATGTTTCATGAAGCATTACACTGTAATTAGTCTCCAAGAAACATGGTCGGTGGATTGCGATCTTTTTCTAGAAGGTTATAAGGCATTTTTTGTCCCGGCCATTCCTTCGGCGAGTGGAAGACCAAGGGGTGGTCTAGTCACTTATATTTCTGTAGCCGTTGACTGCAAGTTACAGGTGATCCCAACCACACACCCGGGAATTCTGGCATTGTCAGTAACTAGGGGGACATTAGATGGGGAATTCTTAACTTTTACAACTCGGTGGCTTGTTCAAACGAGGTGTGTAACATCACTAGTTTGGGAGCTCTCATAAAACAACTTATGGGTCGTGGATTTTATAATTTTTTGGTGTCTGGTGATTTTAATATACACCCTTGTGGTAACCCTTCAACATCCTGTATTTCGGAGCTTGGGTGCCCCCTTTTGAGGGGCTTTCATTTTGACCACAATCTCCAAGGAGAATTGTTGAACAATATGTTAAACGAACTAGATCTGGTGGTTACGATGTCTTTAACTGACCCTTATACCAAGTTCCCTGTACCAACGTTTAAAGGAGGGGGAAGAGGATCATTTATTGATTTTATTTTAATCTCTTCATCGCTGTTATCTGTTTTTAATGGTTTTAATATTGCACTTAGTGAATTTAGTGACCATAATCCTTTAATTGTTCAATTGTCGGGCCCGTTATTGATAAAAACTGGGGAGGCTCCGAACGGGGGCATTCTGAAACCAACGGATGGAAAGCGAAGATTAAAATGGTCTCAGGTGTCTCCTGTTAGTTTTTATAATAAAGGTGAAAACATCCTGTGCCAATGAGTTATCATTATGTACTTCTGAGAGGTCCTCTCCCGAAGAGATCCTTTGTGCCTATGAGACAATAGCGCAAACAGTTGGCGAACTGTTAAGTGCTCCGGCCAGAGGCACTGTCTTCTCTGTCCCCAGATGGTTTGACTCGGATTGCTCTAAATCAGCTAAGCGACTGAGGGCGGCTCTGGCAGCCAAACCAAGAATTAAAACTGAGGTTTGCGCTCGTCGCAGGGAATATAAGATAGCCCTGGCCACTCGTAAGGGAGCACTGAAGGAAGACGCCTGGAAGGAGCTGATTGATTCTAGTATTTTGAGGAACAGCTCGAGGTTTTGGAGTGTCGTGAATGGGCCCCTGTTTGTTAAGGATGGGGGGAGGGTCTCGTGGCTCATATCTTAGAGGAAGAATGGGTACTTCACTTTAAAACCATGTTTGATTGTCCGTCCGAGCCTACTCGTAGTGTACTCCAGAACAGGTTGGATGCTCCGATATGCTTCAATAGGAGTGAGATTTTGGAAGGAATCCGAGGGTTAACTATCAACAAAGCCCCAGGTCCAGATGGGATCCCCCGGATTTATTTAAGTCAGACCCCTTGTTTTGGGCCCCGATTTTAGAGTCACTATTTAATGCGGCAGCTAAGAAGGGGTGCCTTCAGTCTTGGGCTTCCTCAACTATAGTCCCAGTTTTTAAAAAGGGTGACAGAAATAGTACTCACTGCTACAGACCAATTTCGCTTATTGACTCAGTGGTCAAAGTGGTGGGTCATGTCATTTTACAGAGATTAACAACCTGGGCAGATGAGAATGGGATTCTGTCGGACGTCCAGTATGGTTTTCGGCCGGGCGTTCTACAGTTGCACAGTGTCTTAATTTATTCATGATATTGAATAAATACACTGTCGCGCACCCGGAACTATCCACCTTGCCTTCATGGACTTGTCATCTGCTTTTGACTGTGTAAATCGAGTCAAACTATGGCAGTCCATGAGGGCAATGGGGGTAGAAAATAGTATTGTTAATTTTCTTGAGGACCTGCATCTATCAACTAAAGCCAACGTCAGGTTCGCACAAAATTTGCAGGTATCCAGGGACTTTGAGATTAGGAAGGGGGTCCGGCAGGGTTGTATCTTGGCGCCTTTTTTATTTAACTTTTATATTAATGAATTAGAGAGCGAGCTGAGGGCAACTGGAGCAGATTTTCCCTATGTAGGACGGCGGGGCATTCCCGTTTTGCTCTACGCGGATGACGCCGTCCTAATATCCAGAACTGAATTGGGCCTACTATCCCTTTTAACTGCATTCCCTAAATTCATGACAGACCGGGACCTGACCATTAATAATTCAAAGTCCTACGTCATGAAGGTAGGGAAAAATATGAAGAGGAACTTTTTGTTTAGAACTGGTAACGATAAGATCCCACGCACGAATGTTTTCTCTTATTTAGGGGTCTTATTTGATGATCAACTCAGGTGGGACCCCTTAATTAAAAGAAAAAAGGGGAACTGGCGCGGGTCAATGCTGCAATTTTTAACTTTGCCTCTAAAGTGGGAAAGAAACCGACAGGAGCTATGCTTCAAGTGTACCAAGCAAAAAGCTTAGCTATAGCAACTTATGGCAGTGAGATCTGGGGATACACGGTAGTGGAACCCCTCCAGGTCGTGGAAAATGGGTTTCTAAAAAGGTTATTATGTGTCCCGCAAGGAACCTCGAACTTGGTGGTACATGAGGAATTGGGGGTCTCCTACCTAAGTGATACCATTGCCTTGCGTCCTTTGATTTTTTGGCTAACGTGTTGGTTAAATGAAGATTTAACCCTCACTCACTTGATTTTAAGAGAATGCCTGTCCCTAGATAATGTGGCTCGTATCCCCTGGCTTAATTATATTAAAAGAGGATTTGAATGGATTGGGCGGGGAGTTTTATTCTTTAAACCAGATGTTATTGTTAGAAAGGACGTGGAAATAACTAAGGCAGCTTTTTGAGCAGAAGGCAAGCTGATCGGGAAGCAGAAGAGGCTCGGAAACCTAGTGTTCGGGCATATTTATTACTTAAATCGACACCATTGACTGAACCATATCTCATGGGGTCCCTGACGACACATGAAAAATTTCTTTTAACTAGGTTCTGGATGAATCTCTTCCATCTCCTGTTAGCAAGACCCAAGGGGGCTTCTAGAGGTCAAGTGCTAGCTCCCTGTGGCTGCGACGGAAAGTCTCCTCAGGACCTGCTGCACTTTATGTTTTTTTGTAAACTATATGAAGTCCCCAGGAGGCATTTTTTAGTCCCTATTTTAAAGAAATTGAATTTTAATCAGGTTAGACCAGCACTAATGTATCTACAATTATTGAAGGATGAATGTATTATTTTTATTGCAGGGTTTTTAAAGGCATCTATGAATTCCAGGCATTTTATGGACACGTAGAGTCTATTAATCCAGACATGCTTTTAGATGATCTTTTGTGTGGTAGCGGAGTTTGATATGGTTTAATTTGTTGTTCATATGTACTGTATCTATGTAACTTTTATGGTTTTATAAACAAAAACCGAATAAAGTTTATTGAACTGAACTGAGTGCGTACTTGGTGCATCCTTACCGGTAGATCAGTCAGGTCCATATGTTGAAGGGAATGTGAAAGGTAATGATATTACTTTTCTTTTGGACACTGGTGCTACTAGGTCTACTGTGAGAACAGCAGACATCCCAGACCTTCCTCTCTCTGGAGAAGCTATCCAAGTTGTGGGAGTGGCTAATCAGAAGTTTAGAACACCTCTTACCGAACCAATGGAAGTAAAAATTGGAAACTTTAGAGAAATGCATCAATTTGTAGTGTGTGATTCCAGTCCAGTAAATTTATTGGGCAGGGATTTGCTGTGCAAAATGAATTGTACAATTTTCTGCACACCGGATGGTGTGGCAATTCAGACCCCAGATGAAGACCATGTATATAAGTTTATGATTGCAAAGCAAGGTACAGAAGTAGATGAGATGTTTTCTTTGATAACAAAAGACGAATTACCCGAAGAATTAAAAACTACAGTGAATTCCATGGTATGGGATTTCACGGGAAAGGAAGTAGGACTTATGGCCAAAATAGACCCAGTAAAGATTACTGTAAAAGAAGGTGCGATTTTCCCAAACACCCGACAGTACAAAATGAGTGCAGAGGTAAAAGCAGGAGTCATTGAAGAAATTGACAGAATGGTAAAACAAGACATATTAAAGGAAGTAATGAGTAGCCCTTGTAACTCACCAATCATGGGTCTAAAGAAACCTAGTGGAAAATATAGGATCGTTCAGGATTTACGCAAAATAAATAAGATTGTGGAACCTTGTCGTCCTATAGTGCCAAATCCTGCAGTGATCCTATACCAGATTCCTTGGAGTGCAGGATGGTTTACTGTGATTGATTTATGCCAAGCATTCTTTTCCATACCATTGCATCCAGATAGCCAGTATCTATTTTCATTTAAATTTGAGAACAAGGTCTATGTATGGAATCGTGTCCCTCAGGGGTACACAGAAAGTCCTTCCATCTTCAATCAGATATTGAAAAAGTGCCTAGAGAAACTAGTAATGCCAGGAAGTTCAGTCTTAGTGCAGTATATAGACGACTTGCTAGTGGCATCTAACACCAGAGAGGACTGTGTTGTTGACTCCATAGCACTATTAAATCATTTAGCTGAAGAAGGGCATAAAGTTTCACCTGAAAAATTGCAGTTCTGTACTACAGCAGTAAAATACCCAGGACACCAGATTGAGAGGGGCAAAAGAAGAATAACAGAGGAAAGAATAAAATTAATAAAGAAAATGCAGATGCCTGTCTCTCAACGGGAAGTAAGAATGTTCCTTGGAATAATAGGGTATTGTCGACAATGGATATTAGGATTTTCCCTATTAGCAAAGCCATTGATTCAGATGACGAAAAAGAAGGCGAAAGACCTAGTTGAGTGGGATGACGAGAGTGCAAGAGCTTTTGTAAAATTAAGAAATGCGTTATGTGCAGCCCCTGCCCTAGGCATGCCCGATTATAAGAAAGAATTTGCATTATTTTGCCATGAAAGAGAAAATTGTGCACTTTCAGTCCTAACCCAAAGACATGGTTTGACCAGACGTCCTATAGCATATTTTTCTGCTACATTGGACCCAGTGGCAGCTGCGTTGCCTGGTTGCTTAAAAGCAGTAGCTGCTACTTGTTTGAGCATTGAACAAAGTGAGTCAATTGTAATGGGACACCCTGTAAAAGTGTTCGTCCCACATGCAGTTGTAATTTTGCTGACAAGAACACGAACTCAGCATCTTACCCCTAGTCGGCTGACTAAGTATGAAAGAATAATATTGGGTGCTGAAAATGTGACCATTGCAAGGTGCACAATAGTAAATCCAGCTACCTTACTACCAGACCCATACCATGAGGAAGTCAAAGATGATGAAGAAGAACATGACTGTTTACAGGTCACAGAATTATGTACGAAACCACGTCCTGACATACAGGAACTGCCCCTCAGAAAGCCAGATAGGGAGCTGTTTGTTGATGGTTCATGCCAAAGGCATGAAGATGGTAAACTAACTGCTGCCTATGCAGTGTGCGAATTAACTGGAATAGTCGAAGCATCCTATTTACCAGGGGTAAAATCGGCACAAATAGCTGAATTGATTGCTTTAATAAAAGCCTGCAAAATTGGGAGGAATCAAAAAGTAACTATATTCACTGATAGCCAATATGGTTACGGGGTTGTGCATGATTTTGGCCAATTATGGATGCAGAGGGATTTCATGACTTCTTCAGGATCCCCCATTAAAAATGGACAGTTCGTAAAAGAACTACTGGAAGCAATACAATCACCAAAAGAATTGGCTGTGGTGAAATGTGCCGCACATCAGTCAGGAGATGACTGGGTGGTAGTCGGCAATAGATACGCAGATCTGGTGGTTCAACATTGTGCCAAAAACAGATTAGCAGTAAACAAGAGGGTGGAAAGAATGGGAATCAGCTGCCAACTTATGCTGTTTGCACCTCCCGAAACATGGAATGATGTAAAAAGATTGCAAGATGATGCTGATGAGAGCGAAAAGAGTATATGGATTAAAACAGGATGTACTCAAAAAGCAGAAGATGATGTATGGATTTGTGCTGACGGCAGACCAGTCATGCCTGATTGTCTGCTTTCACAAATGGCTAGGATGTATCATGGAGACACACATGTAGGGAGAGATGCAATGATCAGGATCTTTAGACAAAATTGGTTCAATCCAAAGTTTAGGGCAGTTGCAGAGAGTCTTTGCCAGAGATGTCTAACTTGCCAAATGCATAACCCAGGAAGAAAAACAGTAATTGGGTTTGGGAAAATTGGAAAGGCAGAGGGTCCATTCATGAGACTGCAACTTGATTTCATTCAGTTACCACCATGTAGAGGGCTGAAATATGTACTAGTCATAGTATGTCTATTTTCCAAGTGGGTGGAGGCATACCCTACCAGAAGGAATGATAGTCTTACAGTTGCAAAGCTATTACTACGCGAATTAGTACCTAGATTTGGTTTTCCAGTAACTTTGGAATCAGATAGAGGAAAACACTTTAACAGTGGAGTGGTTCAAATACTCTGTGAAGCATTCCATATTGAACAAAAGTTACACTGTGCATATCGTCCAGAAGCTTCTGGAGTGGTGGAACAATTGAATGGCACGATAAAATCCAGACTGGGAAAAATGTGTGCTTCAACATCATTAGATTGGCCAGACGCATTACCTCTTGTCTTAATGGGACTCCGAAGCATTCCTGATAGAAGCACCGGATTGAGTCCACACGAGATAATAATGGGAAGAGCAATGAGACAAGCACATGTTCCCACGAATAAACTGCTGAATATATCTGATGATATGGTTCTGGATTATTGCAAAGGACTGGCTGACTTAGTGCGTTCTGTCTCTCATCAGGTTGGAGAAGACGCAGTTTCCAGACAGCCTGAACAAGAACATGATCTGAGTCCCGGAGACTAGGTGGTAGTGAAGAATCACATCAGGAAAACGTGTCTATCACCCAGGTGGGGCGAACCATGTCAAGTCATACTGATTACGAACACAGCAGTGAAGTGTGCAGGATTTCCTAATTGGATTCATGTAAGCCACACCAAAAGAATACCAGACCCTGAAGAAGAAAATACTCAGACAACATGGATAACTGAGGAAGCTGAAGGTTGCCCAGCTGAAGAATCTCAGGTACGAGATTCAGAGGAAGCTGACGAAGAACAACCGAGCACAAGTCAGTGGTGGAAATACCTGAGATCTACTACAGAACAAGAAGTCAAGTAAATCTAGAAGAAATTGAAGAAGATCAGATAGGTGAAGAAGAAGCAGCTCAAAAGAAGAAGAAGAAGAACAAACCCAAGAACCTGAGCAGGAACAGATAGGGAAAGGAAAAAGGGCTCAAATTAAAGAAGAACGATCAGACTTTGAGCAGGGTCAGACAGGTTTAGAAGAATCCGGTCAGGTTGTAGAAGTTCAAAGTACAATAAACCCTGATCAGAACCAGTTAGATCAAGAAAAATACACAGAAGAAGAAAATCTTGAGAATTTCGAAGATAAAATCGTAAATCAAGAACAAGATCAGTTACAAGAGATCCACAGTGAAATAGAAAAAGAAATAACAGTAAGACCTGGAAAGGAACAAGGAGAAGAAACTGAAATAAAAGAAAACAAAACTGTGCCACAATTAGAAAACAAAAGAATTTCTGAAGAAGGAAATAAAGAGACAGTACAAACAGAGAAAACAAGAAAAGGTGATCATTGGCCTAGCGTCATCAAAAGAGTAAAATACCACATAACAACCAGAAGTGAAGATCCAGATCAAGTGAACGAAGTAACAAGCCAAACGGGACAAGAAAACAAAAGTGGAAAACAAAGAAGTAAAAGACTGAGACTTGTAAATAACAAATTTAAAGGCCCTGATTGGACTTATATTATTCTCGAAGATTTCGAAAGCTCAGAATCAAGTGAAAGTGGTGACGAAGGAACCAGTGCAGAACTGACTTATGAAAAAGAAATAGAACCACCTTGAGAACGTGAAAAGACTTGAAGAAAACGATAAGAAGAGCAATCTTCCTTGTCAAAATGCCTGATGATAGAGTTACTGGGAGACCAAAGCAGAAGGGTTGTAAAAGATGTTGTGCTATATGCATATGCAACCTGGTAGTGATGCTTATAGTGTGGTTAGTCGTGATCGTAGCAATTCCTTATCTTATGATAATAGATAGAAAGATTAACAACGAAACTAAGGAAAGAACAGATAACATGAAAAGTAATAGAGTAGAACTAAAGGCAGAAGACGAACCAGAATTACATCATGAAGTAACAGATAACGACACCAGTTTAAATGTTTTCACAAAGTTATTATTTCAATATGTAGATACCATGGAAGTTAGTAATTGTTATGTTTGTATGAAATTACCTGAATCAGTAGCAGAAGGGTTAACGTATCATCATTTACCACTAACTTATGGCATATCATGTAGTGTATTGACTAGTTTATTTTATAGAACAGGGCGACTTCAGTATTATTATTCAAATATAGATGTGATATTTTCTGAGGTTCCAGTTCGAAAGAATATGAATCCAGTGCTTAGTAGCAAAGATGCACAGTTTATGGGAGAATTTTTCTTAACAATGAAATCCATAGACATAACACACGCACATAGAAGCAATCTAACATGTTCATTACATGAAGAAGAAAAGATATTTTTGAATTTAGTGGAGAGTAGAAGACAAGATTTCCAAAAGAAAGCTTCTGAGCATAAGGCTCATTTACCACCTTGGGCTGAGAAAGAAGGTAGTTACACACCTGGCAAGGCTCAAGCTGCTATGGCTCTAGATTTTGTAAAGACAGGGAAAATTTGTCTACATAGGTTAAAGACTGAGTATAACCATATTTTCATCGGTACCAGTGAATGTGAACACAATTTCTTAATTATTGGAGGTTGGGGACTTAAGGGAGGAACAGATTCAGTTTTCCCTGGAATATATTATGTATGTGGGAATAAGGCTTACTTTAGGCTTCCTGCACGGTGGTATGGAAGTTGTTATTTTGGAATAGTATTTCCAAAGATATACCACGTAAAAAGAAACACTGGCAGCAATGAAAATACTAGTGAATTAACACGTAGAAAAAGAGCTAGTTTTTCAGAAATTATAGGTGATATATTTGGTGCATTGATACCTTCAGTGGGAATAATTCTGAACTCAAGGAAAATATGTAAATTATCTACAGTGGTTGATCGTTTATCAACTGACACTGCGGGAGGATTTCTAATGATTAATGCAGAAATGGTTGCGATTAGATCTATGGTTATGCAAAATCGACTTGCTCTTGATATTATATTGGCAAAAGAGGGCGGAGTCTGTAAATTACTGAAGACAAAGCACTGTTGCACTTATATACCTGATAAAAGTGCAGAAATTGGAACATATATACAGAATATAACAAAACTTGAGAAGGAACTAAAACCACTGGAAGTTGATAGTGTATGGGAAAGATTGACCAACAGTATTAGGTCAATTGGTACTTGGTTTGCTAATATAGGGAAAGGACTTATAGGTAAAATATTAGTACCCTTAGCAGGGTTAGCAATAATAATATTTGTAATAATAATATAGTGCAAATGTTGTAGGAGGAAGGAATCATATAAAATAACAGAAAAAGGAAAGAAGAGAAAGTTGGATGAGATTGAACTTGAAGATTTAAGAAGTGAATTATACAAGAAACTGAAAGGAGATGTGAAAAGTAGAAAGTGTAAAAATGAAAATGAAACTATAATATGCTAAAGGTTGGCATCTGATTGTGGGTAGTATTTTGATGGCTCAGAAACGCCATCAGAGAGGGGATTGATGGAGCAAGGACTCACAAATGAGACTTGCTCGGATGCAATCCTCTTAAAGTATTAATGAACTAAATTGTATTGTTTATACTAAATATCGCACACACGAATACAATTAGCAAGGAAGCTTGCTTATGTGTTTTTACTAACAAGTAACGCTTCTCTATTCTAAAATGGCCGCTTTTGCGTGGGAACTTTACTGCGCATGTCTCAACCATATCACATGGTGTGATGTCTTTCTTTGCTTGGTGGGAAAATTCTTGCTTCTGCGCAGTGTGATTTTAAATGGCTGCTATATGTTCTCACATGCTACAGCTTGCTCTTATGTTTTGTTTAAACCGTAATATTCTAACGCTATTAATGCGGGGATAAGTTTATAAGTAAATGGGAATAGAATAGACAGAGTGGGTATACAGTGAAACATTTTATTTGTGATTCTAATATTTTCTTCTTTTGACTTTATTAGTTCGTAAATGTTGGGCCTGGGGTTGGTGAACTGAAAACTCGAATGACGTGGGTTCTGCGCATGCTCCTTGAAAGATTGCCCAGAGCGGAAAGGATGAAGTCAACCTGGACGTCGTCCAAGGCCATGACCTGATGGCCAATATTGTCATATTCATGAATGTCCTTAAAATTGTAACATTGTACATGAAAAAGGCACAAACTTTGTCATGAGACGGGTGGGAAATAAAGCAAATGTATTAATTTAAGGGGCGGTATTTTAAAACAAAGAACTTTAAGAAAAAGCATTAAAAGAATATGGTGTGAGGATCAACCACCTGTCCCTGTCCAATCAGAAGTAGTGGCCCATAATTCTGCAACATTAAGGGGAGGTACATGGGCGTAGAAGGGTATAATAGATATAGAATTAGCTAATTAGTAGGCAGATGCTGCTCAGCATTAGGAAGACCAGACATACGAGCTGATCGATTGCAGACTGAACCGCTGGCCAGAGAGGTCCTGAGGTGGGGGCGGCGGAATCCATTAGAAGGAAGAAACGGGAGAATCAAGGAGAAGCGAAGTACCAGAGAGGGGAACGACGCAGGCGTCGTGGGTAGAGAGGTCACCGGTCCTGTCCTGATCCAGGAGGAGTCTTTGCTCATCATCCTTCCAGGGTCCTATCTTTCCAACTCCTTGGCCAAGGGGTTTGGTTCTCGCACTTTAGGTAAATATATGCAACCTTTAGTTGCGCTGCTGTCTCTATCTTCTCATTTCCTAAGGGACCGTCATTAATTAATAATTCATTGTTATGCTTCCTCCTTGAGATTTGATTCAAGTACTATGTGGCTTTGTATTTTTACTCTGCTAAATCTTTAGATAAACATTTTAAAACTTCTTGACTTTGTGATTATTTTAGAAATTATGAATTGTATGGAATGTCACTCATTTTAAACTTCCCAATTATCAAAGGGTTCATCGGTAAGTCATTACTCTTCACTCAGAAGGTAATTGGTAGCAGGGATTTTGATAAAGAGTAACAACTGACCCACCAGCGGAAATTGCTAGCGTAGTATGAATGTATGGGCCCAAGTGAGTATTTTGTTTATGAATGCTTATTGCTAGTAACCCGCTGGATCACTCCTATGAAAGAAGACACTGACTTCTGGCGGATGTTTAGCAAGAAAATAGAGATCAATATCAATAAAGGGAATGGATTTAAACTTCTTAAAAATGGAATATTAGACAGGCACTCGAGTTGCAAATTTAGACCTACAAAATTACACATATTTATGATACAACTCTGTAAAAGATATAAACTTAAAGACGTCTGGACAATACTCCCCTCAGATGTCAGAGAATTTATCTTTTCTCCCCCACTGTATAGCGATTTGAGGATTTTGTATTTACTTTCTTTATAAGTTTTTATTGCCATTTTAGCACAGTACAGTTCCATATTATGGGAAATATTATCAAATAGTACAATCACAGTGAGCATCATGTGGAACTTCAAACGTCACCTAGGCCATTCTCAACATATCTAATAACATCAACTAATTGATAAAACATCAAAGAATAAGAAACTTACCCTGTGCTCAGCTCGTCCCATAGGGTAGTGTCTAAAGGGCTCCTGTATCACAAATGAGCCGCGACTGGTACATAATACCTGGCCGAGGAGTCAATGTGCAGCCATCCAATAGGGTCACCGCTCTCCCCCCATTCACGTTGGGAGATCTATTTTAGTGCAGGTTCCCTGCCTCCACCGCTTGCCCCCGTCATGGGGGAAGCGCATCCGTCATCAGTGAGGTCATGGATCATATCTCCCCATGCCAACAGTTTGTCTGTTAGTTTGTCATCGCACCTAACTTGTTTCATGTGTGCCTCTTGTGTGCCAGCCCACTCAGTCAGATCCTGTAACCAGTCTGTCAACCTGGGTGGCAGAGGGTGTCGGGCTAAGCCATCGAATGAGTATACCCTGTTTGGCCAGAGTCAGTCCGAGAACTGCACATTTTCTACTCAGTATCCTCTTTTGTTTTATAGGGAGTAGAACTAACAGGCATTTTTTCAGCTCTCTAGTTATCTGCCATGCTGTGAATTGATTACTTTCTTATTTAGGGAACTCACTAGTCCATTACAGAAAAACTAAAATTGAATCAATGTTAAAATCTGACCATGCTTGCATTTCTATGCCATTTGTGCTGGGGAATATAACTACCACATCTAGGAGCCGGAGAACTCTCTCTAGACATTACAAAGGATTGTGTTGCCCATTTTCTGGTGGAACACTGAGGCTCTTTTTCATCTCGCCAAATTATGTGGGATTTACTAAAAGTCACACTGAGTGGGCTGTTGATAATCACCAAATAAAAAGTAATTAGAGACCACCATTCTGCCTTGCTTGATCTTGAGATGAAAATCAAAGAGTTGGAACAGTAGGACACCAATTGTGTAACTGTAGTAATGGCTAATTTAAGGGACCTCAAATATGAATATAATTGCATACCTAGCAGAACAATACAAGTCAATATCCAGAAAGTCAAGAAGCATTGCCCTGAACAAAGATGGAAAGAACTTACCTAATTGAAACTTAAGACAAATAGTTTTAATATTTTTGCTATCAAGGGTCCATCTGGTACTGTAATAATGGAAGTGATTATTGTAGTTATACCAAAGAAGGCAAATATACCATACAGAGTAAAAAAACATTGGCTAATTTCTTTAGTTATATTAGATTGTAGAGTAAATGCCAAAATACATGCAGATGGACAGAAATCCATGCTTCCAAAGATTATTCAACCCTCACACACCAGTTTTATGAAGGGCAGATTCTCTAGTGATGGTGTCTGATTTTTCTGCCATGTCATTGAAAAAGCAAAGCTGATCTTGCTTCCTAATAGTGGCCATGGTACTGCATAGGCAGAAGGCTTTTGATGAAGTCTTGTGGCCTTTTCTGCATGCAGTGCTACGCAGATTCAAAATTCGGTGACCAATTTATATGCATGACATTGGCACTTTCCTACAACCCATTGGTAAGTTGAGAATTAAAGGCACGTCATTCACTCTTTTTCAGTTAGGCAGGGGAACCGGGCTGGTATGCCATTTAACAGTATATGTATTAACAGTTGAACCATTTCTTGCGACCTTAAGGGTGGACGTAAGATTAGTAGGGCTCAACTTAGGCAATGTGACACATGAAGTAGCAGCCTACTCAGATGATATCCTGAATTGTTCTGCTGAAGTAAATATTGCTCTTTCAGTGCTGCTTGAAGACATGAATGTTTACACAAAAGTATCAGGTTATACATTAAACAATTATAAAATGGAGGATTATTGTCTTAAAATTGTTGGCAGCCTTGATATTTTAGCGAAAGCGCCTGAGTCAGCAATTGACCTAACTCATATATTTAGGGGTACTTTTAATTGAGGATGATATAGATTCTCCAAAATATAACTTTAAAGATTCTTAATGAGATCACTTCCCTAGAAGAAAATTGTACCCCCAAAAAGTCTCTTGGTGGGTTAGGGTGGAAACTGGCAAAGTGATGGTGAATCCGATTTTAAATTACTTATTGTGTTTCCTATCAGGATGTTAGATGCCAGAAAATACATCTTGTGTAAATCTAAAAAATCCAAGACTCACTAAAAAACTGTGGCTGAAAAAGCACAGAGCGGCGTCAACATTGCAAATGTTTACAACTATCAGACAGCCTTCCTCAGACATTAGGGCTGTCTTTGGATTTTCCTAGTGAATCTAATAACCCAGAATAGCTGAAATTAAAGAAAGAATTGATAGCGCCTGTCAAAATCTGTCCTCATTGATTAGTTTCAAATGTAATATACCAGCTCACCACGGCGGTGTACGCACGCTAAGGCGCACCCTAACCTGTGGTGGTTTAAAACCGCATAAACTCACGGTTCAGGTTCAGTCTTCAAAATTTTCGAAAGCCGTCAGTATGTCAAGTAATGATAAATATCACTACATGGGTCCTGGTGGGGGGCGGGACTTGTAGTAACACTTTCATCAAAGTCTGCCGCCCATGTGACACCTGCACACTCCCTTCCATGGACCCCGAAGATCTCACGGTTCAGGTTCAGCCTTCAAAATTTTCGAAAGCCGTCAGTATGTCAAGTAATGATAAATATCACTACATGGGTCCTGGTGGGAGGAGTTTATGCGGTTTTAAACCACCACAGGTTAGGGTGCGCCTTAGCATGCGTACACCGCCGTGGTGAGCTGGTCCTGACGAATGCTTCACATAATACACATAGAAGCAGAAACATGTTGACCAAACGTTTCATTTCACTGTAGGATGTGTCTGGTCTATTAAAACCAGTCAGAAACATCCGACGCACTTGTTTTTAATAGTGCTGAGTTTTCCACCATTAAAAATTATTTTGGGATAAAACCAAGGCACTTTTTAAATCACTTCCTTCACTTATTGCACTCACGCTACACACTCAAAAAAACCTGCTCCGCTGTAATCAGGCGTCGTAGCACACCAGGGAGGCACTCGGCCTCTCTGGTGGGAACCCAATGATGAAGCATGTCACCAACTAGGTTGGTGAGTGAGGGTTCTTTTAATCAGAGTGATTCCTCTTGCTAGCTCTTCCTTTGCTGGTTGCACTCTTCTGTTGTTGAAATTATATCATTTAGGGGGACTAAGAGTGGCTCCTGTGTCTTTCCCTCCCTCTCCTGTTGTTTAACTATAGACAGAGCCTGATAGCCATTCAATCATGGCTGGCTATTGTAGTGTCATCACCCAGGGGGGAAGTTCAACCAAATTACTGTTCGCAAGCCATCTCATTGGCCACTGTAACAGCGCGGCGGCGTAGTAGAGTTCGTACTTCGGCGCCCCTAGGCCCCCTTAAGATAAGGGAAGGTACAGCTTGTGGAGTGCCACTCTGGATCCTCAAGCCCCCCCATATCAGGGATACAAGGAGTGATTCGAGATCTTTAAAAAGTTTACGCGGCAGTCTATAAGGGAGCATCGACAAAAAGTATAAGAGTCGGGGAAGTAGGAGCATTTTGCAGATGGCGATCCGCCCCATGGGGATAAGGGTAAGCCCGACCAGAATGGGAGGGCTGCATGGGCCGTGGCGATCGCCCTTCCCAGATTACCGTCTATGAGATCTGCCTGGGAGTGATAAATTTGGACGCCCAGATATCGGAAGGTGTCAAAGGCCCACTTCAGCGGCGTACGAGGTAGAGTATGTCTCTGGTCTACTGATAGCGGATGCATCGGGAACACCGCTGACTTAGGCCCGTTAACCCGTAGACCCGAGACGCGGGCATGCTCGTCCAGGAGCCCCATTAATTCCTGCAGAGTTGCAATCTGGCTGCGTAAATAAATCAGTGCGTCGTCTACGTAAAGGGAAACTATGTGCCACTGACCATATGCTTGTATACCCCAGTCTAATACCCGTTGTCGTAGATTGCATGCCAGGGAATCCATAGCCAACGCAAATAAAATGGGCGATAAAGGACACCCCTGTCGTGTCCCATGTTCTATTGCGAATGACGGGGAGATGATACGGCCGGTCTTGACCCTGGCCTGTGGCTTTGTGTATAGTATTTTTACCCACCTCAAAAAGTTAGGGCCTATGCCATAGCTAGCAGTACTGTTAATAAGTATTGCCACCCCAAGGTGTCGAACGCCTTTTCAATGTCAAGAGCAGCCAGCCAAGGAATTGCATTTTCCGATCGGGCCCACTCTAACAATTTAAAGAGGCGACGAAGGTTTAGACCAGTGTTTCGGCCTGGAATAAATTCCTTCTGGTCCTCATGTACCAGTATCTGCACTATGTCAAGCAGCTTATTGGCTAAAATCTTTCCTAAGATTTTATAATCGGAGTTGAGAAGGGACAAGGGGCGATAGGAGCACATTTGGAGTGGGTCCCTGCCCTGTTTGGGTAGCACAACCAGTACCGCCTCACGCAGGGAGGGCGTGAGTTCCCCCCTTTCGGATGCCTCTTCGTACATGATGGATAGTCGGGGAATGAGTTGTTCGGCATGAGTGGAGTAGAATTTTGATGGCCATCCGTCTGTCCCCGGAGTCCTGCCAGTGGCCAATTGTTTAATAGCATCCGAGATCTCACCTGCAGAAATAGGATCTTTGAGCAGTGGATACTGAGTTTGTGTAACTTGCGGGATAAAAATTGCTGAGTAAGTGAGGGGTCATCGGTGGCAGGAGCTTCATATAGGGAAGTGTAGTAGCTGTAGAAGGAATCGTTAATTGCTTCCTGGGTGTTTACTAAGCGATCATCAGCCGTGTATATCGCCGTGATGGGGGGTTGTGAAGTTTCGGTCCTTAATAGCCAAGCCAGCATTTTGCCCGCTTTGTCCCCTTCATTGTTTTTCCGGGTCAAATATTGTTTATAGTCTAGCTCGCAAAGGCTGTCCAAAGTCTCTTTATAAGCTAGTCGAGCCCTGGATAGCGAGGGAATGATATGCGGATCTGTAGGGGAGAGCCATTCACATCGCAGCACCTCCGTCTCATGTTTTTGAAGTGCTTGTTCGAGTGTCATGTGGGAACCGTAAACCGTCTTAATGGCATGTCCGCGAAGAACAGTTTTAAATGCGTCCCACTCTATTTCCGCATTCGAAGCGGAGCCTGCGTTTGTCTGGAAGTTATGTTATTGTTATGTTATTGAGTTTTTTATAACGCGCGCAGCTACTCCTGGGAGTGTCCCGGCGCGAGCCTATGAGGTGCAGGTAGAGGAAGTGATTAAAACAGAAAAGTTTTGAGCTGTTTCTTAAACTGCCCCAGATCCTGGATGCTACGCAGAGAAAAAGGCAGCGAATTCCAGGCCGTGGCTGCCCTAACGGCCAGGGACCTGCCCCCATTCTTTGTAGGCGCACACGGGGGATCTGTGCAAGCAGCTGGGATGCTGACCTCAAATGTCTGGCAGGTGTGTAAAAAGCAAAACGCTTCCTGAGATATTCAGGCCCACCAGCATGCAGAGCACGATGCGCTATGACCAAGGCTTTGAACTTAACACGTTTCGCAACAGGTAGCCAGTGCAGCAATCGCAGATGTTGCTTGACGCTCTTTCTAATGGGAATGTTGAACACAAGCCTAGCTGCCGCATTCTGGACCACCTGCAGTTTTCTGAGAGTATAATTAGGAAGGCCCATATACAAGCCATTGGCATAGTCGATGCGAGAAAGGATCAGCGCCCGGGTCACTGTTTCCTTCGCTGTCCTCGGAAGCAGTGGGAGGAATTTCTTAAGGGACTTTAGTACCCCAAAGCAGCTCCCGGCCAATTTTTTAATTTGGGTCGAGAAGGACAACTGCTTGTCGAATCAAACACCAAGATTTTTTATTGGAAGGCCAGAGGATGATGGCATAGGATAGTCAGGCGGCCAGAGAAATTCTCTGAACCGGGGGGGAACTTTCCGTAGAGAAGGATTTCTGACTTATCCTCATTACATTTGAGCTGAGCAGCACAAAGCCATTGAAAAGCAGCTGTCAAACACTCTTTGGCCTTCACAGTAGAGAACTCCGATTTACCCCAGGTGAACAAAAGTTGAGTATCATCGGCGTAAGCAACGATCCTGGCACCCTGCTCTTCCGCCAACTGGACCAGAGGGGTGACGTAGATATTAAAGAGCAGGGGGCTCAGAGAGGACCCCTGCGGCACTCCAGTGGTCACAGATTGAGGCAGGGACGAGAAAGGCGGGAGCCAGACCTGTTGCGAGCGTCCCTCCAGGAAGGATTTCAGCCACATCCAAGCCAACCCAGAGATACCTATGTCCGCCCGCCGGGCCAGAAGCAGCGAATGGGGAACAGTATCAAATGCCGCCGACAGGTCTAGCATTACGAGGGCCGCACTTCCACCAGAGTCCAAACACTCTCGAATAGCCTCAGAGATTTCGACTAAAGCGGACTCAGTGCTGTAGGCAGCTCTAAAACCAGATTGCGCCGGATGAAGTAGGCTAGCATTTTCCACAAAATCAGTGAGCTGTTTGTTAACTGCCTTTTCACAGATTTTCGCCACACAGGGGAGCAGGGAGATAGGGCGATAATTCCCTGGATCCCCAGGGTCCAGCAATGGTTTTTTTAGCAGCGGGAGAATCTTCACCTGTTTCCACTCCGCCGGGACAACTGCCTCTTGGAGGGAAAGATTAACGAGTGTATTAACCTCGAGGTTGACCGAATCTGCGACGGAGGCCAGGAGCCTAGCCGCGCACGGGTCCGATGGCGACCCGGATTTCATGGACTTCAGGATTTTCAGGTATTCTGACAAGTCGATGGGGGAGAAGACTTTCAACATAGAGGCTGGGGCCACTACCTCAGCAGAGGGAGCAGCGTCCAGCCTAAGCGGACTTTGGCTTACAAATGTTGCCTGGATAGACCGAATCTTATCGATGAAAAAATTAGAAAGCTTTTCGCACCAAGCAACTGATGTAGGGAGTTTAGTAGTCTCTGCCTTCGAAGTACAAGTTGATGGATTGTGTCAGGGAAGCATAAAACACTGTGTCTTTAAGTGCAGCGATGGGGAGACACCAGGTCGGTATCCTAGCTTTATGCGTGCCCCACACAAGCTGTAACTGTAGGGGGCTCTGATCAGAGATCGTGTGGGCCAAATACTCTGTGCGGGATACTTTAGGCAGGGCATTGTCTGAGCAGTATATCGCGTCTATCCTCGTATGGAGGTCATGGATCTTGGAATAGTGTGAGTAGACACGCATGGTGGGGTGTTTGCTGCGCCATGCTTCGTGTAGTTGCATATTGTTGGCCCAGTCTTTCATGTGTTGTGCTAGACTAATGGATAGCGCGCCTGGGAGGGGCAGCCGTGAGCGGTCTAAGGTGAGATCGTATACGCAATTATAGTCCCCACCCCAGTACATTGGTGCGGCGGGATCGCCAAGCAATAACGGTGTAATTGTCTGCAGAAACAAGGATTGCCCTGAATTTGGAGCGTATAAGGAGACCATTGTCAGCGGGGAGCCATCCAAGAGACTTTCCAAGGTTGTGTAGCGACCCTGAGAGTCCACTCGGGTATGTGTTATCTGCAAGGGAATGCCCGGTGCCACCCATATCAAAGTGCCCCTGGCGTACCCCGAATATGTAGTGCCCACCACCGTGCCCCTCCATCTCTTGTGAAGCGATGAGAGGGTTTGTGTGGTGAGGTGTGTTTCTTGTATCAGCGCGAAGGAAATCCCATGGCTGCGTAGATATTGGTAGACTTTATGACGTTTAGCACATCCAGCTAGGCCCCTCACGTTCCATGTTAATAAAATATAATCATTGCTGCCCATCTAAGTATTAGGCTGCAAAGAAGCAGAGCAGGACTGAACCCAGACTGCTATCTCCCTCTATCCGAGCCCCCCTCCCAGCATCCGCCCCCAACAACAATTGCAGTAACAATACCCATTGAATACATTGTATACAGCATATCGAGAAGAACAGATCACAATATATATTTAAGAATGCCCAACACCCCACCCCAGGCCGGCTTGCCAACGGGCAATTGGCCATCTGCACTATAATGCAACTAAACAGAACAAAAAGCAACAATGAAGAAAAGAAAAGAGAATAAATTTGACAATGTCATATGTGAAAATCACACTGTAAAGAGGCAAAGAGAAAGAAAAGAAGATGAAAGCGTAAGAGTGCTATATCAGCCACTTATCATATGCGGGGGTGTAGCAAGTCTGCGTATCATCTGCATCGGGCCGCCATTCACAGTTCGTGCCTATATCAACCCAAGTACAAGCAAGTGAACGATAACCAGGGTGTAATGCACCGGGTTCTATAGTGGTGTGGTAGATTCATTGTTCCACAGAAGTCCTTTGAATCGCTGTATAGGACATCACTCAAGCTCCTCAGAAGTGTGTGGGGTGACCACCGGGCCTCTCCCCGACAGTGCAGCAAGCTGCGAGGCAGTTAGTGGTAGTGTTTGTTCCAGGGCCATGTCCAAGTCAGATCTGTGAGGCGATGTGGATTTGCCAAAGACCTCCGCTTGTTTGATGGCTTGCTCGCGTTCACTTGCCGCCTGAGTTCCCATCAGGAACCGCGCTCCACCCCTGCCACGATGTCTGTGTGAGCCTGCCAGTTTCCATGGCTGACGATGTTCCTGCGAAGCTGCAGGCGAGGCATGTGCAAGACCGTTCTGGTCTATCCAGGACCAGGCCTCTTCGGGGGTGGAGCAGAAGATGTTGCTGTCCTTGTGTCGGATGTACAACCTGGCAGGATATTGCAGTGAGTATTGTATCTCGTGGTCCCGGAGGCATTTCTTAACGTCAAGGTAGGAGGCTCTGCGGCATTGCACTGATAGTGTGTAGTCCGGGTAGGTATGTACCGCAGCATTTTCCACCTGCCATGGCCCGGGAGCCCTGGTTACCTGAAGGATATGATCCATGTCGCGGTAATTGAACAGCCTCGCTACCACAAGTCTGGGGGGGTTGCCCGGGCGCGGGGGGCACCCGGGCCCCCTGTGCACCCTCTTGATCGAAAAGAACTTGGGACCCTACCCTTCAAGATTTCCATGGAGAACCAGGACTCCAGAGACAGCTCCATGCTTTGAGCTTCAATTCGATCCGGCAGGCCCACTGTCCGTACGTTGTTCCTGCGTGACCTGACCTCCTGATCCCTCCACCCGGCTTTTCAGATATTCCACCTCTTGTTGGAGGGTTTTGATCTGCTCCGTAGCCGTGGACACAGTGGGCTGCAGGGAGGCCAGGGCTGACTCAGAGTCCTCCACTCTATCCTTCAGTTTTTGTGGTCTTCCCTCAAGAACCCCATTTCTGCCCGCAGCGGGTCTATCTAAGAGCCCAATGTAGACTTAATATCCAAGACCGCTGCCATCAGCTCATTGAACCGATGCAAATGGGCCTGTGTGGGCCTACTCAGGCTTCTTAGGAAACTTTTCTCGATCCTCTCCTTCTCGACTATGAGAACAGTAGTGACTGCCTTGATCCTGTCTCGCCTTGACTATGGCAACTCGCTCTATATCGGATTGCCAGACTCTCTAGTTGGCAGACTACAGATAGTCATGAACGACGCGGCAAGGCTTATTTTTAAAGTTCCCAGACACACACGGGCATCCCCCCTTCTGCAAAGCCTCCACTGGTTGCCCTTAAAACAGAGGACCAAATTCAAGGGCCTCTGTATTGTGATCAAAGCCATTTATGGACAAGCTCCCGCCTACATTAAGCAGCGCCTTGAGAAATACGCCCCATGTCGCTCGCTAAGATCATCTACGATGGACCTACTAAATTGCCCACGCTTCAACTATGCTACCAGGGGAGGTCGATCTTTCTCCGTCATCCTACCCACTCTCTGGAATAAGCTGCCTAGCCAGCTCCGCGCAGAAAGCAGTCTTCTTCCCTTTAGAAAAAAACTGAAAACCCTTCTCTTTACAGAAGCTTGGGCTTACTGACTTCACGCGCCTGGGGCTGATGCCATTCTTCGTATAGTGCTTAGAGACCTTCCGGTATTAAGCGCTCTACAAATCCAAATTAACAATAACAATAACAATAACAACAATGATCCTGGTGCCCTGCAGGGCTCAGGACCATTGCCTGCTCATTGCTTTCTGCGGTAGATACCTGAGAGGATGTGGCGGTTGGCTGGGGCTGTGCCTTGTCTGCCCTGGGTTTGCCCATTTTGCGATCTAGGCATGCGTCGCTGCGCAGGCACTTGCACTAGCGGGGATGGTGCCCAAAAGAGTATCCGCGCTGCCGGCCTGTTATTGAGTAGGGTATCGGCAAAGCCTGTTCCACTGACACGTGTTAGAGTAGGGGTATAGTGTCCCGGTGCGGCAGCGCAGGGCTAGAGCGTATGCGTCGGGTCAGCGTCTCCTAATGCGCAGTTATTTCTCATTGCAAGGATGTTGGTCCCAATACCCCACCGTTGCACCATCCGGCAGTGAGAGCACAGTGTAAGGCTGTGCAATAGCTCTCATAGGGCGAAAGCCACAGTGACGGTTGAGCAGGGGAGAGAGTAGCACAAGGTGATGGTCTCGATCAAACTGCCTTGGAGGCGGAAGGCAGTGTCTTGGTGCTACCTCTTTGCTCAGTGGGAGCAGGACATACGGCATCAGCGGCGAGTCCACGGCCCTGGAGCACAGCGAATCTCATGAGCGCCCCCCGAAGGTCCAGTGTCGACTCACAGTCGCAGAGTGCAGGCCACATCCACGCGCACTTGGCAGGCAAAGGGCAAACCCCCAGACACTTGTCGCCTTACAACCGGGGGCCCCAGCATGGTACCTCCGGTGTCGAGTACAAAGGAAGAGAACAGTTCCGGGGGGAGCACCTCCCTGAAGTTCCAGGCGCCCGGACCGACCGATCCCTGTTTCACGGACCGCTCGAGGCAGCCCTTGTGTAGCCAGCAGGTCCGGAGAAGCCTCACCCAGCTCTCGGGCCGATTACAGAAAGCCCGCAGAGATGTGTGGCAGAGATAACAATCAGGAGGCCTCGGTATTCTCCTCCGCTGGGGGCGAGGCCAGGCACCCCTAGGCCACGAGCCATTCTCGGTGCCCCCGCAGGGTGAAGCGGTCGCCGATCCCTCACCTCGGGGTCCCAGCGGGGGGGAGGCAGGCCGTCTGGGCCCCCGCACAATGAGTCCCTCACTGTCAGCACAAGTCGTCTGCCTCAGTCAACGGTCACCAGCAGTAGCGGGTGTAAATCTTCGGCGAAGGCGACGAGCACGCCCGGCCGGGCCTCCACATGCCGGGCCTCACAGCGCCAAGTCATCCCACCGGCAGCCGCGCCTCGCAGCCTCTGAGGTGGTCAATTTCCACAGTCGGGGATCGGCGCGATGTTTGGAGGTGTCCCGCAGCTTTCCCCACAGCATATGGCAGGTTGATACATGCTAAATTCAGGATTTTGTGGCGGGCCTGATGCGGAGCTGTTCACTGTGCATCCGCACTCGCTGCCATCTTGGTCACGCCCCCGGACTACTTGACCTTAAGGTCTACATCTTCTTAAAGAGGTGTTTTTCTCTAAACCAAGCCAGATGCCTTCCAGTTCTTCTAGATATAATTTCATAAGAAGGCCACATTGTGTAAAATGTGTACAAACTTCTGTCACTGAAAACCTAAAATTGAATCTGAAAATCCAAATGAAATGGGAAAATGATGCACGTTTAGCATGTCATTTGCTCTTTGACCAAAATAAATTACCCAAATTTGGCTATCCCCAGTCACCTCCAAAGTTGCCCTGTCCATAGCACAAACCGCTTCTTCACTATTCAGTGAACACAATGAACTACTTCTAGACTTAAAATGAACTACTTCTAGACTTAAGAAGAAAGGCGTCCGAACAACAGACATTTGCTGGAATTGTCAGAGACCTGGTGAAGACATCTTACAAATGATTTTTGAGTGTCAGAATGCAAATTATTAGACATGTTAAGAAAATCCTTAACAAGGACACAACCCCATTGCTGTTTGTACTCTAGCAAAACTTCCTTATCTTGAACAAAGGGTTGAAATGCAGCTAGAGTTTAGGGATTAAAATCGTTCTTTCAGGATGGAAGTCAGCAAGCAAGACATCATTGCATAACTTATGGATGTGGTTATGCTTCTACTTAGTGCAGATATTTCCATTCTCTACCTACTGAAACCAAATAATGAATGTGCTCTGTGGAACATATCCTTCATTTTACTGAAAATTAATAAAATAATTTTCTAACTGAAAGAAATGTGGTCTGGCATTGTGAAAATCAGCTATTCTTAACCCTTTTGATCTCGATTAAGCCTAAGGCCCTCATTATGATGGCGGTCGGACCGACCACCGTCCGCTGTTGCCGCGGTCAGGAGACCACCTGACAAGCATGCAGAGGTCCTACCACCACATTATGATATGACTGCCGTGCTGGCGGTCGGAAAGTGCTCCATACCGTGGCGTCTTGTGCTACGGCAGAGGAAAAGGGCCGAAGCACAAGCTGCCATGGAAAGAAGCACCTCCATGCACTGTATGCCATACACCATATCGTGCATGGCACACGGTGCATGGAGGTGAGCGGGGGCACTCCTTGTGGCCCACACCGGATGGGAGCCCTGTTTGGGGCCCCCAAATTCCGTTTCCAATAGCCTTTTCATGGCGGTCTTCCCGACATGAAAAGGCTGTTGGAAAGGGATATCGTAATACCGACGGCGGTGCCTGTCTTTGCCCCGCCTTCGTTCGGGACTACGATTCCGACCGCCACACTGTCAGGATCACTGATCCTGTCAGAGGCGGCGGTCTTTCCCCCGACGGCTGTGGGTCCGACCACCTAGATTGTAATCTGGCAGTCGGACCGGAGGGCTGTCGGGGTCAGACCGCCCCCGACGGCCTGTCAGTGTGCTGTCCGACCCCCAACGTAATAAGGCCCTAAGTTTTGACAATAGGATTTGTGGATCTTTATTATTCCATAGAACCTAGTAATAACTATATGTATGGCACTGAAATAAATATTGAGCCATTCTTAGCAACCGGGGGTCCCAGCATGGTACCTCCGGTGTCGAGTACAAAGGAAGAGAACAGTTCCGGGGGGGGAGCACCTCCCTGAAGTTCCAGGCGCCCGGACCGGCCAAAGTGTCCTTGCTGTACCCCGCCATCTTAGGAATTTTCGAGACTATAGATTCTTTGCATTTAGTCTTTGATTTGATTTTAATGTTGGGGCCAGCGTTTGCCTTGATTTTGTCTTCCCTCTTCTTCATAATTGAGACTACTATTTAATATCACAGAGTTCTGAGGTTGATCCATTGGTGTCTATGGATTCTTTGGGCATTTGGTTTAGAGCCATGACTTTGGTGCTGAAATTCTCTCCTAAGGTTGCTCTCAATACCACCACCCGCAGATATTGTCAATAGACCTTATCATATGCCTTTTTTGTGCATTCGACTACAGTAGCCTCCGGCAGGAGCAAAGCGGCAATGTGATCAATAATATGGACCAGTAGTCCAGTGGCGTAGCTGGGGGGGTGAGCCGGTCCGCCTCCCCCCCCCGCTCGTCATCGTCTGTCACCACCCCCTGCTCATACCTCCAGCAGCCATTCCTGGGCAGCAAACTCTGGGATCGCCCCGGGCGGCAAAAAGTCTCGCTGCGCCATTGCAGTAGTCCTATTATCACTTGACAATCTGTATTTGTTTTTAAAGAGTCTGTCTGTGAGGGGTGAATTAACAGTCCAATAATCTTTTTCAATCTATTTGCCAGAATGTTTGCCTAGATCGTACAACCTCAATTTAGGAGAGACAGAAGCTTATAAGTGAAAGGCTCTAACGAGTCCTGGGTAATTAATAGTATGATAGTTTCTGCTACCCTTCATTCTATACTTTCGTTTTTTTGCGTAGTCTTCAAAGAACTTGGTAAGCAAAGTAAGCAGTTTTGGAAGAACCGTGTTAAATATTTTGAGAAAACACAGGCAAACGCATTTGGACCTGGTGCTTTGCCTTCAGCTAGTTCATTCACTCTCTTTGTCATCTTCTGAAAGAGAGTTTAGATGTTTGTTTTTTGTTGATGTTTGACTGCATAGGTTTTGGTGGTAGATTACGGATAAAGTCAAATCCTTTAACATTTAGAAAGGCTCTAAAAATACATCTGTTTAAATAACTTAAATAGACTCCTGTCTTACCTTCTTCAGAGCCAGAACACCTCCGGGCGATTGCGCGCTCAATAAATTAATGATAACTGCCAGTATTTGAACAATATTGGGGTTTTTTGTTGATACTGTTCCATCTTTAGTCCTGAAAACTGATACATATGCTCTTGAATGTTTAATGTCAGCTAGGACGAAGTTGCACTTTTTGGTACCACATAATTTTTTTTGTCTTGTCTAAAAAGACCAAACATCCTATTTTTTGCTAATAGTGATTTATGATATTGATGTTTGGCACTTTAAGTCTTCAAATATAAATCACAGCTATTTGAATAGATGTTGATATGTTCCAATTTCTCAATTGCGATTTCCAAGGTTTTGATGCTATTTGTTAAGTGTGTCAAAATATTATCGCATGTGTTATGTACTGTCACATTCCTCGCATGTCTTAGTTTTTCATAGTTTGTACACCACCATCATTTTCATCATAGTAACAGTCCGATGCTTTCTTGATCTTGATCTGATCTACTGAGGTAGCAGGGTATTTAAGTTCAAACTACACATTCAGATGATTCATTAGCTAATACCACATGTTTTGACATTCAGTTAGAGCCTCGTTTTCACCTCGCACCACACTGAGTAAAAGAGAGAAGGAAGAGAAATGTGAGAAGAGTAGGAAATTAAAGGAGAAAAGTAGATACTAGTTGATGTATAATGTGAGGAGGTAGTTTGAAAACCAGCAAGTGAGTATGACTGGTAATGATGCTCTTCACGCTATTACCTTGGAAAGTAGTTTATTTCCACAGCACTTGGACATCTCCTAAGGGCAACGGCAACTTTTCCTTTGACATTCTAGTCTCTACCACAAACTGTACTCCAGAACATCGGTTACAACATTCCGAACTCAAAGGTGAACTCTACACACAACCCCCTCTAAACAAATAAAAAGAATCAGTAAGCAATTTCCTAAGCTCAGCCATACATTATTAGTAAATCTTGAAATGCTGACATATAACACAACTCCTAATTTATTGTAAAAGTTGAGAATATTAAATATTATTAATGCATATTAAATTAAAAGAATGAAAAATTCACTGTACACTACACAATAACACAGAGAAGTACTGCCCTGAAGATATGCTAGGCATAATGACCCTATACACCACCTTACACATTACAGTATTTTCAGTATCTAAGTCATTTACATTATTTACAATGGTTTAACTTTACAAGTGGTTTAATAACCCCATGAGACTGCCTTATGTCTTCAAACACACTATTTTCTTCACTAGCTCCAATGTTTCCTGCATTGCAATCCATCTTTCTTACCACACCATCTTCCACTCCACTCTTTTTTCCAAAATAATCATATTACTACTAATGCGCCCTTTATCACTTTCTTCCGCTATGCAGTCAACTCCTATCACTTTTATCAGACCTACCATCAACTTCTAATCCATTTTCCTATTCAAGCAGAAATACATTATTACCATTTCCATCCTTACTTCCCAGAATATTTTAATTCACCACATCTCCATCTTCATTACACAGATCAATCTGAATCAAATCCTATATTGGGCCATCACTTATGTTTAGTAACTTGCAGAAAACTCCAACCACTTTTTCAGGTTTGTAAAATTTTGACTCACGTTTGACTACCTTAAACTCTTTCTTATCCTCACCAATTGTTCAATCTGTACTGCCTTCCGTTTTGCTCCATTTTTTCTGTTGTAGTATGTTTTGTACTTATTCCGACTGTTATTTACATTCTGCTGTACCTCATTTGGTGACCACTTAACCAGTTTCGCTTGATGTATCTAACTGGGAGATACTTTGGAAACAAGTATCTTGTATCAATGCCAAGTGGGCTAATTCCTTTTATATCATTTTGAATTACCCTGTAGAACCACAACATTGTTTACTTCATTTTCCGACCTCAGTCCTCCTGATATGTGCAGTTCTACAGTACCTTTAATCATCCAGTTGAATCTCTCAACAAGTCCATTACTACTATGGTGAAACAAGGCTGTTAGTATGCTCAATACCCAATTTATTCAAATACTACTTAATTTTACTAGATCTCATTTGTACGTCTTGATTGCTGATAAAACTGATGGCATCCCTTCTCTCAAAAGGATTTCTTCCAAGAATTCGAACACACGATCAGTGTCTGCTTTATCTACTATCCCTACCTCAGGCCACTTAAAAAATATATCAGTCAAGACCAGACTATGGGCCTGATTACAATCTTGGCGAAGAGGGTTACTCCGTAACAAACGTGACGGATATCCTGTCTGCCAAATTACTATTCCATTATATCCTATAGAACTTGTAACACGGACGGAATATCCGTCATGTTTGTGACGGAGTATCTCATCTTCCAAGATAGTAATCAGGCCCTATGTTTGGATAGGACCTGCAATGCCAAATGCCAATTTTGCCCATGGCATCTCAGCACACAACACCAGTTGCCATGGCGGACATAAAATTCTGTGTTTTATCAGCAGGACCACATTAAACACACATCCTCACAACTCTCCCAATTTCTAAATTCATGCCAGACCACCAGTATGCATCTCTCACATGTTTTTTATGTGTGAGCAATGCCCATTTGGCCTTGGTGATACATATTGATCATTTTCCTCTTACTTCTTTGATACAATATAATTGTGCCTCTCTTCAAAACATTCTGGGCCAGATGTAGGTGGCCAAATACCGAGCGCTAACGCTGAAATTCGCAGAATTTCAGCGTTTGCGATCGCTATTTGGCTGCGAGCAATGTAGGTGTGTTTAAACCTACTAGCAAAATAAGGAATCGCAAAATTGCGATTCCTTATTTTGCTCTTGCATTTAAGGAATCGCAAATTGCGATTCCTTAAATGCAATGTAAGTAGCACAAAAGAAAGTGCACTTTAGCCTTAAGGAATCGCTAATTACCACCAACTTCAAGTTGGTGGTAATTAGCGATTTCCTTTAAAAAGCACTTTTTGCTTTTTGTAAAGTGCCATGTGGCACACATTCATGCCCTTAGGGCATGTATGTGCGCCACATGTGCACACATACACATTTCAGGGTGCAACAGGGTGTCCTTTTGACACCCTGGCACCCTTGAAATAGCTCCCGCTATTTGCGATTCTTTAATAGCGAATCGCAAATAGTGAATATCTTCCCATTCATTCCTATGGGCCTCCTAGCCCATAGGAATGAATGGGTAGGTATTCCTTATTAACGAATCTCAATTTGCGATTCGTTATTAAGGAATGTTAAGGAATCGCTAATATTTAAGCGATTCCTACCTACATTCAATTTTGCGAGTCCTTAATAGCAAATCGGTAAAATTCACTATTAAGGACTCGCAAATTTGATTTTACCTACATCTGGCCCTCTCTCTTTTGTAAATTCGGTAAGGATTTATGATCACACCTTAAGGTAAAACCATTTCCACAAACTATAAGTAATGGTTAATTCTACAAATGCAAGCTTGTGCTTCATTCTCAACGACTGAATCATTTTCTTCTGCTGGTGAAAGAGCAAATACTATGATCTTTTCTTTTCCATGTTCTCTAGCATGTGACAAAACGATTCCTAAATCCTTTCCACTGTAACAGTCATAGTCCTGCTTTGTCTCTGAGGATCAAACAATTGCAAAGGGGCTGCTTAGAAAATAACTTGCATGATATCTTCAAATGCCTCTTAACAAGTTCCATCCAACACAAATGTCACTTTGTGTTTCATAAGCCATCTCATAGGAAACGTTTTCTCTACAACTGAGGTATGCCTTGGAAAGATATTAGCTCATCCTTATTACTTGGAACAGGTTCTACCTTAATTGCTATAGTCAGTTTCTTCATTGGTTTAATACCATCTTTGCCAGTTTCGTGCCCCAAATATTTATTATACCATGTGTTCTGAAAAATTGCACTTTGAGTATTCCACTGTTGCCCCTCTTTTCCGCTCTTGTGTTCAGTTCCGATAATAATCAGGCATCATGTTCTTTTTTTGTGTTACCCTTTACCAAGAATTTGCCTTGGAAGTGCATAACACTATCAGCACGGCCTAGCAACTGCTGTATTAACTTTAGGAATACAGCGAGCGCTGATGTTAGCCCAAAGGCAACACAACCACATTGGAATCACCTTGTCGGAGTTATAAAGGTGGCTAACACCTTTCTAATTGGATGTAACTACCTAATGTTATGCTGCTGATAAGTCGGTTGTAGAAACATTTCTCACCAATGACAGCATTTCACAGAATGTCAGTAAGGGAAACTTCTCAGCTAAAGTATTCTTGTTCACGTCTCTCAAATCTACCCGTAATCACACTTTTCCGTTGGGCCTTTTGGATACAAATAAAGTGGCCAACCTTTTACAACTTCACCAATTCTTCTATCATCTCATTTCTATGAGTAATAGAAACATTCCTTCTTTAGGGATTGTCAGTGTTGCATCTTCTTTCACTCTTATCTTGGGTAATAATCCACACATTTTACCTATTTTTCCGATAAATGCTTTAGGAACTTCTTAAAAGTAGTCTTTATTGTATGTTCCCCATTAGCCACTATCAGACCCTGCTCCACTCTGTTCAGATCTAACACTGTATGGTTATTGCTCTAATCTTTCCTTCCTAATCCAGATGGTCTGTTTCTTGCTGTGTATTATTTTCCTACAGTTTTCCTATTTTTAAGTCTGAAAAACAAGTAAAAATAATCTACCATATGTGTTGAATCCCAACTGTAACTTTGTAGGTTTAAGTTTGTGGTTAATACCATTGAATCAATTTTTCAAGCAACTTTCTCATTCTAAACAAACGAGCAATAGTGGCGTAAGGCGAGCTGGAATCCACCACAATATTTATGCCAATCCAGCAATGGTCATGAAACATGTTTGTTTGTAATGCTCACATTCTCTTTTCACATTTAGTCCAATGATATCTTTGATATTACCACCCTTGTCACTGTCTGCCAAACTTTCAGCACATTTCACCCTGGAACCCTTTTTTACTTTTTACATACTTGCAATCACATCTTCAGAACTTATTGCTTTTTCCTTTATGCTCAACGCTTTTTTCTGTGCTTCCACCTCTTGCTTTTTTCTTCTTCTCCATATTGATATCCAATTTTGCTAATACTTCTTTTTCTCCTTAGCACACCTAATAGACATTTCTGCTCTATCCACTACTGCCATCATATCTTGGAGTGACACTTCCTCATTCATCCATAGCCTTTCTTACACATTGATGTTGTAAGTTTGCATCACAATGTAGCATAATTATTTTGTTATTCAGTGTACCAAATTTGCAAGTTAAAGACAAGTTCCTTAAACAAGACACACTACCATCAATAGGTTTGTCCTTATTTTGCTTCCTTTCAGAAAATTATGGCAAAGCATAATATTTGTGAAGGTCAGGAGTCCCTTTCAAGTATTCGTTTATTTATGTCTCCAATCCTGCTCCCTCCCTTTTGTATATAAAAAAACCCCTTAACCCTTTTGGTCCAAGTGAATACAATAAAATCTTTTTTTCTGGATTAAACTGTTCTTCAAAAGTAGGCATGATATTCATAAAATACTCCTTCCACTCTGGCAACGTCATCATTGGTTCTACTGGACATGGCAAAAATGATTGGGTAGGCGATAAACTCATTCCCTGAGCGCACATTATTAATACTGGCCGTGTAAATTAGTGGGTAGACTACTTCTCAGGTGTGTGCATCTCAGTCCACTCTTCACTCGCACGTTACTAGTACTAATTGCAGCTCAAGAGATAGGTAAGCATTCATTCCGCCAGTCACTATAGAGTAAACACTGTTCAAGCATTGGCGGTAATCACATTAAATCTGTTCAAACGTATTGGTAAACCTTGGTAGGTAACCTTGAAGCTGGTTTAAAATATGCCTCACTATTTGTTAATTCCATGTACTGTTTACCTATATAGTCTTTAACCAGATATGATGCTTCACAATTCCACACACTTTTTGCAGCGGAGCGTCTATGACCCTATGAGGTACACACAATGGCGCCGCAACAAGTCACGCACACTTGACTCAATGTCTGAACTATGACTTTCCAAGTGAGACAGTAACATTTCATGCAACGTTCCTGTACATATGCACATCATTCTGCTTGCTCTACATGTAACATCTATACTCGTGCAAGCCTGCACTGAGAATTTTCAAAACCAATCACCTGTTAAGGATACTACCTCAAGTGTAATTGCTGTTAACCCAAAGGGGTGTGCTTTAGTAATGATAAGAGGAATATACCCCAAAAATTGTACTATATTTCATACAAATGTACGATACTTGGCATACACACCATGGGCCTGATTTAGAGTTTGATGGAAGGGCTACTTCGCCACAAACATGACAGATTCCTGTCTGCCTTATTATAAGTGCATTCTTTCCTATGGCACTTATAATAAGGTGGACAGGATATCTGTAACGTTGGTAACAGAGTACCAGTCGTCCAAGCTCTAGATCAAGTCCCATGTTCTGTACTGACAACTGTTCCGCTGTGTGTTGTGATTCAAAACTTAAGGAGCAGGAGGATTTCCGGAAGATTGTTTCCAATGCATACACTTATTATGTGTTCTTTTGTATTGCTGAAATTTGACCCCCTTAGAACCAAGAGGTCACAATCAAATCTCAAAAGTATTAAGTGAAGTCAAGAGATGAGGTCTCTGATGATAGTGTGCATACACATCTCTGTTCAAGCCTTGCAGTTATGAAATAGTAATTCAGAGGCACTACTGCTCTCAGTGGGCACCGACCAAGATGACTCAACCCGGGAAATGGACGAAAGTAAACCCGAGAAAGTTAAAGTCCAGAGTTTAAATAGGGTCATAGTAGATCTGCCAGATCTACCATCACTCAGTAAGGACAAATCAGGATCTCTGCCAAACATAGAATCCATCATGACAGAGCTGGATGAGGGAGATCATTCTCTTTCAGGCATGACGAAAACCACTTTCTCTACACAAAATCCTTATGAGAAAGATTATAACTTAATATTATGATTTGAAATCGAAAATTGAGTTTTTGGGCTCTTATCAGGCCTGTTTAAGTAGTGTGCCATATGACACGCCCATGCACTAAAGGGGAGGGAACATGAACACAGGCTTCAACATCATCCGTCATGCGTGCTTCTGGGGATGGCATCCATAGGATGTCCAACCCCAGGTAGCTTCGGGCGAATGGTGTAGCCCAGGGTTAGCACCAATTGATTATTTTTGTGCGGGGCGGGGATTAATTAGCAGTTAGGTTATCCCCAGTTAGTGCGTCATTCCGACCCTGTAGTTCTGGTAGGTGGTAGGGTTTTTTGTCCTTGTCACTATAATTAGGGCCTTTAGTGTTAGGAAGGTTAATTATGGCGAAAAAGGTGGCAGCAGTTAGAGAAGCTTTGAAGATACTATGCGAGGCGCGCAGGGAAGACCTAATAAAGCCTGGTGTGCTTTCACAAGCTTGGGTCGGTATGTCTCGCCAAAAGCCCTCCTCCACGAGTGGTGTTGCAGAGGCAGTATGACGGCCCCCGGGGGAAGTAGGGTCGCAGACCAGTCTTCCCCCGGGGTGTTCGCACAGGAAGGACAAGCTGTTGGGGTCAAGGGGTGGGACAAGGGGGTGGGGTTAGGGAGGGGTATAAGGGTGCAGGGGAGGAAGGCTCTTCCTCTTCCTGCACCCAGCACCATTGGGGAGGGTTGGAGAATCGTTTGGAGCGTAGTTTTGGGAGAACGTTTAGGCCCGGAGGGTAATTGTACCAATCGGCCGATTGGTCAGGCATTTGCTAGGGATTTCGACTAATTGGGCTCCCGCAGTGTAGTGAGCCTCACCTGGTGTCCAGATGACTGCGCCTGACGCGGAGGCCGTCCGGGCGGTGCTACGCATTTTGGGACACGCAGGCCGGGAAGATCTGTTACGGCCTGGCGTGCTCGACCAAGCGTGGGTCGGGATAACCCGCACCCCGAGGTCGGCGTCCGCCGGTGTTGCTGCTGCGGTGGTGGCGTGTGTGGACGAGCCACCACCGGGACCAAAAGGTACGTATGGCAGGGGGTGGGGCCTGGCCAAAAAGGGGCCTGCGAAGCGCGGGGGCATGTATCGGAGCCTGCCTGTGCGGCTCAGCGAGGCCGCAGCTGCTCCCGGCGGGCTCATGCAAGACGAAGGCAGACCAGGGGGCCTTCAAGTACGGCAGCGCTCTGCCGTTGGGGAAACGCTCGAGGCAGCAGGGAGTAGTGGGGGGGCGGGGCTTTGCTGAGCCGGCCTGGCATTGCGCTGGGGCCGGCGGCTGGGAATATTTGAGCACGGAGGGTGGGGGGGAGAAGGGGGGACTGGAGACATGCAGGCATTAAATTTATCCCGGCACAGTGCAGAACAGGGATACGAGGTGGGTCAATGGGAGGACGCTCCCATTGATCTCACGTGGCGGCTCTCCCTCCCTGGGCCTGTGGCACACGAGAGTGCCAGGGCAGGGGGGAAGGGAGGTGGGGGCCAAATCCCCCCGCCCACCCTGCCCAGATGGGAGGGCATGTCCCTGGAGGACAAGATCAGGGAGCAGCGTAGGATCATCCAGGAGTCTGAAACTAGGTGGGAGGAGCTTTGTGCGGCAAGGGAGGGGAAGGGCTGCGACAAATGGGCTGATGGGCCCCCCACGCCCACGTCGGAGGAGGAGGCCTGGGTAAATCAGGAGGCATGGGCGGGGGAGTCCAGGGGCAAGTGGGTATGGGTGGAGGAGTGTAGCCACCCTCAGACGGGGGTAGGGACAGCCATGACGCGGAGAGACCTGATGGTGCTGTAGCCCCCTCAGGTTGGAGCAGCCTGGGGGGGGTTTCAAGCCGGCGGTGGCTGGCAAGATGGCGGGGGCAGCGGGGCGCAAAACGGTCCTGAGACGCCAGCTGGAAGCAGCAGGGGGGTCCGCAGCGGCCTTCCCTCCAACGAGGGAGCGGGCATCTGCGGCGCGTGCGGAGGAATGTAGTGGTTGCTAAGAAAGGAAAAGGTGTGATGAGAGCGGTGCGTGAGGTGTCGTGGACGCCTGCGGAGTTTGAGCCTGAGTTGCGATTGGATTATGGTGATGAGAGTGATGAGCTGGAAGAGGGAGAACTGCGTGATGACGAGGATGTGATGGTGAGACCTGCGGGTGGTGGGGGAACGGCAACCAGACACCTTGGTGTTTTGCAGGAGGCAAGTGCGGCCAAAGGCAAGACGAGGTTGGGCAATCCGAAGAAGAGCGGCGCCAAAGGAAAGGACGGAGAAACACAAGCAAACCTGACAGGTGAGGGTGATTGGTGGGCTGTTTGGGACGGCGGTCCAAAAGGGGGGTGGAAAAAAGCCTGCCGGTCGGTGGGTGTGGGAGAAGGAGCGGTAAGGGACACGAGGGTGCTGCCATGCACACCAGCGGCGCCCGCGCCAGGGGAAAAGGACGCTGGGTCAAAGATGTTGGTGGTAGCGAGTGTCCAGACCGACAAACTAGAAGGGATAGAGGGGAAAGAGGAAAAAGGGGAGGACAAATATCACAAAAAACTACCAAATATGGGTCTGGCCATGCCGTTAGAGTCCCACTTATTGGAAGAAACAAGAGGCAGGATTTGGAGGCACGAATATGTGGATGTCTTCAAGCTCTTGCATAGAGAGATCCAGGCAAAAGAGGGCTCCAAAGAAGAGGAGTGGGAACTCACAAGGAGGCCCAGGGTTCCAGTTAACATGGAGAATTGGACCTCAGCGTTTCTAATATACGCTAGTATTTATTGCGAGAAGCACCTCGACAGGGCCATAGCGTTGTTAAAATACATGGATATCATCAGGAAGGCTCAGATGCATTTCGGGGGGTTTGCGTGGTTAAGTTATGACGAGGAGTTTAGGGCTAGAATCAGTATCAACCCGGACAAGCCATGGGGCGAGGTAGACCAGGAGCTGTGGATGCAGTAGATGCCATCCACTCAGTCGTCCGCATCCACACACACAGCCAGTGGCCTGCCGGTGACATATCAGTCTTTTCAGGCGCGTCCCGCCAAGGCTGGGGCGGTAGGAAATAACGTTAGTATGGGGAGTACAGGTCCACCACCTAAGCAAGGGGGAGGCACCACAGGAGCCTGTTGGAATTTCAACAAGGGTTTCTGTACAAGATACCCCTGCAAATTTAAGCATGAATGCTCTAAATGTGGGGGAAGACACCCGCTCACGCAGTGCTTCACCTTGGACACGCCGTCAGAGCAGTGGCGGGCCACTAAGGGCAGAGGACAGGCTGGGCCAAAGGGCTCCTACCCCAGTTAGGGTCGAGGCCATGGACCCCTGGCTCTCGAAGTACCCAGACAGAGACGCTGCATTAAAGATTCAATGGGGATTCACTGAAGGTTTCCGGGTGGGGTATCAGGGTCCAAGAGAAAGACGGTGGGTGGAAAATTTGAAATCGGCCAGAGAGTTGCCCGATGTGGTAGCAGCAAAATTGAGAAAAGAAGTTGAGGAAGTCAGGATAGCAGGCCCGTTTGTCGATTGGCCTGTAGAAGAATTGATTATTTCACCTCTAGGGGTGGTCCCTAAGAAAGAGCCGGGCGAGTATAGGATGATCCACTACTTATCCTGGCCGGAGGGGAAGTCCGTCAACGACTTCATTGCAGAGGAAGGACTCGAGGGTGATGTATGCCTCAGTAGACGACGCGGTCCGCCTAGTACGGTTGTGTGGGCAGGGGGCGGAACTGGCGAAATGTGATGTGAAATCGGCTTTCCGTCTACTGCCTATACACCCTGCGGACTTCTCGTTGCTGGGGATGCAGTTTGAAGGGGCCATTTTCGTAGACAAGGTCTTGCCAATGGGCTGTGCGATCTCCTGCGTGCACTGTGAGATGTTCAGCACGTTTCTGCAGTGGGCTTTCATGAGGATAGGTGGTCATCGGGAAGTGTCTCATTACCTGGATGATTTCTTATTCATCGGCAGAGGGAACTCAGGAGATTGTGGGAAGGCGTTACAACAGTTTCAGGCCATGGCGCAGTGTTTTGGGGTTCCCCTAGCGCCGGAGAAAACAGCTGGACCCAGCTGTAGACTGACGTTCTTGGGCATCGAGCTGGATTCGATCCTGTGGTTGGCCAGGTTGCCTGCGGGGAAGGTGATGGAAATACAGGCTTTCCTGTTATGGGTGATTGGTGAAAAGAAGATTGATCTGAAGACAGTATAGCAACTCATGGGTTTCTTGAATTTTGCTTGCCGGGTGGTGAGAGCGGGGAGGACGTTCTGCCGACGCCTCGGCATGGCCATGTCTGGGGCAGTGCTACCATACCACAGAGTCAGGATTTCGATGGGCGTCAGCAGATTTGAGAGTATGGCAGACATTTTTGACTGACTTTAATGGGGTGTCCCTGGACTTTGTAGAAGACAGGACGATTTGGCAGGTTCAAAGTTTTTCTAATGCGGCAGGGGCTTCTGGTTTTGGCGTCTTTTGGGATGGTCGATGGTGCGCTGAAGAATGGCCGGGTCACTGGGTGAAACAAGGGAGGAGCATAGCTTTCCTAGAATTTTTCCCGTTGCTGGTGGCGTTGGCTGTGTGGGGCCCAGAATTTCAGAATAGGTCGGTACTGTTCCAAGTAGACAACATGACGGTAGTAGAGCTGGTGAACAAACAGAAAGCGAAGGATTTGAGGGTCTTGCGGCTGCTGCGTATTTTCATGCTGAAATGCCTGCAATTGAATGTAGTATTTCGGGCAAAGCATGTTCCAGGGGCAAGTAATGGCATTGCGGATGCTTTGTCTCGTTCGCAGTGGCGGCAATTCCGATGACTGGCACCTGGAGCGGATGCATGCAAGACAGAGCTGCCGGACGGCATCTGGGCCTGGGGGGAGTGAGAGTGATAGGCCTGGTTGAGAAGTCTATAGCGGAAACGACAAGTCACAGCTACAGGCTGGCTTGGGTGGAATTTGGATCCTTTATGGGCTGGACCGTGGATGCATGGGACATGTCCCGTCAAGACACTGAACAGGGAGTGATACGTTTTGTTATAAGTTGCATTGATAAGGGTCTGTCACAGACGATGATAGAGGGGAAGTTGGCAGGGATCTCTTTTTACAGTAAATGGTACATGGGGTTTGACCCTGCGAAGGCGGAGATCCTCAGCAGAATGCTGAAGGGTTGGGGATGGGAGCGGGGAGAAGGGATGGGGGGAGCGCCAAGGGAGGCCATTACGTTTGAACTATTACAGAGTTTGCTGGGGGTGTTGCCCAGTTGTTGTTATGATGGGTATGAGGTTTCCATGTTTCGTTTATGTATGGTGTGGATGTTTTTTGTGGCGTTTTGGGTTTCTGAGTTGTTGGGTACGAGGGGGCGGGCAGGGAGAACATATGAGGAAACAAGATTGGATGATGATCGATTGGGGATTTGGCTGGGACATTCAAAAACGGATCAGGTAGGACGGGGAAAATGGGTGTGGTTGAATGAGAGTGGATGCAAGGGAGTGTGCCCGGTGTGGGAATGGCGAATTTTCTTGAGCAGGTCAAGAAGGCCGTCGGGTGAAATTTTTTGTCATGCGTCCAGGGAGAGGTTGACGGCATTTCAGTTGTTGGCGGTATTGTGCATGGCATTAAAGCGTTTGGGTAGGGACCCGGCTAGATACGGCACGCACTCTTTCCGCATTGGTGCAGCTACGGCAGCAGCACGACTGGGTTGGTCATGGGACAGGATCCGGCAGATTGGGAGGTGGAGGTCCAGGTGCTGCGAGAGATATGTGCGTAAATAGGCATAGATTTGTTTGGGGAATGGGGGGACTGAGAAGGAGACAAAGGGACCTCTATCTCCTTTCTCTGGCTCCGTTTTTCACTCGTTTTTCACTCGTTTTTCACTCATTTTTTCACTCGTTTTTCACTCGTTTTTTCCACTCGTTTTTCTACCCTCTTTTTCTTTTCCTTTCTGCACTTTTCTGCATTTCTGCTCCTTTCTGCTCTATTTCCTTTTTCCTTTACTCCTCCTTTTCTCTCCTTTCCTGCCCGCTTTCCCTGACGCTGCTGCCCCCGCGGCCCCTCCCCCCCAGCACGACCCGCGTGACCGGCCCAATCCAGCTCCCCTCCCCGCTCCCACCTCCCAGCTGTCCTGCCCTCCCCGACCCCTACTTAATGGCGGGCGCGCGCAGCGGGTGCGCCGCTGGCGCGCCAAAGGCAAGCCCGTCTGCGCCCGTCCGCGACCCGACCTTGACCAGCGCCATGAACCCTGGACCGCCAACGCTACGACCCAGCAGCACTCCACGCACTCAACCCAGGCCGCAACAACAACTGCATGCTAGCCTCACCAGCCGACACCCACGGACCCTTCAGCTGTCACCGCTGCCGTCAAACCTACAGCACCGCTAGGAACACGGACCCAGCACAACCCGACCACAAGAACACACCCGTACCGAAGACCTTGCAATGCATCCTCCTCAACGTCCGATCCCTCCACAAACACGCCACAGAAATCTGGGACCTCCTCGACAGCACCACCCCGGACGTAGCGTTCTTCACCGAAACCTGGACCAACACCACCTCGGGGCCAGACATCGCCATCGCCATTCCCCAAGGATACAAGATCTCCAGGAAGGACCGCCCCACCCGCCCGGGAGGAGGAATCGCCATCGTCCACAAATCCACCCTCCGACCTGAGCACACTCCCCGACGAAACCACAGACCTGATGGAACACCTTCACTTCAAGATACTGACCAGCCCTACCACCACCCTCCGAGGAACCCTCATCTACCGACCCCCTGGACCACGCGGACCGTTCACTAACTCCATCACGGACATCATCTCCCCGCATGCCATCGCATCCACCAACTACACCCTGCTGGGAGACCTCAACTTCCACCTCGACAACCAACTGGACCCCAACACCACATCCCTCCTGGACAACCTCCACAACATTGGACTCCGCCAAATCGTGACCGAACCAACGCACTTAGCAGGACACACCCTCGACCCCCTCTTCACAACAGGAAACTCCATCACCTTCAGCCACACCACCGAACTCCCGTGGACTGACCACCGATGCGTCCACTTCACCTTCAGAACACCTACCATCCACAGACACCAGCACCTGCTCCCACGAAGAAACTGGACCAGAATCACCGACGACCAGCTCACCTCCTCACTCAGCAACTCCACCCAAACCATCACGGGAAACGACGACCCCAACACCGCAGCCCATACCCTGCACGGATGGATCTCCGACAGCGCCAACACCATAGCCCCCCTCAAGAAAAACAACAACACCCACGCCAAGAAAGCCAGATGGTTTACCACCGAACTTCGAGAGTCCAGACGCACTTGCCGCCGCCTCGAAAAGGCCTGGAGGAACACCAAATCCACAGAAGCACACAACAACTTCAGAGCCGCTACCAACGCCCACCACCAACTCATCAGAAAAACAAGAAAAAAGCGATTGAAGACAGAATCTCCACACACGCACACAACAGCAAAGAACTCTTCAACATCATCAAGGAGTTCGCCCAACCCACCAGCGAATCGACGGACATTCCTCCCTCACAAGACCTCTGCGACAAACTCAGCACCTTCTTTCACCACAAAATCAAGAGCATCTACGACAACTTCGACGAAGACAACCAACACACTGAACCCCCGCCAACCACCCCGACACCCTGAAGCCAGCAATTGACAACTGGACAGCCCTCACCACCGAAGACACACTGAAGACAATGAAGTCAATCCACTCCGGGGCCCCCACGGACCCCTGCCCCCACCACATCTTCAACAGAGCTGCCGACACCATCGCACCCATACTCCGCCACACCATCAACCGCTCCCTGGCGACCGCCTGCGTCCCCGACGACTGGAAACACGCCGAGGTCAACCCCCTCCTGAAGAAACCCTCGGCGGACCCCACCGAACTCAAAAACTACAGACCCATCTCCCTGCTCCCGTTCCCAGCGAAAGTCATCGAGAAAGCCATCAACAGCCAACTCGCCACATTCATCGAAGAGCACAACATCCTCGACTCCTCCCAATCCGGCTTCAGAAAAAACCACAGTATGGAAACCGCCCTCCTCGCCGCAACAGACGACATCCGCACCCTACTGGACAAAGGAGAAACAGTAGCCCTCATCCTCCTCGACCTCTCAGGGGCGTTCGACACAGTCTCTCACCGCACCCTAATACGCAGACTCCTCGACGCAGGGATCCAGGACAAGGCCCTCGAATGGATCCGCTCCTTCCTCTCCGGCAGAACGCAGTGGGTCAGACTCCCCCCTTTCCTCTCGGACCCTACACCAACCACCTGCGGAGTCCCTCAGGGGTCCTCCCTCAGCACTACGCTCTTCAACGTCTACATGGCTCCACTCGCCCCCATCGTCAGAACCTACAGACTCAACATTGTGTCATACGCAGACGACACCCAACTCATCCTCTCCCTATCCAACGAACCCAACACCGCCAGACACAACTTTCGAGAAGGCATGGAAGCCGTCGCCAAATGGATGAAAAACAGCTGCCTACAATTAAACACCAACAAGTCAGAAGTACTCATCTTGGGCCCAAACCCCAACACCTGGACCGACACCTGGTGGCCCCCCGCCCTCGGAAACCCACCCAGCCCCACGGACCACGCACGCAACCTGGGAATCATCCTGGACTCCGAGCTCAAAATGGACCGCCAGATCAACTCCGTCTCATCCTCCTGCTTCCACACCCTCCGCCTCCTACGTAAGACCTTCAAATGGATCCCCGTCGAACACAGAAAGACCGTCACTCACGCCCTGGTCACCAGCAGACTTGACTTCGGCAACGCACTCTACGCCGGAATAAACAAAAACCTCACCCACAAGCTACAGAACATCCAGAACGCTGCCGCAAGACTGGTCCTCAACCTGCCAAGACACTGCCACATTTCCCAGCACCTGCGCACACTCCACTGGCTCCCCATCGAGGCCAGAGTCACCTTCAAGATGCTCACCCACGCACACAAGGCCCTCCACGACACCGGACCAGCATACCTGAACAGCCGACTCAATTTCCACGCACCCCAAAGGACCCTATGATCAGCCCAGCTCTCCTACGCCGTGGTCCCCCGCACCAGAAAGACCAGATCGGGAGGCCGCTCCTTCTCCTTCCTCGCGGCCAGAGCCTGGAACGCCCTTCCGCTCCACCTCCGACAGACAACATTGCTTCCCATCTTCGCAAGAAACCTCAAAACCTGGCTCTTCGACAGACCTCCTCCTTGATGGACTGGAACCTGCACCCCCCCCACCCCTACCCCCAGCACCTTGAGACCCTTACGGGTGAGTAGTCGCGCTTAACAAACGCCTGATTGATTGATTGTACACTAACATATTTTTCTTGTCATAGGTTGTGTGGGTGGCCCAGGGGCCAAGACGGTCACCTGGATCGTTGGACACTCGTTTATACATTGGGCAGCCAGATATGCAGATCGACAGGTCTACGGCCGTAACCTGGGTCTGAGGAGCAGCCATCATGAGGTGCATTGGTGGGGTAAAGGCGGGATGCGTTTGGGGGCACTTCTGCCCTGGCTGACGAAAATGATATCGCAGAGAGGCTGCCCTGATATGTTGGTCCTGCATTTGGGCGAAAATGACTTGATACGTTTGTCGGGTTTGGCAAACCTACAGCAGATGCAGAGGGATCTGGAGGTCATGAAACAGAATCTGGTGGGAACATGCATTGTGTGGACTGAATTTGTGCCACGAAAGATGTGGAGAGGGGCAGTGAAACATGCGGCGGTGGAAAAAGCCTGCAGGAAACTAAACAGGGCAATGAGAGTTTTTTGCACTTCAAAGGACATCAAAGTAATTGCGCATGTGGGGCTCAGGTTGGAGGAGCCTTTGCTGTTCAGGGATGATGGGGTGCACCTTTCGCAACTCGGGAATGCTTATTATATGATGGAGATGCGTGACGTGATAAGCAAGTTGTGGAATGAGTCCATCTGGTGTCGCAGGGAGGTCAGGGAGTGAAGGCGAAAGGTGCACAGGACTGAAGGGGGGGCAGGTAACTGCCCAAAAGGGGGTTCCCTGGTTGGCAGTACTTTGGAGGGGTAGGGAGTCACTGACGGGCACACCCACCCCTCGGGGGGGGGGAAAGGGTGAATGATGGGGGTGCGGGATGCATGAGTGCGATGGCAGGAGATACAGGAGAGGATGTTCGAAGATAAGTGAAGAAGTGGATGGAGAGATGGAGGGGGTCACGGAGTGAAATGGGAAGAGAGAATTGGAGCAATGGGAAATGGATGGAGTGAATGAAAGGTTGATGTTGGGGATTGTTATGGTTAATTGATGTTTTGGTTAATTATTGTGTTTTACAACCTTGTCCTAATAAATGGCCTTTTATGCTTCAAGTACAGCGTGGAGTGTGTTTATTGTGCGATGACGGCCCCCGGGGGAGGTAGGGTCGCAGACCAGTCTTCCCCCAGGATGTTCGCGCAGGAAGGACAAGATGTTGGGGTCAAGGGGTGGGACAAGGGGGTGGGTTAGGGAGGGGTATAAGGGTGCAGGGAAGGAAGGCTCTTCCTCTTCCTGCACCCAGCACCATTGGGGAGTGTTGTAGAATTGTTTGGACCACTCGCCCACCTTGCAGAATTTGGGGTTGAGGTGACGGGTTGGTTAGAGCATGCCAGTTTAGGACGGGTTGTAGGTTTTCTGTTGGCAGTACTTTGGAGGGGTGGGGAGTCACTGATGGGCACACCCACCCCTCGGGGGGGAAAGGGTGAATGATGGGGGTGCGGGATGCATGAGTGCGATGGCAGGAGATACAGGAGAGGATGTTCGAAGATAAGTGAAGAAGTGGATTGAGAGATGGAGGGGGTCACGGAGTGAAACGGGAAGAGAGAATTGGAGCAATGGGAAATGGATGGAGTGAATGAAAGGTTGATGTTGGGGATTGTTATGGTTAATTGATGTTTTGGTTAATTATTGTGTTTTACAACCTTGTCCTAATAAATGGCCTTTTACGCTTCAAGTACAGCATGGAGTGTGTTTATTGTGCGATTAGCATGTTCGGCGCCGCAAGTAAAATCAGGATTCAGGGCGATTCCAAGCAAGGGGCCATACTTGGGGAGATATCAGCATGTGCGCCGAAAGCTGCTGAGGAAAGCGACTTACTTTTTAAAGAGCCATCAGGGAGTGCAGCAAGAGGAGGTAGGGGCTGTGCAAGCACACACACTTCAAAAGGAAAACGCGTGGCAAGTGTTGGGCAAGCCCCTGGGGATTCAGCTGAGGTGAATTAACGCAGCATGCTGCGGCGCGCTGAATTGGCCCTGCCCACGAGTCGCTCAGTGTTTAGAACGGGGCAGTAGAGTGCTTGCGCACGCTCCCTAGTGCGAGTACTTGTTTTCAAAATGGGCCCTTTTTCAAATACACTGTGCAACGGAGCGTTTTACACGGTAAACAGCCTTTAGTGCGCAGTTGCTAGTGCACATACCATTACTTCGCAAGCGTTACTACACTTGCGATGTTACAACGCGTACCATTAGTACGCAAGTTGTTACATCGCAAGCGTTGTTACAACGCATGCGTTGTAATGGTATGCACTATCCACATCGTTGTTTGGAAGGAGCTTCCGTTTCCAAACAACGACGTGCAGATCTGACGTCGCAGGAAGCCGCTGGAAGCCGGAGAAGAGAGGAACCACGGAGGAGAGAGAGGTAAGTGTAGTTTTTTTGTGTCATGCAGGGGTAGTCTTTTTGGTTGTAGGGTTGTGTTTCAGTAGTGTAGGGTCGTGCTGGGGGTAGTGTTTTAGGGTTTAGGGTAGTGATGTGGTGTATGTGTAGTGTAGGGTAGTGTTTTAGGGTAGTGTCGGAGGGTCGTGCAGGGTAGTGTTTCAGTGTAGGGAAGGGACTGGGGGTAGGGGCAGGGTCGTGCTGGGGGTAGTGTTTTAGGGTTTAGGGTAGTGTTGTGGTGTTAGTGAAGTGTAGGGTAATGTATTAGGGTTTAGGGTAGTGTTGGGGTGTAGTGCAGGGTAGTGTTTGTGTCTAGGAACAGGACTGGGGGTCGGGGGAGGGTTGTGCAGGGGGTAGTGTTTTAGGGTTTAGGGTAGTGTTCAGGTGTTTGTGTAGTGTAGGGTAGTGTTTTAGGGTTTAGGGTAGTGTTGGGGTGTCATGCAGGGTAGTGTTGTAGTGTAGGGAGCGGACTGGGGGAAGGGTGAGGGTCGTGCAGGGAGTAGTGTTTTATGGTTTAGGGTAGTGGTGTGGTGTTTGTGTGGTGTAGGGTAGTGTTATAGGGTTTAGTGTAGTGTCGGGGGGGTGGTGAAGTGTAGTGTTAGAGTGTAGGGTCCAGGCAGGGGGGAGGGGGAAGAAAGTGTAGGGGGTAGTGTATTAAGGTTTCGGGTAGTGTAGTGATGTTTAAGTAGTGTAAGGTAGTGTAAGGTAGTGTAGTGTAAGCATGATTTTAGTGCGATGTTTTTAATTAGCATAAACCATAGTACATTTATAACCATTTGCGTTATAAATGCATGCGCAGTTAAAACTTGCGAAGTAATGGTTTTGCTAAGTAAAAACATGCGAAGTAATGGTTTATGCTAAGTAAAAACATCGCACTAAAATCATGCAAAGTAATGGTATGCGAAGTATCGACATACATCCGTTTTACACACGGAATCTGGCTCTGAATTTGAGACAGCGCTGCTAGCTTTCACTTGCTCCATAAAAGGAGATATGTTGTAGTGTACATGTGAAGCAGATCAGTTGTTTAGACCTGAATTTGAAGAAATTAGTGGAGAGATGTGTACAGTGCCAGCATCGGCTAGGCGTATACCAGCTAGAACAGGTAGGAAAGTGCAGCTTGATAACAAAAGGACAGGCAACATTGATTCTGTGGAGCAGTCCTAGCCCACAGAAGACTTACCTGCAGGAAGATGGGTATGGGTATCTGGTGAGGCTGAGATAGGTCAACAAAGCTCAAGTCAGTCAGGGCTCAGGACCACAGACCCAGCAGGTTTGGGTGACTAGCATGACAACAGTGGGAGAATGCTGCATGACTCAAACAGGCGCACCGAAAATAAGCCGACTGGGTTTGAGGCGAACTGGTTTGTTCGGTCCGAAGAGAGGGAGAGGTTTGGTGCAACAATCCCGATGACAAGGGAGCAAAGACTTCTTCGGCGCAGGCTCACAGTTACAAAAATTTGATTGAAAGCATTTTGATGGTGTAGTGAGTGATGGGGAATGTCTGGGTGTGAGTTCTGTGCATGCAGAAGGGGAAATGGAGTGTGAATGAAAAATTTCCTAGCTTTCGTAACGGAAAGCTTCAATGCTATTCAGGACACGAAGGCGAGGATTAGGCATTTCTTTCTTCTTTATTTTTGACCAGCAGCCATTTTAATAAAGCATTAACAACACAAGGACTTCATATACCATGAATTTTCAGTAAAAAACATCAAGTTCATAAACCAACAGAAACTGTCCAATCGTGAGGCTCTTGCCTCATTAACTGGATATGACCCTCACCGGACTCCCTCTTTCTTCCTGCGACAAGGCTGACAGTGGAAGTTCAACCCTCTTGCTTCGAGGACTCGGAACCTATGAACAGAGAAAAAGGAGCCATAAACACTGGTTGAGGCAAACGTCCACTACAGAACATCTCTAAAGCATTTATAGCATCTATAACATCTCTACTTGATAACATAGCATCTCTACGTGAAACAGGCGAGAAACAAGGAAAAAAATCATTACTTACATCCCTCCGTAGAATCCATCAACCCGGGTGGGCCATGAGTTTTTGCGTGGCAGGGCTATTCCTCGCCTCCGTGTCCTTAAGAGAATTGAAACTTTCCGTTAAGAAAGCTAGGACATTTTTCATTCTACGTCAGGACACGGAGGTGATGATTAGGCTAGTTTAAAGCTTATCCACCACTAGGGCCCCAATGGAGGAGACTGGTTTAAAGTAAAACCTCTTGAAGGTTGAATCTGAAGACCAGTCAGCCACATTGAGGATATCCTTCAAACGGGCTCCCAGAGTGAAAGCCTTAGAAGCCATTGCGCCCCTCGTTGAGTGCGCTCCGAAAACCCTCGTATCAATGCCTGCTTACAGCATCACCCATTGGACCCATTTCGCAATTGTTGGGGATGAGACTGCCCTAAAGGGTTTTCTCAATGCGATAATCAATTGTCGCTCCCCATGAGGTTGCGAGTCTGCTGTCATGGCCTCGTAGGCTTTGATACATCGAACAACACAGAGTTTGGGTACCTCCGGAAATGCCGGATAGGAGATAACCCGAGACTGGCATTTGGTGCGCCGGGTAACAAAGAAGGTGACACCCTCTGGCAAAAATGAACGTTGCGAAATATCTAGGGCTCTGACATCTGAAACTCGTCTATAGGATACTAGGCATAATAACATAGCCAATTTACAGGATAGCTGTTTCCGTGACAGATATTTATTGGTCTGCCATTCGGACAATAAGTTAAAAACCTTGTTAACGTCCCAGAGGACTGAGTATCTCGGCTCTGGGGGAAGCGATAAGCGAATGCCCCGCAACAGTTTCCTAACTAATGGATGTTCTCCCACCTGGATGTTTTCCACTGAAACATGCCCCGCTGAGATCATGGACGAAAGGTATTGACCGTTCTGTACGCTAGAACCACCGAGGCTAGAGAGGCTAGAAAATTCAAGACGTGGACAATGTCTGCCCCCACGGGATCCAGACTCCGTTGGAGGCACCAACCCATCCAACTTGACCAAGCCGATTGGTACCGCTTAACTGTCCCATCCGCCCAGGCTCAAGAGAAGAGTTCCGCAGCGTTTCTCGAAAGGCCCGGGATTTGCCATCGAGACCGGTAATCCTCCAGGCCATGAGCGGGAGAGAATCGTTCGCTACCAGAGGGTGAGGATTGCCAGCCGGATCGCTCAGGAGATGAGGCGACGGGTGTAGACGGATTGGAGAAGCCCAAGAAAGTTCCATCAGAACAGGAAACCAAACTTGCGATCTCCAAACCGGGGTGATCACCACCAAGTCCGCCTCCTGTCGTCGTATCTGCGTTGTCAGCCTCATTATCATCGCAAAAGGGGGAAACGCATAGCCTCGTTCCACCGCCCAATTCCGCAGGAAGGCATCCGTGGCCGATGCTCCCGGATCTGGTCTCCAGCTGAAGTACCGGGGAAGTTGATGATCGAGGCGAGAAGCGAAAAGTCGGTTTTGAAGGGGCCCCAGAGAGCCTGGAGAGCCTGGAACATCGGGGAAACAATTTCCAAAGGCTCGAATCGCGTACGTGATGCGACTGCCAGGCTGCTATCTAGTTGGCTACTCCTGGAAGGTGCTCCGCTGCCACCGATACCTGGTGCTCCAGGCAGTACTCCCAGAAGTCCTTGGCTAAATCCGCCAAGGCTTTGGAACGCGTTTCACCCAGGTGGTTGATATAGAGGACGGCCGCCACGTTGTCCATTTTCAGAAGGACGCAGGATTGGGCCCGATCTTTGGTCCAATATCGAACCGCGAGGGCTCCTACCATCAACTCCAGACAGTTGATATGCAGAGATCATTCCTCTGCGGACCAGCCGCCGCCTGTGGTGAACTCTCCACAACGGGCACCCCAGCCGGAACCGCTGGCGACCGATTCGATCACCAGGTCTGGTTGGGATCCATAGATGGCTCGTCTGTTCCAGGCCTCCATGTGTGAAGGCCACCACTGCAGCTCCTCCCTTGCTTCCTCGGAGAGGGGAACCCGCTGGGCATACGTTAATCCCTGGCGCAAATGCGACGCCTTGAGCCTCTGAAGGGCCCGAAAATGCAGGGGGCCCAGGAAGATAGCTGGGATCGAAGCCGACAAGAGGCCGACCACTCTGGCGATGCTGCGAAGCGAGGTTTGGGTTGGATTTCCGTAAAATTTGCCGCACCTCGTGACAGATCTTCGCCATCTTCCTGGAAGGGACACTCAGAGTGGACTCCACTGAGTCGATCACAAACCCTAGGAAGGTGATCGACTGCACCGAAAGTAGACTGGACTTCGCTTGGTTGATTACGAACCCCAGAGATTGGAGAAGTATCACTGCTGACAGCAGCTGTTGTGACAACAATCGGGGGCACTGGTTCATGAACAGCATGTCGGCGAGATATACAATCATCCGCATGCCCTGAGACCGCAATCTCTCCACTACCGGGTGCAGGAACTTGGTGAAGCACCAAGGTGCTGACGACAGGCCAAATGGAAGAGAGGTGAATTCGAAAGTCTGGCCTTGCCACTGAAATTGGAGAAACCGACGATGTGGCGGAAAAATGGGGAACGTAAGGTACGCGTCCTTGAGGTCGAGATGGACCATCCAATCGTTGGGGCGCAGAAGGTCGCGGAGAAGATGGATACCCTCATCTTGAAGTGCGGTAGACCAACCACTCGTTAAATTCCCAGAGATTTATCACCGGACGCTGACCCCCATCCTGTTTCTGTACCAGGAACAAGTTGCTTAAAAAAAACCTGGGGTGTGGGGAGGATTGCTGAATAGCTCGCTTCTTCAAAAGGTCTAGAACCTCCTGATCGATCAGGTTGAATTCTCTGCGTGAAAAATGAAGCGGAGGAGGAGGGGAGGACTGGACGGGGGAACCGTAGAATTCCACGTGAAACCCCTGTACCGTTTGTGGCAACCATGCATCAGTCGTAAGGGCCCTCCAGTTGGAATTGTGCCAGCCTGACCCCCAAGCAATGGCATGAGATAAGCTCCGAACTTACAGTGGGATACGGAGTTCATTCCTCCTCGAGGGCCGTTGCGTTGTCCCTTGTGTCGGCCTCTGATGGGGTAGAATCCTCCAAAACGTGACGAATCCTGCCACTGTCCCCTCTGCGATTGCTGGCCTCTGGCGGGTTGAGAGGAGCGGCCGGCCGAGCGCCCCCTACCACGGCCGGGCCCACTGAAAACCCGTGCATGAAAAATGAGTTTTACTGTAGATTGGGCCTTATCAAGTGAGTTGAATGTGGATACAAATTTGCTAAGTTCTTTCACGAATGGGTCGCCGGACAGACCCCCTTGAGCCACTTGGCCTGCCTCAGATGTGGCTAGCTCTCCTAGTTTGGGATCCAGTTTGATTAGCAGTGATCTGCGCCTTTCAGTAGAAATGGTGCAGTTGGCGTTGCCAAGGAATATAATTGCTCTCTGTGCCCAACTGGAGAGGACATCCGGGGGAATGAGAGCGCCGGACGCCTTGGCACCTTCCGCCGTATCGAAGATCTTCACTAAAGGGCCTGTGATATCTAGGAGCTTATCTTGGCAGGCTCGCCAAGATCAGTCAATTCCCTTCTTCGGGTCCTTCATATACTTAGTCAGGAAGGTCGCCATCCCAGTGTCGATCTCCGAGGTGACCGCTACCTTACCCTCTAGTGAAGGACGGGGGCACTCCGCCCTAAGGCGGGAACGGACCTCTTGGTCCAGTGGCTTCTGCAACCTCCCAGCCACGTACTTAGCCACTTTCTCACAGGGGACCCACTCCAAGGAACGGGGATGAAGAAGCTCCTTGGGGTCTAGGAGATCTGATTGGGGATTCCAGGAAGGATCCACCACTTGGCTGTTCTCCCGTAACAGAGAGTTGGAGGGGCGCCAGGATCGGTCGTGATCTTTATCACCATCTGAACCTGCAGAAGAATCATCAAAGGGCTAGGGGGGTCGCCGAACCCGGATCCTCCGGTGGCGGAAGGTCTTGGGGGGCTTTCGTCAGTGGGGCAGGGGGCTTGGCTCCCAAGAATGCCTGTTTTAGCCTGTCGAAGGTGTCCAGGTCCATGCTCTCTTCGTGGGGGCGTTTGCGGGGTTTCGCCTCAGGGGTGGGAGCGGTGGCCTGCTCTGGAGGTTTGGGGGCTGAGGGCCCCAGGAGGTCTTCCCTCGGCCAAGGGGTTGCAGGCATCTCTGTGCCAAATCCATCAGGCGCTTCTCCAGAGGGGCTACTCCTTCTGACACCGCCCTGACGATGGAGGCGTCCACCGCATCACAGAACTCATCTGTGACGGGGAAGCACTGCATGTCTTCCTCCTCCTCATAGTAATCATCAAAACTCTCCATGAGGTAAGTATCTCAAGGGGTTCGAGACACAGAGGAAGGTATCCGGTAAGATGTTATAGGTCGCCACCCACCAGGTAAGAGGGATATCTATGGCTTGGATTGGCCAAAGGTTCAGGGACCCCATAGGGTGAAAGGCAAGAGCTTTGGGGTATGGACGGGGGCAAGCAAAGCTCTAGCTAAGCCCCTTTGTAGGCCTTATAAATGGCAATCCCCCACTCCCTACACCAACAAGGTTAATATGGCCTAGGTGGCCCACGCAGACCAGTGCCCTTTATTTCAATGGGCTTCAGGTAGTTATGCAGCCTGGGTACGTCTGCTCAATCGGCAGGTACAAATTGCCTGCAGTCCTTACCCCGCAGGGTGTAAAAAATACCAGGCTGGATGGGGAAACTGACTCACTCTGAGACGCGGACTCAGGTGCTCGGCACTGTCTTGAAACTGACGCGTTCTCCGTCTCGCGTTCGAGTGTAATCAGAACGTCCTAGAAAGGACGAAGGAGGCGCGCCCTCTGGTGGCCGGCGGACCACCGCGCACTCCACCCCGGGCTGGACAGGCACTATCCTGGCAAACGATAAATGGCCGTGTAAGAGCGACGAAGCGCTCCTGCGGCCCCCGACACGAAGCGGAAGCTTCGTGCGCTGGAAAGAAACAAGTTAAAGTCAACCAAACCAAACACTCTGGCTAAACAAAGAAAATCTCTGAGAGAGCAGTAAAGGCACTTAACTGACACTGGCTGCCAGCAGTGAAGAAAGAGGGAGTCCGGCGAGGGTCATATCCAGTTAATGAGGCAGGAGCCTCTCGATTGGACGGTTTCTGTTGGTTTATGAACTTGATGTTTTTTACTGAGGATTCATGGGATATAAAGTCCTTGTGTTGTTAATGCTTTATTAAAATGGCTGCTGGTCAAAAATAAAGAAGAAAGAAATGCCTAATCCTCGCCTCCGTATCCTGACATAGAATTCGGTTATGAGGATGACGAAGAAGGGGAAATACCAAGCTGGCAAGAGTATGAAGAGGTAAAAAAAATGGATGGACAAACAAAGAAAGGGGCTACTAAACTTTCTTCCAACAGTCCTATATTACAGATGGCAGAGTCACAAGTGGAGAAACTGGATAAAAGAGGTGGTGTTAGGAGAACACAAGAGAGGGGCAAATGTATGCGAGCATCCCCAGAGTCAAAGAACAGACTAAGGACAGTTGACATGCAATGGTGGAGTAGTTGGCAAGGAGGTAACAAGAAAGAGATGTACAAGAGAGTGAGGCTTGTTTCAGTGGACAAAAGTGTTGGTACAGACCCTATGCCAGAGGACGCATCATCATGAGGTAAAAAAGGTAAAGATGCTGGTACAGAAAAGGCTGAAAATGCAGGTGGGAAAATCAATGACATGCCCAAGACAGCGAAGGCCAAAGAAGAAAGTCAGGGGAAGAAGAAATAAAGAATAAAACAGAGGATTTAAAAAGACTACCTTACATGGGGGTTTCCATGCCTTTGGGAAAAGAAATGGAAGTGTGATTTCATGGATGTGTACAAATTTTTGCACGCAGAGATACAATCCAAAGAAGAAGCTTGGGAATTGGCAAAAGACCAAGGATTCCCACCACAATTGACACATGGACATCAGCATTTTTTATATTTGTCAGAGTCTACTGTGAAACATTTCCAGATCTTTAAATATATGGACACCATTCATAAGGCCCATATGAATTTTGGGAATTTCGCATGGTTGCACTATGATGAGGAGTTTAGGGTCCGAATGGTGCTTAAGCCAGACAAACTCTGGGGGAAGTAGACAATGAGTTATGGGTGCAGTGGATGTACCCACAGAGGCCACCCCCGACAACGCATAGAGCAGGTGGTTTAGCGGTCCAATACTGGCCTTTTCTTGTGAAACCCACCTGGGGGCGGGGGGGCATGGGGCAGAGGACAAAGTTCCAATTCAGGTGCATGCTGGAGTTTCAACAGGGGTTACTTCCAGAGTAACCCATGCAAGTATAAACATGAATATTCAAAATTACCTACAGTGCTTTGGGGAGCAAGCACATTTTGAGGGCAGTGGGCAAAGCAGGGGTAGAGGGGGATCTTTCCATCCTGGATACAAAGGCTTTTATGCCAATTAAGCTTCATTGTTTGAATTATTGGTTGAAATTTTACCCTAACAGAGAAGAGGTGCTAAGTTTGGAATGGGGGTTCAGAGAGGGTTCCTGACTTGGTTATCAGGGCCCTAGTTCACTGAGTTTTGCAGAGAATCTGAAGTCAGCAAAAGAACATCATCATATAGTGAGGCAAAAAGGTAGCAAAAGGAAGAATGGCCGGTCCTTTTACATTTTGGTCTTTCCCTGATTTAATGAGTTCTCCTCCAAGGGTGGTACCTAAGAAAACTGCTTCCAAATTTCATATGATTCACCACCTTTCAATACCCCAAGGTTTGTCAGTCAATGATTAAATAGCGAGGGAGAATGCTGCAATGCAGTTTGCTTCTGTGGATGTGGCAATCGCTCTAGTGATATCAGTGGGCCCAGGTGCTAACTTGACAAAATGTGACATCAAGTCTGCCTTTAGACTACTCCCAGTTCATCCAGTTGACTTTTCCCTGTTGGGTATTCAGTTTGAAAGTCAGTTGTACGTTGATGACTTTTTGCCAGTGGGATCTCTTGTAGTTTATTTGAGTCATTTAGTATCTTTTTTGCAGTGGTACTTTACATGCAGGACTGGTTATGACTTGATTACCCATTATTTGAATGATTTCTTGTTTGTAGGTAACGGTGGCACGAAGGAGTGTGATAAGGCTTTGCAAAGTTTCAGGAAATAGCGGAAGATTTAGGCGTACCTTTGGCTCTGGAAAAAAATGAGGGTCCTAGTACATGTCTGTTTTTTCTAGGATTGAATTGGATACCGTTAAAATGGAGGCGAGGCTACCTGAACAGAAGGTTAGAGAGATTGTTGTTCTAGTGGAAGAAGCAATGGAAGCATCTAAGCTACAACTGAGGCAAATTTAACAACTGTTAGGTTATCTTAATTTTGCTTGTCGTGTTGTAAAAGCAGGCAGGACGTTTTGTCTTCCGCTTGGTTTTGCCATGTCAGGGGCTAAGTTACCGCACCATAGGATTTGGATTTCTGCAGCGATGCATGCAGATTTTGAAGTTTGGTTAATGTTCTTGAGAGGTTTCAATGGCATCACTATGTGAGCTATGGATTTGGATTTCTCTTAGATGGTTCAGATATTCTCAGATGCAGCAGGTGCCAACGGTTTTGGTTTGCTCTGGGAGGGTAGATAGTGTGCGAAGAAGTGGCCCTCTAAGTGGTTAGCAAAAGGTAGGGGCATTGATTTCTTTGAATTCTTTTCTATGTTGGTGGCCCTAGCGGTGTGGGAAAAGAAACTGGAGAAGAAAACTGTCACAATTAATGTGAACAACAAAACTGTTCTGGATTTGGTCAATGGACAGAAAGTAAAGGACAAGCATCTTTTGAGGTTACTGCAAAGGTTTATGCTAGGTTGTTTGATGTATAACATTGTCTTTAGAGCCAAGCATGTGTCAGGTGTGGACAATAACAGTGCAGATGCATTGTCTCGTTCACAGTGGCAGAGATTCCATGGTTTGGCGCCCAGAGAAGATTTGCAGAAAGCACAGCTACTACAGGAGGTATGGGAGCTAGATGTAGTAGTTGTATAAAGATAGATTGTAAGCCTAGAATGTTAATTGTCAAGTGTTCTATTACAGTTTAGGTGCATAGTAGTGGACAGTCTAACTTGTGGCTATTATCTTTTAATGTTACTCGTGCCATTGTGTTTATGCTCAATATGCGTTGTATGGAGTGTTCTTGTCAGTTGTGCTCCCTTGCTCTTGGTGTGTGGATGCTCCACTAAAATCTCTTCTTAAACATCACTTGCGAGATGTTTATTCTACCAGATCAGCAGACTCAGAATGCTTGAACTTGTGGAAAAAGCTCTGGCAGTAAGCCCTAGAACTTCTTACAGGAGAGCATGGGAAGAATTTTTGAATAGTTGGGTGAGTCATAGGAGTCAAGATGAACAAGGTTTCATACTGCGCTGAGAAGATGTATTACTTTTTATCATGAACAATATAGGTAGGAAGATTTCAGCCACAACAATTGCTGGTAAGTTAGCTGGTATGAGTTTTTATGGTAGGTTTTTATGTGGCTGTGAGTTTTCAGCTGGTAAGATCGGTGGGAGAATGTTACAAGGCTGGGCTAGAAAAAATCAGAGAGGCCGCTTTACCAGGGTCTCTATTTCCATGAAATTGTTGTTGCATGTGGTAAAAGGCCTATCATAGAGTGCAGTGGCATAGGTTCTGAGTGGCGTAGATTAGAATAGCGTAGAGCTGAGTGGCGTAGAGCCAAGTGGCATACAGTAGAGTGGCGTAAAGTGGAGTGGCATAAAGTGAAATAGCATAGAGTGGAATAGCATAGAGTGGAGCGGCATACAGTGGAATGGCGTACAGTGGAGTAGCGTACAGTGGAGTGGCGTAGAGCCGAGTGTCGTACAGTGGAATAGCGTAGAGTGGAGTGGCATAAAGTGGAGTGGTGTAGAGTGGAGTGGCGTAAAGTTGAGTTGCGTGGAGTGGAGAGCAATAGAGTGGAGTGGCATACAATGGAATACTGTAGAGTGGAGTGATGAATAGCGTACAGTGAAGGGTCATAGAGTGGCATAGAGTCAAGTGACTTATGGTGGAATACCGTAGAGTGGAATGGCATAAAGTGGAGTGATGTAGGGTGGAATAGCGTAGAGTGGAGTGATGTAAAGTTGAGTGGTGTAAAGTTGAGTGGCATAGAGTGGAGCTGCATACAGCAGAATGGTGTAGAATGGAGTGACGTAGAGTGAAATATCGTAGAGTGAAGTGCCATAGGTTTTGAATGCAGTGTAGTGGAATAGCGTAGAGCAAAGTGGAGTAGGGTCAAGTGGTGTACCGTAGAGTTGCGTAAAGTGGCATAGAGTGAAATAGCATAGAGTGGAACAGCATAGAATGGAGTGGAGTACAGTGGAGTGGCATACAGTGGAGTAGTGTACAGTGGAGTGCCGTAGAGCGGAATGCCGAAGAGTGGAATAGCATAAAGTGGAGTGGCGTATAGTTGAGTGCCGTAAAGTTGAGTGCGTACAGTGGAGTAGCATACACTGGAGTGGCGAACAGTGGAGTGATTAATAGCGTACAGTGGAAGGTCGTAGAGTGTCATAGAGTCAAGTGGTATATGGTGGAATAGCGTAGATATCACACGCTTTAAATCCAAATTAACATGCAACCTTTGAAAAACACGTGGCTATTTGATTTTTGAAATACATGCACCTGAACAAGATGATTTACAGTGAGACTGTGGTGTTTTTTGATGCTATCAAGCACAAATTATATATACACTTCGATTTGAAACAAGTGTTTACAATGCAGATGCATTGTGGGAACTGTTGTTCTGGATTTAATTGGGGAGCATGTTAATTGGGAAGCCTGTCCCGCTCGCCCTCATGCAACACAGTGGATTTGCCTGGTACTAACAGCATGGATGTGAGAAAGGGAGACAGGAGGGGAATCGTCTCTTCTTGCCGATTCTGATCCACTCACGTTTTAAAAGACATTGATTTGACTATAGCAGCAAGTATGATGAGCGAGGATTGCAATAAGGACTTGAAGCATATATTAGGCCTACCTTTGAAACACAAGTGGCCACATATATTTATTTTTTTAAGGAGGGGGGCTGCGTGGCCCCCCTCCTGAGGCCTCTATTGGCCCCGGGGACCCCATTCCCCGGGGCCGGCCTTTATTTATTTAGTTAAATTTTTGGGGAGGGGGGCCGCGTGGCCCCCCTCCCGGGCCACTTCTAGCCCCGGGGACCCCATCCCCCGGGGCATGGCCAGTATTTATTTATTTTTTTAATATATTTGGAGGGGGGCCGCGTGGCCCCCCTCCTCAGGCCATTTATGGCCCCGGGGACCCCATCCCCTGGGGCCGGCCTGCCGTGTTTTTTTTAAATTTTATTTTTTAAAGGGGAGGGGGGCCACGTGGCCCCCCTCCCGGGCCACTCCTGGCCCCGGGGACCCCATCCCCCAGGGCCTGGCCTGTCCGTTGGGGACCGTGGGGGGAGCCCCAATTCCCCCACGGTCCCGCCGGCTCCCCGCCTCCTGCGGGAGCCAGCATTGCTTTTCCACACGGGGAGCTGCTGACATGCAGCTCCCCGTGTGGAAAAGCAATATGTTTTGGATTTTGGAAGCGAGAGCAGGAAATCCAAAATCCAAAGCAGAGTTTGCAATGACAGGGCGAGAGCCGCACGGCTCCCGCCCTGTCATTGCAAACAGCAGTGTCCCGGGGGTAGGCACTCCGGGACACTGCAGGAGCCAGCCCTGGGGGGTGGTGGTCCCCAGGGCCATCAAGGGCTCCAGGAGAGGGGCCGCGCGGCCCCCATCCCTACTATTGCACAGCCCCGGGGAGGTGGTGGTCCCCGGGGCTCGGGGGCCCGTAACGGACCCCCGCATTTGCATTTTAGTGCCCCGGGGAGATGGCGGGCCTCGGGGCATGTGGGGGGGCTCGAGCCCCCCCACACAGGTTTAAAGTTATTAAAAAAAACAAGCCCCGGGGGGTGGCGGTCCCCGGGGCTGCGGGGGGCCGTGTGCCCCCGCAAATTTTTTAGAAAAGCCCCGGGCCTTGGAGGCCCCCCACAAATTAAAGTACAAGCCCCGGGGGGTGGCGTGCCCTCCCGCATATTATAAACATAGCCCCGGGGAGGTGGCGGTCCCCGTGGCTGCGGGGGCCCCTGCGGGCCCCCGCAATTACAAATTATAAAATGGACAATGCCCCCGGGACCTGGCCCACCCGGGGGCTTATAGAAAACAAAGCACGGGAGCCCGCGCTTCGTTTTTAAAAAAATAATTTCGGCGGGATTCGCGACCCCAACGCGACTTCCGACGAAATTATTTTAAAAAAAATGCTTTTTTTGGCCCTGGGGGTCCTTGTGGGACCCCCTGAGCCAACCTGGGGGGTCAGGGCGTTTCTCCCCTGCCCCCTTTTCTTGTTTTTCAACTTTGTTTTACTGTTTTCTTGTGACTCGGTTCTACTGAGTCACAAGATGGCTGCCAACACTTCCTGGTTTGGAGTGTTGGCAGCCAATCACAGTGAAGCTCGTGGTCGGGAGGGGTCGCGAATCCAACGCGTCCCTAGATATCAAAACTTTTATTTTTGAATTTCTCAGCAACTACTGAACGGATTTACACTATTTAAAAAAAAGGACGCTTTCTGAACCAAGCACTACCTTTTTGCCAAATTTGGTGTAATTCCGTTCAGCAGTTCGGGCTGTAGCCTTGGCTAAAGTTTCCAATGGGAAATTGATTTTCCGACCTCTATTTTTTGAATTTCTCAGGAACTACTGAACAGATTTACACCATTTATCAAAAAGGACTCTTTCTGAACCAAGGGCTACCTTTTTGCCTAATTTGGTGTAATTCCGTTCAGCAGTTCGGGCTGTAGCCGTGTCTAAAGTTTCCTATGGAAAATAACATGGAGAAAACACGTTTTGGGACCCCCCTTTTTTCTTGTCCCCCACTTGGCGAATCACCCCGAAACTTTCAAGACAGGAGCTGACCGGAGCGCCCCACTAGTTTTGAAAATTTCGCGATGATTCGTCAAACGACGCCAAAGTTATTGGGAAAACAAAAATGCTTTTCCTATGGAAAATAGGTCCTAACTATAACTACCTACTGGCGACCGCCAGTAGGTAATATATATATATATATATATATATATATATATATATATCCATCAAAAAGCGCACCATTTGGAGTGGGCCACACCGGTGAGATAACTCCTCCTTTAGAGAACGTGCAGCGGGTGAGACAGCATCTGTGCAAGGAATTGTTCGCTGTACGCGTTTCAGGCTTGCGCCCTTGTTCACCAGCAAGTCGAAATGAACCACGGAAGAGCAGTCACCATTTTATTTGAATTAAGCCCCGCCCCTTCAGGCCCCAAGGCATTATGTTCCTTGTAGTGCTCTCATGTTACCACAGTGGGTTCCGTGTTGTTCACCCGTGATTGTGACAAATAAAAGCCCCAGAGGGTTTGCAACAAAGTCCGTTAATCACACCGCTGCCATTACCAAAGTCTCAAAAGGTGACCCACCGGTCACAGAAACCACACTGTCGTGGCTCACGATCCGCTGTTTCAGCAGCGGGCCCCCTCCACTCCATTGATGGATTTATAGACGGCCTGCCGGTCGTGGAGGGGGCCCGCTGCTGAAACAGCGGATCGTGAGCCACGACAGTGTGGTTTCTGTGACCGATGGGTCACCTTTGAGACTTTGGTAATGGCAGCGGTGTGATTAACGGACTTTGTTGCAAACCCACTGGGGCTTTAATTTGTCACAATCACGGGTGAACAACACGGAACCCACTGTGGTAACATGAGAGCACTACAAGGAACATAATGCCTTGAGGCCTGAAGGGGCGGGGCTTAATTCAAATAAAATGGTGACTGCTCTTCCGTGGTTCATTTCGACTTGCTGGTGAACAAGGGCGCAAGCCTGAAACGCGTACAGCGAACAATTCCTTGCACAGATGCTGTCTCACCCGCTGCACGTTCTCTAAAGGAGGAGTTATCTCACCGGTGTGGCCCACTCCAAATGGTGCGCTTTTTGATGGATTTATAGACGGCCTGCCCGGTCGTGGAGGGGGCCCGCTGATGAAACAGCGGATCGTGAACCACGACAGTGTGGTTTCTGTGACCGGTGGGTCACCTTTTGAGACTTTGGTAATGGCAGCGGTGTGATTAACGGACTTTGTTGCAAACCCACTGGGGCTTTTATTTGTCACAATCACGGGTGAACAACACGGAACCCACTGTGGTAACATGAGAGCACTACAAGGAACATAATGCCTTGAGGCCTGAAGGGGCGGGGCTTAATTCAAATAAAATGGTGACTGCTCTTCCGTGGTTCATTTCGACTTGCTGGTGAACAAGGGCGCAAGCCTGAAACGCGTACAGCGAACAATTCCTTGCACAGATGCTGTCTCACCCGCTGCACGTTCTCTAAAGGAGGTGTTATCTCACTGGTGTGGCCCACTCCAAATGGTGCGCTTTTTGATGGATATATATATATATATATATTTAGTGACAGAGTTCACAAGTCTTCATTAATGAGACATCCTGACATTTTATTTGAGAATTTAAAAGAATACTGAAACAAGCCAACACGTGTTTCGAGACCTGTTACATTAAATTGTTGCTTAGACCCGCTACAGAAAATTGTCGCTTCTTCAGGGCGAATGATAAGGTTACATAGTATATATATATATATTTTTCCTACTGGTCGCCAGTAGGCAGTTATAGGTAAGACCATGTTTCCATAGGAAAAGTGTTTTTGACTTGCCTCTATCTTTGGTGCTGTTTGACAAATCTTCACACAATTTTCCAAAACAAAGTGTGCCAATGACTCTAGCATGGAAAGTTTCGGGGTAATCCGTCAAGCGAGAGCTCAGAAAAAGGGGAAGGGGCAAAATAAGTGATTTTCCCTTGCTAATTCCCATAGGGATTTTGAACACGACTACAGCCCGAGCCGCTGGATGGAATTACATTTTTTTTTTTTTTTTAATTACACCAAATTTGGCAGAAAGGTAGCTCATGGTCCAGAAACTGTGTTCTTTGTTATTTGGTGTAAATCCGTTCAGTAGTTTGGGAGATATTAAAGAAAAAACAAATTTAGATCTCTAGGGACGTGAAGGCTCCGCAAACCATCCCAGCTTCGTGCTCAGATCTGATTGGCTCCAAAACTTCAAGCAGGAAATGTTGGCAATCATCTTGGAATTGGCCTCAGAAAAAAAGTTAAAAGAATTTAAAAAGGGTTCAGGGTAGGAATACCCTGACCCCTTTTTTTAAAACTATTTTTATTGGCATTTAAGAGAAACAATGTGGACATACAAGTTACCTCTGGAGTTCGCTTTTGTGCACTCCATCATTGATTATCCGTCCAATTAAATTTGTTACAATGATATGGTGTCAGTAATCTGTCAAACAATTATTAAGTAAGTGCCATAAATGGATAGGTGCTGTCACCTATATGTTAGCCATCTTTGGCAACATTATCATCTGTATTGGTGTGCACAATATAAGAGGTGCCAAGTTGTTGTCCAACTTATCCCATACCCTTACAACCTTGTGTGTCCGCATATTTGACCATTCAGTATATCTTGGTGCTCTGGGAGCCATGGTCGTGGAGACAGTCATATTAATAGTTCCAACAATATATACAATAAAAGAAAAGATTTGAATTCTATTTCCATAGAGTAAAATTACAAATAAACCATTAAAGACACCATAAAGTCACCCGATGAGTGCATGTAGGTCGGTCTTCAGGGGAATGCCTAACAGGATAGTTGACCAATGGTGTGTAGGTGTCAAGCAAGGGGAGGGGATTGTACGTGAGCAAATTCTAGCATGTCGATTCAAGCAATTACCACTCTGTCTTGCAGTGGTTATTCAAGGGGTGGATTCCACTGGGGTCCCTGCCGATAATGCATCATTTGTGTTTCATTTGTCCTGGCAGTGAGGTGTGCATCCCATGCCCAGAGCACCTCCGTCCACAGCTCCATCACTGGACGGTGTCTGAGTCCTCAGGCGTCTTCCCTCTTTAATGTCCTCTCCTCTGCCCTGGCCCATGCCTCTACATCTTTCTCCCATGCTACAGCTTTGGGATTCACCCTAGACATCCACTTTAGGGCTATGCGACGTTTCGCTAGTATCAAAGCTAGGTCTATGAATATGTTGCCAATCTTGCGTGCTTTGGGTTTAGGGAAGAGGCCAAGCAGACAAACTTTTGCCGTGCATTCTAGGGAGAGTTCCAGAACCCCATTGAATCGATGACAGCTTCTGAGTAGCTCCTCAGCTCTGGGCACTCCCATGTCATGTGTGCAAATCCCTTATCGGGTGCCCCTCATCTAATGCAGGTCCTGGGTTCCCCGCCATACATAACCCGGAGTCGGTGTGGGTCAAGTATGTCATATGTATATAATTGAATTGGATATGCTTGAAACTGGTGTTCCTAGAAATACACTTAGGGCTTTCAAGAACTTTATTCCACTCTACGTCTGTCAGGTCTCTGCCTAGCAATGATGTCCACTTGTCTCTTATCCCTGTTAGTGGTTCTGTGATCATCTCTAAATGCGCCCTGTAGAGTCATTTCACCAGATGTTGTGTGGAGCCCAGCATCACCAACGCCTGTAGAATCGCATGGGTGTCTTGTTCCCCCTGACTCCCCGGCCATAGAGTTTTATAAGTCCTGACTGCAGCATGAGTTGTTAGGAACTGACCAGATGGCACTCCACACTGTTTCCACAAGGTCATTGAATGGTAGAAGCTCTCCCAGTTGGAAGCAGTCTCCAAGTGTCACCAGTCCCGCCGTTGTCCAGTCAGCTAATTGGGCACCTGTAAAAGGGGAGGGAGGATCTCCATGTGGCAGACCCACTAGTGGCAAGTCTGGGACATAGAGAGGAACCCGTGCATGTGCCCCACACATCTCCTCCAGCATTGTAGGGCTATTCATAACAGTACCCCAGGAGTGGGCGTATTCACCTTTGGGTTTATTAGCTTTGCAAATAGTAGTCCCTGATATGTGGTCTTTCCAATAGGGCCCACTATCTCGAGGTCCCTGCCGTCTAGCAAGAGAGCCAGCCGCTGAAGCTGAGCCGCTAAATAATATAATTCAAAATCTGGTGCCCCCAACCCCCTTCTCTGGAGCTCGCCGCAGGAACGTCAGGGAGACCCTGTGCCGCCCTCCATCCCAGATCAATTCCCGGAGCAAAGAATCCAGGTCTTTCAACCAGGAGCGTGGCAACATGATTGGGAGGTTTACAAAGTAATAAAGAAGCCTGGGGAGCATAATCATTTTGGAGAGAGAGATACGTACCATCACTGATAGTTTTAAGGACCTCCAGAATTGTATATTAGTTTTAAGAGATGTAATCACCTGACCCAGATTACCATCCCTAAGATCGTCAAGAGCATGGAATACTTGTATGCCTAAATATCTAAAAGAATGAGTTGGCCACTCCACACCCGTTGGCACGTTTAGCGGCTGTGTCATGTCTACTCTGACGACGGGGAGCAGGTGCATCTTGGTCCTGTTGACCCTCAAACCCGAAAGCATGGAAAACTTCCTCAACAACTCAATAGCATTCACCACGCTCGCGTGTCCATCTCTCAAGTAGAGCAACAAGTCGTCAGCATATAGTGATAAAACATGCTCTCTTCCTCCCACAGCCAACCCATATCCTGCTCCTCTGTGCCGGAAATACACCGCCAGGGGGTCAATAACCAAGGCAAATAACAGGGGTGACAATGGACATCCCTGTCTAGTACAGGGGTGGACCCCATATGCTGCCGAGACCACCCCTCCAGTCTTGACCCTCGCCGTCGGATTCGTATATAACAGGCGTACCCTGCCGTCTAGCAAGAGAGCCAGCCGCTGAAGCTGAGCCGCTAAATAATATAATTCAAAATCTGGTGCCCCCAACCCCCTTCTCTGGAGCTCGCCGCAGGACCGTCAGGGAGACCCTGTGCCGCCCTCCATCCCAGATCAATTCCCGGAGCAAAGAATCCAGGTCTTTCAACCAGGAGCGTGGCAACATGATTGGGAGGTTTACAAAGTAATAAAGAAGCCTGGGGAGCATAATCATTTTGGAGAGAGAGATACGTACCATCACTGATAGTTTTAAGGACCTCCAGAATTGTATATTAGTTTTAAGAGATGTAATCACCTGACCCAGATTACCATCCCTAAGATCGTCAAGAGCATGGAATACTTGTATGCCTAAATATCTAAAAGAATGAGTTGGCCACTCCACACCCGTTGGCACGTTTAGCGGCTGTGTCATGTCTACTCTGACGGGGAGCAGGTGCATCTTGGTCCTGTTGACCCTCAAACCCAAAAGCATGGAAAACTTCCTCAACAACTCAATAGCATTCACCACGCTCGCGTGTCCATCTCTCAAGTAGAGCAACAAGTCGTCAGCATATAGTGATAAAACATGCTCTCTTCCTCCCACAGCCAGCCCATATCCTGCTCCTCTGTGCCGGAAATACACCGCCAGGGGGTCAATAACCAAGGCAAATAACAGGGGTGACAATGGACATCCCTGTCTAGTACCGGGGTGGACCCCATATGCTGCCGAGACCACCCCTCCAGTCTTGACCCTCGCCGTCGGATTCGTATATAACAGGCGTACCCAGCGAGCCCAGCCCTCACCCAATCCCATGCGCCTCATGACCAAGTCTAAAAAGTCCCATCTTAAAGAATCAAATGCCTTCTCCAGGTCAATGGACATGATCAAGGCATCTGGATATTGGAGGGTGTCTGAGTGATGGAGAACTTGGAACAGCCTACGTAAGTTCCCCGAGGTAGATCTAATAGGTATAAAGCCGTTCTGATCTTCATGTATAAACACCCACAAATGTGGGAGTAGCCTTGTCGCTAATACCTTACTTAGAATTTTTAAATCTGCATTCAGCATGGATAGAGGGCGATAGTCTGATGGACCTACAGTGGTGGACTTAGATTTGGGAAGGGGGACCACTAGTGCCTATCTAGACGATGCAGGTAAAAATCCCAGTCGCAGGGACTCAGCGAATACAGTTTCAAGTTTAGGGATCATTGTTGGGGCAAACTCAGAATAAAACTCTATTGGCAGGCCATCTGGGCTGGGCGTTTTCCCTCTAGCCATCTCTTTGATGGCTTGTCGGACCTCCAATGCCGTCACCGGTTCTCCGAGGTCCCTCTGAAGTTCTGGATCTAGGCTATGCATCGGTAGGGAAGTAAGGAAATCTTCCACTATCTCCGGTGGGACATACTCCGGATGATCGTAGAGAGTTTTGTAGTAGCTATGGAAAGCTACATTTATAGCCCTTAGTGCATACAGTGGTATCCCCTCACTGCTAAGTATCTGCGTTGTGGGTGAGCCTCTTGTTTCCGGGCGTACCAACCATGCTAGGAGTCTGCCCGACCGACCCCCCTCGTCATGCATCCGCTCTTGGTATTCTCGCATGTCAACTTGGCAAAATCGTTCTAAGACATCATTAAACTCGTCTCTCACCTCAAGGTGCTCTACTTGTATAGTCTCATCTGTGCCCAGTCTGTTGCCCAGATTGTGTAGACGTTGTTCCAGGATCGTAAGTTCCCTATTCAGTTTCTTCTTCTCTCCCAACACCTGACCCATGCATTGGCCCCGTATCGCCACCTTAAAATCATCCCCCTCAATGAGGGAGTCCCTGGCCGAACCCTGGTTAATCCTAAAGTAGTCTGAACCTGCTGTCTGGAGTGTATCTCTGAAACATGCATCTTCTAATAGTTGAGGGCGGAGGCACCATAGTAGGATCACTGGGGGCTCGGTGGTCAGGCAAAGAGCGAGCAGTAGTGAGTTGTGGTCAGACAGTGTACGACCCAGGTATTCAGTGTGTGTGACCCCAGGGCAGATTCTGGAAGAACACATAAACATGTCTAGGCATGAGTGTAAGTCATGGAGCTGTGAGTAGTAAGAGTAATGTCGGTCATTAGCGTGTTGTACCCTCCAAATATCTGTGATGTCCCTGTGCGCAGCCCTGTCACTGAAACCCTTAGATGTTCTTTCCACAGCTGTCCCATGTAAATGGGGAGTGGACCTATCCAGATTGATGTTGGCTACACAATTAAAATCCCCTCCTAGAAGCAGATCGCCCGCCACCAGGGAAGACAAGGGCACTGTTAGGGCCTGAAGAAATGATAGTTGATCTTGGTTGGGAGCATATACACTACCCAAAGTGACCTCCCTCCCCAACAACCTGCCCTTGACTAGTACGTAACGGCCTTCCGGAACAATGGTGGAGCAGATGACCTCAAAGGGCGTCCCCTCCCATCATCCACAGCAGTGTGCTTTGGGAGTAGGCAGAATAAGATGTAGCAAATATATGGCCCGCCACCTGCGGCGTAAGCGGAAAACCTCCTCCTTAGTGAGATGGGTGTCCTGAAGCATGACCACTTGTGCACCCCGGCAGCACAAATAGCGATGCATACTATGCCGCTCGGAAGCTGAACCCATTCCCCGGACATTCCCGGTCAACACTTTCATTGCAGGACGTGTATTCGCCATGGTGCCTGGCTATGACCCCCCTCCCGCATTTCAGCTTTAATCCTTTCTCTCTGCTTCCACGGCCTCCCCATTGCCGGCCAAGTCTCTCTCAGGCAATTAACCAAATAAACTCCCCAATCATAAACTCCCGCACCCCAGGGCAGTCCAGCAACGGCTGGCCGTCCAAACCTGTATAGGAAGACAACATTAGTGAGGGAATGTCCCCTACTGAGTCTCAAAGGGGCAATCCAAAGGGAGAGCTGGCAAGCCAATCGGAATAAAAGGCTCTAGTGTGCGCCAGCCCATCTATAGCAGAAGTCCAAATCCGCCGCGGCAGCCGAAGTCCAGGCAGCAGGAGTCTTTGTTAACATCATCAACTGATTGAGGGATGATTATTGGTAAATTCTTTCATCCCAAGGCAGAGTGGCCTGAATCAGAACTCGTGGAGCGGCGCTCCGAGGACTCATCCCCAATGTCCACAGATCTCTGCGAGGTCACTATATCCACAACCGCCTGCAGTGCCGCTTACCGTTCCTCCTCCGTTTGTGATGTAGAGGGACCCCGTGAAGCCCGGCCCCCGTGGGCCGCTTGAGTGGCCTCAGAGACTTACGTCTGGCATTCCCGGGTTTTGCCCGTTGTCCGCCGAAGGCACCCCTGTTTTATACATTTCTATCCAAGCTCACACTGCATCTGGGGTGTCACAGAAGGATGTTCTGCCATCAAGCATAATGCGGAGCCGGGCAGGGCACATCAGGGAGTATTGAATGCCCTCTCCTTGGAGTGCCTTCTTGGCCTCCCCGTAGGAATTTCGCTGTTGTAGTACTTTTGCTGTGAAGTCCGGGAAATTTAGCACCTTGCTGTTGTCGAGCTCATACGTGTGTGTGAGCCCTCTGCAAAATAATGTCCCGGTCTCTGTAGTGTAGCAGCTTAGCTATTACCGGTCTGGGCGCGGCCTTACCGGTGCCAAAGGTCGTGCTGGGACTCGATGTGCTGTCTCCAGAGTGCAGAATTTCGGAAGGTGGTCTGCCGCCACCTCCGAGGAAAGCTAGTGTTCTAAGAAAGTCACCATGTCTGACCCTTCGATTCCCTCTGGCAGGCCCACCAGGCGAATATTACTGCGGTGGTTCCGCCTTTCTGCATCCTCTGCCCTCCTTTCCAAGGTGAGCACCCTTGCTGCGAGATCTTCAACTCTGTGGGTAGTCGCTTTCTGGTCTGGAAGGAGGTCTTTCAGCATCTGTTCTGTCTTGACCCTGTCCGATAGCTTGTGGTGTTCTGCCCTCAGCAGGCCCAGTCCCACTGACACTGCGCCAATGTCCTGTTGGGGCGTGGTCTTTGTATCTGCGATAGCAGCCAATACCCCCAGGCTACCAGTGCTCTAGGCAGGCACTCAGGCTACCCTTCCTCATCCGTGGGGGGGAGTCTCAAATTACCGCAATCTTCACTAGGGCAAGGTAGGGGGCCGTCTCCACTTCCCCAACACTCTGTTTACGGTAAGGGCCACCACCCAGAGAGACTGATCTAGAGTCTGGCCCATCCACTCCTATCCCAGCATGTCTGCGTGGAGCCAATCACTCCTGGGAGAACCACACAGCCAGACCGTAGCGCTCTACTGCTCTCCCCCGAGGGACCGGACTCACCATGCCTCTCTCCAGCTCCAGAATGGGTCTCCTGCTCCTCCGCTCGGCAGCGGGCATGTCCTCAGGTAGGCCAGGTGTCTCCCGTATCCTCGGAGCCGCCCCCAGGTCCGCTCCACCTCGGTCTTCTCTCCGGAACCCGGTTTGGGTCCCGGGCCCTCCACAGAGGTTCTCTATTGGTCGCCGGGTTCTGAGCTTTCACCAGGGTGGCCCACATTCCTGCCTCACTGTGGCTGCTCTTGGGGCTAGGTCACTCCCCCCCGCGGCTCCTTCCGGGGCGGGTCCCAGCTCACCGCAGCAGCCCCTGGCCTCGGGCCAGGCACTCCGCCCCAGGAAGATGTATGGCCCGGACACGGGTCGCAGGTCGCAGCCAGCCAGCCAGCCTACAACGTCTCAAATTTCAAGAGACGGATCCGCCATCTTGCCACCTACCCGGGGCAATAAACATAATTTGCAGGGGCCGCATGGACCCCCGGACCCTGGGGACCACCACCTCCTGGCCTATGCAGAAGAAAGGAGTGGAGTCACGTGGACCCCCTCCTGGAGCCAATAATACCCCTGGGGACCACCCCTCCCCCCCCCAGGGCCGGCTCCTGCGATGTCCCAGGGTGCCCACCCACGGGACATAACTGCTTGCTCTGACATGGCAGGAGCTTTGACAGCTACCGCTAAGTCAGAGCAAACACGAACTCCACTCTCAGCAAGCTCCCGTTTGCTGAGAGTGGAGTTTTCGTCTGTTTCCCTGCTCGCTGTCAAACGGACTAAAGGATTGATCTCACAGACAGGGAGCTGCATGTTTAGCAGCTCCCTATCTTGAAAGCAATGCCGGCTCCTTAAGGAGGAGGGGAACCTGCTTGGACCGTGGGGGCCTTGAGGCTCCACCCGCGGTCCCCATGCTGCACACTAAGGGGCATATTTACAAGCCCCTATAGCCACCACAACGTCACTTTTTCTGACCTTGTGGTGGCGAAAGGGGCTTCGCCTTACTCACAAGGCAGCATTAAGCCACTTAACGTGGCTCAACGCCGACTTGTGAATAAGGCCCCCTTTCTTGCTATACTTAGCGTGAAAGGGGTGGGCAATGGGTGTTTCGGTGGGCGTTCTAGCGCAACACCCATTGATTTTGACGCTGGCCCATATTTACAAGGGCAGCGTAAATATGGGGCAGCGCCAAAATTAAGACAAGGGAAAACCTGGTCTTAAACAGGCGCAACGAGGAGAAATGTTTCATTTCTCCTCTTTTTTGCTGTTTCTATGTGTGCTGTGTTGTGCAGCACACATAGAAACAACAAAAGGCCATTGATTGTTCATGTTCAGGGAGGTGACCCTTCCTGCACATAAACAATCAATAAAAGAAAATGACGCTTTGCATCTTTTATGTGTGCTGCATTAGGCAGCACACATCGAAGTTTCAAAATGCCATTTCAGATTGTTTATGTGAAGGAAGGGGATACCTTCCTGCACATAAACAATCTTCCCCTACAACGCAGGCACCCTTGCACAATGGTGCAAGGGTGTCTGCATTGGCGCTAGGCAGCAAAAATTAGCGCCAGCGCAGGGGGAAACACAGGGCTGCACCGTATCCTAGTAAATACGGTGCAGCCCTGCATTTTGGGAGTGGCAGAGCGTGGCGTTAAGCCACGGTGGCTAACGCCGTACTCTGCCACTTCCTAGTAAATATGCCCCTAAGTGCTCTGGGGGCACCCAGGAGACATGGCCAGGCCCCGGGGAGGGGGTCCCGGGGCCGAATTTGCCTGGGGAGGGGAGCTGCGCGGCTCTTCTCCACCATTGGGTTAAGGGCCGGCTCAAGGGGATGGGTTCTCCAGGGCCGTATGTGGCCAGAGAGTGGGGCCGTGTGGCCCCCCTTTCACATTAATGAATGTATTTGGCCCCAGGGAGGTGATGATCTCCAAGGCTGGGGGGGTGGGGGGGGTCCATGCGGCCCGCATAATTTTTCAGTTAGCCCTGGGGAGGTGGTGGTCCCCGGGGCATACGATAGCCCCAGGAGGGGGGTCCATGCGGCCCCCCTCCTTTGCTTAAAATAAAGCCCCGGGGAGGTGGCTCAGTGGAAGGGGGCCCCGCTGCCCCCTCTTTAATATCGGTATAGCCACGGGGAGGTGGTGGTCCCCGGGGCTAATAAAATGGAAAACAGAGGGAACAAAAACAAGCAGGAAAGACAAAAGAGAGGGCAGAAGAATGAACAGGAAAGGCAAAACAGATGGCAGAAAAACGAGCAGGAAAGGCATAAGAGAGACTAGAAAAACAAGCAGAAAAGGCAAAACAGAGGGTAGAAAAAACAAACAGGAAAGGCAAAACAGAGCGGAAGAGGGCAAAACAAAGGGGAGAAAAACGAGTAGGAAAGGCAAAACAGAGGGCAGAAAAACAAACAGAAAAGGCAAAACAGAGCAGAAGAGGGCAAAACAGAGAGCACTCGGACACTGATATATATATATACAATAACTTGATTATCTCTACATAACGATGATATATCATGATTACATTATACCATGATACGTTTTGGTAAATACACCATGAATGTGCATAGTATTACCTTCATGTCTATTGATGACATATTCATCATTTGGCTGTTTAAAATTTATTTTTCTACTTTCCACGCAATGCACTTTGGGGCTGACGAAGGTGTGTTCCAGACCAAAACCACCTTACGTGCATTTGTTCCACATGTTGCTATCTACAATGGAATAAAGACAATTTACACTTTATAAAGAATCCTCATGTGCCGGTGCTGTTATCAACTTCTGTGAGGAGTCTCCTTTACTTCATACTGAAATTCAGTTCACATTTGTGGTATCCATATACTGAGATGGAGATTGGTGATTCGGTAGTAATTAATTGCCACTGGTAACTATATAAGAATTTGTCCTTGCAAGAGATCCCAAGTTTAGTCTTCAAAGTCAAGAACAACAGATGAGTTTTGACTGCTCCATTGAATTAGCTTATAAATTGGTTTTCTGGTTTTCGTTTAAAACCAATTATAACTGATCAAAGTGAATATTAGCTTTTCAGTAGAAACCAAAATATTGCTGCACCTGTACTGCTTTGGTGCTGTGTTAAAACAGAATATGTGCACCCCTTATGTCTAAGCACTTTTCTATGATGGATGCTCATAGAGAGTGGACTGATAAATGTAGGAAAACCACATAGCAAGGTCTGTGTACTTTATTGAAGCTTTTCATTCATACACCTTGCGTTTTTTACATTGTTTGGCTGTGTTAGTGCCCAGGGACCCCAGACCTACTTCCAACTTTTTTCCCCTGTCATTTTTTAGAGCTTTGCTCACTTCAGCTTGGTGGTCCCTACATGCCTCTGTGCTGCGTTTATTAGCAGCATATTTAACTATGCCTGTTCTTTTTAATGAGACGGAAAATGCACCCGAAGGGTGCATGTGGGAAAACGCTCCACAGAATATAAAGATGAATTTGCTGGTGCAAATCTCTATATGCCCAACATTTAAAAAACATGCAACACCACATTCCTGATAGAAATCGGTAACTAGCAGGCCTTACACTGACTACCAAACAAACGCAATATCTGGTAGACACAGCCAAACAATATAAAAAAAACACAAAGTGGAGGAAAGAAAAGCTTCAATCAAGTACACAGACCCTGCTATGTGGTCTTCCTACATTTATCAGTTCGACTTCTATTTGCACTAGTTGAAGTAATTCACAAAGTGGCCTAAACAGCTAAATGATCAAAGTTTTCTATGGGTCATACATTTTCTTTACTATAGTTGGCTGCCTCCAAAAGTCATATAGCCAACAGTATTCATATACATTGCACTCCTCCCCCCACCAGTGACCAGGTAGAACAGGAAAAAGCCCAGATCCGATATTAATAATACATTTATATGTCACTTCCATTCTTGGTATCTTAAAGCAAAGATCAGTATGCTTAACACTGGCTTTCAATAATACAGTAAAGAACACCCACATAACATATTCCTTGTGTCTTAGGGAGAAAAGCTCCTCTTCTTTCAGTCGATTGTTGCCATTTGTCTAAAGAAAACAGCAGCAGGGTGGTGTTTTAAATAGCTCCCATTAGTCATTTATCTGCAGCAATCAAAGCTTAATCAGGTGCAAACGTAAATCTAGCCATGCACATCTTTGAGATGGGGTGGACTGCCATGCTGGGAAGAAGAGTTTGAGTGCTGGAAAACAAGATAGACAGGGGCTGAGAGAAATAATGAACAGGTGCATGAAAGAGCACATTCAAAGATAGGGTAGAAGGAACGGTTGAGGAGCAGGAAAGAAGTGAAAAGAGGAATGAACGAGTGTGGGACGTACATTTAAGCAGAATTATTCAAAAGCACTGGAAAAACACTGTCTCCGTTAATTGCTACAGCATAAAACACATAAACTCTAGTAACCAATGATTTTTCAAGTTTTGAAAACACTGGGAAAAAAAACATTCACCTCTTGTAAAATTCATGAAAAATAGAAACTGAAATCAGGAAAGCCTACCAATGTATTTGTCTGCAGTGAGGTTTAAGTTTAGCCGTGTGTTTTGAGTGTAGGGTGGCAGTTTATTTTTTTGTGCCTTTTTCATGGGCTAGGATGAAGAAAAGTGGAGAGAAGAAATGACAAAATATTGGCATCACAAAAGTAAAAGAAATGATTCAGGAGAATGGGAGAGAGTTGGTAAGGCCAAAAACAAGGGCAAGCAGAAAGGGGAGAGGGTTTTTGGCATCACAGGGCACAAGTTATTAAGGAATGAAGCTCTGAACAAGTGAGTGGCTGTGTTTTGAAAAAAACTATGTTTGATGTCACTGTCAGGGATAATCACACATGAGGCTATATTAGATATAATCAGTTGGTCAAAGATAAAGAAAATTTAGGAAGTGAATGCACATTAAGATCAGATATGCATTATTAATTTTGTATACATGTTATCAAGCACAGCGTCCATGTGCAAAAAAGGGGGGGGGTTAAGGTCACACTAAAGAAACAATTATGAGCAACAGTGAAATGAAAATATAATTAAGTCAACTTTATTTTAGTGGTTTAGTCAATTACATACGTTCAGATGGTTAGGTCAGGGTTTGTGAGGCTAGCACTCTTCCCTGTTAAGGATCTAACAGGCCTGAACAGGTACAAGCCCTAAGATGTGGCCCATTGCTGAATGCCCTGCATGAAGCTTATAAAAATGGGAATAGGTGGGGTGAGGATGAAGTGAGAAAACTAACCCAAGCCAAGATGACCATTCGTTAACTGGATTTGCCTTGACATGGATAGGGAGCTGTTGGGACAGAAATGCCCCTTTTGGTGATGGACGAGCACCTTTGCACTGATGGCTCCAGATGCAACAAAATCTAGATACGTGGTACGGATTTTTCATCATGGAGATGGATCATATGCATGTGTGCCATGAGCTAGGCCTGTCTCATGGTAACTAAGCGCTACCCGAGTGAAGGTAGGGGTCTTCTGCCATTACCCGCACCCACTGCCTCCAACCACGCCAGAAACCTCGGACTCATCATTGACAACAAGCTCACCATGAAATCACAGATCAACGCCATCTCCTCCGCCTGCTTCCTCACTCTGCGCATGCTACATAAGATCTTCAAGTGGCTATCCCTGCACACAAGATGCACTGTGACACAAGCCTTCATCACCAGCCGACTGGACTACGGCAATGCCCTCTACGTAGGAATCGCCGCACACCTTCTACAGAGACTTCAGACCATACAGAATGCCGTAGCCAGACTCATCCTCGGCCTTCCCCGATGAACCCACATCACACCCCACTTCAGTAAAATTCATTGGCTCCCCCTTACAGAAGAGATGCCAATTCAAGTTGCTGACACACGCACACAAGGCTCTACACAACAAAGGACCCACCTACATTAACCACCGACTGAACTTCCACCAACCATCGAGAACACTATGCTCCGCCTCCTTTTCACTTGCCCATACTCCCCGCATCTACAGAAGCAGAAGGGGAGGACGCTCCTTTCTCCCACATCGCATCAAAGACCCCCAAAAAAACCACCCATGATAAGTCCTAGAGCGTTGGCCTTGAGAGACTGCTGTGTCGATTATTTAGTGCACTGTGTTTGTGTGTGTAACAGGAACAGCCTCCCTACGCACCTTCGGACTCGCTCCTCACTTCCGCAATTCTGATTGGCCCTCAAGATCTGGCTGTTCGAATAAGCCTCCGGGGCCTGCAAGCGCCTGGGTACCCTATCGGGTGATTAGCAGTGCTTTATAAATCCTGATTGATTGATTGATACCTGTAGTTAAATATCACAAGCACAGTAGTGACAGCATACCCATTTTATGTTCACTAAAATCAGTAACATGACCATGCCTTTTTACATGTGTCACTGGAGTGGGGCCTACTGGTCCACTTGTGTAAAGTTCCATGGCTCTGTACTTAACTCACCCTTGGCCTGCATCAAGTGTATGTAGCGCTGTACTGCACAATACATGAATGTACATGCCTGGTTGCATGTCTGTGCCTGTGAATTGTACATAACATGTAGGCCTGCGGGCTCCATTTTGGAAGCCCAGGGCCTGGTGAGATGAGGACTGCAACCCCCATGCAGGAGATGTGTATTACTGACATCCCTGAGGGCTGTGGTGGGACAAACACCCACACTGAAGGGAGAGGAGCAGAGCATCCACTGGGGCTCTTTGATTCCAGGAAGACATACTGGTTGGTTGGACCTGGGTTCATTGTCAAGGAAATGGTGTGTGATAAGGTTGGCACTACCAGGGAATCTGGTAGAGAGGATGGCTTAATCCTTTGAACCTATATGAGGCATATTTCAGTGGACGCTGACAGCCAGGTGTAATCCCAGGTTACTCCCTTGACCCTCGTTGTGGGTCACTTAGAACTGGAGCTTAGAACTGGAGCCACTCCTGCTGTGGCATACTGTCTCTTTGACAAAGAACAGTGCAGAAGAGAGAGCACTTTAATGTTTAAAGGAGCTGACTCCTCTAACACACATTTTAAAGGCCAGACACTAACTCACACGTCTCAGGATTTGGACAATAAGGGTGGGAGCATGTGCCCCATATGTGGTTGAACAGCATGGTCTCATCAGGAGAGGGAAGATCACCAAGACTGACTTCTTGCTGCTTAAAGCAGGACTGGCGACAAAGGTCTGCCAATCTCCCATCTGGGTGAGGACCATCACCTAGCAGTTGAGTACATCTGCCCTGTGCCTGTAGCACCAGGCTGCTGCCTGCCAAGACCGCTGGGCCCTGTGAGGACAAGTAGATAGCCTGGAGTAAGGCCCAGAAGGAATCCTGGTGAGTGGATCCCGGTGAGCAGAGAGTGAAGCACCTGCTCCAGTCGGGACTGGTGTTGCGAGAGACGTTTGCTCTCTTGACGAAGTCAGCAACCCCATCGGGCTTCTTAAAGTTATGAGCCATCACTCGGTAGCACTGATCTTCCTTAGGCTGTCGATTGTGTCCATGACCCCCTTTTGCCAGGAAGAGGGTCACTGGGATTGCTGAGGCTGTCAGCTGTGCAACCGAGATTGATTGCTGTTGCCCATGCAACTGAAAGTGTGGACTGTTGCACGTGTCTGTGACCTCTGTGTGCCAGGACGGGGGCAGTGACACTGTTGGGCCTGTTGCCTGGAGGATCCGACCTCGTCTGGACTGCCGTTCATATCTATGGTCCCCGTATGCCAGGAGGGAGACGCTCTAACCGCTGCAACAGTTGCCATGTCAGAGAACTCCTCAAAACCAACAGAGGGAATCAGAAACAAGTTCAGAAGCCACCTGCAAGTATGCCGTTGCTTCATTGACCTACTGACAAGAACCGCAAAGAAGAAAGGGCCACTGTAATCGGAAGCCACTGCACTTATTTGCCATCTGCAACCACCCCAGCTCACTGTTCCTGTTGACTGTAGGAAGTGTGCAGTTTGAACTAATCAGTGCAGAGCGCAGTAGAGAGAGAAGAACCTCCGGCTTCTGGACTCTTCTGAAGGCTTCAGTTGGGTTAGGTGTAATCAGGGCTGTAGTCCTGTGTGGGACTTGTTGGCGCTCGGCGATTTTCCGCCTGAAGATTTGAAAAACTTTCAAGGCCAAAGCTAGACTTTTTAGACTTTGATGCACATCACTAGAGAGGGCAGCACCTGAGGTCACCTTGTAGAATCCACCTGGGATGCGGAATGTAATGCAGAGGAGGAGGGGGAGTGAGAGAACCCACAGAGGGAGAGCACTGCCATGATAAGTGCTAGAGCGCTAGTCTTGAGAGACTGCTGTGTAGATTATTTAGTGCACTGTGTTTGTGTGTGTGTAATAAATACTGCTTTTTACACTAAAGATCAGGATTGGACTTATGAAACCTCATATATCTTTAACCCATCTTCCCCTGGAAGATCTTTGGACTTCTCAACCCACGCTATCAATGAGAGTCAAGTACTGCAGGGGTAGTACTTGGCCCAGTTACACATGATCCATAGTTGGTCGGGCCCTTGGACACCAGAAGTAAACGTTCACAACCCCACTGTTGGACCCAGTAACTCCTGCTTGCCCCTCTGAAAAGGGTTCTGACACGAGCCGCCCAGTGAAAGGGTACCACCACTCTGGATAGTTGGTGAGGGCCTTAAGGGAGTGGATAACGAATGATGGCATGCCTGACTTTAGCATTGACTTCTGGCTTTGCTAGGCTGATGGTAGTGCTTGGGAACTGAAATGCTACTACCTTGCTCCCAGCCCCACCTACAACAAAATGAGGACCAAGGGCTTGGAGAAGCTCTTTTTAAGGTGATCTGCAGGCTCAGGATAGCGAGAGAGGATAGCCGAAATAAGTTCAAGCCAAGATGGCCACCCATTGAACCTGAGAAGAGAGAGCCAGCAGGTTGATGATTTGTGATCTGACTAGTCAGATGTTGCAGACAATGAGGGCCCGATTCACAAAGTAATCTGAGACAAAATCCTAACTTTACGACTTTCGGTATTCACAGAGGCAGTTAGGAGTACTAAAGTTAGGATTTTGTCTCAGTTAAACTTAAGTTTTTGTCTTAAGTTAAACTTAAGACAAACTTAAGTTTAACTGAGACAAAATCCTAGTCGTAAAGGGATTTTGTCTCATTTAAACTTAAGTTTGTCTTAAGCTTAACTTAAGACCAAAATTTAAGATTGACTGAGACAAAATCCTAACTTTAGTACTCCTAAATGCCTTCTGTGAATACCGAAAGTCGTAAAGTTAGGATTTTGTCTGGGATTACTTTTGTGAATGGGGCCCTGATTTATTATAAGTGGTCGAGCAGGGAATTTAAATAAAAATTTGGTTTACGGTATATAATTATTTTTCTCGTCCAGAGGAAAGTTCCCGCTTATTACTGGGACCAGGGCTGAAAGACCTTGGGCGTAAGAAAATAATTAATCAGAAGCTGCAAATCAAAATCTATACATCAGATTTCAATTGTCATTTCTTGTGAGTCAATCAATCAATCAAATACCTTTATTCGGCCAAATTTGATGGCGATAAATCACAGTAATAAATACAATCTTCAAATTCATAGCAGGGATAAAAAAACGTCAGTTATATAAATAGAAAATATGCAGCAAATCCTAAAAATACAGCATATTAAGACACCGCAATTTTATAATTAAGATTCCTCATTTTTTCTTAGCTTTATAGCAGCAGTAATATAACTAATTACAGAGAAACAAAATTCCAGTGTAGCTACAGATTGCAAGTACCCCAGACCATTTTTATATAAGATAAAGAGCTTGTTCAGTAAAATGGGGCATAAAAACTTAACTGCGATACAAATGACAAAATAGCATAAAATGCACAGTTGATTGCGAAGAGACAGCATCACATGGGCAAAAGATAAAAGGTAACCCAAGAGCCGGCCGAAGGAAAGGCAATTAGATGATGGACCATATTTAGTCTTAACCTTGTCAAATAAAATCTGTGCTGAGGGTTAATAAGTCAGGTTAAATAGGATTTCAAACCTGAGGCATTAACAATTTGCATATAGCTGATGATAGTACCCATACTAAGGGACCTTTCTATTTGGTCCTCCTCCCTATATGATGCAAAACGTCTTTTGACCCTTTCTTTTGTTTGAGGACCTATTGTTTTGGGAAAGTCAAAAAGGGTACTCAGACCTAGATTATAAAACTGTTTTTAACATAAGCCAACTACGGAATGGCGGGCATATTATCACGATTTAAACAGTCCTCCAGAACTTATCTCAAAAAGCCTGCCATGGGAGTACTCCATATCTTCAACCACAATAGTAAAGGAGCTACCCAACGAAATCCTCCAAAAACCCTATTGCTAGTTCTAGATGTGGGATAAAACTTGGGGTAGTTCGGGGAACTGCTAGAAGTCTACAGAAAAATGTATTCTCTGCTACCTGCAACTTCCATGGGGCGGCACATCCCCACACTCCTGTGCCATAAACACCAAGGGAAAAAACACTTTTTCCTAAAAAGCTGGGTCATCTCCCTAATTGGTTTACGGCCTATCCTTTTGGCAAATCTTAATATCATTTCACATGCTGCCCCCATCTTTTACATTCTCTGGTTTATTAACTTCTCCCTAGACCCCCTAACATCAAGCAAAATGCCCAGATAATTAAAAAAGGATACCTTTTCTATAGGCAACCCCCCAATGTTAAAAGATTTAGACTTTCTACGTTTGGGCCCGCAGGTCATTACAAATGATTTTTGGTGATTCACCTTGAGATTTAGCTTTATCATAAAATTATTAAAACCATTTAAAAGGTTCTGAAGGCCATTTGCTGTAAATGCTAAAAGAACTGTGTCATCCGTAGATAAAAGTACCGGGACTGCATGAGTACCAATTCATGGGACATCTTTGCTATATAACTTTAAAGAAGCATCTAGGGAGTTGATGTAAAATAAAAACAGAAAAGGGGCTAAAATACATCCCTGCCTAACTCCTGTAGTAACCCTTATTAGTTTTGTGCAGTCCCCAGATTGTGTGCACTGCACTTTTGTATTTGTATCTTAATGCAGATGCCTTACAAGGTCCAATAAGGAGTGGTCAATGCCCGCCTGGTCCATTAATTCCCACAATATTCTCCTATCCACTAAGTCAAAGGCACAGGAGAGGTCCATGTGAGGGCACCTTTCCTGGCCTTGACATACTTCCTCCAAATAAGGGTTAAATTAAGAGTCTGCTCTACAGTCCCTAAACTAGGTCTAAAACCAATTGAAATGGCGAGGAGAAAGAGGTAGTCTCTGCTCAATCCTCCAATTTACCCAGAATGACATGCCCAAGAATCTTTGCTGTAGAATCTATTAATGAAATTGGACAGTAACATACCAGCGAATTCCTATCACCCTTTTTAAAAATTTGGACTATGAATACCTCTCTCCAGGAATCAATTAACTTGCCCCTAACTGCTGTCCTTAAAACAGTTAAAAGAGGGGCCCAAAAGTCCACCTTATGTTTAAATAGATCTATTGGGACCCCATCAGGGCATGGGGCTTGCTGCTAGCTTCACACTGAATGGCTTTGGTTACAGATGCTAGGTCTATAAGGTCTGCTAAACAATCCTCGTTTGATACAAGGGAATCTCGACACCCTCTCACAGTTCGAGTTAAAAATGAGAGAAAAATGGTTGATCCAATCTTATTCAGGAATGTGGCACTCAAAGCCAGTAGCTAGATTGTCCCCAAAGAAAGGCCGGTCTACTATTTCCCCAAAATGACTGTTATCTCTAAGTTGGGCAGCTTTTTTTATAAATCCTCCCAGGTCTTACTTCTAATTTTTTGCCTCCTATTCTCGAGAACATACTTATATTTATTTCTAGCTCCTCTAATGTCCTCTGTGTTACTTGGAGTCTCGTTTGTGGCGCTTTTTAGCACCTTAAGCGCAGCTGTACATTCTGGACTGAACCATAACTTAGTGGGAAGTTCTTCGCTGGTTTATTTGTGTATATGTTGCTTGCCACAGTTCTGTTAATTTTAGTAAAACTCTCCAGAACATTCTCTGGAGCCCTATCCTGTGAGATAGGCAGCCAGTGATATCATTGATCACTTCAGTAATAAAATTGCTGAAAAACTTATTTGGTTCGACATTACTCCAGTTAATTTGGACCCCTCTATTTAAAGAATAATTAACAGGTAACTTATTTATGTCTAATGTCTCTGGGTGTCAATTAATCGCAAGAGATAGAAGGATGGGGTTATGATCACTGTAGAGACACACATCATAGTGCATGAGATTTTGTGCAAGGTCAATTGTCAAAAGGACGAAGTCTACTGTGCTCCCCTTACCCCTTCCTATAAAAGTAGGACAATTTGAGTTGCCCTAATCAAAAAGATCCGATGTAAAGGTCACATTATATGTTAAAATTAACTGACTTAGGGCATCTCCATAAGATGAATGCATGAAGTGGCTAATGGTGCCCCCCTGGATGTTTGTAAAACCACAAATGCAATCCCCACTATGGATGCATTTGGTGATATTAAAATCACCTGCCCATATAACTGAAGTGTTATTATTCCCCTGTCTATTCTCAAAGTCTAGGAGTGTCTTCCACAGTTCTTGAGCAATCTCTACAGGCTGTAAAGAAAAAAAGTTAAAATAGAAGTTTATTAAAACCACGTTTAACACGTTTGTTGATTTCAAACATAAAATTTGGTACCATGGGGTGGACACTACAACTTTAACCTTCAAATTTCCAATGGCACAAGACACATAAATAGCCAACCCTCCCTTTCCCCTCTCCCCACAGATGATGGTATTGCATTGGAGCAATTAGATTTGTACCCATTTAAGGCAATAGAATCAGCAGCCCAAGTTTCCGACAACATATAAATTCAAACCTTTGGGTATAAGCCATCGGTATTAAGTTTATCCTGGGCTTCTGCAATGTTCCATGAGAAAAATTGCATACCTTGCCCAAAAACGGCATTGGTCTTATCCCCATTTACATTTCGCGGTGGCTGAGGAGAAAGGGGAAAATTATTAACAGCCTCTGCTACATTAGTTGGTCCAATTATACCATCTGTGGGGGGTGGCTCTTGGCATCAATCATTTTCTGCAAGCCCTGATTATACTTCAAATCGGTTGGAATGAGCAAATGTTGCTGGAGATGGCAATCTTTGCAAGAATCTGTGTGTTCGGCTGTGCAAAGCACTAAAGGTATAACCTTTTGGAGGTGGGTAAAAAAACCTAATGGACACAACTTTATTTTACAAGAATTTAAGCTCATCATACTCAGGTGTGATAATAAAAAACAGATACACTCAGGATCTTAAAAATTAAGGACTACACAATCACCCTCTATAGATTTCACTGTAGGACCAACCCAATTTACTCTGCGGGCCATAATTCATTTGTCAGTGACTGCAGAATGGCAGTCCGCATTCCTCGTACACCAAGTCCAGCTTTATTCATAAGACTTTGGCAATTTTCATATGTGCCTTCGGCCAAAGTGGAACTCCCACAAGGACCATTGTATATGGAGTACTGTTGGGAGGTAAGTGCAAGCTTTCAAGAACACCTTTAAGTTGATCTGAGGAGATGGGCTGAGAATGATTGGGTGGGTTCCTAAACCCAGATGGATAGTTACACTGAGGCTCCTGGGCTGATTCATGAGAGTCGGTTCCCCTTCTTCCATACACTTTGTGTAGCAATGGACGTAGGAATACCAGTACTAAGTCGAATTGTGTAAGCTTGGGGAGGATCTGTAGAGACAATGGATGTAAAACCTGTAGCACTGGCTTCATTTACTTGTGAGCAATTAGATTCTTGGTTTGCTAAGCCCAACCAGGGTGGGCTTATTCGATGCCCTCCTTTAGCAGCATTAACCAAGGACACCAGTTGGTCTTCGATATTCCCCAGTCGGATCATTATAGGTTTCAGAGCGTCTGAAAATAAATTTATGATGCAGGAGTAAAACTCTTCAGAGGAGGTTAAACCCCTGCTTTCACCCACTTGATTTATTGTACTAATCTCCTCCTGACTGGAGCTTTGCAGACCTTTTTGGGGGGCAATGCGTTGCTTTTTTGATTTTGGGCCAACCTCTACTCTTTTCCTTTTCCCTCCCTTAGTCTTTGCTCTTTCTTCCTCCCTAGCAGGGTTATCACATACGGTTACAGGAGAGAGCGGGACTATAGACTGAAGTGCCTGCCGCCCCTCCTCATCTTGATTTACAGGTTCCTGCACCATGGCTGTTCCGGGGAGCAATGACGAAGACAGGGATAATCTTCTCTCCACATGTTTAATTTCTTTACTTATTACACCCACAGCCCGCTGCAAAAACCCATCCAGGGTGGAACTAGTGGTAGGTGGCGCAGGAGTTGTTTGGGAACAAACCCAAAAGTAAGTTGATGGGAGTTGGCCCAGGCAACAGTCAGATACTTAAACAGCTGATAAAATCACCATCCAATGATTTTCACAGTACCTTACTAGATCCTCCAGAAGATAGAACCAAGAGGGGTGGCCAAGCCCAGCCTCGTCCGGCTGTGGACGGGCGCAGATGGACCCACCCTTGGCCCGGGCGTAGCCCAGGCATGCCCGCACATGGCCCGCACTGCGGGAGTCTCCAGGCGCCTTTGTGGCGGTTGTATGTCATTACATCGCATACTAATACCACGCATGCCATTACAACGCGGGTATTACTACGCGATGTCAATGACAACGAAATGCTATTACATCGCAAAATTTTACCACGAGTATGCCTTTACCACGCATGCCATTACAACGCAAGGCATGCGTGGTAAGCTATACTCGTGGTTAAATCTTACAAGGTAAGTGACAACCCTACCCCTACACAACCCTCCCTGACCCCCAGTCCTCTCCCTACAATAACACTACACTACCCTGCATGACCCCCCGACACTACCCTAAAACACTACACTACAACACTACCCTAAACCCTAAAACACTACACTGCAACACTTCCCTAAACCCTAAAACACTACACTACACAAACACTACAACACTACCCTAAACCCTACAACACTACACTACACAAACACTACAACACTACCCTAAACCCTAATGCACTACACTACTCAAACACTACAACACTTCCCTAAACTCTAAAAAACTACACAAACACTACAACACTACCCTAAACCCTAAAACACTACACTACACAAACACTACTCCCACCCCTACACTACCCTAAAACCTAAGACACTACAACACTACCCACACTACTCCCACCCCTACACTACCCCTAACCCTAAAACACTACGACACTACCCTAAACCACTACCCCCACCCCAAGCACAATCAGCCTTACCTCTTTCCTCGTGGTTCCAGCGTCGCCGTCTCTGCTCCCGGTTCCTGCTTCCTGCTTCCAGGGGCGGTGCACGTCGTTGTGAGGAAACAGCCTCAGTTTCCTCACAACGACGTGGATAGCCATTACATCGCATGCGTTGTAAAAGCGCATGAGATGTAATGGTACACGTAGTAATGGCTACGCGTAGTTACATCGCATGCGTTGTAACGCATGCGATGTAATGGTACGCGGAGTAAAATCCGCGTTGTGATGGCTGTTCCCCCTTTGTGGCATCAGCAAGGGTTGCTCCTCCTCCTCTGAAACAAAGAACACTGGGGGACTGATCCCACCCCAGCGCGACCTCAATGCAACAGGCTGCAGGTCAAAAAGGGCCTCGGACGGCCCGGCTTGGGAGTCAGTGATGAGATTGGTGTGAGTTTTCAAAGTTTTATTTAATGTTTTAGTAAGTATCTCTTTATTATTAAGTTCTCAAAAATAAGTAATCAATTCATCAGTAATACAATACACAACAATTTGCATAAAGCGCGTTCCATACAAGTAAATTTCCATTCTAAGTCTTGGAAATGGGAGAAAAATTATCTATAGAACCCATAAAGAGTTCCAAATCGAGAGATGAAAGAGTAAAGCTTTAAGCAATTCTTAATCAGTTAGCACTTTCCATAAGGAGAAGTTCACGAAATTCAGTAGAGCCTTAGAGCAGCATAGATTCAGGCAAGGGAAATGAATCAGTCTCTCCGAGTAAATCAGAGAAAATATCAGCAAAGGGCTCTGCAGAGAGTCTAGAAAGGGTCTGAAGAATCTCCACTCTCAACTCTAGGAACATGCTCTAATATAACATTTTGATATCTATCACTAAGGTAAAATGTTGCATTCTTCTGTCTTCTCAGCATATCAATGCATGGTGTGATCATGGGAACAGGAAAGCTTCTGTCGTCTAAGCAGTACAGGACAAAAGACTTACAGATATTAAGTAAGTGCTAAAACTAAACATATACACATTGTGCAAGTCGAGGTTAGGTTCTCACTGTTCATTTCTACTATAAGACAAAACAATTCATGGTTAGGCCTCTACATCACACAGATGAAATCAAACAATTTTTACACATTCTAACTTGTAAAAATGTATTTATGAAGAAACATTTTACGGAAATTAAACTACAGATTTTAAAACGTTATTGTATTCTATGAAAATATTTCTATGGGAAGGTTGAAATCTAATGTTTTCTATTAGTTCATGTTCAGTATTTTCATTTTTGTATCATTGTAAGTCCTGCATCTTTCATTACTAACATTCCTGATCTTACAGTTTTCAGGAAACATCTCAAAACTTTGCTGTTCCCCTTGTAGACGCACTATGGATAGAGCTTGTAAACAGCACTCTTTAGCGCTGGGAAGCCCTCGGGCAGCCACGCGCTCTACAAATTTCTAAACATAAACACAGGTCAGAGGAAAGGAAAGAGATAACATGCATTCAGAAGTCTTTCTAACTTAATTTATGTAGCCATGAACGCCTAGTGCTCTCATTTATCTTTTATGTGTGACTTTTTGTTTTGCCGCCTACACATTATTTCTACATGTTAATTGCATTAATTTTTATTTATTAAAAATTCTCTAGCAACCTTTCCCATATGATATTTTCCAACCATAACAAAACATTCACAGATCAAATCACAACTCGCTCTCGTCTTCAATTGAGTCTTTTAATTTCATTTTAGGTTTTCCCTCTCCTTCAATTTGTTGTATTCTTTGTTAATGTGTTTACTTAGTTCAAAAATTTTCTTTATCTGTTTCTTTCTCTATTCTTTTTCTTTTGCAATATTATTTTGAAAGCCTTATGCACTCCTAGTGAAGTCAGGAAACAGATAACTACAATTAATACAGAAACTAATATAGCTTTGAGGATTCCTCCTCCTGTTGTTGTAATCCAATTGCCTATTGCAGAAACTCCCTTTGTGATGTGTTTTACTATTCAAGTGGTTCTTAATGGTTCCAGGTCAAGTTTGATGTCTGAAATGTTCTTTGCGTATTGTTTGATTTTCTTACTCTCATCAGGTATGTATGTGCAACAATGTTCTCACTTTGAAATTTTACAGACTCCGCCTCTTTCTGTAAGCACAATGTCTAAAGCATATCAGTCAGGCAGTCAACTCAACTTTCTTCGGTCATACTAATGTAGACCACAAAAGTATGACACAATCATGTACAACAAAGCGCAGTAAGGCAGTGCAAATTTATGTAAAATCCTTAAAAAATAAAATAGATATATAATCAGGATACGTATAAAACACCATCACCAAGTACATTATATATGATATCATCAATTTAAAAACCTACCTACAAATTTCTATGACAGTGAAACAAGCCACAAAAAAGTTATCATGAATAGCATGTTACTCGCAGTGTGATTGTAACCAAAGCATAAGACATAGTTCATCTTTGTATTAAGATTACAATTAATACAGTACATCACAGAAATACACGAATATCTAGATGTCAAAAAAGGCATATTCGAAAATGCATCTAGAACCAAAACATACAAAAGGCACACAAATGAATAGGGAACTACCCTAGCAATTTCCTCGCCCTGAACACCAGCTTCAGAAAGGTATATATGGTAATTGCATTCTCCTCTGAACCAAGAGATTATAGAAAGTGCACAGCTTCTGTGCAATGGCGCAAAGAATACTTAATCAATAAAGGCTTTAAAACAGAGAATCTATAATGAGAATAGAAAGTACAAAACAAAATTACATGTAAAGTGCTCTGTGCTGATTTCTGATCGCATAGGCAGGGTGGAAGATCTTGCGACCAATCAATACACTGGGGGAAGATGACTCGCCAATGAAATAGACTTAGTCAGAACCTGAGATTGATAAAGTGCTAATAGTGCTGTGTGTCATGCAACAAAAATGGCTGGATGTTCCTAAGTGATTTGAGTTGCATATGTGATACTAATCACAACTGGGAGCCAAGGGGGAGAGAAACAGAACAGGTCGCCCCCCACTCATAGACTTTCATACAATCAAGGACCTGCTCTGTTGGTGATCTGGACTCCTAAAGGACGTCCACATATATTTTCTCAGGCACAGAATCTTGTGTGCCGCAACAGTGGATCAATGTCTCCCTTCTGCCATCAAGTGTCTAAAATCACTATTTTTGAACCACATGTGCTGTATCTACAAATTGTACCCCCCTCACGAATCACCACGAAAGGAAGTGGAACAGGGGAAGTAAAAAGTGGGAAACAAAGAAGGCAGTGCCTCACGGGAGTAACACCATGGGAGTTTACAGACTGATGCTCGCCTGTATCCTCAGGTTCTCATCATTAGCAACTGCCAACTTTTTCAACAACATAAAGAGTGAGGAAAAAGAAGAAAAAGTGCAAAGACTGTGTGTGTTCGTGCACAATGCGTGAACCCTATAATCTAAAGCCGAGCTAGACAACCACTAGCTAAACTGCTTTATTTCTTTGCTGTGTGTCTGCTCCATTAAAACCAACATGTTTCATTGCCCGTAAAAGATTTTTGCGGCAACTTCATCAGGGTAGGGTCAGCGTCCTCACTGCACCACTTTCCTCTGTTTGTCAAACCTACAAACAACAGAAAACATACAACACATTTCAAAACAACACATATCTCAGCACAGGCATCAAACTAAAAACAAGAGAAAGACTCCTGTAACACATATAGCACACCAGAAACCGGAACGATTAGTTCTGGTGCTACTAGTGGGGGAATGTCGACACCACATCTGATATATTTACCAAAGGTTGCCGATCTTCAGCATACCTGCACCCTCATAAAAATGCTTCTAACCCTGCGTGTGTGTACTAGTCCACAGACACATCATCCGGCTCTGTCACTGCTCTCAGTCAGTCTGTGTGGGAGAAAAGATAAGATGTATCAAGTATTATCCCGGGTTCTTTAGAGCCCATGTTAAACTCAAGTGGCCATGGAGAAATGAACGTTGCCTCTGTAGCAAACAGGACAGATGAGTATGACACCCTGCTGCCTGCTCTGTTTGCCGTGACCACTTTCCTCACACACCACTCTACTTGCTACCACCCTTGATGTATTTAGGAGTGCAGCTATACTAAAGAAGTTGGTACCCCTCCTATTACAAGCACGAGGCTACCATTCTCCCAGGGCTTGATAATGCACGGTAGGGAAAATTCCTCCTTCAATAGAAATTTATTGCATCTTACCGAGACTCCTCGGGTTACCAGCTACCGCTCAGCACCTCATCATGCTGCTCTCACTGCCGTGTATTTATGTGGCTACGCACGCTACCTCAGGTAAATTAGACCCGCCCAGCCTTCGGTCCTTGTAGGTAGCTTGTACTTCTATCATACAACACGGCAGCCATTTTAAAATGTCTATCGCTAGCTGTTAAGATGTGTTTAGGAGTGCAGCTATACTGAAAAAGTTGATACCCCTCCTACCAAGAGGCGATTCTTCAACCTCAAGGTTACCACACTCTCGGGGCTTGATGATACACGGGAGAAGAACTCCTCCCTCAACAAAAATTATTACAAATTTTTTTCGCATCTTACCGGGACTCCTCGAATTACCGGCTGCCGCTTAGCACCTCATCATATTCCTCTCACTCCTGTGTGTTTTTAGAGCTGTGCCTACTACCTCAGATTGATTAGACCTGCCCTGCCTTCGGTCCTCGTAGGTAGCTCGTTTCATTCAATACGGCGGCCATTTTAAAGTGTCTCTCACCGGCTACTAGGAACCCACTAGATTCTAATCTTAGGAGTTTACAGATTTCGAAATATGATGAGGTGCTAAGCGGCAGCCGGTAATTCGAGGAGTCCCGGTAAGATGCGGAAAAAATTTGTAATAATTTTTGTTGAGGGAGGAGTTCTTCTCCCGTGTATCATCAAGCCCCGAGAGTGTGGTAACCTTGAGGTTGAAGAATCGCCTCTTGGTAGGAGGAGTATCAACTTTTCAGTATAGCTGCACTCCTAAACACATCTTAACAGCTAGCGATAGACATTTTAAAATGGCTGCCGTGTTGTATGATAGAAGTACAAGCTACCTACAAGGACCGAAGGCTGGGCGGGTCTAATTTACCTGAGGTAGCGTGCGTAGCCACATAAATACACGGCAGTGAGAGCAGCATGATGAGGTGCTGAGCGGTAGCTGGTAACCCGAGGAGTCTCGGTAAGATGCAATAAATTTCTATTGAAGGAGGAATTTTCCCTACAGTGCATTATCAAGCCCTGGGAGAATGGTAGCCTCGTGCTTGTAATAGGAGGGGTACCAACTTCTTTAGTATAGCTGCACTCTAAATACATCAAGGGTGGTAGCAAGTAGAGTGTGTGTGAGGAAAGTGGTCACGGCAAACAGAGCAGGCAGCAGGGTGTCATACTCATCTGTCCTGTTTGCTACAGAGGCAACGTTCATTTCTCCATGGCCACTTGAGTTTAACATGGGCTCTAAAGAACCCGGGATAATACTTGATACATCTTATCTTTTCTCCCACACAGACTGACTGAGAGCAGTGACAGAGCCGGATGATGTGTCTGTGGACTAGTACACACACGCAGGGTTAGAAGCATTTTATGAGAGTGCAGGTATGCTGAAGATCGGCAACCTTTGGTAAATATATCAGATGTGGTGTCGACATTCCCCCACTAGTAGCACCAGAACTAATCGTTCCGGTTTCTGGTGTGCTATGTGTTACAGGAGTCTTTCTCTTGTTTTTAGTTTGATGCCTGTGCTGAGATATGGGTTGTTTTGAAATGTGTTGTATGTTTTCTGTTGTTTGTAGGTTTGACAAACAGAGGAAAGTGGTGCAGTGAGACGTGACCCTACCTGATGAAGTTGCGCAAAAATCTTTTACGGGCAATGAAACATGTTGGTTTTAATGGAGCAGACACACAGCAAAGAAATAAAGCAGTTTAGCTAGTGGTTGTCTAGCTCGGCTTTAGATTATAGGGTTCACGCATTGTGCACGAACACACACAGTCTTTGCACTTTTTCTTCTTTTTCCTCACTCTTTATGTTGTTGAAAAAGTTGGCAGTTGCTAATGATGAGAACCTGAGGATACAGGCGAGCATCAGTCTGTAAACTCCCATGGTGTTACTCCCGTGAGGCACTGCCTTCTTTGTTTCCCACTTTTACTTCCCTGTTCCACTTCCTTCGTGGTGATTCGTGAGGGGAGTACAATTTGTAGATACAGCACATGTGGTTCAAAAATAGTGATTTTAGACACTTGATGGCAGAAGGAGACATTGATCCACTGTTGTGACACACAAGATTCTGTGCCTGAGAAATATATGTGGACGTCCTTTAGGAGTCCAGATCACCAACAGAGCAGGTCCTTGATTGTATGAAAATTGCATATGTGATACCCTTGCCCATCTTACATCCTCCCAATGGGTGTAGCACTTAGCCCTATGTGATTTTTTTTCCATCATCGGCAAAGATCGTAAAGGGTCTTCAAACAAATCCAGCCTACCCAAGGCCATAGCCATGTCCCTAATCCCCCTCAGACTGGGAATCTCTAGACCTCAGGACACGGTTAAGTAATCCTCAATATCATTCTATTTAGGGGGAGGTACTCATAGATCCATACCCTTTCCCATAGCTTCAGTGGTCAGGTTCTTAAGATACCTTCAAGATGTAGAAGCTATAATTCCCTGTGACTAATAAAAGAGGCGGTGGGCAGTGGGAGAGCCAGTAAACTATGCATACATTTATTTTCCATGACCTGTAGGGGGGATGCCACCTGTATACCCCAGACCCCTGCCACATAGGTTTTTATACCAAGACATTTTGTACGGTAGATGGCCAGCATGTGGCTCAGCGATCTTTTTTACCTACTTTGTAGCAAATGAGAAAACGGCATTAACACTCTCTGCAGCTGGTAATTCCTGATTTCTAGCTGTGGCTGCCAAGATCCCCTGCAATTAAATTTTACCCCTAGGTAACTAAAATTAACCACATGCTTAACAGGAGTGGCATGGAGCTTGAAAGTTGGTTTCGAGTCCTTCATACATCCACAGGACATTACAAAGGACTTGTTGATGTTAATCCTCATATTGAGCCCCTCCATGAAGGATGCAAAAGCATCCAAGAGATGCCACAGTGCAACGGGTGTGCGGCCCATGATGACGGCATTGTCAGCGTATAGTAAGGCCGGTATTGGGCGCTTCCCAATCTGGGGCATGTCCCCACACCTTAATACTAACGTCCTCTCCAGATGATTGATATAGAGGGAAAATAGAAAAGGTGCACAGACACACCCTTGCCTAACACCCCTGTGCTCCCTAAGTGTCTCGGAGCACTCACCCCCCAGCCCGAACCTTACTACAGCAATAGAGTCACAGTACTTTTCTCTGATGGTACTAATAATGGATCTGTCAATGCCCAGGTCTTCCATTATGTCCCACAATTCAGTGGGGAAACATGATTGAAGGCACTGGGCAGATCCATGAAACTCAAGTGCAGTGCCCCATGTGTATTTCCCCTGGAAAAGGCAGATTAACACATTGATCTTCCATCCCCATCCCTCTCCTGAACCCGTACTGGATGTCCGTTAAGGTACCACTATCCTCCGCCCTAGCCTCCAGGTGGGAGAGTAAAACACGACCCAACACCTTCACAGTGGAGTCGTGGAGAGAGATCGGGCGATAGCAGCTAGGGTCCTCTTGATTCCCTTTTTAAAAAGATCAGGACAAATAGTAAGTTAGACCATGATGGAATCTTAGTGGAAGAGCTGATAACTCTTAAACATTAGTTACCAAAGGAGCCCACGGATCTAGATTACTTTTATATAGGTCTAAAGGGACCCGGTCTGAACCGGTGGCTTTTGAGCTGGGACTGGACCTAATGGTGATCTCTTTCAATGAAGGACAATACTTGGGGAGGAAACTGTCCTTTGCTGATATAGGAGGACCACCGTCACTGCCTATTTCATCACTAATGGAATAGACTTCCCCACTCGTAGCCAGATATGGCAGATTCAGTCTTAGAATCTACACGATTAAGGAATGGTTGGTTAATGATGGTCCAAAAGCCCTTCTGATCATTCTGAGAGCATGCTTCCTGGAGATCTTCCCAGGATTTAATCTGAGGGCATTTTTCCTTGCTTTGATCAGCATTTTATAGGTCTTCCTACAATGTGTGACCGCAAGAGCAGACTTCGGTTGCTTTTGAAGAGAGGCCATTAGCTCTTTATGAGACCTAAAGCATGCTGCGTCAAACCATCCCCATTTTTTAACAGGGCCCGTACGGGTCACTGTATATAGTGCCCCTGACACTGCCTCCGAGAGAGTGATAAATGCTTGCTTTATACTAGCTTCATCGGCCTCAGCATCTAGGCAAGCCTCAAACAAAGTACGATTACCCTTAATCAATCGGGATATGATAGTTTCAGCGTTAACAAACTCCCACTTGAAGTGGGTACAATTTTTCCTTTGAGCAGCGATGCTGGTGATTCTCCTGGTGCAACACACCGGCTCCTGCCAGTTAGTGATATCTACAATAAGGCTTTGGAAAAAATGATCGCTCAAGGCAAGATTGTGTAATACCTGTTCTCCCGCCATTGCAGCTAGGTTGGTAGACAGTAAAATAAAATCAAGTCCGGAGCCCTCACCCTTACCCACAAAAATCCTTGGGAAGAAACCATTCATAGTGCTATATTCATTAGCGAAACACATATTAAATTTCATCAACAAGTAATTGACATTGTTCCCAAATACATCGTGAGAAAAGTGAAGTAAAGAATTCCCTTTGAAATCGGTTAGGTCAGACGCATCTTTGCACACTGGGAGGCAGAGATGGACATTAAAATCAGCCGCCCTCACATCAAACCCAGTTTGCTGACGCCTCTAGAGCTGAGTGAGTCCAAAACATGGTCTAATTTTGACAAGATACAACCTTTGTCTGCTGTTGGGATATTATTATAGATTTTAACAATGCCCAATTGGAAACCAGACACAAATTCCAGGCCAATGACCTGATAAAATGATGTATCAGCTACATAGAGAAAAGGTTTGGCATTGACCATGGCCGAGATGTAAATCGCCAGCCCCCCATGTTGGCCAGATGAGGAGGGAATAGCTGGTAAATTAAACATTTTAAATCCATTATTATGAACAGGCGACCCAGTCTGTGTTGCCGGAAGGCATAATATAATAAAAGAGCGCCACAAATGTGTCCATGTCTGGTTCTCAACTTTCCCTTTGATTCCAGCCACATTCCAAACCAAGGGAATTTAAGAGCATTGCCGGTTTTATTGGCATGGTCAAATGTTAAGTCGCATCCATTTGACAATGAAGTTGGTATGATATTGCCCTTTACTCGAGCCAGACTAATATCAGTTTCCTGGTTTGCCTGTATATTATCAGCGCTAGGGGCTTGCTGGGGAGGAAGTATTGTGGAAATACCACATTTAATTTCTGGTGCTGGAGCTTTATACAAGGGTGAGCAAGACCCAATTGGGGTGAGCAAGACCCAATTGGCATAAGTCACATTCCTTTAGGGTTGCTGGAAGAGGTACAATTACACACAAGAGGAGACATTCTACACTTCCCACCATGGCTTCACGTGCATGTAGGGAGTTGCAAGGCTTATATGACTTTCAGCCTGCCATACTTTGGAGATAACTTCTCTGTAATGTCCCTCTGTGTGCACACTTATAGCTGTCAAAGATGTAGTGTTTGGCAACAATGGACTAGGATTGCGAGGTGGAAGCACTGGTGACAGCTCAATCCTCAACATGAAGCATTTGTCCTTGAGCTGCCAAACAAGGTTAGCTAGAAATCCAAGTAGTGATAGTAATGTCTCTACCCCTTAAAGCTGGATTTTCACTGAACTCTTTTGACTCCAGATATGTGGTGGTAAGTGTCTGGTACTCGCCACTGACCCAAGCAGTTTCAGGATTGTGCTCCTGTTAAGGACATCATATTTGCCCGAGAGACAATGCGGAATGAACTCCATCTTATTCAATGGAAAGTTGAGTGTGTGTGCAAACTTCTGTTTTTCCGCTTCTGCTGCCTCAGTATTTTTTGCCCAGGTACTATATTCATCTAATGAAGTGCTTCCAAGAAAAGGTGAATGGACTGTTGGGACATTAGACCTTAGACAGTCTGTACGGGGGTGAAAGGACACAAAGGCAGTATTAGACATGGAGGGCTTATGAGCGGGCTCAGATATTACCACTGGTTTAATGAAGTTCCATTCGTGGATGGGGGCCAAGAGGTATAGGATCTTTACTCAACGTAATAGGCATGCTAAATCCAGCGATAGCAGTAGTAGAATTCTTGTAGCATATCTATTTTCAAAAAACATTGATCTAACTGCCACTAATTTTGTATTTGTAACTAACAAAGCTCCTGATGTACTTGTTGCAAACTTGTCCACTACTGTTGACAGCTTTCTAATCTTCTCATCATTCAGTAGCACTCCCATGGCTGGAATAATAGCACCAAAAATATCTCCCCCAGATTGTGTTCCTTCATTTATACTTCTAGTATGTCTGTGTGAAGGTGTCATTGTTCAAGTATTTAAACTATACATGTGATACAACTTAGGAAACAGGAAGCCTAAATAGCAAATACCCTGCCAGTCAGCTGGTAATTTGAAATATGCATCCTGTTCACTAATGAAAAAAACTCATAAACTCCAGGTATTGCTGGATCGCCACCCTGTAAAATCTATGTTCCTCCTGATAACTCAAACGTATGTTTACAGTCGCTTTTCCCCACATGTCTCTTTCTATTTTGAAATCTTCTCTTAAAAACACATACTGTCCCTTTTTGTCTTTTGTTCAGTCTTAACCTTGGATAAGTCATTTTCTTTCTAAAGTCATCTTCCTTTTTCCATGCATCCTTTAAAACATCTTCATTCACATTTTTACTATGTGCAATGTGTGCCCTTCTTTCTTCTAACATCATGATAATTGTCTTCTTTAATGGTCTCATAAAGAAAGTTACATTATTTTATAAGCCTTAACAGTGTAAATAGGAAGCTAAGTTGTAAACTAATGCCAAGCAGTGTCCATCTCTTTTGCTTGTGGGTGAAGTTCATGTTTTTCTGTAAAGGTACTTTCCAAAGGATCATGTCATAATTAGAGTAATAATATTCAAAGTGCTGTGTCCTATAAACTAAACCAAGCAATATGCTGCATGAAATTACATATGACAAGGAATGTGATGGCATGTAACATCCTCCTCAGCCGAGGAAGGCATGTGCGCACACACTTAACAATCCTTGGCATACATAGCAGGTGTATACTCTTGAACTAATCTAGAATAAACGTTAGTTGAATAATCTTCTTTCAAATGAGGCTTTCAACTTATTCACATTGTGCGAAAGTGTCATATTAGTAAATACAAATGAGTGCAAGAGACAGAAGTTTAGTATCTTTGTTTTATTGCACAAACAGTCTTTATTTTTTTTCTTTGGAATTCAGTTAGTTTTTTTGCGGCTTTATTTAGAACAATCTTCCTTAACCCTACTCCATGTTCTTCTACAATGTTAGCCCTACTCTTCTACTGCTACCTCGGGCCTAGGTAATCTTCTTCGCAACTTTTCAGTCTTTTTTTCAGTTTATTTGTACGGTTCATTCAATGAGTTTGTCAACAAATGAGTTTTTTGTTCTCAAAAGCCTTTTTGAACTTAAAAGTCAACAGTATCAATTCTCTGCTCCAGTCAAGCAAATCTGATATTGGCACATTTAAGACTTGGCTCACGTAGTAGGTCCATTCAGGTGCAGAATATCTTCAGCTAGGTACTCTTAATCTTTTGGATGTCCTTGGTACCTGATCACTTTCTGTGTCTCTTACCACACTCTGTTTCCTAAGTGATTGTTGGTGGTATTGATCCAATTGACACACTCGATTTCAACTTCTTTCGACCATAGATTCTTGGCCATTCAGCATTGAAAGTTCTTTCTGGTCTCGATATAGTGATTGTTCCTTCTCCTGGAAGTATCTCAACTGACACTTTTGCTGGAATATTCACTCCTCCTTTTACTTCAAGAGCTCCAATGCCACTCTGTGTGATATTCGGCAATTGGATAATTTCACCTGTCTGCGGTTCTTTATCCCTTTTTCCTTGCTGTTGTTCCACTTGCAGTATTTGTGCAATCTGGGTATGTGAAGCATTTACCCAGTTTTGAACTCTGGCACATTTAACAGCAGAGTTTCTGACTAAAATCAACTGGTATGGGGCCTTTCCACCTTGGCTCCATCCAGCACATTTTCACGTGTTTCTTAATGAGTACCTAGTCCCCTGGGTTGAAGTCGTGGTACTGCTCTTGATGCGGATTCACAGTGACCGCTTCAACCTGTAGAGAAACAGAAAGCACCACATCAGCCAATCCTTTGCAGTAATCGAGTGCCATGTAATCTATTATGTTAACAAGCGCATTTGCAGGTACAGTAGGCAGTCTCATTGCTCTGCCCATCAAAATCTCATAAGGTGATAAAAAAGTCTTCCTGTTAGGTGTACTACGAAGGCTCATAAACACCAAATGCAAAGCATCAGGCCATTTCAGTGAAGCTGATGCACAGACTTTTGCCAATCGAGACTATATGGTTCCATTCGGCTACTCTGCTATCCCAGAACCTTCTGATTGACAGTTACAATGCAGCTTCTGCACCACTTGTAACGCTGCACACAACACCTTAAGGTTCTCATTATTCAAATGAGTTCCTCGATCTGACTCCAGAGAAACAAGCATTCCATACCCCGGTACCAGTTCTCTACAGTGAGACTGTCATTTCTCCGCGTTGGGTAGGCTTCCACGCATCGGGCGAAAATGCACACTATAACCAGGATATATCTCAACCCATTACAAACAGGCATCTCGATAAAATCCATCTACATTCTGTTGAAAGGACCACCTGATCTCCCTATGTGACTCAATGTAACCCGTGTTCATTTCCCTACATTCATCTATTGGCATGTTACACAATGGTGACATAGATCCTCTGCAAGCAACATGAATCTGGGGTTAAACCAATACTGTTTAAAGGACCTAACCATACCATCCCTACCTAAATGTGTGGGACCATGGAAGTGTTGTGACATGGGAGATAACAAACTGTCTGGGAACACTGGTCTTCCATCTGCTGAAATCCAAATGTCATTTGCGTTTTTTCCACATCCTGCTCTGATCCAACCCTGCTGTTCTGCCTCAGTGGCAATTTCCTGCAAGCTCTTGAGTTCTTCCCATGTATCAGCTGTAGACATCAACATTGAAACGACAGCGTCTTCCTGAGATTCATTTGTGAATGTTCCATTAAATGTGCAGGCCACAATGGCACAATATTGTGCTACCTCTTCAGCATATCTATGGCCGACTGTAACATAACGATTGTCACTTCCGTGAGCTGCACATTTAATTAAAGCAATTTCAGTGGGGAGTTTACCGCATCCAATAATTTTCTTACATATTCACCTCTTCTAACTGGTGAATCAGATGATTTTATGAAACCTCTTTGTGACCAAAGTTGTGGGCAACACCAAAGCTATATTGACTTTCTGTAAATATTGTCACTCTCATTTGTGCTGTTACACTACAGGCTCTGGTAAGGGCAATCAATTCTGAAACTTGTGCTGAGGTTATATCTCAAAGCCAGGAAGCTTCAATAATGTTGATTGTGCAGATTGCATAAGCCGCTCTCAGGAAAACATCATTTGTTGTCTAGCATGAGCCATCCACAAACAGTACTTAATCGGGTCTTATTAAAGGCTCACCTTTTATGTCGGTGATTTTGACGCATAACAGGTACCTTGTGATAAAAGTGACGCATCCATAGTTTCTTATGGACTGAACTGTTTTGAACCTTTTAAAAGTGATTTAAAAGTGATATCTTTACTTGCGTATGTTGGATTTTTGCCATTTTGGTCTTATTTTATTCAGATAAATATTGGTTATTTTTCTAAACTAGTGTGGTGTCCTTTTGTAGTGTTTTCACTATGTTACTGTGTGTTTATGTGTAAATGCTTTACACATTGCCTCTGAGATAAGCCTGACTCCTTGTGCCAAGCTAGCAAGAGGGTGAGCAGGGGTTATCTTGGGTGTGTAACTCCCTTACCCTGACTAGAATAAGGGTCTCTACTTGGACAAGGTGCAAGCCACTGCCAACTAGAGACCCCCATTTCTAACAGCTAGGATTTAAAATCTGACACTGTTTTAATGTCATGTTGTCAGATGCAAGAATGTGCTGCTCATATAAAGTAAGACGGTAATTCGTCATGTATTGGGTTTTGATTCTGGTAGGCAAAATCTCCACTAAATGAGGAACCATAGCAGTTAAAGGATGTCCCATCACTATGATTTCACATCTCTTGAGGCTGAGACTCGCTGCAGCTTCTGATATCAGACAACCAGGCCACCCTGCGGCAACGGGATCAAGGGTAATTGAAAAGTATGCTACGGGCCTTCAAGCCCCACTGTGCATCTGTGTAAGCCTGAGAGAGCGCAACCCTCCCTCTCACTGCAAAACAAAGTAAATCTTTTGGTATAATCTGGTATTCCTAGTGCCTGTGCACGACAGAGACTTTCTCTCAGCTCTCGTAAAGCTTTCATGCATTTGTTGTTCCATGGAAGTGGATCAGGCACATCTTTGTGCGTCAGCTTTAATAAAGGTTTAGCCACAAGGGAAACGTTTGGTATCCACTGTCTACAGTAGCCAACCATTCCCAGAAACGTTCTGACTTCTTTCTGCGTTTTAGGAAGAGCCATTCTTAAAATTGCCTCCACTCTCTCTTGTGACACTTTTTCTCGTTTCCTTTTCAATGATTTGTCCCAGATATTGGACTTCTTTTTGGCAGTATTGCAATTTGCTCAGGGATACTTTATGTCCATTTTCAGGAAGATGATTTAAAAGTGCAGTCGTGTCTTGCTTACAGCTTTTTTTTGTTTCTGATGCCACAGTAGGTCATCAATATACTGAACAAGGACTGAGGTACGAGGCATTTGCAATGTTTCCAGATTTTTCTTTAATACCTGATTAAATACTACTGGACTTTCAGTATACCCTTGTGGAACTAGGCACCATGCCAAAACTCCCTCTTGAAACATGAATGAAAACAGAAACTGGCTGTCCTCATGTAAAGGAATCAAGAAGAAAGCCAGACAAAGGTCCGTGAAAGTGAACCATTCTGCTGTGCACGGAATCTGGTATAGTATGGTGGCTGGATTTGGTACCACAGGACAACATGGTGTTACAATGGCATACATTTTTCTCAAATCCTGAACTATTCTAAATTTACCATTTTGCTTCTGTAATCCCATAATCAGAGAGCTGCACGGACTCTCGATTATTTCTCTCAAAATCCGTTTCTGCAACATGTCTTCAAATATTGGTGTTATTCCTGCTATTATCTCATGGTGTCATTTGATAAAGTGGTGTTCTTGGATAAATTGCATCAGTCTTGACTGTGATACAGACTGGTTCTACACCTTTGATTAGTTCAATTTCTTTCCTTGTAGCATCCCATACTTCTGGATTCACAGTTTCTCTTAAATCAGAGGGAAGCTTACAGTTGTCAATGGGTAAAGTCCTATGGCATCTTGTTGCGTCAATTTAAATTCTACATCCTCATCTTGTGTTTAAAATTTAACTCCCTTAGGGGTACAATTAATTGTGCAATTTACCTTGCACAATAAATCACGTCCCAATAGGTTTACAGGACTCGAATCACACACAAAAAATTGGTAATTTTATTCAAATTTACCTATTTTTACAGGTACTTCACTGAAACAGGATTTGTAATCTGCTTGTTTGTAACTTCTACAACTTAGATCTTCTTTCCCGGAAGGGGTCGGTCTGGTACTTCCACCATTCTAACAGTGGAACAGGAACCAACGGTGTCAATAGGAAATTACACTTGGTGACCATTTACCTCACCTTCTACAAAGGTCCACTCTGGTCTACCTCTAAGACTGCGCCAGGTACGCAATCTGCCTCCCCCCTCAGGCACTGTCATTGAGAAAAATCTGTGTCGAAATTCTCACTCTCGATCATAGGGAATTGCTGATATGCATTCTGGCTCTGTGTCTGAAATGTTTTTCTGTTTATTCTGGGCATCTGGTTCATGTTCATTTTAGTATTACCCACATTTTGTTGAACTATATGGCTTGTGGGACTAGTATTGTTGGATTCTATGCCTGCATAGGTACTTGCACTTGTTGAACAGGAATATTCTGCATTTGAACATGATTCCCTCCTTGCATTTGATTATTAGCGTTCATTCTATCTGGATTAAGCCGACACTTGCACTTCAAATGCCCGATTTTGTTACAAAGATGACAAGGAGTCATTTTCTTCAACTTTGCATTGCAATTTCTACACCTGTACTTGGATCAATTGGAACTCCCCGACCTGTTCCCTGAATGCCAACCATACCTCCTTGAACCACTGGATGGTCAACGCCCTGCATCTCATTCTGGAAACCGGCCTTTTGCATTGCACTGACATTTCCTACAAAAGACTGGTTCTGAAAACCTATCTGTGCCAGCTTCGTCTGTGCTAGCATGAATTTACCTTTAGTCTCTTCTCTGCTTCATCTCTTGTTCATCACTACATTACTGTGCACAATGTAGGACCTCATCTAATGACTTTATTTGCCAACAAAGCACATTCAGCTGTATATACTGACTGACCTCTGGTCTCAAACCAAGCACAAACTGTGCAATAAAAAATCCCTTATCAGTGGGCTCAAGATGTATTTGACCTGTATGCTGCTGAAACGCCTTTAACAATCTTTCATAATACTCATGCACTGACTGTTCCACTTTCTGCTAAATTCTGTGCAATCACACATAATCCAAATCTTTTGGGAGGAACTCTGCCCTTCAGGAAAGTAATCACCTCATTGTATTTATCCATCACAGTAGGTGATGGTGCATTCATACCGGAATCCCTCAGTGGCTCTGCAACTGGCCAATGAACAGCAATTTTGCATTCAGCCGACAAATAATTTGGGACACCTATGTCAAAGAATGTATTCAAATCAATCCACAACACCTTTGAAATCTTAACAAATCTTTCAACCTGATTATACCATTGCATAAGACTTTCTATCAATTTTGGAAAATTGTTCATAAATGATGCAAGATCTCCTTTGCTCCAAAGCACATGAACATATCCTCCACCTGGTATTTCTCTTGATGGGTAAGCCGAAGCTCTTCCATCATCCGGAGGACCCAGTAGGTGACTTTCGTTTAACATTAGCTGCCTCTGCCTAACTCCTTTTCTTTTCATGTTTCCTTGCCCATTTGTTTTCTAATTTCTCAAACTCACTCCATCTGCAAATGCTCTTCACTAATTCAAAAATGTATACTCGCATTCCTGAAGAACGCATTGTCTCAATTGATTCATCATCCAAATATACCCTGAAACTTCTCTGCAATGAGAAGCTTTTTGAAAGATCAACTTCATATTTGATTGCCAATTCAGTTAGTTTGTCATGTACCTTTTCTGCTTTCCTGGTAATTTCTTTGCACAAATAAATCAAATCTTGGTCTTGGTATTGATTTATGTGTTCGAGAGCCAAACACCCTCTAATTATTTCCTCTAATTCTAATTTTAATTTTGGAACATTTAATGATCTCTCTCTCTTTCCGCCCTCTGACTAACTTCCAACCCTCCTGTGCATTCTGTACTGGCTCTGGCTTCATACTCAAACCATGAGGGAAAAATCCCATCCTCAAACAAATTTGTCTCACCCTGTGTCATTTGAGTAGTAAAGGCAAGTCTCCTTCCTTCCCCTAATGATTGAATAGTCTCTGGTGGTGTCCGTACAACAATCTGTGAATTCTGTTAAGTCGGAATAAACCCTGCCACTGGTGCTCCTCCTACAGCTTCTTGAGCTACTGTATTTGGGCAGTAGCGGCTGCTACTTAACGGTGGTGGGGGCGGGACGCAGGGACACGGGGGAGGATATGAAAAGAACAAAAAAATAGCTAACCTGTGTGCCACCGCCTCTTGGTCCTCTTCGCCCGCTTCCAGGACTCCAGGGCAGGAAGCAGGAACAGGAAGCACCCAGGCTTCCAGACACCCCTAGCCAATCACGATACTGCTGATAGCAGCATTGTGATTGGTCTGATCGCATGGTTTGCCGCTTAGGGAGGGACTGGGAGCCTGGGCATGTTCTCGCCCAGGCTGTAATACAGTCTAGGTGGAGAACATGCAAAGTGCGCATGATTGTTTGGTTGGCCCAAGACGGCTGGCCAAACCGTCATGCACACTTAAACAGTGCCACCACTCCTCCCCCTGTTCCTCTGACACAGGCCAGCCCCGCCCCACCCCTAACCAGCTGAGCAAGGACGAAAAATAATATGATAATAACAATGCGTTATTATCATTTTATTTTTATTTTTTCACCTGCTCGCAGAGCAGTAGGGCGATGCTCCTCCGCCTTAGCAGAGAAGCCGTCCCTTTATTTGGGGCACAATTAATTGGCGCATTCGGTATGCACATCTCTACAGGCTGTGCTGTGATTCCCTTATTAACGGGTACTGGTGCAGTCACAATGGAAGAAGAAACACTTGTAGGCATTACCGTCTGAACAGTCCCTACTTGGGCTGGTACATTATTTAATATCACTGGTTGAACAACAGACTGTCTCATAACAGCAGGCTGTCATTGCAGGCTGTTTTACTACCGGCTGTGCCACTACAGACTGAGCTACAACAGGCTGAGTCGTTGGCAATGGTCTAGAAATGTGATATACATTTGGATCGAAAGGGGCTGTAACCACTGTTACGTTATTGTTTGTCGTTCTATCAGTATCAGTCACATGACCCACATAAGGTGGTGGACGTGCAGCCAATAATTTGTCTAAATTGTCATCTCCTGAATCAGTATCAGTATCTGATTTTGTTACTTCCTTTATCTCTTTTTCCCCTTTGACTTTAGCCTTTTTGGTGTCTCAGGTTTTTCGAATTTCTCATTTTTCTCATTTATAATTGCAGGATATAATCTAGTTCCCGCCACTATTGCCTTTCTCCATTTCTGCTGGTTTTCATCCCATACAGCATCTGCATAATTTTTCACAGCTCAATTTGTTCATCTTTGGTATTTTTCTCTCTCTCTATCTTGAGACATTTTCTCCCAAGCACCTAAGGCTTCAAATTGTGTAGGCCTAGGATGTGGCTTCATATCACAAAGTGCCTCTCTCAATCGGTCAATAATTCTAAGTTCGATTGTCCCCCATCTTGGAAAACTCAATGCACCCTCTTTCTCAGTGATCATGCACCATTGACGAAGACATACACATGTGTGTAACCACCCTCAATCATCATACGGTAAGCAGGCGTACCCTCAGGAGGTGTCTCTTCACCTTCCCAAACAGCAATTGTCACATCACCACTCATTAAATCCTTGATGGCTTTGAAATTTTTCATGATTTGAAATTTAATTCAATAAATGGCGAAATATAAATCTTCAATGTTTTAATTCTGTTCCGTATACGTCAGACTTCAGTAAGCCCTTCTCCCAATCTCAGCATAACCTATGACTGGCGAATATGTCACACATGATGGGGGACAATAACGTATACCCCCATTTGTATATCTTCTTGTGCCCATTCTACATGACCGTATGACTAAGTATTACATACTTCCTGTGCCTGGGAACTGTATTTCATTCAGTGTGCCTTCTGATGTACAAAAAATGTTCACCTAATGCACAACATCCAGTGTCCCCAATGCATGCTATGTTTTGCGGTTGCCGGTAAGAGCATAGCTCTTTAAACAGCAGCCATTGGGCAATACACACCCGCTAGCGCTTACATTTCCAAATGCCAAGAGTATAATAAAAAGTGGCTTCCCACGTTGGGGCTCTATGTGAATTTTTCATGTTATTGGTTCTATCAGCACTAGCTAGGCATTGCACCAGGCCCACAGACCCAGAACCAACAATGCACAGCAACCTAAGCTCCAATAAGGTACATTACTTACATACACACACACACACACGCACCACACACCACACACACACACCACATGCATTACCAAGTGCTTCTGAGGTACATCACTAACGGTCCCCTGGTGCATTTCAGCCTGGGCTCCATTGGTGTATAGCACAGAGTGATCAGACTAGCCCAGGCAGTCCTGTTTTTAGGTCTCGCGCCTAGCGTTGCACTGCACAGCAGTGCTCGCGCAGCGCGAGACATTTTGTAGGGGAAAAACGGGGATTTAGCACTGACCTAGGAATCGCACACGCTCGTGCGTGTGCGATTCCTTTTGTGCTACCCCATTGGCCTTTTCGTGCGTCTTATTGTAAAAGACTGCACGCAATTGGCCAAAGGCGGGCGCATTGCTCCGCCCATGACCTATTGGTGTCTATTACGCGCTTGGTGCGCGTAATAGACACCAATAGGCCATGTGGTTTCAATTATCGTGCCCAGACACGGGCGCGATAATGGAAACCAGATGGCTCGCTGTGGCGCGCGCGCACAACTCGCAGGCGTGTTTTTTTTTTTTAACAAAAAGCGATCGCTTTCATTGCCGCTTGTTTTCATCTGTGGTAGGCGGAAGTAAATCAGCAAAATTTGCTGAATCATAGTCTATCCACTCATGTTTATTTATTTTATTTAGGCACTGGGACATTACATTCATGGGTTTTTTTTGGTTTAAGCACGGGGCCATTAAGCAATTTGCTCAGAATCACAGGTTATTCAGCGCCGCCGGGACTCAAACCTGGCTCCCCAGTAAGCGGTCTCTCGATTGTATACCCCATGTGCCCATTCTGAGTGCAAATTTAGAACTCATGTGACACTGTAGATGAAAGAAACGGCACAGGTTTGTGCACACAATCTCCTGATCCATATGTGCATAAGATGAGGGAGGGATGCAGGCAGAAACGGTGCTATCGGATTCAATCTGGATGTATAATACCAAAGTGCAGCACGGATAGTAGACGGGTGCTCTTTGTCTGAGATATGCGCTCCCCTGCGCCGCGTCGAGTATCCGGGCACAACGTAGACATGCCACTGGTAATCGTCCAGACTCTGCTGTGCTCTAGTAACAGAACCGATGTGTTGTACATCAGAGTGCTTCTATTAAGAACACTAGTGTGCAGTGAGTTGAGATAGTTATCAATGGCATGTCTCGTGTGCGCCTGGCAGTGAGGGCCGGGTCTGCACCACTGGCGTAGCAAGGGGGGGGCGGAGGGGGCGGTACGCCCCGGGCGGCACGAGAATTCGGGGCGGCAGGTAAATTTATCGCCCGCCCCCCCCCCCCCCCCCCCCGGCTCTTAGGCGCTCGGCGGCAAAAGGCAGGGACCGCCACGGGCGGCAGAGTGCCTAGCTACGCCACTGGTCTGCACCCTGCACTGCCCAGCGCTCTAAGAAAGCATAGCACGTCTCACTGTGAGCATAAAGCCTCTATGCCGCATGCTGCTGCTCATTGTGCAGCACAGAGTGAAGTACAGTCACAGAGTGGATATCATCACGGTATGCACACTACCAGCACTTTATACAAACACGAGATGTGTTTTTGAACCCCGTAGGATTCATCTAGTTTATTTTAGCCCGTCGCTGTGCCCTTCCAGACAAACGCAGAATTTCCCTGTTTGCAGAGAGGCCCCAACACGTGCGTCGCTTTCGTATCCAGCTCCCTTTTGAATAACAGCATCCACTACTTGCTCAGCGAATTCTGGATTTACAAACACGGTAACTTTAACAGCTGTCTTGTAGCATACATAACGTGTAAATAGAAATGTGTGATATGCAACATGCCAACGAATTGTAGGTTCTTATCAGCATCGCCAGAGCCTGGCATCAGCGTTTACAGGATTGTGTTTCCCTCCGCGTGTGCTGGCTCAAGATAAACCATGCCCACCACAGCGTGAAATATTTTGAAAGGTGTACACTTCTTTAAATAAGTCAGCCGCATACCTCCGTATAGTCTCCTTCTTTTGTGTGTAAAATGTCTTTCCCCTTAATTTAAACTTACAGTCAGTGACCACTTGTCTGTGCCTAAGAGATTTTTGCGCTCCTTGCTTGTAATAAAACAGTCACGATATTTCAGAGCTTTAATTCTAAAGTAAACGGTTGTAACCCTGAAATATTATTTGCTTCTCGTAATTTGTTCCTTGGATCTAATAATTTAACTAATCGAGTGCAAATGTTACGTATGGAAAAGGACACACTAAAGATAGATAAAGCAGAACAAACCATATAACCCCTGACCTCCATCTTACGGTTTTCCATTTTCACATGTTCATGGCTGCATAACTCAAGACTCTTTCAGTGTTGTTAGTGATGAGTCATAATAAATCTGTGCAATTATTTCAAATAAACCAGTGCTTGCATTTGTCTTCAGCTCCTAATCAGCTACTGCCAGGTAGGTGTTAGTTCAGACATTCGAGGGAGAAACTAACAAAGTCCCTTTTAGTGTAGCCATGTAAGTTACCTGTCATCGATCTTGGAGCTGACAAGTGTCAGGAAACCGGGCAAATGTGGATATATATTATGCGGAGAAATCAAGCAACACAAATAGTTGTTCAGTTTTACACCATACACATATTACGCGTGTGACCATGTTTTGCTAGCAATGCTGCACTTGTTTGTTTCGCATTTTACATAACCCAAATTTGGAATCAACTGGTTTTCTGATCCAGGCTGGTGACGTCGGGTGACAGTGTCACCAGTGCGTACGTACATTTCAATTTGCACCAGTGCTGCATGTCACATATTATAATTCTAAAAGCACTGCATCTTTATGTCCCTCTCCCTTCACATGCTGAAGTTCGTTAGGTGTGGAGTCAAGGCAATCTGTTTAAGATTTCCTGACAGGAGGTATGAACAAATTTTGAACCTTACACCAACACTCCTTACATCAGCATTACCACAAACATTTCTGTTTTATTGTCTGGAATGCTTTAAAAGCAGTATGCTGGAACTGTCCGTATTCCTGCAATGGATCACATGGTGCACAGTGGAACATTAAAAGGCACAGGCAATTAGATCTGACATCCGTGGTCTGGTATTTCCCCAAATATTTTGCCTTCATGCTGCCTGTTTTGGTGAATTTGTTCTTTAGGACTGTGCACACTTTACCATTGCTAACCACTACTAAAGTGCTTGTGCTCTCTCCTTCAAACATGGTAACATTGCCTTACACCTAATTAGGAGATTTAATTTACTTGTAAGTCCCTAGAAAAGTGGTACTTCCTTTACTCATGGTTTGCAGTACTCATTGTGCCACCCACTAAAGTAGATATCACTCAGGCCTGCTACTGCAGCCTTTAGAGCAATTTTAACTGCCATTTCAACCTGGCAAAATAAACCCTTTGCCAGCCTTAAACCTGTCCTTTTTAATGCATATTAGTCACCCTAAGGTAGGCGCTATAGGCACATAGGGCATGATGCATAGTATTTAACAAGCATTTGCAATGCAATAGGTTTCACATTTGCGAGAGTTTGAGCTATTGGCACTGTAAATGACAATCACACACACTAGCCCTAGTTGTTAACTAGGGATGGGAACTAGAGGCACCGGGCCTAGGGACTAGCCAGCCTCCAATCTGACATGTAGACACAAATGGGGCTGTCCCTAGTTGGGATTCCTACAGGATTTCTAGAGATGCGTGTCCAGTGGGGGCATCTCACAAAAAGTGAAGGACTGGCCTCACACACCACCTGGTGTCATGCTTCATCATAGGCCGTCCTCGCCCTCTAAAAACTCAGTTTGATTGAGGGCGGGCATACACCTGGAGACAGGGATGCACTTCTAAACTAAGTGGTGGCCCGTGAATTTGTGAAAGGTGATCTAAAAACCATTATAGTTGCCAATAACTAATTTAATTAAAGGGACAACTGCATGGTATTAAAAGGAAGTGGGCGGTGATTTGGGAACTAATTATCCCATCACCGTGCTAAATATGGTCAACATGTTTCTGCTTAGGGTCCCCAGAGGGTACATAGCATTCGTCAGGACATATGTAAATGACAATGCCTTTTATTTGTGTTTTCAAACCTGCAAGTGGTGTGTAAACACACACTTTGTACTTATAGTGGTTGCTTATGAGACGCACGCTTTTCTGCCAGCCTTGATTCTCGTAAGCAAGGACTGTAAGTACAAAGTGTGTGTTTATACACCGCTTGCAGCTTTTCAAAACATATAAATAAAAAGCACTATCATTTACAATGCCAATAGCTCAAACTCTCGCAAATGCGAGACCTATTGCATTGCAAATGCTTGTTTTGGACTGTCTTGGCATCTCGACAGTACTTGTAAAAAGAAAATCAAGAATCATTTTTCGAGAGGGGCTAGGGTGAGCTCACATATTAATCACAGTGTTGTGTAGGCTCATGTTTCCACCAGCCTTCACTAGGGACAGAGTTCACTTGTGGAAAGAGTCTCATTTACGCAGTACAGACGATTTATTGAGGGATGAATCAGCATCTGTAGAGCTCCTCATCTAAGGCCATGGTCACAAGCCTTCCCTTTTTTCGGAAAAGAGGTCATGAATGTTTTTACTGTAGTCCTTCGACAACCATGGGTGGTGCCATAGTCCTATCTCTAGTCTACGTTTGTCTCTGTCCCCGTTTGTTTATTGTATGAAAATATGGTCACCCTAGCACAGCACTCTATGCTCTCCTGTTCAGCCACACTCTTTGTCTTTTGCTACACATGGCTCTGAGCTCAGTTTAGGTATATCCCCTGTGCCTCCTGCTTCAAATGGTTATTCATGACCTTTGGCCTTTGTGCAATGAATCCTGTATGTTTTTCGTCTGTTCGATTGAGTCTTTTATGCTTGATTATTGTGGAAACTGGTGCTGTAGGTGTTTAGGTCTGCGTGCGTGATCTATGTATGGCTAGGGCGCGTGCTCACAATATCCGCAAGCCAAACTGTGGTGTATTTGTGTTAATGGTGTTAATTGAACTGTGCTTGTTATTTAGAAGGGTTGGAATTGAGGCGTTTAATAGTATTTCTCGCCTGGACACCGGTGGAATAGCTGCTACGAGTTTCCTTCTTTGTGAACCTGTATGTATTTAAGGATTAAACTCGACTTAACAATTCCCTGCCTGTGTCATCTTTGGAAAGAAGTTACCACACAAACGTATTGGCTTTGTCAGGGCTTTTTTTAATGTGCTGTACATAAACATTTTAAGCTAATCGTTGGCGTATAATTCTAAATAAATGAGCGCATAGTCCATAACTACTAGCTTGTGGGTTTTGGGAAGAAGTTTGGTCATTTACATATAGTGCCAATATCAGCAACACTCCCCATCCCACATACAGCAATATTATTAGGAAATAAACCACACGACACCTTGTTTGTAGAGAAAATTGCTGCAGGTTTTTTTGCATACCAAATAAGCCAACATGGTGGGTTATCTTACGGGCGATCCAAGGGCAGGCAACCCCTCCGCCGCCTGCCCGCCTGATGAGCCAAATTACACCGTGGCCGTCGCCAATCGGTGCTTACCAATTTTGGGGGAGGGGCTAACCCCTCCCACAGGTGGACCGCCAGTCCACCCCTTACTCACGCCCTCGAAGGGCGGAGCGTTCAGGCAACCCCCGGTTGCTCAGGTCCACAACCGCCCGTAGGACTAACGGGGTGCCGTCGCTCCTCCAACGTACAACGCAAGGACCTCCCTGGGGATATTTGGCCTTTGCACCCTTGTTGTTACCCCTCTGTACCTTACAGCCTCTGGATCGCCCTGTAACTCCGCCTGCAACACAAACCAACAAGTTAGAACACCTCTCCCACCCCACCCTTGCACTTACGCCGGGTAAGCGGTAGGGAGGGAAACGGCATCAAGGGCAGCGGCAAAGAGGCCGCCAGGTGGGCGGGGAGAGGCACTTATACCTCATCCCCCGCCCACCCCCTACCGGAAGTGATGCTGCGCACGGACCCCTAGGAGGGTCCCACAATGCTAGACTGTCTCGTGTGCCCTCATGTGGCACTAAGGCGGCCGCCCTCTTATGAGGGTCCCCTTCGTCGACCACGGGCAGCCAACATAGTGCCAATATCAGCAACACTCCCCATCCCACATACAGCAATATTATTAGGAAATAAACCACACGACACCTTGTTTATGGAGAAAATTGCTGCAGGTTTATTTGCATACCAAATATGCCAACATGTTGGGTTATCTTACATGCGATCCAAGGGCAGGCAACCCCTCCGCCGCCTGCCCGCCTGATGAGCCAAATTACACCGTGGCCGTCGCCAATCGGTGCTTACCAATTTTGGGGGAGGGGCTAACCCCTCACACCGGTGGACGGCCAGTCCACCCCCTTACTCACACCCTCGAAGGGGCGGAGCGTTCCAGGCAACCCCGGTTGCTCAGGTCCACAACCGCCCGTAGGACTAACGGGGCGCCGTCGCTCCTCCAGGGTACAACGCGAGGACCTCCCTGGGGATATTTGGCCTTTGCACCCTTGTTGTGCTCCTGCAGAGGGTACCCCTCTGTACCTTACAGCCTCTGGATCACCCAGTAACTCCGCCACAGCTCTGGGTGTGGCCACCGTCACAACCAGGGCCCCCCACCAAGGTAGGCATCGTTACCTACATCCTGCTGATTCCAGGACCTCTCCCAGGTCCAGCAAAACACGTCCATGCCCACTCTGGACAAGTGCATCCCATCCTCTTCAAAACTCCCTGTGGACTTTAGCATGCAGCAGGCCATGCCTAATAAACCAAAACCCCCTCTGTTCAGTGAATCTGCGCCTGGCACTGTTTACTCTCCTGCGTGAGGTTTCCCTGGCCACCCCCTGACCGTGCCCCTCGCCAACTACCAGTGGGGTTATTTCTGGCCATCATAACACACAAGCCCACAATTTGTTGCTTAACTTACACCAGGACGGTTTCATTTCTGGCAGCAGTGCCCTCCTACCCAGGAAAGTCAACTCATTGCCTCCCAGGTGTATGACCAAATTGTTGGGAGGGGAGACACCCCCCCCCCTAGTCTGTGCCGCAGCTTCTACAGCAAGCTGTTCCCGCGCATGCCTGGGCCCCCCAACCAAATTATCTCAGTAGTGTGCCACAGCTTTTACAGCAAGCTGTTCCAGCGCATGCCTGGGCCCCCCCAAATTAACTCAGTGGTGGAAAACCCAGGCCTCCATTTCTTGAATTCCGCCCGTCGCGCCACTCACAGGACGCACGGAAGGCCTTTCTTCCTGGCAAAAGGAAGAAATGCTAGGTTGCTAAACACCCTCTGTTGAGCGCTGCACACCATTCCATACAACTAATCCAGCTTGCACATAATTTACCTAATAACACTGCACCCCAACAAACCTCAGGTGCCTCACAGGGGTGCCTATGGTATACTCAACATTCGCCTGTACATAAAACACTTAACCTGACTTCCGGCCCCTCCCCTGGGTGGCTGCGGATGGATGTACCTTTTAAATTGGTAAGGGGGGTGCTGACAGCATGAACCAGAGAGTACCCTCTCCAAAAGGGCGAAGGAGCCAGGTAGGAGGCGACCAGACCCCTGGGCCATACCTCTATCCCCCAGCATGATGCAACCAGAATACCCCTCAGCCGAGCCTGGTCGGATTTTGCCCTTCTCCCTACCCGTTGTAAGGGAGTACCCCCCCGGCCCGCATTCCTGGGCCATAAATTGGGACAGTAGTCCCCTTGTTAGCCGACCACTCCCAAGGATATTTTGCTTAACTGAAGCAACCTGTATCATGCAAAGCTTTTGGATCTGAGGACATGGAGTAAACCTATGTTCAATGTACCTGTACCCTTTTAACTATGAATGCAAAATGTGCTCTGATAGTAGTCTGTCTTTGTGATCCTAACCCTCTATTTCAGCACTATTCTGGTAACAGCATCCTTTTGGGAATGGCAAACTCACGCCCCAGCTGACTGAATAGAGCCTCTTCGTACTCGGTCAGATGACTCGACAGACACCTCAAACCCGCAGCGACAAGATGAGGCCTGCTAACCTGCCCCCCCTCTGTGGAAACAACCACCTGTGCAAGCTTCGGGAAAGCCTGCCACCCCGAAACCCTCTTTGGCACCCGGGGGTCATGCAGTCGCTCCTAGGCCTGAAACTAACCAGGTTAACATATGGTTGGTGTCGAAGGACCCATCCCTCGGCGCATGCTTGCAACCTGTCCCCTGCATCACCACAGTCCGTGAAAACGACTGCAGGGAGCATGCTAAGCAAGTCGTCCCCATTTGGTGGCCCAGGTCCCCACCCTCACATGAGTAGCCCAGGGCCAGACTCCTGCTGACGTATACCAGAATGCAGGCCTGTGTGTGGAAAAGCTACAATAGTGGAGCGAACAATCCAAGCCGTTTGCCTGCCCATTCTAAATATGGGAATGCCCAATGTCCAATAACTTGTAGCCTTTGCTCTTTGTGCTGTAGCCCTCCCTGCGCAAGTGGCATTTTCTTAAGAACCGGGTGATTGAACCCGTGGGCATGTTGGAGCTGAAGAGGGAGGTGCCAGGCTGAGAGAAACCCCACGGGGGGACCGTGACCGGGAGGTTGAACCCAGGCCCCCGCAGTGGACGCTGTAGTGGTTGGGCCAGCAGAACCCAGAAATAAGAGGTCCTGCTCGGCTGACAGAGTCCAATCCCAGTCTAACTACGGATAGATGCTGGATGATGTGTAGCCGACCGGCGCACCCACCCTGGTGTCGATTACCCAGCACCCAGGTTGGAAATAATGCTGGGATGCAGGAGAGGAAAATGTAGGTGGCTTTGCTACACTGTCAGCAAGAGTCCTATCACCAGTGTACCCCGCACCTAAGGGCACCTTGCACTACATGTGGACTGGTATCCCCTGTGTAAAGCTTTCTCCTGTGTTGTCCATTATGAGCTATGTTGGTTCATCCAGTCAACAAGCATTGAGGTAGACCCTAGTTGTGCCAACCCAAACCTGTCTTTGCGTGCTCCACACCCGCAGGTATCTTGGCTCTGGACGACAGGTGTCTGATACTGAACTAGGTGATATTAACACTGTCGACCTCGGGAAGATGAGGGGCTGGGTGGACCTACTTGGCGCTATATCCTGGCACTGTCTCACAGGCGTATCTTGCTACCCCCCCTTTGTTGGTACTCATCTTATCCACCCCAGGAGGATGAAATGCTGAGTGGACGGCACACTCGCTGATGGGATAGCCATAATATTAGCTGCCCCTATGTGCTTCCCATCTGCCCAATCTTCCTCACAGGGATGACTAGTGTGTGGGTTACTCTGCAGTGCTCTGCCCACACTCTTCCCGGCTGCTTAATTGCTAACAGTATGAGTGGCGGGTGACATAGATGGTGACATCCACTCGTCGAAGAATCATAACCTCGCACCACACACCTTATTATGAGTCTTCCGCGCTTAGTGTGCCACCGACTGATAAATAGCGGCTTCTGTCATTGGTTCGAGATCAGTACTACAATGCACCACTACACCTACAAGTCAGACTTATCGGGCGATAGTTGCAAAGACTAAGCGACAACCGAGGCTCTGCAAGCTGCAAATTGCTACTTCCTCGGGCTGGAGTAAAGGGATTCCCTCACCCTCTGGCCTGTGACGGACCCCAAACATAATTCCAACCGCTACGAGGACTGGACAAATACATAAAGGTGACGAGGCAACGCTTGAGCCACCTGCAATTCACGAATGGGGATGTGTATTGCCACAGTAAGATGTATTAGTTAATACTGGTGAGCCCAGGCCTGGTCAGGCGCCCTGTGTTTCCCCACTTGTGACCACCAGCCGCGTTACCCAAGGACACATACCCCTACCTGCCACCCTAGTCGTAAACTCATCCTTACTAGCAATAACAAAATGCCTTTGTGCTGTGTCCTAAACATATAAACGCCGAGTTCTGGCCCCTGATCAGAGTTGTGAATCCCCGTTGGCGGCAGTCACACTGATTTTGCATTATGACTAACGGATGCATATTCATACTAAATGCCTTGATGACAAATCACAAATTCTGCTTTAGATTACACATAGTGAAACCAATCGTCACTTTTCCTGCTATTGTTCGGTTTGGGGCCACTCAACGTGTCTCCAATTTACCGCACGGGAACCCCCATCGCTAAGCGGAGCCAGCCAGACGCCCGCTGGGGCCCTGTGCATGACCGAATCCATCAGCTCTCATGGGGCCTGAAGCGCCTGCCCCACGATCATCCCACGGCCGGATACGACCCCCCTCGGCCCCACGTACAACCACTGGACGTCTTCACGGTGGGGCCCGGCATTACCATATGGTTGGTAGTTGCATGAGGTGAAATAACTGTGGCTTTGTAGTGAGAGATGGTGGTGCACACCCTGCCGCCGGATCTCGCACACGGCTGGCGCGGGGGGGACATACGGGGACGGCATGACCACCAGTAAAGTGCCTGCGCAGACCGGGGCGCCGACAATCATGCCAGGCCCGATTTTCCCTGGTCATTGCAATTGCCACCCGGTACGGGAGGAACCCCGTATGAAAAATCACAGCCAGTGCAACGACCAAGGAGGCCCAGCCGGGAGGCAGGAGCCTCCGCCCTATCAACGCGTACGCCAGCTGCAGACAGCTCCTCTCAGAGATGGGGGTAAATGTAGCCCGACCGGGGAGAGGGTATCCCCAACTAATACATCCCGGGTAGTAAGCAGAGGGTGGAGCCGGCCTAAGTCCGCTTGTGTGGTTGCGACCAATGCACCACACGCCCAGCCAGTTCACAAACCGCCCTAAGCGCTATCTTTGAATGTACAAACGAGAAGTGCAAGCACTCTGAATGTTTATCATGGTTTCCGTTCGAAATATAAGAGAGGGTGTATAGAGATTTTCACTGGTGTGCCAGCTCTCCGGAAGCTGCTGTTGAGCTAGTGGTTGAGGATGCACTGGTTACGCTATGGCTGGTCACTGCGGCCTAACCGGAAGTGAGGGTTCCCCCTCAGCACAGCGCCAGAATTCTCCCGGGGACCCCACACAGCCGACTGCATGCCCAAACAGGCAAGGGGTCACTATTCTGACACGAACTTGCGCATCGCCTCACATGTGCCGTCTCTAAGCTCTTATAACTAGTGAATCAGGCTCTCTGCCCACTCGTGCATAGTGGCTGCTTTAAACGGAGGGGGTCCGCGGACGCAGTGCCGCGCCTGCCAGCCAGGTGCCATAACAGGTTTGAACAGACTCCTTTTCACAAAGATGTGTTAAACTTGAGGTTTAGTTTTGCCCTGTGCACCTGGTCCCCCTCCCCCCTTGCCCGACCAGCAACCCCTGCTTATCAAAATTCGCTCGTCGAGTCGGGCGAGACAGTGATGCAACGTTATGTACCGGCTAGCAAAATTGACCACATTGCTTTGTGCCCATCTTCGTGCCCCCCAGGTATGGAATATACCTCCACTGTCATCTACAAGGCCTCAACCACAATAATCGAGGGAGATTCACCAAAGGGATACTAGCAAACTGTAAAGTACTCAATGCTTCGTAAACATACATGGAAGAGCAGACTGCACGCACGAGTATGCATTACTATTGTGCCTTACGGTCTTTTAAAATAAGCCCCTGCACACAAAATGGGAGAGGGTTAGTGTAATGGGCACAGTTAAACAATGCTTTTATAAGGGACAAACACCTTGCTTACCCGGATTGAGGAGTAAGCACGCTGATGCCGTTCACGGGTGGGCCCGTGAATCCAACATTTTAACTCGCTTCCCCCCACTCCCGCCAGAGGACCAGCCCGACGGGCCCTGCAAACTTGTCCCCCCCCTTCCCCATACGGGATACACATGGCAGCCTGGAGCCGCTGTGATCCAGCGGTATACTAACAACAAATACTCCGCTACCATATACTCACCTGGGCCCATAAAACACACAATTGAGTAGACCGCTGGGGTTTAGTTTAAAATTTCATGTTTCTCAGGATTAGTTATTTCACTTTTCCCTAACTAACCTTTCACTGATCAAAAAGTTCTTTCCTCTGGTCGATGGACCATTAGTTGAACTAATTGATGGTGATAATTAACATAACTCTTAACTATTCTTTAATTTTAAAGTAAATAACCACAGACTCGGAAGTTTTAAAACTTTATCTAAATTAAATGCATGTGAACCATCTCAAAATTACAGTGCTTTCACCAACATTTCAAAAGAGAAAAATTCAATTTATTAGACTTCAAGCATATATTTTCGGACTCATACAATGACAAATGCACAGAAAAGGAGAGGATAGAGGGAAAAGAACATCTACAGATAACATGAAATTATAATTACCAAGAATGGTGTGAAGACCAAACCCCCTGGCCAAATGGCTGGTAAGGGCCCCCCTTGATAGATCAGGAGACAAAGACTTCAGGACAGGATTCAGGACAGGATAGTTGACCTCTCTAGTATACCGACGATTGCGTCGCACCCCTCTCTGACACTCTCTTCCTCCTCGAGATTCTTCCGCGATCTTCTGATCTAACCCAATTAAGTTAGGATAGAAAGTTCTGCTTCAGGTTCTGCATTCGATTCTTCATTAGTATCTCTCTCAGCAACAGCATCCCCAACTCCCAGATAGCATCCCGAGCTCTGCATCACTAACTAACTAAAGCTACCTCAATTATACCTTTCGTTCTTCATGTACCACCCACTAAAGTTTCAATATCATAAAAATACAAAATCTAATTGGTCAGGCAAGGGGGGGATGATCATCACACCATGCTTACATGTCACTTTATTCTGTTAAACCATTGTTCGCAAACCCATCCCCTTAATTTTTTATTCAAAACTTTATTCCCATCCACTACATGTATCCAATTTGAAACATTAATGACACTATGAAGAATAGGACATCTCATTGCTGAACTTTTCACCATCCGTTCCCAGGATATGGCACTCCAATTTGGCTTCTGTTCAAGTGTTCCGTCATTGACCTTCATGGCTTCATTCAATAAGCATGCGCAGGCATTGCGTCATTTCATCCAATAATAAAGTCAAAAGACAAATGTTACTTTTACAAAATAAATGGTCTCACTGTATACCTCCCACTTCTACTCTAATCCCCTTTACTTATTAATACTTTCCCGCATTAGCATTTAGTAAAATAGCTTGTTTTATTTCAGCTAAGCAGATGCCATGCGCGTGAGTCTTCAAGACTCCATTTTAATGCCTTCTGCACATGCGCTAGAATTTCCCTCCAAGCATTAATCTGTCATACTGCGTAGATGCAGTTGATGCATGCGCACAACAGTTTCCCCGTTTAAAGCTGTATTAGTCCGTTTTCATTATTTTCCGCATTAATATACACATAAGCAAGCTTCACTAACCCACGTGTTTCTGTGGTGCGTGTTATTATTCACAAGACATGGTTAGTAATTCGTTAATGAGTTAAACGAGAGGATTGCCTCCGAGCAAGTCTCTTCTTACGAGACCTTGCTCCATCAGCTGGGCCCCTCCGAGGCATCGGTACCGAGGCATCCCACCCCGTATTTTAGGTACGCTAAAAACAAAGCCTACGCTAGGGAGAGCTACACAAACTTAACTAGTTCCCCTTTCTTTACCACCCGTGTGGCTGGCACAGCACTCGGGTAGACCTGCAGGCCCAGGGACCCGTGACGATGCTGGAGACAATAACCACTGCAGGCACACAGCGGGGAGAGCACCGCAGGCTTACAGGGCAAGTCAGCTGCGGCAAGGTGACCGAAAGCACAGTGAGGCTGCCGAGCTCAGCAAGCGTGAGGGCCTATTGCCCACATCCTGTCTCTCCTGCTGAGGGGGGAAGCAAATAGATACCGCACACGATCCCCCCCCGGCGCAGCATGGACACGGCGTGTCCAGCGGAGACAAGGCAGACGCAAGACCAGGCTTCGTTAAACAGAGGCTCGAAATCGCGCGCCCCCTCCCCGTGCCGCCTGTTGCCACCAGGGCCTCCAGCTCAATCCAGACCGAGGTCCAGACCGCACACTCACCACGCCCCCAGCGGTCGCAGCCCCGCAGCGGCCATAGTGCTTCAATGTGAGTCCACCCCTTTGCGCACCAGCAGCCTCCGATGCAAGGGTAGAAGGCGGCTTATCCTGCCTCGAACTGGTAACTATCCCGTGCACACCCTCGTACCCTTGCCTTCCCATGCAGACACATACCCGGCTCTTCAATTCAGCCCCTCCCTTTAGCAACCAAATCACCGTTCTTTCCCCGGCCCCGAGTACAGAGACCCCTCACACGGCCAGACTGCCTCCACGGCACCCAGTCTCCCCCACCTGTCCCGGGCCAGCAAGACTCCTTGCCCATCTTCGGGCCGCTCCGCTCAACGGGAAGAATGGAGAGCGGCGGCTCCTGGAGTCCAGGAGCTGAATCCTACGTCAGCCGCCCCGAAGCTGCTCCCGCCGCCCGCCAGGCAATACACTCAGCGCTGCGCTCACAGCACAACCACCGTCCGGAATTCCTCCAGTCGACTACAATTCCCAAGGGTCAGTGCAAGCCCGAGCGGAAGTGCGGCAGGGACTGCTCGTCACCCACGGAAGGCTGCACAGCGTGTGTAGTACTAAGTAACACTATTCGTGATGGGTAGTTTGCTGTACTTGGTAGACAGGCGATGTTGTGGGTGCAGAAAAAGAACCTACCCCGTGCTTCTCTAGTCAAGAGCTATCGCAGGGTACGGCGGAACGGAATACACCTGCGCCCTATGAGGAAGAGAGTGTTGGACGAAATGCCCATGACGCACGGTGAACCTAGAGAATGTGGCTGGGCACCGCGCAACAATGCGAGCCATCAACGCTCGCTTAGGGTAGGACGGAAGCCGGACACTGGACCGGGGGAGCTGCATCACCCCTCCCCCCCCCAGCAGACACCAGTCCAAGGCAATGGCCGGGCGGTGCCGCTAATCTGCTCCTCCCCCCACCACGCGGTATGTGCTCCTGCCCCCACGCCGCTCTGAAGCGGGAGGAGAGGGGAGCCTGGCTATACTCACTGGCCCTCCCGCCCCCGGCGCGCCCTGGGCCGGCACGGGCCGGGTCCTGCCCAGGGCTGCGCGACATGGCCGAGTGGCCTAGGCCAGGGATGCTGGCCTGTGCCCACCGGGAGCTGCCCAACCCCCCCCCCCCCTCAAGGTGGATCGCAGCCTCGGCGATGGCCGGGCTAGACCGCCCAGCCTGGGGGACTGCCCCTGTAAGGGGAGGAAGGGGGGGGGGTGACTCACCGAGTAAACAGCTCCTGGGGGTATCAGCACACGTCCAAACGGTGTCAAGGGCAGCGGCAAAGAGGCCGCCAGGTGGGCGGGGAGAGGCACTTATACCTCATCCCCCGCCCACCCCCTACCGAAAGTGACGCTGCGCGTGGACCCCTAGGAGGGTCCCACAATGCTAGACTGTCTCGTGTGCCCTCATGTGGCACTAAGGCGGCCGCCCTCTTATGAGGGTCCCCTTCGTGGACCACGGGCAGCCAACATTTCCACACTTTATACCAGTGGTTCCCAAAGTGTGCGCCGCGGCACCCCGGTGCGCCGTGATGAGAAGCCAGGGGCGCCGCGCCGCCGCGCAGGATGTGGGTGCAGAAAAGAGAAGAGTGTAATACTTGAAGAAAGAAACCAATGACACACATGTAGATCTGTATATAATATTTTCTAAGAGAAGGTGATAACATATTTATGAACAAAACTAACGAGCACCGACTCCTTGTCAGTTCCAAGAAATACAGACTGGCAAGGCTGAGAAGCAGTTTTACACTGTCCTGAAATGGAAAGATGGCTTCAGGGTGAGTGCTGAAAAAGAAACTTAAAACTGCTTGCAGTACAGTTAGGTGAAAGCATCACGCTTTAATTTTTTCAGTGCTCGTTACTTGCACATATAAATGCGTGATTTTGTTTGAATTATTTCTAGACGTAGTAAATAAATTGGAGTTTCCTCTAAACACGTACTTTACGCTTGGCTCCGTGTTCTTCTACGGAAGTAATGACCTTCAGTTTAAATCATCATGGCACACAAAGTCTTTTCAAGAAGTGAATGTTAACACATCAACGTGACTGCATACTGTCTGCTGTTGGTTACATTATGTTTAATTTGCTGTGTTACCCATTTCTACCTTAGTATTTTTGTGAGGTCTCACACATTCACATTTCAAGTGTTAACTCAACAAATGTCTCCGAACATGAGTATGTGTGGGATATAGTTTTGATTTACTGCAAGCTGCAGTCCATGGGTGGAACAGCAATATGTGGGAGGGTTATGAAATGCAGCTCCTCATATCCACCACCTGTAGTACTATGTATATAGAACAAATGTGTGAACAACTACTCGCCTTTCATAAAGAGAACAGCAAATATTGCTCTGGCAGTCGTACCAATGTGTAAAATGTAGTCCTCGATGAATAGTACTCATTCATTTCTTGACATCATTTAAAGTGCCTCATAGCACAGCGTGACCCATGACAGTATATTGTCCCCTGTTAAAAAAAGCACCTAAATTATCACGTCATTAAGACGTTTTCGGGACTTTGTAAAAGCCCATTCCACCATAACTCTCTTGGTTGGATTTTATTTCTTAACTTATTTGGTATTTTATTTGATTGGTGTCATGGCTGTATTCAGCTTTGGATCAGGTGTCCCATCCCTTTTCCCAGTAATTAGCAACATTTGTTTGTCAGTCGCAATGATGAGGGCCACCCAAAATGCAACTGAAAACAATGGCATAGATTTATATGTTAAATCATTGAGGTCTGATTTAGTATTGTAATGATCATAATATTCATACGTGGGTTCCTCACAAGGGTGTGTTTGAATCATGTTGAATGGTGAATTTTAAAGGACATTGTGTCATAAAATGTGCTCCAATTTAGCTGGAATTAAAGAGCTCTGTACAAGGGACTTGACAGCTCTCCCCATAAATGTTATCCATAGGAGACCAGGGTTCTGTATCTCAGCTGTTGTAAGTCATTTGGAATTTTCCACATTGCATGGCATTTACTCTTTATTGTGAAGATAGATATCTAACTCCACAATCCCATTACTAGCCCAGAAACAACAAGTAGGATTTTTAAATTTTCATAATTCTCCAGGTAGCACATTTTGCAATTTATTTAAAGCCATGATAGCACACTTTTCTATTTTCCAAAATGCCATAGGCATCACTTTGATATTTCCATAGTTCTGTGCTAGTTCATTGCTAATTTTACACAAGATAAATGGGCTGTGCTGACAAAGAACATTCCTGGGCACACATCTCACACTGGGAAAAATCTGCACCTCTTTTGAAGGATGCCCTTACTTGTAGAACATTCAGACCTCCAAGCCAAAAAAGAGTCCCTAAATTTGAGAACATTCCACTCCAAAACCCCTCTGCTTACTGCACTATGAATTTAACTTTTTTCTTTTTTTCTTCTAACCAAAGGAATGGGAATGAAAGCTCTTGACTTAAGGATCCCAAATGAGATCCTCCAGTCGAGTGCTGTTTAGTGGTGATTGCCCTTGCTAAGAACTGCTTGTGAAATTAAAGATTTGTTAAGAACAGAAAACAAACAAGTGTTACAGCAGATTTAGCAACGTTAAGAACTGCTAGGTAATGTAACGTGCTACTTTTCCTGATCCCTATCGACTAACACTCCTGTCTCACTGCGCGGAAAGAGCCCGCCACGGGTGGTCCCTGCGGCGAATGGGGACCTCCAAACCTTCAGGGGACCCCCACCTCTTTAGAGCAGTGGCTTGATTCTTCATGTAGACCAGTGGTTCCCAAAGTGTGCGCCGCGGCACCCTGGTGCGTTGGTAAAAAAATGGTGGGGAGCCACGGCCAACTGCCAATTAGGTCAAGGGAGCCACGGGTCAAAAAAGTTTGGGAACCACTGCTTTATACCGTAGCAGTTTGTTCCTCGTTATGTACAGAGGCGCAACTAGAGCCAAATTTCGGGGGGGCTACCAAAAATGTCGGGGGGGGGGGCTGATTCTTCCAGCAATATGCAGAGTGGAGATGAAGGGACTCTCAGAAGAGGTGAAAACAGAACAAAGCCTCGTTAGCAAGTAAATGGTCTTTTAAAGACCTGTGAAGTACTCGGGTGCGGCTGTGTGTGTGCCCGGGAAGCTGTCTCAGCCGGGCTGACACACGCGGGGGCTGAAGCCCTTTGAGCCCAATGGGCGTTGCGCGCCTGGTTATGTACATTGTTCTTGTCTTGTGCCGTGCCCAAAGTTAGTTAGAAGACTATGCCAAAACATTCGTTTAACAAATTATCAGGTAGATGGCATAGCCAATGAATACTTAAATTACCTCGTTCCCCTCCAGAGTTTGCACATTTCTCGACAAATTGTGTTTTTTACGGTATTTTTTCAACTAAATTACTTGCTGCAATGCGAAACCTATTATATATCTATTATACTAGTACTGTCTGTAACCTAGCTCTGAAAGAAATTTCGTTTATCCTGCGAAATCTTTGATTCGTACTGCAAACATGCCCCTGGCCACAGGGAAACAGAAGACACTAATGACACCTTCAAAATATGCATTTTGGAGCTGTCCAGCGTTAGAAATATTGTTGTATATGCTTTTCTGAAAATCAGCTGCATCAGGGGGAACGCGTGCCTCAGCCAAATCCATGGTAGCGTGCGTACTGCAGGCAGCCAAAAAAGGAAAGCGCTTGTTAGTTATGCACCCTGGAGGCTGAAGCTTGGCCGGACTCTTACATTTCTGAATTCCAAACCTAACACTCATAGTCCAAACACCAGAAGGATGATCAGCCGCCAAAAATGTCCAGTGAGGGGGGAGGGGCAAAACTCGTGCTAGAAACACATTATAATTCCGTAGCAGGAGAGAATTTAATAAGGCGAGTTTATTACCCTATATTAGAACCGAATCGTAAGAGGGGACGGATGGCGAAAATAGATCCATTAGCAATTTCCCTAGTCAACTGTATACACGTTACAGTTGATCTGTTTTCAGAACAAAAATCAGTACTTCTTGGGGTATTGATCAAGAAACACGACTATCCCAGTTGACTGCGAGTTGAACATGGTCATTTGCTTTAGATTGTCGAGAAAAAGCTGGATCCATAGACTCAGCAGCGGATAGCATCACGTTAAGTGAAGCAGCACACTTGAAAAAATGACACTGGAGATGTATCGTTTATTTTTCATTCTTAAAATAATTAGGTTTTTTTGTTCAGTAACTCCTTAACTAGTCCCTCACGTCCTTTCTTCCTTTCGCATGATTGGCATGATAGTCTTTCTTTAATCTCTAATTTTTTTTTGACAGGTCTGATATGGGCGTGGGTAATGAAAGAAGAACGAGAGGTGATTGGTTGGAGGCTAGCCGCGAGGATCAAATTGCTCGCATGCTAGAGAAGAAGGTGGAAGACGGTTATAAAAGTGCGCGAGTTGGCTGTCTGGCCCGGCTGACATCGGCAGAGATCCAGAGTGCTCGCGACGTTGCGCGTGGATGCAGCAGTTTAACTGTTGCGTAGCTTCGTAGATTTTGTGAAAGCCTCGGGCGCCTACTCCAGGTTCGCGGCGTACCGCACTGTTACTGCACCTGTCAGGCTGAGAGTGTATCTTGTAATACCCCAGAGTGAACAACTGGCCGACCGAGGATACCTTTGAGGATGACAGCCAAGGGTCCAGCAATTGGCATTGATCTGGGCACAACCTACTCATGTGTGGGCGTCTTCCAGCATGGCAAAGTGGAGATTATTGCCAATGACCAGGGCAACCGCACGACGCCCAGCTACGTAGCCTTCACAGACACCGAGCGGCTGATAGGCGACGCAGCAAAAAATCAAGTCGCTATGAACCCCACTAACACCATCTTCGATGCCAAGAGGCTGATCGGACGGCGCTTTGATGACGCCACCGTGCAGGCAGACATGAAACACTGGCCCTTCCAGGTGGTGAATGAGGGTAGCAAGCCGAAGGTGCGGGTGGAGTACAAAGGCGAGGTACGCACCTTCTTCCCGGAGGAGATTTCATCCATGGTGCTGACTAAGATGAAGGAAGTGGCCGAAGCTTACCTAGGGCAGACAGTGACCAACGCCGTAGTGACAGTTCCTGCCTACTTCAATGATTCGCAGCGCCAAGCCACCAAGGATGCTGGCACCATCTCTGGCCTGAATGTACTGCGGATCATCAATGAGCCCACAGCAGCGGCCATTGCCTACGGGCTGGACAAGAAGGGCACTGGCGGTGGTGAGAAGAATGTGCTCATCTTCGACTTGGGTGGGGGAACCTTTGATGTGTCAGTGCTCACCATTGATGATGGCATCTTTGAGGTAAAGTCCACCGCTGGAGACACACATCTGGGTGGTGAGGACTTTGACAATCGTATGGTTACTCACTTCATTGAGGAGTTCAAACGTAAGCATAAGCGTGACCTGGCACCCAACAAGCGAGCAATACGGCGTCTTCGCACTGCCTGCGAGCGTGCCAAACGTACACTGTCTTCCAGCACCCAGGCTAGCCTGGAGATTGACTCACTCTTTGAGGGCATTGATTTCTACACATCCATCACTCGTGCTCGTTTTGAAGAACTCAATGCTGACCTCTTTCGTGGCACTCTAGAGCCTGTGGAAAAGGCACTGCGTGATGCCAAACTTGACAAGGGCCAGATTCGAGAGATTGTGTTGGTCGGCGGCTCCACTCGGATTCCCAAGATACAGCGGCTTTTGCAGGATTTCTTCAATGGAAAAGAGCTCAATAAGAGCATCAATCCTGATGAAGCAGTAGCCTACGGTGCTGCTGTACAAGGTGCTATCCTGATTGGGGACAAGTCAGAGAATGTGCAGGACCTGCTACTGCTTGATGTTGCACCCCTTTCTCTGGGCATTGAAACAGCAGGTGGTGTGATGACCACTCTCATCAAGAGAAACACCACCATCCCCACCAAGCAGACCCAGATCTTCACCACCTACTCAGACAACCAGACTAGCGTGCTCGTACAGGTTTACGAGGGTGAGCGTTCCATGACCAAAGATAACAACATCTTGGGCAAGTTTGACTTAACTGGTATTCCTCCAGCCCCACGCGGAGTGCCACAGATCGAGGTAACATTTGACATTGATGCCAATGGGATCCTAAATGTATCAGCTGTGGACAAGAGCACCGGCAAAGAGAACAAGATCACTATCACCAACGACAAGGGCCGGCTGAGTAAGGATGATATTGAGCGCATGGTCAACGAAGCCGAGAGGTACAAGACAGAGGATGAGGCCAATCGTGAACGAGTTACAGCTAAGAATGCCCTGGAGTCTTACGCATACCATGTCAAGCAGACTATGGAGGATGAAAAGTTGCGCAACAAGTTGAGTGAGCAAGATAAGTCAAAGGTCCTCTCCAAGTGCCAGGAGGTGGTTAGCTGGCTGGACAAGAACCAGATGGCTGAGAAGGAGGAGTTTGAGCATAAGCAGAAAGAGCTGGAGCAGATTTGCAACCCAATCATCAGCAAGTTGTACCAAGGGGGCGGCCCACGCAGTGGCAGCACTGGAGATAGTGGGGGCCCCACCATCGAGGAGGTGGACTAGAAGCAGCCAATGCATCTTGCAAGCTCCATGCAGTTTTCTCTTCAACTCAGCTACACCCTGATCACTTCCTTCACTCAACTCCTTTTCCAAACTGACCTCCTAATTCTTGCAGTCTCCTGTTCCCCTCCCTGATCCTTGTAACCTGCTGTTACCCATCCTTCTGATCTTTTCTGTATGCTCTTCAGCTCGCCAGCTCCTTGATTTCTGCAGTGTGCTCTACACCATAACATAACCTTCTGAGCCCTTTACTCTGTTCGTCAGTTCACTGATCAGTCCTATGGTTTTAGCAGTCAGCCCTTCAACTCATCAGTCGCCAAACCCTATGGTTTGCACCTCATCACCCCTCTGACCTTTGCAGACTAATATGTATCTCACCTCTCTGACATCTTGCAGCATGCACTGGACCGACTCCTTGATCTCAGCAGCCTGCTATTCACCTCACCTACTTGCTGATCCCTGCAGTCAGCTCTTCACCTCATGGATCTCTGTAAAACCTGTGGTTTTGTACACCTGACTGTTTCCTGATCTTTGCAATCTAATTTCGTACCTCACTAAATTCCAGATCCCTGCAGTCTGTACCAGACCACCTCCCTGCTCTCATCAGTCTGCTCTTCACGTATCAGCCTCCTCATCTTTAAGGTCACTTCTTACCCTCAAAAACCGCCCAAAGCCTGCGGTCTACACATCACCACCCCATTTAACCTTGCATACTATACTGTACCTCACCTTGCTGACTTCTTGCAGTATGCACCAGACTGACTCCCTGATCTCAGCAGTGTGCTGTTCACCTTACTGATCTCCTCATTCGTGCAGTCAGCTCCTCACCTCACTGACCTTTTTAAACCCTGTGGTCTGATCCTCACCGTCTTCTAATGTTTGCACACTAATCTGCACCTCACTGCCTTCCATGAGCTTGCCCCAAACCAACCCCCTAATTTGAACAGTCTGCTACTCACTATCCCTCCATACTGACGCCTACAGTCTGCTCTTGACCTCATCAGTCCTTCATAACGCCATTCACCTCATCATTCCCAGTCCCTGCTCTAAACCCCGCAGCTTGGTCTTCAACTCACCGCCCCCAACAAAGCCTACGATTTGCACCTGAATGCCTCCTGATCATTTCAGGTTGATCTGCACCTCACAAACTTCCTGCATTATACACCAGATCACAACCTGCTCTCAAATGTATTCTTCACCTCACCACTGTATCCCTGTAGTCACTCTTCAGCAGTCGACCCACAAATATTGCAGGCAGCACCTTACCAGCTCCCTCATATTTGCATGCTAATCTGCACCTCACCGACTTCTGCAGTCTGCACCAGAAAGACCTCCTGATCTCAACATTCTGCTCCTTATTTAATCTACTCGACCCCGGTCCCCATCTTGTGGTTTGCACCTCACCAGTCCCCACATCTTTGCAGAGTAATCTGTACCTCACCCAGTTCCTCAAGTGTGCACCTCACTGCCCCTGATCTGCGCAGACTAGTTTTCACCCCACTCTCTTCCTGCTGTCCGCCACAGACTCACCCCTGATCCTGCAGTCTGCTCATTACCTTACTAACGTACTATCTCTATAGTCTGCGGTTCATTACATTGAGCCCCCAAACCTTGTGGTGTGCACCTCATTGACCCCTGAGATTTGCAGACCTTACACGCCTCTGATCCCTGTAGTCTGCACCAGCCGACTTCTGCGGTCTTGCCCTTACTGTCCCCCAATAAGCATACTCTAATTTCACTGCTTCTCTCTGTCGGTTCCTTTAGCCTCCAGGTCTCCAACACCCTGTTGCCTTAAGCTTTCAGTTCAACAAGGCACACCCTCTGGCCAGATATCCTGTTATTACCGAGTTACTTACGCTGTATGCACCAAAACACACTCGTTCTGCTCTACCTGTACGCTTTAGCATTGGATTCTAAGTTGTACACGCCCGAGTTTGGGGAGAATTGGGTTGCACTGTGGGGACCTTGGGTTGGTTAATGTATTTGTGCATATTTGTATTCAGAGTTATAGATTTTGCATGGATGAGACGTTTTCAATAGTTCTTACAGGTTTTTTTGTCCCTTGCAGCTTCTCATTTCATAGGAGTTTGGAAACTAGCTTTACACTTACGATAACTTTTACGTTTTATGATTGGTAACTAATAAAATATATTGGAATTTTTGTTGAGTTTACTTCAAAATGTTTAATTTGTAATCTTTTTTCTTTGGCGTTTACTGCATTTATTTAGGCTTTTGTTTCTTTTATTTCATGTTGTAATGGCAAAATTATTTTTCTTACATCACTATATTATAACTTATTAGATTGGCCTGCTGCTGGAATAAATGTTGTGGAGGGCCTGGGTGGTTCTGTCATGCTCTGCTTTTAAACGATTAAGCAATAAAATGCAGTAATAATACTATGTTTAGTTTCTAAGGAGTGGATAGTTTAATTTGGCTGCTTGCTTGTTCCTTTCAAACGTGTTTTTTTTTAATTGGTCTTTGTGTTTTCTGTTTTATAACAGTACACATATTGTATTCTCCAGTTAGATTTTTCTGCATTCGGTTACCGAGTCATACACCTTCAATCGTGATTATAAAGGTCAATACAGATATATCTATTTACAAAAGGCAGAGTAAAAAATGTGTAATTAAAAAATGTATGGCGCAAGCGATGTACACAAACTTGAGTCGTGTCACCATTCCCCTTTGATGTTCTCCATGTGCAGCAACTAGGTTGACACTATGTAAATACTTATGCATGCGTTCATGGCGCTATCTTTCACTTTTTTCTAGTTGCAGATACTTTTTTTTGGTAGAAGGTCTGTGTAGGATTGTTCCAGTGCTTCCTTTCTTATCACTGATAAGTTCACTGTTTTAATTAAAGGAGCCACCTAGCTTTTTTCTAGCTACAGATAAATAGATTAACAGGTTATCTAGCACATATTTCTAGCTACATATAATTACACTTTTATTATAGATAAAGAATTGTTATTGTTTTATTAAAGGTGCTATCTACCATCTTTTCCGTCGAGCTATTAAAGGAGCTATGTAGCGTTTTCATTCTAGCTACAAGTAAGTTATTTGTGTTCTTAAAATAGCTATCAGTTTTTTCTACTTACAGGCAATTGAATTGTTTCAGTGAAAGGGCTATCTAGTGCTTTCATTACGGCAAATAAATATATGATTTTATGAAAGGAGGTATGTAGTACTTTTATTGGTATGGGTACAAGCTACGTTTTTTTCTAGCAGCAACTATCGTAGCTGCAAGATTCTTACCGTTGAGATAAATTCAAATGTAATACTTACAAATACACTATATTCTGACTAAATGTCTTGATTACTTGATTAAATGGACAATGACGTAGTGTTGTCCATGTGGAGATTTGTGCAACAATTGCTCAAAGGGACCATGAAACACTTTTTTAGGTACATATTAGTATAGAGATTGGTAAAGGGACTGACTACCCACCCCTTTTTGCTTGAACAAAGAACACCAGGAAATGAAAGGCTCGACATAGCACTTTTTGCTAAAGAGACTCAATGTAACTCTCTTAAAGGGGCTGTGCCTCCCCTTTATTTTAGCTAGAGATAAGTTATGTGTTTTATTAAAGGAAGAACCAATGTTTTTATTTCAAGCTTACAATATGTATATTGTTTTACTTCCGAGTGCAGATAATTACATTGACTTTAAGGGGCTCTTTAGTGCTTTTATTTTCACTAAGGGTAAGTAGATGGATTTTATTAAGGTAGCTACTTGGTTTTTAATAGCTGCAGATTAATTGTTTTAGTAAATCGGAATATCTAATCCTTTTATTCTAGCCTGATTGATTTATTAAAGGAGCGATGCAGCACTTTTTTCTAGCTGCATATAAAAACATGGTTTTATCAAAGGGTACATCTAACACTTTCATTGTAACTTTAGGTAAGTACATTGGTTTATTAATAGGGTTGTCCAGCACATTTTCTAAGTCCAGCTAAATAAAGTGCTTTTGTAAAAAAGGCTATTTAGCAGTTTTTTTGCCAAGCTTCATATAGCTAGCTAGCAACTTCTTGCTTACAAAGGGTTATTGAGCTGTGTGCTCTTTTATATCATAAAGTGCCGATGGTGACTTTGCAGTTACTTTATTTATCCTGTATATAGGTACAAGTAGATTCCTTGATTAAAATAGATTACTTGATTGAAAGACAGTGGCGGCTGGTAAGTACAACTGAGAGGGGGCAGGGGGTGCGCACCCACACACACACACAAGCATACTATACCTGCCAGCTCACATGGTGCCACTGTGTGACACAGATATCGGCTCCCATCACGGTCTCCCCATTGAGGAGCTGATATCACACGGTAGCAGAGACTACTAGCTGAAAATCACTGTAAGTAGTGGTTTTCTATTTCGTTTTCCGAGGCTTTGAACTACTGACATCCATTAAGGGGCGTCGCCACCAGCCTCAGCAAGCTTTTTTTTGCAGGGGGGGTGGAGGAGCGGTTGGGGGCGGGTGGGGTTCAAAAGTACCTCATAGGTACTTCTCGCCACAAGGCCCCACCCCCTTCAATGCCCCGCCCCCTCCTCGCACGATGAGATTGTTCTTCAAGTTGGCTGGTTTGCACACGCACCCATGCATTCATATGCAGGACCGTGCACACACAGCCATTCGCAACACTTACAAATACACATACATACACATGCACCAAACAGTCAATAAAAAACAACACTTACCTGCTGCAGCTCTCAGGTAGAGAAGCCTCGGAGGTGCAGGCCAGACAATAGGGGGAGGCAGCAGTCCCTACCTCATCACAGAGGTGGATGGGGTCAGAGAGACTGCTGGCCCCACCCACCCTGTGACAAGGTGTCAGTGATAGACACTAGGCCCTGGGCACATCAGCGCTGAAAAACTGAAGCGCTCAGTACGAGGCTATCCCTGATGCGCTTCCCTCATCATGAGGAGGAGGGCTACGAGGTCCTTTTGCTGAACTGAGGAGGTCACGCCCACAGGAGCTGTGACATCCTCAGCCCACCAAAGTTCAGCTCAGGCAGCCAGGAGCCTGCTCATTTAGTGCATGTATAGCTACTGGATGCCTGATCTGAAAATAAAGAATGTCTGTCAGGCTGATCTTGCTCAACCTGACAGACACTCTTTTTGTCCAAAAAGAGAAGGGCATGGCCCCTCCACCCTTTAAGGATGGGCCCCCGGTGTTGAAAGGATCACTCAGTTTCTTTTCTAGGTGCAGATCCGTAAAGCAGTTGACTAAAGGGGCCATACAGCACTTTTCTAGATACAGAAAAGTGTAGTACTTGATGAAGGGACGAACCAGCCGTTTCTTCTGGGACACAGGGGAAAAATACTTGTCTAGTAATTTATTGCTGAAGAAATACAACATGCTTCATTTAAGGGGCTGTTTAGTGCCTTTATTCTAGCTACCTGATAAGTGCTTTGTTGTATTATAGAGGATATCTTGGACTGTTTTCTAGCTACAGGTAAGTGCTTTGTTTGAATTATGCTCTATCACTTTTTCTGCAACAGATAACTCAATTATTTTGTTAAAGGTGCTTCCTAGCATTTCTAGCACTTCTTTGTAAATAGAATAAATATAGTATTTGGGTACGAAAGGTTAGCTAGCATCTACATCTCCCTTGCAATCGAAAGTTTGCAAGTATTGCTGCAGGTTATTAAATTTTCTACACTCCATATGCCCTACCTCACACCTATTCACTAATTCTCTGTTCATTTCCCGCAATCCAGCCTCAACTGTGGAAGGGCAGTTTTATTATCAATCTAATTCCTGACTGTATTCTATAATTTGTAATTGAAACTCAGCCTGTGCAACTGCATGTCTTATGTCATTGCTATCCTATGCTCTATATGCACTTTTTCTGAGCTACCTCATCTCGATGCTTATTGCACTAAATTGTGTCATGTACTGCACCCACACAATTCTACCTCCTGTCGATTCGCTAATGCTTTGATTCAATCTCTGTAATCTAGCTTTAAATGAAGCAGGACATCATTAGTATTTTCTAATATCTGACTGCATTCTGTAATTGTATTTGTAAATTAGCCCGAGTAGCGGCTTGTTATATTTTATTTTATTTTATTTTTTATTGTTATTCCTATGTTCTATATGCACTCCTACTGATCTACCTCACCCAGCTGCTTTTTAGCACTAAACTGTCTCTTATATTGCAGCCGGAGCAACTGCAGGATATAATTACTAACAACATATTTGAAGGTTTGATAGCTCAATGTTATGCCATTTTAACCCTCTATGGCTTTGAATTGTATCTTTACTTACGACTCGACAAACCAATTCAATTCTCTGTCGCTAGCCCCCTTATCCCTTCCCTCTTCTCTCGTCCTGGCTTTTAACTGGTTCCTTCGCCCCCACATCCTCCCTCGCCACGTGGTTCTTTTTGCCTGCCTATTAAACAGTCTTGCTCTCCCCCCTTCGAACGTCGCCCCCACCGCACACCCTCATAACCTAGCCCTCCCGGAGGCTTACTTGAGTCCCTGGCTCTCCCCCTATTTCCCCCTGGTTCACCCCCTTCTTCCCGAGGCCCCCTGACCGTTCTTGAGGATCAACATGACTCCCCCAGTAATCCCCTCATTTCTCCGGATTCATCCATAACTAGACATGGCCCCAATTCTTGGACCATCCGTTACCCCCTAACCTCTCTAAAAATGCTAAGAAGAATTTTAAGCACAAATTATTAAAACGGCACCAAGAAACCTTATTCGTTGATAACTACCTTAGTCTCACCTCCAATATAAAAACTAACTACATCTTTTATTCCAAACGCCCCTCCAAATGGAAAAGTATCTTCCTCAACCACCTCCCCATCTCGAAATCATGCAAAATCCCATATGGCCTGAAACTGTCTACCACACCCTCCCCTGCTTTTCAAGGTGAAATTGACATCTCTATTTTCAAATCCGGTAATATCCTCATTCAAGCCTCTGAAAAACATCTCTCCACCTTTGAACACCACTACAACACCCTATCCTACCTTCTATCGAAATCTCCCTCCAATCCTCCAGCCTCCCAATCTCCGTCGGACCCCCTCCCTATCGCTCTCTTACTTCCACCCCTCCCTCGTCAACATCCCTTCCGCAATACATGTCTCTGAAGTCCTGACACACAATTTCCCTCTCACGTCAACCATTGTCCCCCCTGCCGATTCTACTTCTGCCCCCTCTGTCACTCAAACTCTCCCATCTCCTCTTGATTCGTCTTCACCTTACTCTAACTCGCCCATTTCTTCTTCTCCTTCCTCCCAACGCCTTAATCTCGATCTCCTTTCAGCCCAACTACCAACGCCAATTTCTCCTGCTCCTAACAATCGTACAGCCCCTTCTACCACTCAAACTCTCCCATCTCCTCCTGATTCGTTATCAACTTACTCTAACTCGCCCATTTCTTCTTCCCCTTCCTCCCAACTCCTTAATCTCGATATCCCTTCGACCCAACTACCAACTCCAATTTCTCCTGCTCCTAATAACCCTCTCCCCCCCAACCTAGACGTCTTTCAGCCTCACTCTCCCCACGCACCCTCACCTCCCCTGGACTCACAACGAGCTTCAGGGAACCTCCTTTCTCTCCGCCCTCCTCTCCCTTCATCCATCTTCAAGGTCAACCCTCCCCACCCTCCACCTGGGCTCCCACCCCGCCCCCACCCCAGACCGCCCGCCCAGCCTATCTCGGAACTCGATCCTCTCCCCCCTGACTTCCCAGCCCCCGTCCCTATCTCTCTTATTACACAGACACTCTTTAACATCGAACTACATCTCGCCAACCTGTCGTTTGAACTCACATCACTCAGGAACGACGTCAACTCCCTCTCTGCTCTTAACCTCCCCAAACAATCTATTTCCAGCCACCCTAACCAATCTATTTCCATGAGCTCTGACCAATTAAACACCTTATCCCAACAACAAAGGAAAACTTCCCCCCTCTGCAAGGATCTTGATAGTGCTTACCCCGCCTCAAGCCATCTCCCCTCTCCTGTTCTCTGTATCCCCAGTCGCTCTTCCCCCCTTATCTCCATGATTACGGACCCCCCGGTCCCCCTCGCAACCATCCCTGTGATCCTTGGAACCAACAGAATGCCTTCCTCCCCTGCCTCTCCCAGGCTGCCTCCGCAACGCACCACTATCCATACTATCCCCCCTCCCAAAACCAATCCTAAACCCCTTACCTGCATGCTGGTTAACTGCCGCTCTGCTGCATGTCATGCGATCGAAATTTCAGAAACTATTCTTCGTGAAAACATTGACATCGCCTTCTTAACTGAAACTTGGCTCAATGACCACTCTTCTTCCATTCTTGACCTGCTCTCTCCCCCTGGCTACTCCATCCTCAGGAAAGATAGACCTGGCAAAATCGGAGGTGGTCTTGCCATAATCTATAAAAATGAACTACAACTCTCACTTGTGCAGAGCTCTGCTCATTCTACTTTTGAATACCTCGGTGCAGAACTTCGAGTCCATGGTACCACACCTATTCGCCTTCACAACATCTACCACCCACCCACTGACTCTCTTCCCTTTGTAGAAGAACTGGCCGACCTTATCTCTCAATCCTCGCTTTCCAATTCTAAAAACCTCTTCCTCTGGGATTTTAACCTCCATTGGAACAAACAGGATGATCCTATGATTAACATCCTTATAGATCTACTTGATATTAATGACCTGAAACAACTCTGCCATGCGCCTACTCACTCAAAAGGAGCCACACTGGACGCTATCATTACTAGCCCCGATTTAGCCTCCCTTTCCTCCATCGTTCCCATCGACTGGTCTGATCATCACCTCATCCTTTTCACGATCTCGAACACTATGCTACCCCCTCCCCCCAAAACCCTCAAACAGAAGAAATTGACTAGAAACTTCCATCTTATACCCCCTGGCGAACTTGAGAATAAAGTCAAAGCGCAACTCCGACTACCGCCTCCTTCTCTAAATGCTAATGACCTCACCGAACACTTTAATAAATCCATCACAGATGTCCTTGACCAAATTGCTCCAGCCAAACTTAAACTTCAGAAAAACACCTCCTCCAAATCCTGGTTTAACACAGATCTCAACAATGAGAGGCGCGCACTTAGATCGACGGAACGCATTTGGAGACAAAACCCTTCGCCCACTAATCTCGCCCTACTCAGATCCGCCAGGTTCAATTACAAAAAACATATCCTTAATACCAAGGCTGCCTTCTTCCGCTCCCAACTAGACCGGGCCAAAAATAGACCCAGGGAACTATTCAGCTTGATTAAAAAACAAACCTCCACTGCCCCCCCCAAGATGACGGTCACTATTGAGAGATGTGAAGAAATTGCTAACTTCTTCTCTGAAAAAATCTCCAAAATGGACCACTCCTTCGCCCTTACACCCCTTCCTCATCGCCCTCAACCCCCCCAAGACTCTTCCTCCAGCTCTCCGACCCTCCTAACACTCCCACATGACCCCCTCATCTCTGCCTCTAGTCGTCTCTCTGCCTGAATCCGACCTCACCAAACTTGAAAATAAAAATAATGCTTCCTGGCTTCACTTCCATCCAGTTACTGAGCACGAAGTCCTCAGCGTCATTGCCAGACTTAAACCTTCCTCTCGCTCCAGAGACCCGCTCCCTGCCAACCATGTCCAAGATTTAAAACACATCATTGCCCCGTTCTGGACTTCTATCATCAACTCCTCCTTTGCCACGGGTTGTGTCCCGGTCTCCCTTCAGCTAGGACAAATCACTCCCATCCTCAAAAACTCTGCTGCTGACCCCAATGACCTTAATAATCTCCGACCAATCTCTAACCTTCCTCTCCTCTCTAAAGCCCTTGAAAAATGTGCACTGCTCCAACTAGACTCACACATCGACACATTCAATCTGTTGGACTCTTTTCAATCAGGCTTCAGAAAGGGATGTAGTACAGAAACGTCCATGCTCAATATAATTGACGACATTCATCACTCCCTTGACAAGGGCGAGTCCTCCCTTCTCATTCTCCTGGATCTCTCTTCAGCTTTTGATACTGTGAATCACTCTGTTACTCAACACTCTTAAAGATCGTTTTGGCCTCAACGGATCAGTGCTTAAATGGTTCTTCTCCTTCTTTCAACACAGAACCCAGCAAATCAAAATTCACGACTGCCTTTCTAAACCTATGCCTGTCTCACTGGGTGTCCCACAGGGCTCTATTCTCTCTCCCTCTCTTTTCAACCTCTTTATGGAACCCCTCACCCTTATTCTTAAGCATGCGGGAATCAAGTATCACCTATACGCTGATGACACTCAACTTTATCATAAGATTCAATCCCACGCTGACATACTACACCTCAATGACACCTTGACTAAGATCCAATCCTGGTTCCACTATAACCACCTCAAACTCAACCCTAAAAAAACTGAAATCATTCTTTTCTCCCCCAAAAACAGCCCGCTCCCTATCCAAGCCTGGATTTCTGACCTCACAGCGCTCAACTGCTCTCTCACCTTATCCAACTCAGTTAAATCCCTCGGAATTAACATCGACCAGAACCTCTCTCTCAACTCCCACATAAAAAACTCGGCCAAAGTGCTCTCTTCACTCTCTTTCACCTCAAGAAATTAAAACCCTTCATCCCGGCTGATGACTTTAGATCAGCTGTCCAATCACTGGTCCTGTCTAAAATAGACTATGGTAACGCCATTCTCTCTGGAACACCTAAAGTCCACCTAGCCCCAATCAAATCCGTTCTTAACCTTGCTGCTAGACTCATTACCGACCTCAAACGGTTCGATCACATCTCCCCTACCCTTAAAGCCCTCAACTGGCTCCCTATTGAAGGCAGATCTACCTACAAGACCGCCTGCATTACACACAAAGCCCTGCATCAACACTCCCCTCTGTACCTTGCAGACAAACTGCTCAAAGCGGGCTGCTCTCGAACACTGAGGAGCTCAAATTCTCTCGTTCTTGTCCCTCCTCTGTTAAACAAGAAATCTACTCAATCACGCTCCTTCTCTGGAAATGCGCCTACCATCTGGAACGCACTCCCTAAAGAACTTCGTTGCAACCCCTCCTACTTCAGCTTCAAAAAAGACCTCAAACTTCACCTTCTCGAAAAATTCTGGGGGCCTTAACCCCTTCCCTGGGCACATCCCGGCCCCCTACTGTTTTTGGATTCCCCCCTTCTGACCTCACGATACCCTTTCTCCAGCCCCTTCCCACCTCTCACTTTTCTTGCCCTCTATCTCTCTAATTCCTCTCTTAGGCCCTGCTTGATGTATTTGGTATTTCCCGACCCCCTCCCACAGCATCTCTACACTCTTACATCCTGCCCCCCGCTCTCTCTATCCCCCCTTGCTCCTCGAATACCTCTCTTCTCTTGACTTGCTGCTGATCATCTCAATTTGCTGTAATTCTGTTCCCTAAACTAAGTTTACATCTATTGTTTTAATTGGATTTGAATGCTACCTCATTGTATCTTGTTATTTCCATATTTACTCATGCAACCCTTGTAAAGCGCTCTGATACCCTTGGGTCCAGCCAGCGCTATATAAAACCTTTAAATAAATAAATAATAAATAAATATATCTAGCCACAGAGAGCTTGGTAAGAGCACTTGCTTGCATAGTGTTACCAAATGGAATGACCTTAAGTATATTTAAGTGCTGATGTTCAGGTTCATACTTTTTGTATACATGGATGTAAGGAATTTATTGATATTGTGTACCATTTAGTGAGTTTAACGTGATAAGTTGAAACACACGGTTTCCTAAGTATACCGTGATTAAAGGGATCATGCTGCGCCTTTTTTCTAGGTGCATATAGGTACAGCACTTAAAGCAGCTAGAAAGCAATTTTCTAAGTGCAGATAGTTGATCACTTACTGTTAACAGTGGCGGCCGGCATGGTTCGCGGATGGCCGGGCGGATGCCGGCGCACAAGGGGATGCGAGGGAGGGGGACGATAAAAAAAAAATAGTAAAAAAAACACTTACCTTGTCGTGCTGGTCCCGCGTCTCTGCTCCTGCTCTCCTCGTTGGACCGAGGCACAACGCTGCAATGTAGCTTTGTGATTGGTAAGCACTCAGGCTCCCCTGACCAATCACAACGCTGCAATGCAGCATTGTGATTGGGTTTGAGCGTCCTGGTTGGACGCTCAACCAGGGTATGGGGGCCTGGGCTTGTTCTCCATGCAGGAAGTAATGCAGCCTGCATGAAGAACGGGGAAAGTGTGCAAGACTGGTTTGGGCGGCCCGAGAAGGCCGACCAAACAGTCATGGCGCACTTAGGAGTGGGTAAACCACTCCTTCCCTGCCCTGCTCTGAGAGCAGAGCAGTCGCGCCTACCCGCAAAGCAGCAGGAAACATAAAATGATAACTCAAAGTTATTATCATTTTATGTTTCTTTTACTTTGCAGGGCACTACTTAAAAGCAGTGGGGCGACGCTTCTCTGCCATAGCGGAGGAGCCGCCCCTCGTTGTTAAGTTTAAGCAAGCATGTACAATTAAAAATAGCATATCTTATAAGATTCTTCTTTAGCAGCAATAAGAAAATTGTGCTGGTCTTCTCTCATTGAAGTATACAAAAAAATGCTGAATGGAATGCTTGAATTAATGACAGCCACTGGTAATTGATTTAGGCCGCATGCCAGTCCATAGTTGTTTTGCACTCCATGCCACCTCCCTTTGGACCCAACCATATGCAAATCAGTCTTGGCCCTACTGCAATAAGAGCAGTCCAGCCCGAACTGCCAGGACAGGTCCTTTCTGAACCGGAACGCAAGCAGCCCAAGACCAGTTTCGCCCTCTTCTCGCATGAGCTTTTTTGCCAAGAGGTTTGGTTGTGATTGTTGTGGAAAACACGTTTTGAATTATAACATTCTACAGAAAGTTCAAAACGGATTTAGAAGAATGTTTTTTAAACTGAAAAGATTGTTGGAACATTATAACATTTTAAACATATTTTATGTAAAAGCACCACACTGTTTGATCTTGCATATGTTATTGTGCGACATTTCTACATGTTCTAACCATCCTTTTTTTTTTATATAACCAGAAAGTGTTCCATTTTTGTTGACACTTGTCCTGCAAAAGTTCTTATAGAATAATGAAAAATCATACATGTGGCATCCATGTACTAAAACATAAATCTCCAGCAGTGGGCACATTGCCTAAAGGCAACCTTTCTGTTTAATACTTTAATTCTGTTTTGCTTTCATGTTTTATTTATAAAATTGAAATTGCGGTAAGTAAAATGGGAACATTCACCTACCTATAATAGTAGTTTTCAAATTGGTTGCCCCTCACAAGTTCAGAAGCGATGAATACCTCCAACAGTGCCATGTTTCTGCCACAAATGATGTTCACAAACTGAGCCTGAAGAGGGTCACTTTCTGGAGTTGAAAACGTTACCTGTAACGATAGGTGTTCATCATCTGCCCCAGCCCTGCCCGATGCTGTTTGATGCCTTACTCTAACACCTTGCTCCGGCATCAAATACTATTGCCTTTTGATATCAGAAATAAGTGTTTATGAAAAGGTGGCAAGGCTTCTTACTCCCACTTAAGGTTTTAAAATAAAATAGCATTTACTCTCATGTAATCTCGTTAGAATATTGCCAGAGAAGAAACGTGTAATATTTGTTAACTTGATTTTAGGTCCTGCATGAACCAAGACCTTTTGATTTTAGTAAAAAAAATACACACACTTACAATACAAGCAGTTCGGTCAGCCCTATTCATCCATTGGTCTGCTATAATGCCATTTACCTTTTGGTTCTGCTAGCCAAAGCATTCAGCCTGGGACGCAGGATCAGCCCACTTAAGCCATTGGCTTATCTGACTGTGAGTAATGGCACTCTGCAGCCCCATTAGTGTCAGGGTCTACTAGCCCAATGGGCACTTTTTCTTATTTATTTCTTTTTCATTATATTTTTTCCTTCACGAGGGCCTGGCAGCTCGCGCAACTCTCCCACTGGGGCACTCATGTGTCTTCATATGCATTACTTTTGTTAAAAAAACATTCAGGAATGGCCGTCAATGCGTGTGCAAGTATAGAGGGCTTATTTAATTTGTTTTTTAAAACCTTTATTACAAAAACGACTTCAATATGACAACCTGGGAATGCATGTGCATGTATTGGCGTCCACCTTTAAATGTTTTTTGTAATAAAGGTTTACTAAAGTTATTCGGAAACAAAACAAATATTGGCAAAGCCAAAATGTTGGCAGCTAACACAACCCATTGGCAGTGTTTGTTTGTCTTTAGCACCAAGCCATTTCAACACGGCCTCATTTGCTGGCCTTCTCCCTGATTGGACCTCTCATCAATGAAACTACAAGTGCTGCAAACAATTTTCGTTCTTAATTTCTTGACAAGTACCCCCGACATGGGTAACAAAAGGATACAATTGGCAAGGAGAGTAAATATTGTCCTACTGTGTGTAAAAGCAGAACACAATATTAGGAACTCGTCAAAAAAATTAAACGCTAAACCTCTAAAATAAGAAGGCTAACCGCCCAGAAATATTATATTGTTGGAGCTGCCTCACTACTGCAAAGTTAAAGGAGCACTATTACCCGAAGAGTTTTTAGAATGGAAAACAGACGCCCTTGAGGCCTAAAATCTAGGATGCACAAAAAATTAAATCATGTAAAAGGGAAGGGTTCCATTCCATCTATCACGGAGTCGGGTTTCTTCTTCGCTGGCATCTTTCAATCACATAAGTAGGTATTTTCAAAAATGTTCAACAATGATGGACGAATATTTCTCAGACGTATTCTTCAATCACAAGTAGAAACCTCTAAAAGCAGTTTACCAACTTTAATGCATTCTCCAACACCCTCAGTCTGAATCCTCATTTTCTGCTGACATCAGCTTGATGCTTTTCATGCTGACCTCCAGTGACCTGCTGACTTCAACCTGGCACACCTCACAATTATGAGCTGCTTCCAGCAGCTAACATACCTGCCAACTCATACGGTGCCACAGTGTGACACACATATCGGCTCCCATCACACGTCACCCATGAGGAGCCGATATCACACTGTGGCAGGGAAAACGAGCTGAAAACCACTGTAAATAGTGGTTTTCCAGCGCATTTTCGAGAGGTTTTGTACTGCCGACGTCCATTTAGGGGTGGGAAGCACCCCAAGTCATTGGCACCAGCCTCTTTAAGTTTTTTTTATGGGGGCGGGGGCTTGAGGGCAGGATGGGGTTCAAAAGTGCCTCCTAGGTACTTCTCGGCACGAGGCCCCCTCCCCTTCAAGACCCCGCCCAATCCTTACACTGTGAGATTGTTCTTCAAGTTGTCAGGTATGAGCTAACCATCCCGTCTCTTATGCAGTCACACTAATCTGGTGAGCAACACTACCTTCTCACGCAGTCACACTAATCTGGTGAGCAACACTACTCACTGTGTCTGTTGAAGCCACATACTCACTGCAACAGACACTCATCCGTTCACACATTTAGTTACTTTAACTCACATTAATTCAGTTACACTCACGCATGCACACACATAGTCCCTGAGTAAGTCACTCGCTCTTATTTTGTCACCAAGTCACACTTTTAGCCACAAACACCTACCTGTCTGTAATCCAAACATTTATTTAGACTCGGTTACATGCAATTGTTTAGTTACCACCTCTGTCACACATGTGCCGTGTTATCATAAGGAATTTGAGGGTACCGGGCAAAACATATTTTTGGGGCCCCCCTGTACAGAATACATTTGTATTTTTATTACGCATTTTAAGCCTGCATGATGCCAAACAACTCTAAATTATATGTTACATTTTAACAGTCACAGAAAAGTTGTAATATGTTGTGCCCCGTTTACCAAAAATCCTTAAAATGACACTGGTTTTGAGAGACAGATTTAGAGGTAACAGTAGACAGAGAGGGAGAAGTGTTCAGAAAAAGACATAGAATCGACAAAGGTCCCATAGAGATAAATTTCAGTTTCATGGGGGTTCCTTTGAAGGTGGGGAGCCTGGGCAATTAAAATGTCTCCGCACGAGTATGCACACATTCGGTCACAAACGTCGGCAACCTCGCAGCCGGTTAAGAATTGACAGCCTGGCAGACAGGCATTCATCGTCGCTCTGGTACATGCAAGGTGGGTTGGAAAGGTTTGCTGCTTCAATCAATCAATCACAGAATTTGTAAAGCGCACTACTTACCCGTGAGGGTCTCAAGGCGCTGGGGGAGAAAAAAAGGGGGGGGGTGCTGCTACTGGTCGAACAACCAGGTCTTGAGTAGCCTCCTGAAGGTCAGCAGGTCTTGGGTCTGTCGTAGGCTTAGTGGAAGGGTGTTCCAGGTCTTGGCGGCGAGGTGGGAGAAGGATCTGCCGCCGGTGGTGGTTCTTCGAATGCGAGGGACGGTGGCGAGGGAGAGGTCGGCGGAGCGGAGTTGGCGGTTGGGGATGTAGAAGAGGAGTCGTCTGTTGAGGTAGGCTGGGCCAGTCTTGTGGAGTGCCTTGTGTGCGTGGATGAGGAGTTTGAAGGAGATTCTCCTGTCGACGGGGAGCCAGTGCAGGTTCCTCAGGTGGGGGGTGATGTGGCTGTGGCGTGGAACATCGAGGATCAGGCGTGCGGAGGCGTTTTGTATGCGTTGCAGTCGCTTGATGAGCTTGGCCGGGGCTCCCGCGTAGAGGGCGTTCCCATAGTCGAGTCTGCTGCTGACGAGGGCCTGGGTGACTGTTCTTCTCGTGTCTGTTGGGATCCACCTGTAGATCTTGCGAAGCATGCGGAGGGTGTTGAAGCAGGAGGATGAGACTGCGTTGACTTGCTTGGCCATGGAGAGCGTTGAGTCGAGGATGACTCCCAGGTTGCGTGCGTGGTCGGTGGGTGTCGGGGCTGCTCCCAGCGTCGTTGGCCACCAGGAGTCGTCCCAGGCTGAGGGGTTGGAGCCGAGGATGAGAACCTCTGTCTTCTCCGTGTTCAGTTTTAGTCGGCTGATCTTCATCCATTCGGCGACGGCCTTCATCCCTTCATGGAGGTTGGATTTGGCGGCGAGGGGGTCCTTGGTGAGGGAGAGGATCAGTTGGGTGTCGTCGGCGTAGGAGATTATGTTGAGGTCGTGTTGTCTGGCGATGCGTGCGAGCGGGGCCATGTAGATGTTGAACAGTGTTGGGCTGAGGGACGATCCCTGGGGTACGCCGCAGATGATCTCGGAGGCTTCGGATCGGAATGGTGGGAGGCGGACTCTCTGGGTTCTGCCGGCGAGGAAGGAGGTGGCCCATTCCAGGGCCTTGTCTCGGATCCCTGCGTCGTGGAGGCGTGCGCGTAGAGTGCGGTGGCAGACAGTGTCGAAGGCGGCGGAGAGGTCCAGCAGGATGAGGGCTGCGGTCTCACCGTTGTCCAGCAGGATCCTGATGTCGTCGGTGGCGGCGATGAGGGCAGTCTCAGTGCTGTGGTTGCTGCGGAACCCCGATTGGGATGGGTCCAGGATGCTGTTTTCTTCGAGGTATCGGGTTAGCTGCTTGTTGACGATCTTCTCGATGACCTTGGCTGGGAACGGAAGCAGGGAGATGGGCCGGAAGTTCTTGAGGTCTCTCGGGTCCGCCTTGGGTTTTTTGAGTAGGGCGTTGATCTCTGCGTGTTTCCAGCTCTCTGGGAAGGTCGCGGTCTCGAAGGAGAGATTGATGATGTTGCACAGGTGGGGTGCGATGGAGCTGCTGGCTTTGTTGAAGATGTGGTGCGGGAAAGGGTCTGACGGGGAGCCGGAGTGTATTGTGCTCATGGTCTTGATGGTGTCCTCGATGTTCACGCTGGCCCAGGCTGGCAGGGGATCGTGGTCGATGGTGTGCGGCGGGTCTGGTGCATCGATCTTAGTTGGGGCTGTCTGGGTGTTGAAGCTGTCGTGGATGTCGGCGATCTTGCGGTGGAAGAAGGTGGCGAGGGAATCGCACAGGGGTTGCGACGGTGGGATGTCGTTGGTGTTGGAGCTGGGGTTGGAGAGTTCCTTCACGATGTTGAAAAGCTCCTTGCTGTTGTGTGCGTTGTTGTCGAGGCGGTCTTTGAAGGAGGTTCTCTTGGCGGACTTGATGAGGTGGTGGTGGTTACGGGTGGCGTCTTTGTGGGCTGCGTGGCTGTCCGGTGTCTTATCACTGTGCCATTTCTTCTCTAGTTTCCGGCAGGTGCGCTTGGAAGCTAGGAGTTCCGAGGTGAACCAGCTGGCTCTTTTGGTGGTGTCAGCGTAGGTGGGTTTTTTCAGCGGGGCGAGGGTGTTGGCACAGTCGTCCATCCATCTTCTGAGGTTGCAGGCAGCGTCGTCGGTGTTGGATGGGTCGGAGGGAGGGCTGAGAGCGAGGGTTGCCCGTAGTTGGTCTTCGGTGACTTTGCTCCAGCAGCGGCGTGGGATCTGTTGGGTGCGGTGGTGTGTGGTGGGTTTCTGGAAGGTGAAATGGATGCAGCGGTGGTCGGTCCAGAGGAGTTCCGTGGTGTGGCTGAAGGAGACGTGGGAGCTGGAGGAGAAGATGGGGTCGAGCGTGTGGCCGGCGGAATGGGTCGGTGTTGTGACGAGCTGGCTCAGACCGAGGTTGGCGAGGTTGTCGATCAGGGTGGTGGAATTGCTGTCGTTCTTGTTCTCCAGGTGAAAATTCAGGTCTCCGAGGAGGATGTAGTCGGTAGAGGTCAGGGCGTGCGTGCTGATGAAGTCGGCGATGGAGTCGCTGAACTGGGGTCGGGGCCCAGGGGGTCTGTAGACGAGGGTGCCTCTGAGGGTGGTGTTGGGGTCCGTGTGGATCTGGAAGTGCATGTGTTCGGCGTTGCTGAGAGTGTTGTCGGTGCTGGTCGAGACCCTGATGGTGTTCTTGTGGACGATGGCGATTCCTCCTCCTACTGCGTTGACGCGGTCTCTGCGGGTGATCTTATAGCCGTCTGGGATGGCTATGGCGATGTCGGGGGCGGAGGAGTCGTTCATCCAGGTCTCTGTCAGGAAGGCGACGTCTGGTGATGATGTGTCGAGCAGGTTCCAGAGCTCGACGGCGTGTTTGCGTGCGGAGCGGGTGTTCAGTAGGATGCATCGGAGGTGGTTGCGGTCCTTCTTGGCGGGTGCCTCGGTGGCTCTGAGGCTGGTGTAGCTGCAGTTCCGGCAGGTGAAGGGACCATGGGTGCGTTTCGGGGCGGCCTTGAAGCAGTTGTGCGTCCGTCCGGGGTTGAGAGCGTGGAGTGTGGTGGCATCGTAGCGGCGTCGGTCCTCGAGGCTGGTGCCGGGGGCGCACGGCCCAGGGGTTCTGGCGCTGGGCGCGGTCCAGGCACGGACGGGCGCAGACGGGCTTGCCTTAGGCGCGCCAGCGGCGCGGCCGCGCAGCGGCCGCCATATATGGGGAGGTGGGAGGGAGGAGCAGCTGGGAGGCAGGGGCAGCAAATGGGCAGTCAGGGGGGCGGGGACGCAGGGGACGCAGCGGCGGGATTGGAGAGAGGCAGCGAGGGGTACAGAAGGCAAGAAGGACACAGCAATGGGGGCAGCGAGGGTACAGAAGGAAAAAATGGACACAGTACAGTGGGGGCAGCGAGGGGAGCAGAGAAAAACGGGCACACAGCAATGGGGGCAGCGAGGGTACAGAAGGAAAAAATAGACGCAGTACAGTGGGGGCAGCGAGGGGAGCAGAGAAAAACGGGCACACAGCAATGGGGGCAGCGAGGGTACAGAAGGAAAAAATGGACGCAGTACAGTGGGGGCAGCGAGGGGAGCAGAGAAAAACGGGCACACAGCAATGGGGGCAGCGAGGGTACAGAAGGAAAAAATGGACGCAGTACAGTGGGGGCAGCGAGGGGAGCAGAGAAAAAAAACGGGCACACAGCAATGGGGGCAGCGAGGGTACAGAAGGAAAAAAGGACACAATACAGTGGGGGCAGTGAGGGAAAAAACAGACGAAAAACGGGCACCGAGGCCACAAGCAGAGGGCGAGCTTACCAGCAGCAGCAGCGGGCAGGACACCACAGGCGGAGCTGTGTGGCGGGGGAGCGACCTACCTGGTACGGTCAAGGGTCGCTCTCCTCACCGCGCAGCGGCCGCCATATATGGGGAGGTGGGAGGGAGGAGCAGCTGGGAGGCAGGGGCAGCGAATGGGCAGTCAGGGGGGCGGGGCCGCAGGGGACGCAGCGGCGGGATTGGAGAGAGGCAGCGAGGGGTACAGAAGGCAAGAAGGACACAGCAATGGGGGCAGCGAGGGTACAGAAGGAAAAAATGGACACAGTACAGTGGGGGCAGCGAGGGGAGCAGAGAAAAAACGGGCACACAGCAATGGGGGCAGCGAGGGTACAGAAGGAAAAAATGGACGCAGTACAGTGGGGGCAGCGAGGGGAGCAGAGAAAAAACGGGCACACAGCAATGGGGGCAGCGAGGGTACAGAAGGAAAAAATGGACGTAGTACAGTGGGGGCAGCGAGGGGAGCAGAGAAAAAAAAACGGGCACACAGCAATGGGGGCAGCGAGGGTACAGAAGGAAAAAAGGACACAATACAGTGGGGGCAGTGAGGGAAAAAACAGACGAAAAACGGGCACCGAGGCCACAAGCAGAGGGCGAGCTTACCAGCAGCAGCAGCGGGCAGGACACCACAGGCGGAGCTGTGTGGCGGGGGAGCGACCTACCTGGTAAGGTCAAGGGTCGCTCTCCTCACCGCGCAGCGGCCCGCCATATATGGGGAGGTGGGAGGGAGGAGCAGCTGGGAGGCAGGGGCAGCGAATGGGCAGTCAGGGGGCGGGGCCGCAGGGACGCAGCGGCGGGATTGGAGAGAGGCAGCGAGGGGTACAGAAGGCAAGAAGGACACAGCAATGGGGGCAGCGAGGGTACAGAAGGAAAAAATGGACACAGTACAGTGGGGGCAGCGAGGGGAGCAGAGAAAAACGGGCACACAGCAATGAGGGCAGCGAGGGTACAGAAGGAAAAAATGGACGCAGTACAGTGGGGGCAGCGAGGGGAGCAGAGAAAAACGGGCACACAGCAATGGGGGCAGCGAGGGTACAGAAGGAAAAAATGGACGCAGTACAGTGGGGGCAGCGAGGGGAGCAGAGAAAAAAACGGGCACACAGCAATGGGGGCAGCGAGGGTACAGAAGGAAAAAAGGACACAATACAGTGGGGGCAGTGAGGGAAAAACAGACGAAAAACGGGCACCGAGGCCACAAGCAGAGGGCGAGATTACCAGCAGCAGCAGCGGGCAGGACACCACAGGCGGAGCTGTGTGGCGGGGGAGCGACCTACCTGGTAAGGTCAAGGGTCGCTCTCCTCACCGCACAGCGGCCGCCATATATGGGGAGGTGGGAGGGAGGAGCAGCTGGGAGGCAGGGGCAGCGAATGGGCAGTTAGGGGCGGGGCCGCAGGGACGCAGCGGCGGGATTGGAGAGAGGCAGCGAGGGGTACAGAAGGCAAGAAGGACACAGCAATGGGGGCAGCGAGGGTACAGAAGGAAAAAATGGACACAGTACAGTGGGGGCAGCGAGGGGAGCAGAGAAAAAACGGGCACACAGCAATGGGGGCAGCGAGGGTACAGAAGGAAAAAATGGACGCAGTACAGTGGGGGCAGCGAGGGGAGCAGAGAAAAAAACGGGCACACAGCAATGGGGGCAGCGAGGGTACAGAAGGAAAAAATGGACGCAGTACAGTGGGGGCAGCGAGGGGAACAGAGAAAAAAAAACGGGCACACAGCAATGGGGGCAGCGAGGGTACAGAAGGAAAAAAGGAATAATGATATGGTGTCACCGTCGTTTGTCTTATCCCAGATACCATCCTTACACCATCTAGTAGTTCTTAATGTCTTTCAATCCCTGGCACAGTAACAACTGGCCTCACAGTAACCACCCCTTTACCTCCGACATCAATCTCTCCCTCACAATGGGGCTCACTGTGCCCACCTAACCAGAATCATTCACAGAAACATCTCAGTAACGCCACACAATAATCTTTACGGTGCTAGATATGGTGTTAGCCCTTGCACCATCTTGATCGTCTTAGACTTCTGGAGCCACTTCAAGACTATTCCTTGGCAAACTCCACCGCCCAGGGCTTGATTTTCACTTTTCCATGAGTGGATTTCCCTTCTGGTCTCTCATGCAATTTCCCTCTGCTCTCCTCTCACCCTGCAGCTATCTCTAGCCTTTTAACTTCCAGCAGCTCTGCACTCTGCTTTCTTTCCTCCTTGAGACGTCTCTCCTTTCGTTTTGCAGTCTTTGTTTTCATTCATTTCACATTCTTCCTTTTAGCTGGCTTTACAGCTTTCAATTTCCCTCTAATCTCACCACTACCCCTGCATCACCACTTCTTTCTACCTCTCCTGTAGCTCTGCCCACTCTTTCCCACCTTTCATCCTGCTGCCAGTGCTTAATTTGAGCCAGTGGGGCCCATCTGCACTCATTTTTGGGACCAGTACTTATCTTTCTGCATCAGACATTTAGGGAGAGCAAGAGAGGGAAAATCAAAATGGTAGAAGGAGAAAAAGAAAGATGGCAAGCCTGTCACAAAGGGAGAAAGCAGGAACATGAAAGAGCGAGATAAACGGGCAGGGAGTGTCTGGTAGTGGGTTAAAGAGGCATGAGGTTTATGGAGGACTACCCAGACTTGGTATTTGGCACTTCAACATTCAGTTGCACAGGCCATGCGCTTCTAAGCGGAGCTTTGGACACAAGCACTCATTCTTTTACAAGTTAAGAACTGCCTGCTACTACCCTTCTTTTATATTTCTAATCCTATCCAACTAAAACCCTCAATTCTCTCATCTGGCAGCTGTCCCTCTTCTGAAACGTTAGCTCTTTGCTAACCGTGCAGCTTTGGCACTCACCTTATCCAAGTTCTCCACCCTGCAGCTCTCCCTGACACATCGTCTGAAACTCCCGGTTTTCTTCCTATCTCATTTGCACAGGACCGGCTGAAGATAAGAAAGGGCCCATTTAAATTAATGTTCGGGGCCTCCCTCGTAATAGAGGTGGAAAACACAGCGAAGTAATAGGGACAGCCAATCCAAAGGCAAGGCTTGGCTCGAAGAGCCATAACACGAGCCATCAACATATTGGCAACAAACATGTAGGCCATGCTTGGCTCGAAAAGCCATGACATGAACCATCAACATATAGCCAACAAACATGTAGGCCATGCTTGGCTCGAAGAGCCATGACACGAGCCATCAACATATTGCCAACAAACATGTAGGCCATGCTTGGCTCGAAGAGCCATGACACGAGCCATCAACATATTGCCAACAAACATGTAGGCCATGCTTGGCTCGAAGAGCCATGACACGAGCCATCAACATATAGCCAACAAACATGTAGGCCATGCTTGGCTCGAAGAGCCACGACACGAGCCATCAACATATTGCCAACAAACATGTAGGCCATGCTTTCTCGAAGAGCCACGACACGAGCCATCAACATATAGCCAACAAACATGTAGGCCATGCTTGGCTCAAAGAGCCACGACACGAGCCATCAACATATTGTCAACAAACATGCAGGCCATGCTTGGCTCGAAGAGCTATGTCACGAGCCATCAACATAAAGCCAACAAACATGCAGGCCATGCTTGGCTCGAAGAGCCATAACACGAGCCATCAACATATTGTCAACAAACATGCAGGCCATGCTTGGCTCGAAGAGCTATGACACGAGCCAACAAACATGCAGGCCATGCTTGGCTCGAAGAGCCATAACATGAGTCATCCACATACTTGTCAATAAACATGCAACAATATAAAGAGACTTCAGAATTCCGGAAAGTGTTTTTCTCCTCTTTAAAGAACACTACATCACAAATGTCCTAGTGTTAGTTTCTGAATATGAACTTAGAAACATTCCTTCCCCCCCTCCCCATCCCCCAACGGCCTGACAACGATGCCACAGGTGATCCAAGCGAGTTGTTACACGTACTGTGTAAATGGGCGAAGTTATTATTACAGATGGCGCAACATAATAATCTATTAAACCATGTTCGAGAGAGGTTTTTGTGCAGCACACGCCCAAACCTGTGTCCGGGGGCTCTCAAATGTGAAGATAAAGTAATGAGGAGTCCCTGTGAAATAAAGCGATTGCCTAGGATCACACAGTTTGGTCAAGATGGATGTCGAGATTGATCCAATGTTTCCAGGTTTCACTTAGTGCACTAGCTGGGTATCTACTATTGCTCTCCCTGGTGTTAAATAAAATGTTAAAGCTCAGTCTTTAATTCTTCGAGGAGCTGTAAATACACTGTTTTAAATAAGTACGTTTTACCTGATAAATCAAATTGAAACAAGAAGTCTTTCTAGAAAACAAGCATTGGCATAGCCAATAGGTCTCGCCTTTGGGGCCTTATAAGTGTTTAGGCAGAGCTATTGACTTTGCCAATGTGTTTAAGCTGTGCTGTAGAGAAGTGTGGCTGCTGTGCAGCATGCTGAAAAGTTGTAATAAAAAAGTGCCAGAAGCATTTTTGTTACCTTATATATGACCAAAAAGGCATTATGTCCAACAGAACGACCATATTAAAAAATTTATGTACAATAAAAAATTTCCTCATTTTTCTTTTGTTCTTGCCATGCTGGCAACTTGTTTTTGCCTATTCCAATGGTTGTTTGTTAAAGTTTTTTTTTGAGGGGGCATAAACAATTGGAGGTTGAAGGTTGTGAACTAGTACCTGTATTATAACACTAGCAGCGGCCAGACGCTAGGGGAGAATCAACAGATGGCAGATTCCGAGAGCAGGCTGAGGTGGTGTTGAGTGATGTTGAGGTGGTAGTGGTAGTGGTGGTGGTGGTGGTGGTGGTGACTGGTGCTGAGACGATGCTGAGGTGATGCTGAATGATACTTAGGTCTTGCTGAGTGATGATGATGTGGTGGTGTACTAGTGCAAAGGCGATCCTGAGTGATACTGTTGTGGTTGTGCTGAGTGATGCTGTGGTGGTGCTGAGTGATGCTGTGGTGGTGCTGAGTGATGCTGTGGTGGTGCTGAGTGATGCTGTGGTGGTGGTGCTGAGTGATGCTGCGGTGCTGAGTGATGCTTTGGTGGTGCTGAGTGGTGCTGTGGTGGTGTGGTGGTGCTGAGTGGTGGTGTGGTGGTGCTGAGTGATGCTGTGGTGGTGCTGAGTGGTGGTGTGGTGGTGGTGCTGAGTGGTGGTGTGGTGGTACTGTGCTGGTGCTGAGTGATGATGTGGTGGTGCTGAGTGATGCTGTGGAGATGCTTAGTGATGCTGTGGTGGTGCGGAGTGGTGCTGTGGTGGTGCTGACCGATGCTGTGGTATTGCTGAGTGATGCTGTGGTGGTGCTGTGGTGGTGCTGAGTGGTGCTGTGGAGATGCTGAGTGATGCTGTGGTGGTGCGGAGTGGTGCTGTGGTGTTGCTGAGTGATGCTGTGGTGTTGCTGTGTTGGTGCTGAGTGATGCTGGGGTGGTGCTGTGGTGGTGCTGAGTGATGCTGTGGTGGTGCTGAGTGATGCTGTGGTGGTGCGGAGTGGTGCTGTGGTGGTGCTGACCGATGCTGTGGTGTTGCTGAGTGATGCTGTGGTGGTGCTGAGTGGTGGTGTGGTGGTGCTGTGGAGATGCTGAGTGATGCTGTGGTGGTGCGGAGTGGTGCTGTGGTGGTGCTGACTGATGCTGTGGTGTTGCTGAGTGATGCTGTGGTGGTGCTGTGTTGGTGCTGAGTGATGCTGGGGTGGTGCTGTGGTGGTGCTGAGTGATGCTGTGGTGGTGCTGAGTGGTGTGGTGGTGTGGTGGTGCTTAGTGATGCTGTTGTGCTTACTGATGCTGTGATGGTGCTGAGTGATGCTGTGGTGGTGCTGAGTGATGCTGTGGTGTTGCTGAGTGATGCTGTGGTGGTGCTGTGTTGGTGCTGAGTGATGCTGGGGTGGTGCTGAGTGATGCTGTGGTGGTGCTGTGGTGGTGCTGAGTGGTGCTGTGGTGGTGCTGAGTGGTGGTGCTGAGTGGTGGTGTGGTGGTGCTGAGTGGTGGTGTGGTGGTGCTGAGTGATGCTGTGGTGGTGCTGAGTGGTGGTGTGGTGCTGAGTGGTGGTGCTGAGTGGTGGTGTGGTGGTGCTGTGCTGGTGCTGAGTGATGATGTGGTGGCACTGTGGTGGTGCTGAGTGATGCTGTGGAGATGCTGAGTGATGCTGTGGTGGTGCGGAGTGGTGCTGTGGTGGTGCTGACCGATGCTGTGGTGTTGCTGAGTGATGCTGTGGCAGTGCTGAGTGGTGGTGTGGTGGTGCTGAGTGGTGCTGTGGAGATGCGGAGTGGTGCTGTGGTGGTGCTGACTGATGCTGTGGTGTTGCTGAGTGATGCTGTGGTGGTGCTGTGTTGGTGCTGAGTGATGCTGGGGTGGTGCTGTGGTGGTGCTGAGTGATGCTGTGATGGTGCTGAGTGATGCTGTGGTGGTGCGGAGTGGTGCTGTGGTGGTGCTGACTGATGCTGTGGTGTTGCTGAGTGATGCTGTGGTGGTGCTGTGTTGGTGCTGAGTGATGCTGGGGTGGTGCTGTGGTGGTGCTGAGTGATGCTGTGGTGGTGCTGAGTGGTGTGGTGGTGCTTAGTGATGCTGTTGTGCTTACTGATGCTGTGATGGTGCTGAGTGATGCTGTGGTGGTGCTGAGTGATGCTGTGGGGTTGCTGAGTGATGCTGTGGTGGTGCTGTGTTGGTGCTGAGTGATGCTGGGGTGGTGCTGAGTGATGCTGTGGTGGTGCTGAGTGATGCTGTGGTGGTGCTGAGTGGTGCTGAGTGGTGCTGTGGTGGTGCTGAGTGGTGCTGTGGTGGTGCTGAGTGGTGGTGTGGTGGTGCTGAGTGATGCTGTGGTGGTGCTGAGTGATGCTGTGGTGGTGCTGAGTGGTGCTGTGGCGGTGTGGTGGTGCTGAGTGGTGGTGTGGTCGTGCTGAGTGATGCTGTGGTGGTGCTGAGTGATGCTGTGGTGGTGCTGAGTGATGCTGTGGTGTTGCTGTGGTGTTGCTGTGGTGGTGCTGTGTTGGTGCTGAGTGATGCTGGGGTGGTGCTGAGTGATGCTGTGGTGGTGCTGTGGTGATGCTGAGTGGTGCTGTGGTGGTGCTGAGTGGTGGTGCTGAGTGGTGGTGTGGTGGTGCTGAGTGGTGGTGTGGTGGTGCTGAGTGATGCTGTGGTGGTGCTGAGTGGTGGTGTGGTGCTGAGTGGTGGTGCTGAGTGGTGGTGTGGTGGTGCTGTGCTGGTGCTGAGTGATGATGTGGTGGCACTGTGGTGGTGCTGAGTGATGCTGTGGAGATGCTGAGTGATGCTGTGGTGGTGCGGAGTGGTGCTGTGGTGGTGCTGACCGATGCTGTGGTGTTGCTGAGTGATGCTGTGGCAGTGCTGAGTGGTGGTGCTGAGTGGTGCTGTGGAGATGCGGAGTGGTGCTGTGGTGGTGCTGACTGATGCTGTGGTGTTGCTGAGTGATGCTGTGGTGGTGCTGTGTTGGTGCTGAGTGATGCTGGGGTGGTGCTGTGGTGGTGCTGAGTGATGCTGTGGTGGTGCTGAGTGATGCTGTGGTGGTGAGGAGTGGTGCTGTGGTGGTGCTGACTGATGCTGTGGTGTTGCTGAGTGATGCTGTGGTGGTGCTGTGTTGGTGCTGAGTGATGCTGGGGTGGTGCTGTGGTGGTGCTGAGTGATGCTGTGGTGGTGCTGAGTGGTGTGGTGGTGCTTAGTGATGCTGTTGTGCTTACTGATGCTGTGATGGTGCTGAGTGATGCTGTGGTGGTGCTGAGTGATGCTGTGGGGTTGCTGAGTGATGCTGTGGTGGTGCTGTGTTGGTGCTGAGTGATGCTGGGGTGGTGCTGAGTGATGCTGTGGTGGTGCTGAGTGATGCTGTGGTGGTGCTGAGTGGTGATGAGTGGTGCTGTGGTGGTGCTGAGTGGTGCTGTGGTGGTGCTGAGTGGTGGTGTGGTGGTGCTGAGTGATGCTGTGGTGGTGCTGAGTGATGCTGTGGTGGTGCTGAGTGGTGCTGTGGCGGTGTGGTGGTGCTGAGTGGTGGTGTGGTGGTGCTGAGTGATGCTGTGGTAGTGCTCAGTGATGTTGTGGTGGTGCTGAGTGATGCTGTGGTGGTGCTGAGTGATGCTGTGGTGTTGCTGAGTGATGCTGTGGTGGTGCTGTGTTGGTGCTGAGTGATGCTGGGGTGGTGCTGTGGTGGTGCTGAGTGATGCTGTGGTGGTGCTGAGTGGTGCTGAGTGATGCTGTGGTGGTACTGTGTTGGTGCTGAGTGATGTTGGGATGGTGCTGTGGTGGTGCTGAGTGGTGCTGGGGTGTTGCTGTGGTGGTGCTGAGTTGTGCTGCTGTGCTGGTGCTGAGTGATGATGTGGTGGCGCTGTGGTGATGCTGTGGAGATGCTGAGTGATGCTGTGGTGGTGCGGAGTGGTGCTGTGGTGGTGCTGACCGATGCTGTGGTATTGCTGAGTGATGCTGTGGTGGTGCTGAGTGGTGGTGTGGTGGTGCTGAGTGGTGGTGTGGAGATGCTGAGTGATGCTGTGGTGGTGCGGAGTGGTGCTGTGGTGTTGCTGACTGATGCTGTGGTGTTGCTGAGTGATGCTGTGGTGGTGCTGTGTTGGTGCTGAGTGATGCTGTGGTGGTGCTGTGGTGGTGCTGAGTGATGCTGTGGTGGTGCTGTTGTGGTGCTGACTGATGCTGTTGTGTTGCTGAGTGATGCTGTGGTGGTGCTGAGTGGTGGTGTGGTGGTGCTGAGTGGTGCTGTGGAGATGCTGAGTGATGCTGTTGTGGTTCGGAGTGGTGCTGTGGTGGTGCTGACTGATGCTGTGGTGTTGCTGAGTGATGCTGTGGTGGTGCTGAGTGATGCTGGGGTGGTGCTGTGGTGGTGCTGAGTGATGCTGTGGTGGTGCTGAGTGGTGTTGTGGTGGTGCTTAGTGATGCTGTTGTGCTTACTGATGCTGTGATGGTGCTGAGTGATGCTGTGGTGGTGCTGAGTGATGCTGTGTTGGTGCTGAGTGATGCTGTGGTATTGCTGAGTGATGCTGTGGTGGTGCTTTGTTGGTGCTGAGTGATGCTGGGGTGGTGCTGTGGTGGTGCTGAGTGATGCTGTGGTGGTGCTGAGTGATGCTGTGGTGGTGCTGAGTGATGCTGTGGTGGTACTGTGTTAGTGCTGAGTGATGCTGAGGTGGTGCTGTGGTGGTGCTGAGTGATGCTGGGGTGTTGCTGTGGTGGTGCTGTGGTGCTGCTGAGTGGTGCTGTGGTGGTGCTCTGTGGTGGTGCTGAGTGATGCTGTCGTGGTGCTGTGTTGGTGCTGAGTGATGCTGGGGTGGTGCTGTGTTGGTGCTGAGTGATGCTGTTGTGGTGCTGAGTGATGCTGTGGTGGTGCTGGGGTGTTGCTGTGGTGGTGCTGAGTGGTGCTGAGTTGGTGCTGAGTGATGCTGTGGTGGTGCAGAGTGATGCTGTGGTGGTGCTGAGTGATGCTGTGGTGGTGCTGAGTGATGCTGTGGTGGTACTGTGCTGGTGCTGAGTGATGCTGTGGTGGTGCTGTGGTGGTGCTGAGTGATGCAGTGGTGGTGTTGAGTGACGCTGTGGTGGTGCCGAGTGATGCTGTGGTGGTGCTGAGTGATGCTGTTGTGGTGCTGTGGTGTGCTGAGTGGTGGTGTGGTGGTGCTGAGTAATGCTGTGGTGGTGCTGAGTGATGCTGTGGTGGTGCTGTGGTGGTGCTAAGTGCTGCTGTGGAGATGCTGAGTGATGCTGTGGTGGTGCTGAGTGGTGGTGTGGTGGTGCTGAGTGGTGTTGTGGTGGTGCTGTGCTGGTGCTGAGTGATGCTGGGGTGGTGCTGTGGTGGTGCTGAGTGATACTGTGTAGATGCTGAGTGATGCTGTGGTGGTGCGGAGTGGTGCTGTGGTGGTGCTGACTGATGCTGTGGTGTTGCTGAGTGATGCTGTGGTGGTGCTGAGTGATGCTGTGGTGGTGCTGAGTTGTGGTGGTGCTGAGTGGTGCTGTGAGATGCTGAGTGGTGGTGCTGAGTGGTGCTGTGGTGGTGCTGAGTGGTGGTGTGGTGGTGCTGAGTGGTGCTGTGAGATGCTGTGGTGAAGAGAGAGAATGAGAGAGTGTGGAAATAGTGAAAGACAGAGAAAGTGTGTAAAAAAGTGGGGGGGATCAAGAGAGACTGAAGAACTAAATGCCGGAAAAAAATAGCCAATGTTGCCTTCACAGAGAATGAACTTTAAAAAAAAAAGTCAAAGAATGAGTAAGAATAAACTTTAAATTAAACAAAAAAAGCCAATGTGTCCTTGTCCGGCCCCTCCTGCTTGCTCAGCCGTAGAATTGAATAAACTTTAAATTAAACAAAAAAAGCTAATGTGTCCTTGTCCGGCCCCTCCTGCTTGCTCAGCCGTAGAATTGAATAAACTTTAAATTAAACAAAAAAAGCCAATGTGTCCTTGTCCGGCCCCTCCTGCTTGTTCAGCCGTAGAATTCTTTGATGAAAGCCAGATGACGCCTCGAGCAAGTGAGGTGAAAGCCACATGGCGCCTGGAGCGATGCGAGGAATGCGCGCGTTACTGTGCGCGTACTCGCATGCTCTAGGCCAGCCAAAAGTTGTGGTCGCATTTCTGCAAGCCCACTACAAAATGTCTCGCCCAGAACCAGCGCTGAAGCGCTGGCTTTCAGGGCGAGACCTAAAAACTACGTCCATGCGAGGCAGTGTACTCTGCAGTAATGTTGATATCATCTGCTTCCCCTCACACTAAACAAAGCTGATTTAAGGAGGTTTGAGAAGAACCTTAACACCTTCAGTGAAGGAAATTTCACTCATAATTAAAGCAAAGGTCGTGGAGAGTCCATGGCTTTGCAGTCTTCAATGACACAAGTGAAGTACAAAGCTGGTCTTCAGGCATACTTTCAAACAGAGCCCACACCATGTTGGCATTTTGCATTTTCTATTTTCTGCTTGGGGTGGGCCAGTGGTCCGGTGGGCTGGCCTAAAAAACTTGAATGTGCTGTGAAAGTGCTTGAAGAGGGACGTAATGGTACAGTAGTGATTTAAAAAAAAAATCTGTTTATCATTGTGTTTGTGCTTTAAACGAGTTTGTATTGTCTTACATTTAATGACATTGTATTGGTGTAATGGTTTTATAGATTTTAATCTAAAGAGACAAAATAAACTTGAAATTAGATAAGCTGTTTACTCATGGACCTGTGAAACGTGAAAGCTCTGTGTGCTTTTTTGAGAAATGTATTTTGTTTATTATTTTTTTTAAGTTTTATATAGCGTAAACATGACCCTTGTGGGTATCAGAGCGCTTTACAATTATTCATAGAGCAGAGGCAACTAGCATCAGTGATATCAAAGTCGATAAAACTACAGGATAAGGCAGCACCCAGATAAGGGAGGCTACGACACAACACAGGACCGTTAAATCGAAAATGATAACAAGGAGAGCAGTAGTCATGGGGGGTAAGTGACGTGTCAGGAAAGGTACGAATTGAGGATATCCAAGGATCTAGTGCAGAAATTTGTTCATAAGTAGTATTCTAACTTCTTTCTTGAACGATGCAGTTGAGGGATTTAGTCTGATTTCAGAGGGCAAGGCGTTCCAAATTCTCGGGGCGATCCCAGAGAAAGCTCAGTTGTAAGTTTTCTTTTTGAGGAATCTCTGAAGTTTCAGCTGTAAGGTGTTAAATCTTCTGGAGGATCTGCTGCCACCAGAAGGTTCAAGCTTCTGAGCGAGGTATCTCAGGGTATTGAAGTGATGGGCTTTATGGGTCATGCAGGCAATTTTTAGCTGAATTCTTGCTTCGTGAGGTAGCAAGTTGAGGGATTTTAAATCTGGGTTGATGTGGTTGTTCCTTTTTGATCCTGCAATAAGCCTTGCAGCAGAGTTGAGAGAGGCCTTTAGAGGTGCCGTTTTGGATCTGGGCAAGCCACAAAGGGTTGCACTTCCATAGTCCAACTTGGGAATCACCAGGCCTTGCACTGCAGACATTAAGTCATTGAGAGAGAGGAAGGATTTTAATTTTTTGAAAATATTAATTTAGAGGTTCACTCCTTTGGTGGCAGCACTGATGTGCTTTGGATGTTAAGGTTCTTGGTGAGAGTTACTCCTAGTGATCTCGCTGAATCTATAACTTGTGGCAAGCAGTTGAGGGCTGTTAGTTGTTTCAACTAATCTTCAATGACAGGTGACTGGTTTGGTGGGGCGATTAGGAGGAATTCGTTTTTTTGAGTATTAAGTATGAGGTGGTTGCATTCCAGCCAATTTTGGGTTTTCTGTAGAGTTAAGTCGAGGGCATTGAAGTCTTCAGTGGAGGAGACTTTCAGGTAAAGTTTGGTGTTGTCGGCATACATGTGGTAGTGGATGTTGGATGAACTCAGAATTTCCGTTAGAGGCTCCATGAACAAGTTAAAGACAGTGGGCGAGAGGGAGGAATCCTGTGGGACCCCTAGTGTGACCAGAGTGGTCTGAGATATGGAATGATTAACCTTAAATCTTTGAGTTCTGTTTTTGAAAAACAAGGTGAACCAGTTTAAGACAGATTCTGTTAGCCCCATTCTATGCCCCAAAAGGTCTAGTAGGTTGTCATGCTTAACCATGTAGAATGCCAAGGATTCGTCAAGTTGATTAGAAGGCAAGATTTGTTATTTTCCAGCATTCTAAGTGCATCTAAATACATTTGGTTTGTGAATAGTCCATTTGTTATTCACAATGTATTCATATTAAAGAGCCTGGCACTATGTAGAATCAAAGTTAAATATTTCAGAACAGAAGAAGCATATGTGCACAGAAGTATCCCATTGGTACACTTTTTATCCAGAGACTAACTGGCCTAATGCAATGGCTGGTAAGGTTATGATGTGCATAATCTAAAACTAGGCAAACATACATAACTGTGTCTTCCCCGTTTTTTATTGAATTTTATTGAAGTCAGAACCAGACAGTTCACACTCTTATACAGTACCAACAATTGCAACTGAGCATTTACATCTTCAGCATCAGCAATTACTGTATTAGTGTCATACGACAATGACAGAGATCAGAACAGTTGAAATGGAGGGGAGAGAGGAATAGGGACCAAACTCAACAAAAGAGGGGGGATAAATAGCCACTCAGCTGAATGGGGCAATTTTGTGACATTTGAGCTGGGTCTATCAGTCACATGCACAGATTCATTTGGCATTCCTTCATGGGCGTAGGAAGTGTGGGGGATGCGGGGGATATATCCCCCCCCCCCGATTTTGTAGTTGGGGGACACGGGGACGAGGGTGGGGGGGACGAGGGGACGAAAGATTTCCCCTCCCCATTGGCACATCAAAGCACTAGTGCTTTGACGTTCCAATAGCCCTGTACTTGTCCTGCGACCTTCTCTTTTGTTGTGCTGCAATTAGGTTCCAGGAATTTCTTCACACCTCCTCGCCGCCACGCCACCCCTGCCAGCAGTCTGCACTTACAGGACAAAGGGAGAGAGGTAGTCTGTTGATTACTGACTGCATCCAGCCCCTCCTCAGCCGTGACCCTACCTTCATATGCAGTATCTGTGTCCCTTGTTTTCATGGGATATGTAGCCTTTATGTCATAATGGCTGCTTTCATATGAAAGCAAGAAGAGAAATGCACAAAAGGGGCCTAAGGTCTTGATAATAACATTTTGGCTCACTCTAATAAATCAGCATTATTGTGATGCAGGAGTGCTTCTTAGCTTTAACAGCTGTTCCTCTCTTTATGGTTTCCTATTATATTTTGAACTTTGTAGTTAGTTATCTGGTTTACAGAGCACACCATGACTACTGGCACTGTGATTTTTAAACTTGAAAATGTACTAGTCACATAATGACTAATGGAGCACATCATGATGATTTACAATGGTATTTCCTTTCAGTGACAGAATTTCAGGGACAACTGAAGTGGTTGGTTATCAGACATTGCAAAATAACATGTGCTGGTCATAGACAAGTGGTGAGGCTGGGTGCTTTATGTATACTCTAATTAAGGTGCTGGAAATTGTAGAGCACCACCTCCAAAGCTAGTACATGGCCTTATCTGGATTATTTAGATGTTCTATACACCACCTCGTTTCTGAACTGGGTGCTTACTAACGTATATACTGCTTGCAATGCCCGCCAGCTCCAAATGGTCACCATATCCTTCACTCATGTGCATGTGTTACTTACATTGGAAAGTTATCAGCAGCAAGTGTGAGATCTAGTGGTTCCCCATACCACTTCCTGAGCATTGCGGTTCATATCTACCGGTGGATAATATTATGTAAGTACAATAGTATCTCTGTCTTACGATATTCTGATGTCTTTCTCTTATTGACAGGTGATAGTTTTGGACCATATTGCACTGTTAGCGGATACATTCAGAAAGAAAGGTTAAGACCTATTTTTGTGCATTGTACACACAGACCAGGCTTTGCACTTAGTTGACTGATTTTATCTGTGGTTAAGTGACAATGCCCTTAATGAGTACATGTTTGATTTGCGAGTGACTATTACCCATGACTTTAATTACCGTAGTATTTCACAATAAAATAATTTCACAGCGATTAATCAATCTCAATAATTTTCAAAATATATATTTAAGTAGAAAACTGTTTTTACAACATTCCACACAGCACTCAGCCTTCCTATATCTCTATATCCAAATTTAGATGCAAAAATGGGCCGGGAAAATATACATATTTTTTAAAATATTGGTGCTGAATTTTTACTTGCGTTTTTGTTCTCACAGACAACGCTGGTCAGTTTTTAAATATTTCTCTTACTTTATTTAAGAGCCCTGACCCTACCTTATTTGACTGTTTCACACTGCGCAATTCAGCCACTCAAAGCCTAATGTTTTGTTAAAATGTTTATTGTGAGCAGGTGAACTTCACCCTTGAACATGAGAACAATTAGCTCAGACATAGTCTAAGCACATATCTTGTGTGGTACATTGTGTCAGATGTGTTGGTCTGTCTTAAACTTTACACAAATAACAATTTAAACACCACTATTATGTCTTATTTCTTTTATAACACTACTCAACCCAAGCCAGGGTGTCGGAGCGCTTACATCACACATACACATTATACATTGACAATAAATCATGTGTGTAGATCAATTTACAGGATGTGATACATAAGATAGTGAGGGTTACAAGATGTAGGAGTCACATGTCCTTTCCTTCATAGTTCACGGTGCTATATTAGAAGGAATACAATTTATGAACATCAAGTAACTAAAGGATCTCTGTATTAAATGCAATAACCCACTTACCCATCTACATAAAATCAACATCCGTCATCTGTGTGTCACATGATGTGCTTTGCGGAGACATATAAACCCTCTATGCTACCTTGATTCAAAACTGGTACTAGACAATATATCTGTCTTTCCAGCAAGTGCATTAACCTCCAGAGTTATCTTACCATTATTATTATTTCCTGAGATCTACTGGGTACATAAAGAGATATACAGCAGATGCCTTAACCCCATAAGATATTTTAAAATGCAGCCTTTGCAACCAATTAAGCAGTACAGATATATTGCCACATTTCTCCTTGTTGCAAATTACTTTCTGGCAGAGTTTTTATGAATAAATGTATAAGTGGAGACCTAGATCTTGCGCCGGGGTTGCATCACTTTTTTGGCACAACTCCAACGCAAAATCTAATTTGTTAAATAATTAAATGCGGTCAAATGTACTCATGATAGACCTGCTTAACATCTGTGAGTTCTTAGAATCTAATGTCATTTTTTGTGATATAACTTCCTGTGAGGTCACATGCGATGTTACGTGCTGTGATGTCACTTACATACTGACTAACTTGGTTAGTACCCCACTTCTTTTTTTTTTTTTTTACAAATCTTTTCTTTTAATATAAAATTTATGTAGTGTACAGCACAGTGACCATAGGAAATGGATGATGAAAACGTTATAAAATACAGTTCCACTTCACAAACAGTTGGCATATTAGATCACAAGACTTACATCACTAGCCGCCCTCATGTGGGAACTCTTGCACAATCCGGTGTCAGGCCCGCCCCCCACCCACCCTCCCCTTCTCAACTTTACAAACTCCTATAGGCGACCCATTGGTGCCACACTTTCTCCCATTTCTTAGGGCAACCCCTGCCTTCGTACACTACTTTTTCTGCTGTACAACACCAGTCTAAGTCAGTCTTCCATTGTCCCACCTGCGGCGACAGGGCAGCCCCCCACGCCCGAGCTGTATTTCTCTTAGCCACCATGGCAGCCACCATTAGCCAACGTTTCTGGTATTTCGGCCATGTCTGTTCCCCCATTACACACAATATGTGCCATCTGGCATCTATGGGAATTTCTTGTCCCAGGACCTCTGACATCACCCGTATTACCTTCTCCCAGTAATGATGTATAAGAGGGCACTCCCAGAGGATATGGAAAAAGGTACCTTTACTGTCACAGCCCCAAATCCAGGTATCTGTGTGGATGCTTCTGAGTTTGTGCATGAGCGTGCTCGTGGAGTAGGACCTATGGAGGATCCGCAACTGTACTGATCTGAATCTTGCTCTGACCGCCACCTCTCTCGGGCTTTGTATGGCTTCTACCCAATCATCGTCTTCCAGTAACCAATGTCAGCTTCCCAGGCCTCCTGTAGCGCCCCCAAGGGATCGGGTGAAGTATTGATGATCTTCTTGTATGTTAGGGATAATGCCTCCAGGGGGCTGTATTCCGGAATACGTTCCCCCTCTTGGATATATGTACGGAGTGCATGCCCTAGCTGCATATATTTATATCATTCCGTTTCCGCAAGTTGGAACTCAGACTGTGGGTTTTCGAATGATATGATTGCCGGGCTCCTCCATACATTACCTAGGTGGGCTATATCCATCAGCTTCCATTTGCCAAAGCCCTGCAATTTCTCAACCTCCTCTAACATGTCACTGTCCCACACAGAGTACGTTCCGTCAATCTATTGTCCCACCCAAGGAATGTATTAGCCCCTTTCCACGCATCTAACACCACTTTTGTATGGGGGGGCATAGACTTCCCAGCTGGTTTGTGATACAGAGTGGCAGGATAGCCGCCAGTGCCCATCACTAGATGGTCAACACGATATGCCGGGTCGTTCCTATCCCCGAAGATCCAATTATTTATCACCATCAATTGCGACGCCCAGTAGTACTTCCTAAGGTCCGGTACTGCCAGGCCCCCCTCATATACGCCACGCTATAGTTTGACCAGTGCTATTCTCACACCACCCCCGTCCCACAATAACTTCCGCAGTTCGCTATCTACCTCTTTAAAGAATCCGTCAGGTATCTTATACGGGGTGTTCTGGAGTATATAGATCATTTGAGGCAGCGACATCATTTTAAACAGGACGGCTCTCCCCATCAGGGAGATTGGCAACATCCTCCAATGCGCCACGCCCCACTTCTTTTTGTAGGACTTGTGCCCCAGTGGGAGAAGTATAATGGAAAACTGGTGTTGGTGGTTGTAGGAGGCTGGCTTAGTATATGGTGAACAATCTAAGGAGTGATGCACCATGCACTAATCCAGGCAACCCTAATGTTGATTTTAGTGGTCTTTGATAACCATAGAAAGCTCTCCAAGTGGTAGCCGTGGAGAGCAGCCTTCAGGCTTATCTTGAAGGAGAGTAAAGCAGCTTATTTTACCACATTTAATTGACAGTGTAGATTAGATGAAAAAGAACCACACAGTGTTTGTAAAAATAAGTCTATTTATTATGCAACACAATCACTAACATATTGGTATATCTCTTCCCCGGAGATATCAACAATACACACAAGAATACTTCAAAATATTCAGGTAAGTAGCACAAATATACACCAGTCTCCAGGGGAAGACCAAACCATATACTAAGAAAGTGGAATATGAACTGCAAAGGAGAACAGGACTTGGACCAGAAGACTCAGAGGAGCTAGAGACACAAGGAACCACCCAAGGTAGGTACCCAGGAACCCCACGGAGGCTGTGTGCAGAGTGGAAACACAGCCTCCGTGCCCAATGGAAGTCAATGGAGAAGTTGCGGTTGCAGTTTTAAAGAAGAAGGACCCTTCCCATCGGACCCCGAAGAAACCCTTTGGAAGACGGGAGGTTGGAGAGCCACCCCACCCGTGAATGCCCCAGGTACCAGGTTACCTGCACCAGAGAAGCCGGGTGCATAGGGGTGAAGTGACGTCAGAACCTGCTCTAGACAACAATGGAGAACTTCGAAGAAGATGCCTCTGGAGAAGCCTGTGAAGGAGTCCAGTGGAATCCAAGAGTGGGTTCTTGTAGAAGAGAACCTGCAAGCAGAGGGGACAGAGTCTATGCCACTCTGAAGTGACCAGGAGGCACAGAAGCACAATGCCCACTGATGCCGGGAGGTTCAAGAGTGAAGACAGTGACCTTGTCGCTGCAGCTGTGAGGACCAGGCAATGCTGAGAAAGACCAGAAGCCGTGCATGAGCTGTCTCATATCAGGTGTTGGGGTTCAGGTGGTTGGTGTCTGGCGGGAGCACCAACAAGCCTTGGTAGCTGCAACTGGCATGGAAAGCGAAAAGATGCAATCATTGGGACCAACACAGTCCAAGGGACTCACCAAGTGCAGGAGAGTCAGAGCATGCCCCGAGCAAGCAGGGGAGCCCACTTAAGCAAAGGAAGACCCTTTAGAGGACCCACAGACCGAAGGCACAGGAGTCGCAAGAGGACTCCTAGGGCACTACTACTATCAGTGCTATTGCTAGGGGCACTGGGAGGTTTAGGAGTAGTAGTAGCAGTATTGGTGCTAGACTTAGAGCAATTGGCATCCTTTGACCTATGGCCTTTTTCCTTACACAAATAGCACCAAGGTTTCTTGTTAGAGAAGGAAGAGGATTGGGACATACCCCTAGAGGAAGAATTTTGGGGACCTTCAGAAGACTTTTTCTTTTCTTTAGATTTTCCCCCACCTTTCTCTTGGGCCTTAGAATAATCTTGCTTCTTCTGGTCACCACCACCATGAGACTTTTGTTTCACCCTGGTGCGGACCCATTCGTCTGCCTTCTTTCCCAATTCTTGGGGAGAGGTCAGATACGAGTCCACCAGGTACTGGTGCAGTTGCTGATTTTGACAGTTATGAAGGATGTGTTCCCTCACAAGTAAATTGTACAGTCCTTCATAATCAAACACATTACTTCCATGAAGCCAGCCTTCCAGAGCCTTAATAGCACTATCTACAAAATCTACCCAGTCTTCAGTGTGTGCCTTCTGTTGTGCCCCAAAACTTAACCCTGTATTGCTCAGTGGTTAACCCAAACCCATCTATGAGTGCACTCTTCAAGACTTTGTAAATGTCTGCATCTTCTCCCTTTACAGTCAAGAGTTTGTCTCTACCTTTGTTACCAAAGGAGAGCCACAGAATAGATGCCCACTGCCCTTGAGGGACCTTCTGAACTTTACAGGCTCTCTCTAAAGCAGTAATCCACTTACGGATGCCATCACCCTCCTAGTAAGGAGTTACTATCCTGCAGTTCCTAGTGTCAAAGGAGTGTTTCCTAACTCTAGGATCACTAGTGCTGCCGCCATGGGATTTTAATCCCAAATTCTTCCTAGCCCTCTGGACTTCTAGGGTTTCCTTATCTAGGACCAACTGTTCCTTCTTTATTCTGAGCTTGGCTCTCTCATGTTTGAGCAGGTGGTATTCCCTTTCTAAAGAATCCTCCCTCTTGCTAGATTTGGAGGTCCCTATTGAAGTGGGCAAGGAGGTAGAATTAACTGAGGAGAACCTAGACCACCCCTGAACCCTTTGTACCCTCCCAGGAGGAATAAATGGGATCCTAACTCTAGGACATCCCTCTGTGTCACTAGAACTATTCCATGGGAGACTAGGGTTCTCCAGTAAGGGGTATTCAGACTCCTCCTGGACATGCTCGGAAGCAGAGTCATGGGTGTTGGACACCCTTGGCTCTTCGTCTGGAGCATCACCACCCATATCCAAGTTGTCCTGCCCATCTGACCTTTTTTCTTAGTAGCAATAACTAGTCCCCAAAGATTACTTCACTGTTAATACACAACTCTCCAAATGTCACTCGTAAATAAATCATGATAGCCTTGAGCAAGGCATCCATGCCTTCAATTATTGTTTCAATTAAATGCTCAATATTTTGGCTCGGATATTACTAGTCCGAGGCATATTTGCTAGTTTTCATTTTATAGTTTTTGTGAGCCTCCCATACAAAAACGTTTTTCTGCTTTAGTGCATCCCACGTACTACTCATTTGTGACCTTCCACCCACTGTATTCATTTGTAAGCTGCACACACAAACACTATGTTTCTGGTGTTCATCACTCACACCTCATATCTGAGCTTTGCCACACACCTCGTTCTGCATATCTCACTATAACTGTCTCCTGCGAGCATCTCATATGTGTCTCTCACAGCAGGCTCTTTTACATTGGTAAGCATCTCTCTTCCACACAAACACTGTACATCTAATTTTCGTGAGCATCCCACACAAGGCTAATTCTTATTGCAAATTTATCTCATAGGGCTTCTTATATTTTTGTGCAAGAAAATGCACATTGAGTGCACTCTACACTCACGTCATCCATCTACAATAACACTTCTCATAGATTGGACAACAAAAGTTTCTGTATTGTGTTGTATACTTTGCGATGCATTAAGGGGAATGCAGGCGATAAACTTCCCGTGTTTGAGAAACTATTCTGCTGACCAGTGCTAAAGTGCATGCACTTCTCCCCTAAACATAGTAGCATTGGTGTATACACAACTGGCATATTTAATTTTCTTGTATTTTGTACAGTGGTATACCATATACACAGGGCCTGTAAATTAAATGCTACTAGTAGGTCTGCAGCTCTGATTGTGCCACTCACACAAGTAGCCCTTTAAGCATGTCTCATGCCTGCCACTGCAGAGCCTGTGTGTGTAGTTTTACTGCCATGTCGACTTGGTTTTAAAAACCCCTTGCCAAGCCTTAAACTTCTCTTTTATTAAACATAAGTCACCCCTAAGGTAGACCCTAGGTATCTGATAGGGCAGGGTGTTATGTTACTAAAAGGTAGGACATGTACTTTTAAGTTTTGCATGTCCATGTAGTGAAAAACACCTACATTTGTGTTTCACTACTGTGAGGCCTACTCCTCTCATAGATTAACGTTGGGAATTTATCAATACATTCTTTTAAGCTATAATTCCTGGTTAGAAAGGAATAGCTGTGCCATGTCTTACATTTTTGGAATGGCAATGATAAATCCTCTTAACTGGTAAGGTTGGATTTTATATTACTATTTTAGACATGCCACTTTTACAAAGTGGACATTTCTCTGCTCTTACAGCTCTGTGTGCCTGTAGTTTGTCTCCAACACACTCCAATATTAGTCCAATTGCATTTTGAGGTTTAGAAATGTCGCGAAGAGCATTCAGTTGATTCTTACTTTTTTTCGTCCCACCTTTGTTTGCTTGGTGCATGAAGATGTAAGATTCAAAAACATGTTTTTTCACATTTGGTCTAATTACTTTGTGAATGTAAATAACAATTAAAGCATACTTGTAAACTGTGACTACATGCTTGCCTTTATCAATGTTTCACTACAAAACGATACGATTGTATTCGTTTAACAGAGTCTACTGCTCTCAGACAATGGGCGATTTGTACAGGGTCACTGGAAAGTCCAAAAGGTTGTCCTTGTACCCCCCCCCAGAAATTTAGTGTCTCCTACGACCCTGCATTCCTTCATCAGGCAGAGTCACGTATATAGCCCCTGACCCAGCAGCATGTGGGTCTGATGGGTCCGCCTCGCTAGAGGCAGCAGCTGTGCCCCGCTCGCCATCCAGGGCACCAAGGTACAATTCCAGTGGGGTCCATAATACTTTGGTAAAGATCTCTCTGGCATTAGCTCCCAGTATGCAGAAAAGTGTTCCGGGCAGTAGACCGCATTCTTAAGCCATCTGGCCCTTTGCGGCATTGGATGTCTTCCCCAATGGATTGCCACGTACCGCTTTGCCAGAAGAACAAGAAGGACTGTTAATTTGCGAATGTCCTAAGGGACATATTTCACATATCCTAGCAATGCAACGTGCGGCAAGCACCCCAGAGAGCGCCCGGTAATATCCACTAGTGTGTCAAAGATTGTTGTCTAGAAGCTATGCACTCCCAGGCAGTCCCACGCTGGATGTAAAAAAAAAAAAGCGCAAGGCACAGCGCACATTATCAAGTGATTTTCCATTTTATGCATTTTTATGGGGTGCGGTATAGCCGATGCAAACATTTGAAATGTACTAGAGGTAGCCTGTAATTAGGAGAAAGCGCGCAGGATTGAGAGCAGCAATATTTACACTGCTCGTCCATAAAGGGGGGGGGGTCGCCAGGTCAGCCTCACATGCCTGCCGGCCCCTAGGAACTCATACCAGCATCATTTCCTGCATTCTTGTGTAAAGCCTCATGATCAGTCGGCGTGGAGAAGGATTTGTGAGTGTCTCCTCCAACACCTGGAAGGTAGGTGGAGCTGCTGGAAGGGAATTGTGAATTCTCCGGATTGTGAAGCGGAGTTGGTAATATGTGAACTTATTTAGGACCATCACTGCAGGGCCCACAGTGGTTCAATGAAAGTACCATCCGGGTATAAGGCAGCTATGGACATCAGTTGCAAATAGCGCAGCCTGCTGCGGGAACCGGCCTCTTGAGTAATTGTAAAAGAGGGTTGACCAATGATCAGCACCGAAGGGGCAAATAGACAGTCTAATCTGGCTCGCTGCAGCAGTTCATTCCATGCCAGCACTGTGCACGTAACTGTGTCCACTTGGGCCCTCTGTCACCTGGATGTTGAGTATATCGTCTTCTGAAGGGGACATGGTGCTGCGTAGTCACTCTTGAGGGTGGTGTGTGCCAGGAACTGTGTGGGATTGAGCCAATAGTGCACACATTGTGCCTGATCACTGTAGTAGTACAGATCCATGTCTGGTGCCCCAAGTTCCCCTTGTTCAAACAGAAGCATCATCACCTCCCAAGCAACTCGAGATTGACCACCCGCCCACGAAAGTGAGATTAGCCGCGAGCATAGCTAGCAGTGGAAGTGCACCATGAGGGGGTTAGTCAAATTTATAGACAAGTTGAGGAACTTAGGGAAGATCATCATCTTAGCCATGGTCAGTCTGCCAGTCAGGGACAGCAGGAGTTTACACCAGCTCTCTAGTCATTCATCTAACCAATTCATCAGGCATCTGTAGTTTGCTTTTCATAGCTCACAGAGGTCTCTACTGAGCCATCCCCCTAAATATCGTACCAGCTTTTTTGCCCACGGTAAGGGGAATTCCGAGGTGAACTCCGCCGTCGCCTCTGTCAGTGGGAATAATATCAATTTGGCCCAGCTTATCGTGATACCAGAGATACCTCCAAACCTTGCGAATTCCAGCATCAGGGGATCCAAATTAACTTGTGGCTTTCTCACATACAAGATGATATCATCTGCGTACAGTGAGACGATAATTCTGTGGGGTGGAAATGCAAGACCACGATGTGCATGATGTTGCTGCACCCGAGCCGCAAGCAGCTTCATAGCTATCTATTGTAAAAAGGATAGGACACAGGGGGCATCCCTGTCAGGTTCTTTTCCACACTGGTAATCAGGGGATTACTGTTCCGTTGCGAATAATGGACATCAGTACTGGTAGCAGTTGAAAGGCAATTAATTTTGCAAGGATTTTATTGTCAATATTGATAATCAATTATGGGCGATACGACTCACATCGCTGAGGGTATTTATCCTCTTTAAGTACTGTCACACTCAGAGCTTCCTGTAGGGTGGGACGAAGAACGCCAGGAGTGAGGTATTCCTCATACATGGCAAGTAATTGTGGAGCTAGAAGATGCACATATTCTTTATAAAAGCGGTAAGTCCATCTAGGCCTGGTGCATTGTTGCCAGGCAGTGCAGAGATGACCCGGACTACCTCCTCGGCCAAGAACAGTTCATCTAAGAAGCACCTATGGCCCTCTTCAAGCTACAACAACTGTATTGAGTCAAAATACGAGTCAAGAGCTGACGGGGCACAGGTTGCCTGGCCACATAAAGGGAGGAAAAGAAAGCAGTCATTGCTCTTTGTATGCCATCAGTTCCCATCTGTTTGTTAGATTGATTGTCCTGTAATGTGACAATGTAATCACTGGCCCATGGTTTACATTGAATATTGTCCAGAGTTTTGCCTGCCCTGTCAAGGGAGACAGGGCAGGCAAAACTCTGGTCAATATCTTCCTAGCTCAGGCCTCCTTCCCCAGCTAGTGTGTCTCCCTATGTTCCACTTCCTCATATTCTGCGAGTTTGCTGCAGATCAACGCCAGAGTGGATGCGCTACAGGATGTAAAGTATTAGAGTTCCAGTTTTCATATCTTCTTCTCCACTCACATCAGCTCTCCACGCAGCGGTCGTAGCACTCCTGTCTCTTTTGCTATGCATAGCCCTCTTATTACAGCTTTAAAGGCCTCCCATAAGGAGGAGCGCGATGGCACTGAGCGCTCCTTCAGTTAAAAGTATTCCACGATGGTTGATCTGACCTCATTCTAAAGACCTGCTGCCACAACGCCCCAGCCAGCAGCTGCCATGTAAATGTGCACGCCCCTACCAGGTAGGACCATTTCTACCAGCACTGGGGCAGGGTCTGAAAGCGTCCTCTGTAAATGTGTAACATTTGTGGTCCATACCTCGATATCTCATTTGGGCAACCAGTAGTCAATGCACTACCATGTGGCATGTGTATCCGCTATACAGGTGCCCTCCGCATTGTGCATGTGCCACGAGCGCCAAAGGTAAATGAGATCATTGTCTCCTACGAGCAAACATAGTTGCGCTGCTGTCCTTGAAAGCGGTCATCTAGTATCACTGAACCTATCTGTCCATTCCCCACAAAAGCGGGCCCGCCAGCCACCACAACTCAGCAAAAAGGGTGGGATCATCCACATTAGGACCATACGCAGAGAGAAGTCTGACCGGATGATCCTGGAACACGCCAGAGACTAAGACATGTCAACTTAGCAGGTCACAGAGGACTTTGCGCATGTGCTATGGTGTACCCTTGCAGATCAGTATAGTAAGTTGGAGTAATGTGCAACATGTCTTTCGCCCAGCCATCCCACTTTTAGTGGCACCTGCTTGTTCTCAGTGAGGTGTAGCTCCTGCAGCATGCAGATATCTATTTGATGTCTCTGTAGGTATTCAAGGACATGTGTGCCTTATGCCTATCATTTAAACCCCGAATGTTCCAGGTTACACATTTGATGCATTTAAGTCAGCTCTATGGAGTGGGTGTCCGCGTCACTGTATTTGCAAAGTCTGAGATTGCACCGCAGCACGCTGAGTGTCAATTAGGGGGGAAGAAACAAAACATTTGGCAGCCAGCTGGTAATCTGCAATAACACCCTCAACACATTCCACCCACTTTTGCCCCCCAATCAGACCAGATTTCACCAACCACCAAACCCCTTCAAACGAGTGAACATTGTAGGCAGAGTTATTTACTGAGCCATCTCGGAACGGTAAACAAAAACAAATATAGCACCTATAACTTTCCATAGACTTGCACGTGCAGCTAAAAATCACGTGTCCAAGGCTTCTTTCTCCACTTTTGATAACCACATTGAAATCTCCTTTCGACAAGTTCAATAATGCAAATTTTTCAAATCAGACACCACCTTTTTGTGAAATATTATTTTGTCATGCCGGTGTCATCTGTGATAAACCTAGATGGAGGTTAGAAGCTGCTATTGCTGGTATCATTCACTGTCATATCAAGTAAGAAAGACGAAAAATCATTCTGCCTTTATTGTCTAAAAGTCACAAGTTCAGTTAAGCTATCCATACCTGAGATTAGTAAATTATCACGAATACCAGAAGCATTACTTTGTGGTGTGGGTCTAAATTTTGTTTTCTTTAGTGTACATAGTTTCATTAGTTTAAATATTCTTATATATCTGAAAACATCCACTCTAGCTGGGTATTGTCAAAAGACGTTTCAGGGCAGTACAATAGGCCTACGTTCAATATTTGTATTTCCACTATAGTTATTATTTTATTATATACGTCTGGAATTAGCTCTTTCCTCTGCAAAGTCTGGTTTCCATCAGATATGTGCTGCAGCGTCTTCCTCTTTCCGTGTCCTCTTCTTTCTCTTTTGGACCCTTCGCCTCTTGTGTCTGCCTCTTGCTGATAGTTGGTCTAAGATGGACTGAAGACTGAAGGAGGGTAAAGTGTGAATTTAGAGAGATTGATATGATGTCTTGTGTGTGGACTCTACGGGCCGGGGTCTGTCGGGAACATAGCGAGGCGGAGTTGGTATTCTAATGTTCTCTTTTATTTTTTTTCTTAGAGAGCAATATTAAAGCACCACTGAACATACATCATAGACAGTAGTTCTCACGTATAACATATAGTAATTCAGTAAAGACAGGTCGTGCCTAGTGGAATTTTAGTTTAATTGAGGACTGAATGTCCAAAGAAATCTTAAGTGTCTTTAATATGCATTTATTGAAGTCATCAGGGTTTGTGCCTGATGTAACACAGTGCAGCCGACACGTGTTTCGCCCAAAGTGGCTGGCATGCCAAGGGCTTTTTCAAGGCTGATAGACACCATAAGCACATAAAACATTATATCCAGATAAGCATACAATACCAAATGAAGAGTTTCACATATTGCTATCAAGCTTATTAGAAAGTTGTGTCCACATCATGATATCAAGATTGGAAGAAAATTGCAAAAACAAAAAGTTCATATCCAGAAAAAGGAGAAAAATTTAAAGTGGAAACAGAAAGCATGGAAGTTGGAAGAAAAGTAACAAAAGCGTTCAAAACAGAAGGTTAAAGAATGGGGGTAGCGAAAGACAAACAAGGAAGGGGAGTTAAAGGGGAAGAAAAAATAATACAGGTTCAATTCTGATTTTCAAATTACAAAGCTCAAACTTCATAGTCATTTTAACAGGTGGCATGAGAAGTTAGTAGGCGTAGGGGCAAAAGTCTCTTTTCACAATATCTTCCTGCTTAGGCCCTACCAGATTCCGATGAGTCACTGATGCACTGAAGAAGTGTTAGATGTAGTCAGCACGCTTCCTGTGAGCCTCACTTCATCTCCCCTCCCGCCACTCTACCAGAACTCAACCCGGAACCCCAGGTTGCTACTTAACCTAAGAAGAGATGGGGAAGCAGTCAACACATCTCCTGTGAGTCCTGCTGCATCTCACAAACTGACTGGAGATGCTAGACTTTGCGTCTCCCCTTTCTCTCCACCTCTTCTGCCTATTTGGTTTTGCTGAGAACAGTTGGCCCTTTTTTGCAAATTCCATCTCCACCTTGGAGGCTATTGGAAAAAAGGAGGAGTCAATAGATTCGACTTTGGTGTGCTCCCATGATTACTTGCAACTGAAGTGGCCGGGTCTGACCAGTCCATAGGATCTTCTAACCCCCAAAGCACCCCTGTTAATACAGGTAAGTAGAACACTGCCAGTGGTCAGTGTGCCGCCCCCCTCGTCCTCTATTATTCACTGCTGCCTCAGGTCCAGAGCCAAGGAATAGAGGCCTGAGACATAACCGCTGTCCAAGCTGCGTGCTGCTTTCCTTACGATGGTGAGGGATGCAGCAGGAGGACCTCAGGTACTGAGTAACAACCCAGGGGAGCCTTTAGATGTGAGGTTTCCATATGCCCTCCAGGTGACCTAATGACACTGGTGTTGTAAAGTGGTCTTGTGTTTTTGTCTAATTTGATGTCTGACCATATTTTGTTTCCTGTGCTTGCAGGAGCTATTGGCTGGCATGATCTGAGGGATTCCAAAGGTATGTCCTGATAGGGCCAGAAAGGGTTGCAGAGGGGAGTTTTTAAGAGGTTAAGGAGAGGGTGAATAGAAATAGATGGTGACATGCCTACTGTGGACTGCTAGGGTAATAACCCTATGCTCCGCCTTATTTGATAGCTCGAGGTGATGAGTAGAAGCTGGATGGGAAGCAGCCACAGAGGCTAGACCCGGCCTTATCGGAAGAAAATGATTTATTGTTTCCCTTTATGCAACTCTGGAGAGGAAGGTACATCAATGGGCCCAGTAGAATTGCAGTCAAAGGAGCTAGATGGGGTTTCAGTTAAATTTGCTGATATGCAGACTTCTGGCAAAATTAGTAATTAAGACCAAAGGTTGCACTCCGATATCCAGACATCAGCAAGTTAGGTTGTTGCTGCTGATATCTGGTGTGATCTTCTGGTCATCAACCCAAATCTCAGAAATGTTAACTCAACCTTTCATCTTTAAGAGTGTGATAAAATGAGTAACATCAATCTGGGTGATTGTAACCCCTGCTATATATAGTACACTCAAACAGAAAACAACTTTCCAAAGCATCACTTCCAGATAGAGATTCAGCAGTGTGCCACATTTACCAGCATGCATGCCACCACCTGTGCTCAAGCAGTGCGGTGCACAGACATTGTAAACAGGACCTGCTACATTTTCTCTGTTTATTTGCATTCATTACAGAAAACCCATGCACATACTTTGTACTGTAGACTGCCTATGGTCATATTACAGCGAATGTAGAAAAGGGAGACAGCCTACTCATGTCAGTGCAGGCATCAGCATAAAGACGTGTGGAAATGTACGTGGGGAAGGAAGAATACAGACCCAAGCTGTTCACAATAGCAGAATAGAGAGCAAGAATGGAGTGGGGGCCTGGGAGGGAATCAGACATGAGTTTTAATAGAATAGAGAAATATAATTAGTAAGCACAGCACAAATGGAAAGTCACAGGCACGCACTGCAAGGACACATCTCTGAGAAAATATGTAGATAAAGCAGACACAGAGGAACACGATAATTGACAGGTTAGGCCTTGCAGAACAGCAGACGCCTAGGGAGGAAAGGCGTGTGCTATGCTTCAAAGCACGATACAGACAAGGACAACCGGTAGTGCAGGGAGCATGAAAATGTATCAGTAACACATGCACTTGAGTCGCATTCCATAAACGTGTGGTTAGATGTTTTTGCAGAAAGGATTGCCTTGTGCTGAAATAATAAGAGATAACGATATGCTTGAGCAAGCGCTTGATTTGATATGCTAAATAAATGTATTGTGGTTTTTACACTGTATAAGACACTACTTGTTACGTTGTAAATGGAGCTCAGTTTCCAGTTCCACTGAGCTGACTGACCTCCCGCGCGTATTTGGTAAACTCTATACTATATTGCCAACAGAAGTCGTGCAGTCTCTTTCTTTCTCCGGCAACAGTCGCTTTTCAATGACAGCATGTGCTAATAACACTACCATGCACAGGCATATGCATTCTACTCTTCACATTCTTATTATTCTCTAACAAGATTCAGACAATAAATAGGAAATCTTTCCTAGCTAAACATTTCACTCACCATTTGTAATTTTGTCATAAATGGGATTCACACCAAGTCCTGGAGTCCTGGTCTGACACTGAGAAGTTGTTTTATGAAGGCCACAACATGGCCATGATGTCAGATTGATTTTAAGATTGACAGTTCACTTGACATTCACGTATTTATATTTGTAGAATTACAGAATGGGACTTTTAGCAAGCAAAACAATGATGTCCCAGAGTAAACATCTTTTCCTTTTTAATTAGACTTGGTGTGTTTTTTCATCACTTTTATTGAGCACTATTTCTATTGCCATATTATTAAATTAAAAACTATGGCACCATCTTGCTATGGACGCCCAAAATATTCCAAGATTCCATCACTATGCTAGTGATAGCACTATGCCAGCGATGGACACTATCATAACATCAATGCTCCTGATATGCCAGAAATTACCACTATTTTGCAAGAGACAACATTATATAAAGGCCGGGCACAATCATACCTTGGATCCCACCAATACACCAAAAATGGCCACTGTTATGCCACACTATAATGCAAGGGTAGTATTCTACCAGGGGTGGGAACCATTGTTGCACATGCCATGGAGTCTGACAATTACTAGAGTTGACCAGAGGGAGCATTATGTCAGTGGTTGGCACCATTATACAATGGATACTAAAATACCAAAAATATACCAGTAATTACTACCATTGTACCATTATGAACATTATATTAGGGGTGGGCACCAAAGTATCCTGGATGTGCACAATATACCAAAAATTACAACAGTTATGCAATGGCCAGCAATAAATCTGTGGTGGCCACTGAAGTGTCTTGAATGCCCACAAAATGCCACCATATAAACCTATCCCCACCTTATGCTCTACCTTAATTCTTTAGTTCCTTTTCTCTCTGGCTACCTTTGTGTCACCTGTCTCTATTATCCTCTATCTCACTCTCCCCCTCACATATGTTTTCTTTTCATATATCTTTTCTTACTTCACCTCCCCTCTTCTACCTCATCACTTTCTTTACCTCTCTCTAACAGCTCTCTATATTTTTATGCCTCTTCCTCTCTGTGCAAACTCTACCTTACCTCTGTCTACCTAACCACTATTTCAATACACCTTTGTCTACCCCTGCTTCTGTCCTACTTTGACTCACATCCTTACCTGTCTCTCTACCACTCTTTAGACCTACCTCTGCCTCTGCAGCCTCTTCTCTCTACCTCATCTCTGTCTATCCCATCCTTCTCTCCATACTGTTCTCTGTTTTAAATTCACCTCACTACATCTCTCCTTCATCTACATCTCCTTTCCATCATGCTCAACTATCCTTAAATCACCTTTCTCTACCTGTCACTCAACGCTCTCACTGTCCCACCACTCTCTACTTGTCTCCTGTCCCATCCATTTCTCTTGTTCAGAGTCATAGGTCTCTATCTAATCAGAGAAGCATACACATAAAAGAGGAGAGACTGGACAGCCGAAGAGAATTAAGGAGAAAATATATAAGATTTCTCCCAATGGAATAGAGCAATCCAGAAAAGAGTGCTTTGATTTTTCCTGTTGCTGTGAACATGCCTATTGTGAAGGATTTATTTGTGATTAGCAATATCCGGCAATTAAAGATACATTTTCAAGTGCTTTGAGTTATTTCAATAATATGCACTAATTAATTAAACATCCTCCAAGTCACCTTTACTGTGTCTTACTTAAAGTCCTAAAGTGGTAGGAACATGACTGTTAGACTTGGCATCTTTTGGTGTGTTTCCCCTGCCTTTTTGCTTTCTGACCTCCTGTTTTGACTCTGTTTTTGCTGGTTTCGTGTCTCTGCGCACTTTCTCACTGCTGTTCAGTGTTAAAGTGCAAGTGCTCCTGTTGTAAATTGTTGTAATGGATTGGTGTTTCCATGATTGGCATATTTGATTTACTAGTCAGTCCCCAGTACCGTGCACTGTGTGTGCCCAGGGCCTGTAAATCAAATGCTGCTAGTGGGCCTGCAGCACTGATTGTGCCACCCACATAAGCAGCCTGTAAATGTAACTCAGATCTGCCACTGCAGTATTTGTGTGCAGTCTAGTACTGCCATGTCGACTTGCTAAGTGCACCCACTTGCCAGGCCCTACCCTTCCCTTTCCATACATATTAGTCACCCCTAAGGTAGGCTCAAGGTAATCCTGTGGGCAGGGTGCAGTGTATGTGAAAGGTAGGACATGCCCTGGTGTGTATGGCATGTCCTGATAGTGAAATACTGCCAATTTCGTTTTTCACTATTGCAAGGCTACCTGTTCCCATAGGATAGAATGGGGAGTTTGCTTATAACATCTTATAAACATAACTACCCCAGGGGAACACAGTAGGAAAATAAAGTTTAGTATGCCTGAACTCAGAATGTTAAAATGCATCTTCTAGTGAGGGTGATTTTTACATTCTGCGTTTGACAATACCACTTTTAGAAAGTAGGTATTTTCTTGCTTTGCCATTCAGTGTGCCTCTGCTAGGATGTTTATTGACTGTCTGGCTTTGGGGTCACAGGGGCTGGGGATGTGCAGTGGCTCCAGAGAGTCTGGATGAGTCAGGGCTGGGCTGAGTAGACCTGAGCTGCATTCAGGGTAGGGGGAGGAGATTTCCTTTCACCTGAATGGGCCTGGTCTGCCTTCTACAATGCTGTCTCCACCTCCTGCCCGGAAGCTGGGCCAGAGAGGACAGAACTGGTTTGGACTAAGCACAGACATTCTCTGCCTGAGAGAACAAAGGAATTTTGGATATAAATACAAGGGGCCCACACCCCAAAACTTTAGAATTCTTTTGGACCAAGAAGTCTGCCAAGAAGAAGAGCTGGAGAAGCTGAGAGGAGGAACTACCACTTTGCTGAGTGCTTTGCTGTGTTGGCCCGCAGTGGCTGCTTCTGCCTTGGGCAGTGAAAGGACTGGACTGAACTTTCTGCACCTTCTTTATTGAGTTTCTCCAAGGGCTTGAGGTAGATCTTGCCCCCTGTTCAAGAAGTCTCCGGAACAGCAAAGACTTCAAGTTCTTCTGCCATCAGCACTGGGGACTGTGTGTTTTGTGCTGCAACAGAAGAAAAAGCAACCTGACGCCGTCTATGATGCCACTGCCGATTCCGTGTCCTGAAGGCACCACAGGGGGCAATGCCGCACCGCAACCTTGGTCTCACCGACGACGCCACCCGATGCCACCACCGAGCTGCTGCTTGCACCGCGACCTGTGGGCACCGCACTTCGCACCGCCTCGCGACACCGCCTTGGTATCCCCGAAGACGCCGCTCCACGCCGACCTCGACGCCGTTGCTTGCACCGTGGTTCGAGGGCACCACTTGTAAGTTACACGACGCACCTTCATCATCCCGCACTGCAGCCTTGGCCTACCAATGCCGGCGCCATCGACTCCAGCTTGTCAGCCGACGACAGCTCTTCAGCAACGACGACGCCGCTGCTTGCACCGTGACCTGCCAGCACCGGGACGAGCACCGCATTACTTCGCACCGCAGCCCTGGTCTCACCGACGCCGCTTGACGACCGTCACCAAGCCGCTGCCTGCACTGGGACCTGAGGGCACCACACGCCGCACAGCTGCACTTCGCACCCGATGCCTGCCCACGCCGGCGCTCCCGACTTTAACCGCGAGGAGTTCGATCTGCAACGCGTGTGACTCCAAGAACCCGACGACTCCTGCACCGACTTCCGGAACCGACGCCTGCCGACACCGGCTCATCAGAGCTCAACGAGAGGTTGCCAACGCCCTACATTTCTAAAGGTACTGTTTTGCGGGTCTTCTTGACACCGTAGCTGGCCCGCGACACCGCGGTCAGCCAGAACTGTTTGGATTTGTTGTTGACAATGCCGTGGTAGACCCGGACTGAGCTACCTTCTTCAAGGAACTGTATTTTTCAAGTATTATTGCAAAGTATACATTTTTAAGTACTGTATTGTGGATTTTTATCGTTTTGGTCTTGTTTTGGATATATAAAAATATTGGATATTTTTCTAAACTGGTGTGGCGTCCTTTTGTAGTGCTTTCACTGTATTACTGTTGGTTATGTGCAAATGCTTAACACACTGCCTCTAAGATAAGCCTGACTGCTCGTGCCAAGCTACCAAGGGGGTGAGCAGGGGTTATTTTAGGAGTGTAACTCCCTTACCCTGACTAGGAAGAAGGGTCCCTACTTGGACAAAGGTACTTACCTCTGCCAATTAGAGACCCCATTTCTAACATTGACGGTTAGACATTGACTTCCACGTAAATGTTGTTGCTGAAAGGCAAAAGAAATATCTGCATCAATGCTTGTTCCAGCTTTCCTTTAATAATATTTGGCTGGAAGATGCTGGGCAACTTGAGCTTTCGGCTGTTTTCATAGGCTCAGTTTCTGAAAGATTAATGTATAGTTCAATAATGCTTGTCATTAAGAGACCTTAAATTAGTGGAAAAAGGTAAATACATTTAAAGTTGTTCCAAACAGGGGGCCCAAGCTGTGCCTTGTCCAAGGCCCAAAAACGTCTTAGGGTGACCTTAATCAGGCTGAAGCTGTGTAGGGAAGTGTGAGAAAGTGCCCTCTTTCTGCATGGTATGCCCCCACTTTTTGCTGAATTGCTGATGTTCTTTGACTGAGTGTGCCCTGGGCTCCTGCTAATCAGGTACCCAGGGCCTATGTTCCTTCCCTAAAAACTGCATTGAAGCCTAAACCCAATTGGCATCCCTGGCCACAGGTAGGCCCCTGGTAAATGGTACCACAGGTACCCAGGGCTCTGTGACCAGGGAAGGCCCCTAAGGGCTGCAGCACTTATTGTGCCACCCTTAGAGGCCCTGCACCTTTTCACTCGCACACTGCCTTTGCAGGCTGCATGTCTTGGTGCAGAACAAAGTGAAGAGTCAACATGGCACACATCCCTGTGTGCCATGCCTACAAACCACTGCCCTTGCATAGGTCAGTCACCCCTCCAGCTGAGTGCCCTATACCAGTGGTGAGGGTACAGGTGCATGAGCCCTGTACCCCTACAGTGTCTAAGTCCATTCTTTGACATTGTAAGTGCAGTGCTGCCATTAAGAGTATATGGTGCTGGGAGTTTGTCATTACGAACTCCACAGCACCATAATGGCTACACTGAAAACTGGGAAGTTTGGTATCAAACTTCTCAGCACATTAAACCCACACTGATGCCAGTGTGGGATTTAATGTAAAATGCACAACAGAGGGCATCTTAGAGATGCCCCTGAAACTCGACCAACTTCTAGTGACCCGACTGAGTGGCTGCTTAGGCTGCCACCAACAGACATGTTTCTGGACCCCTGGGTCGAGAGCCTGCTGCTCTCGGGGGCCTGAAACAATGCACATCCTGGGACGAGGTGCCAGGCCTCCTTCCCCAGGATGGGCAGGGTTCACGAAAGGGGAAGCTTCAAAGGCATGCCGCCTTTGTGAGCCTCCCCAGACCATTTGCTGCTTTCAGCAACTGGTCCCCACTGGTTCTACCCCCCACTTTGGGCGGGAGAACCAGCGGGAAAAACAAGTGAGGGAGAGAGGTGTGCCCACCTCTGCCAACTCCACCCCTCAGGTGGGGGAGGCGAGGTGAAGCACAACTCTGAGTCCCCGCCATCTTGAGGATGGGGGGACCCAACCAACCAGGGACAGGCTCCTGCCCCCCTCCCACTGGAGGGTGGCACGATAGAGGGTGTACCCACCCCAGGGAAGGGACCCATTGGTCCCTGCCCTTTACCTACCTGTAACGCCCCTAAATCTAGTATTTAGGGGGCACCCTGAACCTTGCTTCCTCAGATCCAGCCAAGAAACAAGAAGAAAAGAAGAAAAAGGACTGAACAGCCGTGCAGCCAGCTAACAAGAGGAAGCCGCCCACTGACTTGGCCCCAGCCCTACCGGCCTGTCTCCCCTCGAACCTGCTCCTGCGAACTCCCGGTGTGTCCTGCAGTCAGCAACCTCAAAAACCTCGGAGGACCTGCCTGCCTTCACTTCCAAAAACTGCTTCTCCCGTGAACACCGGATTTGTTCAAACTGCAACCTCTGGCAGCAGCCGGAGACCGCGAATCTGCCCCACTCTGCACCCGCCGTCCACGGCCCGAGCTCGAGTGGGCAAACACCACGAGGAGGTCACCCCAGCGATCCTGAACAGAGATCCGGCGACCCCTGACCTGCCTCAAGCCTCCAGCTGACGCCTGCAGTCGAAATCCAGAAGGCCCCTCTAACCGCAACCCGGAGCTGGTAAGCCGATCCGACCCCACAAGGCACCCCTGCACCCGACGCCCCACGGCCTTGGGTGCCCAAACCAATGGTGCCTCACCAACCCTTAACTTCCCAACTTACCTCTCGAAGTAGTGGTCGCACCCAGAAGTCCCTTGTCTCCCTGCCTGCAGTGCTTTTGCTAACCGGAGGTTCTCCATTGAAAACAACAGGGCTTCCGACGTCGAAACAGCACCCTGCACCCGGCCGCCCTAGTGCCGCTGAGGGTGCCCCTTTTGTGCTAAGCTGTTTCCCCATTTGCCCTGAGCTAAAGTCTAGGAGCTTTGCTCCCACAACCCAGTGGCCTGCTTGCCAGCAGCCACCAACCGGAGACCCCCTATCCTCCATAGGATAACATTGGACCTCAACACTCTGCACCCGGCCACCCTAGTGCCGCTGAGGGTGTAACAAGAGTGCATCACTGACCCTGGGGGACCCCTGAGTCTAACCCCAGAACCTTAACTCCCACAGTCGATAACTTACCTGTGAACTGATAACCTGTTTTTCCTCCATAGGATAACATTGACACTTTTTCTCCAAAAAGTTTCTAAGGGTGGAGTTTTAAATCTGAAAATATTCTTTAAAAATCGCACGAATAACCAAAACGTATTTACTTACCTGTTTGCAGGAAATGTCCGAGTGCTGAATCTAGGTATCCAGCACTGAGTTAGAAAAGTAACGTAAAAGTAACTTACCTGTAATTTACTGAAAAAGCCTATTCATTTTAATGTACCGTATTTGTTAAGTATTGCAACCTACTGCATCCCCTGCATTTTCAAACTGTTCGACATTCAGTAACTTATTACTACAAAGTATTTTATGCTACCTGTGCCAGGCTTGCTTGGTTCTAAAATAAAACAACAGTATATTTTTATACAAAAACAATTGGCCTAGAGTTCAGTTCTTGAGTGTGTGAATTCATTTGCTGACTGAGTGTGTACATCAAATGCTTAACATTGTCCTCTGATACTGCCTTACTGCTCGACCAAGCTACCACTATTAGAGAGTAAGGTTCTATCTAACTTTAACCTTTGGGGACTCTTGGACTCTATACACCCTATACCTCATTTTGGTGTAGTATATATAGAGACAGTTTCCTACAGGAAGTCCTCACTAGGTGAAAAAAACAAAGCTTCTACCTAACAGAACTGGCTATTATTTGTTGCCAGTTAGAGATTAAGGCTGCTGGACTTTTGTACATTGGTTAGAACAATAAAGGATTTTACGATTGCAAACACTACGATTTGCAAAATCACTGTGTCTGTGACCGAAAAAGTCCTTTTTATAAGGTACAAAACTCATTTTAGGAGCGGAAAAAAATCCTGACCGAACTGCAATTTGGAAGGTATGTTCCTTCCAAATTGCTATTCAGTGTGTAATGTATCAATGGTTACAACTGCAATTCCTGTTGCAAACCATTGTACATTTACCGACACCTCAAAGGAGATTGTAACTGATTTGCAAAGAGGTATTGGTCCCCTTGGAATACCTTTCCCTTTGCAAATTGTGGTGGCAGGGGAGTAGCCATTGGTCCAGGGGACTACTGCGTGACTAGTGCATGCTAGGCCTGATGATTTTTCAAACAGAAAATATTTTTTTTTAAAGCACCTTTGGTTCCTTTAAGAAACATGGGCTGCTTAAAAAAGATATTTAAAGATTTAATCTTTACAAGGTTGGTGGCCTTCTGTCCCTTGCAGGCCTCCATCTGTGTGTTTGTAGTCAATCGCAGGAGGTTGCAATTTGCGACCTGTCCAATTAATATTCATTAGAAAGGTTGTTCTACGACCACCTTCAATTTGGTGATTTTGCAAGCTGACCTAATAGTTGATAAGTCGGTGTGCAAAATCAGAGGCTGCTCACCAAAAAATCAGTGCACAATTTGGAACTACTTTTTGTGACCAATATATTAGTACATCTGCCCCTTACAGTACGCATGAAATCATCAAAGAGGCAAAGCGGGGATCTTTAATCAGTATATAGAAGCAGAAGCTCTCATCGCAGCCTGACCTGGCATAGTTTTCATTGTATTCATCTGGAAGAAATGGGACCCTACTTAGACACTGAAGAGAGCCCTGCAGAGGTACATCAAGCAGCCCGGTCTGTAATAAAGTACCTGGTGCTACTTATTTCAGACTGTGGGGCATATTTCCCAAAAAATATTTGCGCCAAAATCAGAAGCGCCGTGCTCCGAAATTTTTAAAACTCAGGGATGCGCCGTATTCACAAGAATACGGCGCAGCCCCTGTGTTTCCCCTAGCGCTAGCACAAAAAAAGTTGCCTAGCGCCAGCGCAGTCACCCTGCCGCCATGTTCAAGGATGCCTGTGCTGCAGAGACAAATGTTTATGTGCAGGAAGGGACACCTTTTTGCACATTAACAATCATTCCTATCGATTTGCCCTTTCTATGTGTGCTGCAGAATGCAGCACACACGGAAAGAGCAAAAAACAAGAAGAAATCAATGATTTCTCCTCAGATTGCCATTCTAACACCTTGCCATTCTAACGCCTGGTAATCCATGGCGTTAGAATGGCGCTGTTTTTGGCGCTGCCGCAGCCTTGTAAATCTGGGGCAACGTCAAAAAGCAATGGGTGTTGTAATGGAATGCCCACAGCAACACCCATTGCACCCCCCCCCTGTGCCGCAGAGGACCGAGGCAGAAAGCGGCATATTTACAAGGTGGTGTTAAGCTACATTAAGTGGCTTAGCGCCACCTTGTAAATATGGAAAATGGCGCTACGCACCCAGAGCGTCAAAAAAGTGCCGCTCCTGTGGCGAAAGGGGCTTGTACATATGCCCCTGTGTTTCTACTGCTATGTAGCACTGATAGTATGCATATTAATGTATATGTCCCTGTCTACCTTCACCCTAAATCCAACAATCTTAAATGCAGAGCGCGTTGGGGTTGAACTAATATATGGGTATGTGATTTCAGTATGAAAGAGGATACGATTTACATTTGTGTTTCCGTTAAGGTAGTCCATTTGTGTTTCGGTGTAGAAGGAGAATAATGTACACACAGTTGTAACAAAATGATTCCTCTGACAAATGTTTACACGAGTGCAGAATTTGTTAAATACAAACTGCAAGCTTTGGATGCTAACAGGAGTGACCAGCAGAGGAGAAGCAGCGTTTAGTGAACACCGGCGACCAAATTCGGTATTGGAAGTGAATAACACCAGAACTAAACTTGGGTAGCACCATACAACACGCTCAAAGTGTGTAATGAAACTCTGCAGCTCCTCTGTTGCATGGAATATTTCTTTCCCATGAGAAAAATGCTCTGCCTTTTCGGGATACAGCGCCACATTCCAGAGCTCTCCGACCAGTGCAGTGGCCAAATGTTTTTGAATATGAGGCCAGAGAAAGCAGACTTGGAGCAAGGTTTTCTTTCGCTGTTATGTAAATGCTGCAGCCTCCTTCACACTTGGTATTACATTTTTAGGAGAGTGCCTGGCCAAAGTTTTACCCCCCCCCCCCCACTAGCACGTCCAGCCAACACTCACTTACTTTGGCGCCAGCACCGCCCCTGCCTGCAAATGATCAGCTAGAGGAATAGCAGGGGTTATGTGAGGACGTGCTGTAGTGCTTTATGTTTTAGTTTAGACATGAATCTTGTGAACCGTGTGAGGTGGGGCTTTCTCGTCGTGGAGTGGGTATACTTGGGACTAGGAACCACGAGGGAGCATATCTGAGACAGGGCACCAGGAGAGGGCATACATATGCAGCAGCGTCGTGAACAGAAATATCAGCAAAAACAAACACTGATTTGCTGACCTTCAGAAAGTCTTTAAAAACATGACTCTTCAATCAGTAACATACACCCACTTACAGTACAAGGACCGACTTTCCGTTTTTGGCTTAGCACCTAGACACCTCCGGGTATTAGAGCGCTCTACAAATCCTCATTTCATTTTGTTTCATTTCATTTCACGGGAGAGTGACTACTGTCATGGACAGGGAGCCTCATGAAAGACAAAGACAAAAACTCTTTAACATTGAAAAAACAAAAGTGGTGCAAACCAAGGAAGTGACATCGACAAGAGAGCAAACATCATGAGCAGGGGTCATGAGCGAGGACATTGCAGCGGCATCAGGATAGGCACAAACCGTAAGGGGCATCAGAAGTGATGACTTGCCAAGGTAGGGGTATAGGCAGAGGACAATACGCACAGTCAGGACATGACTTACTAATCTGCTTGGCAGTTTGTTGTAAAGAAGATAAGGACCATTCTAACCAGGTATGGTAAACCTTATTTTATTGCGGACGGAACAGTAAGCATGCATGGACACCCCCTGGCTGGTCAGGAGACAACTGACCGTCCAGAGAATGTTCACTTCAAATCAATACATGGAATCTAAAAACCATCAGATTCCAAGTCAAGTGATGACGGCAACACAATACAACACATCTTCCTTCCTACAATATACAAAAATATACAAAAGATAAAAACACAAGCAAAAATAAATGCATTACAAACACAAAGGTGGTACATAATATGGAATATCCATACAATAAAGCTAAATGAAAATAAAAATGGAAAACAACTAGAGCAAAGACATTAGTGCACAAAATCCTTCAGATAAACAGGTGGACTGTGGCTCCTAGTACTCCTTGCTCCCTGGGAGTCCTCTTCACTGTGACTCTGAGGAACACCAACACTGACAGCTTGTGATGTCCAGGACCATCACCACATCCCACACAAGAATCATTACTGGCAGTCAGCCCTTCATTGCCCAAATCCTGTGCCAACAAATATCCACTACAACCCTCCAACCTTCCTTTGCCGGTCTCATCATCTTTCTGGTATAGGGCCACACGCTGAAAATTACACCTTTCACCATTCTCCAACATCACATAGTAACGGAAAACATTCTTGACCTTTAAAGGCCCTTTTGTCGTGTAGTTCCTATAAGACCTTTATAGGATCTGCGCGTTTAGACAACATACACTGCGGGACTGGTGTCCAGACTGATTCTAGACACCCCCACCGGGTATGTTGGCCTGTGTACCAGCTAGCTCGCAATGCCACTATAACCTCCTCTTACCAAGGAGAGAATAGTTCTTGGTAACTATCGAACATGATCACCCTGATCCCTCAGGACCGTGGAAACAGTAACTTACTTTTCGCTCAGTCACTCGTGCTCACTTGTTCTCAGAGAGATACACAGAATAAACGGTTGGGACGTTTTCAATAAGTATTTATTGAACACTCGTTATTCTAGCGTAAAATAAGTGTACTGAAATCACCAGTAGACAGTAGCATATATAAATGAGTAGCAGCACTAAGAAAGTAAACAGATGGTAGGTTTCTACCATTTTCCTAAAATCATAAATATAGGCGAGTATATAAAATACATGGCAATAAAATGAGTACTCCTACGATGCACCCTAACTAGATGTACCTAAGTGTACCTAGCATGTGAGTAGGTGTAAAGTCAAGAATCCATCTAGGATAAAGCCAACCCCATTACCTGATGTGAGACTGCGGGATCCCGTTCTGGTCTCGAGCTGAACACCCCGCAAGGGATGTCAGAGCACTGCGAGCTGGAGTATCTGCATGCAGGAACCTCAGCATCTTGCGTCAGTGTGTCGGCATGGAAGTCGTGATCTCCTCTCTCTATCTCAGCAAGATGTGGTGTTTATATACCCTAAGGTATCCCCAGGGGGTTCTACCTTGCTGTGCCAGTGTCGGACTTAGGATGACATCGGGAATGAACTTTGTACACAGTTATTATGCAGGAGATGATGGTCCTGCTGTGATTCCAAGAAACTAAGAATCCTCATGCATAATTTATGAGGCAAGTGTCCAGGGAAAAACCCTACGTACTTGTGTGTAGTATTGTAACTGGGTAAAAGGTCAGTCCTTCAAATCCATTATGTATGTAGTATAGGAGAGAATGTAGGTGAAGGGTTATGATGTTACCTAGACCTATATCGGGGGGTACCTAAATGAAATATAACACCCACTCCTCATCCGAATGGATGACATTACTAAAATTCTAGCGTTTTACCAAGGCGTCTAGAGGTTTGTACGCAACAATTAATAAAAACATTGTTAAGAGAAGTTAAAAAGCCTTAAAAAATCCTCTAAAAATTGTTCTACAAAAATCATTCAAGTAGTGGCTCTAAAAGTGTCCGTTTATATAGTCCAAACAACTACAAGCATTTGAAAGCCATGCAGGTCAAAAGAGTTCAGTTCAGAATTTCGAAAAAATTAAAAAGCCAAATCTTCCCAGTGTGCGACATGCCAAAATGTTTATGTGTCCTTGCTGGTAGACGCAACATTGCTGCTGTCTGCATACACAGCTGACGATCCCTGTAACACCTCACAAAGAATGTCAATTGAGCACAGATGATCTTCCGCATTGCCTGCAGCAGGTGCCGAGCAGTCTGTGCCACATCCAAGGCCTGAGTGTTGGAGGAGCCGGTGTCCATACCAACAGGAGCAGAAACTACCTCTGGTGGCTCTAAGAATGCTGCCAATAACATGGGAATGCGCTGAGGACACTGCAGAACATGGGCCGTTATCGGGTCCAGTAAAGCATCAACGTCCGGTGGCGCAGCAGATGGAAGTGTCAGACAGAGGTCCAACACGCATTCTTCTCCGCAGAACAGGCATCGGAGAACAGGTAGGACACAGTCCATCCAGACTGGTCTAAATGTCAGGAACCAAGAGACGCTCAGTTCCCGTAGGCGAGGTGTGCCTAGATGTTGTACCATGCGATCACGGTATTTACGCTCCAGGAGAGCTGTTGCTACTTTCTTGGTGGCTGGGACGTCCATTGGGTCGCAGAAAGGTAACAATCAGGATTCCTGTTATTAGAAACAGGATCAGCGGAAGCCCTTCAAAAATGCTTCCAAAGACGGAGTGTATAAAGTTTGGTAGAACTCTGAGGACCGTCTGAAAGGTGCTTAACAGTCCGGAACCTATGGTCTTAAATAGGTGTACAATACCCGTCGTATCGGACATGTTAAAGATACGACTTACCATTTCTGTGAAATGGAAAGGTCAGTTTGTACGTATAAGTGCCTGTATCTCAGCCAAAGACCTTGCGATCTGGAGATCAAAAGTCTCCTGGGTGGAGGTTAAGGGCACGGTTCGTTGTAAAAGCATGGCTTTCATTCTGCTCAGAGTATCAAACCGTATAAAGGAAACATTTAACGAAGGCCATAACGGCGCCTCCCTGACTGTATGTGTTGGTGGAAACAATACTTGCATACAGCAAGTAACCCTGGAGCTCACGGTGACTAGATATGCGATGCCCGGAAGCATCCCACAACAACCTTGATCATTCGACATCAAGTAACTCCCATTCGAGAGAAGCCTGAATACCGGATTAATCACAGCTGCCGGGGTACCCCTCAAGTGACAGGACAAGTTCGCCACAGACCCATTACAAGCTCCATGTAGCATAATATCCTGACATATGAGAGATCCACTTAAAGCGTTCTCGCAGTTAGTTCCGCTTAGAAACACTTCCAGATCCCCACTCCTGCATCGAAATCTGTATAGTAAATCCCAGGATTCCCTGATTAATTCCTTACCCATCTTTTCATATCTGCCTGCCTGTTGTTGTTCTAGGCAATATTGAAACTGGAAAGTTGCGACCGGTTATATGGCCATGGACTAACCATTCTGTGGACGGTGACTCTGCTACAGTAAAGGGTAACCTATCCAGTTTCTCAATACGCAGCATTGTATATTTTGCTCCTCTCTGTGCCGCTTTCATCTGTTTTTCTGTTAGATTGTATGCAGAAAATAATTACGTGATGTTGAAGGCACATAACCGGCACACAATGACTGCAGCGTCCAGCTTAATAGAACGTAACTGCGACTGTCCGTGTTGCAATATGGACAAATCCTGTTCTATTACATCGATAGCAGAAGATACAATGTTGCCCAGTGAATATATCCTGGATGTTAAAGTAGTCATACCATTGTCAACTACGGCTAACGCCTTTTCCAGGTTAACTCTATCTATTTCTCTTAATCTCTCTGCAGCTTCTTGTTGAGAGATTTTCCAGAGTTCGTTATAGACAGCATACAAAAAGCGCTTCTCACGTGGTTTCCTGGGACCTAATAAAAAATCCCGTAGGTCCACATCCTCTGAGAGTAAGGACAAGTGTTGCTTCACCTGGGATAGTGTTGAGATCTTTAGCCAATCAAGGCACAACTTCCCAACACAGTATGATGTCACTACCCCCGGGTGTTCTCGTTGTACATAATGTGGGTCTGGTCTATGGATACTAAACCCTTCGGTGGTACCCCTGAATCTTTCCTGACATCTGTTTGTGTCAGTAGGCCAAACCAACCATCCCTTCCAATTGGGGTCTGATCTATTGTATTGCAGTATGTTAGCCAACTTAGCCCCTCCTTCTGATGTAAAATTCCCCTCGGTGTTTAAAGGTGTTGGAATTTGAGGCGTGTTCAAGTCCTTATTCTTGGCTATTCCAAGACAGGAAGTCTGTTGCACAGTGTCATTCAGGAAGATCATCTGCTGTGGAATGAGGCATGCTCTAAACAGTGCTTCTGTCCCCTGGACTTGCCAGTCCCTAGAACCCCAGATTGATTTCAAGTCTACAGTGTCCAACCATAAGTCAAAACCCTGTTCAGACAGCTGGGTGATAAAGGAATATAGAACGTAGTGGTCCCAATAATGTTACATCCATAAAGTGTAAGACATACAATACAATTACAATCAAGACCATAAATCAATACAATAAATCAGAATTAGGAAATGCTCAGATGTTATTTAATCACACCGAACATAAGATGCAAATTGTTGTAAGAATACATTAAAAACCATCATTAATGTGCCCGAAAGGATAGGAGAGGGAAGGGCAGTGACTAAAGTGAGGTAGTGAAGTGAGTGAAAAAACACTGCTGGTGAATATCACAAACAAATTGTTTGGCATACTATTCCATGCCACACATTCAAAACATAGTCCATCAGGAAATCAATTACAATAAATTACATAGCCATGTAATACAGAAAGTCACAGTGCAAGCATGCACTGTTGGCGAGACTGGCATCGATAATGTGTCGACGTTTCGACCCCTGAATGTGTGTAGGTGTTCTTCAAAACCTTACTGGCGGGGTCTTCCTCAGGACAGGTGTAAGGTGAAGGAGGGGAAAGGGCACCTAAAGAATAAATAAAGGAGCAAAATGTCAGGTCCAAAAACCTAATAAGGACCAGGGAATGGATAAATATGGATACTATAGTTACCGTGTTTTAATAGAAAGGAAAACCTCATAGGCGCTGAAAATCGTCTAGGGCAGTAGGGCTCAATAGCTCCAAAGTTCGAGAGGGAGAGAGTCAAAAACACCTGTAAAGATAAGGTGTCTGTCAGTAGAGACCCCAAAAGAAATCGAGGGTCATACCTATACTCAATAAAGGAGACAACTTACTCAGAAAGTAGGAAAATATCCAGAATTAATATTCCTTGGCAGTGTGAAAACCGTGGTAAACCATCGATCAAGTAGTGGAAACCATCCACAATACTGCCAACGATTGAATCAAAAGTCTAAAGTAAAAACAACAAACGAGGAGACTTCAGTGGATACTAGGACCAAAATTAAATAAGCATCTAGAGTCACAAGTTATCAAGAACTAGATGCCATAAGCATCTTAGACCACTAAAAAGGGGGGGAGAGAGAAATATATTAAAATAGAAACTCATGAGAAGTTCACACGAGTAACGCGGTTCCCCCAGAGGTTACACCGCATGTGCGTAATGTTTCCCAGCATAAGAATAACCTATAAATTTAAATAACATCGTGCCTCTCAGAACTAAAAATGCACGATGTCAAGATCATCTTATAAGCATCACGTTAAGATGAATACCTTCTATAGTCTGTAAAGTTGGAACAGTTAGATATCTTTTAAAACCAAGGAAACGCTACAACTATTTTACATCACAGCGGACGGAAAAAGGGAGAGCGACCCGCAAAGCCGCCAACCTGCCTAGACACTTAAACGACGGGGGGTGGGATGTTAGAAAACTCACCCTCGTTGCTCGAATTCAACTCCCAACAATGGGTAGAATACGCCGCCGGGGCGAAAGACATCCATAAATGCGCACGTAGTCAGCGTGCCGTAAGGGCCTACGTGACGCCCGGTTTGGTGCAGCCGCTGAATGCCGGTAAGTTTACACGTAACAGACACGGAGAACAGACTCTTTAACAACTAGATATGTGTATGTCCTTGATGGAATATTAAATAATGAATTATGGGCAGTGTACCAAGCTGAAATCCAGTAGGAAGTGCATATACATGAAAAAAGCATATCAAGGCATATTAAAGGCGTAATACAACATGTCACCCTTGATACCTTAACCAGTTCTGTCACGTGATAGATATAATGACATGGTGAGCTTTGAGAAATTGCGTTTATGGAGACACTTTCATGTATATGTGTACATTACATCGGTTATGTTTACAGAAGGACCGGTTGGAGTGCATGAATGATGATTATTACTCCACAATCAGTTAAATAATCATATAAAATCATCATACACAGGCTTACATCGATTATGTTTACAACAGGACCAGTTGGAGTGCCTGAATGTTGGTTATTACTCCACAATCAGTTCAATAATCATATATAATCATCATACACAGGCATATTGAGAGAAAACATTTGAGCAGTATAAATGAACAGAAGCATAAAACCAAATTTGGTCTCAAGTGGCAACAAATAAGGTCAAAAACTGGATCATTTCATTATATGCAGCACAAAGGGTTGGTCACAGAGGATTTAATAATGGCATCATGAAGTATTAAGACATGCTAGTTGGGCATTGCTGGGGTCCTGTTCATTCAACCCATTAACAATAGTGTCCAAACGTTCCATCCATTTGGATTCTCGGATGTTTAAAATCGAGGAAATGTTGCCCCCTCTCGGTCCCAATTCAGCCTTCTCTATCACCAACCACTGCAGTTGGTTCGGATCGTGTCCCATTGAAGTAAAATGCTCAACTAATGGTGCCCCTACGACAGAACACCGAATCCTGCTCTGATGTTGCAATATTCTTGCCTTGATCTTTTGTATCCACCACAAGGTTACTTTCCTTTTTTAGGCGAGGGCCAATGGAGACCCCCAAGAGGACGGGGCAGTTGGCAAAGAGGTCCCCCGAAAGGCCACCAGCCTACCAATGTGAACTGGGAGAGAGGTCGTGGCTCCGCTCCCAAGCAAGTTCGATTTCAACCGGAGAGCCATGGAGAAATATCAACACGACGCAAAGTGTACAGATGGTAGAAGTAAACAATAATCCAGTGGTAAACATCTTAACTAGTGATCTATGCAGTAATATCAACACGACGCAAGGGGGTCGGATTATAGAAACAAACAATAATCCAGTGGTAAACATCTCTTCCTACACCCTGAAAGATGCGGTACAGAAAATACTCTCCAAAGGCCTGTCCTTTGTACCTACTGCCTACCCCAATTCCTTCAATGTCAAGAGTGAATTGCATGGTTTCTTTCGAAAGATTCGCCTTAGATTCTTTTTCAAGGATTCGGCCACAGCTCCATCGAAATCATTGACAGGATTAAGAGTTCCATCAACCTTTGTTCCACCGGCCAATGCCATGACCAATAGGATTTTGGCGTATGAAAAAATGGTGTTACAGGATGTGACTAAATTACTTTCCACACACAAGTATACCATCCCTAATACCAGCAAGTTGGAGAAAGCTGCCCTTATGAATTTGAAGAACAACAAGGATATTGTAATCAAATCCGCGGACAAGGGCGAGCGCTATTGCTGGTACAGGACACGACAGCATACAAAATGGAGATTATGAGGCAACTCCAAGATGGCATTAGCTACTCTCCACTGAGATCGGATCCCACAAGGCAGCTGGCTGAAGAAATCCTTAGAATTACATCCGAAGCCCAGGAGCAAGGTTTTTTGAGTAAACTCGAGTTCGATTATCTTAATCAGAAACATCCACGACTGCCTACAATTTACACCTTACCCAAAATTCATAAGGATATGTTGAACCCACCGGGACGCCCAATCGTTTCTGGGTGTGGCTCATTACTTGAACCTCTATGTAAATACATAGATTTCTTTTTGAAACCGATTGCTGAAAACACTGAAGCATATCTAAGAGACACTATGCAGACAATCACTTTGATAGACCAACAACCTTTCAATTCGAACAACCAACTACTTGTGACATGTGACATTGTATCCTTATACACAAGTATTCCACAAGAACCAGCACTGGAAGCAATGAGAGATGCTTTGGATAAACGACCAGCACCTGTGGCAGTTCCCACGGAATTCATAATTTCCTTGCTGACAATAGCAATGAAGAAAAATTACTTCTTTTTCCAAGGTTGTCATTATGTACAGACAAAGGGTGTAGCGATGGGAGCAGCCTTCGCTCCGGATCTAGCCATTATCTATATGGACAGTTTTGAGAGATTGTTTGTGTTCAACAACAATCCTTTTCATCACCGGGTGAAGCTGTGGAAATGGTATATCGATGATATACTGATTATCTGGAATGGAGATACAACTGAGCTGGGCTATTTCCATGATTGGCTGAACCAGTGCGACCAGGATATAAAGTTTACCATACAATCAGATTGTAAGGCGATTGCCTTCTTGGATATAAAAATCTGTTGTGAAGACAACAAGTTGTATACTACTCTGTATCGGAAACCAGCTGAACGCAATTCCCTCCTGGGATACACTAGTCACCACCCACGGGGCTTGAGGGACAATCTCCCGGTGGGTCAGTTTCTACGGATTCATAGGAATTGTACGAGGAGGACAGACTACATGGCCGAGTCGGAGGATCTCAGTATCAGTTTGATGACGAGAGGATACCCGAGAAGATTAGTGAAGAGAGCTCAGAAAAGGGCTTGGTTTAATCCACGGAAACCTTGCTAACCCCTAGGCAGAAGAATGCCATACCATCACAGAGAATGATCTGCGTCACAACGTTTTCCACAAGAAGCAATGCCATTAAAAGGTTATCAATAAGCATTGGAACTTAGTGTCAGACGACATTGATCAACCAGAATTACCCTTGCACTCTTTCAAAAAAGCGATGAGTGTTAAAGATCATGTAGTCCATTCCTTTTTGGAAAACACTATTGAACCTACAATCCAATCGCTTTGGAATTTACCACCGGTCCAAGGGCACTATAAATGTGGACAATGTAAAGCTTGCCTTACTACAATTACAACTAAGAACTTTGTGTATAAACAACATTCAATAGCTCTGCGTACCTTCACCAACTGTAACTCTATGAACGTTATCTATGGCATTATCTGCCCATGTGGGTCACTCTATATAGGGCAGACACAACAAAAGATCAAGGCAAGAATATTGCAACATCAGAGTAGGATTCGGTGTTCTGTCGTAGGGGCACTATTAGTTGAGCATTTTACTTCAATGGGACACGATCCGAACCAACTGCAGTGGTTGGTGATAGAGAAGGCTGAATTGGGACCGAGAGGGGGCAACATTTCCTCGATTTTAAACATCCGAGAATCCAAATGGATGGAACGTTTGGACACTATTGTTAATGGGTTGAATGAACAGGACCCCAGCAATGCCCAACTAGCGTGTCTTAATACTTCATGATGCCATTATTAAATCCTCTGTGACCAACCCTTTGTGCTGCATATAATGAAATGATCCAGTTTTTGACCTTATTTGTTGCCACTTGAGACCAAATTTGGTTTTATGCTTCTGTTCATTTATACTGCTCAAATGTTTTCTCTCAATATGCCTGTGTATGATGATTATATATGATTATTGAACTGATTGTGGAGTAATAACCAACATTCAGGCACTCCAACTGGTCCTGTTGTAAACATAATCGATGTAAGCCTGTGTATGATGATTTTATATGATTATTTAACTGATTGTGGAGTAATAATCATCATTCATGCACTCCAACCGGTCCTTCTGTAAACATAACCGATGTAATGTACACATATACATGAAAGTGTCTCCATAAACGCAATTTCTCAAAGCTCACCATGTCATTATATCTATCACGTGACAGAACTGGTTAAGGTATCAAGGGTGACATGTTGTATTACGCCTTTAATATGCCTTGATATGCTTTTTTCATGTATATGCACTTCCTACTGGATTTCAGCTTGGTACACTGCCCATAATTCATTATTTAATATTCCATCAAGGACATACACATATCTAGTTGTTAAAGAGTCTGTTCTCCGTGTCTGTTACGTGTAAACTTACCGGCATTCAGCGGCTGCACCAAACCGGGCGTCACGTAGGCCCTTACGGCACGCTGACTACGTGCGCATTTATGGATGTCTTTCGCCCCGGCGGCGTATTCTACCCATTGTTGGGAGTTGAATTCGAGCAACGAGGGTGAGTTTTCTAACATCCCGCCCCCCGTCGTTTAAGTGTCTAGGCAGGTTGGCGGCTTTGCGGGTCGCTCTCCCTTTTTCCGTCCGCTGTGATGTAAAATAGTTGTAGCGTTTCCTTGGTTTTAAAAGATATCTAACTGTTCCAACTTTACAGACTATAGAAGGTATTCATCTTAACGTGATGCTTATAAGATGATCTTGACATCGTGCATTTTTAGTTCTGAGAGGCACGATGTTATTTAACTTTATAGGTTATTCTTATGCTGGGAAACATTACGCACATGCGGTGTAACCTCTGGGGGAACCGCGTTACTCGTGTGAACTTCTCATGAGTTTCTATTTTAATATATTTCTCTCTCCCCCCCTTTTTAGTGGTCTAAGATGCTTATGGCATCTAGTTCTTGATAACTTGTGACTCTAGATGCTTATTTAATTTTGGTCCTAGTATCCACTGAAGTCTCCTCGTTTGTTGTTTTTACTTTAGACTTTTGATTCAATCGTTGGCAGTATTGTGGATGGTTTCCACTACTTGATCGATGGTTTACCACGGTTTTCACACTGCCAAGGAATATTAATTCTGGATATTTTCCTACTTTCTGAGTAAGTTGTCTCCTTTATTGAGTATAGGTATGACCCTCGATTTCTTTTGGGGTCTCTACTGACAGACACCTTATCTTTACAGGTGTTTTTGACTCTCTCCCTCTCGAACTTTGGAGCTATTGAGCCCTACTGCCCTAGACGATTTTCAGCGCCTATGAGGTTTTCCTTTCTATTAAAACACGGTAACTATAGTATCCATATTTATCCATTCCCTGGTCCTTATTAGGTTTTTGGACCTGACATTTTGCCCTTTATTTATTCTTTAGGTGCCCTTTCCCCTCCTTCACCTTACACCTGTCCTGAGGAAGACCCCGCCAGTAAGGTTTTGAAGAACACCTACACACATTCAGGGGTCGAAACGTCGACACATTATCGATGCCAGTCTCGCCAACAGTGCATGCTTGCACTGTGACTTTCTGTATTACATGGCTCTGTAATTTATTGTAATTGATTTCCTGATGGACTATGTTTTGAATGTGTGGCATGGAATAGAATGCCAAACAATTTGTTTGTGATATTCACCAGCAGTGTTTTTTCACTCACTTCACTACCTCACTTTAGTCACTGCCCTTCCCCTCTCCTATCCTTTCGGGCACATTAATGATGGTTTTTAATGTATTCTTACAACAATTTGCATCTTATGTTCGGTGTGATTAAATAACATCTGAGCATTTCCTAATTCTGATTTATTGTATTGATTTATGGTCTTGATTGTAATTGTATTGTCTGTCTTACACTTTATGGATGTAACATTATTGGGACCACTACGTTCTATATCGCTTTACACCCAGGTCCCAGTGATTTTGGGTATACCCCTATCTTTAACGGGTAATAAAGGAAGCAGAGTAAATCTGTTTGGTGTTTGGTAACATATTTTTCTGTACAGATATTGGTGCAACCTTATACTGGCACATGCATCAAGGAAGGCTTTTGCGATTCCTTAATTGCGATTATCAAGGAATCGCAATTAAGGAATCGCAAAAGCCTATGCATGTAGGAATCGCTATAAAAATAGCAATTCCTAAAGATTCCTTAATTGCGACTACGCAAATTGCGAGTCGCAATTAAGGAATGCCTTCCCATTCATTCCTATGGGCCCACAGGCCCGTAGGAATGAATGGGAGTACATGTGCAATTTGCGAGTACCCATTAGGTACTCGCAAATACGCATGCAATTTCAAGGGTGCAAAGGTGTCAAAGGACACCCTGTTGCACCCTGAAATTGAAATGTGCACCCATGTTGTCCACACACATGCCCCAAGGGCATGTGTGTGTGTGTTCATGTAACTTTGAAAAATGCACTTTAGTGCATTTTTCAAAGTTTTGCAAATTACCGACCTGTTTTATTTTTTGGTAAATTGCAACCCCTAATAGCGAATTCGCTATTTTAAATTGCTTCTAGCATTGCATTTAAGGAATCGCAATTTGCGATTCCTTAAATGCTATCGCAATTTCCGATTTTTGTATTTGGGATGATGCATCCCAAATGCAAAAATACCGGTCGCAAAGGGGCAGATTCTGAGAATCTGCCCGTTTACGACCGGTTTTCAGTTTGATGCATGGGGCCCATAGTAGTACGAGGTTGGGTCAGAAGTGTCAAACCCTGAAAAATATGAGAATTTCTGTGCAAATGTTTTTGAACTACCTTTCGGTGGTGTAGGGCAATGTTCCCACTGGTGGAATGCGAAAACATTTCTAGGTTTGCTAGATTTATGCAAGAAATGATGACCATAATGTTGGTAACAATACATTTTGTCAAAATCTGATCTATCCTCTAACATTTCAGTGCTACGAAATGCAGCAGATTGTTCCAAATCAGACAATAAGTTATTAACAGTTTCAAAATCCCAATCATCAGAAAATGTACTGGAGGTAATGATATCGTTCAAAGAAATTTTAAACAAATGTGGAATTTTTAAAAGCTCAGTTGGTCCAAATATATCAAAATTTACTTTGTCCCACACTATACCATCCGGTATAGGAACTGCTGAAATGTTCACGAAGGACAAGTCTCTTTGTTCACGATGAGATGAAACATGAGGTTTTAAAATTAAGTTTACTTTTGACGTTGCAGAGTTCTGTTGAAGATAAGTTCCATTGATGAGCAAGTGGAAAGTTATTACTAATCCTAACCAGAAAAGAAAAAATAAGACACCGGTGATTATCCAAAGTTCTAGCCAAGGTGATACTAAATAAGTTTTTCTAAGAATGTTAAAAAAGTCTTTGATCCGTTGTTTGCGAGAAATTTGAGCTGGTGTCGTTTCAGGTTCACTTGGATCTAATGAGAAGGTGTCGAAGTCGATGAAATAGCCAGATGCAGTCCTATCTATCTTTGGTAGCTCAGCAGGTTTTGTTGAACTTGTAGATTGCTCTTATAGAGGCATATTGACGTAGATATCTTTATTAGGTTGAATTGAAATTTGTCTTTCACTTTGATTTTGAGAGTTCGTGTCAAGGGGAACTAGTTCCATTGCATTGTTATTGATTCCGTTGCTTTGTAAAGGTGGCTCTTCAAATGTTATGAGTCTTTCTGTTTGTACTTCCTGTATTGTAGCGAGAGGAGGACGTCGGCTACTCAGGAGCCCACGAGGCCTACTATTTAGTATCGGCCATATAGTGTGGTTTGATTAGATCGATTGAGATGAATCTCTTTTCTTTTCCGGCAAGAGGCGGTAGAAGTACAGTTCTTGATCCTTCAACGGCCAGGACAGGTACAGGCTTTCGATAGGATGGCCCGAATTCTTTCTTGTCCACAATCTTTTCTCTGACCAGATCCCCAACTTTAGGGATCTAGGCAGGCCTTGCCGTGGCTGACTTGACTTCCCCAGTGGCGGTTTTCTTTGTCTCAACGTTACTTAAGGAGGCTCTGGATTCTTCAGATCCTGTAAAACAGCCAAACGTTTACTGATGTCAAACGGTTTTTCATCCGCCACTGTGCCTTCACAATCAAGATCAGGTACCCACATTCTTGTCCCAAACAGGACCTCGTAAGGGGTTGCACCTCCCAGAGAGCTTCTTGGCTGGTTACTAAGGGCCCGCTGGACCCCAAATAGGTGATTGACCCAACTACCACCCGACCTAATACCCTAGCTTTTAAAGATTGCTTTAAGTCCCGGTTTTTCCTCTCCACAACCGAATTTCCCTCTGTGTGGTACGGAGAGGAGTACCGCAATGCTACACCCAAACCTCCCATGGCTTCCTTGTAAGCCCTAGAGCTGAACCCGGGGCCACGGTCAGAATGTAATGTGCCAACTGCGTATGTCCCTATAAAGACTCGCAAATCTTTTATAACAGTTTGGGCGTCAGCCGAGCGCTGAGGCCATACCCATAAGAATCTTGAACAGGAATCCACTGCAACCATGATATACTTGTAAGCACCATCACTTTTTAAGGGGCCGCAGTGGTCCAGGTAAATGCACGTGAACGGTCAGTCTGATGCTGTCTAATAATGGGATCTGCGCTGGGCGAGCTACGCTGGCCCCATTTATCTGTTGACAGATATCGCACTTTAAGACGAAGTCTTTGGTCTGCTTTGTTAACCCTGGCCACCAATAGCGTTGTTTCAGAAAAGAAACTGTCGCCGTAACTCCAGGGTGCGCAGAACCCAGACCGTCGTGTGCAGCCAAGATTAAACCTAACCTGCGATCCATGTTTGGTATTACTCTATCCCCCACTCCAGGAATCTGAGCAAATGGAACGTTGTTTGCATCTAACTTGTAAGAGTACTTGAGTGGAAAACCTTTAGGTAGTGCTTTGCTGTTGTTGCATGAAGCAATCACAGCTACCATTGTGCTACCGTCTTCCCTCGTTTTTGAACGGGTGATTGCAGCTACGGATGCAGTGCGTACTGCCCCCTTCGCGGCTTCATCGGCCAATAAATTCCCTTCAACGTGAACGCCATCACGTTGATGACTCAGTGTGTGTATCACGTGTGCCTTTGGTAGTTCGTTCTTCAACTCTGCTACCTGTTCCCATAGTTTCCTATGTTTAATTGTGTCACCTTTTGCATCTCTGTAACCATTCTGTCCCCAATAATGGAGATATTCGTTGTACGACTGGACACAGTAAAAGGAATCACACATTATTAGTGTGGGGAATTCGGGATCCGTATTTATCAGTGCCAGTAGTAGTGTTTTTAATTCTGCTAACTGAGCCGTGCAGTCTCCTAGAGACTGCGTTTTTGTACAGCTTGGACGGAACTTGCCGTCCTGCATCCTACCTTTTACAATAGCGCATGCTGCACTGTATTGTTGCTTACTCCCTATAGCCGGTTGAGCAGATCCGTCAGTATAAATAATGTATTCATACCGATCTAGAGGCATTATTTCATTTGGTAGAGGATATTCTAGTTCATATTGCAGGAATGCTTGTGTTTTTAAACTAGGGTCATATCTGTATTCGACATCTGCTGCAGTGAGAGAATTAGCCCATTGTATCCATCTTGGATGTAACGCTTTTGCATTTGGGACACTTGCCTTTGTGGCAGCCTCTAAGGCCGGTACCGGGGTCATGACAATTATTTGTTTCCCTTGAGCTAGTGCTCTTTCTCTCACTACAGCAGTCTGTACGACTGTCAGAATTTTTTCTGTAGGAGCAAAACGCATTTCAGCGTTGGTGTACAAATGCGATTTATATGCAATTGGTACTGTTTCACCTTCATTAAAGGTTAAGTAAGTTTACCCAGATTGACCTGCGACTACGGGGATCACCAGGTTGCGTACGTTCACGCTTGTCTGTAAGTGTTTTGATGATATCATATCAGCTTGTAGGGAACGAAGGATATTCGTGTGTTCCTGTGTCCATTGTCTAACTGAAAAGTCAGGTCTTATTAGGTCGTAGAAAGGTTTTACTCTCTCTGCGTAATACAAAATGTATGTTCTGCCAAAATGAAAAAATCCCAGTATGGACTATAAGTTTTTTAATGATTTTGGAGGTTGTAGTAGTGCGCACTTTTCTAAAAAGTGGGCTGCCAGGCTTTTGCCTTCACTTGAAATCTCATATCCCAAAAATAGGACATTGAGGTGGGCTATTTTTGATTTTTTTTAAATTACATTTGTAGCCCTCAGTGGTGAAACCCAAAATTATGGTGCTCACCCTGGTCAAGTGTTCCCCTAAGTCATCATCCGTCAGATAAATATCATCTACATAGGATAATGCTTCTTCATCCAAATTCTGTAGTAACTCTGTTACCCTCCTTGAGAATAACCCCGGGCTATTCTTATACCCTTGGGGAAGTCGACAAAATTGACGCTGGGACCCTAGCGCTGAGAAGGCTGTCAAATATCTGCTTTCAGGCGCTATGTTTTGGCAGAAAAATCCATTTGAGATATCTAATGTTGTTTTGTATTTTTTCCGCATAATGTTATTCATTAATGTGGCACTGTGTGCATTCTGAACCGCAAATGTTTTTGTACATGAGTTCAGGTGTCTATAGTCTAAAACTAGACGATATGAATTGTCAGGTTTCATTACAGGAAACAAAGGATTATTCATTGATGAGGTGCATGGTTCAATTACACCTTGGTATTCAAGTTGATCTAAGATCTCCCTGACCTGTTTTTTAGCTTCCTGTTTTATGGGATACTGTCTTTGTGGAGTTGGGTTTGTTTTTATTGGAATTACGTGGTGGGGTGACGCTTCATCCCACCCTACGTGGTTGCAGTATATTGCTGGAGCAAGGGCTACCGCCCACTCCTGTGCATATGTGTGTCTTAGGTGTGCGGGGACTAGGTCGGAGAAAGCTGGAAATATTACAGTTTTCCCCTTTGGGCATTGCATAACAATAGTAGGTGGCCAATTTTTTTCCGCTAATAGTATGCCATAGCCCGAAGTCAGGTTCTCCCAAAAGAGACCCTTAACTTGTCTCGGCTTGTCCCCCTCCATTTGGAGTGTAATTTCATGTAACTTGTGTGGGACACTCACCCTAGTATCAGGTGTTTCCACCGTGATAAACTCACTCAACTCCGCTGTCACCAGAAAGTCCACCAGGTTCCGGCGAGCTATTGTTACCTCTGCCGCGCTGTCTAGCATCGTCAGAGCCCATTCCCCGTTCAGTAGCTGAGTCCTCAGAATTCTGGGCATGTCTAACTTTGAGACCTGCTACCTTCTTCTTTTTAAATTGAGGTTTTGCTGTAGGTTTCTCTTCTTTCTTTGAAGCGTAGTCTGAAGTGCGTTGCTTGTCTCTGGGCTTTGTACGCTCTTCTTGTCTTTGTTCTGACCGTCCTTCCCTCTCTGAGTTTTTTGATGGACCCTGAAAGGAACGAGAGGAACGAGTATCAGTATCCTGATACCTGTCAGGTTTTTTAATGTTATCTCTATTCCTAAGATTATATCTCCTTTGTGGGGGCTCCTGCTGAGAGACCTTCCCCTGGAGTGTGATCTGTTCTTTTGTTGTTTATTATTTTCCCATTTCTTCTTTGAAGAAACTGGTGTTTGCTTTGCCTGTTCTTTATCTGAACCCCCATTAGTTGGGGTTTTACAGGTCTAGCTCCCAGACTGTCTCTACCTAACTCTGCATAAGCAGTTTCAATTATTTTAGGTAGTTCTGTCTCCTGTTGTAATGGAGTGTACTCTCTCAGGCGTTGGCATATTGCCACTGATGCTGCTTCTCATTTAATATTCGCCAATATTATCGCAGATACCTGGGCAAAGTTATTTAACAACTTCATCCCCACGTTTAGAGCAGGCTCTGCTCCATACTCGTTCTGTATTTGTCTTAATACATCTGGTATTACCGCTAAAGAAGGTATACCATGAGTCCTGGTATATATTGCAACGAAGACTGTGCCCCAAGAGGCACAATCCTCTATTGAGGGAGCTATCCCCATTGGCAAGCAAATAGTAAGTATTCTATGCTTTTCCTTAGGACCAGTGTGTGGGAACACTGCCTCCAGCTGTGTTATTTTTTGTGCTATCCAGAAGGGCATTTGTTCACGTTTTGTGGGCATTTTACCCATTACTGCGTGCAGTGTCTGTGGTGTAATTTTTGTTGTAGGAGCTTGGACTGGTCTTGGTTGTGTAGCCAGTGCGGGCTGAAGTGTGATTGTTCTCAACACAAACTGTGTCATATTTCTGTAAAGTCTTAAGTCTTTATGCTGTACAAGTAAGTCTCCTCCTGGCATTGTGTCAATGTCAGGATGTGGTGTGTATGCCGCTAAAACTGGCCATGTTGCTCCGTCTCTTCCGAGCGGACCGAGTCTTACTCTATTTCTTGTATGGGGAGGGGCGCCTTTAAACCAGTAGAGGTGTTCTTCATAAGTGAGTGGAATTTCAATGTCCTCATATGGACTATACTCATTTGGTATTACATCTTCTACATAGTGGTGAAATGTTTTCGTTTGTGCATTTGCCTGCAGGAATGTAATCCATGAATAGAATATCTCTGTTCTATGTGATTCGTGTGCCTCAATCACGAAAGTCACTTGCCCACACCTAATTGTAACACCATATGCTACTAGTTTTAGGGTGACGGCATTTCTAACATTATCTGCAATGTATATTGCACCTGCATCGTCTTCTTCAGCTGTGAAGCTTAGTACATTCCCTACATCTACGTCTCCCTGTTCAGTCATTATTTTTTAGAAAAGAGAGCGTTTCAAGGGAACTGAGATAAGGTGTTATGCACAATTAGGAACACCGTATCCTTCAAGCTTGATTAAACCAACAGCTAATACATAGGAATTTTCCTACTCAGTTGCGGCGGATTTGTTCCCTCCCACTCCAGACGTCTCTGGGGAATGTGAGTAGGGGTCTCTGAGAATAGCACGACTGAACTACTCAGATTTGACTGTTAAATAAGTGCCAATACCAACGTTGGCGGCGCCATGTCGTGTAGTTCCTATGAGACCTTTATAGGATCTGCGCCTTTAGACAACATACACTGCGGGACTGGTGTCCAGACTGATTCCAGACACCCCCACCGGGTATGTTGGCCTGTGTACCAGCTAGCTCGCAATGCCACTATAACCTCCTCTTACCAAGGAGAGAATAGTTCTTGGCAACTATCGAACATGATCACCCTGATCCCTCAGGACCGTGGAAACAGTAACTTACTTTTCGCTCAGTCACTCGTGCTCACTTGTTCTCAGAGAGATACACAGAATAAACGGTTGGGACCTTTTCAATAAGTATTTATTGAACAGTCGTTATTCTAGCATAAAGTAAGTGTACTGAAATCACCAGTAGACAGTAGCATATATAAATGCGTAGCAGCACTAAGAAAGTAAACAGATAGTAGGTTTCTACCATTTTCCTAAAATCATAAATATAGGCGAGTATATAAAATACATGGCAATAAAATTCGTACTCCTACGATGCACCCTAACTAGATGTACCTAAGTGTACCTAGCATGTGAGTAGGTGTAAAGCCAAGAATCCCTCTAGGATAAAGCCAACCCCATTACCTGATGTGAGACTGCGGGACCCCGTTCTGGTCTCGAGCTGAACTCCCCGCAAGGGATGTCAGACCACTGCGAGCTGGAGTATCTGCATGCAGGAACCTCAGCGTCTTGCGTCAGTGTGTCGGCATGGAAGTCGTGATCTCCTCTCTCTATCTCAGCAAGATGTGGTGTTTATATACCCTAAGGTATCCCCAGGGGGTTCTACCTTGCTGTGCCAGTATCGGATTTAGGATGACATCGGGAATGAACTTTGTACACAGTTATTATGCAGGAGATGATGGTCCTGCTGTGATTCCAAGAAACTAAGAATCCTCATGCATAATTTATGAGGCCAGTGTCCAGGGAAAAACCCTACGTACTTGTGTGTTGTTTTGTAACTGGGTAAAAGGACAGTCCTTCAAATCCGTTATGTATGTAGTATAGGAGAGAATGTAGGTGAAGGGTTATGATGTTACCTAGACCTATATCGGGGTACCTATATGAAATATAACACTTTGAATTTTGACAGACCTCTGGCGATCCTCCCTGTCTTGACCTTCACCCAGTCACCAACTTTGATTCCACCACCAGCAACTGGTACATCACTCACCTGGCAACTACAACCCTTTCCACCATTTGAAACCCACTCCTTTATCCATGCTGGTACCAATTTAGTCCCTGAAGCCCTACCAAGCATCAATTCAAATGGAGACTTTAGACTCTGACCTTGCCTGGTGGTGTGGGAGACCCACATCATTTCCTCCACCATTTTCTGTACAATATGACCATTGACACATGCCGTCTGTATTATACCTTTAACCAATCTGTTGTCTCTCTCACACAGACCATTTTCTTGGAGATTATACAGTGTGGTGCGCTGGTGAGGGATGCCACACCCCTTCCAAAATGTTTGCATCTCACATGACACTAACTGTGTCCCATTATCTGTAACAAGCACAGAGGGAACTCCTTCTTCACAAAACAATTTGCCCAAAAATCTGATAGTGCTCTCCGTAGAAATCTCCCTCACGAATTTAACACACAACCACTTGGAAAACACATCTATCAACACAATAGCAAATTTGTTAACCAAAGGTAACTCATCCATGGGACCTATAAAGTCCAAACAAATGCTATGCATGGGTTTGCCCGGATCGTCAATGTGTCCCATGTTGGTCTTGGGACCCACATTCAATCTCCTCTCTCCTTCCTTACACACCGTACACCTCTCGACCCATGACAAAACTTGCTCATCCATACCTGGCCATCAAAAATGAGTTTTTAAGACGTTGTTGAGATAATGTTTGCCCCAAATGCCCTTTGTGCGCAAGTGCTAACAATTTCCTTCTCAAACCAAATGGCAGGACAAATCTATCACCCCTCATTAAAACACTTTTGCCACAAAGAGATATCTCCCCTAAGACCTTAACAAACAGACGTGCCGAAATGGCAACACAGCTTTCTCTCCTACATCCTTGATTTACCATACGCACCACCTCCTTGAGGACATTATCCACTTCCATTTCTTGACGCCACTCTTCAGCTGTGAATGCTCCCTCACCTACCATGACCACATTTTCCACCGAAGCAACAGCCCTATCACTCTCAGAATTGAACACAGACGGTCCATCAACTGCTCTCCAATCCACTGACAGCCTGGATAAACAATCAGCTTGTGAGTTTTTCCAAACATGGATATGCTCGATCCCATACTTATACTCCTGGAATTTAGCCGCCAACCTTGACAAACCTGTACCAGCATCACGGAGCAATAAAACCTTAACTAGGGGTTTATGGTCAGTCTTAGCAAACATTTTGTACACAACACATGCATACGAAAGTACTCCACCCCCCATGCAGCAGCCAAAGCTTCCCTCTCTATAACTGAATAGTTTTGTTCAGAAGACGTGAGAGTCCTGGACGCAAAGGCCACTGTCCTCTCACCTCCTCCGTGTTTTTGAGAGAGAATAGCACCTAACCCCGTGGCACTGGCATCAACAGTGATTATAGATCTGAGTTTTATGTCAAAAGGAGCTAACACATTCACCTCACAAATCTCTTTTTTATGTTGGAAAAAAATTCTTTCTGTTGTTCCCCCATGCAAAACGTGTGCCCTTTTTGAGCAATACTCTTAAAAATACAGTTTTGTCTGAAAACCTTTCCACTAATTTTGAATATTATTCAATTAACCCCATAAAGTATCTCAATTGTTCTTTATCTGTCGGTGCAGGCGTCATCTCGATAGCACTGAGTATGTTTCTTTTCATTTAATGCCCAACTCAGATATAGTATACCCCAAGTACTCAATTTGTTCCACCAGAAACAAAATATTTTTCTTTCGCAGAGTCAGACCCACCTCAGCAATCCTGTGCAGCACTCGTTTCAATACCATGTTGTGTTCCTCTATGGACTTTCCAAAAACCAAAATATCATCTTGGAAATATACTGCATTGTCAATACCTTTAAAAATCTCCGTTACCATGCGTTGGAACACATTCGCAACCGAGGATAGACTAAACCGCATACAGGTGAATTGGAACGTTCCCTCAGTGGTGATAAAAGCCGTTAAGTGATTAGACTGCTCGTGCAGTTTTATTTGATGGTAAGCACGTTTGAGGTCTAATTAAAAAAATATCTAGCATCCTTCAGTGTGGGGACCAATTCCCCAATGTTTGTCAAGGGGAACGTATCAGCAATCACACACCGATTGAGTGACCTCAAGTCCACACAAAACCTGAGTTTGCCATCAGGTTTCTTAGTAATCACCCCTGGAGACACCCAACTTGAAGCCTCTACATCCAACATCTCTCTTACCAGGCGCTTAACCTCATCTCGTATAATTATTGGCACCATTCTCAACTTATGCTGTGCTGGCACTGAATCCTTCCTCAACACAATCTTGTGTACATACCCTTTCAGTTGTCCAAACTTCTCTTGAAACACAACATCTGCACCACGCAACATGTTCATGAGACTTCCATCCTCAACCACCATCACCTGTGTGGAGCCCTAGGTTCCACAATGACATAGAGGTCATATTGGTGAACCCACCCTAAAATAGGGGGTCCTTGATCTGCCACGTACATCTTCCCATGTATGGACCTGTTGGAAAACTGAATATGGGCATCAAAGTACCCGATGATGTCAATAGACACCCCTTTATAACCTCCCGGGGAGATATCTTTTGGACTCAACACCCTACCTTCCCACTCTCGCTCAACAACACACTTTGGAATTATGGTATACATGGAAACCGTATCCACCATAAGGAGGATGGAACGCTCATCAACCTCAAATGTTGCTTTCGGTCTCTTCTTCCTCCTATCTTTCTCCGCAATCTCTGCATCACTATCCACACTAACTATTCTGTCAAGATGCTCATTATCCACATATTTAGAATCATGAACAACTGCCACTTTGCTCCGTATTTTCGTCTTACACATCCTGGAGTAATGTCCTATGCGGCCAGACTTTAAGCATTCTTTGTTGATTGCAAAACAAAATTTTAAATCAGCTGAATGCCCAGCTTGTTGCACATTCTTGAACCCGATTTAGATTGCACGTCTTTCTTACCTACTCTGTTCTTATTCTTAACGGCAAACACAATACCCGTTTCAGCTTCACCGTACTCACACCGATCAAAATTACCTGTCTGAGATATCTCAGCCACATCATGCCCTTAGTTTTTCTTCTGTAACTCCCTCATGCAAAATTCAGATTGTTCAACAACCTTGGCCAAAGCAAGGCTGCTTTCAAAGAGGGGTTCTGGGCTGCCCAAAGTCTCTCTTGAATCTTCGTATTGTTACATTAAACGATTAACTGATCTCCGATCAGTTCGTCCATCATGGTAACCAAATTTGCATTTAATTGGCAATTCCCTCAATCTAGCTATGAACTCATCAATGGACTCATCATTTTTCTGATGTTGGGTATAAAACATAGAGATTTATGACTAGATTCTCCACCTTAGCATACCTTGCCTCCAATCTACAAACTGCTTCTTTATACTCATCAGGCATGGGTTGCCCATTTGCCTGTAGTGCTTGTGGCAAATATCTAAAAATATGTTTCCCTTCTTTACCTAATGTACTAAGCAGCAGCTCTTTTTTTCTCTTTGGACTAAACTCTTGCCCATCCAAAGCATCTAAATAATTTTCAAATGTCAAAATCCAATGTTCCCATGGTATCGGTGGGAGCCCTGTTTGTATTAAGAAATTTGGTGGTAGCACTACAGACACTTGTAGTACAGACATAATACAGAGAGTACTACACAGTAAAAATAAAAAATAAAAAATTGGGGCAATCTGAGAATAGAAACATTTCAAGAACGAGAGGTGTGCGCATCACCGTTGCCTGACACACATAACTCACTGTACGTTGATGTAAAAATAAAAATGCAGGAATCCAAAATAGAAATACTTTAACACACACAGGTGCTCGTATCACCGTTGGTTGATACGCATAACTCACTGTACGTTAACTAAAGAGTCTTGAACTGAAATGTCAAAGTCCCCTTTGCTGTGTGCACATCACCTCACAACAGGCACATTAAAAACCCATGCCAAAAGCTGCAAGGCTGCAGGATGCAAGCCAGATGCGTACTCCACCTTGTGGTGCTTCACTCCATAGCACAGTCCACATGCGCCGGCACAACTACGTTGCTGATTCAGGTGTGCGTATCACCGTGTAAACACACGAACCATACGCGATGATATGCGGTAGCTGGTGAAGGAAAACAAAGATGGCTGCCAAAACGTAAGTATGCAGCCTGATCCTTATGTCCACCATAAGATTTATGCTATTAATGACGATAGCTGCCAGTCGAAAACTTCAAATATGGCTGCCGAAACGTGACCATGCAACGCACATCCTACCCTATTAATATCGATAGTCGCCTGATGAGACCACGCACCCCAATTCAATGTGGACACGGCACATTTTACGTAGAGTGACGCAGATGAGGGCACACGTCACAGTCAGTTACTGCATGTCATCACTTTTTTCACAGGGGCACACAACGCCCCAAAACTCATACGCTCCCTTACTTGTTGTCCACGGAATCACGGCGAATGAGAGCGCAGTGTACCTCGCTGGCAAACACACGATCGGTTGACAATGGAATGCCTCAGGGTAACTCCACTACCCTCTTCTTAGGTTCTTGTCTGTTGTTGCCATACTCCGCTCGACTCCAATCGTCATCTACTTCTGCCCCTTGATGGAGCAAGGACTCACAATGAGACTTGCTCGTAAGCAATCTTCTCACAGTATTTATTAATTTGTACTAAAACCTTGTAACGTCTTTATTAATAAGTGCATACACAACATTTTTTATCCAGATGATGCTTGCCTATGTGTTTTCCACTAATAAATAATCCTTGTCTAGTCCAAAATGGCCGCTAAAGCGCGGGAACTCAACTGCGCATGTGTCAACCATATCACGTGGTATGACGTCTTTCTTTGATTGGAGGGAATCTTTGCTTCTGCGCAGTGTATGCTAAAATGGCTGCTTTATGTTCTCACATGCTAAAGCCTTCGCGTTGCTGCAATTAATAATGTGGTATTCTAACGCTACGGGATAGATTTTATAATTAAATGGGAATAGAGTAGAAGTAGGGGGTATACAGTGAAAACATTTTTTTTAAATTTTAATATGTTTCTTCTTTGATTTCTATTAGTTCGTAAAATGGGCCTGGGTTCACCGAACAGCAGCTCAAGAGCCATGGGACCTGCGCATGCGCTCTGAAACTAACAAGACAAAGCGATGAAGTTAACTTGGAAGATGTCCAAGGACATGACCCGCTGGTCACCTTCACAGTTCATCTGAGATGTCCAAAATTTGATACATATTGTATACACTTTGTATTGAAATCGTCGTGAGACGGGTGGGAAATAAAGCAAATGTATAAATTGTGAGGGACGGTATTTTAAAAACAATGGGCTTAAAGAAATTGAACTAAATTGTCATGGTGTGAGGATCAACCCCATGTCCCTGTCCAATCAGAAGTAGTGGGCCCATAATTTTGAAACATTAATGGGAGGTACCTGGGTGTAGAAGGGTATAATAGATATAGAATTAGCTAATTAGAGAGCACAGGAACACAGGTTTTTGAGGCTGTCAGCTTTTAGGACACAGAACGAGCTGATCGATTGCAGACTGAACCGCTGTCCAAAGAGGTCCTGAGGTGGGGGCGGCGGATTCCATTAGAAAGAAGACACAGAAGAATCGAGGAGGAACGAAGTGTCAGAGAGGGGAACGACGCAGGCGTCGTTGGTAGAGAGGTCACCTGTCCTGTCTTGAACCTGGTCCGGAGGTCATGGTGTTCATCCTTCCTGGGACCCATCTTTCCATCTCCTTGGCCAAGGGGTTTGGTTTTCACACCTTTAGGTAACTATAAATGCGTAATCTTTAGTTGTACTGCTGTCTCTATCTTCTCCTTTCTGAGGGACCGTCATTTGTGATTAATAGGTGATATTATAGTGTACTTCCTCCTTGATATGCAATTAAGTGCCATGTGGCTTGTATATTACTCTGCTAAAATATTTTAGATAAACATTTTAAAACTTCCTGAGTCAGTGGTTATTTCAGGTGTTTATGAAATCGTATTTGTATGATCTCATTTTATCCCCAATTATCAAAGGTCCATTGGTAAGTCATTACTCTTCAATCAGAAAAGGTAATTGGTAGCAGGGATTTTGATAAAGAGTACAACTGATTCCCACCAGCGGTGATTATTAGTTAGCGTGAATGAATGGGCCCAGGTGAGTATTTTGTGTATGAATGCTTGTTGCTAGTAACCCGCTGGATCAGTTTTCTGGTTATCAGAGGATGGTTTTACTTTGTTAATTGGGTAATGAGAATTTTATTTTTATGAACTAACATCCGTTTGTTTAAAAGTTTTGTTTTATGTTGTCTAGAATCCCCGGGGAATTTGAATAGCGGATGGTAAGTGGAAGCCATACCGCAGTGAGGTTATCTGTCAGGCAAAAATAGTACTGAAAAGTTAAGCAGGGCTATCAGTACTTGTTAGGGACTCTGTGCGTGTGAGTGACAGCAAAGGAATATGCTGGTGAAAATTTGATGTTATATCACCTAGAAAGGGTAACATTGAAGGAGTAGCAGGTATTTCCGAAGCTTATGTGAAGAGTAAACGGAAGGGTTTTTACTCGTAGTGTATGTTAGTAAGCGGAAGGGTTTTACTAAGAAGTGAGAGAAATCTATCTTTTCCAATTTAGAGAAACTGGCACGATAGCGAATGTTTTATGTTGTTACTGAATTTTAATAAGAAGCGTTGAAAGTCTTGCGTACGATTTTTGTAAAGGGAGGGTCAGCTGTCGGAGTAAAAGCTGACGTCACAAACGCCGCGTTGGGATTGGTCGACACAGCGGGCGTGGAGCAAGCTTGTAAAGGAGGGGTCGGTAGTCAGGAGTAATGCTGACATCACAGGTGCCGCGCTGGGATTGGTTGAAACAGCGAGGGACAGAGAAGCGCAGATTGTAAAGGAGGGGTCAGACAGACGTCACAGAAAAGCCGCGCTAGGATTGGCCCCGAGACAAATGTTAGTTGGAATTGATTGGTTGTCAGCATAGAAGTCAAAATCTTAGTGGACAGTGTAGATTACATGTGGAAACGCGATCCGACGTTAATAGGAACACGTCCAGACAGGAGATTCCTAGGTTTTGCCGAATATAATTCAATAAACAGATATTTACCCAAAATGTACGGAGAAAAGAGAAAAATGTCATTTTTACAAAAGATTAAAAACTATTTTAAGACGGATAAGCCAATCAAAACTAAGGAAGGAATTATCATTCCACCAGCAAAAACGCCAGCCTCATTCATGATGATGGAGAGGGGTTATCATACTTGCGTATGGTTAGAAAATTGGATAGAATATACAAAAGATGACAGAATATTAGCTTTCCCAGAGAATGGTACTTTCAATGGGAGAATTCTTCAAAATTTAAGAATAAGAATGAATGAATTAGAACCCAGGCCAAGATTAACGCAATACGAAGCCCTAGAAGAATGGGAAACAGAGGCATTTGAACGTGATAGACCCAGAAGCAATAGGGGTTATAGGGGATTTTTCCCTAGACACCAAAATGAGACGCGAGAAAGTCAGATGAAACAGTGGAGACGAGCGATGCTTACCGAGGGTTTGTATCCAGTATTCATGGCAGATGAGCCATTAGGGAGCAAATGCAAAGAAAAGACAAAACACATGTCAGGGTTTGGAGAATCCGAAGATGAATTTATGGAAGAAATATTAAAGAATCCTCCACCATACCAAGAAGGGCTGGGTGGATGTTCCCCAAGTGCACCAATTTTGAGAACACCATTGGTACCTCAAGTACTGCATAATCCACCAGTTAATAGGGTACTTCAGGATAAGGAAAGAGAGGCTGTAGATAGAAACAGAGCAGAATTGATACAGAAAATAACACAGTTGAATGTACATCCTGATTCCCTGACCATACCTGTAACCATTGGTCCCGTGGTCCCTTTATATGGTGACAAAGTAAATTGTCCGAAGCCTCTAGTTATGCCTACACCTGTGGATATTCCTAAACATGAAGCTGTAATAATTGATGACCATATCAGCGATTGTGAGTCTATGATTTCACTAATGGATTTGCCTATTCGAGAATCCGCAAATAGCACCCCCAGAAGAGTCACACCTGGTTGCTCAAAGGATGTGAATATAATAACATCTTCAGGAACTAAAAGTGCAACAGTAGTAACTCCAGAAGACTTAGAAAGATGGGCACAAGGAATAGACAGACAAAGTTCACCCCCAAAGATTTTGGACATTTATAAATTAAAAGTCGAGTTAGAAGAAATGATAGCAGGCAATGTAGGAGTAGATCGTTTAAATACCTACAGTGAAGAAGAACTATTGTTCGTATGTAGGAGCATAACAAGAAATGTAAAGATATTCCATGAAAAGTTAACGGATTTGGCCTCAGAAATGGGAATTGAAATAAGAAAGTCAAAAGTACTACAGAAACCATATAGAGCAGACTTTACTGACAAAGATTTAGAAAATATGAATACATCTGGTAGGAAATTACAAGTGAAAGAATTAATGTCAGTATTACAGAAATGGGGAGAACTGGATAAATGGAAAACTAGATGGACAAAGAAAAAGGAAGAGGCACGTTTCAGTAGAACGAATTCCGAATATTTACTGAAGGAAACAGGAAAAGTAGAACAGATGTACCCGATGCGGGAGGTTCCAGGAGGAGGTTATGTTCATGTCCCATGGAGCAGGCAAGACATTTTGTCATTTACGAATGATTTTCCAAAGTTGAGAGAAAAACCAATTGAATGGTACAAGCAGGTTGAGAGGTTTGTGAAAGTTTCAAAGGTATTGTTAAAGGACTTAGATGGTTTGTTTGACATAGTGGTACCTGCCGATTTATGGACAGATTGTAAAATTACAATCGATTGGCCTAGTGAAGAGTATCCTAGAGATCCAAAGACAGGTGCCCCATCAAATGATGTGATGAAAAAGTATCACCAGGTAATAACTTATTTGAAAGGGAAAATACCACCAAAAGAAACAGATTGGGTGAAAATAGACAGGACTACCCAAGAGGCAAGTGAATCGGTACATGCCTACTACGAACGTCTATTACAGGTGTTCAAACAGTACAGCGGTTTCGAAGATATTGGGGATAAAAATATGAGTCAGTTTGTCTATCGATTTGTTTATGGTCTAAAACCAGAGATTTGTCAGATGATTAAGCAACACATGTTATGTTGGCAGGGAAAGCCTATTGATGAAATTTTAAAATATGCTAAATATTGTGGAGATGACATTGAAGACAGACACAAGAAACTACAAGAAAAGGTGATGTGGGCTCAAGTGAAAATGGCTGAGCGACAAGGAATTAATTTGGATAATCCAACAGAAAGTCAGGGAAAAGAATCTGGAACGAATGGTGACACAGGGAATGGTGGAAAAGTGAGAGGACGAATGAGTAGAGAAGAGGCTAAAAAGAAATTTCCTTGTCATGGATGCGGAAAGTTGGGACATTGGAAGAATGAATGTAAAAAGATTCAAAATAATAATGGCCCAAATCATAATTTAAATCCACAGACGCAGAATGACTCACAGCAGGGGGTAAATCCTCAGAGTCAGTTGCCACCTGCCCCTATACAGGGTAATGTAAGCAGAGCAAAGCACGGTACAGACGTCGGATATCAAGGAGGAAGTGGTAAGAATGAATATGTAACTTCACAGTTTCTTTTACAGGATGATTTTAATCCATATAATTATCAATGACGGTGCCTAGGAGAGGGGAGAAGGAGTGCGTACTTGGCGCATCCTTGCCGGTAGATCAGTCAGGTCCATATGTTGAAGGGAAAGTAAAAGGTAATGATATCACTTTTCTTTTGGACACTGGTGCTACCCGTTCTACTGTGAGAACAGCAGACATCCCAGACCTCCCTCTCTCTGGAGAAGCTATCCAAGTTGTAGGTGTAGCAAATCAAAAGATCAGAACACCCCTTACTGAGCCCATGGAAGTAAGAATAGGAAACTTCCGAGAAATGCACCAATTTGTGGTGTGTGATTCCAGTCCAGTAAATTTACTGGGCAGAGATTTACTGTGCAAAATGAATTGCACTATTTTTTGCACACCGGATGGTGTTGCAATACAGACCCCGGATGAAGATCATGTTTATAAGTTCATGATAGCCAAGCAAGGTACGGAAGTAGATGAGATGTTCTCCTTGATAACCAAAGATGAATTACCAGAAGAATTAAGAACTACAGTGAGCTCTAAGGTATGGGATTTTACTGGGAAAGAAGTAGGACTTATGGCAAAAATAGACCCAGTGAAGATCACTGTAAAAGAAGGCGCAATTTTCCCAAATATCAGACAGTACAAAATGAGTGCAGAAGTAAAAGCAGGAGTTACTGAGGAAATTGGCAGAATGGTGAAACAAGGCATATTAAAAGAAGTTCTGAGTAGTCCTTGTAGTTCGCCAATTATGGGTTTGAAAAAGCCTAGTGGAAAATATAGGATCGTTCAGGATTTGCGGAAAATTAATAAAATTGTGGTACCTTGTTGTCCTATAGTACCAAATCCTGCAGTGATCCTATACCAGATACCATGGGATGCAGAATGGTTTACCGTGATTGATCTGTGCCAAGCATTTTTCTCAATACCATTGCATCCAGATAGCCAATATCTGTTTTCGTTTAAATTCGAAAACCATGTCTATGTGTGGAATCGTGTTCCTCAAGGGTACACAGAAAGTCCCTCCATTTTTAATCAAATACTGAAAAAGTGTCTAGAAAAATTAGTACTGCCCAGGAACTCAGTCTTGGTGCAGTACATAGATGACTTGTTGGTCGCATCAAGAACACATGATGATTGTGTCGCAGATTCAATTGCATTACTCAACCATTTGGCTGAGGAAGGACACAAAGTGTCACCTGAGAAGTTACAATTTTGTACAACAGCAGTTAAATATTTGGGACACCAAATTGAAAGAGGGAAAAGAAGAATAACGTCTGAAAGAATAAAAATAATTAAGCAAATGAAAATGCCAGTAACACAAAGAGAAGTGAGAATGTTTCTTGGAATAGTAGGATACTGTCGACAATGGATTATAGGGTTTTCACTACTAGCAAAGCCTTTAATTCAGCTAACCAAAAAGAAAGCAAAAGATCCAGTTGAATGGGATGATGAAAGTGCCGGTGCATTTGTAAAATTAAGAAATGCTTTGTGTGAGGCACCTGCCCTGGGCATGCCTGACTATACAAAAGAATTCACACTGTTTTGCTATGAAAGAGAAAATTGTGCACTTTCAGTGCTAACCCAAAGACATGGACTAGACAGGCGTCCTATAGCATATTTTTCTGCTACATTGGACCCAGTGGCTGCAGCATTGCCAGGCTGTCTAAAATCAGTTGCTGCTACCTGTATGAGCATTGAACAAAGTGAGTCAATAGTAATAGGTATCCTGTTAAAGTGTTTGTCCCACATGCAGTTGTGATCCTGTTGACAAGAACTAGAACTCAGCATCTCACACCTAGTCGGATGACAAGATATGAGCGAATAATTCTAGGAGCTGAAAATGTGACCATAGCTAGGTGCACAGTTGTAAATCCTGCTACATTATTGCCAGATCCATATTGTGAAGAAGTTAAGGACGATCCAGAACATGACTGTTTGCAGGTCACAGAGTTGTGTACCAAACCGCGTCCTGACATACAGGAAATGCCCCTGAAGAACCCAGATAGGGAGCTGTTTGTGGACGGCTCATGCCTAAGGCATGAGGATGGCAAATTGAGTGCAGCCTATGCTGTATGTGAACTTTCTGGAATAGTCGAAGCATCCTATTTACCAGGAGTCAAATCTGCACAAGTAGCTGAATTAATTGCTTTGATCAAAGCCTCCAAAATTGGGAAAAATTTAAAAGTAACCATATTTACGGACAGTCAATATGGGTACGGGGTTGTGCATGATTTTGGCCAACTGTGGATGCAGAGGGATTTCATGACTTCTTCAGGATCCCCAATCAAAAATGGGCAGTTTGTAAAGGAATTATTGGAGGCAATACAATCACCAAAAGAATTGGCAGTGGTGAAATGTGCCGCACACCAGTCAGGAGATGACTGGGTGGTAGCCGGTAACAGATACGCAGACCTAATTGCTCAACACTGTGCCAGAAACAGATTGGCAGTAAACAGAAAAGTCGAAAGGATGGGAATCAGCTGCCAACTTATGCTATGTTCAACACCTGAAACATGGAATGATGTGAAGCGATTGCAGGATGATGCTGAGGAGAGTGAAAGAGATGTTTGGATAAAAATAGGGTGTAGACGAAGAACAGATGATGACGTATGGGTTTATTCAGATGGCAGACCAGTCATGCCTGATTGCCTGATTTCACAAATGGCCAGAATGTATCACGGAGACACACATGTAGGGAGAGATGCCATGATTAGACTTTTCAGACAAAGTTGGTACAATCCAAAGTTTAGGGCTGCAGCAGAGAGTCTTTGCCAGAGGTGTTTAATTTGCCAAATGAATAATCCAGGAAGGAGAACAGTAATTGGTTTGGGAAAAATTGGAAAGGCTGAGGGTCCCTTTGTGAGATTGCAGTTAGATTTCATTCAGTTACCACCATGTAAAGGACTGAAATATGTACTTGTCATAGTGTGTCTGTTTTCAAGGTGGGTGGAGGCTTACCCTACTAGGAGGAATGACAGCATTACAGTTGCAAAACTGTTGTTACGAGAACTCATTCCACGGTTCGGTTTCCCAGTAACTTTGGAATCAGATAGAGGGAGTCACTTCAATAACGATGTAATTCGAATAATCTGTGAAGCATTTAAAATTGAACAAAAATTGCACTGTGCGTACCGCCCAGAGGCTTCTGGAGTGGTTGAACAAATGAATGGCACAATAAAATCAAGATTGTCAAAGATGTGTGCATCTACATCGTTAGATTGGCCAGATGCATTGCCTCTTGTCTTAATGGGACTCAGAAGCATTCCTGATAGAAATACAGGATTGAGTCCACATGAAATCATCATGGGAAGAGCAATGAGACAAGCCCATGTACCTGGAAATAAACTGCTGAACATAACTGATGATATGGTTCTAGATTATTGCAAGGCATTGGCTGACCTCGTGCGTTCTGTCTCTCACCAGGTTGGAGAAGACGCAGTTTCCAGGCAGCCTGAACAAGAGCATGATCTGAACCCCGGAGACTGGGTGGTAGTGAAGCATCACACCAGAGAAACGTGTTTATCACCCAGGTGGGGCGAACCTTGTCAGGTTATATTGGTTACAAACACAGCAGTGAAATGTGCAGGATTGCCTAATTGGATTCATGTAAGCCACACCAAAAGGGTGCCAGCTCCTGAAGGAAAAGATCCTCAGTCAGCATCAATAGCTGAGGAAGCTGAAGGTTGGCCAGCTGAAGAATCCCAAGTGATAGATTCGGGAGAAGCTGAAGAAGAACAACCGAGCACAAGTCAGGACTGGATACCAGTGGTTGATATACCAGAAGTTTTCATCAAAACAAGAAGTAGAGCTAGATTAGAGGAAATTAGTGAGGACCAGATAGGTGAAGAAGAAGCAGCTCAGGATAGGAAGAATGAAACAATAAGAGAACCTGAGCAGGCCCAGATAGGGAAAGGAAATTGGGCTCAAATTGACAACGAAACAACAAAATTTGAGCAGGGACAGACGGGTTCAGAAGAACGCGGTCAGGCTGCAGAAGTACAAAGTGCAATAAGCCCTGATCAGAACCAGTTAGAACAAGAAAAACACGTTCAGGGAGAAGAAAACCAAGAAAACATCGAGCAAGAAAGCATCAAGCACGAAAACGTCAATCCTGAACAGGGTCAGTTAGTAGAAACTCACACCCAGGCAACTGAAGAAACAACAATAAGACCTGAACAAGAACAGATAGAAGAGAAAACTGAAATCGAGGAAAATCAATTTGTGCCACACCTTGAAAATAAAGAGTTTTTGGAAAAGACTCGGAAGGTGAAGATACAGTGCAAACAAAGAAAGTCAGAAAAGGTGATCATTGGCCTAGTGTCATTAAAAGAGTAAAATACCATATAGAAACACGAAGTGAAGATCCAGAACAAGTAAATGAAGTAACAAGCTTATCTGGACAAACAAGTGGGACTGAAAAACGAAAAAGCAAAAGATTTAAACTTGTGAACAATAAGTTTAAAGGTCCTGATTGGACTTATATAATCCTTGAAGACTACGAGAGTTCAGAGTCAAGTGAAAGTGGTGACGAAAGAATAAGTGCAGAATTGACTTTTGAAAAAGAAGTGAAACCACCTTGATAAATTAAAGCCTTGAAAGAAAAAAAAGAAAATCTTCTTTTGTCAAAAATGGCTGACGACAGAGTTTCTGGGAGACCGAAACGAAAATGTTGTAAAAGATGCTGTGCTATATGCATATGTAGTCTGGTAGTGGTGCTTATAGTGTGGTTAGTTGTGATAGTAGCAATTCCTTACCTTATAATAATGGACAAAAAGATTAACAACGAAACAGAGGGAAGGATAGATAACTTGAAAGGTGATAGAGTAAAAATAGAAGCAGAAGATGAACCAGAGTTTCATCACGTAGTAACAGATAATGATACTAGTTTAAATGTTTTTACTAAATTATTGTTTCAGTACGTAGATACAATGGAAATTAGTGACTGTTATGTCTGTATGAAGTTACCTGAATCAGTAGCAGAAGGTTTAACATATCATCATTTGCCTTTAACTTATGGCATATCATGTAGTGTATTAACTAGTTTATTTAATAAAACAGGGAAACTTCAGTATTATTATTCAAATGTAGATGTTATATTTTCAGAGGTTCCTATTCGAAAGAATATGAACCCAGTGCTTAGTAGTCAAGATGCACAATTTATGGGAGTATTTTTCTTAACAATGAAGTCGATAGACATAACACATGCACATAGAAGCAATCTAACATGTTCATTATATGAGGAAGAAAATATATTTTTGAACTTGGTTGAGAATAGAAGACAGAATTTCCAAAAGAAAGCGTCTGAGCATAAAGCTCATCTTCCACCTTGGGCTGAGAAAGAGGGTATTTACACACCTGGCAAGGCTCAAGCTGCTATGGCTCTGGATTTTGTAAAGACAGGAAAAATTTGTCTTCATAGGTTAAAGACTGATTATAACAATATTTTCATCGGTACCAGTGAATGTGAAGATAATTTCTTAATTCTTAGAGGTTGGGGACTAAAAGGAGGAACAGATTCAGTTTTTCCTGGAATTTATTATGTGTGTGGGAATAAGGCTTACTTTAGGCTTCCTGCACGGTGGTATGGAAGTTGTTATTTTGGAATAGTTTTTCCAAAAGTATACCACGTAAAAAGAAACACTGGGAGCAATGAAAATAATAGTGAATTAACACGTAGTAAAAGAGCTAGTTTTTCAGTAATTGTAGGGGATATATTTGGTGCATTTATACCTTCAGTGGGAGTAATTCTGAACTCAAAAAGAATATGTAAATTGTCTACAGTGGTTGATCGTTTATCAACGGATACTCCTGGAGGATTTCTAATGATTAATGCGGAAATGGTTGCGATTAGATCTATGGTTATGCAAAATCGACTTGCTCTTGATATAATATTAGCAAAAGAGGGCAGAGTCTGTAAACTGTTGAAAACGAAACATTGTTGCACGTATATTCCTGACAAAAGTGCAGAAATCGGAACGTATATAAAGAATATAACAAAACTTGAGAAAGAACTGAAACCACTGGAAGTTGATAGTGTATGGGAAAGATTGACAAATAGCATTGCGTCAATTGGTACCTGGTTTACTAATGTAGGAAAAGGACTTATAGGTCAAATATTAGTACCCTTAGTAGGGATAGCAATAATAGTATTGTCAATAATGATATGGTGCAAATGTTGTAGAAAGAATGGATCATATAAGGTGACAGGAAAAGGCAAGAAACGGAAATTTGATGAAATTGAATTAGAAGATCTGAAAAGCGAAATATACAAGAAACTGAAAGGAGAGGATAAGAATAGACAATGTAAAAATGAAAATGTGACAAAAATATGTTAAGTTGGCATCTGGTTATAGGTAGTTTTGATGGCTCAGAAACGCCATCAGAGAGGGGATTGATGGAGCAAGGACTCACAATGAGACTTGCTCGTAAGCAATCTTCTCACAGTATTTATTAATTTGTACTAAAACCTTGTAACGTCTTTAATAATAAGTGCATACACAACATTTTTTATCCAGATGATGCTTGCCTATGTGTTTTCCACGAATAAATAATCCTTGTCTAATCCAAAATGGCCGCTAAAGAGCGGGAACTCAACTGCGCTTGGGTCAACCATATCACGTGGTATGACGTCTTTCTTTGCTTGGAGGGAATCTTTGCTTCTGCGCAGTGTATGCTAAAATGGCTGCTTTATGTTCTCACATGCTAAAGCCTTCGCGTTGCTGCAATTAATAATGTGGTATTCTAATGCTACTAATGCGGGATAGATTTTATAATTAAATGGGAATAGAGTAGAAGTAGGGGGTATACAGTGAAAACATTTATTTTTGATTTTAATATGTTTCTTCTTTGATTTCTATTAGTTTGTAAAATGGGCCTGGGTTAACTGAACAGCAGCTCAAGAGCCATGGGACCTGCGCATGCGCTCTGAAACTAACAAGACAAAGCGATGAAGTCAACTTGGAAGATGTCCAACGACATGACCCGCTGATCACCTTCACAGTTCATCTGAGATGTCCAAAATTTGATACATATTGTATACACTTTGTATTAAAATTGTCGTGAGACGGGTGGGAAATAAAGCAAATGTATAAATTGTGAGGGGCGGTATTTTAAAAACAATGGGCTTAAAGAAATTGAACTAAATTGTCATGGTGTGAGGATCAACCCCCTGTCCCTGTCCAATCAGAAGTAGTGGGCCCATAATTTTGAAACATTAATGGGAGGTACCTGGGTGTAGAAGGGTATAATAGATATAGAATTAGCTAATTAGAGAGCACAGGAACACAGGTTTTTGAGGCTGTCAGCTTTTAGGACACAGAACGAGCTGATCGATTGCAGACTGAACCGCTGTCCAAAGAGGTCCTGAGGTGGGGGCGGCGGATTCCATTAGAAAGAAGACACGGAAGAATCGAGGAGGAACGAAGTGTCAGAGAGGGGAACGACTCAGGCGTCGTTGGTAGAGAGGTCACCTGTCCTGTCTTGAACCTGGTCCGGAGGTCATGGTGTTCATCCTTCCTGGGACCCATCTTTCCATCTCCTTGGCCAAGGGGTTTGGTTTTCACACCTTTAGGTAACTATAAATGCGTAATCTTTAGTTGTACTGCTGTCTCTATCTTCTCCTTTCTGAGGGACCGTCATTTGTGATTAATAGGTGATATTATAGTGTACTTCCTCCTTGATATGCAATTAAGTGCCATGTGGCTTGTATATTACTCTGCTAAAATATTTTAGATAAACATTTTAAAACTTCCTGAGTCAGTGGTTATTTCAGGTGTTTTATAAAATCGTATTTGTATGATCTCATTTTATCCCCAATTATCATAGGTCCATTGGTAAGTCATTACTCTTCAATCAGAAAAGGTAATTGGTAGCAGGGATTTTGATAAAGAGTACAACTGATTCCCACCAGCGGTGATTATTAGTTAGCGTGAATGAATGGGCCCAGGTGAGTATTTTGTGTATGAATGCTTGTTGCTAGTAACCTACTGGATCAGTTTGCCCCTACTTCTCACGCCCTTGTAATGCTCCTGACCAGCTTGTTGCCAAAAATTGTTGTAAAGAAGATAAGGACCACCCCAACCAGGTACGGTAAATCTTCTTTTACTGTGGACGGAACAGCAAGCAAGGACGGACACTCCCTGGCTTGTCAGGTGACAACTCACCGTCCAGAGAATGTTCACTTCAAATTAATATATGGGATTTGAAAACCATCAGATTCCAAGTCAAGGGACACCGACATGACGTCAACACAATACAACACAGTTCTCCATCTCTGCTCGTATTCTGTCACTCGACAGAGATTAAATCAGGATCTCTGTTTCACTGGCCTTTGCGAGTCATCTTGTGCATGTTTAGACATGGGCAAAGACAGTTTCTATAGGACAGGAGTGTGTGTGATACCAAATTCTCAGGAAACACCATAAAATAATTTTCAAAATGTAAGTGAGCGATACAGCTGGTTTACAAACATTAAAAGAAAATCTCATTTCACAAATGCAGGGACATTTTTAGGTCTGTGTGTTTACGCTCCCAAGTCAAACATTTATACTGCAACCAGAAAAAAGGACCATGTGTACTAGAAATTGAACTAGCTGCCAGCAAAAGTGAGGCTTAAAACCTACTGGAGTTGCTTATTCAGGATGCTGGGCCCTCATCCACCCTTGGTGGCATACTTCATCATAGGACTTGATCCTCCTCTCCGAGTGAATCAGCTTTTTGTTGAGCAAGGGCACCAACTTTCTGTGGGGCTCTCATTTGGGGTGAGCCTGCTGAAGTCTAGCACAGTCCCAATCTGCAATACTCTACAATGTTGACCCATCAGCAGAGCTTCCTGGTTTTGCCAAGAAAACCCTTGAAAGATTACAATTGTCTGAGGTGACTTTGCATCAGTTTAATCTTTGTCTCCTTATAACAACTATAAAAACAACAAATGACAAGTTACTACCCTTTCTATATATAACTGTGCGTATTTCAATCCTATTTTAGACCAATCTGGTCAATGGCATTTCATCAGGGCTAGGGGGTGCTCATTATACCTACCACGACTACTTCTCTGGAATGGTGTCCTATAGTATGTAAAGCAGTGAGTACAATGACTAATTTTAGTGATGCTGTACTTATTGGACCCTTTCTCTTGGAACCAACTTTGTCTGGAACCTTATGTTCATCCCTGACTACAATGTGGTCAGGTTACGTTAGGGGCTAGGGGCGACATCCTGCCCGCCCTCAGAGTATTTTTCTTGCAGCATGAAGGCTGGAGTGGCCAGTACATAACTGCACCAGTCTCCTCAGTTGTTTGGCTGCACTTCATGTTATAAATTAGACACATCTTTTCAACATTCTTTTTTAATGAAAACAGAAAAGCGAATGTTCAGCCATTTATGTAAGAAGTACATTTTTTGTTAATCTTGTTATTATATGCTGACATAGTGAGCAGTTGGATAACTAGATTTATCCTTCATTAGACAGTAAAATCTCCAACAGTCCTGCCAAGTACCACTCATCAGGCGTTTGACTAACGCATTTCAGCGTGGTGCTCTGCAGCACCGCACTGAACTGCATTGTCACGCATAATGCATAGCGCCCCTCAAGCCCTTAGCGCTGCCTAAATTAAACTGTTACTGGAGTGGCAGCTGGCAGTGTGCCGTGGCTTGTGTGCACTGCTCCCCCATCGGCTCGGCGGGCATCTAAGCTAGTAGGCTGCTACAATGTATCAGAACTTAGATTGATTCCCCCGACGTGGCTCTCAGCCTGACGTCACGTCCAGGTGGTGCCCAATGGCTACCACTAAGACAATGACACAGCCCAGTCAGCCAGTTGTGTGATACAACACAGTCTCTGGTGCTGCAGGGGAATCATGTCCTGCTTCTGGAGTAAGTTTGTTGTGGGAGGGCGGCTGGTTACTTGTGGCAATCACGGCGCTCTAAGCGTTGCCTGAGTAATCGCACTGGCCGCCGCGTGGCTCAGCTGTCAGCGCGGCTGCTCAGTTGCAGTATATGACCCTTGGCTAATTCAATTGCTGATGGAGAACGTCCGGAGTGACCATTGCAGTGGCCAGGATGACTCTGTCACTGGACTGTGGATGACTAGTCTACTCAGGAGGCAGGCGGCAAACCCTCAATTGCTGGAGTGGCTCGCGGCCTGAGCCTTGCAGAGTCTGAGTTGCTGCAAAGTTGAAGTAAGTAGTGATACAGTGTGCAGTGCACGGACTAAGCCACCTGCCGAGTGTGTGTCAATAAATAACATATTCCTTGGCAGCTTGCCGCTATCAGGCAGCTACCTGCAGTCAGTGGGTGCTAGTCGTACAGTGTGTGTCACATTAGCATCCAGTTACTCACTTCCCTGCGGCTACCCATTCTTTCGAGGGGAGGTCGGCAACCCTGGCACTGATGGCTAATTGTTGTGGCCTCTTGCTATCTTATGCATAGGAGCAGGAAGCATTTGTAGTGTTAAAGAAACTTATTGTGGAGGCCCCTGCTCTTTATTCCTTCAGAGATGATGTGAGGTCCATTGTTACGGTGGACGCAAGTGGTGTGGGGTTGGGGACAGTCCTTTCCCAGATGGTGGATAGAAAGGAATGTACGGTGGCTTTCGCTTCAAGGTGCTTGTCCCCAGCAGAGCACAACTATAGTACCATAGAAAGGGAAGAACTGGCATGTGTCTGGGCAACCGGGCATTTTGTGATTTATCTTGATTGTAACACTGGCAACGAGGATGAGTGGATAGTTGGAGTGAGAGGGCTGAGCAGCAGGATGCTGCTCCTGATGGGTCTTTATCTGTAACCTACAACTAAGCTAATAAACCTACATCTGTATAACCTGCAAGGATCCATCTTCATTATATCTAGATTGTAACACTGGCGACAAGGATGAGTGGAAAGTTGGAGTGAGAAGGGGCTGAGCAGCAGGATGCTGCTCCTGGTGGGGCTTTATCTGCAACTTACAACTAAGCTAATAAATCTACATCTATATAACCTACAAGGATCCATCTTCATTGCATCTTCACTGTAACACTAATCCCTAAGACTTCCGAGGGAGGGCAGGAGGGCCCATGAACATGGTAAACCAATCTAGGATGTTTAACAATCAGATCATTACATTCCGGGAAATGTAGTTTCGTTGTGATGACGTGACACATGTACACATAGCAGCAGTTAGTGACAGCCTGTAGAAACAGATATCAACCTTTGCAGATGTGAATCATTCTGCTTATACTTTTAATGCCTTGTTGTTTTTGTATTTCAGGCACCTTAGGTGTGTCATCCATGCAGAAGTGAGCCAAGGAAGTGAAAGGGCCTTTTTTGTCTGTGGCCATGAAGGAGCCTGGGGCCCACTTACGCAGTAACACTTAGTCGATTTTTTTGTGCTGCATGAGAGGTAAGGGGAAAACACCTTCAATTCAATCTCCAAATACAGTGTAGCCAATTTGGTTACACAATAACTCAGTTCAACACTAAATCTCAAGTTAGTAAGTTTATTCAAAATTCAAATTCAAAAGCAGATTAAAATATGCTAATATAATCATTATCGTATAGCAGTACAATGTAAATCGAAAAAAGTCAAATCTTCTCAAGAGATTTACCCTATATAAAAAAAAGAAAATAACTAATTCAATTATGTCTATGTAAGTAAAGAGGAAACAAACTTTTGCGTTAGATTGCATCAATTTGTCATTGAAAAGGAGCATAGATCCTCTATCTGTCCCTACTCTACTCTAAAGTGACAACCCTAAACTAAAGCAGAGATTTAAGTAAAGCAAAAATTTGAAAGGCGTCTGCGGTCAGAGTCTTCCATAAAAGAAACTCCAATGTGGGTCAATTAGCGTAAAGCCACAATAACCAAAAGCAGAGGTCTGTACCTCGAGGTGTCCTAAGTCAGAATGCTAGCTATCCTTCACTATGTTGCATCAAAACATAAGTTACATTGAAAAGACATCCCACAAATTCTACTCAGTAGTTTTCCATACTACCAGCACACATTAGCTTCTTTTCAGCACCATTCCATTCCCATAAATCGTTACTTCAGCCGTCCTTGGTCTCGTCTCCTTCTCCCATGAGAACTCTCCACCCATCTTGTTAACATGTTTCCGCCGTAACAGTTGCCGCTTCACATACCTTGCTATCTACTAAGAACAAAGACCCTTTCTCTCTCACTAACGAAGACTTGTCCAAGTGCAGTGGGAACACAAAATACATACAACATTTCTGCTGCAAAGTAAAATACGAATTTAAATGTTAAACTGAAACATGAGCTTGAATCCAGCTATATCCAAAGCCCACAAGTTAGGCTAACTTAACAAGAGCACGGGGGGCGGAGCTAGCCACGCCAGGAGATGGCCGCGTTGTGAGCGTGCTCCTCTGATCGAGTCACTATCCTGAAATGATCCTGCATTTATAACCGACCAAATCACTAAAATTACAGATCGCAAGAACAGCTGGCTGCGGCGTACCTGCTCCGATGATGCTTCCATAGCCGAATATCACCCGAAACACGGCGAATACCTCCATACCAATCCCAACCGAGAGGCGGTCCTGCGGCTGCGGAGGCGCGTAGAAGGACGCGACCTGTACGCAAGCTCCGTGCGCAGTGACGGAGATAGAGGCCTCAGCGCGACGAGCGGAAAGAATATAGCAGGACACGCCGGCGCTTCACCTGTCTGGACACCGCTATCTGTACCCAACGAGAGGTGAGCGACCACCCGGTAAGGGCGACACACATGACCGGAGGCGTTGCCGGGTGGTGCCCCTGCCGGTCTGACTTGGCGGGGATCGCTGTGTGGGGCCTAAACATCCTCGGTGCCCCGGCTCGGCCCGGCGCGAGGCCTATCTGCCGCCCCCAGTCTAATACAGGTGCACATGGCGGGACTGTAACCAGATCGGCACCAGATGGTAAAGTCTAGATATGAGGGCCTAGAAACATACAGCATAAGGCAACCCACGGAAGATGGCATATGAGACGCTGTGTGCGACGCGTAATCCTGTTTGATATTTTCCCCATTAATTGTTATTAAACCACCGACAGCAGTGGAGCATAGCAGACATCGCATTGCACGTTGCATATACAGCATACGGCACGGTGGGGGACGAGGGGAGCTGCGGCGGCTGTGAGAGAACGTGGCATGCTGACTGTTCCAATGCAATGATACGGCTGCCTCCGGAGAAAATAGAAACAGAAGCAGATATCCCACTAGCGCGTGATGGAGCGCCATGCATAACAGAAAACTACACTGCAACATCTGAAAGCACTATAACCTGTTAAGGCCGACTGCGCCCCTGTCGCAGAAACAATACAGCCACACATAAAACGCAGAAGGGCGCGAACGAAGACGGGCCTGTGGGTGCGGGCTGGGGTAGGATAACCACTGCCCTGCTTATTCGGGTTATCACAGAACGAGGCAGAGGCCACAGCGCTCCTTCCCGATGCCAGGTAGTCCAGTATACATCACCGGACCTCACCAGAGGTAAATCTGAGGCAACAAAAAGTGATAAGGCACGCCCTGCAGGGCTACTAGATAAAGCGCCAAAACCCTCGAAGCCACTCCAGGATCTGCACAATCATGGGAAAACCCGATAAAAATCAACCTAAATTACAATTTGACGCTGCTAAGAAACCGGCGGAAAACAATACTGATGGTCTCATGGGCAGCCAAGCTCAAGCTATTGCATCTGGCACAGATACGCCTGTGGATTTTCAAGCAATGTTCGCTGCAATCCAGTCCACACTCTCAAATATTGATAGTAAAATAGACACCCTGACGTATCGTGTTGATCGTATGTCGGAGCGACTGGACAAACATACCGAGCGCATTGATATGGCGGAGCGCCGTATATCGGACACAGAAGATGCTCAAAACCAATTAGAATTAAAACAAGCAAAAGTAGACAAGACAATGACTGCTCTGCTCGCAAAGACGGAGGATTTGGAAGCGCGATCGCGCCGAAACAACTTGCGCTTGATGGGGGTGGCAGAATCAACACGTACAGGTAATATGGAGCGCTATGTTGAGACACTATTAACAGCTATGCTTGGAAGAGACACCTTTTCAGAAGTATTTATTGTGGAAAGGGCACACAGATCGCTGGCACCACAGCCACCGCCAGGGGAAAGACCGCGCCCTATAATTGCAAAAATACTCAACTATAGAGACAGAGATGAGGCACTTCGAAAGGCCAGGGAGCTAGGGACGCTGAGCCACGAAGGAATGACAATATCAATATATCCAGACTTCACCTCGCAAGTCCAAGAAGCAAGGAAGAAATTTCTAGACGCGAAAAAGAGACTCCGCGAACAGAATATTCCATATGCTATGATATATCCAGCCCGCTTGAGAATCACAGACAATGGGAAAAGTAAGATCTTTAGTGAGCCCAAGGAAGTGCTTAAATACCTACAGCTAGCACACCCACAATCTACCCGACGGAAATCTCCGAGAGGGACTCAAGCTGAACAGGACAACACTTCAGATGTGGAATGAGATATGGGTATCCTTTGACTATTCTTTTTGTTTCTAAAGCGTGACACTGGACTACCGACTATTGTGAATCTTGCATGAGAACACAGATAAGTCTTTCCACTACCGATGAAACTGTAGAATGCTAGATATCCTGGAAGGTATTGTTACATAGTGGTGTGTCAGACACAATTCTGGAAGGCAAACTATGTACTGTTCTTCACCTTAAACGCGTGATCTGTTGATGAAATAGTTATCGTTGACGCAATGGTCTGCTAGGGAACTATGGGATGGTTGACTCGATCCCCCAGTGCCTGTCATTGGGGTCTATGGTGGGCAGTTTCCGCCACCCTTGTGTATACCACACGGTTAACTCCCCTACCACGACACACCTTAGGTTAGAGGGGAATTGTTAGAATTTTGTTTTCTTTTTTTTCTTCCTTTTTTTTTATTGGTAGCTATTTGGGGCTGTCTTCACCATGATTGGGATGGCGAAGTGGGTGGGGGGAGGGGTTGCACGGGATAATGTAATGTTAACAGTTTTATGCGAACCTAATTTCTATACATATGTAGGTAGATGTAATGCACTCTGGATTGTAGCACAGACGGTTGTTCTCCCTGCTGAAAGAAATGACGATAGTCTGTTGTATACCTATTCACTCATAGTTACATACTCGTAACTCATGGCTAGAACTACAACTTTGAAATTACTGACATGGAATGTGAGAGGATTGAACAATCCCAGGAAAATTAGACAGGTATTTGCATACCTAGATAGACACCACACAGATATAGCGTTTCTTCAAGAGACACACCTACTCCACCAGAGAGCGGACAGGTTTGGAACAAGATGGGCTGAGCTAGTGGCATCATCATCCTACTCATCATACGCCCGTGGGGTGATGATCCTCATAAAAAAGGTACTCAGTTTATACTAGATAACACATACACAGACCCTCTAGGGAGATATGTTATTATTACAGGGATACTAAGAGGAACGAAAGTAGGCCTCATAAATGTATATGCGCCAAACGTGGACGATCCTGATTTTATAGAGAACCTACGATCCAAACTTCGAGATCTGCCCGCTGTAGAATTAATATGGGGCGGGGACTTAAATATGGCATTAGACGAAGCACAAGATAGGTCCCAACACACGGTGGAGCATCACCCCCGAGCTGTGGCAGCGATGCTGAACTGCATGACAGACTTCCGAATATATGATATCTGGAGAGTGCGTAACCCCACTGTGCTGGAAAGCACTCATTCGTCTACAGTACATAACAGCTGGGCAAGACTTGACTACTGGCTCCTTACTGAACGGGCTTGCACCTGGGTCCAGGCTATTCACCACTTACCCAAGACTCTTTCAGATCACAAACCCGTCCTGTTATCACTGCAGGTGCCCACCTACATCCCCCCCATTTGTATGGCGCTTTAACGCCATGGCCTTATTGGAACCACTATACAAAGACACAATCTATAATGCCATAACAGACTTCTTCGACCTGAATAAAGGCTCAGTGAAAAGCGCGGGAACGTTATGGGAAGCGTTTAAAACGACAGTAAGAGGCATATGTATTAGCACAGATGCTGGTATATTGAAGGATATCCGCACACAATTACAGCGAAGTGAAACAAAGATTGCACACCTAGAGGCTGACTATGACACCACTCACAATGCACAGACCCTCAGTGAGATTCGGACGGAAATAAGTAATTATAACACTTTGGCAGATGAAGAAATAAAATACATTACGAAGCGCCATACGGCACGTAGAATTGGTGAGGGTGGCAGACCAGGCCGACGTCTAACACAACAGATCCGTGCAGAGCACAAGCAGTACACTGTTATACAAATAGAAGACGATAATGGGAAAATGCACTACGACACGGAGGGAATATTGCAGGCCTTCATGGACACTTATGGCGCTTTATATACCACACAGAACACCGCACCTACTCCTGAAATTTTGCGCTACCTGGAGGACATAGCACTGGTATGGCTTTCAGATGCCCAACGTGATTATTTGGCACAACCCATAACAGTAGAAGAAATACAATTAGCTATTAAAGCCTTACCTAATGGTAAATCGCCCGGCCCTGATGGATACACGGGGGAATTTTATAAAGCATATTCTGAATTACTGAGCCCCTATCTGATAGAAATGTATGATGAAGCCTATGAAAATGAAACCCTCCCACCTACTCTCCGAGAGGCCCTTATAGTCGCCCTACTAAAACCAGATAAAAACCCCGACAAAACTGAGTCATATAGACCCTTATCTCTGATAAATACAGATATTAAAATATTAGCAAAAATCATCGCCACACGACTCCAACCCTTAATGTCGACTATAGTTTTACCAGATCAGTCCGGTTTTATTCCTGCCCGTTCGACTGCACATAATCTACGCACCATCTTTGCGCTATTGCATCAGCTCAGCCCAGACTTGCAAGCAGTGGCTGTGCTTCTCGACGCAGCCAAAGCGTTCGACTCTGTTGAATGGACATATATGTTCACAATATTACAGAGAATAGGGCTTCCACACGTGTTTATTAATTGGATTAAGTTGCTGTACAATAAACCCACTGCCCGCATTAAAGTAAACAGACACATATCTGAGCCCATATCAATACAAAGAGGTACCCGACAAGGCTGCCCACTATCCCCGTTATTGTTCTCAATTGCACTGGAACCCCTAGCTTGTAAACTGCGTCAGAGGTACAGACACACGGCACTAAATTTTCCGCTACGACCCATTGGCATATCCCTATATGCAGATGACATGGTGCTATACCTCAGGGACCCTAACACGCACTTAGATCCGCTACTGCGAGAATATATACAATTTGGACGACAATCCGGACTTCAAATAAACTGGAGCAAATCGGCGATAATGCCACTAACAGAAAACACCCAAGCACCACAGACTGAATTCCCTTTGGTTTGGCAAACAGACCCAATAAAATACCTAGGCATATGGATTCACCGAGATCCAGAACTGGTCATTAGATATAATTATGGTACCGCAATTGATAAAGTGGACACACAAATCACAAGGTGGATAACGCTACCCCTATCCGTGGCGGACAGAATATCTCTAGTGAAAATGGTGATCTTACCTAAGATGCTCTATTTATTTACAAATATTCCGATACCCCTCCAACTCCAATATTTAAAAGGATGCGCACAATGCTTATCAAATTAATATGGGCGGGTAAGCAAGCACGGATTAGTATTGATACGCTAGTACTCCCCTATGCCGCAGGCGGGTTCGCACTGCCCGATTTATATTTATATTATTTATGTGCCCAAGCACAATACGCATACCACTGGTATCACCCGGCTCAGCTCCTGCCACATCTAGCAGTAGAAGATGCCGATGCTAACCCTATCGCCTTAGCCAGTATATTAGTACACCATCGACCACATCTATCTAAAAATGAGATAAATACAGTCCGGACTACTTCTGATGCCTGGCAACGAATTGGTATACTTACTAAGAAAACCCCTATTTATGCACCAAACATGCCACTTGCACAACACCCGGACTTGTCAGTTACGCAAGAAAGCAGCAGCATGACACTTCTAGCGCAAGCTGGAATAACAAAAATGGGAGACCTTTACCCCAATGGCACATTTATCACGCCAGATGATCTTGCATACATCACAAATCAGTCCATGCTGTTCAAGTTTGCGTATCACAGACTGCGAGCAGCGATCAGGGTCCTTTATCCCACATTCCCAGATGAGCCACCCACATTAAACTCGCTACAACAGCTGATCACCGCAACAAATCGGGCTCACATGGTGACACAACTTTACAACCAAATACAAGTAGAGATAAATGCAAACACACATAAGGCACGAGACAAATGGAATACCCTATTGGAAACACCACTGACTGATGATGACTGGAAGGCTTGCTGCTCTCTAACTACACTATTAACCCCAAACGGAAATCTTAGGATTATTCATTATAAATACCTACACCAAGCGTACCATACCCCACTTAAGCTATATAAATATGGACTTTGAGACAGGGCGCACTGCAAACGGTGCGGGCAGGATCAGGCTAACTTCATTCACCTAGCGTGGACTTGTGACAGAATTAGACAATACTGGGAACAAGTGATTTGTTTACTGGGAAAAATAATGTCGTGTACAATCGGCTGCACACCGCAACTATGTTTATTAAATCATCGACTACCTATGAAATCCCAAAAGAAAAAACTACTTGCAATAATGCTTTTAATGGCAAAGCGGAGAGTAGCCATGCACTGGGATAGTAAACATGCACCTACAATAAAACTATGGATTACGGACACTCTTTACTGTAGGGATAATTTTTTAATATATGCTGAGGAATTGCCCACTACTGCCAAGCCATCCGACTTCTGGGAACCTCTCACCGTCTACTTACGAGAAAATCCTGATCTATTCAAAACAAATTGTTAATGTATACAAATATGAGGACATTATTGTGCTACTACATTGTACAAAAGATATATTGGTTTTATTTAAGCAGTATGCAGAGTGTTCATATGTACTGTATTATACTTGACATGCTACGTATGGCTGTTATGACAATATTGTGTTAATTGAAAAAAAAAAAAATCTTAATAAAAAAAAAAAAAACTTAACAAGAGCACGGGTTACATTTTGTGCAGTTCTCTACACACAAATAAATCAAAATTTTCAACGTGTACTTTAGTAATTAATACAATAATAACATGATTATTCATTTAGTAAACATATCACTACATCACTTATCCATGAACACGTTGCAAACATTTTTCGTTAAATATTAATATGTAAGCACCACAATTCAGACAGTTACATCTTCAAATACGCCTACAAATTTCATTAGTTGCAAGGATAATTTGAATATGGAATACCCCCACTTTCATTAATGCGGCTGCCCGCAGCACACAGAGTGGGCCCCTTAAGAGGGCGGCCCCTTAGTGCCGCTTGCAGGCACCTCCCCGCCCCTTCGCCCCTTGTCGCTGGGACCCCTTCCTCTGGGAGTCCCCCCCCCCCCCTCGGGTCTGGCGCCTCTACGTCGTCATTTCCAGTGCGCGGTGGGCTGGGGACAGGTATTTATACCTGCCCCCACCCACTGGCCACCCTCTTTGTCCCCCACTGGACGCGCTGTTGTGTCCCTGGTCTGGCGTCGGTCACACGGTCGTGTCCCTGGTCTGGCGTCGTTTTTGCATTGGTGAGTGCAGGGGCATTATCGCCCCCCCCCCCAAGTCTTTCCCCCTGATACCCTATGGCTCGAGACCCCAAGTCTGGCAATGTGTGTGTTGCAGGGTGTAGCGGCAGGGGTTGAGGGGCCGCGGCCTGGCCAGGCACTGCCTTTGTGGTGTCCATGGGGGCCATAGCTTGAGGCGTGGCTCGTGGGGGGCGATCGTGGAGCGGAGGAATAATTGAGCAGCCCTGTCGGCAAGCGCTATTGAGGCGGGTCGGTCGATCACCTCATTAAAGTTAGTGGGCATCGACAGGGTCTCGCTTCCATCTCCACAGTCGTGGGTGGCGCATCGCCTCGTGGGTGCATGGGCTCCCACTGTGTTTAAGGAGCATTGCGGGCGCCCAATACCGAGACACCCTGGTGGGTTCCTGCCCCTGGTTGTGCACTCTGGTTGTCCGCACTGTACACTGCACTACTGCTTGGCAGCAAGGCGCGTCGGCTGCGAGTGCATGCCTGCAGTCTGTGGGTGTGGAGCAGCTGCAGTCAGACGGGTCACCTCCGTTGCTGTGAGGCTGTAAGCAGGGAGTGCTTACTTGTCCAGTCAGTTCAATTTGGGGCGTGCGCGTGTGGCATAATTAACAAAGCTGCCGACTTTGGTCCTGTGGACCCGAGTTCGAGCCTCGTTGTAGGGCGAAGGAGCGGGCAGGACTGCTCTCGAATCTGGGCGTTGTGTGAATGTATCAAAGGGGAGATTGCCTCATAAATCAGTTCATTTTCACAGGGATACAATTGTGCAGCTTCCAGTCCTACTACACTCTCCGTGCTCAATGAAGGGAAGTAAAATAGGTCCAACGAATCTCGCAAACAGTGAAGGGGGGTCTGGTGTGGCCGTGCGGGCTGAGGTGTGTGGGTGACCGTGCGGAAAGCGTCTGTTCCCCCAGAGCGCACATTCCTTAGGCTTCCCCCGTCTCTGGATTTGCTAAGGGCCGATCTTGGTGGCAGACTTTCCACACTCCAATAAGACGTTGACTCAGTGGGCACCAGGGTGATGGACATAGAAAACAAAACCGAGACTCTTGAACGACGACTCGTCCTCTCCCTCTCCCTGAGTGAATTTACTATTTGCATAGTTACAACTCTAACCACTAGTATACGCAGTAGTTCTTTGTACTTAATATCACTATTTTGTGATTCTGAGCTCTCCCGTTTGCATCTCTCTCCTAAGTGACTCTACAATGTATACATTTCCTTTTCTGCTATCTGTTTCTCTTCTTTGTGGGACTCTTCAACTCGCTGTCTCCCTCCCTCTGTCGCCCCTGACCCTTGCCTTTCGCGGATCCTGTCTTTTTCTAGATCGCTAATTTACCCTGGTATTGAATGTGTTATCTTTTTGTATTAATGTGATTTTTCTTTTGCCGTCTGTTCCCCCTCTGTTGACATGCCAGTTCCGACCCGCCTCCTAGCCCCCTGTCCCTTGTTGCCCTTTTACTAAGCACTCCTTCTCCTCTTGTTGGGGAAAGATCCAATATTCATACTCTGGAGTCTCAGGGACCCCCTCTGAGAGAGTCCACAGTGTCAAGGGAGCCACGCACAGTTGAGGTTTGGTATGGCGCCCCTTACCAAAGCACTCCCTCTCCCCTTGTTGGGGAAGGATCCAGTAGGTAGGCCTTGGAGTCTCAGAGACCCCTCTGAGAGAGTCAACTGCGTAAAGGGAGCCTCACGCAGCGGAGATGTGGGAATGATACCACTTCCCCTGGGAGCACAGCTTACCGGACCTTGGACGCGGCTTTTACTAGTCTACCGGTGTGTACCCCCTTCACCCTCCCCCTCCTCTTTCATGCTCTGTCTCACCCTCCCCCACCGCTTTCCCTCTTTCATTCTTTGTCTTCCTCCTCTGCTCCTAGCCCCTCTCCCCTGAATCTCTCCCCCTGTCTGCTACGCTGCTTAGCCCCCTGTCCCTTGTGCCCTTTGACTAAGCACTCCTTCTCCCCTTGTTGGGGAAAGATCCAATATTTATACTCTGGAGTCTCAGTGTTTCCCCTGAGAGAGTCCACTGCGCTAAGGGAGCCACTCACAGTTGAGGTTTGGTATGGCGCCCCTTGCCAAAGCACTCCCTCTCCCCTTTTTGGGGAAGGATCCAGTAGGTAGACCTTGGAGTCTCAGAGACCCCTCTGAGAGAGTCCACTGCTTAATAAGGAGCCTCTCGCAACGGAGATGGGGGAATGATGCCACTTCCCCTGGGATCACAGTTTACTGGACTTTGGACGCAGCTATTACGCGTTTACCGGTTTGTGCCCCCGTCACCCTCCCCCTCTTCTTTCTTAATGTGTCTTTCACCCTCCCCCTCCTCTTTCCCCCTTCATTCTATGTCTACTCCCCCTGCTCCTACCCCTCTCCCCTTGTATCTCTCCCCTTGCCTGCTTTTTCCCTTACGTATATGTCCTTATTTTATCTCGACCTAACATGTAATTATGTAGCTATGCACTAATAACTGTGTAACCTTTGTAACGATGTAACCTGCAACTATGTTCTGATTCTCATGTAAAGCGCTCTGATACCTCCGGGTCTAGCCAGCGCTATATAAATCCTTTCAAATGTCGACTACTAGTCACCTATGCTACCCATATACTACTTTCTACCTCTTTTGTACTGAATGGCGAATACCGAATGTATGTATACTACCTCAACCATCTAATGTTTAATAACTGTATATTGTAAAGCGCTCTGATACCCGCGTGGGTCATGTTCGCGCTATATAAAACTTTATAAATAAATAAATAAATAAAATACTACACTCTCCGTGCTCAATGAAGGGAAGTAAAATAGGTCCAACGAATCTCGCAAACAGTGAAGGGGGGTCTGGTGTGGCCGTGCGGGCTGAGGTGTGTGGGTGACCGTGCGGAAAGCGTCTGTTCCCCCAGAGCGCACATTCCTTAGGCTTCCCCCGCCTCCACCGTGTGCATTCCGGGAAAAAGTCACGTTTGATGTATGATGGCATACATTTGCCCGGGGAAGGTCTGTGGATCGCATCACCCCTCTCATGTTCCGAGCACTGTGATAATTTCAAATGCTCCTCAGGATATAAGGTTTCAGCCAGGGGTTATGCACAGTGGTGCAACGGGCACACTGCATTTGTCGATTTTGCCTTGTCTTCGTTGCAGGCGAGTTCGCGCCGGCATAGTCTGGGGATGCCCTGGCGTGGTGTATGTTTAGGGTGCGGGCACTGGAGTAACACTGCAAGAGTGTTGTAGCTTTGAGGAGTTTGGTGATTGGGATGTAACTTTAAAGTGACTCATTATAGATCTGGCACAGTCTCATCATTTCAGAATGGAAGCATTTTCAATACTCTTACATCGAAGCCATAGTTGTTGCATATTTACCTCATGCAGCTATCAACCACTGACTAAATCAATAGTCCTGGCTTGCTGCAGGAGCAATGTTACGTGTTGATTTATAGCTGGATACAAGGACAGAAGAGGCAGAACTATGCTGCACTACGCTAAGCAGAGTTCAACCGAAATGTTTTAACCCAATGCCAAAGAGAGCTGCTGGGGAAGATTAGCCTTCATTTTTAGTGGGTTGCTGGGTATGATCATGGGCCATATGTTGCACATTGTATAAGGAGGCGGCTTTCGCGGGGGGTAAAACAGCCTGATTACCCAGTCAGACGCCACATGCTTCGTGAGGGAGCAGGGTTTTGGGGCATTCACTGGGCCCTGGTTTACTTGGCTTTTGTTCTGTTGGCCAACTGAGGCAGAATGGCCTGGGCAGGGTAAACATTACCCCATAGTTGCATCAACATGGTTATGCCTGCCAGCAACAGAGGTGGTTTGGCAACACACTCAAGACTTTAATTAAAGTGCATCCGTACTTGCGCCAGAAGTGGGCTGTGACAACACGTTTGTTCGCCAAGATTTACACTTGCCTCCTTTTGGGAGAGCAGAAGGCTAGACAGCTTAATTTACATATATTACTGGCCTAATGGTAAGCGAGTGAAGTGCGAGCCAGTTGCTCTTCAATTGCTTGTAGCTGGGACTCGGCGGCCCGTGTTGCTAGGCAAGTACTTAATCCCCTTGCGTTATCTTGGCGTATAATGCTATAGGCAAAGTCAAAGTCAAAGATACTTTATTCGGCAGCCAAGAGCCATAAAAGTAAACATTTTAAAATGCACAATTCATTGAAAGACATTAATACATAAAAACTTAGGTCACAATAAAAGTTTTAAAAATGCCTGTACAAAAAAATAAAAGGGCATCCGTCTTTACTATTTCATCAATCATGTATAAATCTACAGATGGTGCAACAATATAAAGTGCAAAAGCGCTAAATATAAAACCAAAGACTATAAGGACTGTCACATAAAGTGCACATTAGATGAGAGAACAGACTGGCTCCAGCGGCTGCAATTTTTTCCTATGTCTAATAGCCGCTATTAAAAAGCTTGCAACCCCCAGGCAAACCATGGGGGAGGATAACATTTGAAGATAGATCAAAGCCGGCCTCGCTTGGACAAACTGACAGTCTCTAAGCAGTGGTAAAATATGATTTCTGCGCTGGGAATCGTAGTGGGCGCAGAAAAACATAAAATGTAATGTATCCTGATCTGAAAAATTATCACAGGGGCAGGGTTTAAGTGAACCAGGTTTGGAATAGCCTTGGGGAAATGCCAGAAGCCAGGGGACCAGATTCAAATGAAATCTGGTCAGAACAAAGCGATGGTGTGCTTTGTTAACATAAGATAAATATGGCTGCATCTGTGGGCCCGAGCTCAATATGGCAAATCTTCTCACAGACGGTTTGGCTAATTCCGCCTCCTCCCTAAACCTCTGCCGCTTGTCCAAAAACTGCTTTTTGAATTCTCTAATGGCAGTCTTGCCCAAAGCCCCTGGACTCAGGAACAGGTCAGGACGGCCGAGCCATCTGGTCTGTTCCTTTATGTATTTCAGCCAGGGAATAAGTAACGCCCCCTCCAGAGAGATGCAGTCAGTAATTATAAGTTGATTTAGATTTGGGGTCGGGCTTGCCCAAATTCTGAGCCATCGCAGCAGTGGGGCAACCGCAATCTGGTCTGAAATGTAACCCACTCCCAATTCTTCATGTAGGTTAAATACAGGGGTTGTATTGGGGACCGCAAGGAGTTTTCGCATGAAATTATTCTCGGCCACCTGAATCCCCTTCACATCCTTATAACCCCAAATGTCACTCCCGTACATAGCCATCGGGATACATTTTGCATTGTAGACCTTTAATAGTGCGGGTAGTGGCTTTGACCCCAGTCTTTTAGCAAAATTCAGGGTGGCCCCTGCCGCTCGGGCTAAGATATTCTTTTTAAGTAAAAGTTGCGGGCACCAAGATCCTTGCTCATCAAAAACTACCCCTAGGTAGGGAAACGTTGTCACTTTGGTTAATTCGGCCCCCTTGCAATAAAATTTGGCCTTGGCCGCCTTTCCGGAACCTATAGTCATAGTGTGTGATTGTTAGAAATGGGATCTCTAGTTGGCAAGGGCTTGCACCTTTGTCCAAGTAGGGACCCTTCTTCCTAGTCAGGGTAAGGGTGTTACACTCGTGAAGTAACCCCTGCTCACCCTCGTGGTAGCTTGGCACGAGCAGTCAGGCTTAATTCAGAGGCAGTGTGTAAAGCATTTGCACATAACCAACAGTAATACAGTGTAAGCACTACAAACGGACACCACACCAGTTTAGAAAAATAACCAATATTTTATATACTCAAGACAAGACCAATTCCGACGAAAATCCACAATACTATACTTTACGAATGAATGCTTGATACGGTAACTTCTTCTTTGCAGGAATAGCACAAAAGCAAAGTTCGTACGAGTCGGTAGCTCCGTCCGAGCCTACCGCGATGCTGAAAACCACAGAGTCTAACAGTTCCAGCCGACCGCGTCGATACGGGCCAGCAGAGTCATGAACAGACTCGGTTACAGTACCTTTCTCGTTGTGGCTGGTACGGAGTGTACGAGCCGGTCGGCGTTCGTCGTGGTTGCGGTGCAAGACGGAGCGATGCAAGGTGCGGTGTCCCTTGATGCGGTGCAGGCAGCGGCTCGATGAGCGTCGTGCAGACGGAGTCGGTGAGTCCAAGGCGTGCGATGCAGGGTGAGACGATGCTCGATGCGGTGCTGACAGGTTGCGATGCAGGCGACCAAGCCGGAGTGCGGGAGCTGGCGTCGGACAGCGGTGCGAGTCGGAGCGGTGCGTCGCAGACGTGCGAGCGGTGCCCCAAATGCGGTGCGGTCACGACTCTTGAGCCAGTTGCAGCGACCGCGTCGGTCGGGTCCGGCTGGTTCAGTGAAGCGATGCGATGCGAACTGCAGTGCCCACAGGTCACGGTGCAAGCAGCGGCTCGGTGTTGGCGGCGTCAGACGTCGCCCACGGTGAGACCAGGGTTGCGATGCGAAGCGGGGCGATGCGGTCTGCGGTGCAAACAGGTCACCGGCCAGGGATGGATTCGGTTGACGGAGTCGGTTGCGGTTCCCTTCCTCTGTGGCAACTGAAACAGCGTTCAGAAGCGGTACCCAGAGGCTTGTGAAGTCTTTGTAGTCCCTGAGACTTCTTTACAGGAGGCCAGCTCGGTTTCAGGCCCTTGGAGATACTCAGCACAAGTTTGTAGAAAGTTCAGTCCAGTCCTTTCACTGCCCAAGGCAGAAGCAGCAGCTGCAGGCCAACCCAACAAAGCAACAACACAGCAAAGGGGCAGTACTCCTCCTGGCAGCTCTTCCAGCTCTTCGTCTTGGCAGGTTCCTTGATTCCAGCGAGATCTAAATTCATGGGGTCAGGGCCCCAATATTTATATCCCAAATTCCTTTGTTCTCTGAAGGCAGAGAGGCCTTTGCCTAGTCCAAACCAGTTCTGGAGCACTTTGTTGACAAGTCTCCGTCCCTTCTTTCAGTGAGTAGGCCAGGGACATCAGGCGCACCACAGGAGGTGGAGCCAGCATTGTGGAGGGAAGGCACTGTCCTATTCAGGGCCCAGGTACGACCCCTCCCACCCATCTACATGTAGATCTTGCTATTCAGCCCTGTGCTGACTCACCCTGTCTCCTGGCATCCCCCAGCCCCTGTCACTCACACTCCAGACAAGGAATACACAACCTCGCAGAGGCAGGCTTGGATGGTTAGACAAGAAAATACCCACTTTCTAAAAGTGGTATTTTCAAACACAGAATGTTAAAACCAAATTCACTAAAAGATGCATTTTATCATTCTGAGTCCAGGCATACTAAACTCGGATTTCTACCATGTTCCCGGGGTCAGTTAGGATTATAAGCTGTAATAATCAAAACTGCCCGTTCTGGCCTAGGGGGAACAGGTAGCCTTGCAATAGTGAAAAACGAACTAGGCTGTAATTCACTATCAGGACATGCCACACACACCCGGGCATGTCCTACCTTTCGCATACAACGCACCCTGCCCACAGGGGTACCTTGGGCCTACCTTAGGGGTGACTAACATGTAGCAAAGGGAAGGTTTAGGGACTTGCAAGTGTGTGCACTTACCAAGTCGACATGGCAGCCCCAGGCTGCGCACAGGCTCTGCGATGGCAGGCCCGAGTTACACTTTACGGGCTGTTTGCGTGGGTGGCACAATCCAGTGCTGCAGCCCACCAACAGCATTTGGTCTATAGGCCCCGGCACTCGCAGTGCACTTTACAAGGGACTGACACATAAACCAAATAGGCCAATCATGGAAACACCAATCCATAACACATTTTATACAGGAGCACTTGCACTTTCCCACTGGACAGCAGTGAGGAAAGTGCGCAGAATCATTACACCAGCAAAAACAGAGTCAAAACCGGGAGGTCCGAAAGCAAAAAGTCAGGGAAACACGCCAAAAGATGCCAAGTCTAACACATGTCCCCTCCAGCTGAAAGTAGGGAGAACTACCCAACCCCATTGGAGTTCTCTTCACTAAGGCGGAAGAACCTGGACAGACCATCTGCGTTGGCGTGTTCTGTACCAGGACGGTGTTCCACCGTAAAGTCCATTCCCTGTAGGGAGATGGACCACCTCAGCAGTTTTGGATTCTCGCCCCTCATTTGCATCAACCATCTGAGGGGCCTGTGGTCTGTCTGAACCCGGAAGTGAGTCCCAAACAGGTATGGTCTCAACTTCTTCAGCGCCCAGACCACAGCAAAAGCTTCCCTTTCTATGGCACTCCACCTCTGTTCCCTGGGAAGTAGTCTCCTGCTAAGGAAGACTACAGGCTGATCCAGGCCCTCTTCGTTCAGTTGTGAGAGCACCGCTCCCACACCATGCTCTGAAGCGTCAGTCTGCACGACGAATTCCTTGGACAAGTCAGGTGCCTTGAGCACGGGCACCGTGCACATGGCTGCCTTCAGGGCATCAAAAGCTTTCTGGCAGGACTCAGTCCAGATCACTTTCCTGGGCTGCCTCTTAGAGGTCAGCTCTGTTAAGGGGGCAACGATGGTGCCATAGCCCTTAACAAATCTCCTATAGTAACCGGTGAGACCTAAGAAGGCTCTCACCTCTGTCTGGGTCTTGGGGGTTCCCAAGCCAGAATGGTGTCAATCTTGGGTTGTAGGGGCGCCACCTGGCCGCTTCCTACCTGGTGTCCCAAGTACACCACAGAACCCTGCCCGATCTAGCACTTACTGGCCTTGATCGTGAGGCCTGCACCTTGCAGAGCCCTCAACACTTTCTCAAGGTGCTGTAAATGTTCTTCCCAGCTGGAACTGAACACAGCAATGTCATCCAGGTAGGCGGCACTGAAATCCTCCAGCCCGGCCAACACCTGATTGACCAACCTCTGAAAGGTGGCAGGGGCATTCTTCAACCCAAAGGGCATCACCCGGAATTGGTAATGACCTTCTGGAGATGAGAATGCTGATCTCCCCTTGGCCCCATCGGTTAAGGCAATCTGCCAGTACCCAGACGTCAAATCAAACGTGCTGAGGAACCGGGCAGCTCCCAACCGATCAATGAGCTCATCAGCTCTGGGGATGGGGTGCGCGTCAGTCCTGGTGACGGCATTAAGCCCACGGTAATCCACACAAAACCGGAGTTCTGGAGTGGCACCGGGCGCCGCAGCCTTTGGGACCAAGACCACTGGGCTGGCCCAAGGACTGTGGGAGGGCTCAATCACCCCTAACGCCAACATCTTAGAGACCTCCTCCTTGATGCTGGCTCTGACCCGGTCAGTCAGCCTGTAAATCTTGTGCTTCACAGGAGGGCTGTCACCAGTGTCCACGTCATGGGTACACCAGTGAGTAACACCGGGGGTCAGAGAGAACAGTGGGGCGAACTGTCCCAACAACTGGCGACAGTCCCCCTGCTGCTCCTGAGTCAGAGTAGGGGAGAGGATCACACCCTCTACTGACCCATCATGCTCCTTGGTAGACAGGAGGTCAGGGAGAGGCTCACTCTCCTCTTCCACCCCATCATCTGTCGCCAAGAGCATACTCACTTCGGACCTCTCGAAGTGGGGCTTGAGGCGGTTCACGTGAAGGACCCTCAAAGGGTTCCTTGGAGCCTGCAAATCCACCAGGTAGGTGACGTCACTTTTGCGCTCCTTTACCTCATATGGCCCAGTCCACTTGTCCTGCAAGGCACAAGGTGCCACTGGGGCCATGACCCACACTTTTTGCCCAGGTTGAAATTCGACCAGAGTGGCATTCTGGTCATACCATCTCTTCATTTCTTCCTGGCTTGCTTCTAGGTTCGCCTGAGCGAGTTTCCTGAAGCGGGCAGTTTGGTTTCTAAAGGCCAGCATGTAGCTAAATACATCCTGGGGAGTTTTCCTGGGAGCTGCCTCCCAGCCTTCCTTTACCAAACTCAGAGGTCCTCTGACAGGGTGGCCATACAGGAGCTCAAAGGGGCTGTACCCAAGAGACTTCTGAGGCACCTCCCTGTATGCAAAGAGTAGGCCTGGCAAGAGGACGTCCCACTTACGCCTCATGGGTTCTGTTAGACCCTTGATCATGCCTTTCAAGGTCTGGTTGAATCTCTCCACCAGACCGTTTCCTTGTGGGTGGTAAGGAGTGGTGAACTTGTAGGTTACACCACACTCCTTCCACAGGGATGTCATATACTTCGATATGAAATTGGTCCCCCTATCAGAAACCACCTCTCTGGGGAATCCCACACGGGAAAAGATCCCCATTAACGCCCGGCCCACCACTGGCGCCGTCGTTGTCCTGAGAGGGATTGCCTCCGGGTACCGGGTGGCATGGTCCACCAAGACCAGGATGTACCTGTTGCCCATGGCTGTCTTGGGATCCAGTGGCCCCACAATATCCATCCCTACCCTTTCAAAGGGTGTTCCAACAACAGGAAAAGGTTGGAGAGGAGCTTTGACCTTCCTCCCACTCTTACCACTTGCCTGGCAAGTTTGGCAAGACCTACAGTGTGCATCTGACTGCCTTCGCATTTGGGGCCAAAAGAAGTGGGTGACAAGCCTGTCAAAGGTCTTGTCCTGCCCCAAATGTCCTGCCAAAGGCACGTCATGAGCCAGACCCAGTAGGAAGGTCCTGAAGCGCTGGGGTACCACCAGCACACGGGCTGACCCAGGCTCAGCAACCTTAGGCTCACTGTATAGGAGACCACTCTCCCAGTAGATCAGATGTGACCCGGACTGATTACCAGCTGCCTGGTCTGCAGCCTGCCGCCGCAGACCCTCCAGAGTAGGGCACTCGTTCTGCTCCCTGCAGAACTCCTCCCTGGTGGGACCCCCTTCTTGCTGCCAATGGGTCAGCTCAGAGATGTCTCCCAGTTCGGCTACCTGCTCCCCTGTAGGCACCGGGCGTCCCCCTCGAGGTCCGCCTCCTCCCGGTCCGTGGGAACTTCGGGGGCCGGTTTCCCGCGCCCCTGCCCTTTCTCTTGGCAGGGACTTGGGCCACTGTTTCAGGCTCCAAGTCCTCTTGATCACCCTTTCTGGCTGCCATTGACCGAGTAGACACGCATGCCCACTCTGGCAACCCAAGCATCTCCAAGTGAGACCTGAGCTCAACCTCCTTCCATGAGGACTGCTCCAGGTCGTTTCCTAGCAGACAATCTACAGGCATGGTAGGGCTCACAACCACCCTCAAGGGACCTGAGACCCCCCCCATTCAAAGGGAACCTGCACCACCATACATTGGCGCTCTGAGTTGTCTACAGCAACTACTTGGTGGAATGCCCCGGGGACTACTTGCTTCTCAGACACCAGGTGACACCGGACTGAGGTCACACTGGCTCCAGTATCTCTGAGAGCCTCTACCCTGTTCCCATTAATGGTCACCCAGGTGCTATATTTCTTTGTGTTAGGGGGCACCTGGTTTCCTGGGACCATCTCACTGTCCCCTAGTGAGACAAGGGTCATTTCTGCGGGATCCCCACCCTCCTGTGGGCACCCCTCCTCCCCGAGCGCTACACTAGCCAACACTTTGGACTGTCCACCGGTGGGTGGCTGTGTCCCCTTTGGGCACTTGGGGTCCCCCTTAAAGTGCCCTACCTGGTCACATGCATAACACTTGCGGGGGCCGGTCTCAACAGGCTTCCCTGTAGAGACCCCTTTCTTCTTATCACCGGGGGCTGGGAACCTTTACCCTGGGTACTAGTTTGGGGCCCTTTAGAGAACTCCTGTGCTTTACCCTTGTCCCCCCCACCTTTCTGCTGGGGACCCTGCCCACCTTTGGCTGAGTCTCCCCAAACGCTTTCTTGTGGACCCTGGTACTCACCCAGCGGTCCGCTTCCATAGCAAGCTTCCTGGGGTCAGTTAGCTTACTATCAACTAGGTGCTGGCGCAGATCTGCAAAACATAGACTAGACAAGTGCTCCCATGCAATCAAGTTGTAGAGCCCCTGAAAATCTGTTACACTACTGCCCTTCACCCAACCATCCAGAGACCTGCAGAACACATCCACACATTCCAACCAAGTGTTGGCATCAGACTTCTTACTGGACCTGAACTGATCCCTGTACTTTTCAGGAGTAAGACCATACTTCGCGAGAAGGGCATCCTTCATGTCAGCATAGGTGAGGTGATACCCCTTACCCAAAGCTATCAGAGCATCCCTTGCTTCTTCAGGGAAAAGTGGCCACAATCCTGCTCCCCAATTCTCCTCAGGGACCCCATTCATGTGTATGGCTGCCTCATAACCCTGAAACCACCTTTGTATGTCATCCCCCTTCTTGAACTCCTTGCCTACGTTCTTGGGAATGTGCACAATCCTGTCTGCCTTTCTGGACGAATTGCTGCCACCATCTGAGCCTGACTTACTCCTAAGTTCTAGCTCCTTCAGTTCTCTCTCATGCTCTAAGAGCATCTTCCTTTCCTCTATGGCCAATCTCTTCTCCTCCCGCTCACTCTCCAGCCTGAGCTTCTGCAGCTCAAACTGCCTTGCCTCCCGCCTGTCCTCCAGCTCCTCTGGGGACAGACTGCTGCTGCCTGACCTGGCGGGTTCCCCCCTACCCAAAAGCACATCCACCCTGGAAATAGGCTCCTCCGCCTCCTCACTGAGATTACCAGGCTGCCCATTGGCATGTCTGGCTGCTACCCAGGCCCTCAGCGCCTTCTGTAGCTCCTCCTTCCTTGTGAGGCCTTTAATTTGGACTTTCAGGTTTTTACAAATTGCTCGTAGCTCCTTTACGGTGTAGGATTCCAACCTATCCTCCTCAATGATAACTTCCAGAGATGCAACGGATGATGCAATTGATTCAGGCATGACAAAAGTAGTGAGTTGAAAACTGGCAAGATCAAAAATAGGCCAAAAGAAAAAGAACCAGTATGTGGTACGTAATGGTCTGCGATATGGTAGTAGTGCACACCAATCACTGTAAGTCAAGTGCAAACACAAGTCCTATCCTCACCGCTAACAACCAATGTTAGAAATGGGATCTCTAGTTGGCAAGGGCTTGCACCTTTGTCCAAGTAAGGACCCTTCTTCCTAGTCAGGGTAAGGGTGTTACACTCGTGAAGTAACCCCTGCTCACCCTCGTGGTAGCTTGGCACGAGCAGTCAGGCTTAATTCAGAGGCAGTGTGTAAAGCATTTGCACATAACCAACAGTAATACAGTGTAAGCACTACAAACGGACACCACACCAGTTTAGAAAAATAACCAATATTTTATATACTCAAGACAAGACCAATTACGACGAAAATCCACAATACTATACTTTACGAATGAATGCTTGATACGGTAACTTCTTCTTTGCAGGAATAGCACAAAAGCAAAGTTCGTACGAGTCGGTAGCTCCGTCCGAGCCTACCGCGATGCTGAAAACCACAGAGTCTAACAGTTCCAGCCGACCGCGTCGATACGGGCCAGCAGAGTCATGAACAGACTCGGTTACAGTACCTTTCTCGTTGTGGCTGGTACGGAGTGTACGAGCCGGTCGGCGTTCGTCGTGGTTGCGGTGCAAGACGGAGCGATGCAAGGTGCGGTGTCCCTCGATGCGGTGCAGGCAGCGGCTCGATGAGCGTCGTGCAGACGGAGTCGGTGAGTCCAAGGCGTGCGATGCAGGGTGAGACGATGCTCGATGCGGTGCTGACAGGTTGCGATGCAGGCGACCAAGCCGGAGTGCGGGAGCTGGCGTCGGACAGCGGTGCGAGTCGGAGCGGTGCGTCGCAGACGTGCGAGCGGTGCCCCAAATGCGGTGCGGTCACGACTCTTGAGCCAGTTGCAGCGACCGCGTCGGTCGGGTCCGGCTGGTTCAGTGAAGCGATGCGATGCGAACTGCGGTGCCCACAGGTCACGGTGCAAGCAGCGGCTCGGTGTTGGCGGCGTCAGACGTCGCCCACGGTGAGACCAGGGTTGCGATGCGAAGCGGGGCGATGCGGTCTGCGGTGCAAACAGGTCACCGGCCAGGGATGGATTCGGTTGACGGAGTCGGTTGCGGTTCCCTTCCTCTGTGGCAACTGAAACAGCGTTCCAGAAGCGGTACCCAGAGGCTTGTGAAGTCTTTGTAGTCCCTGAGACTTCTTAACAGGAGGCCAGCTCGGTTTCAGGCCCTTGGAGATACTCAGCACAAGTTTGTAGAAAGTTCAGTCCAGTCCTTTCACTGCCCAAGGCAGAAGCAGCAGCTGCAGGCCAACCTAACAAAGCAACAACACAGCAAAGGGGCAGTACTCCTCCTGGCAGCTCTTCCAGCTCTTCGTCTTGGCAGGTTCCTTGATTCCAGCGAGATCTAAATTCATGGGGTCAGGGTCCCAATATTTATATCCCAAATTCCTTTGTTCTCTGAAGGCAGAGAGGCCTTTGCCTAGTCCAAACCAGTTCTGGAGCACTTTGTTGACAAGTCTCCGTCCCTTCTTTCAGTGAGTAGGCCAGGGACATCAGACGCACCACAGGAGGTGGAGCCAGCATTGTGGAGGGAAGGCACTGTCCTATTCAGGGCCCAGGTGCGACCCCTCCCACCCATCTACATGTAGATCTTGCTATTCAGCCCTGTGCTGACTCACCCTGTCTCCTGGCATCCCCCAGCCCCTGTCACTCACACTCCAGACAAGGAATACACAACCTCGCAGAGGCAGGCTTGGATGGTTAGACAAGAAAATACCCACTTTCTAAAAGTGGTATTTTCAAACACAGAATGTTAAAACCAACTTCACTAAAAGATGCATTTTATCATTCTGAGTCCAGGCATACTAAACTCGGATTTCTACCATGTTCCCGGGGTCAGTTAGGATTATAAGCTGTAATAATCAAAACTGCCCGTTCTGGCCTAGGAGGAACAGGTAGCCTTGCAATAGTGAAAAACGAACTAGGCTGTAATTCACTATCAGGACATGCCACACACACCCGGGCATGTCCTACCTTTCGCATACAATGCACCCTGCCCACAGGGGTACCTTGGGCCTACCTTAGGGGTGACTAACATGTAGCAAAGGGAAGGTTTAGGGACTTGCAAGTGTGTGCACTTGCCAAGTCGACATGGCAGCCCTAGGCTGCGCACAGGCTCTGCGATGGCAGGCCCGAGTTACACTTTACGGGCTGTTTGCGTGGGTGGCACAATCCAGTGCTGCAGCCCACCAACAGCATTTGGTCTATAGGCCCCGGCACTCGCAGTGCACTTTACAAGGGACTGACACATAAACCAAATAGGCCAATCATGGAAACACCAATCCATAACACATTTTATACAGGAGCACTTGCACTTTCCCACTGGACAGCAGTGAGGAAAGTGCGCAGAATCATTACACCAGCAAAAACAGAGTCAAAACCGGGAGGTCAGAAAGCAAAAAGTCAGGGGAAACACGCCAAAAGATGCCAAGTCTAACAGTAATTTCTTATAATTCGTAGTTAAATCTAGTGACTCCATAAAACTTATAAAACAGTTTAAAAGACGTTGTAGACCCAATGCGGTTCTAGCCAGTAGAACCGCGTCATCGGCGTATAGAAGTGCAGGAATCATTTTGGAACTAGCTCTGGGTATATCTTTGCAACAAGCTGCTAGGGATTCTCCCAATTTGTTAATATATATAGTGTGAACAGCAAAGGTGCCAAAATGCACCCCTGCCGGACCCCCCTTTTTACTTCCCAAGAGCTTGTCAAACTGCCATCTGTGTTGTACCTTACCGCTGCAGTGGTGTTTTCATGGGCAGTGTGCAAAAAGGAGACCAGCTCCGCATCTATCCCCAGATCACGTAACACCAGCCATAGCTTAGACCTGTTGACATAGTCAAAAGCTGAGGGTAAGTCCATGAAGGCCAAATGTAAGACTCCCCTCTTGGCGATGGTGTACTTCCCGATGACTAAGTGCAGGTTAAGGTACTGGTCCAGGGTCCCTTTCCCCTGCCTGAAGCCATACTGCAGATCGGAGATGATATTGACCTGATCAAGCTAGCCTGTTCGGCAATCCAGAATTACTTTCCCCAGTATTTTAGATGCAGAATCTAGGAGGGAGATTGGTCTATAACAGGCGGGATCATCCCGGGCTCCCTTTTTAAATATGGGGATGATAACCGCCTTAGCCCAAGAGGGGGGAAAACCGTTAGTGCAGGCTGCATTAAAAACATGGGTTAAAATCTTGGCCCAGACTTTGGTATCGGCCTTATAAAGGTCTGCTGGTACCCCATCTGGACCAGGCGCCTTTCCTGCCGCGGTTGAGATGATAGCTTTGTAAACCTCATCTATGTTGAAATGGAGAGGGTTGCTAGGTATGCTGGGAACTGATTGTCCCACGGCAGATTCCAAATTTACATCGCTATAGATGTTACCAAAATGCTGGACCCAGAGCTCAGCAGTTATCGTACAATCGCTGCTAGAGTTTGGTGTGTCTGAGAAATAGGGGCTATTGACCACCGACCAAAATCTGGTGCTGTCAGCCAGGACACTAGCTTGCCTGAGCGCTTCCCAAGCCTGCTCCCTTATCTGCTTCTTCCTTTCCTGGGCTGCAAGTTTATAGGCCTTCCTGCAGCTCCTAATTAATATTGCGTCCCTTGGATTTTGCATAAGGGCCTGTTTTAGTTCCTTATGGGCAGCTGAACACGTATTGTCAAACCACCTTTTGGCTTTTGGGCATCTGGCTCTAGTTTTGGATGTTAAATTGGATGCTACCTGCTTAATAATTCTGTCAAAAGCTTCAAGAGTGTCTCTGTCATGTGAGACAGGATCCATGCAGACTTGGAACTACGGGGCACAGATGGAATACAGATTGTCTAAAAAAACTCTCCGGAATTGCTTGATGTTTAGTACTGATGTTTGCATTAGAGATTTAACTCGGAACACCCCCTTTTATGGTGGCCGACAGGGAGAGGTCCTGTATTAGGGGATTATGATCACTAAGACTGTTCCAAGTGACACTTAAGTTATTGACAGCTGGCACTAATAATGCGGATAACATTATATAATCAATTACACTAGAACTACCACTACCTACATAGGTGGGGACCAGAGCCGAAGCATCTGATTGCTGTAGGCATTGCAAATTGTGGACTGAGAGAAAACTTTCTAAACAAATGCCCGATGGTGTATGCTCAAAATGATTGGACAATTCAGATCCCTCACCCGCCTCCAATATAGGAGTACAGTTGAGACAACACTGATGGATGTTAAAGTCCCCTAAAATTAGTGTGTCATGATAGACTTGACTTCCTTTTCCAAAGCTTTCTAGGAAATCCTCTAAAGCTGATAAATGTTCTGTCTCATGAGATCTGGTGAAGGAGTTATAAAAATTAACCACTAACAGAGTGGGAAGATTCTTACATGACAGTTCCACTGCTAATACATTGGGTGATCGGCAATCAATCAGTTTGGCTTTGTAGGAGAGCTTAAGTGAGAACATTAAAAGAAGACCCCCCCTAGCTCTTTCCATGTTCGAGGGGATGGCATGTTTACAAAAAGTGGTAAAACCATCCAAGTAAAAACAATTGTCGGGCTCCCATGTTTCCTGTAAAGCAATAATGTGGTGTGTACCAAGAAACTGTTCCCAAAAAATATTACCCCGCTTAGACCTAAGGCCGGCTATGTTCCAGGACAATACTTTCACGATGGGGTCAACAGAGTTGGCCAAGGTAGAGATAGAATTGGAGAGATTGTCCAATAATGGTAGAGGTGTAAGCGCGGATACACATAGCTTAGTAGGGGTGTTCAATGACAACATCTTGCCCTGGGTTTTTTCAGCCACAGGCGATAGTCAATCATTTTCCTCAAGGCTCAGGGGACAGGCTAGAGGTAGATAACGGTTAGTCAGAGTTAACCCTGGATTCACATTTCTTTCTTGAGCTGGAAGAGCAGAAGGCCAGACAGCTTAATTTACATATATTACTGGCCTAATGGTAAGCGAGTGAAGTGCGAGCCAGTTGCTCTTCAATTGCTTGTAGCTGGGACTCGGCGCCCGTGTTGCTAGGCAAGTACTTAATCCCCTTGCGTTATCTTGGCGTATAATGCTCTAGGCCACCAGGTCTCACTGCGCCGGAGCGTATGGTAAACATGCAGGAGGACCTTGGGAAGGATGCGTGTTAACTATTCTTGAATGTCTATCCTGCTTCATTGAGAGGGGATTATGTGCGGATAGCTGATACTGCTCTTTTAAGTCTCTTGGCTTGGTGTCTTTAATGAGTATCTTGTTGCAGATAGAAGGGGCGAGTTGCCAAGTATCGGATACGCCCCCCTTTCTAATAGCCTTTGAGTTTGACACTCGGTTATGCCCAGCTTGTTAAGGTACGCTGGACGTGGCTGAATTCCTGGTAATTTATCCTTTAAATTGATGTTTTATGCCTCAGACACATGTGGGGATTGGTATGCTTGTATGACCCCTTGATTGTAAAAGATATGCTGCTTTGTAAAAACGGATTGAATATTGTGCCACCTGGAGAACGATGGTTTAGGGTTGGAGATGTCGCCAGAGAGGCAAATAATCCAAATGGTTCGACATGCCAGTTTAGGTCAAGATACTCTGGTGATTTAGGTTCTTCCTAGAGAGATCTTAACCTGGTTTAGTAATCAGGTCTAGGAGTGGCTGCGTGACTCTCTGGTGTGAAGATGGTTAGTTGTGTAAATAGGTGAACATGTGTTTCAATCGATACTTTGTTTCAGTTAGAAGGGATGATTGGCCTATTTCTGACAGGCCCTGGACTATTATTCTTTGACTTGAACTGGGTCATTTCCAGCTTGTTTGAGCTGGGTGGGGCGAGTTGTACAGAGATGAACATGTTTGTTTTAATCAATACTTTGTTCCAGTTAGAAGGGATGATTTGTCTAATTCAGATATGCTCCCTGACAATTATTCTTCGACTTGTAATTTGTTCAGGTCCAGCTTGTCTAAGTTGGGTGGGGGCGAGTTACCCAATAGCTGTTATGTAGCATTGACAGTTCGGATGGCTCGTGGAGCAAGGGATGTTTGGACTGCTCACATGAGCAGGTGATTTCTTCGCGGGTGTAGCCTTGCATGCCACCCTGCGTTTGGTTTAACTGACTAGGGTGATGCAATGGAATTGTTGCAGGCATGCACCAAGAGATGGGTTTTTCGATACTATGCAACACCATAAACTTACCCGGGTTGAATAATCAGGCCATGGAGTGGCTGCGTGACTCTCGGGTGCTGGAGATGGTCAGTTTGTTGGCATTCCTTTCTAGATGTTTGTTGCAAGCTCGCAGGTTTTGTGGTTCCGCTCACCTATGGCAACATCTTTAATAAAACAGCTGGACGGACTTGGTCCTTAATGTAGATAACAGAGCAACATCATTGTGGCCAGGTGGGCCCAGCGCAAAAGGCTTAAAGAGATCTCACAGTCTGGGTCAGGTTTTGTGATCAGGACAGTTGGAAGGACTGGCTCCAGACCTTTACTTGAATTTCAAGTAACACCATGGTTGAGTGAGTGATATTAAGGAGCGCTAAAGTTAACAACTCCTTTTCTCGCATAGGCAAAAGGACTGCAGAGGATGGGAAAAGTGGAGCGGCACCTATCGGTGGTGGGTCAATTTTGTTAAATTCACAGGGGTATTACGAGGCGTGTGAAACTGGTGCTTAGGAAACCCAGAGGGAGCATGGGTGATTATTGGCAGTAGGTCCACAGCAATCCATCAGTCCACCTCTAGCACGGGTAGTAACTGGGCTGCATCTATGTCCTGCAGCTCTGAGGCAAGGTCTTTTGCACCTGGTTACAGGGGCCCCGTCCAAGTCAAGGGTTCAAGCCCCAGAAGTAAGGGCAAGGGCACCTTTCATTGATCACCTGACTGCAGCACATTCACCCAAATACCATGCAGCAGGCTTGGGATACAATTTCACCTGTCTGTTGAACTACAGCTGGCAGTTCATTTGGGGGGCTCCATAACAGGGTGTATCACGTTGGCCTAGAATGCAAAAGTCCCTATGGGCATAGGAGAGGCACATGTGTCCTCCATTTTCCGACTCTTCCAGGTTCCTGTGAAGGCACCATATGGCTTCATGCTTTAAATCTGGAGGTTCAGGAGCAGGGGGAAGGGGATTTTGGGGCAGGTTAGCATACCTCAAAGGTGTATCTGTGTGTTTAATGTAGGTGTATCTCTGGTTTTATGGCTGTGGAGAGCCATTCTCATTTGGCACACTGCCTGTGTCTTGTGTTCTCCGGCCGCCCCACCTCTGAGACATTTAGAGGTATGTCCAGGGTAAATGTTGCGCTTATTAAGGTTCTCATGACCAAAGCGGTTTGTTGTATCTTTTCAAGGGGAAGAGATATATCGTAGGTACCGAATTGCTTACAACGTAGCACATTAAGGTGGGCGGTGAAAAATTTCAAGTTGCAACCGGGAGATTCCCACATTAATGTCAGCAACTGCTCACACTGGGCGGTGTAAAATTTCAAGTTGCAACCGGGAGATTCCCCCATTAATGTTACCAACTGCTCACATTGCTAGCAGTTAAGCAGCTTGGGAAGTTTGGGAGCCAACACCACAGATTTAACTGAACAGGCAAAATTCCTGTAAGAAAGCAGGGATACATGGCAAGTACACGAGGACACCCTTGCTTAATGTCACATATTTCTAAGCTCATCGGATAGTTGAGCCTTTACACATCATAGTAGGATAGTCACCAACGTGGAACATGCTATTGGGTATGCCTTGTCAGGACATTGACACACACTTCATACGAACTGGAGCCTCTATAAAGGATAAATGCTGAAAACACGGACTGGGGTCTGTTTGGCTCAAAAATCCTCTTACCAAGCTGCAGTGCGTCATGTTGTTGCCAGGTGTCTTTGAGTGACAGGCAAGTGCATTAAGGAAGCTGTATTAAGTAGCGAGGTTACTTGCAGTGAGGCAGAGGGGTCCCAGCGGACCCACAAAAGGTGGGCTGCAGCAAATTATGAAACTGGGAATTATCATTGGTTTAATAATACGCTAGACTCCCTGGCCATGCGGGGTGAAAATGTTCCAGCATGAATTACAAGCTGACTAGAAGGTAAGCCGAACTCGGCTTTGATTCTGTGGAGGGCAATCAATTCCGGGGATAACGAAGTGAACAAGGTCTATAGCTGGATTAAGCACCAAGGGTCACAGCTGGTTAGCAGGTAGTGTGTATCTGTGATCGGACTGCAGTTAAGCAAGCCTGGTGGGCTGCGTAAGTTGTCACTCCAAAAAGGGTGCGGTGACCGCAATAGTGTGCACAATACAAGCATTCCCTCAAACCAGATTTGACACCATTAATGTGTTCGCCATGGTTTAGCAATCAAAAAGGTCTGTGCAAATGCCTGGTCAAATTCAGCAAAGTATGTGCACTCTGGAACCAAGGGCATGTTATAGGTTGCTTCAGTTAAGCAAAAAATTCCCCGCCCTGATAGCCATAGTAGCTAGGCTGGTTGTGTAAGCTGTCATCTAACAAATGTCCTGCTGTCCCAAAAGTTGGGGAAACAAGGTGTTAAAGCACAAAATGGCTACAATGTATTAAAAACATTTGGCATGTCCATTATTCATGAAAAGGCAGGTATCTGTACTTATTGTTCCCCCCTGTCCCCACCCACTTGTCTGCTCCATGGTACACATTAGCAGAAGTTGGGAAGTGCACGACTTGCGCGGGAGGGGACATCAGCATGGCGTCACAGCAGCTGAATATCGCAGTCAGAAGGTGAGGGGCTGGCATGCAATATGGTCAGGTAATGAAGCAGTATATGATGACACAAGGGACACCCTACTCACACGGAACCACGGTACTTACAATTGAACAGAAAACAGTGGTTCCTGTGGACAGTCAGTGATTAATAAATAATACATATCAGCACAATCGCAATTAATCGGAGGCGAAAAGATGTCAGAGAGAGAAAAGGCATATAACACGGGGTTTGTAGAGAAACAAGGTAGTTTATACAATACATTCACATTGTTTTTGAATCCAGTGCATGGTGCCCCAAGTGAAAGTGAAACCTATCAGTAAGGATTGTGACTTTTTGTGACATAAAAGCAAGGTTTCAATATTTTTTACAGAAACAACCATTTAATTGATGCATAGTCAAATGTTAGCAGCCTCCTAGTACAATATTAGGAGCTGGGAATTGGTTCGCTTCAAGTTGTCGACGACGTTTCGACCCAGCTATAAATACGGGGTCTCATCAGGACCTATCAATGATGGGACACCTGGGGATGACTTTCAGATTGTGTAGTGAGCACCTTGTGGGAGTGAAAAAGGGAAGAAGGATACTCACAGAGGGCCCAGCCAGGCACCTATGGAGGGAAGGGGTACTGGCAGTCAGCAGTGTTCAATGGTGTGCAGGCCAGAATATATGTCCAAGCGACGGTGTCACGTGGTACTGGTAGTTAGAAAGGCTGAAACTGGATGGAGGCCTTAACTGAGGGAAATGAACGACAGCCCGTTTTGCGTGTCAAATCCAATAATGATTATGCAATGAGTAGTCCAATAAGGGGTGCTGTCTTGATTTGCTGCGGAAAGAAATCACGCCAGTGGTCCTCAGAGAAACTGCACTCGTCTGTCTCCGCTCGCACACTGTCAAGCTTCAGGTAATGAAGCAGAACACGGAGGCAGGCGCTATGCTATAGGCGTTATTTTGGCCATTCACGGGCAGAAGGGTACAGTGCCAGGAACCCGCAAATAGAGTGGGTTTTTAGGAAGGGGTTGCGTAATTTTGCCATTCCATACAGTGTGTGCTGCGACTTCAATGAGGGGGAGAAAGAAGGGTTTGGTGCACTTATGCTGACAGTTACTAGAACACAGCGTGCATACAAGTTTGGAAGGAGCAGGTAAATTTCCACTGCTGGTGCTGTATACGGTTATCAGTTTGAACCCCCATTTTTGGGAAGATTCAAGTATGGGGGTTAACAAGGCACATATTGCACGCAGTGCTCAATGGATTAAATCAGACATTCCAGGGTTACGAAGAGCAGTAGTTTTGCTTCCCCGTTTGGGTAAGAATTCTGGCCGGCATGGTACTCCTATACAGGAGGAGGCCAGCTGGCAGAGATAAGGGTATGGTGTTGGCCACAATCAATAACTTGTTAACAAATACACTGTTGGCCTGGGAGGCGAACTCCAATATGTTGTCCAGTGTATTCTGAAATCAGTGACTGGGCAGTGAAGGGTAATGCATGACCTAGCAACACCTAACAAGAAGGCCCTTTCTGGCACAGTGCACCATAGGGATTTCACCCTGAACTGCGGGTAAAGTAGAGAGCAGTTGTTTCATCGAACATGCCTATGGATGGGTTAATAAAACTGTTGTTAAAACAGAGAACAGTAGTTCCCATTTTAAGTGGAGGCCATCAATCTTGCCTACGATGGGGTAAATAAGCCATGCACAAGCCCACCAAGCAGGAGGGCTTGATTCAACTTCATTCAAAATAAAAAAAATAAGCGGACTTGGTAAATAAGGCGTGGTCTCTGGAGTGCATATGCCACAAGGTTCCCCCGATAGGGACGGGGAGCACCTGCGGACTGGTAACCTGTCAGAGGTAGATAGGAATTGTCCAGCTAGAAGGACTGGTACCCACACATTGCAGGAGGTTATGGAGCCTGCCATGGTGGGGGTGGGGGGCTGGATATGACGGCGGCCACATCCAGGGCTTTGGCGGAGTTACAGGGTGATCCGGAGGCTGATTGGTACGAGGGGTACCCTTTCAGGAGCACAATAAGGGTGCATTATGCCAAAATCCCAGAAGCCTTTACGGCAGGGCCCTGGTTGAAAGCGACGGTGCCCCCCTAGTCCTTTGGGCCGTTGTAAGCCTGAGCAACCGGGGGCTTGCCTGGTTAAGCTCCGCCCCTAAAAAGGTGTGAGTAAAAGGTATGGACTGGTGGTCCATGATATGTAAGGGGGATAACCCCCACATAAATGGTAGCACCGATTGGATTGGCCACGGTGCTGGGCAGCTTAGGTGAGTCACCGCTGCCTGCCCTTGGATTGCCCGTAAATTAACCCACAAAGTTGCCATTCTCCTTGTATGTAATAAACCTGCGGCAAACTTCCTCCAACAAGAACTTGTGTGGACTGTTTATTTTGCGCAGTGCGACTAATTACTGCTGAGCCGGGGGGAGTTTGGGGGGGTTGCCGATATCGGCACTATAACATTTGTCACACTGAATATATGTGAGTGCGGACTACATGCGTTTATAATGCACTTCTAACACATCTCTTGGTGTGGAGTCATTTTTACACTACTCCACCTATGACAGGTCTAGGGCTTCATTTCAAGTTGTGTGTTAATTGGAATCATGGGAAATCTTTTTTCATGCAAGTTTTTTTTTCCATGAATACTTCTTGTAATAATTATTTTGGCAAAGGACAAAGAATGTACCTCAAAACAAATACACAACACTGCACTTTGGCACATGATTAATTTTTACAGACCTGGCTCCAAGTTGTTAGTGTCTCGTTGTTCCAATAGGTATGATTTCTGATATTTATGTTTCCCTCTTCTTCATTGCTTGATTTTGCTCGCAAGAAAGTGTTACTCATAGTCGTTGAATGTCACTAATAATTACATTGAAATTATGAAAATGTCAAACGTAAGCAATCTGAAACCTTGGCATCTATGACTTTGTTCTAGATACATTTGGCACACACACATTCTAAGATGGCCGCTTCGTTTACGTACATTTTAAAGCGATCCGTTTACAGTCTTTCCCCGAATCAGTAGCAGTGAATGCTTGTCAGTTGCCATGCCAACTACCGAACTCTCAGTAAAGAAAGACTGAGGGTTCTCTCCTGCATCTCGGCAATGGAAACGGTAAGTGTTTGAACCTCCTACACTGCCCGATGTCTCACCCTCGCCCAGGCACAGTGATAGAGTTGACACCTTCACAGCACACGCGACTGCAGAATTTGTGTATGCTCAATGAGCTGTGCACCCTGGCAGCAGAAGCCATCACATGAGGCTGCTTCTAATCAAATCTGAATAGCAAAATGTATGTACCTGGTGATTCGCGCATGAACATACCATTAGATTCGACCACACGACGCTCGCAATGGTTTATAAAGCAAAGCTCATTTGCTTAATGTCATTTTTCATTCCAGAGATAGAAATGCTTTGCCTTTGCGGGATCCTGACGTCGCGTTCCACTGCGCTAACTACACTACAGTGGGCCAGTGGCCACGTATTTTTTGAGGGGACGACAGGCAAAACTCGATTGGAACAAAGTTTCTTTCGCCCTTCTGTAAACCGCTGTATTCAATTTTACAGCTAGGGTCCCAATTAAAAGTTCCACATGGTGCATGATGCCGTGCTGTACCAATTTTCAATTTCTTCAAAATCATAAAAAGTATATTTCTTTAATATTTGTAACTGTTTCATTTTAGTACATTAGATCGTATTATTCCATTGAGTGATATTTTTAAGAAGTTGCAGTTCCTAAATATTTACTTAAAAACATTAATTATTCTTCCTCCTCCATCTACTAAGCCGTTGATCCCTGGTCTGTGATCTCTTCATTATTGCATTCCCTCACCCCTAGATTTTGTTAATCTACCTCATGTAATTGTAATTGTATTTATATAGTGTATACTACCCCTGATGAGGAGTTGTAGCACTTTATGGTGAGTAGCACGCTACTGTGGAACCAATGGTTAGTGGTTAATCCAGTGGTTAAGGCATACATGCATGCAACTAAGAGAAAGCAATACAAAATGTACCCAGCGCTAACTACCCAAGTGTACGTTGTATGTATTTATGTATATGGTCTGTGTGTTACATGCATTGTGAATATGAGTGACCCAGAGTAATGGGGCCTTCTGGGTTCTATTTGGTATCCCCTGGCTTTTTCCTGTGCACAAGATGTAGGTGGGGCTGTTTTCCCAGACAGTGGAGGGGTATTGCTGACATTCCTGAGCTGGAGGGTAGAGACCTAGAAACAGAATCTCCTACATAAATTCAAATGTACATTTTGCTAAAAGGAGCTATTGATCAGTCTAGCTGTAGCAGTTCCATTTGGTGGATGGAGGGGGGTCTGTTAATAGTGAGACTGCATTTCTTGTGCTTTTATCAGTGTGGGAAGGATCCTTTAGAAGTCGATCCACCTTTTTTCTCTTCCTGATCATTGTCAGAGTTGTTATTGATTGTCAGATGCAGACTGCTCACACCTCTTTGTGCCTCTGTTGTGAGTTCTCCAGGCTGACGACTACCCTGCTGTGAGGAGCACCACTCCACACAAAGGCTATGATTAGGGAAAAGCCTGGAGAGCATATAAAAGAACCACCCCAAAAAGGTTCTGTGGATCTAAAATGTAATCATGTTTATCTGTGCACATACTGTTTGAAATAGGAATTTGTTTTTTTTCTGAAATATAAATGAATGTTTATAAGCACACTGTTAGAACCGGGATTCCCTAGTTGGTTGAGGTAGGTACCTTAGGCCAAGTAGGGACCCTCGCTTCCACGTCAGGGAAAGGACAGACACCTTCTCAGATAGCCCCCGCTCACCCCCTTGGTAGCTTGGCACGAGCAGCCAGGCTTATCTTCAAGGCTAATGTGTAAAGTATTTGCAACCACGCTCTCAGTGACCCAATGATGACACCACAAAAGGACTCCACACGAGTTTCATAGAAAAACAAGTATATGTTTATATAAAAAGATATACGATGAGACCACACGATAAGAATCCAACATATGCATATTTGTAATATTCCTCCTGGCCGGTTATTAGGCCAGCCAGCCCTTGTAGGGTCTGACGGTATTAATGAGCAATTCTAGGTGATCCAATGCAATTCTAGTGCAATGCTATGCAGTTCGTAAAGCAAGAATCAGGCACTTTGCAATGTAAAAATAATGCAGTTCGTTATGCAACAATCCAGCAGTTCATAATGCAAACTAATGCGATGCGTAATGCAACAATCAGGCAGTTCGTTATGCAAAACTAATGCGATGCGTAATGCAACAATCAGGCAGTTCGTTATGCAAACACAATGCAATGCGCAATGTAACAATCAGGTAGTTCGTAATGCAAACTAAGGCGATGCGTAATGCAACAATCAGGCAGTTTGTTATGCAAACACAATGCAATGCGCAATGTAACAATCAGGTAGTTCGTAATGCAAAACTAATGCGATGCGTAATGCAACAATCAGGTAGTTCGTTATGCAAAACTAATGCAATGCGTAATACAACAATCAGGCAGTTCGTTATGCAACCACAATGCAATGCGCAATGTAACAATCAGGTAGTTCGTAATGCAGAAACAATGCAATGCGCAAGGCACTTCGGCACCGATCACGGTGCTTTAGGCGGTCTCTCTGCCTCTCGTACTGACTCGCGGTTAGCTTCCGCCAACATATGCCCCCAACACGGGTATGGTGTAAACCAAAGTACAGCTCAACACTCCGGCCCTGGTACTGCCACTCCTTGGCACGTACAGGCCGCGATATGAGCTTGAGCAGAGGCTCGTGCTGCAAGAAGGGGAGAGGCCGAGAGCGTCCCTCTCCGAGCCCGCACCCCGCCCCAGGCGGCGACACACGTTACCTGGGGGGTGCGACCTCGCTCTCCTCTCCTGACTTGGTTGATTCCGGGCTGATGGCGATATCGAAGATCTCAGGCTGCAACAGGGCACACGCACACAGCGTCGCTGAGACTCCCTTGAGCTTCGGGTGTGCACGGTCACAGGGCAATCCTCACAAAGGTCTCAGGCTGCACGAAGCACACGCACACAGCGTCGCTGAGACTCCCTCGAGCTCCGGGCGCACACGATCACAGGGCAATCCTCACGAAGGTCTCAGGCTGCACGAAGCACACGCACACAGCGTCGCTGAGACTCACTTGGACTCCTGGTGCCCACGATCACAGGGCACTTCTTACGAGGGTCTCAGGCTGCAAAAAGCACATGCACACAGCGTCGCTGAGACACACTTGACTTTCGGGTGTGCACGATCACAGGGCAATCCTCACGAAGGTCTCAGGCTGCACAAAGCACACGCACACAGCGTCGCTGAGACTCACTTGTACTCCAGGTGCACACAATCACAGGACAATCCTCACGAAGGGCTCAGGCTGCAAAAAGCACACGCACACAGTGTCGCTGAGACTCGCTTGGACTCCAGGTGCCCACTATCACAGGGCAATTCTTACGAAGGGCTCAGGCTGCAAAAAGCACACGCACACAGCGTCGCTGAGACTCTTCTGGAAACTTTTGTGTTCCTGAGTTTTCACAACAGGGAGCCAGCTCTCCTCGGGCCCTTGGGGTTAAGTTACTTCAGGACACAGCACAGCAAAGTCCTTTCAAGCAGAGGGACACAGCACACAGCAAAGTCCCTTTAGCCTCTTCCTTGGCTGCAGAATTTCCTCAATTGATCAACTTTGTAGGAAAGCAATGCCTCAATGTCGAACTCTAATTCTGCAGCCTCACTGGCTACTTCACTCCTCTGAGACATGATGTGTGGCTTAAAGGTCGCTCAAAAATAGAACCAAAGAAGAAATCATAACACACAATATGCGGTTACGTCGTGGTCTGCGCTAACCTTGTGATGTACACCAATCACTGTGAGTGAATTTGCAAATACACGTTCAAATTCCAAAACCGCTGACCATCAACGGTAGATCCCACTGCTGCCACCAATGTTAGAACCGGGATTCCCTAGTTGGTTGAGGTAGGTACCTTAGGCCAAATAGGGACCCTCGCTTCCACGTCAGGGAAAGGACGGACACCTTCCCAGATAGCCCCCGCTCACCCCCTTGGTAGCTTGGCACGAGCAGCCAGGCTTATCTTCAAGGCTAATGTGTAAAGTATTTGCAACCACTCTCTCAGTGCCCAATGATGACACCACAAAAGGACTCTACACGAGTTTCATAGAAAAACAAGTATATATTTATATGAAAAGATATACGATGAGACCACACAATAAAAATCAAACATATGCGTATTTGTGATATCGAAGGTGGTAGTTTTTAAAATGCAGGAGGTTGGTTGCGCCACCAACCTCCTGCGTTTTAAAAACTACCACCTTTGATATCACTTACTGAAGTCAGGAGAGGCAGCCGCTACGTCAGTACATATCCGGAGCATGGACAGGCACAGAGCAGCAGAAGAACTCTTTGACAACCTGGCTAAGGGCAACACCATTAGCATGAGTTCAAGTAGCGGGAAGTTTCATAAAAAAGAAGGCCTGAGAGATACATTTTTGAGGCTAGAAAGTCTAAAGAAAAACGAAAATTCCAAATGGTGGGATGGGGCCACCCTAAAACAATATTTGAGACTCAGAAGAGTTCCAAGAGGACTGAGATCTCAAATATTCCCCACTTATGATGACTTAGTAGATGACCACCTCAAACAATGGGAAGAGGCACTCACGGCAAATTCCAACACATTGATGACCATCCTCATTGAAAACGCCGACGCAATGTCTCAAAGTTACAGGCCGAAATCGCAACCCTTGAGAGAGAAATTAGGGACTTAGACCTGAAGGAAGCAACCGAAAAAAATTATGTGATACTAAACGATATTCTGCTAAAACATCAGAATGACATAAAAGAAAGGAAAGCCAGGAAGTTGAAACGCGATGAGATAGACTACAAAGGAGGGAGAGTTTTCACTTTTGCGAAAAAATGCGATCAGTTACTCCAGGAAGGCCTAGATAGAAATAGATCTAACAGATTGGAGACAATCTCCATCTCATCCAGCTCCACCTCTCTAAACGCCCCATCTTCCAGCGATGGAGAGAGAGAGAACAATGCAGGTACATCCGGGGACACGAGACCAGGTGATTTTTCTTTTTTAAGGGAGGTGCAGCGAATCAAGAAGGGCAACAGAGCACAACCAAGAACAGATCAGGATGCAAGACCCGTAGAGGAAAGAGAGCAGGACAAAGAAGAATACAGAAGGAAATTAAGATCAGGGGACAACAGGAAGTGATTGACAATGCGGAGGAAGGTGTTAATGTGCTTAACCTCTCCTCCAAGACACTAACCAGCGATATGATCTCACTTTTGGAAAGGGGTCTAAGCTTTAACCCAAAAATAGAGGGGGATATATGCAGTGTAAAAATTGATTTGTTTAAATTTGTGCGAAATCTCAAATTAAAAAAGTTTTTCACTGATAACCCCATGCCAAATAAAAGAACTAAGAACATCCCAACTGGTCTCTTGTCAGATGAACTCAGCATACAAGATGTGCACGATACCCACTTACTGCTATCACTTACAGACAAAGAAGACACACCACTCCAGATAGAGACAATTCTAGAAGACTTAGAGGTGGACCCAGATCATACACTGACCAGTGGTCTTAGGAACAAATCCAAATGGACACCGACTCTACCAGGTGGTAACGCAATAGACACTTTCTACCAACTAGTACTAGAAGACATCAACAAATACAGTGACAGAAACAGACCCATGAGACCTAGGTATGGGGACAATCTCCTCCCAGGTGAACGTCAGGCTCTCACCACACTAGCCACTGCTGATGAGATTATGATAAGAGAAGCAGACAAGGGAGGTAACGTGGTCGTGATGAACAGACTAGATTACAACAGGGAGATCATGGCACAACTTAATGAAGTAACTTGCTAAGAAAGCCTCCCTCAGAATCCCATAGGATCACTAACACTCAAAATCAATAAACTCCTTACGGAGTGGCATAATGCCAGTCTCATTGATGATGACGAGCTGTTGTACCTGAAAGTTTATAGACCTACATTCCCATGCCTTTATACCCTTCCGAAGATACATAAACATTTGCCTTTCCCACCAGGCAGACCCATTGTTTCTGGAATAGGGGGACCCATAGAACGCCTTGCTGAATACGTGGACCTTTTTCTGGGCCCACTAGTGCAGAATCTTCCCTCCTACATCAGGGACACTAAGCTTATTCTCAGTATCCTCTCAGATCTGACATGGGAACCAGGCATGATCCTAGCGACATTGGACGTCGTAGCACTTTACACGAGTATTAAACCAGAGTTCGGTCTCAGGGCAATACAGAAACATCTTCACAAAAGAGCGGCAACCCAGTGGCAGCACACCAAAATGCTGATGTCAATGATGGAACTTATTCTAGAGAATAATGTTTTTCTATTTGAACAACATTGGTACAGACAGAAAAGGGGAGTAGCCATGGGCTCCAAGTTTTTGCCATCCTTTGCGAACCTCTTCACGGGTGATCTTGAAGAGGACTGGATATGGGGCACCAAAGGTAGCACATACAGTGATTCCATAATTTTTTGGGGTCGATACATTGACGACTGTATCCTAATTTGGTCTGGCACGCAGGAGAGACTCGTCCAATTTTGCACGTATCTGAACACTAACACGTACGACATCAAGTTCACCCACACAATCAGTAAGGTCAGTGTCAGCTTTTTGGATGTAGAACTTTTTGTTAAGGATAACGCACTACATAGCCGCCTATATTGCAAAGATAGCGCCTGTAATGCAATCCTGCACGCAACAAGTGCACACCCGCCACACCAGATCTCAGCTATCCCCTTTGGAGAATTCACTAGGGAAAGAAGAAACTGCAGTGACGATGATGACTTCAAATCCTGCCTGGCAAGCATGAAAACGCGCTTCAGAAATAGGGGCTACACGCAACCTAACATAGGAGGGGCAGAGGGTAGAATCAAGAGGATATGTAGAAATTACACACTCAAGAACAGGGTGCAGATAGTCACAGACAAGCAACCAGTCAGGCTCATTACAGACTTTAGCAACCTCAGCACCATACTGAACAAGTCTTAACAAACACTGGAGAATACTCGCAGGAGACACCTCCCTCAAAGGCCACATTACTAAACGACCGCAGATCACATATAGACGAGGCAGGACTTTGAGATCCAGACTCAGCCCTAGTTTCCCCACAGAAAATAAACCTACGACTTGGCTGACAGAGAAAACACTAGGCTTCTACAAATGCGGCTCCTGCGGCGTGTGCAGGTGGGCCAAGAGCAACACGAAGGATTTTGCTGGACACAACAGAAATTACACCATCAGGTCCAACATCAACTGTAGCACTAAATATGTGATATACGCACTTGAGTGTGCATGTAATCGTCTCTATATAGGCAGCACCATCAGAACACTCAGGGAGAGAATTAGTGAACATGTGAGAGCCATCAAACAGCAGGATGCAAGGTACCCAATGGCACTCCACACAGCAACCTGCCCCGCCCAAGGGATTCACAAATGTTTCAAATTTTATGGAATTGAAACCATCACACCAAATCTCAGAGGTGGGAACAGGGAATTGCGTTTGAGACGCGCAGAGGCCACATGGATCATGCGTTTGAGAACTGTTGAGCTGGGACTCAACAGCGACCAAGAGCTTCACTATTTCTTAGGTGACTAATATCTGTGTTTATTGATGCATCTGGTTGTGACACATGTGCACTGACTCCACATACCAGATCATGCGTATTGACTGCTCTCCCGTGTTCTCCTACTGTAAAAAGTTTTGTTGTTTCCATTATGCGTGTCCCTTTGTCTTTCATCGTTTTTCATCATTTATATTAGGTGTTACAGTTTCTCTCCATCTTACACGTACGCCATGACACTGACGTGCTGACTCTGGTCACTCTTTGGCTTAGTCATCACCGTTGTACAAATCCCCATGATCAGGCGTATTGACTACTTTCCCGTGATTTCCTACTTTAAAAAGTATTGTTGTTTCCATTATGCGTGTCCCCTCGTCTATCATCGTTTTTCATCATTTATATTCGGTGTTATTGTTTCTCTTCGCATTATACGCACACCATGACACTGACGTGATGACTCTGGTCACTCTTTGGCGTGACCATCACCGCTGTACAAATCCCCATGATTTGATGTAATTCTGATAACTATCTGTTTATCTCCTCTTACATGAAATGTTGGATACATCTATCCCCTTCGATGACATACCCTAATCTTTTATATCATGTACTGTTTTGTTGATACTATGTTCCTAAACACACATTGCTCCATTTGCACTACAAAACCTCCACTAACACTCTTGTTGCTTTGAATGACATGTAGCAGACATCGCTCTGTGAGCGCTTTTAAACTTTGCGTACGCATTTCCATCTACCTATTTGTATGTATATACAATGTTTTGCTATTTCACAGGTGGCGTTGTGGATTTTCTTAAATCTTATTTTTTATCTCGTTTCCCACAATCTCACTTCACAATTGCTGCTGGTAGTTTTTTAACAATTTTTAACATTTCCTACACTGAACACAGTGCATGCCATACCCTTCCCTCCTTTTGAACCCCTGCGCGCAGTCCATCAGTGCACCACTGTCTTCTACGGTAATCCAGGGTGTGCGGTCTAGCTTTTGTCTAAAAGATAGTATTTAAGCACTTCCGGGTATGTTTTGAAACCACATCCGGTTTTGACGCACTCCCGGGAGGAACTCAGCCACGGTCCTAGCGTACTCGCTTGAAGGTATTTACTTCGTCGTTTTTCTCCCCTCAACTTGAACGCGCTGATTTAGAAGTGTGCCGGTTCTCTAGCTAGCGGACTTGGCTTTCCAAACGGTTGTTATACGTATTGGTATAATAACCCTGTTTCTCTATCCTCACAGAATGACGTACTGACAAGGCATGATCCGGCCTTTTCCAAGAATTGCACAGGGAACTTAGACTTAGTTTTACTCAATCGAGATGCACTTTGTAGAAAGATTTTGAACCCCAAGGCAAGTGACCTCGGCTTAACATTTTAAACTTGACCAGAGCAGATCAGACCTTTATTATTATGTTACAGTCACCATTAGTGATTGGACTTACTTTTTCCAACAGATTAGAATTAGAATACCTCGACAATACCACCAACTAGAACTTCTCAATAACCTACCGGTTAGGACCGTATACCGGTCTTTTAGGTGAGCTCCCACGTTCTTTCATGACCGTGGTCACCAGTATTTCAGACTTTACGTATGCTTGTGAAGGATAACAATAACAAGCTACCTTGTAATACTTTCTTTCAGAATCACTTACTTTTCTCATTACAAGGATCCTTCGGTTTCACCCGTGACCGGCCGGGTTGGAATTATCACCGGCTTATAGGTGAGGTTTACCTCTCATACCCGTTATTTCAGCACATTCCATACGGAATGTCTTCCATCTCAATATTAATTGGTTCTGCACATTGAATCCACAGGTCTCAGTTACTGTGCTATTACATCAGGTATGCGTCCCTTCCCCTTCCCTCTCCCATTCCTTTTCCCGCCTTCCCTCTCCCTCTCACTTTCCTCCCCAAACCCCCCCCTCACTCCCCCCTCTCTTCATGATAATCCGTCATACTCGTTTTACACTTTTGTAAGGCCGTGGTCTGCGCACTCCAATTGCATCTTTCTTGCATGTTGCTTCCACGACCAGGTTTTCCCGGTCTAGTTCAATCAGGAATTTTTCCTTTAAGCAATCGTATTTCGCTCTTTACTCCCAATCGTCCATTCATGACACTAGCATGCACACAACACACTGGCATGCTCACACGTTTTCCCAGTTGTTCACAAACAAACGATGATTTTTCTTCACTGTCGGCTTACGCAGACTTATTGTTAGTCTTCTGACACTCCACTAATCATTGCCTTCACATTGTAGGTTCCCGCACGTTACCACTTAGTTGGCCACAATTTTCCATTAACACAACATATTCACGCACGTGTCACAGATTATTATATGTGTGAACTATACTAGGACCATGTTACTCATGGGACTTCACTGCTACCACTGTAAATGAGCCTTTTGTATCATTTCCAGCCCTGTAGAAGTCCAGGGATATCTCCCTTCGGACGAAACATGTGTTGGCTGGACCTGTTGTTCGAATAAATCAAGAAGAATCATTACACAAATTCTCATGTGCTTCCTCATGTATACTCTATTGTAATGATATTCAACACTGTAGCGTGTGCATAGGCTTTGTGTGTAATATGCGTATTTGTAATATTCCTCCTGGCCGGTTATTAGGCCAGCCAGCCCTTGTCGGGTCTGACGGTATTAATGAGAAATTCTAGGTGATCCAATGCAATTCTAGTGCAATGCTATTGAGTTCGTAAAGCAAGAATCAGGCACTTTGTAATGTAAAAATAATGCAGTTCGTTATGCAACAATCCAGCAGTTCATAATGCAAACTAATGCGATGCGTAATGCAACAATCAGGCAGTTCGTTATGCAAAACTAATGCGATGCGTAATGCAACAATCAGGCAGTTCGTTATGCAAACACAATGCAATGCGCAATGTAACAATCAGGTAGTTCATAATGCAAAACTAATGCGATGCGTAATGCAACAATCAGGTAGTTCGTTATGCAAAACTAATTCAATGCATAATACAACAATCAGGCAGTTCGTTATGCAACCACAATGCAATGCGCAATGTAACAATCAGGTAGTTCGTAATGCAGAAACAATGCAATGCACAAGGCACTTCGGCACCGATCACGGTGCTTTAGACGGTCTCTCTGCCTCTCGTACTGACTCGCGGTCAGCTTCTGCCATCATATGCCCCCAACACGGGTATGGTGTAAACCAAAGTACAGCTCAACACTCCGGCCCCGGTACTGCCACTCCTTGGCACGTACAGGCCGCGATACTAGCTTGAGCAGAGGCTCGTGCTACAAGAAGGGGAGAGGCCGAGAGCGTCCCTCTCCGAGCCCGCACCCAGCCCCAGGCGGCGACACACGTTACCTGGGGGGTGCGACCTCGCTCTCCTCTCCTCCTTTCGCGACTTGGTTGATTCCGGGCTGATGGCTATATCGAAGAACTCAGGCTGCAACAGGGCACATGCACACAGCGTCGCTGAGACTCCTTGAGCTTCGGATGTGCACGGTCACAGGGCAATCCTCACGAAGGTCTCAGGCTGCACAAAGCACACGCACACAGCTACGCTGAGATTCCCTCGAGCTCCGGGTGCACGCGATCACAGGGCAATCCTCACGAAGGTCTCAGGCTGCACGAAGCACACACACACAGTGTCGCTGAGACTCACTTGGACTCCTGGTGCCCACGATCACAGGGCACTTCTTACGAGGGTCTCAGGCTGCAAAAAGCACACGCACACAGCGTCGCTGAGACACACTTGACTTTCGGGTGTGCACGATCACAGGGCAATCCTCACGAAGGTCTCAGGCTGCACAAAGCACACGCACACAGCGTCGCTGAGACTCACTTGGACTCCAGGTGCACACGATCACAGGACAATCCTCACGAAGGGCTCAGGCTGCAAAAAGCACACGCACACAGCGTCGCTGAGACTCGCTTGGACTCCAGGTGCCCACGGTAACAGGGCAATTCTTACGAAGGGCTCAGGCTGCAAAAAGCACACGCACACAGCGTCGCTGAGACTCTTCTGGAAACTTTTGTGTTCCTGAGTTTCCACAACAGGGAGCCAGCTCTCCTCGGGCCCTTGGGGTTAAATTACTTCAGGACACAGCACAGCAAAGTCCTTTCAAACAGGGGGACACAGCACACAGCAAAGTCCCTTTAGCCTCTTCCTTGGTTAAAGCAGCAAACTGCAGGCCAGCCCCAGAACACACAGCAAGGGTCAGTCCTTTCCTTCAGTCTATTCAGCTGTTTCTTCCTTGGCAGAGGTTCCTCTTGACCACGAAGTAGGTTCAATCCTTTACAGTCTTGAACAGTTCCATTCCATTCCATTCCAAAGTCCAGGGGTTTCAGCTCTCATAGTAATACCCCTAAATGTCTTTGAAGTCTTTGTGTTCAGGGGGGCACTGACCCCTGTCTAAACCAGTTCTGGGTGTCTCCCTGCCAGTGACACCTTCTGCCTTTGATAGTGGGGGTCTGGCTCCTTAATCACTCCTTAATCACTCAGCAACCCAGGCCTCTTCACCTCCAGGGGCTACTCCTCCCCCCTACACTCCAGATTGCAGGTCAGCCTGTTGCTCTCTCACCTCTTCCCCTGGGTCAAGACATTCCCCAGAGCCTATCACATTTAAATCCAGACAGTCAATCCACAACCAGGCAGAGGCACACAGAAATGTTAGAGTCCAAAAACCCAGCCACTTCTAAAAGGGTGGTTTCTAAACACGCAGTTCAAAAACCACCTTCACAAAAAGATGTGTTATTAAATTGTGAGTTCAGGCACACTAAACTTCACCTCTCCATCTTAAGCCTTTGGGAAGATAGGCTGGAAACACATTACACAGCCTTCCCCATTCTGTCCTATCGGCAAGATGGCCTTTCAACAGTGAAAAACGAAATGGAGAGTATTTCACTGTTAGGACATGGTACACACCTCAGTACATGTCCTACCTTTCACATACACTGCACCCTGCCCAGGGGGGTACCTTGGGCCTACCATAGGGGTGTCTGATGTGCATAGAAAGGGAAGGGTAAGGCCTGGCAAGTGGGTGCACTTGTCAGGACAACAAGGCAGCTTAACAAGCTGAGCGCAGGCACTGCAGTGGCAGGCCTGAGTTCTCTCTTTAAGGCTACTTGTGTGGGTGGCACAATTAGTGCTGCAGGCCCACTAGTAGCAGTTGCATTACTAGCCCTGGCACACATAGTGCACTTTACTAGGGACTTTACTAGTAAGGCAAACATACCAATCATGGACAACCAATTACCAATACACTTTATACAGGGAGCACTTGCACTTTGACACTGATCAGCAGTGGCAAAGTGCCTCAAACTATCTAAGCCAATAAAACGAAATCCATCACAGCATCAAAAGTAGGGGAGGTAGAGGCAAAAAGTCAAGGGTAATCACGCCAAGAAATGCCAGGTCTAACACACACATTATCTGAAGCCATCCTATTGTGCAAAATGTGGAACAGATTCTTTCAGCATCTTTGGACTTTTTAATAATGTGTGCTGTTATACGGTGGTGTAGTGTTCTCCAGAATCATTTCATATTGTTCACTGGCACCATCCGTTGATAGCTTAGGTTCACTTAGTCTCTTTTAAAATACAGAATCTTTGTTACCTACGAACAAAGGAATGAAATGGGTACACAATTAAAGGAGGTACACAGTGAAGCTACACCCATCAAACATGGCAACAACTGTTTACAGGTGTAGAAAGTAGAAGATATAGTTGTGAATTGTTTCTCTTCAGCAGAGCACAAACGGAGTTCACAGGATTCTTCTATACTCGTAGCTAAAAATTTAAATATTACCTTCTGACAGTGCAAAGCCATCGACAAACACTGTTGTCAAAACTCTTCTATGGACCAGGGTGCCCAACAGCTGAACATCAAAATGTTGGAAAGTGGGTTATCAGTAGTGGTAAATATATATCTACCACCGGCAGTGAGGCCACTAACACAATATAGTGCTACAGGTCTTAGAAAATTATTCCCATGCTCAACCCTTGGTAGCTCGGCTGCGAGCAGGCAGGCTTAACTTCAAAGACAGGTATGTAAAGCATTTTAAAACACCAATTCAGTAAATAATTAAGACACAACACAAATAAAAATCCAACACCAATTTATAGAAATAGGAAATACTTGTATCTTTAAAATGACACCAATGTAGGGAACCGGAGATGTGAATTTTTAAAGATTTTGCACTATATAAAAACCTTCAGCACCTATTGGGACATCGAGTCGCGCTAGACCAGGTCAAAGTCAAAGTTTCAGGCCGACCGCGATGAAGCCCTGCGCGGCTCCCCCTCGAGGTAGGTCTCGGTCAAAGTTTTATCTTCTGACTTAGAAACTTTTCTGGAGCTTTTCTTCCTGGGGGTCCCTCAAAGCTCTCAGTTCAGTGAGGGTTCGCCGGCTTCCTTTGCGACTAGCTCCCAGTCAAGCTTGTGGAAGTCTGACCTCCGGAGCTTTCCAGCGGGACGAACCTGGGATCCAGGCCGGCTCGTGGTTGAAGGTGGGCGGCTTGGCTCTTGCGGTTGGTCCCGGTCACCTTTCCTATGTTCGGACTTAGAAACTTTTACAGAGCTTTTTCTTGCGGGGTCCCTCGATGATCTTCACCAGGCCGGATTCGGTGAGGGTTCGCAAGTTTGGGTTTCAGCTTACTCCCAGTCAAACTCTTGAAGTCGGACCTCCGGAACTTTTCAGCGGGACAAACCTGGATGGCAGGCCGGCTCGCGGTTGAGGGTCACCAGCTTGGCTGGCCAGGTTGAGTCGGTCCACTTATGGAGCTTTTTTCCAAAGTTGCTCCAAACTTCTCCAAACTTATGGAACTTCTTCCTGAAGTTCCCCAAAGGGTCCCGAAGTGTCCAAAACGTACTCCAAGGGTCTGGAAGCTCCAAGATGGTCCTTAAAAGTTTGGGACTTCAGTTTCCACAATCCACTTGGACAAAACCCTTACTAATCCACTGGTAGTACCCATGGCTGAGGATTCTTGGTGGTGATGTTCCAGGTGAGCTCTGTTAACCTGTAGCTTGCAGGGAGTGTTCTCTTTAGTCCTTCTGAAGCAAGGTAGTCCACAGGGCTGTAGTTCTGGATTGTGCAGCAGGCGCAGTCTTCAGAGTGCAGGGCCTGGTTGGTGCAAATCAAACTTCTCAGCATGGACCCTTCTTCTCTCTTACGTTTCAAGCAGCAGATCTGAGAGGCTCTGCTCCTCTCAGATACTTATTCCAAGTTATCTGGGTCAAGCAGGAGGGTACTCCTGTCCAATGAGGTGCAGCGCCACACCCCAGGGTATGACCACATCGTCCAAAGTGTGGCACTATTTTCTCCCAGAGAGCACCATTGCTCCAAAATTCATCATGGCTGATTTTCCAACAGGGAGAGAAGAGCTGGCTAAATACACCCCCAGGATGGTTAATCTCCATAGTCTCTTCCCCTTGCATCTGCTCATTCCTTCCTTAATCCCACCATCTGGCTGGGTTCAAAGAGGAGAGGTGTAAATGAAACTGACTTCTTCTGCCTGTCTCCTCCTCCAAAATTCATTATGGCTGATTTTCCAGCAGGGAGAGAAGAGCTGGCTAAATACACCCCCAGGATGGTTAATCTCCATAGTCTCTTCCCCTTGCATCTGCTCATTCCTTCCTTAATCCCACCATCTGACTGGGTTCAAAGAGGAGAGGTGTAAATTAAACTGACTTCTTCTGCCAATCTCCTCCTTCCATTGAAGAATATTGTTTACGACCCCTCCCACTGCTCTGGCATTCATATGTAGCAGAACCCTGCCCTCCCGGAAGAGCTGTCCAACCCCAAGAGCTATTTATCACCTCATTGTTAGACTTGGCTATTTCAACGGGTTTACCCCCAGAGGTTTTGCTTTTTGGCCTCCTGTTTTTGTTGGTTTTAGGACTCTGGGCACTTTACTACTGCTATTCAGTGCTAAAGTGCATATGCGCTCTATGTAAATTGTGTTTATGGATTGGTGTTTCCATGATTGGCATGTTTGATTTACTGGTAAGTTCCTAGTAAGGTGCACTGAGAGTGCCAAGGCCTGTAAATCAAATGCTACTAGAGGGCCTGCAGCACTGATTGTACCACTCACAGAAGTAGCCCTGTGAAGGTATCTCAGGCCTGCCACTATAATGATATTCATGTAAATATTAAAGCTTATTACACACAATGGTATATTTTTATTTTGGTCTACTAATTTCTTTATTCCAGACCATATACTTGATTAATTCAAGCAAAAATATCTTCACTTTCCTCTGATACTACCACACCTATGAAGTTTGTTTTTTTGTAAGTAGAGAGATCATTTATCCTCTGTCTGCCAAATATCTCATGTAATAATCTTGTTTTTTTCTGTTATGAGTTTTATACCTAGAAAAGGAACTAAAGATATTGAGACACTCCATAGCTTGCAGATAGAACATGGAAAAGTCAGTCAGGATCAGAAGGCAATCTGCATATAGGTAGACTTTGAATGATAAAGTCCTAATGAAAGCCAGTTATCTCACAATTAGCTCCCAAGCTTGCACATCCAAAGGTTCTCTAGATATATCACGAACAATAAAGGAGAAAGGGTGCATCTCTTAGGGGTCCCACACTTTATCTGATAAGGATAAATAGGCAGACTATTAATCATAACCAAAGTGGCTGGATGGAGTACAATGCCTTATTAGCATTATTCACTCTCAAAAGAAATGTGAAACAGCCGGGCCCATAAGTGCTAGATCTGTTCTAGAGTCACAATTCGATGGTTCTTTTTCGCAGCATGAAAGTGAAAAGAGGAGAAAAGTCATAAGTGATCACTCAATTAGTCAATAATCCTCTTAGACACATAGTAACTACAGACAACTACATAAGGCTAGTTGATTTATTACAAAGCCAAAAATAGCTGAACATAAAGACACCTCAATACGAGAGTGTAGAAATAGATCGGAATTAGCATGAAGCCAAATCTGCATATCCAGTTCAGACGATGCAGCATAAGTAATACAATTAGTTCAAGAAGTAGGATGCAAAAGATCAGAAAACATGATTCCAAGTTTCCCTGCATCAAGGCTTGGTGAGTGAAAAGCATTACATCTATCTCTACACTAACACTAAAGAGACATCCCTACTTAAGCATTCTCAGGAAGATGGGTAACAGGTGTCAGCATGTAGAGTCTTCTTTAAGAAGTCTCTCCACGATTAATGGATCATGTAGCATAAAGCTACTGAGACAGAGCTGGTTCTAAGCTGCTCTCTCTCTGAAGGCAAAAGAGAAGTGGGCTCTCTCCCTACTCCCAACAACACATTATTCGTAGGTAACTTCCCCAAAATCTATTGCGAGTCACGCCATCTGCTCTGGGTACGATCCTGAAGGTGTTTTTCCATGGGACAAAGATGTTCTTCCCTTGATACATTTTGTCCTTGGTTCCCAGGCCTTCTCCTGTGTGAAGCACAATGACCTTCCTTTATCGACTCAAGTCACACAATTGTAACTTCTTCTCTCTTTGCCTAACTGGTAAAACAAAGATATTATTCTAGCTAACAAGAGCGCTTCTCTCACCTGCAACACAAAACGTGAGGAAGAACAAATTTCACAGTGCACATGACATCCTACTATTAATTCTAAAGCGAGAGTTTCCAGGGAACTGCATTTCAGGCCTACAAAATTAATCTAACATAAGAAAACATCAGGTGAGATTTATGAATTTGCTTCCAATTAACGTATTTACCTACATGCAAAAAACACAATTCATAACCACATTTAGTACATGAATAATTGTCAGTTGCACAAGATGAGTTTTTCACATTAATGTTTTCCGCTAGTTACATTCACTTTCTACATTAATTCTCCATTTTATTTTTCACTTGCCTAAAATACATCACGTTTCATTTTATTACGTTCACAATTCTAACACTCTATATTAATACAACAAAAGATTATATGCAGGTGCGATCTACAAGTGAATATAATGCAGCCCTACAAATAAAATGCATTTTACGCTACATCAAATGTAAACTGACGAAGGCAACTGAAAAGACAACCCCAGCTAACTAGGCCAAAAGTCTTTTTCCCTCTTCCCATAAACCAGGATGACAATCAAATGGCTCAACCTAGAGAATGCCAAATTCACACTGGCCTGAAATTTCCCAATATTACTTTATAGCTGCTAATCCAATAACACCCTGTTACACTTAATATAGCAGCTTTTTAAGCAGCTTTTGTACATGGAATTCTGTCAATTTGGAGGTGCTTTTTTACCTGCATTTTGCATGGATATTGACCGGTATGAATAGCATAGCACTGGATTTTTTGCCAGGAACACTGATATTTGCTGGCACAAAGGTAAGTGGCACTGGGATCTAGAGAGAAACCATCTTTTAAATGTCTTTTGGTAGACCATATGGATCTTGGGATTTGCCAATTCATTAAGCCATAAAGAGACTTCATAAGTTCCTGTTAAGTATTCTTGACTACCACTTTCTCCTGTTCTTCATTCAGCGGTGTGGATAAGGGCTTGTTTTTAAAAAGTACACCTTTGAGTAAAGTGAATTAAGAGTTTAAAAATCCTCTAAATTGTCTTAGGAACAAAACTTTTGAGTTTGATTTTTGGAATTTGGACAAAAACTGTTTTTAATCTATTGTTTTGATTTTTCCAAATTGTTCTAAGTCTTTTGTGCCTAGTTGTTGTGACCCAAAACTAGGGAACCATGGAGCTGCACCTGGCTAAACTGTGCCTGTACAGGATGGCTGATCTTAGGGTTCAGTGTAGGCTTAGGGGGCTGCCTGCTTCCAACAAGATTCAGAAGGTAGGGTTGCTTAAGTACCTAAAGGCCTGGGCTTGGGTAGATGAGGAGATTCAAAGAGGAATGGAGGGTGTTCCCCCCCCCCCACCTCACCCAAGAGGGGGGTGAGGATGGTGCCTCCAGACATAACGAAACCTGACCCATGGCTTGGTATCCAGGGCAACAAGTCTGGGCCCGGCTCACACTCTGACAACTGCTATGGGCAATACACACAGGAGAGAGAGTAAGCATTGGGTGTAGTGCCACACTGAGCTGCAGTACCTTAAGCAATTTACACAGGGAGCTTAGCATAGCATTTCTATTCAGTGGCAGGCACTAAAATATGATACACTGCACTTGGCAGGGCTTCAGTTATGAACCAATTCTCGAATGCCAGCTTCCATAACTAATACCCTGAAATCTCTAAACACTTCTACCATGACTAAGGATTTTAACGCTGATACCATGGCTACTATCTCCACTGTCTAAGACACGACTAGCCTCTTCCACTCCTCCAATCGCCCCATTCTCATCCACACACCACTAATGGAATGAAACCAGCCAGCATTCAAGTTCCATAATTCAAGGTAGTCATGACAATCTTGACAAATAATCATGTGAATATCATACTTCTTGAGTTGCCATATTTAAGTGAGAGCCAACACTGAAAGCTCTTTCAAGACGTAGGTAGTTGCAGTGTGCAGTGCAAGAAACAACAACGAGAACAAAAACAGTATTCACCTGATCACAGTGGATACGACTACTCGCAATGGAGATGAAGCAATAAGCCCAGAATGTATGATATTCCTAACAACCTCTTGTTCAGGTCCTGGGGAAGAAGATATAATGTCCTGGGTAAAAATTGAAGCTGATATAACTCTTTCATGTCTGAAGGATGCATTACTTCATGAACATGACCAAGAAAGGGGAGGGGTGGGGTAATCGACTCCTTAAACACACCAGTTCCTCCCCGCGCTTCAAGTATGCCAGTGCTGGCAAACAAAGAACACAATTGCCCTAGTACAGCGATTAATTCTGATCAACACATTTAGCATACACAAGAAACTCTGGCTCAAAAAGGCAAGCCTCTTGTGAAGTGAACCACTGCGCACCCTGGGCACTCTGTTGCAATCCATCTTGGTCTAAAGGAATTGGTGTTTGTGAAACCTCTATACTGCACAACAGCACTCAGATGTTTCCAGGGAACATGTATCCATTAGCATTCAAAGTGCTCTTCAGTGATATTCCTTTATGCCTCCTAGCACCAGTAGAGGTGAGCACAGATTAATGCAGGTTAGAATGGGCAGCAACTCTAAGATCCTTGTCAGCTGGTGATCCCTGGCTTGTGTCTGAAAGTTTTCACTCGTCCAATTAAAAGGAAGCTGATGTGAATGTACCATGTCCTCTTAAAGTCTTTTCCTTGTTTAAAGGTGGCTCTTGTCAGCATGGCAAAACAATTGCAAAAGCCTATGTCAACATACAGCTGGGGTGAGTCCTTTAACTCTGTCCTTTCAAGCATTTCAGGTTGGGTGTTGGGTGGAACATAATTTACTGGTCCTGCCTGCTTCCCACATTCAAGGGGTGAAAAATGTGGTAGTAGACTAAGCATGTCGTTTTCTCCATTGCAGATTTTCATCTTAGTCCACCATACTTTCTTGTTAAGGTTTGGCTGTCTGCAACTATGCCTCTTTGCCAGGAACAGCGATAATCTTCTCTCTTGCTTTCTGTGCTGGTTCCAGAAGAGGGGTGCTTGGGGATCGATGCTGTGACCACTCCTTGGGTCTCACTTCTTCTCTGAGCATTCCTCCTTTTGAGGCTCCTGACTGTAGTTCCAGACTGGATCTTTCCACATGACCCCTTCTCTCTTCAGTCCTCATTTCTCAAAGGATCCTATTGATGTCTTCATCTGTCAAAGAGGAATTTCAAGCATCTAGGTCTTTCTTCTCTAGCTGCTTCAGTTCATATAACAAGTTGGGTCGCTACTCGGAGATTCTACCACCATCAGTAAGCTTCTTTTTCATCCAGCTGCCTGGATTTATCCTTGGATCTTAGTGAATGTGAACCTAAGTGGGGCTTGTACTTTCTTCAGGATGGGTCCCACCTTGGGCTAGCAGCCGCCACCCTTCCTGTCCAATGGGCAGCATTTAAGGCTGTGAGTTCCCCTTGAGGGAGCCTTTGTCATGATGTGGCACAAGATATGTTTACCTCTACGTGCCGGTCCCATGAAACACTCTTCTTCGAGCTTCTGAACTTGTATGTCTTCAGGAGAAGAAGAGAATAGAGGCGTGTGCAGTGTGTGGATGCTCTCGCGACAGAAGCCTCACCTCTCAGAGCGATTCACTATGTTAAACAGCTTAGTACGGACAAGAAGAACTACATTCCAGATGAAGCCACAGGACTCTCCTAAGATGTACAATGGTGGCGGCCATCTCGAATGCCTAGAGTATAAGTCCATTTTAGTCCATAGTTTCATTGATAAGCAAAAGTTATACATAGTTGCTGCAGCTGGGATTTGCTGTGGGAAGTTAGAATTCCTGTGATCGTCTATCCCAAGAAGTTGACAAAAGAACTCCTTGAAATCAGAGATGTATTCTTGCAACACATTTTCAAAGGATATATATAGACTTGCCCTTTGTTTAATTTCATTCAGATTGTAAACCCTATTGTGCACCTTGTTTAATTTCACCTGGAATTATCCATTAGGATTACACATGTATTATACTTGTTTGATTCACCAGAGGTCACCCACTAGAACTCTACTTTGCACTGTAATGCAAAGTAGTTTTGCACTCTAACCCAGCGTTTCCACACTTTTGATAAAAACAGTCCACCACTTGTGTGACTGGGCTTATCACCCACTACAGGAAAGACCCCAAAGCTCAACATAGAAACATCAAGACTTTCCTTTCAAATTTACTCATTCTGGCTATGTTGGTAGCTGCAGTGTTTGGGCCCAGGCTCGGCCGGCATCCATTGAGAACTATCAGCCCTGGACATTTCTGATAACTAGACATTGAGGGAAGTCCAGGGTGGTGTCATCTGCATACATCTTACTACATATTCATACCCACAATTCCCTGTAAACAATTTGGCTAAAATAACATACCTTCCTCACATTTCTGTGAGGAAAAGCTCCAGAATCTGTGGGGATCAACAAAATTCCTACACCCAGCATTCCTTTTTTTGTCAATAGAAACAATACCCTACTTGTCTGGTTGGGCCCATCACCCCCAACAGGAACTGCTCAAAACCTGAGCCATGTGAAGTCAGTGTGGTGTCTGTGAGGTCTTCACATTATTACGGTTTCGGTCTATTCCTTTTATGTGTTTTGGGTTGAACCCCAGGTGGGGAGAGCTCACCAGACCATCAGGGGAAAAGTGAGAAACAGAATGAGGTGCAGGGCTTGCCCCAGACTGCAACCCACAGCCTCAAGCACATCTTTCTGCCCCTTTGGGGAAGAATGGAGAGTTCACCACCAGTTCTCCTGTCCTATGAGGCAGAAAATCCACTATACACCAGAGATTGGTGTCCAAAAAAAGAAATAGTGTGAGGCTTCAACCAGTCTTGAGATTGGGTCTTACACCCGGGCACCAGTTTCGTCAAGAGAGGCATTCAGGATGTACACCCAGGTTTTCTTGTTGTGCAATTCAGCCACTGGATGGATATTTCCTTCTTTCTCCCATTTAACTCTAAAAAGCTATGCTTTGTGTTTAATTCTTTGAAGCGCTAAATTAGTCTCACATTAAAACAAGCTAGCATATAAATCTTTATAAGTAAAAGTACAAAGTTAAAGTAGATGGTACTTTTTTCTACGTTGACATCACTAGCTTCTCCTGACATCGCAGGCAGATAATTTCAGGAGAGACTCAGGGGCATATTTATGAGAGCTTTGCATCATGCTTGCACCATGCAACGTGGTACATGCGTGACGCAAACCTCTAAATCATATTTTTGAAGCCACGCAAAGCCACTTTGTGTGTGTCTTTGAATGGCTTCAAAAAAATCGAGTAATGCAATGCAGCGATTTGCGCTGCATTGCATTACTCTGCGCAAGGGAGGCGTTCCATGGGTGTTGCGGTGGGTAATCGCATGGTTTAACGCATTTCCAGATTTACCAAACCTGGTAAACCTGGGAATGCACCAAAAACATATGCCTCCCCACTGGAGGTGTAACAAGGAGAAATATGTTTATTTCTCCTCGTTTTTTCCTCTTTTTATGTATGCTTCATTATGCAGCACACATAGAAAGAGGGAAAAAAGCTTCTCAGGATTGTTTTTGTGGAGGAAGGTGTACCTTCCTGTACAAAAGAAATCCTGCCTACAACACAGGCCCCCTTGCACCATGGTGCAGGGGGGGCCTGAGTTGGCGCTAGGCTGCCAAAATGGTGCCAGCGCAAGGGGAAAGGACAGCAATGCGCCGTACTGGATAAATACGGCGCATTCCTGCCCTGCAGCGCAGCAAGGTGACTTGCTGCACTGCCCTGCGCCACAAAGGTCATAAATATGGCCCTTAGTTTCTCTGTGAAGGCAATTACAATTGCACACAATTGTTGGTTCAGGGCAGTAGACATACTCCTACTGATCAGTCAAGAGTGATATTAGCTTTGCCGTTACACTGAGGGGAGCAAACCCACAATGTCATTGAGGGTTGTAGGCGTGGACTGTCTAAAGCATGCACAATGTGCCCTTCCCTAAAATGTGTGCAGTCCGTGAGGATTTAATGTCAGGTTTTGGGGGTTTTGAAACATTTTGGCAAGAGGTCAGCAGCCTGGGCTCAAACCCCCTAAGATGCCCTCTCCTTTACCAAAAACAATAAAAAACACAAAGTACAAACATATCACCGCACACTTGATACATTTTATAACTTGTGCCTGACACCTTTAATCATTGAGAAACTCTGTCCATACTGATAGATTTGATGCTTTCCATAGGTTGTGAAGGTTCACCATCTCAAGCTCTCAACATAACATTACGCAATATGCTCTCTTATTTTTCTGATTACAGTGTCTAACAGGGTAACTGTATCAAATACCATGCTGACATCAAGAAGAACAAAGACGACCATACTTCACTTATCAACCAGATTCAATATTTTCGCCTAACAGGCAGAACAAGAGTTTCTAGTGCATAATGTGGTCAAACTCCTCACTGATGAATGTCTAGGAGTGATTGCTCTTATCATTGTGTCTGAGTTGGGTACAACCTGGAATAGGGTGCTCACTGGTTAGTCCTACCACCTTCAATAGTTCTGCCGATCGGGCACCTCGCAGGCCTCAGATGAAAGCGTCTCAGAAGACAGTATTCTGTTATCTTTACCAAATTTTATTTGTCTATGTTGTTTCCAGAGCCATAGCAAGGGTGCCAGGAGCCTTGACGCAAGAAAGAGACAATGGCCACATTCCGTTGTTTGGCATTAAAAACAGATATAATTGGCGTGAAGTGGGCTCCCCGGCACAGGGTGCACCTGCACCTACTACACTACTGATAGCATTCTATCGGTTGTTGCTGTGGCTGACGTCCGTTCTGGGTGGTTTGCAAACTGCAGTTCCACACCAAGGGCATAACGCCTGTGTCGGTACACAAGCAATTTGGTTGGAAAATAAAGTTTGCTTAAATTTACGAATGGTGTGAGGTGTCGGGGAACTGATGGTAAAATATTTATATCAGTTGAAATCTTTCAGTTTGCGACACCTGTTTATTTGTACGCATCCCCTTGCCACTGTTTAAATATGGAAAATGGAACTAGTAGGGCTTGTTCTAACTCCCTATTTTGGGATCGGGTAGCGTTCTTTAATATTATAAGAAAGAAAAGTATCCGCTTCTCCTGATTTTGTCCACGTCGGTTATCATGCCGCAGAACACTGAAACTGCGTATGAACCCTCAAAAATGGATCTTACGATAGTGTCTTTCTGGACTTCCTTGGAAGGCAGACTCTGAGCTAGACAGTCATTTGATTAAGGCTTAGTCCTTCGCCTATGATTTTAGAGACAAACTATATGTCAGTCATGCTTAACTATAGTTGGTTCTGGGTGCATACTTTTCAAGGTAGACCTTATGAGGATCCTTGTGCATGATTTTAATTTATTAATGTACAATGTATTGCTAATTCCGTAACTAACTACGTTTTGCTGTCTATATTAATCTTAATTCTAAAGTCTTCTGAAAGTTTTCTTGATTGGCTTGGACTCAGTCTTTTGAAGACTCAGGCAGGGCCAAGCCTATGTTTTGACCCTCATAATTATTTAATTAGTGTGTTGACAACTACAACCGGTTCCTTGCTACAAAGAGCCACATGGTAAACGTAACCACTACACTGTGTTGTTGCTGTCGTCTTTCCCCCATCGCTTGATGGAATAATGAAAAGCCAGTAGGCATGTGCACCAATGTATAAGGCACCGCGGGTCTTGGGTGCGACCAATATTTCATGTTGGAGGGCTCGCTGAGCAGGCTTGGATTAAATGCAAGACAGTGGCCTTTAACTTTGTTACTTGTGGCCTGATCTGCTTGAAAGATTGAGAACAAAAAGACTTGAGACAAGTTTGTATATTTATTCAGAGTTAAAAAAAGCCATCATCCAGTAACTGAATGATGTCATAACAGGTCTCAAAACAGAAGTATGTATCATCAAAAAACGAACATTCTAGAATGCTTATTGTTGCTGATGGTCAATAATAGAGATTCTGGGTAAAGAGAACTGAATTCCTTTGGCTTAATGGCTTGGAAGCGTGTAGTGACCATTTGGTGTGTTGTTATCCTATTAGATGCAATAACGTAGCACTCAACATTTACAAGAATGGTTCATACAACAGGTCAATTAAGAGATTTGTTGAATTTTCGTTTCAGAACTCCACTCTTGATAAAAGGTTAAGTACTCTGCTTAACAAGAAGCTATATGCAGAGAATTCCACAGAAGACAAGTTGTAGATATAAGACTCAGCTATAAACATTGAATGAATTAAATGATCAATACTCTTGCTGGGTGAGCATTGGCTGTAGAAATATAGAGTAAGGCTCCATAACAGCACAAAATTATAGCAAGAGTTAAATTAAAATAAAACTATTTCTAGAACTAGGGCACAAAAATCCCAAAATGCTACACAATATTAGCATATTGGAATATTGACAATGGAGTGGCCCGTCGCTAATAATGGCTGGAATAGGCCTGTGGCTCCAACATCCCAATGTTTGCCTTGTTTTTCTCTCTTTTTACTTTAGAACATTCTACCTTCTGTTGGTGGAATGTTCTAATAGCCTTACAGCTCTATGCCTCGGGTTATACCAGCCATTAAAGGCCCTCACCTGCAGCTGAGACCTACGATTTGGGTTCAGAGCCTTGAAACACCAGTATGGCCTTCAGCAGCATGCTATAAGGCTATAAAATAAACCTCTGTATACCCACTAAAGTTTCATATCACCATAGAACGTGACCGTTTGGAGGGATTCAGGCAGTGTTGTCACCACCAAATGAAACTGCTTTTCTCAGAATGATTGCATAAAAGTTTGGATTTGTTAAAGTTACCATGATGATACTCTGGATTTTCTTTCCTTCCAAGCGGTGTACACATGTTCCACTGGCACTGCTTTGGGTCGATTGGATATAAGTCGGTGTGCTGCAAAAGTGTCTCTTGTCACCTCAGTAGTATACACATTAACTGAAGTGGAGGGATATCCCACTATTTTCAGTATGAAGCTCTCCTTTTGTTGTCCAGTATTTAATACTATCAATCAAAAACTGAAACATAGCACCTCCAGCCCCTTATTGAAACTCCACTTAAACTAGAAGAATGAAATTTCCAACCTTGTGAGTTCCTTAACATGGTATCCATCAAAGCTGCACTCAGTCAGGCTCCACAGCCGACACTGCTTTTTCAACTTTGTCCAAGTGAGTGGTAATGTGCCACAAAGAGGCCATCATCTCCCTGTGGTCTTTCAATGGCTCCTCGTAGACAAGCTCCTATGTTGATCCATTATGTTGGGGTTTGGTTTGACCATACACATCAGCTTGCTAGCTTGATGTTCACCATATTATAAAGGAATAGATATGAAGTAGGTCTCTCAAGTGCCCTTCGAGACAGGTTTCTCCTTTAGTTATAGGAGGAAAAGCAAACACAGAGGTGAAAAAACACCTGTGGCAGTCTATGCAGTTATTGGAAGATGTAGACTGTGCTTGGGAAATCAACAATGCACCAAACTTCCCTGACATCAAGAAGCAGAAAAGAGCCGAACAAGATACTGGTCCACAGTCAGAAGATCCACAAGAAAGTTGATATAAACTGCTTGAGGAAACAAAATAAAAGTACCAAAAGATGCTAAGCAAGACAACCGATGAAAGAGGATAATTCCATGGGAAGAATCCAATCTGCTGAGAAAAATCACTGACAAAAATGTGTAGGCTAGAGAGCAAAGAGCGCAACAAAAAATCAGGGAATGAATGAATTGCAATTTATTTCGCCCTTTCAAATGCTGCTTGTTATGTGCCTAAACAGGAACTGACTTCATAAGAAGGGACTTTGAAAAATCTTGGATTGGAAAGTTCTAATAACTCTCACTGGAAGGCAACCACCATCTTGAACCAGGTACTCTATATATTCAAACTTCGCCCTTGACGGGAAACTCATGTCGTTTGATATCACACAAAGAAGCCAAGTCTAACATTCCACGCGCCATGCCATTTTCAGGAGGCCCTCCACCTCCTGCATTTTGCCCCATCTTCTACCCGTATGAGACCCCTCTGGGACTCCATCAATGCGATGACTCCAGTGTGACTCCAACAAGCAGAAGGCACTGTTCTCAACAAGGCACGTAAAAGTCTCCCCTTTCCAACAGCACATGAACTTAGGTAAGCTCTCATCTTTCTCTTAGTTCTTAACACGAATGTGACACTCATGTTGTCAGTTGCTTCAAAACACAAGTTATTTTACCACAGGTAACTCCAATGAGTCTCGCTTCCTCCAAGGACGTGCAGACCTGTGCTAACTCTCCTCTCCTCCGTCGGGTGTTGCTGATCACCACAAAGCGAGAGGGTGTTGTTAAGGGATCTGTCCCCTTGGCTTCTGAGGGGGCCTTCAAATCCAAATGTCAACAACCTCCTATTCCCAGTGTACCATCTGACAGGATCTGTACAGATTTGAAGTGTGGCACGCGTCCTGTGCCTTCGGAAATCATTTACTAGGTGCAGGGGATGGTTCGCTTACCCCTTCTAATACAGCCATCAGAAGAGCTCATCAATAAAAGACAGAACCATTCTGTCTGACCATCGAGTGAACTTCTCCACAGCTCATTACAGCGCTCAAAACAACCGGCAGAAGGACTCAGCCAGGAACCGAGCACATCATGGTTGCCTCCAGGCTCCACCCACCCAAATGCAGTTTTTTTTAAATTCAGACTGATACGCGCAGAAGAGAAAATTGCATGCATCAAAATCTGACAGGGGTTTTCCTACTTTTTTTCAGGAGTTCAAAGACAGAAAAGGTATGGAAAGTCTCTCTGTAGCAAAGCTGCAGCACTGTACCGGTGTCTCAGTGAATAACTTTAAACTCTGTGGGGTCTGAGAGACATCTATGTTTTGCTTATAATTGTGGGCGGTGATCTTATCCAGACTGTACTTTGGTAATAAAAGTCTGAAAACACGCATTCTTACTTAGTAACCTCTGGGGGCGAGGGATGTTAAATAACCTCTGTGTCTCTTTAATCAGTGAACTGCTTATATCGATCATCTGAGTAATTAATACAGATTAAAGGACAGTAAAATTAAGAAGAAACTTGGTCCTAAACATGAGACAGCAGTTGTGCTGTTACGAATGAACTGTTTTAAATATGTTGTTATGCCTGTTTTGTCTTGGTGTTTTTATGGGTTGTGTTCGCGTTGCTTGACAAACTAGATCATTATCTAATAAATATGAATGCATTTTTGTAATAATTCAGTTTTGACTATATTGTTTTCTTCTACCCGAATATACATTTTGATTGTAAATGCGTGATGAATTGTTATTCTCAGTATTTTCCCACGATCCAGTACTAATATTGTTGTAATTTAGATGAAGAATTAATATATTCTATCCCTTGAGGTAGTATCTGTTGTTAATTTCGTTAAATGTTCCCCAGCAATTATGTCTTGTTGTAACCTGTAAGACGCCTCCAGGACGGCGTAGATTCTGGCTAAGAAAAGAAGGACCAAACCCTACTGGTTCAATTTTTAGGTCGAGCCTGGGCAGCGCATGTGCTGCTCTGTGAGGCATGCTGTATTGAGGTAGGGACTTGAAGCTCCTCCCACTCTCCGCCCACATTTGTCATGGGCTTGTGTCATTGTCCACTGTAAACTGTGGCTGTTCATTGGTCAGAAAGCATAGTAGTCCCTCCTTAGTACTGCCTTGTCTCATTTTGTACCCTCCCATGGCGACAGCCCCTGTTACGTGTGTTGTTGCTCGGTAGGCTTTAATTATAGCCTCCAAGCACTATTTTCTCAAATAGTTTTGTCCTGCCTGCTGTTGCAGACAAGACACGCACTCTCCTAACGCTTTTTAATTTTTTTATAGCACACATTTGCAATGCAATAGGTCTCGCATTTGCGAGAGTTTAAACTATTGGCATTGTAAATGACAATGCCTTTTATTTATCTGTTTTAAAAACAACACATAAATAAAAGGCATTGTCATTTACAATGCCAATAGCTCAAACACTCATAAATGTGAGACCTATTTCATTGAAAATGCTTGTTCCAGAAGTGAGCAGTGGCAAAATGATGCATATATATAAAAATGTGTCGCTAACAGGAAGATTTCAACTGATGCAAATATTTGTCCATCAGATACCCGACACCTCACACCAAGAGTAAATTTAAGCTAACTTTACGCACACATGTCCAAATTTCTCGTGGACTGACACAGGCATTATGCACTTGGTGTGGAAGTGCAGTTTGCAAGCCACCCTGAGCGATTGTTGAAGTCCGTTCGTCAGCCACAATAACAACCCAGGGGTGTTGCTATCAGTAGTATAGTAGGTGCAGTGGCACCGGCACGAGTACCCCACTTCACCCCAATTATATCTGTTTTTGGTGCCAAATAAGGGGTTTAGGGGCCCTTGTTCCTTTCTTGCATCAAGGCCCTTTGTACCCTTGCCATGCCACTGCCAACGACATAGACACATAACAATTGGTGACGATAACATAAAACTGTTTTCTGAGATGCTTTCATCCTAGGCCTGCGAGGTACCTGATCTGCAGAACTATTTAAATGAGGGTTGGGCTAACCAGTGAGCACCCTATACCAAGTTGTACCCATGCAGGTTGTCAGTAATTACAGATAAACAAGGTAACCTATATCAGTGGAGTTCTTCAACTGTCCGCCACCTTGCTATTTGGATTACTTCCACTGGCTAGTCTGTCTGTAGACTTATCTGTTATCTCCTCATCTATCCATGTACTTTATTTTGCCCCTTTGCATGGATCTGTCCATATTTCATCACACCAGGCCTTCAAAGTTGTCTTTGCTTTTGGGAGCCTGAACTGATGCAACCTTCTTAATGCTGCTGTGTGATATAATCCTGAATACAGCCCCAGGCCTTCTTAAATACCTCAGATTCTACACTTTACTGCATCTTCGTATTTCCTCACTTATTGCATGGGAATCGGGGCTAAATGTATTCTGGACATATTAAGACTGTTTTTCTGCAGTGTCACAGGCATCATATTCTCACACACCACCACAGTGTCCCTGGCCTACTAATTAAAAAAGAGGGTGAAAACGAATCTTGGATGGGCATACTCGTGTAGTTTCATGGTAAGTGAGCTTTTGTGTGCTCGGGTCGCTATCACAAACCAAAAGGTTTGTCCATGGGTATTTCAGCATGCAGTTACTCCGCAAACATGCATGTCAAGGGCAAGTTGGTGTTTCTTTGTTTCCTTCTTGAACTGAAGGCTTGCCATCTCCGAGAGCACAGGTCTCTTCCCATTTCAGTTTGGTTGGGAAGTGACAAAAGGGCCAGAGACGTTCCAAGAAACGCAAAAAAAGTGAATCATAAAAAAAACGTTACTGGAATGTACAGGCGAGCTGAGACTCTCTTCTCTAGAGGTAACTGAGAGACTGAAGTACCTTTGTTTTTTACAAGAAATATTAGTCTATACATGTCTACTGCTAGTTTGTAGTTCAGTTAGTTAGTACCCATACATCCTGTAAAGGCCATCTACTTTCTTCAGGATTTTTTTTTTTTAAATAGGCGGTCTTCAGCCAATTAGCCTTTTTGGTTTGGTTATTCTTTTATGTTTGATAGATATAATGGAGACGACTCCCCGAGATAGGGATTGTGTAAAGTGTGTGAGAAGGTCCTCAAGGGACCCAGAGGTAGGTTTTTAGTTAAAAGTTGTCAGAAAATGGTTTTTATTACTTTACTTTTTTTATTTATCTATGTTTTATAGAGTTTTGGTTATAAGTGTTATAGCTGTCTGCCAGAGGTAATGCCAACAACATACAAAATACGTCACGAGGGGCACAAAGTCAGCCCCTGTGAGCCATTGCTTGTTAGATGTGGCATTCACATTTTAGCACAGTCCACACTACATCCATTTGGTGTTGGAAATGTCAGTTATGACATTTTAAGTTTTGCTCTTATACCAGCATCAGGCCATTTCATGGACCAGTAGTTGTACCAATTTGTCTATGAAGGTCTGTCCCTTTCTTTTTTCCCTTATATTTTAACCTCCCTTGCAATGCATGTAATATGAAGTCAACATGCATTACAATTGAACCGCATAAATAGCAACAGCTGGACTTTGGGGGCTCATGGTTTTAGTGACAGCACTGGCAGCAGAACTTCCAACATGAGAGGTGGTCTGATAGGATGGGGAGAACGTGGTGAACGGGACTGAAATGAAGATGCTAGTAATTTGACTCAGCTGGCATACAGTGGCGTGCATTAATTTTTAGGTCTCCCATTAGACAGCGCATATGCTGTAGCTTGTGAGTCCCTTTAAAAAAAAAAAAAAAACTTTAAAAGGGCTTAAAGCCTTTTCATTACTAACCATTTCTTACCATTGGTTGGCTTTGATTTCACTCTAATTTCCTTGCTTCTTATCGATCAACGCCTCCTGCTTTCACTTTCTATTTCTGTATTTGTCAGTTCCATGGAGCATGGACCAAGTACAGCTTCCTGTTTGCTGCCATTGGCCTTCCACCGGTTGTATGCTTCTGGGGGTACGTTTTTAAAATGTCTTTATTGCACTCCATAAGAGTACATGTGTTTCCCTCGTCCTGCTGTCTGTCGTAAGGCTTGCTCCCTCCTGGCCTTCTATTGGTACTTGGCCCGTCCCTCTCCAACACTTCTCCCACTGTTTGTGCAGTTACTTGCTCCATTGTTTGCTCATCTCACGTCTGCAGTGTAGCTTGCTCCTTCTCTCCCTCCTCCCATTGTCCCTGATCTTGCTTACCTGACCTCCATCCCTCGAAGTGCTTGCCTGCCCTTTCCTCCTCCCGCTGTTCATTGTTTTGTGCCCCCCATTCCGTACCCCTTTTGTCTTGCTCCTTCCATCTCACCATTCAAAAAAACAAAATAAAAAATTGACAAAGCCAAACAGCTCTTACCTACAGGACAGCTGTTTGGCTTTGTCAATGCTAATGTATCGTACCAGTGAGTCTGAACTCCCGATAGAGTGGGGGGAGTTGGGGGGAATGAGCGTGCTGTGCTGTTATTGTCTGCATACATCTCCGAGCATGCCCAAACATAAGTTGGAGAAACCAGGGCCAAGGGGGTGGATGACGATATGGACTAGATCACACAGTTGCGTCAAGTAGAGAAAATTGTATAGTCTGTCAGTTTTGAACTGAGGGCCTGATTCATGAAAGTAAACTTACTGCAGAGTCTCTGCACTCATGTCAGAGACTCCGCACATAAAAAGATAGGCAGTCATAAAGATACTACTTGTAAAATTGCTTTGTGAATTGCCATAAATTGTAACTTACACAAAAGCATAAGTTTACCTTTGTGAATCAGGCCCCATGTCTCCTGTTTCGATAGTGTGCTGTCCTTGCTCTACTGCCACCAATAAAACACCAAATCATTTCTTTTTTTCCTCTGTGTACTTGTGTGTTTTGTCATTTATGATTTTTAAGTTGTGTGTATGAAACTGTCCCAAGTTTTTTTTATTCTTTATTATTGAGCTCTAAAGCGCTTTTTGAGATGGTTGACAGTTTGTGCTTTACGCCACACTGGCAGGTGTTTTGGAAGGGCACAGCACAGAGCGGAGAGTATTCTCTGGGTGTTCTCAGTCAACCACTCTTTCTCTAAACTGCCTTTAGTAGTTATGTGCCTGAGCCCCATGCGTCCAACTAGGAAGACAAACACCATACGATCACAGATGTATCATAGTTGAAATATTCCAATGTATGCTGGGGGCTCATTTCAAATATTTGCACTCGCGTACAGCAATTTTGCATCAGTGTTTGCACTGACCAACCAGTGGAAAAGCACATTTGCAGCTGTCCACTGGTGCAAAATCACACATATTTATCTGTGGTCGGTCCGTGCAAAGGTCTATGAAAAACTGGTGTGCAGTGCAAATTTATACAACCTGTGCAATTACCTGCAATTATCTTTCCAGTACTAGCGTGACCAATGCATCTGTTCACATTTTTTCAAACCATACCCTACCATACTATACAATAACATTGCATACCATACTATACATTGACAGACCATACAATACCGTACCATACCATACCATACCACACCATACAATGACAGGACAAACCATACTAAAGAATGACAGGCAGTGCCGTACCATACCATGCTATACCATACCATACTATACAATGACAGGCCATACCATACCATACTATACAATGACAGGGAATACCATACCATATCATACCATATCATACCATACAACAGGTGATATCGTATGTTAGAAGGTCATCCTTTTCCCCTGTTCACCCCCATTTGTTTTGCTGAATGATTCTGGTGGTAACCGACTCTGACTGTGCCCTGGGCTGTGCTTTCAGGCCCAGGCCAGTGCTATGCTTAAAACACAACACATGTATAGGGTACACTATGTATTTGGGTACACTTACAATTGGCCTGGCAGACCCTATAAGTCCCTAGTAGGTAATAGGGCAAGGGGGATTAATCTACCTATAAGCTGCTATTAGCTAATCGGGGATGGAGGTTTAGAAGCCCAGCAGATTTTATGAACTTTGCATAAGTGCACTGCTGAGTGGCTGTCTGTCATTTTAAATGCAGCCTTGCTGACTGCCTTTAAAAAGTAAATTCTTACAATTGGCATGACCTACCTTATAAGTCCGTAGTAGATAATGGGACAGGGGGATTTAAACTACCTTTAAGACCTTAGTATATAATAGGGCATGGAAGTTTAGAGGCCAGCAGCCTTTTCTGAATTTGCATGCGTGCACTGCTGAGTGTGAGGTCATTTTAAAAGCAGCCCTCCTCTGCAGCACTGCTTATAAAAGTAAATTTACTGCAAACTCGAGTTTTGTACTATGGCCTCTGTAGAAGTGATAAGCTACATTATTTTTACATATTAGGTACCCCCAAAAGTCTTCCCTAGGTGTCCCAGGCGTGGGGAGGTCATGTACCTATAAGTGGGATCCTTATAAAGATGTTTTATAAACCCTGGTGCGGGAAATCTGCTCATTTTATTTTTCCCCATTGTAGGCCTACAGGCTAACATTGCAATATTTTATGCATGCATAATTACTGCTAGGAAGGGCATTAAGTATCATTCAAAGACTTAACAGCATTGTATTGATAAATCCAACAGATTGCTATTGTTGAATTTATCACAACTTGTACAGAAAAGCAGTTATAAGACTTTCTTTTCTGTGAGTCAAAATCCATCCCTTCCTGCAGTCTTTCCTGGTTGGTCAGCTCTAACAGTATTATCCAGGTTGCTTTGATTAGGTGATATGTGCCTTGGCTGAGCAGAGGTTATCTGATGAAGGGAGTTCTGCAGCTGCAAAGGAATGCCCGAGCAGGGGGGTGGGCCATAAAGAATTAGCTTCAAAGAAGGACAGGCTAGAATGCCAGCCAGGCTCACCCCCTCTTCCTGCCAGATGGCAGGCTTAGGAGAGGAATTTGCAGATGTGAGGAGGGGGAGCTTATGGAACTGAGCCACACTGTGAGTTGGTTTAGCCAGCTCCTACTGCTCTGCTGAGATTTCAGCCATGATGGATTTTGAAGGAATAGTGCTTTCTGGGACAAGAAGGTGCCACACTTTGGAGGAAGTGGTCATGCGCCTGGGTGCTATCCTGCATTCCATTGGTTGGGGTGCTCCCCTCTTGATGCCCAGAAGCTGAGAAAAAATTATGAGAGAGGTGCATAGCCTCTCCGTTCTGCTGCTGAAACTACTACCCTGAAGGACTGCCCTGCTGGAATCTGAATTTGTACCCATAGGCCTACACTCTGAGTGACTGCACCTGCTGCACAATTTGGTACTACAGCCCTGGGGAATGTGCCTTGCTTCAAGAAGGATCAAGGAGTGGAATCCCTGCAGCTTCAGGTTGAAAGAGCCCACCAGCATCATCTCCGCCAGGAGTTTCTCTCCTGGAGTACATCCAGTGGACCTTTTCAGGATTTGGCCAAGTGCATTATGAGAATTGTGGTCCAGACCTTCCAGATACCATCTAGGAGATTCCAAACCTGTGGATTTGTGTTTTGGACACTTTGAACCTTCAAGGAGACCTTGTACAGTTTGTAGAACTTTGGAGAACTTTTGGGGAAAAGCTCCGTAAGGTGACCGACCACACCGCGAGAGTCAAGCCAACTACCTTCAACCGCTACCCAGCCAGGATTAAAGGTTCGACCCGCTAAAAGCTCCGGAGCTCTGGACTTCCGGGACGTCACCAGGGCCTCACAGAAAGTCAAGCCGGCGAACCCTCTATGAATCTGGCCTACGGTGGAGGGTCAAGGGCCATCGGAAGAAAAAGCTCCAGGAAAGTTTCTAAGTGTGAAAGTAAAATTTTGAATGGGGCCTCCCGCTAAGTGTAGCCAACCATGGCTCTATCGCGGTCGGCCTCAAACTTTGACAACACCCTCATTAATAAACTCCACAAAATAGGCATACAGCAAGACACCCTCAAGTGGATCGCCTCCTTCCTTACAGGACGCACAGAGAGCATCCGACTGCCTCCCTTCACCTCCGCACCTAGAGACATATGCGGTGTACCACAAGGATCAGCCCCACCCTTTTCAACATCTGCATAACCCCCCTCACAAACATCGTCAGATCCCACGGACTCAACATAATCTCCTATGCAGATGACAATTAACTGATGCTCTTGCTCACAGAGGACCCCTCCAACACCAAAACCAACTTCTGCAACACCATGACCAATGTAGCCGAATGGATGAGAGACAACTGCCTCCAACTCAACTCCGACAAAAGTGAAGTATTGATATTTGGGAAGAACACCTCTGCATGAGATCACAGCTGGTGGCCTGCAGAACTCGGACCCACATCTACACCACAACCTAAGACCTGCCTACCTCAGCCATTGACTAAACTTCCACCAACCCGCTAGACACCTGACATCCTCATCACTCGCCCTCGCACACACTCCCCTCATCAGTTGCACCCGCAGTGGTAGCCCCCCCCCTTCTCCTACATCGCTAACAAGACCTGGAATGACCTTCCCCTCCAGCTCCGTCCAGCCCCCCACTGGCAGTCTTCAGAAAAAGACTCAAGACCTGGCTCTTCAATGGAGACACAGGGCACAGATACCCCTAGGGGTGACAGTGCTGTGCTTTACAAATACTGTTTGATTTGATTGATTGATTGATTGATTGATTTGACTTTGTCCTGGTCATGTGCGACCAGATGTCCTAGAGTGGCGCTATATGTTTTTAAACACTATAAAGTGGTTAATCTTTAAAAATTCATATCTTCAGTTCCTCACATTGGATTTTTGTTGTTTTGCTGTTTATTTGTTCATAACATTATTTCCTATTTTATAAATTGGCTTGGGATTTTTATTGTGTGTTGTGTCTTACTTATTTGATGTATTGGTGTTTTTAAATGCTTTACACTCCTGTCTCCTAAGTTAGGCCTGACTGCTTGTTTTCAGCTACCAAGAGTTGAGCAAGGGGCTAATTTACTGAGACCTTTACTGGACCCAATACCATGTTAGTGGACTTATTACTAGTGGTAGGTGCATGCTTACCCCTACCAATAATCCACTTTCCAACATCATATCATACTACACAATACCATACCATACCATACAACATAACTAAAACCAATTGATAAAGTCAATATTTATTGCATAGGCGAAAACTATTGAAATATTGCCAATGCTTTTGTTTATGCGTGGGAAAAATGGGCATTGGGTAGACTCAAGAGTGGAGGGGAAGACCACATATGTGGGTGATTACAGTTCCTTTGGACACTGTCTCTATCAATGCATGACACAGACAGCATACCTGATAAACAGTGGCTGTCTTTATAAATGACCACTATCCCTCCGAAATGGTTGTCACTTACTCCCGATTCATAAAAAAGTTCAATGGTGGTAGTTAAACATTTTCAGGTTTCCTGGGGATTGCTGGTGTTTTAGAACAGTTGAAATATCACAGTCATAAAAATAGAAAGTGCATACACTGAAGGAATTCTTCATAGAGAAAAAAATTGGTAACTATTTTTAGACGTAATATCTTTTTAAAAAGCAGCATCACTGTCAGTAAATCACAGCTAAAGAACATAATTTTCCACTGAAACACCAAAAATCACATCTCTAAAGTAATCATATGCTTCCCCTTTTTACATAATTTCTATCACTTTCACAGTCTAACCGTTTTTGTTTTACATCTAAAACAATTCTACAAAACACATCTTAGTTTTTTCCATGTTTACTTTGACACTTTACCTGTGTACTTTTGGTAAAGACACTGTTTTAAGGTGGCTATTTCATTCAGACCTGTCTGTATCAACATAGCACCAGCAAGAGATTGCAAAGGATTGACAAGGTGCTTACAGGAGGTCATTGATTAAGAAGCAGCTGAAGCTATCATTAAAGTACATCTGCCTACCAAAATGTGGTGCAGAAACTGTACCAGTGGTGACACTAGCCATTAAAAAGTGGAAGCTATGGAGGATTAAAGAAATGGAAAGCTGGTCCAGAGGGGGAGGTGAAGGAATCTATTGAAACAAAATGTTTGAGAAGGGGGTCTTAGTAGGCTGAATTCACACGGACAGTTTTAATCGTAAAAGTACTTTTATGATCAAATATGACTGAATTTACTTCCCCAAGGTTTTAGGTTTAGATTAATTTACTTCAGTGAAATATTACCCCAAGGATGTGTAATATTATACAAGAGTAAATTCCACTCTAGGTGCACTAGTGATTGGATACTGTGGTGCCTTATGAGTCCCTAGTATATGGTACCTTAGGTGCCAAGGGCATAGGTACTTCACAGGCCTACCAGGGGCTGCAGCATGTGTTGTCGAGAGGGGTTGTATTGCAGCCACGTTTCAGAACTGCTCTCTTCTGTGAACCTTCCCCACCTGGGTTTTAGAATTACACTAGTCAAAGGCTGGAATAAATCACTTTCCTGGGTGTTAAGGGAACATAACACCCCCAAATTCTATAGAAGGACAAGGGGTTTGAGCACAGGAAAAAAATGTTTTGCTGTTGCACAAGGTGCGCAGAAAATGGGTTACTGGTTGAGGGCATGAATCCTTACTCAAGCAGCAACCACAATTCCTGTCAAGGTGAAGTGACATGCAACGCCAAATTAATCTGTGCCTCTGGTAGTTTGACATAAAAGCAGTCAGGCTTAACTTAGAGTTTATGTGTAAAGTATTTATGTGGCACTTCAAACAGTAATAAAGTGAAAACACCACACAAGAAAAATCACACACCAATGTAGAAAAATAGAGTAAAAGTTAATAAATTATTTGAGGCCAAAACAACAAAAATCCAATTAGTAGAACCGAAGATACGCAATTTGAAAGATTTAAGGTAAGTATAGCGTCTAAAAGCACAAAGCAACACTCGCTGTTATCTGATCATGCGAGACCAGGTAAAAGTCACAAGTACAGACCGACCGCTGTTGAGCGTGGGTCAGATACAGGGACCAGGTTAGTCCTGCTGAACAAGTTACCTTCTAGAGTCTTGCGCGAAAAGTTCCATTCACAGGGTAGGAGGCCTCGAGAAGCAGGTCGTCGCTGTAGCACAAAGATCCTGTTGAGCATCGCAGACAGTCGTTGCTGGAGATTTGCATTGTCAGTCAACGCAGGCTGTTGATGCTCTAGCGCAAAGTGCAGATAGTGCATTGCCGCTTGTCGCTGACTGTTGCTGTAGTGTGAGGAGTCGAATTCACCAAAGCCTTGTGTTGGCAGTCAGTGCGGACGGGAAGATCGTGGCACGAACAGGCTTGTTCATGGTCACGAAGAGTCCACTACCGCAGGATCCCACCTTTCTTTTAAAGAGGAGTCACAGGCACCTCTTGGGAATCAGGAACTCACTCCAGCAGAGGCCAGCAGGGCTCAGGTAGGTCCAGTCGGGTCCAGTGCAGCAGATCAGCTGGGCAGTTTCAGGGAGACCTCTGGAGCCTGTTGTGTCTCTGTAGCTCAGAGCAGGTGGTCAGTCAGCTGACTCCTGGATCCACTTCAGTCTTGGATGAAGGGTGCAAGGCCAGTCTTTCTTCTCAGCAAGCAATGCAGGCCTCAAACAGCAGGACGTCCTTCTGTAGTATCCACAGGTCCAGGACTGTACTGAAGAATTGGGTCTAAAGGTCCAATAGTTATACCTGGTGCCAGCTTTGAAGTGGGAGAAGGTTCTGGAGGTTTCCACCCCCAGAGGGGTTTGGATTTTCCTGCCTCCCTGCCCTTGTCCCAGTTTGTCTGGGGGCACAATAGACAGGTGTGAAACCGTTGGTGATTGTGCTCAGGCAGAGCCTCCGTGATGTGCAAGTGTGGTAGGTGACCATCCCTTCCCCATCAAGTCAGATATGGCCCATCCTGCCAACACCTATTCTCCCTTTGTCGCACTGTCTGCAAGTAGTACACAAAGACCAACTGCCAGTTACACCTAATCATGGGAACACAGGCTTCAGGCACCAAATGGTTGCGACAAGAAAATGCCAACTTTCTAAAAGTAGGAAACTATAATTTAGAGTATGCACTCCTTCCCTTATTGTGTTCTCTACGCTTAATTCTGTCGTCATTTTTAATGCGTGCGATACAGATTGCTGTGATCCGTCCCCTTCACAGCTTTTCGTACTGAAAGTATACATAGGCCACTATTCTCGTGTGCCATCTGTCGCACTGCGTCGTGGGTGAAACTTTCCCCATTCTTAAACTCATTAGAACCATTTTTAAACTTGTTCATCCATATAAACCAATGTTTGTACGAAATCTTAGCAGTCAAACACTCTTGTGAAATCACTCAGGAGACAGCGCCATTTCAACTTCTGGCTTTATTCTTCACCTTTTCAAATAACTACTGTTTGCCCATCCAGGCTGTAGGAGAGTAGGATCTGCCTCTTATGTTGCCCCCACTTTTTTTCTGATGTTAGCACTGGTTTCTGGCTATAGTCTGGCTGGGTCCCTGCCAATCAGGGCCCCAGCCTCTCTGTTCTCTCTAAACGACATGGAGTGCACTCTAGGTGCACTAGTGATTGGATACTGTGGTGCCTTATGAGTCCCTAGTATATGGTACCTTAGGTGCCAAGGGCATAGGTACTTCACAGGCCTACCAGGGGCTGCAGCATGTGTTATGCCACCCCTGGGAAGCAGTCTAAATCTGACACCACAGGCCTGCTACTGCAGCCTGGGTGGGGTGGTGCTAGCACCCCTCACTGAGATATAGGTTTCCTATATCTCTCTTGCACACACATATAAACCTATCAGTCACCCCTAAGGCAGGCCCTATCAATCCTGAGGGCAGGGTGCTTGGCTTCTATGTGAGGGGGTGCCTCTGCATGAGCAGGGCCCCTCTGCAGTTCTCAGAGTCCATTCTCTGGTGCTGTTTGTGGATGCGGTTAAACCATATACTCTTAAGTGCATTATATCCTCGCGGTAAATGCTAACTTTGGAATGGCTGCATCAAAACATGTCGTGTTTGGTGTCAAACATCTTGGAATACTACCCCCCGCCAATCTTGGCGGCGGGGGTAGCATTCCACCCTTCTAGAGGGATAAGACATGTGCCTGCTGTGGAAACGCGGTAGAATCCTAAAGAGCCCTGGCATCACAAAATGGATGCCACCAGTCACAGACACTGGGCTGCCCTCCTGCTGATGACCGAAACTCACAGTGGAGGAAGCCCAACAATAGGCATCCTGTCACAGGGAGGTGTAACCACCTTCCAGACAGGGTTTAGTGTATTGGGGCTGGGTGGGTGCACTCTTAGAGTGCTTTGAAGTCCTGCACTGGGGGAGCAGAAGGCTCCTCTGTGCATATGCCAGTTCAAACCAGCTCAGGGGCTACCTGCCCCTGCTCTGGTGCGAAACTGGACAAAGGGAAGTGGGTGTAGCCACCCCTCCCTTGACCCTCCCATAGGTGGGGTCATAGAGCTAGTCCATCCCCTCTTTTTAGTATAAGAGGGGGAACCTTGCCATTGCAAAGCAGATAACCCCTGGACGACGCTCTACAGAAGAATCCTGGCCCTTCGACGTTCCACTACCTTTGGAAGACAGAAGAATCTCCCTTGGAGTCAAGGAGTGACTCCCCTGCTTGGCAGGCACCAAAAACGACAACGACGGTCGCAAACTACGCCGCTCCCGCCGGAGTCCGAAGTCCCTGCAGCCCAAGAAGTGGATTTCCTGACCTCTCCCAGGCCATCGTGAGTCCCCAGCGAAGCTGAGGCAAGTGGACCCCACGAGTAACGAGGAACCGCGACCCCTGGGTACCGTGCACTATTGTCGAGTGCAACCCCTTCACAACGTTCTACGAACTTGTGCTTTGGACCACGTGTGGTCCCGACCTCCAGCAGGAATCCCTCCGAAGATCAGAGGCCTACACCGTCCCGAGTGACCGTGGGCCCCTGTTGAGTGATTCCGCCCGAGGTGTCTTCGCGATCCCTTGCCCGCCGGCTTGTGGGTCCCCAGAAGACTTCTTAAAGAAACCAAAGGGCTCCCCTGGTTGCTCCAGGCCTGCCCTGACTTACCCTCGCTGGGTGAGTCCCTCAGACCTTGCTGGTCTGTGCCATCGACTTTTCTTCATTTCCCCGAGACTTGCTGCTGCCAAGGCTTGTTGGCTCCAATCGAGTTGCCGACACCGCAGTCAGCTGCAGACGTCGAGGGACCCACCGAATCCAGCTCCTGGTCGTCGTCGACACCTCCTGGACCACGTGGCTGAAGAGTCAAGGCACCCGCAACCGACCTGAATCAACCGACGACGGTGGGCATCCATCTTCCTTGCCCCGGGTCACTGCCAAGTGACTTTGAACACTGTCCCCTCTGCTTTCAGGTCATCCTTCTTCAGAATCCAGGCTTGGATTCCACCGGACACTTCTTCAGCTCCCACAAGCAGCAAGTCTTCTTTGTTCGCCATTGAAAACGACGCCGCGACCCGACACCAAAGGACACCTATGCACCCGGCTTCCCTGGGTGAGGTAACTCCAGCACTACGGTGCTCCTGTGGGTGTGGGCCCTAGAACTACTTACCCTGTAAGTGACTTGCTTGTAGGTTCTCCCGAAGTATCCTAAAACTCTTTATTTCCAACCGCGACTTGCCCCATTGAAGTTAACGGCGATCCGCGCCTGTGTATCCACACTGCACGCGTCCCCCGTGGGTCCTTTACTTACCTGCCTTGGGTGGTTTTGTGAGGCCCCAGCACTTCTGAAGGCCCTAGGCCTTGTCTCCCTGCAAGTCGTTGTCCCTAAGTCTCTTACTTAGTATATGGTCTGGTACGCCCCTAGGGCCCCAGCCATATTTTGTGCTTAACTTATTGTGAAACGTTGATTTGTGCATATGTTTGTCTTCTAATCTCATAAAGAGATTAGTAGAGAGTTATTTAGAAATAAATACATATATATTTGATATATATACCTGTGTGGTGTCTTTTCATTTGGTGATTCAAGAGATTATATGGTAAAACAAGCTGCTTTACATTCCTCCGAGACTTAGCCTGAAGGCTGCTCTCCACAGCTACCACTAGGATAGCTTTCTTTAAAAGGTTGTCTTAAACCTATCTACCATAAGAGTCGATTTGCCCTGGTGCAAGGTGTCCACTTTAATTAGTGAACAGCATATACCAGGCCAACTTCTCACATTGGTGGGCAGCGTGTGGGATTACAGCTTGCCATTGTTTTACCAGAAAATCTCTATTTGAATTACTAACTGAAAACCATTATAGGTACTCAAGGTACATATAAAGTCAAGCTTAGTATCAATAAGTTCTACTGAACTTAGAGCTGTGTGCCAAGGGATAGCACACCCTTTCCACAGCTCAAGCTAGGATCAGTAGGCCACAAACTAGTGTAGGTAGTACAACACTGCACAACACTAGAATGTCCTTAAGGGGTGGACCCAGTGGATCCACTCAGCCTCAGTATAAGGACATGGCTTTCTCTGACTTGAGAGCCATGTGTGTTGACAGACACCTGAGACTAGGACAGAGTCCCTCAACACTACACCTGATTGATCTGCTGACAGCAGATGACCTTAGATTGGCTCTAGGAGCTAAAGGGTTGGAATCAGTGGGTGGGTCAGTCATAGTATCTGGGTCAGATGATGAAAATCAGAATGACCAAGACTCTGTGATTGAAGGGCCAGGCTCCAAGGGGCCTGAAAAGGACAGAGGAATTCTCCCTAAGAGAACTGACAGAGAGGAGGAGAGGCACAGATCCCCTTCCAGGGAATCTGACCACTCTTATCACTCTGGCAGAGAATTTGTCCAGCAGAGGAGCTCATACTTTTCCTTAAGAGAGACCTCCTCTGAGAGAAGGTGCAAACTGCTCCAGTATGAGGAAGCCAGAGTGGCCCTCAGAACCAAGCAGTTGGCACTGGATAGGGAAGCCCTGGAGACCCAGAGAGCTTCTAGAAAAGAGGGGTTAGAACCCCTGGTGGCAGCAACAGTGTCCCTAGAGGCAGAGAATATATTCCTGACCATAGGAACCTGAGCAAGGTTGTTCCTCCCTACCAGAGTGGGGATGATATCCACAAGTGGATAACTGCTATGGAGAGGGCCTGTAGAGTACAGCAGGTCCCCCAAAAGCAGTGGGCAGCAATCTTGTGGCTCTCCTTTTCAGATAAAGGAAGAGACAAGCTCCTCACTGTTAGAGAGGAGGATGCTGATGATTATGAGGTCCTGAAGAGTGCACTGATAGATGGGTTTGGCTTAACCACTGAGCAGTACAGGTTGAAGTTCAGAGATACCCAGAAGGCACAGACTCAGGACTGGACTGACTTTGTTGATTGTGCAACCATGGCTCTAGAGGGTTGGCTGGTTGGCAGTAGGGTTACTGATTTCAAGGGATTGTATAATCTGATGATGAGAGAACAGATCCTAAATAATTGCCAGAACCAGTTGTTGCATCAGTACCTGGTGGACTCTGATCTGACCTCTCCCCAAGAATTGGGAAAGAAGGCAGACAAATGGGTCAGAACCAGGGTGAGGCAGAAAACCCAGAACCAAGGGGGTGACACTAAGAAGCAAGATCCTAAAGGCTCTGAGAAAGGTGGGGATAAGTCAAAAGACCAGAAGTCTTCACAAGGGCCCCAAAAATCTGCATCTGGTGGGGAGTCACAGTCCAACAAGGGAAAAGGCCAAAAGAAGCCCTGGTGCAAATTCTGTAAACAGAAAGGGCACTGGACTTCTGATTGTACCAAGTCCAAAGACCAAACCACCACCACTCCTGCCCCTAAGGCAACTGTGCCCCCTAGCTCAGCTACTGGGGGAGGTGGTACTCAGAATAAGGGTGTAGTAGGGTTGACCCTGGGTTCTGAAGTGGATTCTGACCTAGTCAGAGTGACCACTCAGGCAATGCTGATTTGTGAGGGAAACATTGATATGTCCTTCCTAGTAAGCCCCAGTAATCTGGGCAAGTACAAACAGCAGCCTTTGATAAATGGCAAACAGGCTTTGGCATTTAGGGACACAGGTGCTAGTGTCACCATGGTGGCAGAGGACCTAGTGGACCCTGGACAGATCATCCTGGGTGAAATGTACCAGGTGACCAATGCAAGCAATGTCCAGACCAACCATAGTCTGGCAGTTGTGAATTTCTCCTGGGGAGGGGTAACTGGCCTCAAGAAGGTTGTAGTCAGTGCAGACCTCCCTGTAGAATGTCTATTGGGCAATGATCTAGAGACTTCAGCCTGGTCTGAAGTAGAGTTATGGACTCATGCTGAGATGTTGGGCATCCCTGCAGAGGTATTTGCTGTGACCAGGTCACAAGCAAGAATGCATGACACTGAACCAGCTCTGGATCCTGGAACAATGGACCAGATGCTTCCCAAGAGGAGGAGCAGTAGGGTTAAGGCAGTGCCTTCCCCTCTGTCTCAGATCAAGGATTCACTTCCAGAGGGAGGTGAAGCAGAACCTGAAGAAGGAACTGCCCCAGAGGGACTTGAACCTGACCAGGTTGAGTTCTTGGGGGCAGGGGGCCCTTCTAGGGAAGATCTGAGTAAGGAGCAACAGTGCTGCCCCTCCCTTGAACCCCTCAGACAGCAGGCTGCTGCTGAGGCTGCTGGGAGTGCTAGTGGGTCCCATAAAGTTTATTGGGATGAGGGACTCCTATATTCTGAGGGTAGAGACCCAGCCCCTGGAGCCACCAGGAGGTTGGTAATACCTCAGAAGTTTAGGGGTTCCTCTTGACCTTAGCACATGATATCCCTTTGGCAGGACACTTGGGCCAAAACAAGACCTGGGACAGGCTTGTTCCACATTTTCATTGGCCACATATGTCAGAGGACACAAAGGAGTTTTGTCGCTCCTGTGTCACTTGCCAAGCCAGTGGTAAGGCAGGTGGCACAACAAAGGCCCCCTGATACCACTACCTGTGGTGGGGGTACCCTTTGAAAGGGTAGGGATTGACATTGTTGGTCCCCTTGACCCTCAGACTGCATCTGGGCACAGATTTATCCTGGTGGTAGTGGATCATGCCACCAGGTACCCAGAGGCAATTCCCTGAGGACCACCACAGCACCTGTGGTGGCAAGAGCCCTCATTGGAGTTTTCTCCAGAGTGGGTTTCCCAAAGGAGGTCATTTCTGACAGAGGTACCAACTTCATGTCAGGATATCTGAAAGCAATGTGGAAGGAGTGTGGTGTAACTTATAAGTTCACCACCCCTATCACCCACAATGCAATGGTTTAGTTGAACGCTTCAACAAGACCTTGAAAGGAATGATTAAGGGACTCCCAGAGAAGCTTAGGCGGAAATGGGACCTTCTTCTTCCTTGCCTTTTGTTTGCATACAGAGAGGTTCCACAGAAGGGGGTTGGCTACAGCCCATTTGTGCTTCTGTTTGGGCATCCTGTGAGAGGTCCACTATGTTTGGTAAAAGAGGGCTGGGAGTTACCTCTCAAGCCCCCCAAACAAGATGTGATGGACTATGTACTTGGTCTCCGCTCCCGGATGGCAGAGTACATGAAAAAGGCAACCAAAAACCTGGAGGCCAGCCAAGAATTGCAAAAAGCTTGGCATGACCAAAGGCTGTGCTGACTGTATACCAGCCAGGACAGAAAGTGTGGGTGTTGGAGCCTGTGGCCCCAGCAGCCCTCCAGGACAAATGGAGTGGCCCCCATACAATAGTTGAACAGAAGGGAGAGGTCACCTATCTGGTGAATCTTGGAACTCCCAGGAGCCCCCTAAGGGTGCTTCATGTCAACAGATTAAAGCCATATGTTGACAGGGCTGACATGGGCTTGCTCATGGCAACTGATGAGGACCAGGAGGAGGAGAGTGACCCTCTCCCTGACCTGCTCTCTCAGAACCCTGATGATGGGTCAGTAGATGGTGTTGCTTTGGCAAGCAGCCTCACTGACCATCAGCAAACTGAGTGCAGACAAGTTCTGCAACAGTTTAGACATATGTTTAGCCTGACCCCTAGTCAGACTACCTGGTGCACCCATGAGGTGGACACTGGGGACAGTCTGCCTGTCAAGAATAAAATCTACAGGCAACCTGACCATGTCAGGGACTGTATCAGGACTGAAGTCCAGAAAATGTTGGAGTTAGGCGTGATTGAGCCTTCAGATAGCCCTTGGGCTAGCCCAGTAGTCCTGGTACCCACGCCTCATACCCAGGGTGGTAAGAAAGAAATGAGGTTTTGTGTAGACTACAGAGGCCTCAATGCAGTCACTAGGACTGATGCCTATCCCATACCAAGGGCAGATGAGCTGATTGATACTTTGGCCTCAGCCAAGTATCTAAGCACATTTGACCTAACAGCTGGCTACTGGCAAATCAGATTAGCTGATGATGCAAAAGCCAAAACAGCATTTTCGACCCCTGGTGGGCACTACCACTTTGTGGTGATGCCCTTTGGATTGAAAAATGCACCTGCCACTTTTCAGAGGTTGGTGAATAAAGTTCTGACAGGGATGGAAACTTATTGCTCAGCTTATCTAGATGATATTGCTGTCTTTAGTTCCTCCTGGCAGGATCACCTGGTCCACCTCAGAAATGTTTTGGAGGCCCTGCAGAAAGCAGGCCTCACTATCAAGGTCACCAAGTGCCAGATAGGGCAGAGTCAGGTTGTGTACCTGGGCCACCTTGTAGGTGGAGGCCAGGTTCAGCCTTTACAGAGCAAAATCCAAACCATACTGGAATGGGTTGCTCCAACCACCCAGACACAGGTGAGAGCCTTCTTAGGCCTGACTGGGTACTATAGGAGGTTTGTCAAGGGATATGGATCTATAGTGACCCCCTTGAATGATCTTACCTCTAAGAAAATGCCAAAAAAGGTTCAGTGGACAGCTAGCTGTCAAAAGGCATTTGAAGACCTAAAGCAGGCCATGTGCACTGCCCCCATCTTACAGAGTCCAGACTACACCAAAAAGTTCATTGTCCAAACAGATGCTTCTGAGCTGGGTGTGGGAGCTGTACTGTCTCAACTGAATGATGAAGGTCAAGACCAGCCAGTAGCTTTTATTAGCAGAAGGCTGACCCCTAGAGAGAAACGTTGGTCAGCTATAGAGAGGGAGGCCTTTGCTGTGGTATGGGCCCTGAAGAAGCTGAGGCCATACTTGTTTGGTACTCACTTCATAGTTCAGACTGACCACAAGCCCCTCCTATGGCTAAAGCAGATGAAAGGTGAAAACCCAAAACTTTTGAGGTGGTCCATTTCCCTACAGGGGATGGACTATACAGTGGAACATAGGCCTGGGACCCAACATGCCAATGCAGATGGACTCTCAAGGTATTTCCACTTTGAACACGAAGACTCAACTGGTCAAGGTTAGTTTAGTGTCCCTACTTTTGGGGGGGGGGTTGTGTAGGAGAGTAGGATCTGCCTCTTATGTTGCCCCCACTTTTTTTCTGATGTTAGCACTGGTTTCTGGCTATAGTCTGGCTGGGTCCCTGCCAATCAGGGCCCCAGCCTCTCTGTTCTCTCTAAACGACATGGAGTGCACTCTAGGTGCACTAGTGATTGGATACTGTGGTGCCTTATGAGTCCCTAGTATATGGTACCTTAGGTGCCAAGGGCATAGGTACTTCACAGGCCTACCAGGGGCTGCAGCATGTGTTATGCCACCCCTGGGAAGCAGTCTAAATCTGACACCACAGGCCTGCTACTGCAGCCTGGGTGGGGTGGTGCTAGCACCCCTCACTGAGATATAGGTTTCCTATATCTCTCTTGCACACACATATAAACCTATCAGTCACCCCTAAGGCAGGCCCTATCAATCCTGAGGGCAGGGTGCTTGGCTTCTATGTGAGGGGGTGCCTCTGCATGAGCAGGGCCCCTCTGCAGTTCTCAGAGTCCATTCTCTGGTGCTGTTTGTGGATGCGGTTAAACCATATACTCTTAGGTGCATTATATCCTCGCGGTAAATGCTAACTTTGGAATGGCTGCATCAAAACATGTCGTGTTTGGTGTCAAACATCTTGGAATACTACCCCCCGCCAATCTTGGCGGCGGGGGTAGCATTCCACCCTTCTAGAGGGATAAGACATGTGCCTGCTGTGGAAACGCGGTAGAATCCTAAAGAGCCCTGGCATCACAAAATGGATGCCACCAGTCACAGACACTGGGCTGCCCTCCTGCTGATGACCGAAACTCACAGTGGAGGAAGCCCAACAATAGGCATCCTGTCACAGGGAGGTGTAACCACCTTCCAGACAGGGTTTAGTGTATTGGGGCTGGGTGGGTGCACTCTTAGAGTGCTTTGAAGTCCTGCACTGGGGGAGCAGAAGGCTCCTCTGTGCATATGCCAGTTCAAACCAGCTCAGGGGCTACCTGCCCCTGCTCTGGCGCGAAACTGGACAAAGGGAAGTGGGTGTAGCCACCCCCTCCCTTGACCCTCCCATAGGTGGGGTCATAGAGCTAGTCCATCCCCTCTTTTTAGTATAAGAGGGGGAACCTTGCCATTGCAAAGCAGATAACCCCTGGACGACGCTCTACAGAAGAATCCTGGCCCTTCGACGTTCCACTACCTTTGGAAGACAGAAGAATCTCCCTTGGAGTCAAGGAGTGACTCCCCTGCTTGGCAGGCACCAAAAACGACAACGACGGTCGCAAACTACGCCGCTCCCGCCGGAGTCCGAAGTCCCTGCAGCCCAAGAAGTGGATTTCCTGACCTCTCCCAGGCCATCGTGAGTCCCCAGCGAAGCTGAGGCAAGTGGACCCCACGAGTAACGAGGAACCGCGACCCCTGGGTACCGTGCACTATTGTCGAGTGCAACCCCTTCACAACGTTCTACGAACTTGTGCTTTGGACCACGTGTGGTCCCGACCTCCAGCAGGAATCCTCCGAAGATCAGAGGCCTACACCGTCCCGAGTGACCGTGGGCCCCTGTTGAGTGATTCCGCCCGAGGTGTCTTCGCGATCCCTTGCCCGCCGGCTTGTGGGTCCCCAGAAGACTTCTTAAAGAAACCAAAGGGCTCCCCTGGTTGCTCCAGGCCTGCCCTGACTTACCCTCGCTGGGTGAGTCCCTCAGACCTTGCTGGTCTGTGCCATCGACTTTTCTTCATTTCCCCGAGACTTGCTGCTGCCAAGGCTTGTTGGCTCCAATCGAGTTGCCGACACCGCAGTCAGCTGCAGACGTCGAGGGACCCACCGAATCCAGCTCCTGGTCGTCGTCGACACCTCCTGGACCACGTGGCTGAAGAGTCAAGGCACCCGCAACCGACCTGAATCAACCGACGACGGTGGGCATCCATCTTCCTTGCCCCGGGTCACTGCCAAGTGACTTTGAACACTGTCCCCTCTGCTTTCAGGTCATCCTTCTTCAGAATCCAGGCTTGGATTCCACCGGACACTTCTTCAGCTCCCGCAAGCAGCAAGTCTTCTTTGTTCGCCATTGAAAACGACGCCGCGACCCGACACCAAAGGACACCTATGCACCCGGCTTCCCTGGGTGAGGTAACTCCAGCACTACGGTGCTCCTGTGGGTGTGGGCCCTAGAACTACTTACCCTGTAAGTGACTTGCTTGTAGGTTCTCCCGAAGTATCCTAAAACTCTTTATTTCCAACCGCGACTTGCCCCATTGAAGTTAACGGCGATCCGCGCCTGTGTATCCACACTGCACGCGTCCCCCGTGGGTCCTTTACTTACCTGCCTTGGGTGGTTTTGTGAGGCCCCAGCACTTCTGAAGGCCCTAGGCCTTCTCTCCCTGCAAGTCGTTGTCCCTAAGTCTCTTACTTAGTATATGGTCTGGTACGCCCCTAGGGCCCCAGCCATATTTTGTGCTTAACTTATTGTGAAACGTTGATTTGTGAATATGTTTGTCTTCTAATCTCATAAAGAGATTAGTAGAGAGTTATTTAGAAATAAATACATATATATTTGATATATATACCTGTGTGGTGTCTTTTCATTTGGTGATTCAAGAGATTATATGGTAAAACAAGCTGCTTTACATTCCTCCGAGACTTAGCCTGAAGGCTGCTCTCCACAGCTACCACTAGGATAGCTTTCTTTAAAAGGTTGTCTTAAACCTATCTACCATAAGAGTCGATTTGCCCTGGTGCAAGGTGTCCACTTTAATTAGTGAACAGCATATACCAGGCCAACTTCTCACACAGGCTTATTACAGCAACTCGTGAAATCCAGAAATGAAACGTACATCCGAGTCAGCTCATCTTTTACCCAATGCATTTCGAACCTATACTGGTTCTTCTTCAGGGGTTGCTACAATAAATAAAAAGACATTCAGCTAGCTGTTCACCGTTAACCTTTAACATACAGAAAAAATATATAAAAGCTAACTTAATTCCTCACACTATAACCTTACTGCCATAACCCACCGCGCTAGAAACTAATCTATGCAAAGACCCAACAAAAACTCCTACCCATAACTTCCCCAACCCTCGTGGTTCCTGCAAAATCCACTCACCGGTGTTCGCACCCTTATCCCTTCATCAACGATCTTCAAATTCCCGCTAAATCATTACTAAACCGTAAAACAACTGTACCCCCATACTAAACTCCCATCATCCAAATTACAACCCACATTTTTATAACGGTTCTCCCCATAAGCCTCTAACCTATCTACAAACTTAAACCCACCTCACTTGCCACTTCCCAAAAGCGAAACAATTCCGTACCTTATCAAAGCTCTTAACCAACATCCCAAACACTTCGTCCTTCTCTCCCCGTATAATAGAAGATCGTTCTTTCTCGTTACCTTAATGTCCGTTACTTTAACAAAGCGCCCCTCCTATCAAACGTCATGTTCTTAACCCCGTGACCGTAACCCACAGCTGTGCTAATTTATTCAAACAAATATTGAATACAACTTCATGTCCCATAATGCACTACACCCAGCGTTGCTAAATTAATTCAACCTAAATCGGAACCTTGTGCTTCACTCATTGCCCAACCCTCCCATTACACGTAATCTGCTCACCACAACCGGAATATAAAAATTCTGAATCCAAAATATACTTCATGAAAAACTGATCAGTGATATTAAATAAAACTGAAAAATTATCACACTTTCAAAAACAAATGTTAACATATGATCCATGATTATATAAGTGAAAACAAACATCAAAATCTTAAAAAACATCAAAATCTTGAGAAGACGCAAAAAGGTTAACTGTCCGTAATCCTACGATGATTGCTCAATTATCAAACGCGCTGTGATGTCTTTATCGAGTCCACTCCAAACCATGCTGTCTCCAAAGTGCTATTACTCTTATTAATCTTAGTTTATTCAATGCGAAATTCATCCATAGGGTGCAGCCTCATGTGGAACGAAACATTGCGAAGCAGGAAACTGTAATTTAGAGTATGCACTCCTTCCCTTATTGTGTTCTCTACGCTTAATTCTGTCGTCATTTTTAATGCGTGCGATACAGATTGCTGTGATCCGTCCCCTTCACAGCTTTTCGTACTGAAAGTATACATAGGCCACTATTCTCGTGTGCCATCTGTCGCACTGCGTCGTGGGTGAAACTTTCCCCATTCTTAAACTCATTAGAACCATTTTTAAACTTGTTCATCCATATAAACCAATGTTTGTACGAAATCTTAGCAGTCAAACACTCTTGTGAAATCACTCAGGAGACAGCGCCATTTCAACTTCTGGCTTTATTCTTCACCTTTTCAAATAACTACTGTTTGCCCATCCAGGCTTATTACAGCAACTCGTGAAATCCAGAAATGAAACGTACATCCGAGTCAGCTCATCTTTTACCCAATGCATTTCGAACCTATACTGGTTCTTCTTCAGGGGTTGCTACAATAAATAAAAAGACATTCAGCTAGCTGTTCACCGTTAACCTTTAACATACAGAAAAAATATATAAAAGCTAACTTAATTCCTCACACTATAACCTTACTGCCATAACCCACCGCGCTAGAAACTAATCTATGCAAAGACCCAACAAAAACTCCTACCCATAACTTCCCCAACCCTCGTGGTTCCTGCAAAATCCACTCCCCGGTGTTCGCACCCTTATCCCTTCATCAACGATCTTCAAATTCCCGCTAAATCATTACTAAACCGTAAAACAACTGTACCCCCATACTAAACTCCCATCATCCAAATTACAACCCACATTTTTATAACGGTTCTCCCCATAAGCCTCTAACCTATCTACAAACTTAAACCCACCTCACTTGCCACTTCCCAAAAGCGAAACAATTCCGTACCTTATCAAAGCTCTTAACCAACATCCCAAACACTTCGTCCTTCTCTCCCCGTATAATAGAAGATCGTTCTTTCTCGTTACCTTAATGTCCGTTACTTTAACAAAGCGCCCCTCCTATCAAACGTCATGTTCTTAACCCCGTGACCGTAACCCACAGCTGTGCTAATTTATTCAAACAAATATTGAATACAACTTCATGTCCCATAATGCACTACACCCAGCGTTGCTAAATTAATTCAACCTAAATCGGAACCTTGTGCTTCACTCATTGCCCAACCCTCCCATTACACGTAATCTGCTCACCACAACCGGAATATAAAAATTCTGAATCCAAAATATACTTCATGAAAAACTGATCGAGGGGCGCTTTGTTAAAGTAACGGACATTAAGGTAACGAGAAAGAACGATCTTCTATTATACGGGGAGAGAAGAACGAAGTGTTTGGGATGTTGGTTAAGAGCTTTGATAAGGTACGGAATTGTTTCGCTTTTGGGAAGTGGCAAGTGAGGTGGGTTTAAGTTTGTAGATAGGTTAGAGGCTTATGGGGAGAACCGTTATAAAAATGTGGGTTGTAATTTGGATGATGGGAGTTTAGTATGGGGGTACAGTTGTTTTACGGTTTAGTAATGATTTAGCGGGAATTTGAAGATTGTTGATGAAGGGATAAGGGTGCGAAAACCGGGAGTGGATTTTGCAGGAACCACGAGGGTTGGGGAAGTTATGGGTAGGAGTTTTTGTTGGGTCTTTGCATAGATTAGTTTCTAGCGCGGTGGGTTATGGCAGTAAGGTTATAGTGTGAGGAATTAAGTTAGCTTTTATATATTTTTCTGTATGTTAAAGGTTAACGGTGAACAGCTAGCTGAATGTCTTTTTATTTATTGTAGCAACCCCTGAAGAAGAACCAGTATAGGTTCGAAATGCATTGGGTAAAAGATGAGCTGACTCGGATGTACGTTTCATTTCTGGATTTCACGAGTTGCTGTAATAAGCCTGGATGGGCAAACAGTAGTTATTTGAAAAGGTGAAGAATAAAGCCAGAAGTTGAAATGGCGCTGTCTCCTGAGTGATTTCACAAGAGTGTTTGGCTGCTAAGATTTCGTACAAACATTGGTTTATATGGATGAAGAAGTTTAAAAATGGTTCTAATGAGTTTAAGAATGGGGAAAGTTTCACCCACGACGCAGTGCGACAGATGGCACACGAGAATAGTGGCCTATGTAAACTTTCTAAAAGTGGCATTTTCGGAATTGTGACTTGAAATCTGACTTCACCATTAAAGAGTGTTTTAAATACCTATTCTTTAGACACCTAATTCGACAATCCTGCTTGCTCCCAAGTGAAGGTTAGTACTTATTAAACCTTTCGCTGCTAGCCTCCCCCCGTTGCTGTGCCTTTTTTTGGCTATTTGGGGTAGTTTGCACTTAAGCCTCAATAACATTTTGTCCACATAAGCTATCCACTCCAAATTTGCGTCCTTTTTTTCCAACATCCTGAGGATTCCAAAGGCAACCAGGGTTTGTGTATTCCCCTGGAGGGGACCGAGAAGATAATCAAAATATAGCTACATTTTGAATTTTTAGGGAAAAATAGGAAAAAAATGCTCTGGATAAAAGTGTTTGTTTTTTTCCTAAAAATTGAATCAACAAATGGTTTGATGTGCTAAAGTCACCATCTTCCCAACTTTCAAGAACATCCAGAGCTGAATCAAAAAAAACTATTTTTTACCACAGTTTTCGCATTTTTCAAACAGGTAGCCCATTTTTCCTATTTTCTGTGCTTTGAACCTACTTTCAGTCTGTGGTGCAAACCTGTGTGAAATCAATGGGTGATCCAAGAAAGCTATTTATTTCTGAAAAGTAGACAAAATTCCAAATTCAGCAAGGGGTCATATGTGTAGATCCCTCAAGGTTTTCCCAAAGAAACTAACTTGAAATAAATAAAAATTGAAAACAAGTAGAAAAAACATTTGTGACCATGTTTTCATCTGTTACCTTTTCTCACGATGGCCGATTTAAAAAAAGTAATGTACCATTGCGTTTGCTAGACTTTTTTTGGTTTTGGGAATATACAGGATTTGTAGGTTTTCCAAGAACCCGAGGTACCCAGAGCCAACAACTGATCATAGACTGATTCATATGGTGAAATACGTAGAGTGAAAAATAGATATCGAGGTAACCTATGTATTGCTGAAATAGGCACAAGATATGGAGTTTAGGAGTAGTGGGAGGGCCTCCCCCACCCATTCTGTCATAAACAAAAATCCCTGGTGTCTAGTGGGCTTTCTGCCCCCGCGGGGCAGATTGGAGGTAAGAACCTCCAATTTGCCCCCGGGGGGAGAGGGGGAAGGACGAGCCCATTGCAAGGGGGAAGCCCCTCCCTTCAAAAAATAGTCCCTGGTGATCTACTAGGTGGATCTCTGCTTTGGGATCGCCCTCCTGCAGCAATCCCCAAGCAGGGATCCTCTAGGGAAAGGTACCAGTGGAAAGGGGAGGTTCTCCCCCTTTTCAATGATACATCTTCCGTCTGAATCGTTGCGCAAGGGGCTGAGATATCCCCCTGAGCATCAATGCAGTGGAAGTGAAATGTGCCGATTGGCTTATTTCCCTTTAGTTTTCTCTGTAATGACATCAGCACGCCATGTGCGCTGATTGTCATTTCAAAGAAGAAAAAAAGCCTTGTGTGCTGGGGAAGCTCTTCCCCAGTTCCCGAGGCTAAAATGAGTAAAAGGAAATCCCTCTGGTGCTCGCACCAGAGGGATTTCCTGCCTTGTGTGCGAGGACGGCCTGGAGCCGTCCTCAGCACACGAGAACTGGATCCTCCCCACCGAACCAGTTAAATGTAATAAGGTAATCCAATGTTATCCTATGGGGGAGGTAGGCCTTGCAGTAGTGAAAAACGAATGTAAGAGTTTTTCACTACCAGGACATGTAAAACTCAAAGGTACGTGTCCAATTTGTTTAATTCACTGCCACCTGCCCTTTGGGCTGTTCAGGGCCCCTCCTAGGGGTGACTTACATGTATTAAAAAGGAGGATTTGGACTTGGCAAAAGGTTTATTTTCCCAGGTCAAAATGGCAGTTTAAAACTTCACACTCAGGCTGCAATGGCCGGCATGAGATATGTTTAAAGGGCTACTTAAATGAGTGGCAAATGCAGTTTTGCAGGCCCACTAGTAGCATTATACATGCCCTGGTTATATGTAGTGCCACTGTACTAGGGACGTACAAGTAAATTAAATGTGCCAATTGGGTGTAATCCACTGTTACCATGGTCTAGGGAGTGACCACGCACTGTAGCACTGGTCAGCAGTGGTAAAGTGCACAGAGTCCTAAGGTAAACAGAAACAATATCTGCAAAAAGTTTGAGGGAAGACCACCCTAAGATCTAACAGAGGTTTTTCTCCAAGGTGTTATTATACTGTGCGTAAAACAATACTGCATTGTGGAAATGGTAACACAAGAAAATGTCGCATGACTATATCAGGAGTACACCTGGTAACCTGTGACTAGTGCAGCTTATCAGGCTGACTCCGGTAAAGGTTTGCAAATGAAAAACAAAGAAGCATTTTCAATTGGGAGCGTACATCTCTCAACAAACATCCATGTTTTTTTGGTGGGTCAGGCTCCATGTTTTCCTGTTTAAGATACTTTGAGATATAGATTTTTTAAAGAAGCAGCAGAGCTATTCCAATTCATCTGGTGCCCTAAATAGTCCCCTCACATTCCTCTGTCATAATCTAAAACAAATAACTGCTGTTCTTTCAAGCCTTGAGTTTGCACTCAAACAGTCTCTTATCATTGCTTTTTGAACTTTGTAAGAGAGATCTTTGCACCACCCATGAGCAGGATTTTAAGTTTTCCCATAATGGTAGACTGTTTCCTGCATTTTCCTCATTTTGGAAGGGGGACTGCTTTACCAGAATCCCATTCATTGGAAATTTTTGCACCTTTCTTGAAACAAATAGAAATTTAGTTGGCTCTCATAATCTGGGCTTTCTTTCCATGCTGCCTGAGGTCATCTGCTTTAGGATCAAGGCATAATCACATCATAATAGGGCCTATCTTTCCATGTGGATGACAGGTTTTGCTGATTTTAAAATGAGGACTGTAGGCTTCTACGATCTGATGTTAATTAGTTTGTTGCCTGCAGACATGCTATGTTGGCCCGTTATCCTTTCAAGAGAATAACCATTCTTGCCCTCTTGAAAGGTGAGTTCCACACCGTAGCCTTCAGAGACATTAGTTGGACCATTTTGTTTTTTACTCCTGTTGGAAATTTGCCATTCCTTTGGAGTCACACAGGATGTTTTGCCTATATATTGAATCCCATTTTTGTTGGCTTGTTACCCCTTCTAACCATTGGTAAAGTGCTTGTGCTCTCCTTTAAGAACATGATAAAATTGGCATACTCCTCATTCTCACATTTAATTTGCTCTAAATCCTTAGTAAGTGGTACTAAATGTACCCATGGCCTATAAATGAATTGCTACAAATGGGCTTCAGGACTCATTGTGCCACCCACTAAGGTAGGATTGTAAGGCATGTATCCAGGCCTGCCACTACAGCCTGGGTGTGCAGTTTTAAACTGTCATTTTGTCCCAAGCGAAATGAGCCGTAGACTGAATCTTTGTTACTTCTCGGTAGAACTATTGCGATGTCACGCGCTCTAATAACACACATGGTACACAATCAGGTCTTCACTAAGATGTACAATGTATTTTTGTACTCTGATGCTGAGTTATTAACACATTATAGGAAGTAGCTTTAGCCGTCTCCAATGGGGACCTAGTTTTAGTACCTACATCAGTTGGAGTTTAATTGCTTCAACCTTGGCTAATATAAGACGTATTGACATATGCGACATTCAGGCCACACTTAAAAGTGGCAATTATAGGTTTCTCCTAGCACAGTACGGTATCCGATTTAAAGACTTATGAATACAGTAGATGCAGGGGATGCATATACTAGTAACAACGTCTTTGAATTTACGATGCCCACTTCGAACTATAAAAGTTTTGATCCCTACCATACCTAAGAGGGTTCTTTTGAACCTATACCAATCCCTAAAAAGTATGTGATTTACTTAAAAGGTTTATTGTGAGTTGACCCCGCAAAGTGTGGTCGATTAGAAACGAAGAATTTATTTTTCTCCTTTTAGGACACACCTTGAATATTTAATCTACCCCATTAATGAGAGGGAGAGTACACGATTATCATTTAGTGTTAGTATGACACCCATGATAAATTCTATTGCAGGGCAATTGTTGGCCAATATCGAAACTTACATCTTTCCTTGGCAACTTACAGACTCTTCTCTCCACGAAGAGAACATTCTTAAATCAAAGTCACATTTTTGACTCAACAATCAGTAAGCCAAAGTTTACACGTTCTTTAATTAAATATATACAAAACTAGGTGAAGGATATATTATTTTCCACTTTTTAATTCTTTCTTCTCATTAACAAACCTTTTCTTTAAGGGTAACCTGGACGAAATTATTTGCATAATGTTACCTATCTAGTTAGCAGGTGATGATGTCCTATCTGCGCAATTTTTGGAGATGGTGTCTGTCACTCCACTCTGTGTGTATGTCTTGGGATATAGTTCCTATTATTTATGATTTGGTTATGATTTGGTGACTCCATGTTTTTCTGAAAAAGGTCTTTATGGGTGTCCTGGATCTTCACACAACTACACAGTCCTGAAGATGGTCTCGTGGATATATAGCAGAGACCAAAACATCGATGCTTAACCCAACTTTCCTTTTAGTTATTATTAAATTTATGTTTGATATCTAGTTCTTATGTATTAGACAGACGTATTTGTTACAATTTGGGAAGTGGGTTTACATGCATTGATGACTACTCAGCCAACATAGATAAGGATGTGTCTTTCATCAATGTATGTGGAGATTTTTTCATGGACCCCTAATTTTATGCTTCTGATTTTTAATATAAATTTGATGAAAAGACAAACACCCATTTGTTGAAATTAATTTTCCAGAAAAAAATCAAAGATATGGTTTGCAATTAATTTATGATGCCATGTTGAGACATCATATATAATTGATATATTGGTTGAAACATTCCTATGAAAACGAATCCCTTGTTGGCACCATTACCTATTTGATTCTGAATACGAAACATGGCATGAGGATTAGAAGAAAGTCCCCTAGTGCAGTGTTATGTTCTGTGGTCTGTGTGCCAGGAAGTCAGCACATGGTGTTTAGATTCAAGTACATGCCCTGCTCTTCTCTGTGGTCTTCTTGTCAGAGTGCTGATGCAAATTTTTGTTCGAACGCGCAACATGCTTATTTGAGGTTGTTTTTTCTTCTTGCTTTGCCTGTTGATGCTGGTTTCAAAACTGTGGAAGGCGGTACGGCGCTGTACTTATCAGACTGAATGCTTTCCTCATGTCTGCCAGTTGCTGAGATTATTTTGCCTTTGAGAATGTTCCTTGGAGTTTAAAATGAATCCAAATTCCTATTTGTTATATTTTTATATCCATGCCAGAAATTATCTTGAGAGCATTCACAATACATTATGGTGGAAAACGACTTCATGTTGTATTTTTCCACTTCCATGTCACAGCCTTATCCAGCACATAAAAGGAGGCTGGAGCCCAAATTAATGCGTTGCAATGTTGCTCTCTTGTTTGTTGCTCGTTCAGAAGTCTTGAGTCATCCTGAAATTCTTCTGCCCCTTCTCTTCAGATTGTTGTATTCGATCTGCCTCTTTTCTCATTTTTTTGCTACATACAATTTCCTCTAACAGAACTGAACTTTGTTTCAGTCTGCTTTCATTCCATCCTCTTACACCTGCTATTCAATTCTTGATTTGTGGGAGGAAAAGGTAAGCCAAAGGTTCACTTTTGACGCTAAGAATATCTGTCACTAACATCAAGAAGAACTGCTCTTGACAAAAATTGAATATCTTACCTGTAACAAAAGAGTACATGGTTGCTAATGCAATTTAAGCATCATATTAAAAAAATGGAAAACCAAACAGGTTGAAGGTTTTAACACATGCCTAGGCATGTTTTGAAACCATACCATAATTCCAGAATCCACAGCATTATGAACTTTTGATACATACAATGAGAGCATTGAACATTATAAACTGATGAAATGATGACATTTCTTAAACTCCAAATTAAATTAGGATATGCAACTTATCCATTTATAAGACTAGTGTGTTAGCTTGCGTCCATAAAATGTTTCAGTAGTTTAAATTTACCTCTCAAACTGGTATCTGACAGACAGATAAGGCATATAGCACGAGCATAAAAATGATTTCTGAATTGAATTAATAGCATGTATTTACAAAATGTTTTTTATGTAATACACCCAAACCTTTCTTTCTACTTAGATAACAAAACCAACACCAGGACGTTGGTACTGGAAAGAGGATACAAAAACACTTGAATTTGCAAGGTAAACCAGTGTGCTAAAGCATTAATAGTTAAACTATTTTTAAGTTGAACAGAAAATAAGGTGTTGTTCTTTTTTGTTATGTAACATAATCTTTATTTGTAAACATTAAGTTAAATTACAGTCCCTTACAATTATTTCACATTCTAATAAAATGACTAAACATATCCACAACTCATAGCCTTTTTGCTGTTCCAACTCATAGCACTATTTCAACCAGGTGGTAATATTGTCAATCAAGCATTCTAATGCTTCATTTTCAAACTTTTTAGATATCCTTCTCCCATCTTTCTGGTCAGAATGTCCTTGTTTCCTTTGTAGCCAAGGTTAATATTTCATCTAAGCATAAATTTAATTCTAAGATTTCTTAAAGAAATCTACTGATGCAAAAATAATGTTTTAATTGTTTGTCAGAGCATGCTTTGTCAACATCATTTTTCCTACTGTAAAGATATTGTGGTCCTGCATGGCGAAATTATTGAAGGTGAGACAATACAACATTCATTTTAAAATCTTAGAGCAATTACAGCTTCCACTCAGAATATCCAAAAATGTCTCCATCGTCGAAGATTGTACTAATATACAGTATATTTTTGAAGTGCAGCAAGCATAAATTAAAACCCCTACATTTAATACTTCATAGTGACTCAATAGATTATAAGAGATCACAAGATTTTTTTTTTCTCTTGAGGTTAAAGTCTATCCCCGATTATAACCAAATCAAATGTTTTACTTTCTGATGCCATGTGTTGAGATGCCACTTAAGTCTCAAATGATACTGGTTCTTGTCATCTTTGTTAATGCACCATGATTGTATAAGCTCTATTTAGACAACTCGTGTCATAAAAGCTATAAAAGCACCAATTATAAAAAGATAAAAAGTATAAAAATAGACAGTTCATACAGCAGCTTGTTACAGTAACTTACAACAAAATTGTTCATCATGATTCACAGCTACAGCGAGGGAGCAAGATAATGTTTGGCAAGTCAATAATAAAAGGCAATTGTCACGACATTACAATAATAACACATACTTAAGACAGTGTGGAAAGGAAGGAAGGGCATCACGGTATTTTCGCACTACGGGCTAGTATCAATCAATCAATCAATCAATCAATCACGGCATTTATAGAGCGCGCTACTCACCCGGGAGGGTCTCAAGGCGCTGGGGGAGGGGGTAAGTTACTGCTCGAACAGCCAGGTCTTGAGCTGCTTCCTGAAGGAGAGATGGTCCTGGGTTCGCCGAAGGTGAGTGGGGAGGGAGTTCCAGGTCTTGGCTGCCAGGTAGGAGAAGGATCTTCCTCCGGCGGTGGTTCTGCGGATGCGTGGTACGGTGGCGAGGGCGTGGCTGGTTGATCGTAGCTGGCGTGTGGGCGTGTAGAAGGTCATGCGGTCGTTGAGGTACTTTGGGCCCAGGTCGTGGAGGGCCTTGTGTGCGTGGGTGAGGAGTCTGAACGTTATTCTCTTGCTGACGGGGAGCCAGTGCAGGTCTTTCAGGTGTCCGGTGATGTGGCTGTGTCGGGGGATGTCCAGGATGAGTCGTGCGGAGGCGTTCTGGATGCGCTGGAGTCTTTTTTGAAGTTTGGCTGTGGTTCCGGCGTAGAGGGTGTTCCCATAGTCCAGTCGGCTGGTGACGAGTGCCTGGGTGACGGTCTTCCTGGTTTCAGTGGGGATCCATCTGAAGATCTTGCGGAGCATGCGCAGGGTGTTGAAGCATGAAGATGAGACGGCGTTGGTTGGTCCTGTTGCACAATGCCCAGCAGATCTTTTAATTGCTTTTACAACCCTCTCGGGACAGAGATGCAAGGTAATTGTATACAGTAAAGTGCATGTGCATTGCAATTGAATGTGACATAAGTTGCCATCATTGGGCCCTTGGGCAACTGTGCATGAGGGTCGTCCTGCTAAATACTACAACTTTCCTATCAAAACCTTCCTCCTTATAATCCACGCATGACTTAAAAACGTGGCCACTCCACGGCAAAGAGTGGTCTACAATCTGATTTTATGATATGCAGTGCGTCCTGATGGTTCCGTGTGCCCAGTTGCCAGCAGATCGGTTTTAGCCATTTAGACCTAGGTTTGGCATAGGCCTGGCAGACAAACATAACATGAGCAACGGACTCCACTGGGTCCCTGCAGCTTGGGCAATCGCTTGGAGTTTGATTGCGAGAATGCTTATGTATAACAACATCCACCATCAGATAGCCAAATACACCATCAGGTGCCCATATGCAAGCTCATTGTCATTCACCAGTATCACCATCAGATGTCGACATAACCATCATCAGATGCCCAATCCAACCACCATCCATCACCTCCACATCCATCAGAAAACCACACATATATCATTGCACACCCACACATCATTACACACCCACACACACACTGATGAACAACAGAAAATGATACAATACAAATATGATTGCAGATTGCGGACAACTCTCATAACAATCAGCAAACACCCACATGCTTATCATCATACGCCCACACATCTACCACCAACCTTTGGGAAAGATAAGATTAAGGGTATCTGCTTAATTGTATGCCATGGATGCTATCATTGTATCTGTCAGCCTTATCTCTCCTTTAACTTTAGTTGTTTTTTAGGGAATTCATATACACACACGTATGCATCCATCATAAATATTTATTTGCACGCACACGCACATGAGTACTGGTAGACCTGACACGTTTCACTCCTAGCAAGCTTGTGCACAGGTATAGATACTGACAAGCCATTAAAGCTGTAGGCGACCTCAAGCAATTTGCACAATTACATTTGGGCCCGTAGTGGACTCCCAGATGGATTACTGTTCCAGTGCATGATGGGGCAAGTGGTTCCACCACCAGTTAGAGCGCCTGTTTCTCCCCAAAGAGAACCAACATGTAGACATGTGAGAAGCGGAATGGGGAAGGCTGCCGCCACGGATCGCTGTGGCATGGGTCTGCACAGCCCCTATAGCGTACTGAAGCGGAACAAATATTGAATGGTTTTTAGGGAATACATAGCGCGAAAATGGCAAAACAATGTGACATTTCCCACTGGAGGGTTGTAATTGGACTGTCTGGGACCACTTGCCCCAGCATGCATTAGGAGGGAAACGCAGCAGGTCTGCCAGTACAGTAAAACAAATAAAAGCTCTTTACCGCTACTTTGTGAGGGTGCCTTGTTCTTCTGTAAGGTGTTTCTTGATTGATATATATATATATATATTCAGCTCCAAAGTTGTCCACCCGATGAGCAGCACTCAGACAACAGCAGCAAGACAACAGCCTTTGATAGGTATGAATGGTATTCCGCCTGCGGATACTTTAAACAGCCGTTCCGTATAGGACTGCCTGACGCGTTTCGAAGTTCCTCAACTTCTCCTCAGAGGCTTTAACGGAAAGGATGCGTGCATGTACCGGTCCCAGTTCACATTTAAATATTGCACGCCCCCAAATGGGCCGCTCCTATGAGACTGTGCATGATGGGAGCTGTAGTCTCGGCACTTAGTAATCCACAGATGGATGCACACATAATGTTCTGTTGAATTCAAAGTCCTCAATGGACCCCGTCCTAGATCCTCTGCTGCTGCCCCACATTTGCGAGTCAGTCAATACCAAGTCGCGTGGCCCCCTTGTTTCGCGGGGTGGTGCTCGCTCCGCGGCAGGACGGCCGCGTATAGATTCAGCTCCAACCATTGGAGCAGAATGTAATACGCGGCCGTCCTGCCGTGGAGTGTGCATCACCCCGTAATGTTATGGGGGCCACCCGACATGGTAACTATCATATCGGCTACGTGGGTCAGCAGCCGCAAACAGGATTGAGGACGAGTCCACTTGCAGAGTCCATGCAGAACAAGATTTGTGTGCTATCCGGACCACATTTCCCACAATGCACAGTCTCATTCGAGCTTCCCATTGGTGGGTGTGCAATATGAAAATGGCGAAGTGGGTTCAGCATTTGCACACACTGTCTCCGTTCAAGCCTCTGAAGAGAAGCATATGGAGCTTCGAAACGCGTCAGGCATTTCCATTACGGAGCAGCTTCTAGAAGCGGATCCTCGTCCCTGCCTATCATAAACAAAGCTGCTGATCGAGTGCTACTCACCAGGTGGACAACCATTGGAGCAGAATATATATATATATATATTGATATTTTGTCAATTCTTTTTTTTCATTTGTTTAACACAGATTCCCTGGATCCCCTTGCTTTGAGTCTGACTGTGGTCTCCTGAATTTTTTCTTCCACATCCTCTGCCTTCGAGCAAAAAAAGAATTGACAAAATATCAAGAGAAGAAACACTGATTCCCAAAAATAAAGACAAACAAATTGAGAAACCGGAAGTACCAAGATTTATAACAACCTACAGTAAGGAAAGTGGAATGATCATGAGTAAAATAAATAAGCACTGGCATCTAATTATAAGTGACCCAGATATAGGACAACTAATGGGACCAAAACCAATAGTAACATAGAGGAAAACCAAATCCTTAAAAGACATATTAGTCAAAAGCCATTTCAAAGAGCAACTAGATAAAAATTGGCTTATGGAACAACAAAAAGGTTTTGTAAAATGTAATTCATGCAAAGCATGTAAAATTGGAAAAAATGTACATACCATCATGGAACCCAATGGAAACATCATGCCTTTGAATCAAAGAATTAACTGCATGACCCAATATGTAATCTATGTCATTGAATGCAATTGCGGGATGAAATACATTGGTAGTACAATTTGCATGCTGAAAAAACGCATCCTAGAGCATATCCGAGCTGTGAAAAATCGGGATATGATGTATGCCACTGCCAAACATATGGCACAATGTCCGAATGGAAATTGGAAGGCAATGAGCTATTATGGCATCCTCGCAATAACACCAGATGAGCGAGGAGGGGACAGAATGAAGAAGCTACGTCAAATGGAATCCCGCTACATCATCAAATTTAGGACGAAGATCCCAAGGGGGATTAACAACGATGAAGAACTCTATGTACACTTGGAATAAGATGTTCGAATCAGAAAATTATGTTATAAGATCTTGATAGAACTGAAGATTGGACATTAAAACTAATAACAATTAACTGTCTGCCAACTATGAAAGGGGTACTATACCCTTATTAAGACAATTAAATAATTGTTTGTATGTTCACTATCAAAAGGGCACTAAACCTTTACTGAGGAACTCAGAAAAATGTCACTAAGTGGACAGTAAATAGCAGGGTAAAATGAGGATATTGCAATCAAATTACGTTGCTGCATGATACCAAATCAAGAAACAAAAGCGCAAACTTCATAATGTTAATTTCATGACGATATGAAGAAGCCCTTTTCTGTAAATAATGTGAATAAAGTTTTCATTTTTTTGAATTGCACTACAAATCCCATAATGCCACATTAAGGCCAGATGGGTATTTAAAGTGCAATAAAGAAAGGACTCACTAACCGTGATCAAGGCTGTTGTAAGCTGAAACGTGTTGGTTGAGAGTTGCGAATAAAATTCTTTAAACTCTGCTCTGGAGTGCTGCATCCTTTGAAAAAACAATATATATATATATCTCCAAAAGGGTCTCTTTGCTCAGAATCAACCAGAGGGACACAGCGGGGGCCAAGGAAATTCTTTAATTGCAGCAAATTGGCATGACGCGTTTCGGCGAGTATGCCTTTATCAAATGCCTATGACACCGGCAGTTCACACCAATCACTTCTTTAAATATTGTAATGTCACCATTGGTGGCAGTTCAGCTGGGCCGGATTATTGTTGAGAACTACACTGCAGCCTACGTCGGTAAACTACAGATCCCAGCAAGCACCATGACGGCCCACTGGGTAAGTCTCTCACATCGGTCACTTTAATACTCATAATGAGTGCTGCAAATTGGGTTCCTCTAAAGCGTTGTTTTGTGTGCAGGTGGATTCAAATCCGATGTTACTGCCACAATCAATCTCCTCCTTGGCCCCCAATCGTCCAGCCGCATATGCCCAAGTCCTGAACAACCGGGAACAGCAATGCAATGATTCTATTCCTCCGTGCAGTCACGGACTGTGACCTCACAGCAGTACCTTTCGTTCTTTGGATGCGGCGGTCCGGAGTAGACCGATACCTCGGAAGCTCCACATGTTGTTGCCCATGAAACTCCGGACACTTGTTGGACGGGTCCCCCAGCACGCCAATGGCTAGCGCGCAAACATATCCAAAAGGGTCTCTTCGCTCAGAATCAACCAGAGGGACACAGCGGGGGCCAAGGAAATTCTTTAATTGCAGCAAATTGGCATGACACGTTTTGGCGAGTATGCCTTTATCAAATGCCTATGACACCGGCAGTTCACACCAATCACCGCTTTAAATGTTGTAATGTTCTCCCATTGGTGGCAGTTCAGCTGGGCCGGATTAATGTTGAGAACTACACTGCAGCCTACGTCGGTAAACTACAGATCCCAGCAAGCACCATGACGGCCCACTGGGTAAGTCTCTCACATCGGTCACTTTAATATATATATATTACCTGCTGGCGGTCGCCAGTAGGTAGTTATAGTTAGGACCTTGTTTCTATTCAAAAAGTGTTTTTTACTTTTGCCAATATCTTTGGCGCCGTTTGACGAATCTTCGCGAAATTTTCAAAACTAATGAGGCGTCAGGTCAGCTCCTCTGTTGAAAGTTTCGGGGTGATTCGTCAAGCGGGGGCCGAGAAAAAGGGATTCCAAAACGTGTTTTCTCCATGTCAATTTCCATAGGAAACTTTAGACACTGCTACAGCCCGAACTGCTGAACGGATTTACACCAAATTTGGCAAAAAGGTAGCTCTTGGTTCAGAAAGCACTCTTTTTGTTAAATGATGTAAATCCCTTCAGTAGTTCCTGAGAAATGTAAACATTTCTCAGATATACAAATATCCCAGCGGAGGACCCTCCCGATCTCGAGCCTGCAATCTGCTTGGCTGCTAACAGTTCCAGCCAGAAAGTGTTGGCAGCCATCTTGTGACTCAGTTGAACCGACTCACAAGGAAAAAGGTAAAAAAAAATTGAAACATTAAGAAAAGGAGGCAGGGTAGAAATACCCTGACCCCCAGGCCTGCTCAAATGCTTGTTTTGCGTTGCCATCCTCAGCTTTAAAAGAGACAACCTTCTTTGTGGCTATTCTCACAGGGGCAACTTTTGGTTTTGGATATTTAGCGGTCAGCCCGCCGCGATAATAGCCCGCCGCCGGAGGCGGAACTGCGACGCCTGTATTGCCAGGTGCCGATCCAGAATTGTAAGGCTCAGGCTGGAGGAGTGTGAAAGACAACGCATTCGTCATTCAGTGTTGCATCGACCCACTGGGGTGTTACAATTGACAATATTGGGACAGACAACAGCACCAACATGGACTGATTAGTATGCAGAGCACTACAAAGACCAGAATTCACAGCGCCTGAACAAGGCAGGTAACACGCTCACTGGGGCGGGACTGTTAATAAAAGCAAATGGGTGCTCTTCAATGCTGTTGTTGTGTTCTTAGTCCTTAGGCTCGTGATCAAGAACCTTTGTTTGAAACGCGTTGACCCGCCTTAATTTGATGGACAAGTGAAAGCGTCTGCGTTGCCATCCTCAGCTTTAAAAGTGACAACCTTCTTTGTTGCTATTCTCACAGGGGCAACTTTTGGTTTTGGATATTTAGCGGTCAGCCCGGCCACGAGAATAGCCCGCCGCCGGAGGGGGATCTGCGAAGCCTGGATTGCCAGGTGCCGATCCAGAATTGTAAGGCTCAGGCTGGAGGAGTGTGAAAGACAACGCATTCGTCATTCAGTGTTGCATCGACCCACTGGGGTGTTACAATTGACAATATTGGGACAGACAACAGCACCAACATGGACTGATTAGTATGCAGAGCACTACAAAGACCAGAATTCACAGCGCCTGAACAAGGCAGGTAACACGCCCACTGGGGCGGGACTGTTAATAAAAGCAAATGGGTGCTCTTCAATGCTGTTGTTGTGTTCTTAGTCTTTAGGCTCGTGATCAAGAACCTTTGTTTGAAACGCGTTGAGCCGCCTTAATTTGATGGACAAGTGAAAGCGTCTGCGTTGCCATCCTCACCTTTAAAAGAGACAACCTTCTTTGCGGCTATTCTCACAGGGGCAACTTTTGGTTTTGGATATTTAGCGGTCAGCCCGGCCGCGAGAATAGCCCGCCGCCGGAGGCGGATCTGCAACGCCTGGATTGCCAGGTGCCGATCCAGAATTGTAAGGCTCAGGCTGGAGGAGTGTGAAAGACAACGCATTCGTCATTCAGTGTTGCATCGACCCACTGGGGTGTTACAATTGACAATATTGGGACAGACAACAGCACCAACATGGACTCATTAGTATGCAGAGCACTACAAAGACCAGAATTCACAGCGCCTGAACAAGGCAGGTAACACGCCCACTGGGACGGGACTGTTAATAAAAGCAAATGGGTGCTCTTCAATGCTGTTGTTGTGTTCTTAGTCTTTAGGCTCGTGATCAAGAACCTTTGTTTGAAACACGTTGAGCCGCCTTAATTTAATGGACAAGTGAAAGCGTCTGCGTTGCCATCCTCAGCTTTATTTAAAAGAGACAGCCTTCTTTGTGGCTATTCTCACTGGGGCAACTTTTGGTTTTGGATATTTAGCGGTCAGCCCGGCCGCGAGAATAGCCCGCCGCCGGAGGTGGTTCTGCGACGCCTGGATTGCCAGGTGCCGATCCAGAATTGTAAGGCTCAGGCTGGAGGAGTGTGAAAGACAACGCATTCGTCATTCAGTGTTGCATCGACCCACTGGGGTGTTACAATTGACAATATTGGGACAGACAACAGCACCAACATGGACTGATTAGTATGCAGAGCACTACAAAGACCAGAATTCACAGCGCCTGAACAAGGCAGGTAACACGCCCACTGGGGCGGGACTGTTAATAAAAGCAAATGGGTGCTCTTCAATGCTGTTGTTGTGTTCTTAGTCTTTAGGCTCGTGATCAAGAACCTTTGTTTGAAACGCGTTGAGCCGCCTTAATTTGATGGACAAGTGAAAGCGTCTGCGTTGCCATCCTCACCTTTAAAAGAGACAACCTTCTTTGTGGCTATTCTTACAGGGGCAACTTTTGGTTTTGGTTATTTAGCGGTCAGCCCGGCCGCGAGAATAGCCCGCCGCCGGAGGCAGATCTGCGATGCCTGGATTGCCAGGTGCCGATCCAGAATTGTAAGGCTCAGGCTGGAGGAGTGTGAAAGACCACGCATTCGTCATTCAGTGTTGCATCGACCCACTGGGGTGTTACAATTGACAATATTGGGACAGACAACAGCACCAACATGGACTGATTAGTATGCAGAGCACTACAAAGACCAGAATTCACAGCGCCTGAACAAGGCAGGTAACACGCCCACTGGGGCGGGACTGTTAATAAAAGCAAATGGGTGCTCTTCAATGCTGTTGTTGTGTTCTTAGTCTTTAGGCTCGTGATCAAGAACCTTTGTTTGAAACGCGTTGAGCCGCCTTAATTTGACGGACAAGTGAAAGCGTCTGCTTTGCCATCCTCAGCTTTAAAAGAGACAACCTTCTTTGTGGCTATTCTCACAGGGGCAACTTTTGGTTTTGGATATTTAGCGGTCAGCCCGGCCGCGAGAATAGCCCGCCGCCGGAGGCGGATCTGCAACGCCTGGATTGCCAGGTGCCGATCCAGAATTGTAAGGCTCAGGCTGGAGGAGTGTGAAAGACAACGCATTCGTCATTCAGTGTTGCATCGACCCACTGGGGTGTTACAATTGACAATATTGGGACAGACAACAGCACCAACATGGACTGATTAGTATGCAGAGCACTACAAAGACCAGAATTCACAGCGCCTGAACAAGGCAGGTAACACGCCCACTGGGACGGGACTGTTAATAAAAGCAAATGGGTGCTCTTCAATGCTGTTGTTGTGTTCTTAGTCTTTAGGCTCGTGATCAAGAACCTTTGTTTGAAACGCGTTGAGCCGCCTTAATTTAATGGACAAGTGAAAGCGTCTGCGTTGCCATCCTCAGCTTTATTTAAAAGAGACAGCCTTCTTTGTGGCTATTCTCACTGGGGCAACTTTTGGTTTTGGATATTTAGCGGTCAGCCCGGCCGCGAGAATAGCCCGCCGCCGGAGGTGGTTCTGCGACGCCTGGATTGCCAGGTGCCGATCCAGAATTGTAAGGCTCAGGCTGGAGGAGTGTGAAAGACAACGCATTTGTCATTCAGTGTTGCATCGACCCACTGGGGTGTTTCAATTGACAATATTGGGACAGACAACAGCACCAACATGGACTGATTAGTATGCAGAGCACTACAAAGACCAGAATTCACAGCGCCTGAACAAGGCAGGTAACACGCCCACTGGGGCGGGACTGTTAATAAAAGCAAATGGGTGCTCTTCAATGCTGTTGTTGTGTTCTTAGTCTTTAGGCTCGTGATCAAGAACCTTTGTTTGAAACGCGTTGAGCCACCTTAATTTGATGGACAAGTGAAAGCGTCTGCGTTGCCATCCTCAGCTTTAAAAGAGACAACCTTCTTTGTGGCTATTCTCACTGGGGCAACTTTTGGTTTTGGATATTTAGCGGTCAGCCCGGCCGCGAGAATAGCCCACCGCCGGAGGGGGATCTGCGACGCCTGGATTGCCAGGTGCCGATCCAGAATTGTAAGGCTCAGGCTGGAGGAGTGTGAAAGACAACGCATTCGTCATTCAGTGTTGCATCGACCCACTGGGGTGTTACAATTGACAATATTGGGACAGACAACAGCACCAACATGGACTGATTAGTATACAGAGCACTACAAAGACCAGAATTCACAGCGCCTGAACAAGGCAGGTAACACGCCCACTGGGGCGGGACTGTTAATAAAAGCAAATGGGAGCTCTTCAATGCTGTTGTTGTGTACTTAGTCTTTAGGCTCGTGATCAAGAACCTTTGTTTGAAAAGCGTTGAGCCGCCTTAATTTGATGGACAAGTGAAAGCGTCTGCGTTGCCATCCTCAGCTTTAAAAGAGACAACCTTCTTTGTGGCTATTCTCACAGGGGCAACTTTTGGTTTTGGATGTGTATATATATATATATATATCGTAAGTTTTCTCCTTCTTTGTCTCTGGTTTTACGCCAAAAAAGATGGAAACGGACTCCTCTTTTTGGTTTTGGATGTGATATATATATATATATATATATATATATATATATATATATATATATATATATATATATATATATATACACATCATAAAAAATAGTAGAAACAAGTTTGCACAAATACATCATCTAAATGCAATGTAATTAACTGGTAAGATACTGATGCCCTTATTAGACCTTATTAACTCTGCTATAGTTTTTTGGGGTTTGTGGTTTTTTCAAATTTATCTCTTTCTTTTTAACAGTTATGGCGCTGGAGCAGATTTTAGAGAGAAAGCAAGGAAGGTTAAAGCAATACATTTTCAAGAAGTCGGAAGGTATTTCTAGGTTTTGCATAATATATAAAGCTTTTTTGCCTTCGTCTGTTATGCGCTGACCTTTTCTATTTTGAATTATTTCAGTATATTTAATGCCAGATTTTCTGATAACTGCCAAGGAAAAATAGACTGGATATCAGTGGTTATTTCAATATGTGTGTATAAGATAGGTGCGGTGCCAGGTCAATGGAAATAGACAAAGGACTTGTGCAGCCGAGGTTAGTTGCAACAAAGAGTATATAATAAAAACACACAAACATCTATTACATTACATTTATGTTTTGTTTAAAAATATTTCTTTATTGATTTTCAAATAAACATACGGAACTCGGGTTACAGTGGGGCCATACAATATCGCATAGCATCAATACAATATACAACCCTGTAATAATGTTGTCAAGATCATGAATACAGAAACAGTACAGTGTTCAGTGCTATGCCGTACATTCAATACATTAAGTTTTCAGGAGCAGAAAATTCAGTCATTGCAATGCACGTCAAGAAATATTCCAAACAACAGGTAAAGGAGGGTGAGGGTCATAGTCTACATCTTGTGTCCATCTTTTTCCGAATGGGTAGCTACGGACATTTGCTATGCATGTGCATGGTGGGGGTGTGGCGTAAGAGCGGGAAACATCCATTACAACACAGTCATTACATTGCACTGCTTTTCCAACGCAACTGTTACAACGCAACTGCCTTTACATTGCATGCCATTACAACGCATGCCATTAAAACGCATGTCACTACAACACATTATAAGGTAAGTAATGGAGATTTTTAAGTTTTAGGGTGGGTATGGGTTTTGGGGTAGTTAGGAATAGTCATTTGTACCCTACGCTATCCAGCACTTTCCCTACTGTTGCACTCAATGGAGGGGGAATAATAATTGTTACCCCTACACTATCCAACACTTTCCCTACTGTTGCACTCACTGGAGTGGAAATAGTAATTTTTACCCCTACGCTATCCAACACTTTCCCTACTGTTGCACTAAAAGTATTATGCGTTGTAACGGTATGCGTTGTAACGGTATGCGTTGTAATGGAATGCGTTGTAATGGTAGTTTTAAAAAATGCATTGTAATGGCATACGTTGTAAAAACATGCGATGTAATGGTAGTTGCGATGTAAACACTGCGTTGTAAAAGCATGTGTTGTAATTGTTTGCGTTGTAACGTCATGTATTCGTAAGAGCGCCAAAGCGTTGACGAATTATGATTATGCCTTGAGTGGGGGGGGGGTGATGTTAGGAGGTGTGGGTTGGAGAGTATGGCAGAGTGACATGGCAGTTCCCGGCGACTTGCGTCCCCTGTCTACTTTCCATTACTGCAGAAGTGTGCTGTAAATCCGGCAGTCATGTTGGAGTGCCTGGTAGTTTTGACTCGATTGCCGTGAGGTAAGCTTTCCAATCGGGGATTGGGGGTCGGGTGTAATCGGGCGGCCTGGTATATTCCCATTGAGATCTCAAGTTCGGCTATAAGGGCTCTATGCAGATCAGCGAGCCATGTTTAAGTGGGAGGGGCTAAGTGCGACTTCCAGCACATAGCTAACCTTTGCTTAGGTATTACCATTGCCAGATCCAGGAATTTATTTAGGGTCTTACGTTTTGCCATTCGTGAGGTGATCTCCAACAAAAAGTGCGGGCTGTCCAGCGCAATCGTCCTGCCTGTGGCATCCATGAGTGTGTCGGCTATTGCCACCCAGTATGTCGCCAGTCGCGGGCACCACCACACTATGTGCATGAATGTGGCCTCAGTGTCGTGACAGCGGGGACCAATGTCCGGGGAACCAGAATGTATCCGTGCAAGTCTTTGGGGGGGGGGGGGTGAGATATATATAGTGGAGATAATTAAATTGTGTGTATTTGAGACTGGCATTTACCGAGATAATTTTTGGGATTCCCAAACATTGCTCCCATTGTTTGTCAGTTAATGTTGTAGAGAGTGCGCCATCCCAATAAGCCCTGAACGCCGTGAGAGGGGTCAGTCCATCCTGTCGTATTGAATTGTACAGCATTGTTATAGCCCATCGGCCAGAGCTGTGTACAAGTAGTGTTTGAAGGAGTCTGGATGTCTTAGGCACATCATGTGTCCTGCCCCATACCTTGTGTAATTGGTGTGTGAGAGATGCATACAGAAGAAAGGATCCAGGGGGGGATCCCATAATCATTCATCAAGTTCCCGAACGTACAGAGAATCGAGTCCGAGAACAGGTCTCCCCATGAGGTGACTCCCGCCCTGGTCCAGTCTCCCGCTTCCGGACAAGGGCCCAGTGCGGTACAGCCTGGCATCACCCAAAGAGGTATGTCTGGGCATAAGGAGGGAAGGGTTGTCTCTTATGCAGGTAACAAGACCAACATGAACGGGCCGTAGACATTAGGATGTTCCTTGGTCTCTTCGGGATTGTGCTCTCTGGGCCCATCAACCATTCCAGCACGGTGTGTTGGCGTAGTACAGTCGCCCAGCATCCTAGTTCCATGACATTATGGCCGGCCAGCCAGCACATTGGCCACTGCAACTGCGCGGCTGCGTAATAGTGTTCATAGTTAGGGGCTCCTAATTCCCCTTCAGATAAGGAGTGTAAAGTTTCGCAAGAGAAACTTGTTTCCTATTCTTACCCCATATGAGGGATGTCAGCAATGACTTCAAGTCTCTCAAGAATTTCCGGGGCAGTAAAAACGGGAGGGCATCAAACAAATACAACAGTCTGGGCAGAAGCAGCATTTTGGAAATGGCTACGCGCCCCATGGGTGAAAGCGGTAACTCCGTCGAGAATGATAGAGAAGATTGGGCGCTGGCTATCACCTTACCCAAATTTCCACCTAGTAAGTCCTCAGTCAAGTGATACACTTGGACCCCCAGATATTTGAAGGTACCACAGGACCAGGGGAGCGGCGTATGCGGTAGGTCTCTTCACTCTCTGGTCGGGAGTCACGGGGGTCATAGGGAAAAGGAGAGATTTGTCCCAATTCACCTTCAAACCAGATACCCGCCCAAATCTTTGCAGCAGCTCCATCAACTTCAGTAGGACAGTCGCATTCTTGTGCAAGTAGCTATGGACATCATCTGCGTATAGTGAAACTACGTGCCATTGATTATATGCCCTTATACCCCAGTCCGCTGCATGCTGTCGTAGCGCGCAAGTAAGTGGCTCCATTGCCAGTACGAAAATAATTGGTGACCGGGTGCACCGTGCCGGTTGCCTCTTTCTGTAACGAAGGGATTCAATATTGACTCTGGCCAATAGCGCGCTTAATCTTCCCGACGGCCCCCAGCGCCTTGACACCCTTAGGGGTAATTGTTTGCGCTTTACAAATACCGGTATTTATTTATTTGTTTATTATGGATCTGTTCCTTACTCGTGCCATTGGTGAATTATACAACAAGGAGATCCACTTTAGAAATCAGGACCTATGCCAAAGCCAGTGAGCACAGTATGTAGGTAGCGCCAGCCCAAGGTATCAAATGCCTAGGGAGGCGACCCAGGAGGGGTCTCTCGTTGTGGGTGCCCAATCCATTAACTGGAAGAGTCTACGCAAATTGAGGAAGGTGTTTCTACCGGGTATGAAGCCGTTCTGGTCATTGTGCACAAGAAGTTGGGTAACTGCAATCAATCTACTAGCCAGAACTCTGCCAAGAATCTTATAATCAGAGTTCAGGTGGGACAATGGGCAGTAGGACCCGAGAAGTAATGGGTCCCTGCCAGGCTTGGGCAGGACCATCAGCATGGTCTCCCGGAGAGAGGAGAACAATACGCCTCTCTCATAAGCGTCAATGTACACCTGAAGCAGGTGAGGGGCCAATTGTGTGTGGAAGGTCGTGTAAAACTCTAAGGACCAACCGTCAGCCCCGGGGGTCTTACCTCTCGCCATCTGCTGGATGGCATCTACTATTTCAGTTTCAGTAATAGGGGATACCAGCTCCGCATACTGCATAGGTGAAATTCAAGGGAGAGTGACTCCCTCAAGGAAAAGTTGTATCTCGGTTGGGTCACACTCTTGAGGGGCTTTATACAGAGAGGCATAGTGCGAGTGGAAAGCGGTATCAATTTCATCCTGTGTATTAACGATGTGTCCCTCTTTGTTATTAATGGCAGTGATCGGACTCCTGGGTGAGTCCGATCATAGGAGCCACGCCAGCAATTGACCGACCTTGTCTCCTTCTGCGTGTCGTCTGGCCAGGTATTCCCTATGATCAAGAGCGAACATATTGTTTTACTGTTGTTTTATGTTTTAATTTAGCTTGGCCCAATGTAGCTGCAGCCGATAGGGTGGTGGGAGATGTTTGTTCATACCGGCGTATCTCAGATTCCAAGGTGCCTAGCTCCCTGCGGAGGGTCAAGCGAGCTCCGTATAGCTCTTTAATTATGTGCCCGCAGAGCACGACCGTAAGCGCGTCTCATTCCATCTCAACACCGGATGCGGTACCCTCATTGTCTTGAAAATAAGAAGTAATAGTCTCCGAAAGGAAGGAGCGATGCGGGGCGTCACGGAGCGTCTCAGAGGGTAGTTACTAAGTTGTGATTTTGGATTTATTTCTCCCCCAGGTGGTCCGATAGGGTGCGTCCGAGTTATTCAGCTTGGGACACCCTGGCAATAGCTTCTTGTGAACAGTACAGTAAGTCTATCCTGGTGTGTAGATCATGTAACCTGGAATAATATGAGTATTCCCGAATGTCTGATTGTAAGCCACGCCATGCTTCCGGTGTTTGAAGGTTGGTTGCCCATGACTGTAAGTGTTGTGCAAGCGTAACTGATTGGGTGCCCGGGGGGGGGAGGGGTAGCGCGAGCAAGCTCTGTCTAAATCAGGAGTGCAGTTAAAATCCCTACCTCAGTCGGCCAGTGCCAGTGGGTTTCGGAGCAGTGCCGGAGTCAGGGACTGCTGGAAGGAGGACTGGTTAGTATTGGGTGCATACAGAAACACCAGCGAAATCGGGAGGCCGTTGAACAGCCTTTCCAGCACCACATAGCAGCCCTCAGTGTCAACGTGAGTATGTAAGACTTGCACTCCTGGCATAGCTAGAGTACGTGGTCCCCACCAGAGTCCCCCTTCAACGCTTGCACATGGAGTTCAATGTTTGTGAGGTAAGTCGGGTTTCCTGCTGGAGTGCTACAGTGATCCTATGCCTACGAAGGTAGTGGTATATGCTGTAGCGCATGGTGTACCGCGCTAGGCCTCGGACATTCCAAGTTAGTAACAGTATGGGGAAGCCCTGTTCACATGCCGTCAATGCCATACTGTTGCAAGCATAAGCAGCCCCACAAGTAATACCAACATACCCCACACCCACCGTTGAAATCCACCCACTCGCACAGCATGCAAGGTCCCCCACTTAAGATAGTTGAAGTGTCCTCCTTTTTGTTTTGAGCAACGAAAACTGAATAATAGCAATTCCCAACTTCCAGACCAGTACGCCAACGGGCGGCCGGCCAGTGGCACTTAAATGCAATAATAACTGATCGAGAAAAGTGTCTATAGCAGAGGTACAGTGTAGTTGGGGGGGGGGGGGAGACAGGTTCAGCAGCTGCGAACAGCCCGCATGAAAGATATCACCTCCTGTGACCTGGTCTATGTGAAGTAAGTAGGCAGCAGTGCATACCCAAACATATAACACACTTATCCACCCATTCAAACCCCCTCGAAACCTATTCGAAGTTCATCACATCAGGTCTTCGGATGTTTGCGGGATGACAGCGGGGCCCCCACCCAGCACCGCTGCGATCTGAGAGTCCGATATCATTGGTGAGTCATCACGCAGGTTCTCCACCTCCGAGGCAGGGGTAGAAAGTGATGTTGCATGCTTCTTCGTGTCCTTTACTGCTTGGGCCCTCTCCTTTGCCTCTCGCTCTTAGATGGGACCCCGCGGTCGGCGCCTGAAGCGTGTCCTGCGTTTTCTGTGTTTGCCTTGGAGGGGGGAGCCAGGTTTGTCTCCATGTGAGGGTGCAAGTCCTTTATGTTCAAGCCAGGTCCAGGCCTCTTCTGGAATCATGCAAAAGGTGGTGGTGCCCTCATGCTGCACCCGGAGGGTAGCGTGAAACTGTAGGACGTATTTTATGTTGTGTTCACGTAGGCATTTTTTCACCTCGAGAAAGGAGGATCTGCATCTCTGAACCTCCAGAGTGTAGTCCGGATAGATATGTACCGGGGTGTTCTCAACTGTCCATGACCCCTTGCTCTCATCGCTTGCAATATGTGATCTCTGTCTCAGTAATTGAATAAGCGCACCACCACCGAACGAGGTGGGGCACCCGGGCGGGGTGGTCCCCCCGGTACCCTGTCGGCCCTCTCCACTCAGAAGAAGGTGTATTATTTTCCCTGTAGGATTGTGTGAACGAACCAGTCTTCCAAGTAGAGTTCCATGTTTGGGCCTTCTTCTCGTTCAGGTAGGCCTACTTTGCGTACGTTGTTTCTTCGTGACCTCCCTTCTTGGTCTTCGACCCGGCCTCGTAAGTACTTTAACTCCTCGTGTATGGCCTGAAGGCATTTGTCAGAGTCTAGCATAGTAGGTCTGAGAGTAGCCAGCTTGGATTCTGAGTTTTCAACCCTGTCCTTTAATTTTTCATGATTCTCTCGGAGGTGACCTACCTCGATGCATAGGGAGTCCAGCTTTGACCCCATTGTAGATTTGATGTCTAGACCGCTGAGATGAGTTAATTGAATCAGCGGCATTGTGTAGCTGCCACCATCTTGTCCGCAAGAGCACCAACCACCGGGCGTTCTTAAGTCCCTTGCGTGCCGTTGGCCGGAACCTGAGTCTTGTCCAGCTTGTTCTTCACCAACGTGAAGGAAGCGGCGTGATCAGGGTAGCAGTACCTGTGTAGTAGCTGGTGGAGATTATGATATGAGGACTGCAACAAGATCAGAGGACAATTCAGGCCAGGTCGGGCGGAAACCCCAGCACTGCAGCGTGGCAGGTAGGGGCATTCCCCCTGGTGTGGCGCAGTCCGTGGGCAGAAGCCCAGCGCAGGTGAGGCCGCAGGATCAGTGTGGGACCCCAGGCCTAAGATCTCGTTCTGCTGAGTCAGCCCCCCCCCCTGATTGCAGCCGCACCCAGCACTAGGAGCGGGGGCTGCGCAGGTAAGGGGGGCACCTTGTGCGCTCCTGAACCAGTGCAGAGTGGTGGAATTATCAGGATTAGTGGCTGCCTCGCGCGGAGCTCTCTATCACGCGTCCACCTCGGTCGCCTTCATGACCACACCCCTACAGTGCTCGTGACCATGGAATGTTCCAGTGAATAACAGGACTTCACAGCACAACAGTATTAAGTTATAACACATACCCAAACAAAGAAAACAAACTGTAAGCATAATAGTGTCTTTGTTAATATTAATGGTATGTAATACATCATGTCAGTAGTGAAATCATTTACTTAACTTTTCATGTTAATCCAGGATAAAGTCATGAGCATCGCAACTTTATCGCAGATGCATGAGCTATGGTTTGCCGAACTAACCACAATTGGAAAATGCAACGTTATGTTTCGTTATATATATATATATATATATATATTCACACACACACACACATACATACATGTGCATGTCCACACTGCAATATGTTATGTATCACCATTCAAAAACGAAAAACATGTTTTTAAAGTAACCCGAGCACTTTAAAGTAGAATAATTGAACGGATCTGTTTGCTCAGTTCTACTATTTATACTATTTACATCAACCCACATTCCATAATTTGCTATTCTTCGATTCGTTTAGATTTGTTTAGAGGATATGTCAGTATATGTTCTTCCTCACTCATTTCTTCTCGATCCACTTTGATATTCCTATCTCTTTCTCACACCTTCTCTCTATGTGGGTCTCTCCCCTTCTGGCTCATTGTCTCCCTCTTCCGTCTCCTCCATCCCTGTTCCTCTTTCCCTCTCTCTGTCCACATTCTCTTTCGTTGGCCCTCTTTTCAGTCTGTCTCTCTCAAACATATTTACTTTCATTCTCTACTTTATCTAGCACGTTTCTCTCTCTCTCTCATAATCTCTTTCCCATCATTTTAACCCCCTGTAGCTCTTTCTCTCTTCATCGCCCCATCTCCCCACGACACTTCATTATGTCATCAATTACCTATTGCTTTCACATATAATGCTTTATTGTTACAAATCTTTTTCCTCTACAGCATTTTGTCACAGTCTCACCCATTTCTCTCTTTCTTTCTTTCTTTCTTTCTTTTTCTTTCTTTCTCTTTTTCTCTTTCTCTCTTACTTTCTTTCTCCTTCTCTTTCTATCACTCTCCTCATTTTCTCTGCTGAGCACTATTTCAGAATGTCTTTGATTCGTGCTCTTCCTCCTCTCTCCCTCTCTCCTATCGTTCACTCCTGCCCCTACCATGTTCCATTTTATTACCAGACCCCCTTCTTCTGCCTCTGTCTCACACTTGCACCTCCTGCTCTTCTAGATAATGTCCTTGGTCTCATTCTCAGCCACCTATTTTTCCTTCCTTTGCAACTTGCTTGTCATATTTTGTCCTCCTAATTTTATGACCCTCCCTCTTCTAGCCTAATCACCCTTTCTTTCACTTTTTTGCCTCTAAAAATTGGATAGATTTGAGTTAGCATGGTACCGGTGCAAAGGATTAGCATTATATTTTCTTATAGTATAGATTTGGATTAGCATGGTGCTGATATAGATTTGGTTTAGCATGATACTTGTACGAAGGATAGATTTGGGTTAGCATTATATCTTCACAAAGGATAGATTTGGATTAGCATGATACTGGTACCAAGGATAGGTTTGTGTTAGCATTATATCTTCTTAAAGGATAGATTTGGATTAGCCTAGTGCTGATATAGATTTGGTTTTGCATGGTACTGGTACCAAGGATAGATTTGTGTTAGCAGGATAGCTTCTAAAAGTATAGATTTGGATTAGCATGGTACTGATAAAGGATAGATTTGATTAGTGTGATACTGGTGTGAAAGATAGATTTGGGTTAGCATGTTAGTGCTGCAAAGGATAGATTTGGGTTAGCATGGTACCGGTGCAAAGGATAGATTTGGGTTAGCATGGTACCGGTGCAAAGGATAGATTTGGGCTAGCATGATACTGGTACCAAGGATAGGTTTGTGTTAGCATTATATCTTCTTAGAGGATAGATTTGGGTTAGCATGTGCTGATATAGATTTGGTTTAGCATGGTACTGGTACCAAGGATAGATTTGTGTTAGCAGGATAGCTTCTAAAAGTATAGATTTGGATTAGCATTATATCTTCACAAAGGATAGATTTGGATTAGCATGATACTGGTACCAAGGATAGGTTTGTGTTAGCATTATATCTTCTTAGAGGATAGATTTGGGTTAGCATGGTGCTGATATAGATTTGGTTTAGCATGGTACTGGTACCAAGGATAGATTTGTGTTAGCAGGATAGCTTCTAAAAGTATAGATTTGGATTAGCATGGTACTGATAAAGGATAGATTTGATTAGTGTGATACTGGTGTGAAAGATAGATTTGGGTTAGCATGTTAGTGCTGCAAAGGATAGATTTGGGTTAGCATGGTACCGGTGCAAAGGATAGATTTGGGCTAGCATGATACTGGTACCAAGGATAGGTTTGTGTTAGCATGATATCTTCTTAGAGGATAGATTTGGGTTAGCATGTGCTGATATAGATTTGGTTTAGCATGGTACTGGTACCAAGGATAGATTTGTGTTAGCATGATAGCTTCTAAAAGGATAGATTTGTATTATCATGGTACTGATAAAAGGATAGATTCGATTATCGTGGTACTGGTGTGAAGGATAGCTGTGGGTTAGCATGGTACCGGTGCAATGAGCAGATGCGGGTAAGCATGGTACTGGTGCATAGGATAGATTTGGGTTAGAATGGTACGATACAGAGGACTAACCACCCAAAGAAATTTCCTCGCAAGCGAGGGTTCCCATTGTTGGAGGCAAACCCCTCCTATTCTGGAATTTATGCCATGGAGCATGAAAGTCACCACTTCTGCTCGGACCCATTATCGATACCCTTGAGCCATGTCCATCACGATGGCAATATATAAATATTATCATTTTATATAAAAGTGAAATGGAGACATATTGCTTCTGAAATGCATTTTAGCAGGACCGTGGTTAGTAATATTGGATACACACAAAGACTATGAAAGCTATATTTGTATATTACTTGTATTTCCGACAGCAGAGCAGGAAGCGTACAGTATATGAATGCTGCCAACGGATCCACCCCATCACGCTTCAGATCTCTGCTTAACAGAAGAGCCCTCGATCTGACTTTCCACGGAAGGAAATCAATAACTAAACAGCCACATAAATACATCACGTTGGAAGATGTAAAATGTGAGTACATTTGGAAAGCCCCAATAAATTCTGATTGCTCCAGGTTTTATTTTGCTTACATGTGACATTATTTAGTGCTCTTTTTGATTTTCTTTCCAGCTGTGGCTCTAGATTTGCTAGAAGAACACGAAAGACAACATATGGTGTTATTTTCAACTGAAATAAGGTATTCGTAAATTGTAAAAATAGTCCATCCTGCTGCCAGTACTTTTTATGTAATCTCATGGCAAATAATATGCAACAATACAGAAACAGCATATTTTGTGTATGGATTGCTGGCATATGACCAATGTCAACACAAATGCGCATTCCCGTAAGTCTCCTGGACAACAGTAACGCATAGGTCAGGGATCTCCAACTTTTTTGTAGTAAGAGCTACTTATGTGGAATAAAAATCATCCTGAGCTACTAATATTGTAAGAGTTGTAATTGTAACCACATTAGAAAAAATTACATTAGCAGCCACCAAATGCAATTTTACCACCGGTGATCACCACAGTTATTTAGGCATGGTTGCCAGAAGTAATGTAAAATATTCTTTGTCAATGTGAAATGCCTCTATGTGGCTAAAATATTACAGCCATAGCTACAATGCCCCAAACACCAAGGAAATAATATTAGTAATAAGTCTCCCCAATGCCACATGATTTATCACGGAAATGGCAGTTTTAAATATATTTTGGAAAATCAACAATTTTTTGTTTTCATTACATGCTTTTCAATTTTGTCTATAAATATAATACTGCAACTAAACACAATCTTCTGAGCTGGGCTGCACACAGGAGAGCTACTTACAGGTAGCTGGAGAGCTACTTTTAGCTCATTGGCTACCGGTTGGAGAAGCCTGGCATAGGTATTCATCAGGGTTCTGTCCTAATATTTCTTCAGATACATTTATAGGCCCCAGTCATCTTACAGCACAGACTAGTAAGCAAAGATAGCAATTATAACTACAAATTGATTCAGTCCATCCTGTCAAATCAGTCACTTGGAGTTGGGCCTTCCTTACCTCTGACTGATTTGCCAAGAGAATTTGGAAGTCTTTGTATTTTGTGGTGGTTTTTTTTTTTTTTTTGCATCATATTTCTCAAAAAAGTGGAACTTGCCTTCAGCCACTGTTCACATGATGAAGATGTTAGTGGGTAGGGTAGACCAGAATATGTTTTTTCTTGGGTCTCCTAGGCATGTATACTTTATCTTTGGAGTTGACAACGTAGGTGCATTAACTAGTCAGGCATATGCCAGCTTGGTTAGAAGAATGGTAAGTGTGGTGCATCCAGAGCTACTAATATTGGAAGAGTTGTAATTGTAACCACATTAGAAAAAATTACATTAGCGGCCACCAAATGCAATTTTACCACCGTTGATTACCACAGTTATTTAGGCATGGTTGCCAGAAGTAATGTAAAATAGGCATTGTCAATGTGGAATGCCTCTATGCGGGTAAAACTTTACAGCCATAGCTACAATGCCCCAAACACCAAGGAAATAATATTAGTAATAAGTCTCCCCAATGCCAAATGATTTATCACAGAAATGGCAGTTTTAAATATATTTTAGAAAATTAACCATTTTTCGTTTTCATTACGTGCTTTTCAATTTTTTGTATAAATGTAATACTTCAACTAAACAAAATCTTCTGAGCTGGGCTGCACACAGGAGAGCTACACACAGGTAGCTGGAGAGCAACCAGTAGCTCTGGGCTACCGGTTGGAGAAGCCTGGCATAGGTATTCATCGGGGTTCTGTCCTAATATTTTTTCAGATACATTTATAGGCCCCAGTCATCTAACAGCACAGACTAGTAAGCAAAGATAGCAATTATAACTACAAATTGATTCAGTCCATCCTGTCAAACCAGTCACTCGGAGTTGGGCCTTCCTTACCTCTGATTGATTTGCCAAGAGAATTTGGAAGTCTTTGTATTTTGTGGGGTTTTTTTTTGCATCATATTTTTCAAAAAAGTGGAACTTGCCTTCAGCCACTGTTCACATGATGAGGATGTCAGTGGGTAGGGTAGACCAGAATATGTTTTTCTTGGGTCTCCTAGGCATGTATACTTTATCTTTGGAGTTGACAACGTAGGTGCATTAACTAGTCAGGCATATGCCAGCTTGTTTAGAAGAATGGTAAGTGTAGTGCATACAGTATGATTGTCATCAAAATAACCTGACTAATGACCAACAAATGACAAAACATAGTTGGGAGGGAGTGGTACCCACTGTGTGTTTAAGAGAGCACTTTTACGATGGTCAGTGACTGTCTGTCTCTTTTTAAGGTTGGACAAAATAAAAAGGAACCAGGATGTCAAGGACTTCTAAACTGATCTATGAAAATCTTCTGACGGGGGGGCTGGGTAGTGAAAAAGAGTGAGAGAGATTCCAAGAAGGGTTAGGTGTAGGGAATAAATCTTTGTATAGGAAACGCTACACTTATGTGTAATAGTGATATATTTGTATGTGCATATGAATATTGGCGCTTGCCGCGAGGCTCCGTCCTATGTTTCTAAGTATTTTGTTCTCCTGTGTAACACTGTACCACCTCGTGTGTGTTTTAATGTGTGCTTATACCTCTGCCTAGCACTCGCGCTTCTGAGCACTGCGTTTCTTGTGTATTGGAATTTTATTTGCCAAGTTTAAACCGTGGGTTTTAACTTTTCAACTTGCCTAAATATTTGCTCACCTGGGCTTTGCATCCGCTGTCCCCGGTCCGTCACGGCTCTTGGTGCCGATTGTACGGAGGGACGCGGCTCCTCCCACTTCCAAGTGGCCTCATTTCCGGCCAGGGGGTATTTTTATCGGATGGGGGCTCGGCCGCGCAGCGGACGCGCGCAGCGGGTGCGCCTAAGGCAAGCCCATCTGCGCCCGGTAGTGCCCGTCCGCGCCAGGACGACGCCAGCCGCCAGTCACTCTGCTAGTTTAGAGGGAAACCTCTACTCTTACTCCCGCGATAACCTCCTGGCTATCAGATCTTCAATGAGCACGGTCTGCTCTCCTCTACCTAACATCCCTATGGGTCCTTTCTGTTGCAGGAATTGTGGCTATAACTCTGAAGTTACCCTGCGACCCCCTCCTAAAAGATCGCTGGTTTCAGGACAGAATATTAAAATGCTCAGTCTTAACTGCCGGTCATTGGTCAAACACTACTTAGATGTATTCGACCTACTTCAAGATGAGTCTCCGGATGTCCTTTTCCTGACAGAAACTTGGTTGTCAGCCGACACGTTGGTTGAACCGGGTCTGGCGCTTCCCACAGGCTATAGCATTTGCACCCTCAATCGAGAGTCAAGGGGGTGTGGGGTGGCAGTTGTTTGTAAATCACACTTCACCTGCACACTGGTTAAGGAAGATGTAGCGGGTTGTGAGTGTGGCCGTTTTGGGATCTCTCTCAACTCTAATTTCACCTTGACGGGCCTAATAGTTTATCACCCTCCGGGCCCCTCCAAGGAGGGGAGGATTGCGCTGGCAGACCTAGTAGGCCCTCTGGTTGTGAGGTATGCCAACTTTCTGGTCATTGGTGATCTAAACCTACACCTTGACAACCCTCACGACTCTGAAGCGGTTAATCTTTCCACGGACCTAGTGGCCTGCCAGCTGCTTCAATTGGTCCATGGTCCTACTCACTCTGCGGGCCATTTACTCGACCCAGTTTTTTCTAACCTTCCGGGTCTCTCTGTCTTAACCCTCACTCCGTTATGCTGGACGGATCACTATTTGATCTCTATGAAGCTCCTTGGGGTGGTGTCATCTCGCAGGCCCCATCAGAATTGCACTTTCCGCCGTCCCTGGCATAAATTAAACTTCAACCAGCTCTGCACCTCTCTTTCATCAAGCATGCCCTGCTGGCCAGACGAGCCTGACTTGGCCAGTGATGTTTTCACCGACTGGCTAAGGCTTCCGCTGGATGCTATGGTCCCGGCCAAATGGTCGAAGGGACGAAGTACCAAGTCCAACCCCTGGTATAATGGCAACCTTTCCACCATGCGCAAAGCGTGTAAACGGCTGGAACGGGAGTGGAGGCGAGATTTCGATATCACTCTGAAAGGCCATTATCAATCCGCCATAAAAAAATACCACAGGGCTGTTCAGAAAGCACGGGCTTCCTATTTTTCGGAGGAGATCAGAAATAGTCAGAACCCCAGCAAGAAGATCTTTTCCATCATTACTAACCTAAAAAACGCTGGGGCACCAAAGGCACCCACAGTCAAGTCGAACGAGCATTGTGAGGACCTAGCCACCTTTTTCATAAACAAGGTGGAAAACATCTACAAAACCTTCCCTTCGACGGTTCTGGGTAGTGATTCCGAGGGTCCATCTCCCTCCGCCCATATATTAGCCACCTTTTCACCCATTACTGAAGAAGCACTTACTACACTTTGCAGGAAGGTTAAATCTGGTTCCCCGACTGACCCTATGAAGCCGGAACATCTGAGGAGGTTACTATCTGTTTTACTCACACCGCTGGGCCAGGTCATTAACCTGTCTCTGGCCAGGGCCATTGTCCCTAGGGCATGGAAGCAGGCCGTTGTCATGCCGCTTCTAAAGAAGCCTACGTTAGACCCGACTAAACTGGAGAACTTCCGCCCTATCTCCTTGATGCCTTGGATCTCTAAAATCACCGAAGCACAGTCAATTCTATTCTGTCTAACTATTTGGAGGAAAATCACATTTTGGATTCCTCTCAGTGTGGCTTCCGCAGCGGCCTTAGTACTGAATCAGCCCTCCTAGCTGTATCTGAACATCTGAGAGCAGCTTTGGATGAGGGACGGACCTCGGCACTGATCCTATTGGATCTGAGTGCCGCTTTTGATACGGTCTCGCATCAGATCCTGATTCAAAGACTGAAGGAGGCCGGCATTGCGGGCGCTGCCCTGACCTGGCTTACTTCTTTTCTCTCAGACAGGTCTTTCCAAGTCTCGGCTCCCCTTTTTCATCTAGGGTGTATTCCATCAAACAGGGGTCCCACAGGGCTCTGCGCTAAGCCTTACACTTTTTAACTTATATGTCCAGCCGCTGGCTACACTAGCCAAAAGGAGAGGGCTGACGATTGTGTCATATGCAGATGACACTCAACTTGTAGTCGCCCTCTCCAATGACTGCCAAAATGATGCGGCAAAGTTTCAAAGTGGCTTGGCGGATGTAGCAGAGTGGCTGACTGCCAATTGCCTACAGCTCAACGCCAGCAAGACTGAGGTCCTGCTGGTCGGGAAGGATCATGAGCTGTGGAGCGAGCATTGGTGGCCCTCCTCCCTGGGACCTCCCCCATTCCAAAAAGGTGGTGAAAAATCTGGGTGTATGGGTTGACTCGGCGCTGAGCTTCCAAGCTCAAACTAAGAAGGTGGCGGCGACATGCCTTGGCATTCTGCGCAGTCTTAGACCCATGTTGGGTTTCTTTGACCCCTCCATCCGGCAGACCATTGTGCAAGCATCTGTCCTATCTAGACTGGACTATGCCAGCGTGCTCTATCTTGGGGTCAATAAGACCGAGATCTCAAGACTTCAGAGGGTCCAGAATGTCGCCGCCAGAACTCTTCTTGCTATGCCCAGTCGCTGCCCCACCTCTAGCACCATTCGGCGGCTACACTGGCTGCCAATGGAGAGGCGGTTGGAGTTTAAATCTCTCTGCTTTGCTTTTAAGATCCTGAAATCCTCCACCTCTGGTATAATATCCGGCCTGCTCTCGACCTACACTCCTTCGCGCCATCTGCGCTCTACAGGCAAACATTTGGTCTCTATATCACGGGTGAAGAGGGCCCGCGCTGGTGGTCGCTCGTTCCGCATTCTGGCTGCCAAGCTCTGGAATGATCTTCCGTCTCACATCCGGAGTATGGACAACTATCTATCCTTCCGTAAAGCGCTAAAGACCCATCTGTTCCCTCATTAGGTTCCCCTTCTTTTGTCCCACATGTCTTCCTTGGCCCTTTCTGTCTCCTCTTAGGAGGGATACTCGCAGTTTAGCCTCTATTTTGCTAAGCGCCGGGAAGCCCCGTAGCTGGGGCAGCTGCGCGCTCTACAAGCTATCTTAACATAACAAATGAAATCAAAATAGGTTTTATAAAGCGCTCGATTGTCGGTGGACGTCTTGGCACTAGTCCAACAGCAGAGAGATAAAAGAAGGAAAGGAGGGACATATTTTTAATTGGAGTGGTAAAGCATTCCAACGTTTGGTTGTTCCATCAATAAAACTTTTTCAACCCAGCAGACTTGTTTAAATTTAGGAACAATAAGATTGAAGGCTGATGAAGAATGCAGTAGTCTGGGGGAACATATCGATTGAATTTCTTTTTAAAGTAGTCCGGCCCCTCATCATGTAAGGCTTTGAAGGCGATACACAAAGCCTTAAAGTCGATGCGCTTGTGTACTGGTAGCCAATGAGGATGAACCAACGCCTTAGAAGCCGACTGGTGCTTACGTAATCCAAGCAGCAGCCAAGCAGCAGAATTCTGCAGGATCTGTAGCTTATTGAGTAAGCGTTTCTGGAGATTAATGTACGGGGCATTGCAGTAATCTATTTTAAAGAGAGTGAGGGCGGTTACCACTAGTTTCTTCAAATCAAGTGGAATAAAAGGCAGGGTCTTTCTTAAAATTTTTAAAGTAAGAAAGTCAGAAGAAGTGACAGCATTCACCTGTTTGTCAAATGACAAATGGTTGTCACAGACAACTCCCATGTTTTTCACTTTTGCTGCAGAGAGAGGGACGTTTCCTAACTCAGGTGGCCACTAATTTGGAGACCAGAAGGATACATTGTTGCCTAACAACAAAACTTCCGTTTTGTCGGAATTTAGTTTTAGCCAATTATTTTGCATCCATTTGTTAATATGTTGCATAAAGCTGAGAAAAATCAGCGGCCTATTCCTGCTGATTTCCAGATACCGAGGCAATAATTTGGGTGTCGTCAGCATAGCTGACAACCGAAAAACCAAATGTTTTTATCAGAGTGGCTAAGGGGGTGACTTATAAGTTAAAAAGAGTAGGACTCAAAGATGAACCCTGTGGTACCCCACAGGGGAGAGAGAATGAGTTAGAGACAAATCTGTCCATGGAAACAAATTGCACTCTTTCTGAAAGAAAGGATGACAACAAAGCTAGGGCAGTGCTGCCTATACTCAAGGATTTGACACGGTCAATCAGAACCTTGTGATTGACCGTGTCGAAAGCGGCAGAGAGATCAAGTAAAATAAGTCCTGCGGGTTTTCCATTATCCAACGTTGCCCTCAGTTCCTCCGAGGCAGTGATCAGAGCCGACTCGGTGCTGTGCTGACCATGAAAGCCAAATTGCGAGTGATCCAGTAGGTTATTGGATTCCAGGTAATGAGTCAGTTCCTTTAGATAGGTTTGTCCACAATTTTTGATGGAAAGGAAGACGCAAGATGGGGCGATAATTGCTCGCAACTAATGAGTTAAGACGCAGTTGTTTTAACAGAGGTAAAATTGATGCTACTTTCCATTTTGCAGGGAAGTTTGTGTTGTCTGTGGGCATGCTCACTTGGGCGTGGATGTTATATTTGCGTGTTTTGGGGGAGTTCTGCTTTATTCAGTGTTTGTGTGACGTGTGTGGTTGATTATACATGGAAGGGATAAAATTATGCATATGACACACTCAATTCAATTTCAATATAGTGTCCGTTTGGATCCGTGAACATCTATCAACAATACATAGAAAAAAGTCATGATTAAACATTAAAAGAAGAATACTGAACAATAAAGCAAGTGCTATTAAATTAGAAAAATAGTTGATTTACAGCTTCAGGTGACTAGACCATGTAGCTATTAGGATACAATCTTGTGGTTTAACCAAGCGTACTTGTTCAAATGTTAGTGCAAAACATGCAAATCAATCACAGAATTATAAAGTTTTATTCTTGTATACCAGGCTGCTTGCAAACTGTTTGCACAGCAATAGGCACCACAGTAGGCCTGGTATCTGTATTACAGATCCTAAGAGCTTCCAAAAAGTGTCAAACTCAAAAATTTAAGCATAGTGGTTTAATTCATTTTAGGCTAGGCTGCTTATATGCTGGGCAAAAAAACAGAACATGCTCGCCCTTTTCATAGCTGGTATTACATACAGGACTCAAGCGGGACACTGAGTTGGACACAGGCCAACTACCCATGAACAAGGCAGCGCGTCCAGTCTAATTTGTACCTGCAATTTCCTGCAGATGGGAGGTTCCAGATGATCTAGAAATTCTTCGAAATTGTAGTCTGTTTTTATGTTTAGGAAAGAGTTTGTTAGACTCCACTGTATTGCTGAATTCAATAGTTTTTCCTGTGTGCAACACCGGAATCTTTTCTTCACAGTGAAAGATGTATTCAATGGAATTGATGCTATGTTTGATCAGTAATCTAAGCACAAGGGGAGAAGTGGAGTGCTCTGGGACAATCTGAGCAGTGATCTTATCAAATTATTCTCTATAATTGTAAGTCCTCCGGCTACACACAGTAGCCCCACAATTCTGCTCCATCTAGTGCCCCATCATGCCTGTGCTCTGTAAATCTCCAATGCCGGAGACACTGGGTAAGTTGAAGCTCTCCTGGTAAATTCAACTATGACAGCAGCCCTGGGTTTTAGCAACAGCTTGCTCTTTCCAACTTGCTCACCCCACGCATCAGTCGGACATCCTGATGCCCAAATAATAAAATTCATTGACTCTTTTGAGCACTTTGTCACCCAGAGTTATCCTGCACAGTAACAACCAGTTAGGGTTAAATACCATGAATTTGGTTTTTGGAGCCCTCATCTCTAGCCCAGATTTAGTACAAAATGAGCCAAATTTATCAACAGAATCTGGAGGCCTTTTTGCGTTTTAGAGATTAGCAGTGTCATCAGCAAAGAGCAATGCAGGCACCTTTGTGCCTGCTAGTATAGGTGAGTAATTCTTGCAGTTTGACAAGAATTCTACAAGAATTCTATGCAACCATTTATAAAAAAGGAAAAGAATAGAATTGGAGCTAGTACACCGCTGTGGTAAACTCCTTTTTGAGTTTCTATTTTCCCCAAGAGCAGTGCTCAATTTGTGCTTGTGGTTTCCGGTGCTTAGGACGGGCACTTATTTAACAGGACCGGGGCTATTGAATTTTTCTTCCCTGTGCGATGGCCCCAGTAATTATTAAAAATAAATGTAGCTACCTGTCCTGCTAGGGTTGCATGTCTGCCTGGTATGTCCAGAGGATGGCCCACCCAGGTCCAGGCACAATATAGGGTTTGCGTCTAGATTGTGTCATGCGCAGTGTAAACTGCATGTGCGTCGTACGGTAGGATAGGACCAATTTGGCAGCGCCGCCACACAAGGTGAGATCAGTTGCCCCACCAGGAATTGCTTTCCTCTGAGTGTTGCTGTGCTTTGTAATGTCCCGGAACATCTAGTGAGCTAGATCGCCCATGCCTGCTACAGAGTTGAATGTGAGGGAGGGAAGGTGTTCCTGCAGAACGTGGAGCTGTCTTCACTTACGCTCTGTGAATCCTCAAGTTCATGTCTTTCTGAAGTCTTGCAGCACGGTGTCCTTCTGCACCAACGCTGCAATCTGTGCAAGAACTGGTCATGCTTTTCATCGGAATTTCCTTTCTTGTTCTCTTGCTGCAGCTACTGCCCAATGCCCTGCAGGTGTCAACAGTACAGCTGAAAGGGTACAGAATGTAGTTTTATTTTTTTGTTGCAGATTTATATAGTGCAAACTTGACCCGAAGGTATTGGAGCACTTTACATGGGCACCAGTTATGTTTACACAAGGGTACATTCATTTTTTGGTAGACATGGGGAGAATAAGTGATTTGTCCAGAATCACAGGATGTTGAGCTGAGCCGAGACATGAACCTTGTTTCCCAACTCCAAAAAGTTGATAGCGCTGGCAGTTTGGCCAATCCTCTCCCCAGTTTTTGCCATCAACCCAGGCCTACCTGAAAATTAAGATATTATCACAAAAATTAAGATAAGACGAGAATGTTACTTCTTCCAACAACATACACCCATTTAAAACATTTTTACAGTTCACATACTTTTTAAGAAGGCTCCGAAGACCATAATACTTTCCTGTATTTAATCTGAGTGTGGCCACGACCTACCACTATTTTGTAAAAGGCAGTACATATAATTTCTTTTTAATGACTGGTGTATTTTAATGTCAAAATGGTTTTTATTCGTGACGTTAAAAGGTGACAAAACTCCGTGCGTATGTTATATTCCTAAGCATTTCAGCTGTAAATTTAATTAGTTTAACAGACAACATGGGTATCCTAGCACAGTTCCATGGATGCAAGGAGCCGCTGTTTTATGACGTCCAGGTTACCTAAATGACAAAAGTCAGCTTAACCTTTTTATTTAAGGTATTGGGGCTGGTGTTATAAAGACTTAGGGGTCGGTAGCAAGTTGCAGCTTCAGCCAGGGCTAGCTTTGCAATCAACATGCCCTTTTATGTTTTTTTTAAAGCCCATGTGTATTGCCCCGTGATACAAAGTGATGTTGTGTACTAAGCCAGGAGTGATTGAACATGTCAGACAAAACACCGAGCCTCCCAGCTGCATTCAAATTGACACTTACACTCAATACTTATACAATTGATGGGAGAAGGCTTGAGTTTTAGGAAGGACAGATCAGGGACATCTTAAGGAATTTGGGGGCCCTGGGCCAAATGTATTTTGTGGGACGACGTTCAGAACAGGTTTGAATTTATGATCCAAATCAAATCAAATATAGCTTTATTCGGTGTACTAGTTTACAACCATAAAAGCATATTATAGCATAAAAAAATTTCAACATACACATTAAAAAGAGATGATAGGATAAAAACAGATTATACAAGAAGTATTATAAAACAGGATCCAAGGAGGTAGCTTCGACATTATATACACTTATTAATAGACATGACCAAGTTCTTCCATAATTTCATTGTAAAGTGCAGGCAAGATAGGTTAAAAAAAATTGTAATAATGCATAATGTGCAAAAACTGCAAAGGGTCTCTAAAGTTTAGTTTAAAAAATCATAAAAACACAAGTTATTAAAAACGGGCATGGAAAACTTCTCGCGGTGTTATTACTTAATTCGAAAAAAACATCATAATCTTATTCTATTACATATTATATAACATTACAGGGACCAAATAGATAATTCATATATATACACATCATTTTTATGAGTAGTTCACATTGTATTTCGGTACTTAATAACAGCCTTTAAAAACAAGGAAGTAATCATAATGATTTGTTCGTTTTCCAGCAATTGTAACCTTAAAAAGGCTTTTCTACATTGTCTTAGGCCCCAGCTTCTAAGAGTAGGAATTAGAAACTTTTTTCTTGGTGTAACATAATACTTGCAGAATAAAGTACAGTGCAGAGTTGTTTGGATTGATTTATCGTCACATGGGCAAATGGGCGACCTACTCGACCAATCATTATTTTCAGGGAACGTGACCAATCTAAAAAAAGACCCACAGCGAAAACGAGCCAAAAGCATGCAACAGTAACTACTCTGTACCAATACCAAGTAAGGTTGTAGGCCTATGCATGTTATCATCAAGTGGTTATCCATAACTGATTTTTTTCTCCTCTCCACTAGCCAACGCTTATTCTCTAAATGACTCAGGCAGATATCTTTTAATGCTTTTCTTGTTACCATTTCCATGGAACTTGGGGACTCAAAATATTCTGGATGGCCAATTTCATATGCAAGTCTTTTTATATAATTAATCCATGGGATCTTAGCCACCCTGTCTAATTTAAGGCAATCTAAGATTACGTCTCTATTAAAACCAGTCTCCTCCGATACCCAAACCTTATGCCATAACAGTAAAGGATTAGTTTTAATAGTATCAGAAATATAAGGAAGGCCAAGTTCCCTATGACAGCTAAAAGTGGCAGTAGTACTGGGGACAGCTAGCAAGTAGCGGACAAAAGTGTTTTCAAGACATTGGATTTCTTCTACTCCTCAATGCCCCAAATGCCTGCTCCATATGTCCCTGTTGTAATACATTTAGATTTATAGATTGCCAGCAACTCTGGGACAGGTCTACCACCTAATTTCTTGGCGAAGTTAACAACTGCTCCTATGGCTCTTGAAAAATTCAGTTTTCTAGCCTTCATGGCTGTTTTCCATGAACCCTTTCTATCGAAGTTTATGCCTAAATATGAAAAAGTATTCGTACTTTCCACTTTTTTGCTATCAATAAAAATGTCACATACCTTTTTTTTATTTGTACCACAACTCATGGTATATGTTTTAGTGGTATTTACCCTTAGGCCCCTGTCTTTCATGTAAGCGACAAAGAGGCTAACAGACCTCTGTAACCCTAATTGCGTCCGTGCCATTATTACCGCGTCATCCGCGTACAATAGGATGGGGACAGGGGTTCCCTTTATAATGGGGTAGTCACATTGATATCCACTCAGATATTGACCCAAACTATTAATATAGAGTGAAAAAAGGAGAGGGGCAAGTATACATCCCTGCCTCACTCCTTTCCTTATAGAAAACTTTGTTGAGCACTCCCCGTGTTTCCCATATCGGACCCTCGCCCCAGCCTCCCTGTACAACTCCTTAATAAAGGTTAACAGCGGTGGGTCAACCTTTAGTTCTTCCAGGATACTCCACAATTTATTGTGTCTAACACAATCGAAGGCGGAACTTAAGTCCACAAACGTTAGGTAAAGTTTACCCTGTTTAGCTTTGTGTACTTGTCTATAATTAATGATAGATTAAGTCCCTGTTCAGTTGTGCCTAACCCTACACGGAAACCGTATTGAAAATTCGATAAGACTCGCATATCTTCCACCCATACCTGTAACTTATTTAAAATCACTCTCCCTGCAAGTTTCATAAAAGCATCCAATAAGGAGATAGGGCGATAGCAGCTGGGTTCATTTCTATCTCCCTTTTAAATATTGGAATTACAATAGCGTCAGTCCAAGTAGGTATAAACTTATAGTGATTACAGCTGTTAAGCACATTTCTTAAAAGTGGGGCCCACAAGTCGATGTTAGATTTATAGATATCCACCGGGACACCATCCGGGCCCGGTGCTTTCCCTGGGGCACTTTCCTTTATTGCTCTAATAACCTCCTCAAGAGAGATATCAATATCTATGGGAAAGGGTCCACAATCGTTGTTATCTTCCGTAGAGATTGTGGTGGCAGGCTCATCATTATAAAGCCCCATAAAAATTCTACCCACTTGTCTCCTGTAATAGCCATATCTATAATATCAGTCTCTCTCTCCATAAAGAAAGGGGCGTTAACCGCTTTCCAAAAACCGATATTATCTTTATTAGTACAGGCCTGATGTAAAGCCTCCCATGCTTCCCTTTTTAAATGTGCTTTTCGTTTCCTAAGGGCTAGTCGATATAGGGTTCTAGCCTGTCTTACTTTTTCGTCACATCTAGGGTTACTGGTCAGTGACTTTTTCAGAAGAGTATGCATCTTCGTACATTCTTTATCAAACCAGCCCTGAGTATTACGCACTGTGTCTTGCTTTTTCCTTGTTAGTAAATTCCGAACCTCATCTGTAATTTTAAGAAAGGCATAAAAAATTTCCTCATCATCCCTGTCCTGAGAAAGACATATATCTATTTCCTTCAAAGTTTTTTTGATTAGTCGTTGAAGGAATGCTCCGGAATCTACCTTTGCCCACTTTAGAGTATACCCATTAGTACTGGCAAGCTGGATATCAGTGTTATGTAATACATTCCTTTTAGTTCTTTTCGCCATACCTCTTACTAAAAGGTTTAAAGAAATAGGATAATGGTCACTCATTAAATTATCAAGGGTGTTACAAGTAATTACGTTGCCCGAATACCTCTTGGATAATAGCACAAAATCGATGGTTGAATTACAACCCCTGCCATTAAAAGTCGGTAGAAAGGGTATAGGGGGTGAACACAAATCATTTGCGTACCCTAGATCAAATTGGAAAACCATTTCATTTAATAAATCCCCAATGCTTGTATGGGCAAAGTGTGGAGGTGTGTCTTTCTTATCATGACCCAGCCCACAAATGCCCTCTTCACTATGCTTACACAAATGACAATTAAAATCACCAACCCATATGATAGGCATGTCCTCCGACATTTTTCCTTCAATATTCTTTAAAAATCGGGATAGATCGGTAAGGGCATTCTTCAACAGTGCTTTAGGGATATTATTATAAAAATTTATCAGCACAACATCCTTATCCCTTCCCAGATTCATTTTCAATATCTGGTAAAACTCGCTATCATGTACATTTTTCACATTATGAACCCCAGCCACATTTGCAACATAAATACATAAGCCCCTTTATTTCGCCCCTGTTTAGTTGTGGTTGCTGGGATATTAAAAGTTCGGAAGCCATTTATATGTATATCCCTATGGGCCCACGTTTCTTGGAGGCAGATTATAGCATAATCGTCTATTAATGATAACCACTGGGGGTCAGTTACTTTAGCTGCAATTCCTGCGATATTCCAGGATAGTAATTTACACTTTCCATTGGTATTTGGGTCAGTCAGCTCTCCTTCACCAGACCCATCCAGGCCTGATATGGGGTATTTATTAAACCCTTTATCATCGCTACTTTGATTATTGGGTGGGTCTACAATTGTGATCCCCAAGTCCCTGTTGTTTTCTTTGTGGGATGAATTACCTCTAGCTTTTTCATCTTGAATGCACGTGTCGTGTACCCTAATGTGCATAGGGTCTCCCCTCTGAGGTGATAGATCTAAACTTTGAGTTAGTCAATCCAATTCCTCCAACGAGGTTAGTGGTTCAAAACGATTGCGGAGTGGGATGTTTCCTCGGGTTAAGGATTTTATATGGGAATCCCCTGCGCATTTACTAAAATCAGGCCTGTCTATAAATGGGTGTGGTAGATAAAAAGCTCCTAACGGCAATACATTAATTTCATTATGATCGTAGGAGACATTCCCTACCTTAGTTAAGATAGCACGAACTAACATGGGGTCACTAAACGTCAGTGCTATACAAACTCCCCGGAGTACTTTACGTTCTTTACCCAACCAAGCAACTCTTCTTGCCATTTTTAAATTTTTAAATAATACATCACGAAAACCGGTATGGTTTCCCAGCCAATGGAGTGACTTATTGCGTAGTTCACTCCAAGATTCGTGATCTGATGTCGAGAGGGTTGGGACGTTGGCCAGAATTACCACATACGGCGTGGCTGCCGGAGGCAAGTCAAGTCGATTATGGGATGGGTGGTTTTGGTCATGCCTTAAGCTACCGGGAGTGGTCCCCAAGCTATTTTCAGAAATAACATTATCTGTCATGAGCCTATTTTGTCTTTTTTTAATGTTTGATTCTACCATACCTGCCATAGGTCTGTGTAATGGGGGTCTAGTAGTAGTGTCATCCACTGATGTAATCAAAGTAGATGTTTGACCCATGCCAATAGGCCCACTTAAATTTGGACCTGTCTGAGTGGTCAGTTTTTTGTTATCGTTGCTTTTCCCCATTAAAGGTCCCTCCAGATTTGCAACTCTCTCAGACAGTTTTTCCAAGGCTCCCACCATGTAAGTGTGCATTGCATCTATACTTTTAAGTATATTTTCCAACGCCAGTGTTTGGGCCTCCATTTGGGCCACACTTGTATGCTTTTTACTGATAACTGTGTTTTTACGTGTAAATGGTTTTAATAATAGCTGTTTGCCCGGGGTTTTCCTTTTCTTACTTTGTGTATTTTTTTGCTGCTTCACCAGGGTTTGCCCTACCCTTTTCTGTAGTTAGAATCCCTCCGAGTTTCCTGGGTTCTTACTACGCTTGGGAGGGGGTCGTGGGTCCTCTGTTGAGTCATTCGCATCACTCTCACGTATGTGGTCCGAGATTTCTAAAATGCAACCATTAGGGGCGCCCTGTATTGTATGGATCTCATTTGGGGGAATTAGCGCAGAGACCCGTCCTCGTTTAGATAGAGACTCCTCTACTGAATTAATCTGTTCTTCGATAGCCCCCATTGCCCCGGAGAGAAAGCTCAACAATGACGTTTGACCTGGTGCATTTGCTATGTTATCTGCATGGCGCACCTTTCTTTTAGGCATTATTATTCTTTAAATTATGCACATGCAAATCAACAGACTTACTTAGACAGGTAGTCCTCAGTCCCAAATCACACCCGCTCTAAGGGGCTTAGTGGGGTGGCCCAGCCCGACCTCAAACGGACCCGGACGGGCACAGACGGGCCCGCCCTTGGTCCGGGCTTCGTCCAGGCTTTGTCCCGTGCACGTCCCACGCCGCGGGTGGAGAGGCAGCGCTTTATGCGCGATGGACACGCCTCCCCCTCACTCGCGGCAGCTGTGCGGGCAGAGTTGCACCAGAGTTGCAGTCCTCTCCCAGGGTGGCGAAAATGTCACTGGGGCAGAAAAGACGTGTCCCTGGGACCCTCGTCCCACCAGGGAGTCCTGAAGGCGGCAGGCAGCCCCAACACGCAGCAACACAAGGCAATGGTCAACGAAGCACAAAAACAGGTACAAAGGCTCCCGCGCCGCGGGGGGAGAGGCAGCGCTTTATGCACGATGGACACGCCTCCCCCTCACTCGCGGCAGCTGTGCGGGCAGAGTTGCACCTTGGAAGTTGCAGTCCTCTCCCAGGGTGGCGAAAATGTCACTGGGGCAGAAAAGACGTGTCCCTGGGACCCTCGTCCCACCAGGGAGTCCTGAAGGCGGCAGGCAGCCCCAACACGCAGCAACACAAGGCAATGGTCAACGAAGCACAAAAACAGGTACAAAGGCTTATGATCCAGTTTCAGCTCTTTCATGCCCTCAAGTCACTGACAGCGCACAGGCATACTCTCCAAATTCTAAATGTGTTTTCATCTAATATTCAGGGATAGTGAGTGTGTTTTCAATATTGTAATACAGCAGCTGACTAATATTATTGTAAATAATCTCGGTGACCCTCTCCTGTTTCGAATATGTGAAATCTTGTTTTGATCTAAAATAAACTTTATGGATTTTACATAGTGTCTATGATCAAAGTCCCACAGGGCCAAGGACCGTTTGATTAATCCCTGTGGTAAAGGTCTCGTGGTAGGCCACGCATGTGGGAAAAGCTGAAAAATGCCAGTGTGGTAAAGTGGAAGGATTAAGTTTTGTGTGTGTGGTAAAGAGCCTGACGTGAAGCAAATGTCTGTGTGGTAAAGTAAGTCACTGGGTTAAGATGATCCTGTGCCGTGATTGTGTGTTAAACAGCCGAGTAACGTGTATTAAAAATGTCTCCTGTGATGCATGGTTCCTTCCATTTGATAAATGTTCGTGTGGATAAAAGGTCACCCTTGTACTGTAGGGTCCCACTTGGTAAAAGTGTGTTTCGAGTGTTGTGAAGTGTTACTTACTGTCCATCAGACAGACTGGCGTTGAAGCACTACATGCGCCTCGAGGCGCTGGGACCCACTGTATTCGTGAGATAGTATTACATCTGGCTTTTAGCAGTGCCAGTTGAGGATGTGTATGGAGCCATTGGAGGAAGTGGGTGGAGTCAGATGAAATTGGTGTGGCCTCATAAAACAATTTGAGCACCTGGACTTAACATTTTGCAAACTAAGCACTGCCCAAGAGTTCCCCATTAGGGCCACAGTGCACCTTTGCAAAGTTGTTGGAGTATAGGCTCCTGAATAGTTAAACGGTCAGGTGGAATTTTCAAGTCCGAGAGGACCTGCCACAACTTATCTCTTGGAACTCTATCAACATGCATATGAATCACACAATTACACACACACAACCCTTAAACCTGTCTGTTTAGGTACCGAACGTTTATGGAATGGGGTATGTATGTATGTTTTAGATATATATTTATTTTTACATCAGACAGACCTACAGATGATGTAGACAGGTAAACACAGACGTATGTCTACATGCATTTATGTTTTTTTTTGTTGTGTGGCTTTCAATATGCACGGTGTCTTTTTGAGAATTTCCATGGTGCTAGTGTATTTTTATGTGTTAACAACTTTAGTTACAATTTTTAGTGTGTTTAACAAGAGGTTTTATGTGTTTGAGTCTGTGGGTGAGATGTCTACTCACTATCTGTTCCTGATCCTTCACATTTTCCCTTATTTGTCCAAACCCCCTCCCACGTTCCTCTGATGTCTCTCACCAGATCTCTACCTAATATGTCACCTTCTTGCTATTTATCTCTTTCTCACCCGTTGCCCAGGTGTTTTTTAAATGTCTTTGTTTTGTGACTATAAAGTCTCTCACTTTATTTCTTACTCTCTCACTGCCTTTTAAATGTTCACTGGATACACATGCATACGCACACAACTGCACACGTGTACGCACGCACACACACACACACACACACATACACACAATGCCTCTGTCTCTATTCTTACATACATCTCTGCAGTGTGTCCCTGTTCTTGATGTGCTTCTGACCTCTCTCTCTAGCTCTCTCTATCTCTTACCCCTCTCTGATCTCCCACACTTACTCCTTTGATTTTAAGTGTTCTGTGTGTCTCTCATAATTGTTTATTTGATATCTTCCCTATACCTCTTTCCTCTTCCCTTTTTTGTCCAGCTCATCCCTCTTTCCATTATCATCAATCCTTTCTCTCACTTGTGTGCAAATTATGTGTGTATGTTTCTAATCTTGATGCCTTTGGTGTATGCCTCTCTTTTATCTTTGCGTTTCTATCTCTCCTGAATTACATCTGGGCTTTTCCTCTCCATCTCACTTGCGTTTGTGCCTGTGTTCATTAAATATGCCTGGGTTTCTCTTAAACACTAGTCTTTCTCACCCATGTGACCTCGTTCAGATCTTTCCCCTGCCCTCGCTCTCTCTGTCTGCCAGGATAAAGAGTGAAAACAGATATCAATGTGCCTACCCCTATCTCTCACTCCTTTTTTACTGCCTGATAGGAGGGGACGTAGGACGGGAGGATGGGATGGCCTATATAACTCTTCCCTTCCTCCCTTCCTCTTCAACTCTCAACCCCAGCATGATAGTCGAAGCTAACAGAGGAGGTAGTGACAGGGGCATGCAGCACCCGATTTAGCAGAATGGAAAGTAGAGTGCATATGCTATTATGCTATGCTATTATGTACATAAAATAAACCACATTAATGTTACAAGCACTCTCCTCTCCAAATTTTAAAGATCCCACTCTCAAGTCTTATTCAATTAGTTATATTTTCCTTTCTAATAAATTACATATATTCCATTGATATTGCCCAAACCCAAGATCTATGAATACATGTATTTCTTAGCTGACACATGTTTTGCTGCGGCTTGCTTTGCCTTCAAGCTTTTTCAAGGCATTTGCATGTGAAAGTATTAATGTCCTCTTGTTTGGTTCTCAAGAGCTTTGATAAATATAAAAGTGGTCCAAGATCAAGTGACCGCGTCAGGGTGTAAGGTCTTGTCCATGTACCTTATACATTTGCATTGAGAAAGCATGAAGACAGATTAAGCCTGAGGGAAACCACTTTTAGCTAAGAATATCTTTGCTCACATGTTCTGAATCAGGATAATACCTTTGCAGTGTATGATGTCTAATAAAAAGGAACATGTACAGACAGAAGCTATATACCAACAAGTAGCTCACCAAGTTGTTGGACAGTACAGTATCAATATGTGTTGATTTTAATGCCTTAATTTTTCACTTGTGGAACCCAAATTAAATACATTGATTTGTTTTCCTTAAGGAACAAGCAGCTAGATGACTTCCTCATGGCGTTACTCTACTACTTAAATTGTTATTTAGAAAGAATGTTTTTGGATAAGAAGCCAAACCCCTTAATGACGTGAGTAGCCAAAAATATTCCCTAATTTTTTGGGCCAACCGGTTTTCTTTTCAACTGTATTGGTATGATGATGAGAAGAGGAAATTAAATATATTTACCAGCACACTTTCATGCCTTTCTAATGTACAAATTTAGGGCAATAGCATGGGTATGAGCAGATGTCATAACCATCCTAATCCCAACAAGAAAAGTTGCCCCCTCGCCCCAGTACAACATTGTGGGCCAGTTTCAAAACTTGTTTACTACTTGGGTGCAGGTAAAATACGATTACAATTGTATATGCCGCATTGTATTTCAAGGACCATAAATAATACTTCTGATGGCTGATTTTATGTCTGTATATTTAGCGTTAGGGTTAGGAGTAGGATGTGTGCATCTTTCCATGTGACTGGTAATGTGGTGGCTATTGGAAATGATGTGAACAAATAAAAATCTATATATTTGTTGGTTTTCACAAATATTTCCAATTAAATTTTCCTATCTAGATACACGCACTTAAATGTGGTTAAACAAACTTTGGATAAAAGTTCTCTAATCACAAGGGTTTGTAGGACAAAGGATTTCTCCTGTAGGAAAAATCATTTCCCTGTAAAGAAGAAAGAAACTTACATCTTGTGTATAATTGTACATTTCCACCACACTTACTCATTTAGATTGTCTGCCTTGTGGGCAAGCCATGTGAGCTAGTACAGAAGAGGAGTACTCTTGGATTATGACAACCCTTTATATTGCAGTCTTCTTAAATGCTTGCTGTGTGATTTTCCAGAATTCACCAGTGCATCTATTGGCATGGGGTCAAGGGTTTGCCGCAACAGCCCGTAGGCTTCAAGCCCCTTGCTGGTATCGGCTCAAATTTTTCTTTAAGATTTATTACATTGTCCATCGGACTATTGATTTTCGACCCTATACTTCTGGATAACAGATTTCATCTGTATCTGCCAATATGAACTCCTCAGTTATTCCTGTGAATTCCTCAGGATATAGAGAAGGGATAGACTTTCTCTTAATTGTGACCATCCCTATGGGCCAAGCTTCCAATTCACCTACAGACTAATTCAGTGTCAGGAAATAGTTCAAAGTATGGTCATTCTATAGCCATGCCGATTAGATTCAGTTCTGTCTTCCCTCTTAACTGGTCCTGTCTTAAAGAGCAAGCTCCGAAAACCCACCCAGGTGTACGTGCACTGTAGTTAAGCTAAAAACAAAATGCACAAAAACTGTCATCGATGTTTGTGAAACCCCAAAAATTGTACTCCCAAGATGTGTGAAAATGAGTGGATCTCTGACTTATTCCAAAACATCAGCAATTAAATACTGATGTTCCTTAATATGGTTTATGATCAGCTAACTCCATGAAACACCAGGGTTAGAAAGTTGAATCAGTATGGAGGAAATCCCCGCAGATAATGACATGAACACATCTAAACCATTTTAAAGCTCCCTATGTATATATCTTAGAGGGACACCGAGTCACGCTGATTCACTTCCAAACACTCTGGGAAGGTGTCTTCTCCTTATAATTGACAACATAAATACCATCTGCAGGATCTTCAAGAAGGTCAGCAAATACGATCTGCTTGAAGCATTTTTGATATTTTATAATCCTTTAACAAATCCTCTTCTTAATTATATGCTAAACTAAGTAGACCTTTGGTGTTCAGAACCGTTAGTACTCCTAATCCAAGCAATGCTTCTGATTTTATACTAGCACAAGATATACCAAAACACACTAAACTTTCATGTAGAGCAATCCATTATGAAAAGTTGGGATTATGATTACCTGTGTGATGGTCATCTAACAGGATTTTGCCTTTATTACAGGAACATCAGCCGACTAGAAATGGAAGAGATGAATGAGATTTTAACTAAGACAGAACTAGCTGAGAAACACTTCGCTCACATGTACTGTATCCTTGTTCTGGGAGTAGCAAATCCTGAGCTGCATCATATGGCTTGTGGCAGGTAGGAAAATGTATTGCCCTATAGGGTACATTTTAGTGTATAAATGTGAAAAGTTACCAAGAGTTCCATTTGTGAATTTTGTGATTTTTCTTTCAAAAACGCTAAACTCTGAAGATTCTAAAGCTTCAGTAAATATAAGTATTCCCAAGAAAACCTTTCTCTTGATTTCTCACGAAGCCTTTCTTGGGTCTTGTTATATGTATAGCTTTTAATTATGATTATGTAATCAGTTATCTTCCATCTATGGGGCTTTATGTATGCAGGGACAAGCTGGCACCCAAGACACTTGGTTGGCGAAGACCCCTATTCATCCATCCACTGCAGCAACCTGCAATGCTGTGTTGAGACTTTTCCACTGTTTTTCTGTTTCCTTCCCGTGAGTGCTACCCTGGGATAATCAATGTAGAAAAGTCTGTCCTAAATAGGGAAGTTATTCCACCATTCATCAGCTTGCAGCCCTGCATCAGATAGGTTGCCAATCAAATGTTTCTGATGGTGGAACCAGATGAGGCTCTACTGTCGGAAAATTAGAGGTCACCTCTGCTTTTCTTCCTCTGAGTCCCGCCCACCCCCGACCCGGTCCATTTCTTTGCAGCTCCTCTTGCATTTCAATACTATGTTCATCTCTCTTCCTGCTTTATTTGGCCTTCCCCGCCTTTGACCTTGTCAAGTTGGTTTGTTTCACCCTCCTTTAATCTCATCCATTCTTACGTTCATTTTCTTTCTCTCCCTCCTTCTGTCATATTTCCTGTGCTCCATGTCACAAATGTACATTGGACCGTCAAGTCTTATATTCTGGAATATTTACACACACTGATAATATTTACAAATGGTACTTTGAGATATTTTGTCTCAGTTTAACTCATTATATATTTCCTGCTTGTAGTTTACTGTGTGTCTGTGAGTACACATTTGACATCAACTGGAGTTTGGATTACAGTGATTTTTTAAATTCTATTTCTTAACTGTTCGATCAATTAAAATCATTACACCCCACCTTCATCCCATAATATACAAGCCTATCCAAAATTAACCTTTTTTTCCACATTTCATTTCGAGCTCTCTTTCGTCATGCCTAAATTGTAAAAAGAAAAAAGTGAGCTTTCAATAAGTATTGCTCAGAGCCTGTTATTGCACTTTATTTTCCGTGGCACCCTAGGACGCTTTCCAGTTCTCGCTCGTACCCATTGACATCACTTCTATTAAGGAATAAGCATTTCCTCACAATTACCGTACCTCTGGGGTAAATTTGCACTTGGCTTTCTTGCCTCACCCTAGGGCATCTGCCCTACCTCAAGCGTGCCCATTAGACGGTATGGTTACGCTTGCAGATGTGAAAGGCTGCTAATGAAGATGCAGACTCTTTGTTAATATGGGCATGTTCTCATGTACAATCAGTTGTATGACATAAATAGGAGCATATCACATTCGAAAACCAATAAATAAGGCCATTCAAAACAAATTGTCAATTAAGGCCCTTACTATAAGCTCCTTCTAGTGGGAGACAGAGCAAACTGTAATATAACATGTAAGGGGTAAAGTGCAAAGTGCTATCCTGTTAGCTTCTTATTATTGAGTTTAACACTCACAGTTGCTGGAGTAGACTTCTTCCGGTTTATGGATGACTTTAAGGTTTAAGGGAGGAGAAGGATAAAGTGTGGTGTACAGGCCAGTCAGGGACTAGTATTAATCTGTGTCAACTCGGTGAGTGCAAACCTGATGGAATTCGTGAACTTCCCCAATCTTGCCAGACTGCATGCCGTGGTCTCCGTGAAGCACAAGTCTCAGGCCTCCCTCCAAGTCCTGACTCCCCTTGCCCTAAAAATAGGGCAAAGCAGGCGGCATTGATCGTTAGCTAATTTAGGGAAACAGCACAGAAAATGCAGCCAGGATTCTTTCCGATACTTACATAGCCTGAATGAAACTGCCTCCAACTTGCGGGCCTAGGTGGGATTGAAGTCCGATATTGGTAAAGCGATGAGCCTCATGCAGAATATTTTCCTTCGAGCCTGGACTGTTAGGGAGCACAAACTTTCTACCTTGATCTTCAAGATGCTGATTGCCCGTCCAAGCTCGATTTCCCAGGGGAACCCTCCTCCTCAAAGATCCTCCTCAGTTGGTATTTAAGTGAGTCATCTGGGGCTCACAAAACCCTGATGAAAAACTTCATTAGATCCCCCTGGCTTGCCAAGTCTGGGCTCATGAGGCAGAGCTCCAGCCTCAACCTCGTTCTTCTAGTTTGCCGCGGGGCTAACAACACTGCCTTGTATGACTTAATCTGAGCGGCTGTTATAAGCCTGTCCAGGGCACCTGGAAAGGCCAGGTGGATGTAGTTGAGGGCTGGGATCAGCTTTGCTTTCAAGTCTGTCAGCTTGGGTTCTACAGTTGAATTTAGTAGACGATTGCTTAGGTGCTTCAATGCCTGGATGACACGGTTGGACTTTATACTGAGGTGCCTTAAATGATCTGCCGGGTTGGCTGTCTCAGAACACCAAACACCAAGGTAGTTGTAAGCTGGTGCTGTTCCTATTGGCAGGTCTCCCAATTGCCAGTGAGATAGCTTTTTATTGGGAAATTTACAGAACACTACTACCTTAGTTTTGCTCTGATTAGCCTGTAGGTTGTTCTCTTGATTGCCCTGGTGTGGTCCATAATTGCTGTACAAAAGGGGATGATGGACGGAACGTTTGAGCCAATCAAACATTCACCCCCAGTCAACTGATCTGGGTTTAATCCATCATCATTCTTTAGCTCACTCCACCACCCCAGTTCAGACATGGCCATATGCAAATCAGTCTGACCCTGTGCCTCATGGGAACAGTCCAGCCCGAACTGCCAAGCCATGTCTTCCCTGGACCGGAAACAAGCATCCTAGGACCGGTTTCTGGCATTCCAGCCGTCATCAGCCAGGCTTGCTTGAATCCAGTGGCAAAGTGAGCAAGGGACCCACGTCTGGGCATACCCCCGCCAACTTAGGGCGAACAAAGCGATACAAAAGGGGATGATGGACGGAACGTTTGAGCCAATCAAACATTCACCCCCAGTCAACTGATCTGGGTTTAATCCATCATCATTCTTTAGCTCACTCCACCACCCCAGTTCAGACATGGCCATATGCAAATCAGTCTGACCCTGTGCCTCATGGGAACAGTCCAGCCCGAACTGCCAAGCCATGTCTTCCCTGGACCGGAAACAAGCATCCTAGGACCGGTTTCTGGCATTCCAGCCGTCATCAGCCAGGCTTGCTTGAATCCAGTGGCAAAGTGAGCAAGGGACCCACGTCTGGGCATACCCCCGCCAACTTAGGGCGAACAAAGCGATACAAAAGGGGATGATGGACGGAACGCTTGAGCCAATCAAACATTCACCCCCAGTCAACTGATCTGGGTTTAATCCATCATCATTCTTTAGCTCACTCCGCCACCCCAGTTCAGACATGGCCATATGCAAATCAGTCTGACCCTGTGCCTCATGGGAACAGTCCAGCCCGAACTGCCAAGCCATGTCTTCCCTGGACCGGAAACAAGCATCCTAGGACCGGTTTCTGGCATTCCAGCCGTCATCAGCCAGGCTTGCTTGAATCCAGTGGCAAAGTGAGCAAGGGACCCACGTCTGGGCATACCCCCGCCAACTTAGGGGCGAACAAAGCGATACAAAAGGGGATGATGGACGGAACGTTTGAGCCAATCAAACATTCACCCCCAGTCAACTGATCTGGGTTTAATCCATCATCATTCTTTAGCTCACTCCACCACCCCAGTTCAGACATGGCCATATGCAAATCAGTCTGACCCTGTGCCTCATGGGAACAGTCCAGCCCGAACTGCCAAGCCATGTCTTCCCTGGACCGGAAACAAGCATCCTAGGACCGGTTTCTGGCATTCCAGCCGTCATCAGCCAGGCTTGCTTGAATCCAGTGGCAAAGTGAGCAAGGGACCCACGTCTGGGCATACCCCCGCCAACTTAGGGCGAACAAAGCGATACAAAAGGGGATGATGGACGGAACGTTTGAGCCAATCAAACATTCACCCCCAGTCAACTGATCTGGGTTTAATCCATCATCATTCTTTAGCTCACTCCACCACCCCAGTTCAGACATGGCCATATGCAAATCAGTCTGACCCTGTGCCTCATGGGAACAGTCCAGCCCGAACTGCCAAGCCATGTCTTCCCTGGACCGGAAACAAGCATCCTAGGACCGGTTTCTGGCATTCCAGCCGTCATCAGCCAGGCTTGCTTGAATCCAGTGGCAAAGTGAGCAAGGGACCCACGTCTGGGCATACCCCCGCCAACTTAGGGCGAACAAAGCGATACAAAAGGGGATGATGGACGGAACGTTTGAGCCAATCAAACATTCACCCCCAGTCAACTGATCTGGGTTTAATCCATCATCATTCTTTAGCTCACTCCACCACCCCAGTTCAGACATGGCCATATGCAAATCAGTCTGACCCTGTGCCTCATGGGAACAGTCCAGCCCGAACTGCCAAGCCATGTCTTCCCTGGACCGGAAACAAGCATCCTAGGACCGGTTTCTGGCATTCCAGCCGTCATCAGCCAGGCTTGCTTGAATCCAGTGGCAAAGTGAGCAAGGGACCCACGTCTGGGCATACCCCGCCAACTTAGGGCGAACAAAGCGATACAAAAGGGATGATGGACGGAACGTTTGAGCCAATCAAACATTCACCCCCAGTCAACTGATCTGGGTTTAATCCATCATCATTCTTTAGCTCACTCCACCACCCCAGTTCAGACATGGCCATATGCAAATCAGTCTGACCCTGTGCCTCATGGGAACAGTCCAGCCCGAACTGCCAAGCCATGTCTTCCCTGGACCGGAAACAAGCATCCTAGGACCGGTTTCTGGCATTCCAGCCGTCATCAGCCAGGCTTGCTTGAATCCAGTGGCAAAGTGAGCAAGGGACCCACGTCTGGGCATACCCCCGCCAACTTAGGGCGAACAAAGCGATACAAAAGGGGATGATGGACGGAACGTTTGAGCCAATCAAACATTCACCCCCAGTCAACTGATCTGGGTTTAATCCATCATCATTCTTTAGCTCACTCCACCACCCCAGTTCAGACATGGCCATATGCAAATCAGTCTGACCCCTGTGCCTCATGGGAACAGTCCAGCCCGAACTGCCAAGCCATGTCTTCCCTGGACCGGAAACAAGCATCCTAGGACCGGTTTCTGGCATTCCAGCCGTCATCAGCCAGGCTTGCTTGAATCCAGTGGCAAAGTGAGCAAGGGACCCACGTCTGGGCATACCCCGCCAACTTAGGGCGAACAAAGCGATACAAAAGGGGATGATGGACGGAACGTTTGAGCCAATCAAACATTCACCCCCAGTCAACTGATCTGGGTTTAATCCATCATCATTCTTTAGCTCACTCCACCACCCCAGTTCAGACATGGCCATATGCAAATCAGTCTGACCCTGTGCCTCATGGGAACAGTCCAGCCCGAACTGCCAAGCCATGTCTTCCCTGGACCGGAAACAAGCATCCTAGGACCGGTTTCTGGCATTCCAGCCGTCATCAGCCAGGCTTGCTTGAATCCAGTGGCAAAGTGAGCAAGGGACCCACGTCTGGGCATACTCCCGCCAACTTAGGGCGAACAAAGCGATACAAAAGGGGATGATGGACGGAACGTTTGAGCCAATCAAACATTCACCCCCAGTCAACTGATCTGGGTTTAATCCATCATCATTCTTTAGCTCACTCCACCACCCCAGTTCAGACATGGCCATATGCAAATCAGTCTGACCCTGTGCCTCATGGGAACAGTCCAGCCCGAACTGCCAAGCCATGTCTTCCCTGGACCGGAAACAAGCATCCTAGGACCGGTTTCTGGCATTCCAGCCGTCATCAGCCAGGCTTGCTTGAATCCAGTGGCAAAGTGAGCAAGGGACCCACGTCTGGGCATACCCCCGCCAACTTAGGGCGAACAAAGCGATACAAAAGGGGATGATGGACGGAACGTTTGAGCCAATCAAACATTCACCCCCAGTCAACTGATCTGGGTTTAATCCATCATCATTCTTTAGCTCACTCCACCACCCCAGTTCAGACATGGCCATATGCAAATCAGTCTGACCCTGTGCCTCATGGGAACAGTCCAGCCCGAACTGCCAAGCCATGTCTTCCCTGGACCGGAAACAAGCATCCTAGGACCGGTTTCTGGCATTCCAGCCGTCATCAGCCAGGCTTGCTTGAATCCAGTGGCAAAGTGAGCAAGGGACCCACGTCTGGGCATACCCCCGCCAATTTAGGGCGAACAAAGCGATACAAAAGGGGATGATGGACGGAACGCTTGAGCCAATCAAACATTCACCCCCAGTCAACTGATCTGGGTTTAATCCATCATCATTCTTTAGCTCACTCCACCACCCCAGTTCAGACATGGCCATATGCAAATCAGTCTGACCCTGTGCCTCATGGGAACAGTCCAGCCCGAACTGCCAAGCCATGTCTTCCCTGGACCGGAAACAAGCATCCTAGGACCGGTTTCTGGCATTCCAGCCGTCATCAGCCAGGCTTGCTTGAATCCAGTGGCAAAGTGAGCAAGGGACCCACGTCTGGGCATACCCCGCCAACTTAGGGCGAACAAAGCGATACAAAAGGGGATGATGGACGGAACGCTTGAGCCAATCAAACATTCACCCCAGTCAACTGATCTGGGTTTAATCCATCATCATTCTTTAGCTCACTCCACCACCCCAGTTCAGACATGGCCATATGCAAATCAGTCTGACCCTGTGCCTCATGGGAACAGTCCAGCCCGAACTGCCAAGCCATGTCTTCCCTGGACCGGAAACAAGCATCCTAGGACCGGTTTCTGGCATTCCAGCCGTCATCAGCCAGGCTTGCTTGAATCCAGTGGCAAAGTGAGCAAGGGACCCACGTCTGGGCATACCCCCGCCAACTTAGGGTGAACAAAGCGATACAAAAGGGATGATGGACGGAACGTTTGAGCCAATCAAACATTCACCCCAGTCAACTGATCTGGGTTTAATCCATCATCATTCTTTAGCTCACTCCACCACCCCAGTTCAGACATGGCCATATGCAAATCAGTCTGACCCTGTGCCTCATGGGAACAGTCCAGCCCGAACTGCCAAGCCATGTCTTCCCTGGACCGGAAACAAGCATCCTAGGACCGGTTTCTGGCATTCCAGCCGTCATCAGCCAGGCTTGCTTGAATCCAGTGGCAAATAAAGAATGATGATGGATTAAACCCAGATCAGTTGACTGGGGGTGAGTGTTTGATTGGCTCAAAAGCTAAAGAATGATGGCTCAAAAAGCTAAAGAATGATGATGGATTAAACCCAGATCAGTTGACTGGGGGTGAGTGTTTGATTGGCTCAAACGTTCCGTCCATCATCCCTTTTTGTATCGCTTTGTTCGCCCTAAGTTGGCGGGGGTATGCCCAGACGTGGGTCCCTTGCTCAGTTTGCCACTGGATTCAAGCAAGCCTGGCTGATGACGGCTGGAATGCCAGAAACCGGTCCTAGGATGCTTGTTTCCGGTCCAGTGAAGACATGGCTTGGCAGTTCGGGCTGGACTGTTCCCATGAGGCACAGGGTCAGACTGATTTGCATATGGCCATGTCTGAACTGGGGTGGTGGAGTGAGCTAAAGAATGATGATGGATTAAACCCAGATCAGTTGACTGGGGGTGAGTGTTTGATTGGCTCAAACGCTCCGTCCATCGTCCCCTTTGTATCGCTTGTTCGCCCCTAAGTTGGCGGGGTATGCCCAGACGTGGGTCCCTTGCTCACTTTGCCACTGGATTCAAGCAAGCCTGGCTGATGACGGCTGGAATGCCAGAAACCGGTCCTAGGATGCTTGTTTCCGGTCCAGTGAAGACATGGCTTGGCAGTTCGGGCTGGACTGTTCCCATGAGGCACAGGGTCAGACTGATTTGCATATGGCCATGTCTGAACTGGGGTGGTGGAGTGAGCTAAAGAATGATGATGGATTAAACCCAGATCAGTTGACTGGGGGTGAGTGTTTGATTGGCTCAAACGCTCCGTCCATCATCCCTTTTGTATCGTCCATAATTGCTGTGTCATCTGCATATTGCAGGATGGGAAGTCGCACCCTGCCCAGCCTTGGGGTGACTAAACTAGCGCCTTGCAGTGCAGCCCCCAGATCTGCAGTGTAGAGATTAAAGTGAAGGGGGGCCAAAACGCAGCCCTGTTTAAGCTCGTTGTTTGTGGCAAATCTGGGGGTTACTTTGGTGGGGCTAGTTTTAACCCAAACCCATGTCCCCTGGTATAATGATATAATCGTCTAGAAGAGCATGGGCGGAATCTCCCATAGGGACAGTTTCACCCACAGTCTTCCACGATCCACCCTATTGAAGTTGTTGCTGTAATCGATGAAGCAGCAAAACAAGGGAGGTTGCTTCCTCCTAACAGCTTGTGTAGACAGGTATGCCATTGCTATGATATTATCCATAGTTGAGCAGTCTGGCCTGAATCCTGACTGAAAAAACTGAAGGATTCCTTTTTCCTTTGCCCATGTCTCCAGCTCCTTCAAAAGAATTCGGGCATAAGCCTTAGCTTCTAGATCAAGTAGGGAACAAGCCTGTAGTTTGCTGAATTGTAGTGGTCACCTGTTCTGTGGATGGGAAAGAGTATTGAACAGCTCCAAGAACACTGCATCTTTGCAGTGGCAAAGACGTGATTAAAGAGAGGCGTTAGAGTTGTCACCCAAAAATCTTGTACTGATTTAAAAACAGGCCATTACAGAATAATGGGGTAACCCAATGATCGTCACCAGACCTGGGTACAATGCGGGAATTAAAAAATGGTCCGTGACAGCTATTTAGAGGAGAGATGAATCACAATCTGTCTGCGGTGTGTTATAAAGGTAACCAACACTGATTATTAATATCATATAAAGAAATAAATGTTTTCTTAAATGCATACAGTTAATGTAAGGAGCACTATGTCAGAGAGACAACTACGTACCAAGAAACCAATGTAGAACATGCAGTTAATGTCAAAAAAGAGCGCCAAAAAATGTTCAATAGCAGTATATTTATTCCATATACTTAAGAGCATTTTATGCATTTGCAGTCGTAGTAAGGTTGCAAGGAAGGAAGGAAGTCACCCTCTATGCGTTAGCCGAGTCGAAACGTCGATGCCATCCACTCTCATGGGACCTGTACCTTTCTCTCCCTCCCCCCATTGCCTGACGTTGCATTAATGCTTTATTATACTGTATAACTGTGATCTAAAGAATTGGCAAGGGCAGGTTCTGTCTACTGGTCTTCTTTACCAGTCTGATTTCGCAATGATTGAAATAATGTGTATTCTTTAACCAGTGACTTCTACCCACCCCTCTCCACCACGAGCACAACCATCCCAAACCCTTCCTTCCTTGCAACCTTACTACGACTGCAAATGCATAAAGTGCTCTTAAGTATATGGAATAAATATACTGCTATTGAACATTTTTTGGTGCTCTTTTCTCTCTTTTTTGACATTAACTGCATGTTCTACATTGGTTTCTTGGTACGTAGTTGTCTCTCTGACATAGTGTTCCTTACATTAACTGTATGCATTTAAGAAAACATTTATTTCGTTATATGATATTAATAATCAGTGTTGGTTACCTTTATAACACACCGCAGACAGATTGTGATTCATCTCTCCTCTAAATAGCTGTCATGGACCATTTTTTCATTCCCGATTTAAAAACAGGGGCAGGAATACCACTCGGCCCCGGGGCACCATCATTCCTCATTTTTATTTTTTGATGGTTGCTATTACTGCTACTTCAGTAATTACAAAACCTTAAGAGTTGCCAGTGGCTGGTTCCGAGCAGCTCGTTGGAGCGGCTTCCACTGCCAATGAATCAGTTGAGTATAGTTGTTCGACATACCGCATCCAGACTTGTTCGGCAACCTGGTTCTCCTTTGTCATTCCTGGGTTAACAAGCCGATTTATATGCCTCCACTGACGGGAATGGTTCTTCTCTTTCAATAGATTAAAGACTGTAGGCCATTCCAATTCTATGTGCTCCCTTTTAAGATCCCATGCTTTCTTTTTGTAAGCTGTCATAAGAGCAGTAATAGAATGGCCATCAGTAATTTACTGCCTCTTTTCCTGGCATTCCAAGCCCCTGCAAAGAGCACATTTACTGTTGATTAGATCCTTGGGACGACGGGGAATATGTAATGTCGTTGCAGTGCTATTACTCAGTGGTGTGCATCGGCCATTCACTAGTGCCTGTTGAAGGTCGGCAACGAGAGCTTTCCAATCGCCCATTACTGAATTTGGATTAGGTGACTTAAGGCCAGAGTTTCTCTTCTCCATCCAGGCTGACAATTTATCTCCTAATTTAGAAGACCATTTGATTCTTTGGAGAACCGTGTGGCGCTTTTCTCCTGTTGTTTCCCCGATCGCTGGAAATGGTGTTGCTGTGGGGACCGCTAGTTGTAAAATGGCCTGTGGTCGCTTTCACCCCTTTCATTAATTTCAAAATCTTCAAGCATGGGAGAAATCTCATCACTTACTAGGATGTAGTCTATTTTAGATATATTCCTAAAAGTAGGTTTTGGGCACCAAGGAAGGAAAGCGGGTTCCCTTTAATGAATGGGTCGAGCTAAGCTTATGATTGTAAAATAAGGCATGAAGAGGAGCAGCCCCACCTGCTCGCCTGAGGGGATTAGGTGTCTTGTCCAGGTCCCTCGTATTGAAATCCCCAACTATGATTGCTTGGTGAGAGTCTTATTTAATCAGTAAGTCATCTATCATTCTTGTTAGGGAGTTCAAAGTATGTTTCTTCTGAGGCTGTGCGGGATTAAAATAGAAATAAATTAATAGCAGACGAAGGGCTTGGGAATTAAGCCTCAGGCCTTTTATTAGTTGGGCTTGGATATCAGGGTAATTAGTGGTTATTTCCGTGGCAGCAATTTTTTGGGCATGCTTTAAAAAGACTGAGAGACCTCCAGATGGTCGTCCGAATATATTCCGTTATGAAGCTGCGACGTGGAATTCATAATAGCCAGCACGTGATGTGGTTCTCATGACTCAAGTCTCCTGGAGGCACACTATGTCACCGTTGGATAGATAATCCTGAATAGACTTATCCTTGAAGATTTTCATAAACCCTGCTATGTTCCAGGAGATAATTGACAGTTGTTGTTGGCTGGGGGATTTCCCCCTTTCCCCGTCCCTAGTCGTCTGACTGTGCCTCTTGTTAGGAATACTGCCTCTGAGCTCTTTGAGCCTCTGTGTGGGCAACTAGAGGTAGACAAAGGTGAGCTGCCTGTTGGTTATTAAAGCAAGTAATCCTAATGTCAGTGGGAGCGCTTGATTGTATTTGACTGATTCTGCCACCTTTGATGTTGCTGTTAGTGTTAGTGCCCCGCAGAACTGAGGAGAACCCTTTGCACCAATAATACGAATATTTCTCCGGCCGAGGAGATTGGGCATCTATACCTCAGTCAGCCAACTGTGGCATTTCCCCAAGTACTGCGAATTGAAGTTGCTATTGGCGGAATCCCACCAGAATTGAGTCACCATGAGAGTCCCCAGGAAGGTTCAAGAATCTTACCCACTCCAAATCATCTGAATGGATATGAGCAAGTGATGTTACATGTTTAAATAGGCGAAGAATGTTACTCCTATTCAGGATATCATGAGGGTCCTTGATATGATATCTGGGAGTAAGCACAACCTCATAGATATGGGTGGTTTCATTGGTGGCTGATGATTCTGCTCTTCCTAGGCCACTTCCTTGGTTGTTGATTGGGGAGCCAAGGCCGGATGGGCCCCTCTGTATTTTTCCTGTTTGACAGCTGGCTGACCTTCCTGAAATAAGGTCCTTCCTTTCTGGCGTCAAGGGCTTCAGCTCTAAAATGATGGGAAATGCTACCAGGCATATTGACTCCATGACACTTGAGGCATTAGCTACAGAGGCCTGAGTACTGGCATCCATCTTTGTAAGGTTTGGCACCGGTGTTTCTTTGAACTCGGGGTCAGGTTTTGCCATGCCAAGAGTTTGGAGATCCTGTGTATTACTAGGATAAAGTGAGATCTTATGCCCTTTGAATCGCTCCCTCTCTTGTTGCCCCTAGTTTAGCCCCCCATTTACGAGTAAGTGTGGGATATAGTGGCTTTTCATTGTTGTTTCCTAGGGTCCATCTGTTCAAGGTAGGTGGCAATATCGTCCTTTTAGCTTTGGCTTTTTTTTGCTGCTTATTCAACTTTTTCTTGGCTCTCCTAGGTAGAGAGGCATCTGGCGGCACTGGAATGACTGGTGCCACTGTATCGTGGTTGTTCCTTTTGAACTTAACCACGCCACTGGGGCTGGCCCTCAGTTGGACGGTTGGGGATTCCAGCTGTGACACTGTGCTCAAAAGACCCTGGATGGGCTTGTGGCTGTTGCTTGAATTTGTTATTGGTCTTGGGGGAGGCCCATCTACACCTTTTGGGGCCTGCGAGAAATCATCCACACTGTTGGTCTGGTGGTTGCCGGTGTACTCTCCTGCCCCCTAAGTGTTGCTACGATTTCCCTGAGAATTTCCGGAAAAGTGGCACCCCTATCTACGATTGCTGCACATGAACAGGAGCAGGACATTATGGCCAGATTGCTGAGAATTTTCTCTTCCATTGCCTCCATCCTGGAGCTTAGGTTCACCTGGCACTGTGCGATCAATTGTAAAAGATCTCTTTGAACCTCCATTTTTGTGGACTGCCATATTAAGGCTCTTGCTATGGTGTTTTGTGTTGTGCTTATGGCTGTCGAATGCAGGTCTTCCTTGCCGTTGGAGACTTGTGTCTCAAAGGGTGATTTCCTTGCCCATTCCAGGGTTTTGAACAGCTTTGGGGTTAGTTCTACTGTTCTTTCTATTTTTGACTCCAAGTTTTGTAGGAAGGAGGTTGCGAGATCACCTATGTCGATGGAATCGCCCGTCTTGTCAGTTACGGGTGGAATGAGCCTCGGGTTAGCCAAGAGGATTTCCCACTTTATATCTTCTGATCCAGTTGGGCTATGATGATGAATTTGCGGGGCAATGTCTTAAATGCCAACCTCTTTTCATAAGACCTCCCTGGCGCGCACTGAATTATGTGCAATCACTGGAATTGACATGACAGGCTCCCTATCGTCTTATGAGGGAGATGTTGAAATCTTTAGGCTCTTGATGGACCTTAATTGTGCCAAACTTAGGCGCATCCAGCGGGACAAGAATGCGATCTGCGCTTCAAATTGAGCTTACTAGTAGGGAGAGTATTAGTCATGCTCGGGTTTGGACCTCCATAGAGAGGATTGCTTCTGATCCTTCTGCTTTCCTGGCAATAGAGGAAGCCGGAGTGGATCTAAATCTTGTGGCTGTTTGAAAAAACTGCGTGATGAGGCCTGTTTGAGGGGATTTAGAAGGAGGTTTCTTTTGTGACTGCAGATGTATAGTGCCCCGTGTGACCCTTTTGGTCATTGTCGGTGAAATTACTTTCTCCTCTGGGTCTGTGTTCGAACGAAGGGCAGGTCTCTTTTTGGGCACCATCATACTGTAGCAGAGGCTCCTTTTCTGAGCTATGGGGGGGGTTTAATGTAAAGACAAGGGCCCCCTGCGATTGGATAGATGTCCTACTAGGCAGAGAAATACACAGAGTGTACAGAACCTAGGGCAACTAACAATGATTCATATTTCACATACTCAGGCTTTCAATAATGTGTGAGGGCAACACTAAATAGTGTGAGCAAATACAAATATTTTTTATTTAGAACACATAAAAACAGTATCAAAAGTATTACATATTGATTCACATCCACACTCCAATCACATCTACATTCACACTCGATTCATCCTTATAATTAAAACCAGGTACACGGACAAGAAACAAACCAAGTTCTAAGGTATGTGCTTATATCATATGATACAATAATATTACATAAAAGCTGGTGAAATGTAACAAAACAATACAAGTTATTTAATCAAGGAGCAATCAGTGGCTTAACAATGAACTTTCTTTTGTCATCTACATGCGTTGCGGCACTGAAGTGCCTTCTTCAGGAAAGCCGCTGGAAACCCTTCTGTGGTGCCTGTAAATATATAGAGAGATTGTTACCCCTAAGCGGAATGATTCAACAAACAATTTTTCCTAAAGTGCTATTTACAATGTTTGTGTCTCTAGGCCAACAGTGAGGGAAGATTAGGAAACAAGAAAGATAAGATGTAGACCCACATGTACCAAAAAAATTAATTATAATAGATATATGTAGAAATGATAGCTGTTGATTCCAATTCCAGTATAGATGCACCTCAAATCTTGTGAAAGCCATAAGGCAAGAGATGCATGTGCTCAGAGAAAAGATCAGTGATAAGGATAAAGAAGAGTAAAGTTAGCGTAACAAATTGATTAGAACTATTTAGTGTAGCCCTCACACATTATTGAAAGCCCGAGTATGTCAAATATGAATCATTGTTAGTTGCCCTAGGTTCTGTACGCTCTATGGGGGCAGTTTTTTTTAAATAAAGTCAGTAGTAGGAGGGGGCCAACGCTGGCTTGCCAATTGAAGCCCTCTCAAGTCTTGCTGGTGCCACCTGTTTTAATAAATTTGGGGTTGTTAGAACATGTTCCTATGGGCCTCTGGCTTGTCCTCTAAGCTGAGAGTTCTAGGTGTCAAGGCTTGTTGCACTAACTCCAACGATGGTGCTGCAAGTGGGACTCTTTTGGGCCCCACAACCCAAACCCAGCCTGGTTAAGCCGCTCCTGCAGGGTCCGGAGGCATTACTGTGATATAGTCTACATGACACCATGCCATGTTTTTTTTACTGTTACTTAAAAAAAGTGTTTCAAAATATACACAGCAATCTTGGGGTTCCCCCACCTCTAAATGTGGTGGGGGAATCCCTTTTTAGGAGTAACAGTGCTTCTCTCAGCCCCTGAGAAGGATGCATCTGTTAATTAACTGTCGCACTGTACCGAGGGCTGGGATAGCCCACGCCCACTGAACAAAGGAAGAAGCCCTGATAACTGTAGCCAACACAGGATGGGGTCCCCTTTGAGGTTTTGGTGGTAAAGAGCCTGGCAGTGATGTCAGCTAAGTGCAGAGCTGAGGCTCTCAGAGGAGATGTGACCAGTGACGTCTGGATGGTGCCATCTTGAACTGTTCCAGCATGCTGTTCTGAAGGGATTGGCCAGGGGTACCTGGCCTTAGAACCTCCCCCCCATTTAAAAACTTTTGCACAACAGAGAGAGGGTGCTTTTTGATGTCGGACTCTGGACACTGGGACTGTGACGGCGGCTGCAGCCATTGACAACTGGAAGGACAAACTCCCTGATGCCCTAAAGGACTTAGGACTCTGCCCTCAGATGACCCCAGGACCAACGGGTCTCTCCAAGGGCCAGTGACGCTGGCCTCCCTTACGCCCCTTGAGGACCAGTTGGGGGAAGATCTGGACATCTGCTCCCCCGAAGGAGGAGAGGAGCACAAGAGACAAAGATCAGGATGAAAGCTGGCGCAGGGAGCCAGTAAAGTCAGCTCCCCGCAGAGTGAACCCTTTCAAGGCTAGGACTCCTGCTGAAAGTTTTGGCCTTTTAAAGGGCTTCACCTTTGACCCCCTACTAAATTTGCTCCGGGGTAGGCTAGTGCCCGGGGGCGACGCAAATTTAATAAATAATTAATGAGCCATGGAGGTGCATATGTTGAGCCCCTTACCCAGAGCTCCTTGGGCTCCCAAACCCGGCCAGTCTGTGCAAAAGGAGGGGCCGGGACCCCATCTCCTGGCCCCCGCAAGAAGGAAGAGCAACGTAGTGCCCCCTCACCAAACCAGAGGAAAAGGGGCCCTGGACTCCATGTCCAGGCCCCCGATGAGATCCAGCAAATGGTAGCGCCTTTTTGTTCCCCCCAACAGTGGTTTGCTTGCCCTCGCTCCCCTTGCCCATGTCTGGGGCTAGCAAGGTGCCCACCACACAAAGGCACCGTGCTGTAATGGAGTGGGCAAGGGAAGAAGCAAGCAGCCAGCTCTAACACGGGCAAAGGAGGATGCCAGCCAGGTGGAGAGCATGCCAGGGCAGCCGTGGGTGGGCTCCTCGAGCTGCATACAACCTAAAGGAAAGTCTGGATGGGACAAGGCACCCCCAACAAAAGAAGGAAGCAGCATGGCATGAGGGCATACGGCAACAAAGTAATGCAGACGGAGCTGTCTAATTAATAATAACTGCTCCCCTCAAAGGAAAGCGCCTAATGCCCTGTAGGGCTTACTTCCATATGTTTTTTTGATGCTTTGTGGTGGCCCAAAACAGGCAAAGGCACCACCAACGATGTTGTGCGGGCATCAGGAAGCACAGCAGCCCCCCCCTGTGATTTCTAAAAACTGACCCTGAGTTTCTTTGGTCAGAAAAACTATGATCCCCTTGGCTTTTCACCAGTGATTTTAAAGCATTCCCACAGCTGGAACTTTTGCTCTTCAGCTGGGAGTGCAGAAACCTCTAGGAGCTGGTTCTATGGCTGAATTTTATGTGGCCTGTAAGTGTTTAAAAAAGACACAGACATCTTATGTTCATTTCACACGCTTTATTGCTAGTGTAATACTGACAATGGTTTTTGTTCAATGATGGAATGCTTTTTAATATTAATAATGGCATTTACATATGTTTATTGATTATAGTGAAATGATGATGATTTTCAACATGGGTTTATTTTAATGTGCTGAACCTCTGACCAAGCTAATAGGTTTACCGGTATATGTGTTGTGATGAAATACCAGTAGGCCTATATTTTTTTTCTTAAAGCGATACCCCCTCCCTATATTGTGATGGCCTGTCCGGTGTGGGTGAGGAGTACTGTGATTTTGGGGGTCATGACCCTTTAGGGATCAAATGTGCTTGCATAATGTCATCTAAGGTGTTTTCAATCTGCCTGATGTATATATTTGTAAATTAATGCATAGTATTTAGAGAGGGGGGGTGTGTGTGTGTGTGTGTGTGTGTGTGTGTGTGTGTACTTTTCCTTTTCCAAAGAAAAGGCAGACTAGACAATCATTTATTGAGGGTTAATATTGCGTGCCGGCGATTGGTGATTACTAGCCCACACCACATCCCCTGAGTAGGCCTTGAACTGCTGTGCTTCGTTATCCTGAGAGAGTCTAGCACTACAATGGGGTGCTTGGTTCCCAATAAGGGGAAATTGTGGACCTATTTCTTGTGCAGGCCTCACATCCTGCAGAACTAATAACTACATTTCCTACACCAATGCTGGGAAATTACCACTTAATAGTAAATGAGGACCCCTCTATCACTTTCTGTGGCTCCTGTAGCAAACACTTGCACTGGTTGCTGTCACTTTTCTTGGTGGGTACTGTCATTTATCTAATTCATATCAGGTCCTAGTGAACTGTGAGACTCCAGTTTGATAACCCAGTGATTGCTTTTGTAGTGTTGTTAAAGCTTACTCCAGTGCATAGGTAATTACACTATGTACACTCAGTACCCAGTCAGAGCTATATCTGTGGATAAAATAGATCTTTATTTATCTGTAAAAATGAAGAAGGTCTAAGCAGTTTCTAGGGCTGAGATTAAAACAAAAGCACTATTTTAGCTTTTGTGCACTAAGGTGCTGTGCTGAAATACCATAGAATTCTGTGGCAGTGCCCAGCTGGAAAATCAGCTGTGGAGCTGCTTGGGACTCTTGCGAAGGAAATGGAAGATCATCTGCACCATACATCCTGACGGGGAGACCTCAATGGGTAGAGAGATAGGGATTTCATTGGCTATCAGTGAAATTCTGTTTTTGAGGCAAGAGCAGTGATTTGACGGAGGGGAGCTGCCCTATGGAAGTCAGGTAATAAAAGATGACTTACGTTGGGAGACAGTAGACAAAGGGGAAAGACTATGTTGATCCAGGTTTATTATATTTTAATGTAACTGCAATGAAAAAGGACATTATGAAAGGCATTGCATGTTGTGGTAGGTGAACAGCAACCATGAAGTACAGTTAGAAATGACTTTGACATTCGCTTTTCCAGACATGCAGTTCATCTTTTGGACCAAAGAAAACAATGGAAGGAAAAAGGCAGGATATTTTTTTCTTTCTTTGAAGGGGTTCAAAAACAGAAGAGGTTTCTTTCTCACATTCTCCCAGAATAACTTGCCCATTTAATGGTCTAAATATTTTAAAAATAAAAAATGCATCCGTAGTGGATGCTAAGCAGCACAGATCACCCTAATCAATACATAAATTATAGTCAAGGATGAATAAAATAGAGAGCAACTTCAAGAAATTTCCGGGACAAAAGTAGACCAGGCAATGATATAGCTGTGTCGAACGACAGGCGATCCATGCATATGGTTTTAGACAGTGCACAGGAAAGGGAATCCTGATGTTCATAGTGAGAAGAAAGGACCTGTTGGCCATCCGACATCTGTTTAAAGACAAAGGCACCCAGTCATGAATATTATTCCTTGTTAAATTTATGGTCTCCCATGGAGTCAAGCAGAACTTTTTCTGGGTTGGTAGCAGAGTCTCTGATTTACTAGATAACTGGCAATCTGAAAGAGACAATTAGTTATAGATTCCTTACCTTTGAATTACCCCCAGGCGTCAGATTGGATCCAGATAATTTTTTCGTCAGCAGTACCCCTGCGCGTTGAAAGGTGGCGTCGGTCGGCTCCGCGTTCGTCGTTGGCGTTGTGGTCGCCGGGATGATGTTGCGGTAGCTACTTAGATGCCGCCCTCGCGCTCTGACGTCAGTTCTTTCTTTTTCTGCGCCAGCCAGTGCAGATCCGGAGAGAGCGGTATCACCAGTCACTTTCTGACTGACTTTTTTTTGGCGACACCGTTTTTTGAGTCTTTCGACTTCTGGTGCACGTTAGGGAGGCCCGGTTTCAAGGCTTGCGGTTCCTGACGAAAACTGATGTCGGTGACGGATCCGCACCGCGTGTGTCTGTGGTGCCTGGAACCCGACCACGACCCCAAGTCATGTTCCGACTGCCGGACCATGAATCCGAACTCTTTGCGGGAGCAGTCCCGAAAGCTTCTTGAGGCCCGGCAGTCCGCTCCGCGCCGTTCGAGGTCCCGGTCACTCGGGAGGTCGAGGGACCGGTAGCGGAGCCACCACCACCACCATTCGTCTTCGAAGTCTTTGCACTCCTCAGGTAAGTTGAAGCACAAGAAGAAGTCGAAGAAGCATCGTTGCTCTTTGACTTGTCCCCGTCCGTCGGCCAGCGCGACGAGGGATGCGGGTGGTGCCCCTCCCGCGGCTCCGCGTACGGAGCCCGAAGGGTCAGCTCCGAGTTTCCCTCCCTTTCCGGGACCCAGAGCGACCCCTGCCCAGCTTCAAAGTTTTTACGAAGCGATGCATGCCATCTTTGGGCAGCCCAACTCCGCTGGCGCGCCTACCGGCCTCGTGGACTCGGCTGGGGGCCCTGGGCCTTCGACGCCGGCGGCTTCGGCCTCGGGTCCGCAGGGTCCCCTTGGATCCAGGCCTGGATCCGGATCGGCGCAGGTCGACCTCGTAACACATCCACCGGCGCCGCTTCCACCAGCACCACGCCCGCAACCGACGTCAGTTGTGTCCCCAGCCGGCGTCGACCCTGGCCTCCACCCCGATGTGGACACGGAGCCGGATCCGGCGCTGATGGGTACTTTTGTACCCCTGTTCCACCCTGGTTCTTTCAGGCCAGATTGGCAACCAGAGGAGGGGTCTGGAGACCCTTTAACTGACCAGTTGGAGTATGATCCGGACTGGAGAGAGGAGTTGGGAGATGTCAGTGGTCTGGATACCTCCCCAGATCTTGGCAAGTTGTCTCCTCCTACCGTGGCTACGGAGGAGGGAGCTTCTTACGCAGTGGTGTTACGTAGGGCGGCCGAGGCTCTCAACTTCGAGCTACCTACGGTGGCGGTCAGGACTAACCTCCTGACAGAGGTGCTTCAACCGGCAGCGAGCTCTTCTGAGCCCCTGCTGCCATTTAATGAAGCCCTAATTGACATCCTTTTGGGCACCTGGTCCAGGCCCAACACAGGGGCTCCTGTGGATAGGATGATTGCCCGACGCCACTGCCCGGCTCCGGACCACCCCACTTTCCTCTCCCAACACCCCACCGCTGAGAGCTTGGTGGTCCAAGCCTCGACGTCCAAAGGCGCATTCCCTAACGCTCCACCTGATCGGGAATGCAAGAAGCTGGACCATCTTGGGAAGAAGATGTTTTCTTCCTACAGCTTGGGACTGCGATCGGTAAACACTGCATGTTTGTTGGGCCGTTACACCTACTCTGTGTGGGATACGGTAGCGCAGGTACTGCCCCAGTGCCCTGAGGAGGCCCGGGCCGTGCTCTCCCGTGCAGTCGCCGAGGGGAGAGACGCAGCCAAGTTTACCATACGATGTGGGCTGGACACCGTCGACTCGCTAGGTAGGACGATTTCCACGTCGGTAGCCCTTCGACGCTACACCTGACTGAGATCGACTGGCTTTTCCGGGGATGTCCAGGCTACCCTGATGGACATGCCCTTTGATGGCCGTCGCCTCTTCGGCGACAAAGCAGACAACGCGCTAGAGCTCTTCAAGGACTCTCGGGCTACGGCCAAATCCTTGGGCCTCTCCACCACCCACCCTGCGCAGTCTGCTTTTCGCCCCTTTCGTGGCTACGGAAGGGGTGCCCCGCCACGTTCCAACCAGAGCCACAGGCCGGTGCAAGATGTTCAGCTCCTGCGTGGCCGGGGACGTGGGACCCACCATCGTGGGTCTGGGGGCCAACGAGCGGGTCAGTCCACCAGTGCCCCCTCTGCAGCAGCCTCCAAACCTTCCTAGTCCGACTTTTCAGGGCCACCGATCGCCAGTGGGCGGCAGGATCCGCCATCACCTCCCCCACTGGTGCACCATCACGTCGGACAGGTGGGTTTTGCAGATAGTCCGAATGGGCTACTCCCTCCCCTTCGAGACTACCCCCCCCAGCCATGCCACCTCAGTACCAGCGAAGGTCAGAGGATCATCTGGCCCTTCTCCAACAGGAAGCTATGGCTCTCTTGGCCAAGGGAGCCATCGAGCGAGTTCCTGCCCCAGAAGTAGGTCATGGTTGCTATTCCCACTACTTTCTGGTGCCCAAGAAGGACAAAGGCCTGCATCCTATCTTGGATCTCAGGAACACCAACCGCTTCCTCCGGAAGGAGAAGTTCAAAATGTTGACGCTAGCTCAGGTCCTGTCTGCCCTCAATCCTGGAGACTGGATGATAGCGTTGGACTTGCAGGACGCTTACTTTCACGTTCCCGTCCTGCCGGCCCACCGGCGTTACCTGCGGTTCACAGTAGGCCACTAGCACTTTCCGTTTACCGTGCTCCCCTTTGGCCTTACAAGCGCCCCTCGGGTGCTCACGAAAGTGATGGCGGTGGTCGCAGCTCATCTGCGCAGATCAGCGGTTCCAGTCTTCCCCTATCTCGACGACTGGCTGTTGAAGGCGGGCTCGCCCCAGGCAGTCGTCTCCCACCTCCAGACTACAGCGGACCTCCTGCATTCGCTGGGGTTCACTATCAACGCGCCAAAGTCACACCTGACTCCCTCTCAGAAGCTCCTTTTGATCGGAGCGGTTCTGGACACGACGCAGTTTCGGGCTTATCCTCCCGAGCAGCGAGTCCGGGATATTCGGGTTATGATTCCGATCTTTCAGCCTCTATCCCGGGTTTCGGTCAGAATGACCCTGAGGCTGCTGGGCCTCATGGCCTCCTGCATCCTGCTGATGAATCATGCCAGGTGGCATATGCGGGCTCTGCAGTGGAACCTGAAGTTCCAGTGAGCACCGCATCAGGGAAATTTGTCCGATTGCGTTCAGATCTTGGAGGGCACTGCACGACAGTTGCAGTGGTGGCTAACGAACCAGGATTGGGTCAACGGCAGATCCCTCTCCCTTCCCCAACCGGAGTTCACAGTGGTGACGGATGCGTCACTTCTGGGGTGGGGCGGCCACATGGGAGAGGCGGAAATCAGAGGCCTCTGGTCTCCGGCGGAGTCTGGGCTCCACATCAACCTTCTGGAGCACCGGGCGATCCATCTTGCACTGAAAGCATTCCTTCCCTCTGTCCGGGGAAGAGTAGTGCAGGAGTTCACGGACAACACCACTGCCATGTGGTACTGCAACAAACAGGGTGGGGTGGGTCGTGGACCCTATGTCAAGAGGCTCTCCGTCTCTGGACATGGATGGAACATCAGGGCATATCCCTGGTGGTTCAACACCTGTCAGGCTCACTGAACGCCAGGGCGAACGAACTCAGCCGCAGGTGCATGATGGATAACGAATGCCGTCTTCACTCGGAGGTGGTGCGAGGTCTCTTTCAGCAGTGGGGAGAGCCTTGGTTAGATCTATTTGCCACCGAAGAGAACGCGCAATGTCAGCAATTCTGCGTGTTGAAATTTCCAAGGCGGCACTCGCTAGGCGACGCTTTTCGTCGCGAGTGGAGTTGCGGTCTTCTATACGCTTTTCCGCCTATACCACTTCTGCCCAGAGTGCTGAAGAAGATCAAGCGCGACCAGGCCCAAGTCATTCTTGTGTCTCCGGATGGTATCCCGAACTATTACACATGGCCATCGATCCTCCACTCAGACTGCCTCTTTGGGAGGATCTTCTGTCGCAGCAGCAGGGGACGGTCCTCCACCCAAACCTGTCCAGCCTCCACCTCCTTGCATGGAGATTGAGCGGCGACAGTTGACAGCCTTCGACCTTCCTCCTGAAGTCTGTGACATTATCTTGGCACCAGGCGTCCCTCCACTAAAACGGTATACGCCTGCAGATGGAACAAATTTGTGGCATGGTGCACAGCAAAGGCTGTGGATCCCTGTTCTGCCCCTCTTTCTGAGGTTCTCTTGTTCCTCCTTTCTTTGGCCCAGCAGGGCTCTGCTCTGGGCACTCTTAAGGGCTGCCTCTCAGCATTTCAGCCTTTCTTAGGCTTCCTGATCAACCTTCTCTTTTCAAGTCCCCTGTTGTAAATCGTTTTCTTAAGGACATTACTCATCTTTTTCCTCCTGTTCCCTTTGTAATGCCTCAATGGGACTTGAACTTGGTTCTTACTTTTCTTATGTGTGCTCCCTTTGAGCCGCTCCATAACTGTCCTCTCAGACTTCTCACTTTAAAGACTGCCTTTCTGGTTGCCATCACTTCTGCTCGCAGAGTGAGTGAGCTCCAGGCTCTTTCCTCGAAACCTCCGTTTCTGGCGGTTCATCCGGACAAGGTTGTCCTTCGCACTCGACCCTCTTTTCTTCCCAAAGTGGTTACTTCTTTCCACATTGGTCAAACAATCACTTTGCCCACCTTTTTTCCGCCTCCGCATCCTTCTAAGGAGGAGGAGAGGCTCCACCGTCTGGATCCAAAACGCGCGCTTTCCTTTTATTTGGATCGCACCAAGCAATTTTGGGTGGATGACCAGCTCTTTGTTGGCTACATGGGCGCCAAAAAAGGTTGGGCCGTGCACAAACGGACCATCTCCAGGTGGGTCGTTTTGTGCATCAAAGCTTGCTACTCTTTGGCAAAGAGGGAGACTCCAGTGGGACTGCGCGCCATTCTACCAGGGCGACGGCAGTTCCCCTCAATGACATCTGTCAGGCAGCTACGTGGGCATCTCTGCACACGTCCACAAAACACTACTGCCTGGACAGCCAAGTCCGGAGAGACGGCTTCTTTGGCCGTTCTGTTCTCCAGGACTTTCTGGTGTGAACTTAGTTCGCAGACCAACCTCCGGGGTTGGTATTGCTGGGGTATCTATTCAAAGATAAGGAATCTATAACTAATTGTCTCTTTCAGATGAACAAGTTACTTACCTTCGGTAACGATATATCTGTAAGAGACATAGATTAGTTATAGATTCCTTACCGCCCCACCCATCCTCCCCGTTCTGCGAACTGATTTCTAGGGTCAGGGAATCCCTTTCAGTGTCTTGTATGGCTCTGCGCTTCTGGCGTGGAATGTCGTGTAAAATAACTGACGTAAGCACGCGAGGGCGGCGTCTAAGTAGCTACTGAGACGTCATCCCGGCGACCACGACGCCAACGACGAACACGGAGCCGACCGACGCCACCTTTCGACGCGCAGGGGTATTGCTGACGAAAAAATTCTCCGGATCCAGTCTGACACCTGGGGGTAATTCAAAGGTAAGGAATCTATAACTAATCTATGTCTCTTACAGATATATCGTTACCGAAGGTAAGTAACTTGTTCAACGGGCACCTTTGAAAATGGACAAGAGGTTGAGACCTGGGAAGATGGCTGAAGAGGGAAGGGTATATTGGTGGGTAGGATTGCTCTATTGGGCTGGTTAGGACAAGTTAGTAGCATCGTGGGGTATTCTTCCGTTTGGGTTGTTTTGTTAAAGTCTCTGATTCAAATATTTATGCTTTTTTTCTTTGATAGAGAAGTAACTAAAAGTAAACATGTAGGTGGATGACTCCTTATTTATCATGGGAAGTGGTAAGGGTTGTTGAGCACTGTAGAGGGTTGGAAGGGATGTATAAGGACAATTTGGGCTAAACCATGAGTCCACTGGTCAATCAAAAGGAACCCTAGAATGAATGGATCTGCATCTATGATCTGAGAATGATCAATGTATTTATATTTTTTGGCTATTTATAAGGCTAAAAAGGAATTCAATGTGTTCTCCTTGCTAGCTGTGAAATTTATTACATTGTAACTCCAATGAAAATGCTTTTTTTTAAAACTGATGAAAGTGCAGAAAGGTAATTTCGAAGTCAGATAACACTGCTCACTGTGGTACTTGAGTGTTAATCATGACAGCCGGGCATGTCTGAGGAGGAGCTCAAAGACTTGCCTCTACAGGTAAAGAAAGCTGATGGTCTATGGAACCATTTTCGGAAGAAGGGGCTTGGTAACAGTTAGCTCATTCCCTCCACTCGAGGGAGTAGGACTCTCATCTGACTTGTTTTGTTGAGACCACCACCGTAAACGTATTAAAAGAAAAGGGGTAGCTCCTGTAGTGAATCAGTCTTCCCGTTATCTTTTTTTGGAGTGAGGTGTGAGCATGAGGATAGTTTGGAGTTGTTTGGAAAATTGCTTTGGGAACTGGTTCAGAGTCCGTACTCTGGCAAGGAAAGGGTGCCTTTTTAGAGTCTCTGGCACCATTTTGGCCCTTCGTTTTAGACATAAAATAAATCATCACAGAGAGAGCAAGTCAAGTTCATTATTGTATTAATCATAAAATGTTTACAATAAAGATACATTCGATAAAATAAAAAAATGCTTAGCAGCAATAAAAAGCTAATTTTGGTCCCGGCAGTGTGGTCAGTGTGATCAATAAGCAATGCACAAGCCCCCAATAAAAAGAAGCACATTGATTAATTAAATCCTTAAAAAGCTGAAAGCTAAATCTAAAAATCAAAGGGAAACATCCTTTGCAAGGATGTTTTAACCATGCAGTGCCTTTACCACGCATGCATTTATTGGTGCTTTTACCATGGATGGTGGTAAGTCTAGCAAGGTAAGTATGTATGTATGTGTGTGTGTGTGTGCGTGTGTGTGTGTGTGTGTGTATATATATATATATATATATATATATTCACTGAAAAAAACAAAGGTTAAAGTAACGCTATAATTAGGTGAATTTGTCAGTGACAACATTAACATTTTGAACTAAAAAAAAACATAGAAATTCACCAGTTATAGTTAGTAGAGCTAATTATAACTTGCGCCCACCTTGCACTGCTTATGACCACACATATTACATCACTCATGACATGTTCTACAATATCATTGATGACATCACTGATGACATCATCCAATAAGTGTGTTAGTTTGTTTTATAGTTTACATAGAAAAGTAATATGGTAGTTACCTGCCACTACCTATTTCTGTACAGCCTGGGTCCAGGTAATGGGTGTAAGTGTTTACAAAACCCATGTATTGAACATGTTATAAATGTTTGTATTGAAGAGGAACCCTGTGTGCAGGTGACAGTTGACAAATTGTGTCCATTATGTTCCACACACGTTTTAGGCTCTGCAATAGGGCAAATATTATATTTACAACATACTAAGGGGTCCATTACGATGGCGGGCGGACTTTGTCCGCCCGCCACCGCAACGGAGCCAGGGACCGCCCGCCGAAGTCGCGGTGGTCCCGCCAGGCACATTAGGATGAGCCCGCCACACTGGCGGGCGCATCTCGCGCATTTTGTACATTGCGGCGGGCGGTGCTGTCAGCAGCACCCGCCGCAATGTACAAAATGCATGTTGTGCATTGCATGCACAACGTGACAGGCACCGCGCGGTGCCTGCCACCTTGTGCATGCAAATGCAGGGGGTACCATAGGTACCCCCCATGTGCACCCCCACCCCCAACATCCTGGGGCCCGCAACGGGCCCCCAAATGCGAATATCGCATGCCTTTTTCATGGCGGAAATGCCGCCATGAAAAGGCTTCTCACCGCCTACATCCTAATATGGATGGCGGTGTCTCACAGACACCGCCACCATATTAAACCTGTTTTCCGCACGGTCGCCTGTACGACCGGCGGAAAACCGGCGGACGGTCTTTCAATCAATCAATCAATCACAGAATTTGTAGAGCGCACTACTTACCCGCGAGGGTCTCAAGGCGCTGGGGAGAGGGAAGGGGGGGGGGGATGCTGCTACTGGTCGATCAGCCAGGTGTTGAGTAGCCTCCTGAAGGTCAGCAGGTCTTGGGTCTTTCGTAGGCTTAGTGGAAGGGTGTTCCAGGTCTTGGCGGCGAGGTGTGAGAAGGATCTGCCGCCGGTGGTTGTTCTTCGAATGCGGGGGACGGTGGCGAGGGAGAGGTCGGCGGAGCGGAGCTGGCGGTTGGGGACGTAGAAGAAGAGTCGTCTGTTGAGGTAGGCTGGGCCAGTTTTGTGGAGTGCCTTGTGTGCGTGGGTGAGGAGTTTGAAGGTGATCCTCCTGTCGACGGAGAGCCAGTGCAGGTTCCTCAAGTGGGGGTGATGTGGCTGTGGCGTGGTACGTCGAGGATCAGTCGTGCGGAGGCGTTTTGTATGCGTTGCAGTCGCTTGATGAGCTTGGCCGGGGCTCCCGCGTAGAGGGCGTTCCCATAGTCCAGTCTGCTACTGATGAGGGCCTGGGTGACTGTTCTTCTTGTGTCTGTCGGGATCCACCTGTAGATCTTGCGAAGCATGCGGAGGGTGTTGAAGCAGGAGGAGGAGACTGCGTTGACTTGCTTGGCCATGGAGAGCGTTGAGTCGAGGATGACTCCCAGGTTGCGTGCGTGGTCGGTGGCTGTCGGGGCTGCTCCCAGCGTCGTTGGCCACCAGGAGTCGTCCCAGGCTGAGGTGTTGGAGCCGAGGATGAGGACCTCCGTTTTGTCCGTGTTCAGCTTTAGTCGGCTGATCTTCATCCAATCGGCGACGGCCTTCATTCCTTCATGGAGTTTGGCTTTGGCGGCGAGGGGGTCCTTGGTGAGGGAGAGGATCAGTTGAGTGTCGTCGGCGTAGGAGATAATGTTGAGGTCGTGTTGTCTGGCGATGCGTGCGAGCGGGGCCATGTAGATGTTGAACAGTGTTGGGCTGAGAGACGATCCCTGGGGTACGCCGCAGATGATCTCGGAGGCTTCGGATCGGAAGGGTGGGAGGCGGACTCTCTGGGTTCTGCCGTCGAGGAAGGAGGTGGTCCATTCCAGGGCCTTGTCTTGGATCCCTGCGTCGTGGAGGCGTGTGCGTAGAGTGCGGTGGCAGACAGTGTCGAAGGCGGCGGAGAGGTCCAGCAGGATGAGGGCTGCGGTCTCACCATTGTCCAGCAGGATCCTGATGTCGTCGGTGGCGGCGATGAGGGCAGTCTCAGTGCTGTGGTTGCTGCGGAACCCTGATTGGGATGGGTCCAGGATGCTGTTTTCTTCGAGGTATCGGGTTAGCTGTTTGTTGACGATCTTCTCGATGACCTTGGCTGGGAACGGAAGCAGAGAGATGGGCCGGAAGTTCTTGAGGTCTCTCGGGTCCGCCTTGGGTTTTTGAGTAGGGCGTTGATCTCTGCGTGTTTCCAGCTCTCTGGGAAGGTCGCGGTCTCGAAGGAGAGGTTGATGATGTTGCACAGGTGGGGTGCGATGGAGCTGCTGGCTTTGTTGAAGATGTGGTGCGGGAAAGGGTCTGACGAGGAGCCGGAGTGTATTGTGCTCATGGTCTTGATGGTGTCCTCGATGTTCACGCTGGCCCAGGCTGGCAGGGGGTCGTGGTCGAGGGTGTGTGGCGGGTCGATCTTAGTTGGGGTTGTCTGGGTGTCGAAGCTGTCGTGGATGTCGGCGATCTTGCGGTGAAAGAAGGTGGCGAGGGAATCGCACAGGGGTTGCGACGGCGGGATGTCGTTGGTGTTGGAGCTGGGATTGGAGAGTTCCTTCACGATGTTGAAAAGCTCCTTGCTGTTGTGTGCGTTGTTGTCGAGGCGGTCTTTGAAGGAGATTCTCTTGGCGGACCTGATGAGGTGGTGGTGGTTACGGATGGCGTCTTTGTGGGCTGTGTGGCTGTCCGGTGTCTTATCGCTGTGCCATTTCTTCTCTAGTTTCCGGCAGGTGCGCTTGGAAGCTAGGAGTTCCGAGGTGAACCAGCTGGCTCTTTTGGTGGTGTCGCTGTAGGTGAGCTTTTTCAGCGGGGCGAGGGTGTTGGCACAGTCGTCCATCCATCGTCTGAGGTTGCAGGCAGCGTCGTCGGTGTTGGATGGGTCGGAGGGAGGGCTGAGGGCGAGGGTTGCCCGGAGTTGGTCTTCGGTGACTTTGCTCCAGCAGCGGCGTGGGATCTGTTGGGTGCGGTGGTGTGTGGTGGGTTTCTGGAAGGTGAAATGGATGCAGCGGTGGTCGGTCCAGAGGAGTTCCGTGGTGTGGCTGAAGGAGACGTGGGAGCTTGAGGAGAAGATGGGGTCAAGCGTGTGGCCGGCGCGGTGGGTCGGTGTTGTGACGAGCTGGCTCAGGCCGAGGTTGGCGAGGCTGTCGATCAGGGTGGTGGAGTTGCTGTCGTTGTTGTTCTCCAGGTGAAAGTTCAGGTCTCCGAGGAGGATGTAGTCGGTAGAGGTCAGGGCGTGCGTGCTGATGAAGTCGGCGATGGAGTCGCTGAACTGGGGTCGGGGCCCAGGGGGTCTGTAGACAAGGGTGCCTCTAAGGGTGGTGTTGGGGTCCGTGTGGATCTGGAAGTGCATGTGTTCGGGCGGTGCTGAGAGTGTCGTCGGTGCTGGTCGAGACCCTGATGGTGTTCTTGTGGACGATGGCGATTCCTCCTCCTACTGCGTTGATGCGGTCTTTGCGGGTGATCTTATAGCCGTCTGGGATGGCTATGGCGATGTCGGGGGCGGAGGAGTCGTTCATCCAGGTCTCTGTCAGGAAGGCGACGTCTGGTGATGATGTGTCGAGCAGGTCCCAGAGCTCGACGGCGTGTTTGCGGGCGGAGCGGGTGTTCAGCAGGATGCACCGGAGGTGGTTGGGGTCCTTCTTGGCGGGCGCCTCGGTGGCTCTGAGGCTGGTGTAGCTGCAGTTCCGGCAGGTGAAGGGACCATGGGTGCGTTTCGGGCGGCCTTGAAGCAGTTGTGCGTCCGTCCGGGGTTGAGAGCGTGGAGAGTGGTGGCATCGTATCGGCGTCGGTCCTCGAGGCTGGAGCGGGGGCGCGCGGCCCAGGGGTTCTGGCGCTGGGCGCGGTCCAGTCGCGGACGGGCGCAGACGGGCTTGCCTAAGGCGCGCCTTCGGCGCGGCCGCGCAGCGGCCGCCATATATGGGGAGGTGGGAGGGAGGAGCAGCTGGGAGGCGGGAGGCAGGGGCAGCGAATGGGCAGTCAGGGGGGCGGGGCCGCAGGGGACGCAGCGGCGGGAATGGCAAGAGGCAGCGGGGGCACAGAAGGAAAAACGGAGAGAAAATCAAACAGAAATACGGGCACAGTACAATGGGGCAGCGAGAGGCACAGAAGGGAAAATGGGAGAAAAGCAAACAGAAATACGGGCACAGTACAATGGGGCAGCGAGGGGCACAGAAGGGAAAATGGGAGAAAAACAAACAGAAATACGGGCACAGTACAATGGGGCAGCGAGGGGCACAGAAGGGAAAATGGGAGAAAAACAAACAGAAATACGGGCACAGTACAATGGGGCAGCGAGGGGCACAGAAGGGAAAATGGGAGAAAAACAAACAGAAATACGGGCACAGTACAATGGGGCAGCGAGGGGCACAGAAGGGAAAATGGGAGAAAAACAAACAGAAATACGGGCACAGTACAATGGGGCAGCGAGGGGCACAGAAGGGAAAATGGGGAGAGAAACAAACAGAAATACGGGCACAGTACAATGGGGCAGCGAGGGGCACAGAAGGGAAAGAGGAGGGAAAACAAACAGAGAAATACGGGCACAGTACAATGGGGCAGCGAGGGGCACAGAAGGGAAAATGGGGAGACAAAAGCAAGAAATACGGGCACCGAGGCCACAAGTGGAGGGGCGAGCTTACCAGCAGCAGCAGCGGGCGGACAGCACAGGCGGAGCTGTGTGGTGGGGGAGCGACCTACCTGGCAAGGTCAAGGGTCGCTCTCCTCACCGCGCAGCGACCGCCATATATGGGGAGGTGGGAGGGAGGAGCAGCTGGGAGGCGGGAGGCAGGGGCAGCGAATGGGCAGTCAGGGGGGCGGGGCCGCAGGGGACCAAGCGGCGGGAATGGCGAGAGGCAGCAGGGGCACAGAAGGAAAAACGGAGAGAAAATCAAACAGAAATACGGGCACAGTACAATGGGGCAGCGAGGGGCACAGAAGGGAAAATGGGAGAAAAACAAACAGAAATACGGGCACAGTACAATGGGGCAGCGAGGGGCACAGAAGGGAAAGAGGAGGGAAAACAAACAGAGAAATACGGGCACAGTACAATGGGGCAGCGAGGGGCACAGAAGGGAAAATGGGAGAAAAACAAACAGAAATATGGGCACAGTACAATGGGGCAGCGAGGGGCACAGAAGGGAAAATGGGAGAAAAACAAACAGAAATACGGGCACAGTACAATGGGGCAGCGAGGGGCACAGAAGGGAAAGAGGAGGGAAAACAAACAGAGAAATACGGGCACAGTACAATGGGGCAGCGAGGGGCACAGAAGGGAAAATGGAAGAAAAACAAACAGAAATACGGGCACAGTACAATGGGGCAGCGAGGGGCACAGAAGGGAAAATGGGAGAAAAACAAACAGAAATACGGGCACAGTACAATGGGGCAGCGAGGGGCACAGAAGGGAAAATGGGAGAAAAACAAACAGAAATACGGGCACAGTACAATGGGGCAGCGAGAGGCACAGAAGGGAAAATGGGAGAAAAACAAACAGAAATACGGGCACAGTACAATGGGGCAGCGAGGGGCACAGAAGGGAAAATGGGAGAAAAACAAACAGAAATACGGGCACAGTACAATGGGGCAGCGAGGGGCACAGAAGGGAAAATGGGAGAAAAAGCAAACAGAAATACGGGCACAGTACAATGGGGCAGCGAGGGGCACAGAAGGGAAAATGGGGAGAGAAACAAACAGAAATACGGGCACAGTACAACGGGGCAGCGAGGGGCACAGAAGGGAAAGAGGAGGGAAAACAAACAGAGAAATACGGGCACAGTACAATGGGGCAGCGAGGGGCACAGAAGGGAAAATGGGGAGACAAAAGCAAGAAATACGGGCACCGAGGCCACAAGCGGAGGGGCGAGCTTACCAGCAGTAGCAGCGGGCGGACAGCACAGGCGGAGCTGTGTGGTGGGGAGCGACCTACCTGGCAAGGTCAAGGGTCGCTCTCCTCACCGCGCAGCGGCCGCCATATATGGGGAGGTGGGAGGGAGGAGCAGCTGGGAGGCGGGAGGCAGGGGCAGCGAATGGGCAGTCAGGGGGGCGGGGCCGCAGGGGACGCAGCGGCGGGAATGGCGAGAGGCAGCGGGGGCACAGAAGGAAAAACGGAGAGAAAATCAAACAGAAATACGGGCACAGTACAATGGGGCAGCGAGGGGCACAGAAGGGAAAATGGGAGAAAAACAAACAGAAATACGGGCACAGTACAATGGGGCAGCGAGGGGCACAGAAGGGAAAATGGGAGAAAAACAAACAGAAATACGGGCACAGTACAATCGGGCAGCGAGGGGCACAGAAGGGAAAATGGGAGAAAAACAAACAGAAATACGGGCACAGTACAATGGGGCAGCGAGGGGCACAGAAGGGAAAATGGGAGAAAAACAAACAGAAATACGGGCACAGTACAATGGGGCAGCGAGGGGCACAGAAGGGAAAATGGGAGAAAAACAAACAGAAATACGGGCACAGTACAATGGGGCAGCGAGGGGCACAGAAGGGAAAATGGGAGAAAAAACAAACAGAAATACGGGCACAGTACAATGGGGCAGCGAGGGGCACAGAAGGGAAAATGGGGAGAGAAACAAACAGAAATACGGGCACAGTACAATGGGGCAGCGAGGGGCACAGAAGGGAAAGAGGAGGGAAAACAAACAGAGAAATACGGGCACAGTACAATGGGGCAGCGAGGGGCACAGAAGGGAACATGGGGAGACAAAAGCAAGAAATACGGGCACCGAGGCCACAAGCGGAGGGGCGAGCTTACCAGCAGCAGCAGCGGGCGGACAGCACAGGCGGAGCTGTGTGGTGGGGGAGCGACCTACCTGGCAAGGTCTTTCCGTCCGCCGGCGTCCCCACCTCCATCGTGATTTGGCGGGGGGTAAATGGTAGGTGGGCGGTGGAAAATGGCGGGCGGATCGTATTGTAATGACCCCCTAAGTATTGTAAGCAACCTTGAGTTATTAGACAGAATCGTCTCAGCATGACAATTTCCACGTAACATAGTAGACCGTGTGCACCAGGTATTAAACTATGTGCATGTTTTGCTTCAGAACATGGGCTATCTGTAACGTTTTCACCACAGTATGAAGGCTGCAGGTAGTATAATCATTAGCACCTTCAAACGTTGCTTATTTTAAGCAAATATTGTCTTTCTTCCCAAGTGTTGCATAGAGTGTACACTGTTCTTAGTAGATAAGATTTTAATACTCAGTAGTGTATTTCTCATGAGAGTTTCACTGCCTGCAAACAGTGTAATACAAGGTAAACTCTCTCCATAGAGTAAATACTGTATACAGTACCCACTTCTCTACTCATATTAACTTAATTTCTCATTGTAGGTTTGGTGACTGTCAGATAAAAGCTGTCCGTAGTAGGGCATTTGTTTTGGAATAGACGTTCAGTATTTTTAAGAACTTTGCTTTCTCTGAACAGTTGTATACTGATTGAACACCGTATGTAATGAGGGTTTCCCATGTATCTGTGGTTGATTGTTAATGTGAACTACGCTACCTGTGAAGTGTATAGTATAGAGTCAATGTGGCACATAACCATTGCTTTCTACACCTAAGGGGAGTTGTTTCTGTGATGGCATTATTGATGCCTCATATTCTTCTGAGCTATTTCGTACTTACTTTCAGAGCTCTAATGCTATACGTGTCTATAGAGCAATGTGAACAAAAGAAGCTTGGATGGTGTAATCAATTATGTCATCAACAATGTCATTTGAGAGGTCATCAGTGATGCCATAAATGATGTTCTAGAACATGTCATAAGTGATGTAATATATGAGGTCATAAGCAGTGGATGCCGGGGCGCAAATTATAGTTAACTCTGTTAAGTATAACTGGTGAATTTCTGTGTTTTATAAGTTCAAAACGTTAATGTTGTAACTGACAAATGACGATTCTTAAAGGTTTACTGTATAAAGAATCACGATTTTATTAAAGACAAGGAGGCTAGCATTATGCATTAAACCTTTTATTCACTCTTCTGAGCAGCAACACTTAAACGTTCCCAGAATTAGAACTTAGAACTACATCACAATAAATAGAACTCTCAAGGCCTCTTAAATATCTCCGTCCACCATTTTCTTTCTCTTTTGTTTCTCTTCTTAACATGCACTTCCTCTTCTTATTCTCATTATGTAGATTTCAATGGTCTGAAAAAATAAACACATAATATATATTTTCCTTAAGAACAATTTACTTCATAATTCTTATTATTCCCCTAAACAGTCTTAACACTGTATTTTTAACCTTTTAAAACAAAACACCTCCTCCCTAAAACGCTGGATGGGTGTGGCAGGATAATGCTAGCCTCCTTTTCTTTAATAAAAAAGCGATTCTTTATACAGTAAATCTTTAAGAATCATCATTTTATGGCAGGACAGGAGGCTAGCATTATGCATGTTCAAAGTTTCTCAAAGCTCAGTGTGAAACATGATCTATAGGTCTAAAATACAATTTCCTAAATGTGTCTGCATTTGACTAATCTGCTGCTTTTAGAATGTCTTCCAACCTCCCTTCAGACATAAATGCCTTACTCGCTTGGCACCCCTGAAGGAATGTGTCTCATACTCATCCGAATTTATACCTGCTTCCGTCATGACAGATTATAGCCACCTAGCAATGGTTGCACTTGTGACACCTTTAAAAGGTTGTACATAAGAAATCAGTAACTGACCCACTCCTGCACACCATTTTGCCATCATCCTAGTCTCATATTCCTTTATACATCTACCCACGCACAATTTTGGGGAATTATCTAAACTTGGATAAAACACAGAATTAGACATCATCTTAGTTCTCTTCCATATTCTGACTAACACCCCAGTAGGTTGAAACAATTTATTTGATATCTCTACTGCCTTTAAGTGCGAAACTCTTCTGAAGAAAATCAACAAAGGTGCTAGTTTTCATGCCAATTCTCTTACCCCTAAGTATTTATTGCTAGCCCATTCCTGTAACAACCTTAAAACCAAGTCCAGATCCCAAAGAGATTGATACCTCGGTTTTGAAGGTATTCTTAGCCTAATCCCTTTCATTACTCTACAAAATAATGGACTTCTTCCAACAGAACTTCCCTGAATTAAAGAAAGTCCTGCTGCCACAGCTCATCTATAACAATTGACCTTTCTGTAAGATAAGCCTTTGTCAAACATCAGCTTCCACGAGATCCAAATCCTTGCCAAGCACCAACGTAACCAAACTCCCCATGCACTTCTAAACCTCTTCTTGATTCCAGGAGTCCAAGATTCATTGAGTAACCTTGAAGCTGTCTCCGAAAGGTCTGTGAATCTTCCTGATTCCCTGTAATCTTCCAAACTAGAAGGTTGAGCAAAACTGACTCCACTAGAGAATGCTCTCCTTCCACTCCACTTAACAGACCCTTGGATGACCTGACCAAATCAGGTATCTCCATAGCCATCTCCAACACCATTAGAAACCAGGACTGAGTTTCCCATAATGGAGTCACTAACACTATCTGACATTTCTGTTTCCTGCACTGTAATAACACCCTCTGAATCATGGAAAAAGGTGGAAAGGCATACCCCTTCATCTGTGTCCAATCCTGCATGAAAGCATCCACTGCAACCACACCTGTATCTGGTCTCCAGCTGTTTTAGCTAGGAAGTTAACTGCAAAGCAAACAGGTCTACCCCCAGTGGGCCCAAACACTTCTGAATCTCCTTGAAATACTTCTCACACAGCTTCCAATTGCTGCAATCTGTCAGATGTCTGGTATGCCAATCCGCCACTACATTGTGGAATACTATGCTTTCAATCCTATTTTGTGCTCTATATAAAAATACCACATTTCGTTCGTTAAGTCTGTTAACTTCTTTGATCTGCTCCTCTCAACTTATTGATATAAGCCACTGCAGTTACATTGTCCATTTTCAATAATACTGATGTCCCTTGCAATTGCTGTCTGAAACTGCGTAGGGCAAACAGTCCTGCCTTCACTTCCAAACAATTGATATGTTCCTTCCTTTCCAACAAATTCCAAACTCCCCTGTCGCCTGACCTGAACACATCACTCCCCATCCTGACTTGCTGGCATCTGTTTCCAAAATAAACTCTGGCTTTGTTCCACAAATTGCTCAACCATTCCAAACGTTCACATTTTCCATCCACCATTTCATCTCCTCCCTTGCTTCCATGTTCATTCTTATTCTGTCCCTATTCCATAATCCTTTTGCTTTTCTGGCTTTCTTTCGTCATTGTAATGCTCTATAATGTAAAGGTCCTGGAAAAACTTCTAGTATCGAAGATGAAAGTAGACCGATCACACGTGCTAAATCCCTTAACTTTATCTCCTCTTTCCTCATCACATACTTAACCTCTTCTCTTATCTTCCGTATTTTCATTACTAGAAGCTGCAACTAACTTCTCACTGTATCTACCACAAATCCTAAAATTTGGCTTTGGCTTGGAATCCGAACAGATTTCTCTACATTTACTATGAATCCTAGTGGCACTATTAACTCTCTTACTAAATGTAAATGAGATCTCAACTCTTCCAAACATTGATTCATAATCAAAAAATTGTCCAAATAGCTAATCAACCTTAGACTCCTTACTCTTAAAAAACTCACTACAGATCGTAAAATCTTTGTGAAGCACCAAGAAGCTGATGACAAACCGAAAGGCAGACATTGAAAATGATACAAAATGCCCTTCCAACTGAATTGTAAAAATCTCGGACATTTTGGGTCTATGTATCGTAAAATAAACGTCTTTGACATCCATCTTCACTAACCAGTCCCTTTCGTGTAACATGTCTTAGAAGATGAATACCTTCGATTTTGAAATGTGTGTATGTGACATAAAGGTTTAAATTTCTTACATTTATTACTGGTCTTCAACCTTTTTCCTTCTTTTCTATCAGAAACAGGGTACTGACATAACCTATTTTGTCCTCTCCTATCCTCACTATCGCATTTTATGCACTAACATTTGCGTTACCTCTTCTGTTACAATATCCTCTAGATCTTTGTGAAAAACCAACTCTCTGGGCTCCTTTCATTAGACTGTATCACAATCAAAATCCATTCGATAACCTGTTATTGTTGCTAAAACCCATGGATCCGGCGTTATTTTTTCTCATAGCTCCAGAATTTTTTTTAAACTTCCTCCCACCTTTTCGTTGGTAAAACCAAAATTTCTCTTCATACTCACCCTGTCCTGTATTTGCATTTTGTCCTCTGCACGGGAAGTGCCAGCTCTTCCTCCTCTCCCTCTTTGGGGATAGAATCCTGGATTTTATTTATAATTACCACTTCCTTAATTTCCTGTATAATGGAACTTACAGCATCCACTGTTGAAGGTTTGCCCTCTCCTTTCAGCCCTCCCATAAAAACTGTTTCCTGTAAAAACTTTTCTCCTGAAAAACTGAGGCTTATCTAGACTTGTGAAAGTTTATACATACTTTCCAATCATTTTTACCATACCATCTCCAAATAGAAACCCTTTGGCCTCTTCACTCGATTCCTTCACACCAAAATCTCCTAACTTAGGATTTATATGCATCAAAATAATCTTGCAACGTTCTACCAAAAGGCCAGCATTAGCATTGCCCAGCATAAATATTGCTCTCTGACACCACCCTCTCGAAAGGTGTATATTGTAATCTGTGCTTTATAGTAGGCTTCCTCCACCGAGTCAAAAATCCTAGCGAGAGGACCACGAATATCCAAAACCCTGTCCTGGCATTGTTTTGATGATGTTTCTGATCCTTTCCTAGGGTCCCTACCCTTTTTGAAAAAATAAGTAATCAATTCGGGGTCAATATTTGATGTTACAGTCACCTTGTCATCTATAACAGGATGCGAGCATTCTGCTCTCATAATACTTCTTTCGGCCTTTTCCAAAGACTTTCATATGCAGTGTGTAATATATTCTGCCACATGTTCCAACGGGTTCACTGATAGAATATCGATGTAACAAACAACCATTTTCTAAATATCGAAAAAGAAATATCGACTCCAATACTTTTAACAGGTAAGTACAAAAATATTGAATCAAAAATATCAAGGTAAAAAAAATATAGATGTAAAAAATATCGATTTAAAAATATATATAAAATAAAATAATATAGAGTAAATATATTAAATATTAATATTATTTTTAACAAAATAAATTTAATATACATTTTAACTAATTATAACAAATAAACTTAATTTAAAAAAATATAAACAAACAAACAAAAAATATAGATATACATATATTTACTTAAAAATAATTTAAGTATTATCTTTATTACATTTTTAAACTTTAAAATTATATAAAAATAAAATGTATATATATATATATATATATCAATAATTTAAAATAAAAACCATTCTATAATAAATTAAAACATTAAACTATTAAAAAAAAACTTACATTTCCCAATACAATAAGTGCAACAGTAGGGAAAGGGTTGGATAGCGGAATAATTACATTTACTATTCCAACTCCAGTGAGTGCAACAGTAGGGAAAGTGTTGGATAGCGGAGGAGTAAAAATTACTATTCCCAATCCAGTGATAGCAACATTAGGGAAAGTGTTGGATAGCGGAGGGGAAAACATTACTATTCCCACTCCAAAGGGTGCAACAGTAGGGAAAGTGTTGGATAGCGGAGGGGTAAAAATTACTATTCCCACTCCAAAGAATGCAACAGTGGGTAAAGTGTTGGATAGCGGAGTAATTAAATTTACTATTCCCACTCCAGTGAGTGCAACAGTAGGGTAAGTGTTGGATAGCGGAGTAATTAAATTTACTATTCCAACTCCAGTGAGTGCAACAGTAGGGAAACTGTTGGATAGCGGAGGGGTAACAATTACTATTCCCACTCCAAAGAGTGCAACAGTAGGGAAAGTGTTGGATAGCTGAGGGGTAAAAATTACTATTCCCACTTCAGTGAGTGCAAAAGTAGGGTAAGTGTTGGATAGCGCAGTAATTATATTTACTATTCCAACTCCAGTGAGTGCAACTGTAGGGAAACTGTTGGATAGCAGAGGGGCAAAAATTACTATTCCCACTCTAGTGAGTGCAACAGTTGGGTAAGTGCTTGATAGCGGAGGGGTAAAAATTACTATTTCCACTCCAGTGAATGCAACAGTAGGGAAAGTGCTGGATAGCGGAGAGGTGAAAATTACTATTCCCACTCCAGTGATTGCAACATTAGGGAAAGTGTTGGATAGCAGAGAAACAAAAACTACTAATAACACTTAAACAATTGAAAAAAACAAAAAATATTACAACATTTTAAAAATCATAAAAATAAATAAACAATATTTTAAAAATATAAAATTAATTATATTAAACATATAAAAAGAACACATAATATTAATTGCATATAACAAAAACCTACAAATAATATATAAAATAAATTAATGAATACATTTATAAACAATAATGATTTAAAAGTAGCAAATATTAACAAACAAAAAATTATTTAAAACATAAATGTTTTTTTTAAATTTCCTACCCTATAACACCACACCATTAACAAAACACTTCAACATTTTGTAATTAAATGTATTTCCATAATTAACATAATTAATAATCAATTAAAAAAATCTTATTAATAAAGAAAAAAAAATATTCATTGAGTACACATGCTTTAACACTATAATATCCACAACACACACCTACATTAAACTATAAGATAATAAAACACAATTAAATATTATTTTTTAAAGAAAAACTATTACTATTAACAACTAATAATTAAATATTCAAAAATGTATTTAATACCCACCTTTTACTCCTTTAAAAGTAAAAACAACACACAAAAAATAAATTACACAAAATAAATATCAAATAATTAACATTAATTAACAGCTATATAATAATTAATTAAACACAACACACTTACCACCCTTTACTCCTATAAACACCACAACACACACCTAAAATTAATTATACAATTACCATAATTGATTACCAATTAACTAATTATAATTAATTAACAACAAATAATTAATTAATAATAAATTACTTTACCCATTTAACACTATAACATCTCAATTAAACAAATAATGATAAATAAAAATATTCAATAAATTTAATATAATTAAATTACTTCCCACCCTATTCCCCTAAAAACCCACAACCCGCTACGGAACTAAAAACGCAAAATTTAAATAAAAAATATTAATAACTACTAAAAATAATCAATGTATTTTATAAAATTAAATTACTTCCCACCCTATTCCCCTATCAACCCACAACCCGCTACGGAACTAAAAACGCAAAAATCAATTACAAAAAATTAATAACTACTAAAAATGTAACACATATATTAAAAATACAAACAAATCTTATACAAAAAAACATTCATCACATACATATAAAATATATACTAAAATACATACCATTAATAAAAAATCAAAATTTTTAACAACTATGGGGCCCATTAGGATGGCGGGCGGAAGCACCACCGCCGTGCTGGCGGATGCAAAAACCACCAGTTACCGCCCGCATGCCGCAGCCCACACGCCCGCCAAATTACGATGTGAAAAGGCAGCCAAACACCGCCGGCAAGCCAGCGACGCCGTCCGCCATCAAAGTGCGCCCGCTCACGTAGCGGTGCAGCCCAATGGAGACACACCGCCAGACGAAATCACGTACCGCCCGGCGTACAAATTACGATGCCGCAAACAAACAGCTCCCACGGCTAAGAGACACCGCACGTGAAAGTGAGGCGGAAACCCGAACGCCAAGCACAGACACCGAAGAGGCGACCCCCCGAGCATGAATCCAGCACTGCAGGCCCTCCCCATGCTCTACCTGATGCAGCACCCAGGAGTCAACGCACCGCGGCGACGCAGGTAGGCAGACACACAACAGGGGCACGCAAACAGCGCACACAGTGCAAGGGCGGGACAACTGCATATGGCCCCCACCCCGACACCCCTGCGTGGACACGACACATCCACCACTGCACCCACACATGCGCACAACGCAGAGGCCAACGGCAGCGCAATGCATGCGCCGCACACAAACAACACAGGGTCACAACCAAACACCACACACACCAGCACCACCCAGAAAGCACATGTCACGTGACAGCCCTGCCACAGTCATGTCCCCAACCGGCAATTCACTGCTGCCAACCTGACGTCACACAACTGACCCGAACATGTCAGTGACGTCACGCCACATTAGGACACACCCCTGTGTGCAAAACACGGCGAAGCACACAGCGGAGGCAACATCACCCAGCAGAATATGGACCCCGTCGGGAAAAGGTACGCCAGAACCACACAGAAACACCGGTGCCACCCTGCACCCAATAACAAGACATGCAATACGTAACATCAAAGATACCGGGGACAGACAACAGGTGGGACCAATTATAACACAAGGCCCAACGTACAGCGGAAAAGCAGCCTGCTGCCCACACACGGGAGAGGAGACAGCACCGAATGACCTTCCATTCCCACTCTGAAACCACATCCCGACTAAACAAGCCGGAGAAAACAGTTATTGCACCAAACAAAGCCCAACGCAGGCATGCAGAGGGAAGCGGCCACAGGGCAGATAGCGCATAACACCAAAGAACATTCACAACGGAAAGAACAAATGATAACACTCCCCCATGTGGTTCACATGCAAGTTATCTGGAAGGAGTCAGACACCACTGACCTTGACCATTCAGAGAAGCATGTGGGATGAGGGCCCGTGTCCTCCGCACAAGCCAACATAACACAGGTCCTGCCTCCCTTCGACCATTACAGAATTCCCAGCAACATCGGAGGTTGCACTCTGCAGACTGCACAGACAGCCGGAGCACGCCACCACAGCGCCCTGCAGCAAAATGGCACTTGCACCACACCTACCCAACTACGCCGGACAGATCAAGCTGTACAAACATAACCTGATACAGATATTGGGATGTGACAATCTGGCCCTGCTGAACGTAAGTTACCGACTAACTTACCGCATCGCATTGTTCAGCTGCGTCATCCCCGTCTTCTACTGTCGGAGGTGTCCCTTCTACTATCCTGTGGAGTTATGTCTCTCCAACCCGGCATGTCCAAGGGCGGACCTGCTACAACTATTCCACCCCCTGGACGCCCACGACAGGGCCTGTTCAGCCTATGGGGGCATGGCGTATGTGGCGACTATCGGACCCACACTGCAATGGGACCACTGTGCCTCCACACGACGGATAATGGATTACAGTTACATCGAATGCCATCCAACATGTCCCATCATGCTCCTACAAGGGACAACTCACGACCAACACCTTGACAGCCACCATCCGCTACATTGGCTGGCAACCATGTCCACCACCAATGCCATGGAAGCCCTGCTGGTAGGCATTGCATTCCTGACAACCTGTCAATTCGTCGGGCCCCGTCGCCAGACCCCCAATTGAGCAATGATGACCCACACCGTACCCATGCGTGGCTTACGCACGGACTAGGCAGTTACCAGTACAACTACTACACCATGCAACCTGCAACTGACACCACAACAACAACTACACTGCCATGACATCTGATACTTATTGGGAAATGCACCCTGTACCTCATCACATCCAGTAACTCTGCATGAACAGGGGGAGGCAGAGGCATGGGATTTGTGTATGGCAACCACATGGACAGAACTGCACGTACAACCATGCCATGATATGGATCCTGCGCCCATGAACATATGCACCGGTCAGTGGACAGCAATCGTCCTGCTGCAGTATGTGAGAGCTGTCACCACACCTCCCTCTGAACGTCCGTGCCAGGACCTTTGCATGTACACCAAGTGCATCCACCAACAACATGAGCCCAGTGACTGTGACATGGCCAGTACCCACCACATCGCAACAACAAGTGGGACGCCTTTGCATGCACGTAAGCCCATGCCCTGATGTCACCTCCACGCACGTGTGTATGAGTGACCATAGCAGCAAACCTGTAACATGGAACGGAGAGGCACTGTGCCCATGATGACAAGCGGACTGGTAGGCGAAATGTATACTGTCTGTGTCAGTCAGCAGCACCACAGTAATTAGCAAATGTACATTAGCACACCAACGGCTAAGCAGTTGGAACTCTGAAGCCCACATCCCACAGTCAACAACTAATCACTGTACCCCTACACCCTATGCTATGTGTAATCATGCTGAGTATATCCTCCACATGCACTTCGCTGCCAGTAGTGTTCACTATACTGCATCACAGAGGACATTAGTCCCAATACATGGCTTGAAGCAACAATGTGTCTCTGCTGATTAATTTCACAAGTACGAATGAGAGAGGATGAGAGTGTGTGAAGTACACGACAGTCATGAGATGACCATGTAGTCCACTGTCATTGGATGTCAACTTAAATGTGTAGCACAACTGTGGGAGACACACATGTGTCATGTGAAGCGGGAGTTACGCATGGCTCAGGTGGGTTGGTGTGACGGGTAGGTGCGCACATGCAATGTTGAAACACGCTGTGTTGGGAGGACTCAGGACCAGTACATTGGCGCACTCCTGGGAATCTGTAAAGACCACCTGTCTGGTGACGAATGTGAACTCGTGTGTGCACAACAGGCGGGCACACGAACAATGCCGCATCAAGTGTAGACGTCAGCCCACCCTCCGTGGACATGCCGGATACTGCTGCGCGTCCGCCAGGCCCTTGCCAAGGCACTCACATCCCCTGTCGACCTGGTGTATCCCCAACATTGTCCACTTGCACAGGCAATCCAGGGCACGGGATGGCAGTAGAGCATGGTGGGTGAGAGCTCATGGCGCGCTCATCCTTGTCACATCACGCAGGCAACACATCCACAATGTGTAGTATGGCACAAATCAAATGGAAGTAGTGGGGGACGCACACATCACAAGCAGCAGTGACGTCACGGACGGTGGCTCGCGCCATCCCACCCATTGACAATACACCCACACACGTTACATGCCATTGCAACAGAGAAGCCAGCGCGTGCACAAGCAGCTCCAAGCTCGCCCCAGAGAGGCCAAAGAGTGAATGTGTGGGGCCATGAGCTCCAGTTGAACGCGGACTGGCCCGCTAGGGCAGCTACAGCCTCTGTGTGTTGCAGGTGGTGTATCCGGACTGCGGAGCCTGTCATGCATAGTCAATGTTGCCCGGGTCTCGAGTCGGGGCACCACGCATGTGGACGGCGTAACGCCACTAATCATACCGTGAGACAGACCACATGTACAACTGGACCCACACATACACTCCTTGGCCTCTCTGGGGCGAGCTTGGAGCTGCTTGTGCATGCGCTAGCTTCTCATGTGCAAATGCATATAGGTGTGAGCGAGGGGAGGCCATGAGGACAGTGCAAAAGATAACTGTTTGACTTTCAGTTAGTTTAAGGAATGCCCCTGATGTGGTCAGAAAAAGACATGTCTCGTGTGCATTGCAACTAGTAGATAAGCCGATGACCTACCCATGTCTTGCATGTAGCCCCGCACCTAGCCCCCGCACACTCGACACAGCGAAATGAGTACCAGCACCACATACTTCCCATTCGAAGCACTGACTGGGGGTGATAACCATTGGACAGTCTTGTGTAGTCCACCCACGCGTACATGTGGGCCCTCCATGAACCATGTCACCTGCGGCAAAGTGATGTCATGGGCAATGACGGAACTGAGCAGAGCTGTCTGCCCCACGCACAGACGGTGCATCAGCTCAACAGACCCAGCACAGAGTGCAGCAGGGGTCACATGTGCAGGGGCAGTTGTGCCTGGTGTGAATGCACATGCACATAGACAGCACATCGAGCAATGTGTAGCCTGCCCACATCTACTGTCCATTGTCAGGCTGACCTAGAAGAAGATCACAAGGCAACACATCTGTGTGGGTGTACCCACTGTGACCAACACTGCGCAACCATCAGCGTACTCGCCCTGTGCATGGCCCACCCCGCAACGAAGGTCACATTCAGTGCCACTATCTCTCACACACATCCCTATCACGAGTCATGGTGTGTCCAATAGACAGTGCAGAGTAAGCGCTCATCCGGGGTGTCCTGAACAGGAGACACATGTAACCCACTAGGCAGTCGGTGCTGTCACCTACTGGCATTGTGCAGTCAATGTGCAGGCCAGGCTTGCTGGGACTGAGAGGGGCAGCATGGCCCAGCCTGACATTCACACGAGCAACAAGTGCACTGAGACCTGCACTGGCAATTGCAGACGTTGGCCTGCACCCAGCTGGCCCGGGACGCCTACCTCCATAGTGGAACACGCAGGGTGCAACCGCGAGGGTCATCGGAGTTGGCCGTAATGGCCTGGCCCATGTTGGTGACAGTCCGCTGATGCCATGTGCACCACACAGTATGATGTGCGCACTGCATCTGCAGGTGTGGCCATGATGTGCGTGTGGGTGCAGGTGCACAATGGACGGGGCCACAACATGCCGTGTGCATAGGCAGGGACGGCCAGTGGCCGGCCCCCACATGTCTGTTAGCATGTCATCATCTGCACATTGGCATGGGTGCATGGTATACGCATATGCACACGCATGTCATCTCTCACTATGTACATCTGCCACTTGGCACGTGCAAGGTTACGTGTCACATGTGATGTGTATTTGCAAGCACACAGCCGTGTTGGCATGGGGCTGTCAATGTGTACACCTGACAATGCTTCTGGAGGTGTGATCCGTACAGTGCTGCACATAGGGTGCAGTGGTGACACCAATGACTGTCTCATATCCCCTCGTGCCACAGGTCCCACTTGTCTTGGCCGCTCAGCCTGTGCCCACATCGTCGTTGGTGTGTGCCATACTCATCCAGCCTCGGAAGCAGTGTGATGCACAGCAGCCAGTCATGTTGCCGTGATGTTGTCGCTTGCCGGATATGCAGTCAGTCCCCATCAGCACGCCTCACAGGTCATTGAGGCCTGGATCCCCATGTGCATGCACATAGCAATGGTTTGTGTCACTGCCCATTGCTATTGGTGGGAGACCTGTGTAAGTGTATTGTGGCTGTGCTGTCCCTGCATGACAGCTGTTCTGTGACTCATGTTCTTGCTCTGTCATATCAGTGATGTGTATGTGAAAATGCCATGTGTCGTGTTGCTTTGACATGTGTCCACTTCCATCTTTCCTAGGCGGAGACCAAACATTTACCGCCCTTACCAATTGTTGGCGGACATGGAGGATTCTGAGGTCATCCGGAAATTTCGTCTGGATCGACCAACCCTGCATCGACTATGTGCCATGTTGGAACCCCACCTCCGTCCTCGCAGGGTGTATCCGACAGCATTCACCCCCACGGCTAAGGTGATGGCTGCACTGCATTTTTTCGCCACTGGGTCATTCCAGCACACAGTGGGCAGTGGAGGTGGGATGTCCCAGCCCATGTTCAGCATGGTGCTGAGGGATGTACTGGCAGCCATGATGCTGTACAGGAACAGGTACATCAGATTCCCCAGGGCACGTGAGTTGGCGGCAGTGAAGGGTGCATTCTATGCCCTTGGACGGATCCCACACGTCGTTGGTGCCATTGACTGCACCCATGTTGGCCTTGTCCCACCACAGGCCACTGAGCAGCTCTTCCGCAACCGGAAGCACACGCACTCCCTGAATGTGCAAGTGGTGTGCCTTGCGGACATGGTCATCTCCCACGTGTGTGCAAAGTTCCCAGGCTCGGCCCATGACGCGCACATCATGCGAAACAGCATATTACCACGACTGATGACCAATCTGCAACAGGACCGTGGCTGGATTGTCGGTGAGTATGTGGAGTTGTGTAGCGTGCTGGCTTAAGGATGCTGTCTACTGTCCTGTTTGAATTGCAACGGTTCTCTGTGTCCCCCACGCCCAGGTGACTCGGCTTACCCGAATGGGCCCTGGCTGCTCAGTCCATTACGAAATCCTCGGACCCCAGCAGATGACCGCTACAATGAGGCACATGGGAGGACCAGACGTGTGGTCGAGCGTACCTTTGGCCTCCTCAAGTCCAGGTTCAGATGCCTGGACCGCACCGGGGGCGCTGGCGTACTCCCCACAGAAGGTGTGCCAGATAGTGGTGGCTTGCTGCATGCTGCACAATCTGGCCATTCGAAAGCAGATCCCCCTAATTGTGGATGACGGAGATCAACCAGGGCCCCAGCCTGCACACCAGGACAGCTCCAGTGAAGAGGACAGTGGAGAGGATGAAGCTGTGAATGTGGGTCAGCAGCTCATCGCCCGCTACTTCACTTGACGGTGAGTGACCATGTACGACGGCTGATGTGGCTGTAGTTGTGCAGGTGTATGTGTGCTCTGTTACTGGGGCCTTTTGTTCACTGAGTGCTGTGTGTCAATGGTCCATGTCCAGGTTGGTATGCCACTGTCAGTGGCTGTAGCATTGTGCCCTGTTGCTCTCAGAGATGTGTGTGCATTGCTTGTAGTTGGTGACAAGTACTGTGTGATGAGTGTGTGACACACTCATTGAATGTACTCTTGTTCTGTTTTTCACCCCTAGGTCCCTGCAGCCTCTCCTGTCCCATCGACATGCCACACAGCAGATGCTATTCTGCTCATGGTGGCGATTGCACATCGTGGAATAAACACAGGACACATTAAGCCGATTGTGATCAAGGTGTATTTATTAACAGCGGTGACATGTGATTGTGTGCAAGGTGATGACAAATGTGGTGCATGCTGTGACAATGAGTTGACGGTCATGGCTGCGTGATGGTCAAGGTGTACCCATGGAGTTCTATGTCCACAGTCCAACAGACACATGCCATTCACATGGCAGTGTGGGCTAGGATCGTATTCCAAGTCAATGCAGTAGGTGGTCAAGGTGACTGGCTGACTCACTGGCGTTTGGTGCGGGTGAAGTCCTCTCTGGACACCTGTTTCCACTTAGGACGGCCCCTTCCACGTTTGGGAGGGGGGGGTGTTGATGTTCCGCTGGTGGTGGCTGAGGAGTGCTCACTCGCTGTGGACGCAGGGGAACGTGATGCTGCACGACCCAGCGCCACAGCAGGTGGTGGCGGAGGTGGTGTTGCTGGCCTTGCTTGTGCCCTCCCCCCCACCACCAGCTGGCCCATGAGGTCCGCGATTCGGGCCATGTGGGCGTCCCTGGACCTCAACACCGCAAGGACCTCCCGCGTGTCGCTTGCCGACCTGGCCCATTCGCCTTGGGCCTCCTCATAGGCCCCAAGGACTCTGTCGATTGGCGGCAGGGCTTGGCTCCCAGGCACAGTTGGCGTTGGCCTGGCCCTGCTCCTCCTACCAGTACTGCTGCCACCGACCTGCCCACTAGCCACATTGCTCACCATGGGCCTCGCTGTGGCTCCCAGGGTGGACCCAGTCGGCCGGACCACCACTTGCGCTGGGGCTGGGGCCAGTGATGACGTGGTGGTGGTTGTGGCAGTGGGAGTGGCCGCAACGAGCGTGGGGGTGGCCGCCACAAAAGTGGTAGTGGCCGCTACGACAGTGGCAGCAGGGGGCTGTGAGTGGTCATCAGCCCTGGATGATGGGTTGGTGGGTGGGAGGGTGCCTGGGGTGCGGTTGGGCCCTGCCACACCAGATGGGCCTGCTGGGTGGTCCGTGTCCGGATCGGAGGACAGATCCTCCACATCCGTGAGTCCTTGTTGGGGGCTTGCAGGCTGGCTGTGCTGGCTGCTGTCTCCATCTCCAGCATCCAGCAGTTCGTCACCTGTGGGGGGAATGAGATATGTTATTGTGTTGCACATGACAAAGTATGTATAGGTTGTCTGACATCCACAGTTCGTGCACAGTCGTGCACAGGTTTCCTGGAGCCGTGTGTGTGGCTGTGCTATTTGTTGTTGTGTGGGCATGCCAATGGGACTGTGTGCTGTGGACATGTGGCATGGGACGGATTGGCAATGCCGATGGGTGTGTTGCTGTGCTCCTGCTTTTTGTGGCTCTGGTGTATGGGGACTCCAGACCCATCGTGGAGGTTGGTTTGTACTATGCTCTTGGGGTTCATATGGAACGCTTAGAAACGCAGATGGCATTATGGGGGTCAGCCCCCTGAAACGCATTTGAGATGAACTATGCTTTGGGGGTTCATATGGAACGCTTAGAAACGCAGATGGCATAATGGGGGTCAGCCCCCTGAAACGCATTTGAGATGTACTATGCTTTTGGGGTACATACTGTGTGCCATGGGTGCAGAACGTGAATGTGTTGTGGCAACATGACAGTGCATGGTCTGAGGTGTGTGTATGTCTGACATTCCCTGCATATTTGCTGTCTGTTGTGATTTCTGGCCATGTAATTGGACGCATTGTTATGAGTGAGTGATGGTTGTGTGCCACACGACGTATTGCAGATGGTCCAATTCCTTGGTGTGCGTGCTGCCCTGTGCCATGTGCATCACTGCAGTGCTCGGGGGTGTGTGGCCCATGTTATGTGTGTAGTTGCTCACAGTGTGACGTGCGCTTCATTCACTTCTGGCACATGATTTATCATGGGCATGTTTCTTTGCGTGACTACTGTATGTGGACCAGCTGTTCGGATGACATACCTTTCATGTGACTGGGGATGACGGATGAGATGGATGGTATGTTGTATGTGCATTGTGTGTCTGTGTGTTTGATGGGTCCAGTGGTGTTCGTGTGCATTTCTGTTGTTCCACGCTGTTGCGTCTAGTGTGGTATGTCTTACATGGGCATAGTTGTGGGATGTGTGGTTGACAGGCAGTGGGGGCTACATGGACAGGACTTCGATGGTGTTGCAGTTGTGTGTGATGGGTTGCACTGTGCCTGCCGTGTGGTTCTGTTATCAGTGTGACTTGTGCATGCAGACGTGGCTCCTTGGGTGTTGCTGTGTCTGTGATGGGTCATGTGGGGTGTGACTCTGTGGTTCATGTCCGTGTGCACATTGTTCACATGGTTGTGGCAGGGAGCAGTGCTGCGTGTTCCTCTGCTACTTTGCATGTCCCATGTGTTAGTCGTAATTCAGTCCTCATGCCTCCAGTCACCCCGCCCTGTCCAGTTTCCCACCTGCAGGTTGTTTTTGAGCATGCACTGGACTGGATGCAACATGGTTATGGGCGGGGGGGTGCTCCATGTTGCAGGTCTGTGGGGGTGGGGGCGGTGTTATGGGTCGTGGTGATGGCTGGACACCCACTGACACCGTTTGTCCTGGGGCGGGATGTCTACCTGTCGGCTGCCGGTGTGCACTGCAGTGGCTGCTACGTGGGTGTGGGGTGTGGGCTGTGCTCCTCCTTGCTGTGCTGTGGGACTAGGGGCCTGGTGTGTGTTGTACTTCAGCTGTCCCCCTCCCACCCACTGCGCTTTGTGTTGCTGCTACTTACCTGTTACTTGTCGGTTAGTGCAGCTACGGCTGCCACATGGGTGTGGGGGTGCTCCGCCTTGCTGTGCTGTAGGACTAGGGGCCTGGTGGGTGTTGTACTTCAGCTGTCCCCCTCCCACCCACTGCCTCTGTGTTGCGACTACTTACCTGTTACTTGTCGGTTGGTGCAGCTACGGCTGCCACATGGGTGTGGGGGGCTCGTTGTGGCGCTTCTGGAGTACTAGGGGACCTGTTGGTAGTTACGTGGCTGGCTGGGTGTACACATGCCCCCATGGTTTTGTTAGTTGATATGTTTGGGCTGTGTGTGGGTGGTGGTGCCTGTTGCATGTGTGAGTAATGTGTTGTGTATTGTGTACTGGACATGGGGGTGTTTGTCCCTCGGAGCTATGGCATGGTGGTAGTGCATGTGAGTACATAGCGGTGTGCTGGTATACATTTGTTTGTACTTACCAGCCTCCACTCCCCCTGGTAATCCGGTGAGGATCTCCGGATGGATGATGACTCGCACCTTCTCCTCCCACGCTTTGAAGGTCTTGTAATGCGCGGGATTCCCTCCGCCAGTCGTGGCAGCCAGCTCTCGGTTTTTGCTCTCCTTCTTCTTGACCAGGCTTTTGATGTCGTTCCACCGTTTGTTTATCTCTCCTCTGTTTCTGGGTACGGTCCCGACTGCATTGACCTGGTCTACAATTCTGTTCCACATTCTGTTTCTGGTGGCTAGTGGTGTGTGCTGGACCTGGTTGCCATAGATTTGTGTGTGCACCTTGACGATCTCGTCGACCATGACCGTCAGCTCAGTGGAAGTGAACTTGGGCATTCTGTGTGATGCCATGGTGTTTGTGGTGCTGGTGCGGTGTGTGATGTGTGATGTGCAGGGGGTTTGTGGTGCCGGTGTTTGGTGGTGGTGGTGGTGGTGGTGGGTGTGATGTGTGCGTATCTGTGGTGTGCTGCTGTCCTTGCTGTGTCACTGTGTCCTCTCCTCTCCTCTCTGCTTTGCAATGTTGCAAGGGGTTGTGGTCTGTGGAGGGGCTGCTTTTGTACTTACCTGTTTGGGTGTGTCCTGATGGTCTGTTGTTTTCAGGTGTGTTGTGGCTGGTGTTCTGGGCTTTGTGGTTTATTTGTTTGTCCAGGGGTGGTGTGTTTTCGGGATGTGTACTTTGTCTGTGTATTTGTGCGTGGGTTGCTGTGTGGACTTGTTTGCCATGTTGTGTGTGTTTGTTTGAGTCCGGGGCTGTTTCTGTGCAGGGACGTGGCCGCCATGGCTTCTGCCGTGTCCATTTTCTTCAGTGTTGTTTCCGCTGGCGGGCGGTGTATTTGTTGTTTTTCCGCGCTCATGTCGGTGCGATCGTAATTTCACGTGCGGTGTCTCGACCGTGAGGGCGGGCGGTTTTGTGTTGTCGTGCGTCTTTCCATCCGTGGCGGGCGGTTTGACTCCGACTCGGGCATGGGCGGGCGGTATTTTGTGTGTTTTTTCCGCCGCTGGCGGTTTTCGGTTTGAGGCATCATAATTGCTGGGTCGGTATTCAGAAGGTGTAGGCGGGCGGATTTTTGCCACTTTCATGGGTGGCGGATTTTTTTACGCCCGGTATCGTAATGGGCCTTTATATTTTTGCAAACGATATTTTACACTTCGATATTTTAAACATTGATATTACTTACCTAAATTTGATATTCTTGACCACGAGAAATTGTCTGTCGATATTTCTGACCCACGATATTTTTGACTCGATATTTGTGTAAATCGATATTTTTGTTTCGATATTCTGTCTCTGCACCGTTCCAGCGGCCTCCAGTCTTTACCCCTGGGGTGCCAAATGTCTTTCAGATCAAATAATTTCTCACCCATTGGATCAACTGTTGATCTCCTCCTTTCTCTCTGCTCTTATTGTTTTCATTAAATTCCTCTTCCAAATTATCTTTATAATTTAAATCTAAAATGTACTCATCTCAATCGGTACATTCATCACTTTGCTTAAAATCATCACATTTTTCTTCATCGTTTGCAGTGCTAGACTGCCCATCCTGCATGTTACTCTGGACATCAAATTTATGTGAGCTGCTTAGGACTCCTTTCCATTGCATTTTTTAAATGCTTTCTCTTTTAAACACTTTCCACCTGGACCCCTGTTAAAAACTCCCTCTTCTTCGGGAATTGAAAATTATTTCTCATCCTCCTTATTTTTATAGGGTATTTTTTTATCTTCAAAACCTCTCTTACTCTCTCTTTAACTGCCAATTGCAATTCTTGAGATGCTGTTTTTCTTATTAATTCCTCCTTACTCAACTCCCCTTAAGCCTGTTCACTCATGCTTATCCTCCTGAGTTTATATATACTTTATATATATTTCACTATATTGAAATATTTATATTATTTGCTATGTTTTCCCTTTATATTGGTATTGTTTTCCTAATTGCCCATTCTGATGTGTTCCCTTGAAGTGTGACAGATCTTTTCTTGGGCAGTGTTGATCATTCTTGTGTTGTATCCTCTTTGTAAAAACCTTTGTGTAATTTTTAGCAGGCCTTAATGTGTTGTGGCAAACTACAGGAGGATATAACACAAGAATGATCAACACTGCCCAAGAAAAGATCTATCACACTTCAAGGGAACACATCTTATTTGGCCAACGAAAAGAGAAAAAACTTGAATCAGAGAACATGGTCAGGCTTATTACCACATATAGCAACAAACATAAGAAATTAACTAAGGCAGTTACAAAGAACTGGCATTTAATTCTCTCCAGTTCGACCATAGGAAAGATGGTTAGAGAGCCAATTCAATGAGAGACAGTCTGATGAGAGCCAGTCCTGAAATCAGAAGGACAGACAGTTGTATGACTGGAGTCAAAGGGTTCCACAAATGTCACAAATGCCGAGCCTGTACCATAGGTATTAATACCAAGGAATATTTTTCTCCCTTTACACACAAGCCAGTTCGCATAGGAAGCAGTTACAACTGCAAAAGTGAATTTGCTGTATATGTGTTGACATGCAGTTGTAATTTAAGATGTAGGCAGCACAGTGCTGCAAGTCCACAAGCGCATAGTACAACATATGCTGGCTATTAAAAACATGGATTTAACATATCCAGTAGCCAGGCACTGTGCTGAATTTCATCAGAGCAATCCATCCCAGATGTCATACTTTGTCATAGACACAATACCACGTAACATCAGAGATGGAGCTAGGATGAAAGCTTTAAGAAAACTAGAGAGTGAGTACATACTTCGGTTAGACTCGAAGTCACATCAGGGCCTAAACATGGAAGAAGATCTATATAATTTCCTTTGAAAGGAATATATAAAGAGATATAGTCAATTTTAAAGGCTGAACTATGTCCATCTAAATTAAATAGATCTTAAGTTTAGGTAGCCCGCATCTTCTGTTGAAGAGAAAATAATTGATAATAAACATGGGGAACAGTGGTCCATTTGTGGACGGGAAATTCAAGTGGAAATGGGATCACACAGCTTATATGCAAGGCAAGAATAGGTTAAGTGCAAAATGCCCTTAACCAATGCTTGCCTTAAAAATTGTTGGTGTTTTAACACAGCCATAAAAGTCACACAATATTCTCATAGGAATTATTATTCAAAAGCTAAGATAATTTTGGAATGGATAAACGTGAATAGAGAAGGTCTGGCTTTAAATTTATCGTTCAGCAGAACATATGTTAAAACAAAACCCAGAAAAAACATATGTAAACAATTATAAGTAGAAAGTTAGAGAAAACAGGAAAAGAATAACAAAGCATTTGTTCACTTATATGTATATATATTTTTTCTATGTCTGTGCACTTACCTGACACTATATAGATTCCATCAATGGCGCCGCCGCATTAGTGTGATCAAAGTCGCTGCTGCGACTGAAACGTGTAACGGCGACTCAGCAACTTGAATAGACAGCGTGAAACAGCATTTGTGGAATGTGCTCTATACGGCGTTCTTATACGTCCACATAAGGATTGTTTCATTGTTTGATGCAATTTACGGAGTGGCTGGCTCCGCTTCGGGTGCCCACGACGGCTTGATGTCTGTCAAAGTATTTACGTTCAACCTCTCCTCCTCCTAGCTTGCCGTGGATGGAACTATGTTAATCCTGTGCTTAAAAACTTTTCTAGAAAAACAGACATTTGAGGTGAGCATATTCAGAGTGTCGCTGGTGTTGTAGGATGCTCTATACAGCACCTGCTCACCACCTAAACTTGGGAACTACCCTGAGTTCTCTGCTTCTTTTTTGCATAATTTATGTGGCACTCTAAGCCTGAAAGGGTATTGTTTTGCAGTGGCAGCTGGTGAATTTAGAAAGTGGTGAGGCATTAAAAAAAGTATTTGCTTCTGACTGAGCAAGTATTTGCTTCTGACTGAGCAAGACTGTGAAGAGAAGGAACTCAATTTCTTCCAGTGGGGTCGGGGATCAGAGGGTTCTCTGCCCCAAAAAAAGGTTGAAAAAAAGAAAGGAGTCAAATAGAGCATTTTGCATCACAGTTATTTCATATATTGACCTTCAAATCTAGATGGTGGATAAGCCACTTCAGTCTTGAGCCAGATGCCTTGCTCAGATTGAGATCTTCTTTGACCCTCGAGACATGGCTTCTGCCTGCCACTCATGCTCTAACCTCATACACCAAGAATGAAAGACAACTCATTCACCTGTGATGTAAAACAGGAAAAAGAACTAGAAATCACATGAGATCAATCCCAGCTTTCCCGCTTGAACAAATTGTGTGCTCCTAGAAAATTATTTTATTTCAGCTAGCCCTCTCTAAAGGAAACCGCTGGACTTGCTGTGAAGAAAGACAATTAGCCTACTCGTAACTGAACTTCTGCAGGCTCATTTAGGACTTTGAGGGCCACCAACTCCTGTGGCCGGAATCACCCCACCTCAACGGTGAACTGAGGAATAACCCCAGGGAGACCCCCGTTGGCCGCACAGCACCCAGAGAACTTTCAACATCCTCAGAATCCTGTATCCTCAGCATCAGGACCACTCCATTAAAGTCAATGGCAGGCCTGGCATAAACTGTGGAACTGGACGTGAGACTGCTTTGGTGACCAGGTAACTGTCCAGATACTCCTTTTAGGCTCCCCTGACCTTCTCTCTGTTGGAATTGATAGTCCAGTCGGGGCCTGAGTAATCGAACAACTCTTTATTACTTTTCAAAAGTTTCCAAACTTTAGGGTTACCAATGCTTGTTTTTGCTTTGGACTGAAAAGCTAAGATTTAAGTTTTACGTGAAAATCTATATCTCCAGAACTCTCCAGTAGGTTTTGCTCCCCTTGGTGCCTAAAAATTAATTAAAATATTTTTATAAATTGGTGTCTGATTTCTTTCATGTTGTGTGACTTTCTTATTCTGTTGTTTAGTGCTACTAAATGCTTTACACTTGTTCCTTTGTTTAAGCCTCCCTGCTCGGGACCACAGCTACCCAGGGTTGAACTAGAGGTTTTACAAATGAGCCTAACTGGACCTAAGATGGTTTCGTGAGTGTATTACACAGTGGGGTCATATAGCCACACCATATAATACACCACAACCCTCACAGAGTGCAATTTGCCTAGTGAATGGTGTTGGCTGTAGTCTATTTTAGCAACAGAGTGATGATAACTTGTTTTTGTCCATTTAGAACTTTGCCTTGTTGGAAAGAGCCATAAATTATATCTTGGACTAATGTGTCTATTTAGTCTTCTGTTGGTGATTCGTAACAAGGATCATGGATTGGCTTTTTCTAACTACTTTGGTCGCTGGTTCAAAGTTAATTGAGGTAAATGCTAAAAGATTGCAATAAATGCCTCATGGTTCCACTGTGGTAAAACGAGAAGGTTCCGACTTCTAGAGGATATCTGCCCTGATCTTCAAGATCTTGCCCTCAATGAAGGAAACCAAGTTCTCACATAACTGATCAGATGCCAAAGAGACTATTTCCAAAGCAGCTGGTTCTGTTGTTTACGTTCCCTGGAGATTTTGAACAACTCTTTATAGTTTGGTTAGGGACTTTGACCATGCAGGATGTATAGCTATTTTTCGTAGCCTTATGGATTACCTTGTGATCATTCTGATCAAACTTGCACTATTATCTCTATGTGGTACACTTGATTTTTCCTCCTGTTGTAATCTCCTTTGCAGTAATATGCTTGTCATAGCTTAGATTATGAGGATTTAGATTGTCAATCTAAGATATTAGATATCCTATTTGATGCTGACAAATTATTTTACGACAGTATAGATTACACATAAAAATATATTTAAGTAGTCAAAACGAACAACAAAATCCTTGGGGCTTTTGGCCAATCCTAAACTCTCTTACACTGCACGGCAGTTTAGATTGATGTTTCTGCCTTCACAATTGGTGCGATTCGCTAGTGCCAGTATTTCATGAGACTTCCTATGTACAGGAAGCTATCCAGGCACAGAAGGTAGACAAACATGAATTCAGGCTGTTGCTGTGTTTTATGGCAGAGGGGAAGGTTTTAAGTTAATCCTCTAACAATATGTGACACCTGTAAAAGGCAGCTGGTATGGTATTTACCTTGCAATGGGAATAATTGACCTCACACTACTGGGAATATAAAATATTGAAAAATGTATGTAGTCTTCCTTACCAGAAGTTTCTGCTAATGTACCCTCCACTGCCATACCGAAGGAGATTAGCACAGAGACGAGCTTTCTTGAGTACATTGCTTTGATACTACTAATGTGATCTGTTAAAAATTGAATACGGAATTTACTCCAGATATGTTTATTAGAAAAAGTTGAGATTAAAAAGTTGACTCCCATTTTAGATTTTACTGTGTCAGTAAGAGGATGAGTGGCTGTGTGTTTGAGTGTGTGACACTTTAAAGAATTTGGGACTAACCTCATGGAGTCAGAAATGAAGCTAATCAGGTTCACTTGTGTTTGAGAACGTTAGGAATTCTTCTTATGATCACAATCAAACTAACCACGCCAGTTGCCGCAGGAGTGGTTACCTTCGTTTTTTCCCCTTCCCGGTGTCTGCCACTTGCAGCGAACATCGCACCGCTTGTCAAAGGAACGCAGGAGCGGTTCCTTTTGGTTTCTCTCCTTCCCGGTGCCCGGCCCTTGCCACGAACACCGAAGCGCTCATCAAAGGACCACAAGAGCGGTTCCTTTTGTTTTCTCTCCTTCCTGGTGCCCGGCCCCTGCCGCGAACACCGTAATGCTTGTCAAAGGACCGTAGGAGCAGTTCCTTTTGTTTTCTCTCCTTCCCGTTGCCCGGCTCTGGCTGTACGTTCTTTGTTTCTTTAGCATTATAGACAGTTCTCGGTGGTGAGAAAGTCTTCAGGTGTTTCAGCCAACACACACAAACTCGTTCCCACTTCTAGATCCAGTCCTGACTTTCCAGTGTGTCGAACCAGTCACGCAACGAGGCTCAGAGGTGAGCAGCAAGATCGGGAGCCGTTTTGAGTGCCGTTTGAGTGTCGCAGTAACTGCCCACGATCGTTTCGACACGATACGGCAGGGCACGGCTCTCCCGGCACCGCCACCGCTGACTACCGCTGATTACCGCTGACTACCCCTTGTGGCTCACGGCGTGCAACGGAGTTACTGCCCCATCAACTGATCAGCTGCAGCCACGTCCAAAGACTACAGAACAGCACCAAAGAGTGGCAAGTAAGTGGGGGGGGAAGAGGTCAGCAGTGGGGATAATGGTGATAGAGACTGAGGTGCCTTGGTCATTCCAGCGAATTCAATCCCGCGGAAGTAGAAGCGGCCCGACTAGTTTGAGTTTGTGGCCGGTTTGGCGCACTCGCGCTCAGCTCTCCTTCCTCCCCTTTGCACCCCCCCTTGTAGTAACATCAGAGACCTTGCTTATCGTGCGCCTATCTAAAAAGAACCTAACAGAGCTCAGCTACCACCTTACTTGGGTGAAAGAGGAACAAAGTGGAAATAAAGTGGAGGAAAAAAAAAAAAAAAGCAACCGCAGTGAAAGAGAAAGAAAATCCTCCTCATTCACAACCAAGAGAGCAAAATGCGAACAAGGAACTCTACGCAGCTGCAAAGCTCCCATCGCCCTCACAAGACCGCTAAACGACAGAAGGCCAAGATGCTGTACCCTCAACCGGGAACACGGGGGAGTCAGATATCCCCGCGAATCAAGGGAACTCGGCCTGAAGGAACTCTGGATGTGCATAAGGGGATTCAACTGGCCAGTCGAAGTAGTTGCTGGATACCCCTGGTCGAAAGTAGGCAAGAAGTTGATGAGGAAGCCCAATCAGATTATACCCTGTCGTCAGCCAAACGGAAATGTCGTGACACCAGAGACATCAGAGATTATCTCAATCGGCCGACTCAAACACTCAAGGAAGTAGCCCACTCCATGAGCTACGAGAGCTCAAGCTCCCACAACCAAACCGAGGAAATTGAGGAAAATCAAATAAGTACGCCTCAACTGGCTCCTCTTTACCCTGAGATAATTATCCCTGGAAGGGATCCTGTCATCTCTGAACCATCTTCTCTACAATTAGCCCTACTTCCCTCCCAAGAGTCACTACCAAACAGTAGCCCGGATGTTTTACAAAATAAAATTCCCATCCAGGCCATAATCAGGCACTCCAGTAGCGTGAAACCCGGCGAGGCCCACCAAGAGTCATCACAGTGGTCGGAAGCTAAGGATCTCAAAGAAGACAAAGACGCTGTTTCACCCCAACACTCCGGCCATAAATTGCCAGAATCAACAATATGGATCTCGTCCTCTAGCTCAGCGAGCCCAGTATTCCAGCTACTGAACCTACAAAGCCCGCCGTAAAATGAAATAGAAGCAATTCAATCAAACGGAGCATTGGACCTTCATATTCAAAAGCTGAGGTTTGACTTTCCTTCGCTTGCCTCATCTCCATTTCTTGCCCCTCAGATGCACTCTAGTCATACCTGCTCTAAGGACCTACACCAGCTTGAGACAAAGGTTAATGCCTCTCTGACGGATCCCAATAATACCGGTGCCGGCAATAAAGACCTCAGCATACAAAAAGGTCTAAACAAAAGTCTTCAAAAGAAACGTCCTTTGTCAATTAGTAATTATTCAGATATAAAACCATCTCCATCGCATCCCCAAACTCAGGACAACGACCTCTCAAAAATAGAATCCTGGCCTAGGGAGCCACTTGATACTTCAGATACGCATAAGGTTGAGGTACTGCTCTCAGTTACTAATCAAGCCCTGAACTCAATGGCCAGTGCTGCTCATATGCACGCAGATAAATTAGATGTCCAGATAAACATTTTACACTTGGTAGCGGATTCAATAACCAGAATTGATACAAAACTTGACCAACTAAACTCTTTGATACGTAGAGCTCAAAACAACGTAGAAATAAACAAAAATCAAAGTCAAAACCAATGCTATAGTGGATGTAGCTGTAATCCGATATTAAGAAAACTAGAAACACTCCCGGAAGTAATGTCCTCTTTAATTGAGGACTTGAAGAACGAGGCACACAGACGGGCACAGAAAATCATCCCTCTTCCATTACTTCAAAACCAGCCCCCACATTGGCACACCTTAGGAAAAAAACGCTCTCATAGCGCTGAGCACCTAAGAGATAACACGGCTGATAATAAGACTAGCTACCAGATGCAAGATCGCGATCCTTTTGATGCTCATGAGCAGCAGACCATCATCACACAAGAGCATCTAGCCAGAATTTCGAAAGACGCTGGTAATCATGACCTCATATCTACTTCTAACAAAACACAAACAATAAGAGACCTAGATAACATTATCCAATCTAACCTCGTAACAGAGACAGGCAACGCATTGAACTCCACAGTGCCAACAAATATGGCCAACCTACCTCCCACAGAAGGACAACCCCTGTCCAGGAAAAATAAGAAGAAATTAAAGAAACTAAACAAAGCCAGGAGAAAGGACAGCGCATTACTACGTTGGCTTAGAACAGAAGACAGTGAAACAACAGCCAACTTAACCGCGGTTCCTAGCGACAACACTCATGGAAAAGCAACTTTAATTACTTACTCTCTGGAAGATACCATTGAAACGCAAGGTGGGGGCCAAATTAAGGTCGATACCGACCGCTGCACAGTGCAAGACCAGGATGAGAGCCTCGAGAAACCAAATGGAAAAAAAGAAACCAAAAAATGCAGTGGAAAATCTTTTAAGACCCTGGATAAATTAATAAAACCTTCCAGTAATTGTCCCTCGCTCAAACAAGGTGCAGAAAAGCCCATGGGCCGGGGTTCCACGAACAAAGTCATATGTAACCATGACCTAGCACAAACACTCGAAACCAAGGAGAAAGGTATCAAACCTAAAACATACACAGAGGAGAAATCAACACAAATTAACTTGAGGGACGAGTTGGAAAAAAAGCAAAATGGGAAGGCTTCGACCCCTCCAGAAATAGCCGAACATAGGCTGCAGGCCTCTCAAGATATTGCAAGAGGGGAAGATCTCTCTTTTAATGCTCGCCCACACACTTCTAAAGTAAATAGATCAGAAGGCTTAAACCAACTACTCGAGGAAAAGACGCCCTGCGAAACCCTAATGGTAAATATTAACCAACAGCAGAATAAAATTTCCTTAAAGACTGCATAAGTAACTAAGTTGACTCAAGAAAGCTCCAAATTATTGCTGTACCCAGAGTATGTATCCCAAGGGAAATGGGATACCCTCAATAGAGGAAATATTCTAAAGCTGTGTCAGCACCTTCCGGGATTAGAAAATATAAAAACGACAGATATCGAAAGTGTGGCTTTTGTCGCCCCAGAACAGGGTCAGACGAGCGAGGCAACGGTAATAACCCTACAAAACAAAGACATGGCTTCTGCACTAATGAACAACAAAAATCGATTGAACGACTGGGGCATCCAGATTAGTTTTATTACCAAAGCTAAGTACCCAGCTTTTTTAAAGGACATAGCAGTCAATTTTTCAACGGCCCATAATAATAAAAATGTGTCTAACAACAACATAATTACTCAGCAACCTACTTCAGTTTTGTGTGGCTCCCTAGCAGGAACCCTAACAGCGTCCTGGAGGGAGAACCCGCTGCAAATAACGACATCCACAGTGGGAGGTCCTCGTAAATATGCTCTTAAACGGCAGAACTCCCAAGATTGGTCCTGGTTATCCCAGGCCTTGGGGTAAAACACAGATCATCTCGATCGAACAGAAGCCCAACCTGGATGTCACGCATCACCTTAGAATCTGTTCCTGGAACATCCACGGGCTAACAAAGAAAAAAATAGAACGATCAACCACTCATTTTATGAAGAATCAAGATATCATTGCCTTGCAAGAAACATGGTCTTTGGAAAAAATTGCCTGGGAGGACTTCACCGTGTTTGAATCCCACGCAATAGCATCTCAAGTAGGTGGCCATGCCTCGGGAGGAGTGTTGATTGCTGTGCAGAATAACCTGGTCGCAAAAGCCTCCCGACTGTGCGAAGGGCAGGGAGATTATACCTTTGTTAAAACTCAGACACAGTGCTTGGAAAAGAACTAATTGAAACAACGAATAATGATCCTTGGCTGTGTCTACCTGCATCTCTCTAAAACCAAGCGAGAGGCTACATTGAGTAAAATGCTTCCAGCCATGAGAGACCTTTCCTCCCACTATCCAAACGATATATGGTTAATAATGGGCGATTTTAATGCCAACCTAATGGAGGTAGGCCCGGATCTCTCACTTCAATTCACATTGGACAATCAAATGTGGGCCATCCCGGAGATAAGGTCTCAGTACCAACGGAAGGAAAGTCAAGGGACAAAGATAGCAGCGTACTTAAACGAATTGGGTCTCCGCATTTTAAATGGAAGACTAAACTCAGACCTGCCCGCTGCATACACCCATGTGTCTTTCGCTAGAATGGCCACTCTGGATTATATATGGATCTCAGTTGCCCACTTCCACCTTGTCCAGGAATTTGTGGTAACTCCTTCACCGGAAAGTGATCACGCCGTTTTAACGTGCAAAGTCTCATCCCGGCATTGTCATCGCCCAACACATAATCTGATCGGGAAAGAATCCAATCTCGAGATCGTAAGAAAGCTACTGTGGACTATGGACAACCAGGAAATAATTGAAGAGAAGGTGGATGACTTTTTGGGCAATTTGAAACAGGAGCACAGTGATCAACTGACCGCATTGTCGTGGGAAACAGCAGTGTTGGACCTCAGAGAAAACCTAGCCACAAAGATGATCAAATAACTGCACCCCAATTACATCTTGTCTCTCTGAGCATAAGCAATTTACAACAAGCATTAAGCGCAAATTAAATAACTTACTGCGCAGGCGCGCCTATAATGACACAGATTACAAATCCTTGCGAGATAAAATATTGTTCACTCGAAAGGAATATAGGAAAGCAAGGTTCACTTCTCAGAGAATGAAAGAAGAACATCATTGGGCAACTGCCCATGAAATTATAAAATCAAAGGATTAAAGACGATTCTGGAGCTGGGTAAACAAAGGTGTTAGTTCTGCCCAACCCCCCACAGTGACTAATATTACTCCTGCTGAATGGGAGGCCCACATTGAAGCACTCTATGTAGAACCAGCCAGTCCCAAATGGCCAAACTTTCTTGGCTTCAATCATACTAACTCCAACCTCGAAGTGGAATCCACTATGAAGATAACCTCAAATCAAGTTGCATTTATAATAAAGAAAATGCGCCCAGGAGGAGCACCAGGCCCAAATGGCATACCAACACAGATATACAAAGTATCCACACATAAATGGGCCCCTCTGCTGGCCACCTTATTTGAGGTAACCAGAATGGGTGGATTCATTCCGGACTCCTGGCGAGGATCTCTTCTCGTCCCCATCCATAAAAAAGGCTCGCGGGCTGACCCCGAAAATTATCGGATGATAGCCCTTCTTGACGTGGAAGGGAAGGCATATGCAAGTGTCCTACTGCAAGAACTGACAACCTGGGTGGAAGATCGTAAATTAATACCTTTCACACAAACCGGATTCCAAAAGGGCTGCCACATCGAAGATAATTTGATCTGCCTAGTCCACATGATTGAAAGTACACTCGCTACCAAAGGAAAATCGCTATACCTGGGTTTCATTGATTTCCGAAAAGCCTTTGACAGCGTTGTTCGCCCCAAACTTTGGGAAAAGTTAACAAAATGGAGCATCCCGCAGCCCCTCCTGAAAGCTCTCATAGCCCTATATACCGACACCTGGGTAAAAATAAGAGTTTCCTCGAGATGGTCAACTACCAACAAAATCATGACTAATAGAGGCTTAAAGCAGGGATACATATTGGCTCCTTTACTCTTCAATCTCTATCTAGCAGACCTGCCCGAGTGGCTGGCCCTCTCCCGAGCATTTCCACCACGAATTGAATCCACAAAAATTCAATCGATGCAATATGCTGACGATACGATCCTCCTTGATCAAACCCAGGTGGGCCTTCAAAGACTTTTCGATTCTCTGGCCCAGTATTGCAAAACAAACGCTTTGGAGGTTAACATCAACAAAACTAAGGCAATGATAGTCTCGCGCTCACGAGCCAGAAAGCACTCCTGGTACATTGAAGGGAAGTCAATAGAGATAGTGACCGCATACAAGTATCTGGGAGTTTGGATTGATCACAAAGGGAGACCAGCGCAGCATATCACCGCAATGCAGGGAGTGGCTCGTAGTTTGGAGGGGGCTTTTGTAAGAACCAAGAAAGCCCTTCACTCTGCAGACTTTTCTCCGCTAATTAGGGTGATAGGAGCCAAATTTTTGCCGACAATAGCTTTTGGCGCCATAACCTTTAAAGACAAAATGCTTACCTGGCTTGATAGAGCCCAGTCAATGTGCTTTCGTAGAGTGTTCCATCTACCCAACTCGACCTCTCACGCCCAAATCCGCATGGAGTTCTCTTTGTCATCCCAACATTGGGTAATGAAAGCAAGATTTATTGCCTATTGTTTAAAAACCAAAAAGGCTCGTGATTTTACATTAAAGAGCTGCATATGGTCTCTGTTAAATAACCCTAGCACTCCCTGGAATAAATTTTTAACATTCTGCCTGGAACCATTAGAGGCTCAAGATATATGGACAAGTTCGCTGCCCATAGGGCCGATCACAAAAATCTTTACCAAACAAGCAAAGATCTTGTCACTCAAACATGATGCCCTAACCGTGAAGAATCTCTCCCATGGCAGTTGGGCGTCAAAACTCTATGGCCCTAAAACCCTACCACACTATTTGTCATCATCCATGAAATCACGAGTGAAACACCATCTAATGAGGTTACGTTTTGGCCTAATCCCACTGAGGGCGTATAAGTATGGCCGGAGATTTAAGGAAGATGTGCCCACACAGTGCCGTTTCTGTAAGAGCGGGGAAGAAAACTTAATTCACATCCTGTGCACCTGCAGAACCTTACTGCCATTACGTACTTTTTTGCTGCGTCCAATTTGGCGGATTTTGAATGTCCGGACATGCCAAGAAGCCCTAGAGGAGTGCATGAGGGGCGACTCAGCTCAGATGGCCGCCCGTTTTGTAAAATTCATGTCTGAGATTAATTCCCTGTTAACAGAAGACGATCACCAAGAATCTTTGCCCTACCAGCAATGAACCACTTTGCTCTCAAGGATATTTTAAAAAAAGTAGAATATGCACAGTGTTTTTAACTCTTGTTCTGTATGAATTGCAATGATTTTAATTAATTGTGCAAATAAAATACTTTAACTTTAAACTAACAGGTATAGACAGCACAATGGAAAGCTACAGTTTGTGTTTTTTGGCTGGACCAAAATTTACCAGTGCTGGAAAAGGTACCCAAAAAGGATGAGTCCTACATACCTCTCAAATTTGCAGATTTTTTTTCATCCAGCTGTTTTTAAGTTTTTTTTATACAGAATGTTATTGATGGCAATTCGCATTGTAATCATTCAAACCACTTATTTGGAAAGCCCCTTTATAACTTTGGATTCCCTTCAGAAATCTACCCAAATTTGGCATTACCGAAGTGAATCTGTTGTAGTTTTGGTGAGCATTGGCCAAGGTAGACACAGTAATTAGCAATGCAATAATGGCTTTTCTTATGTACGGTTTAATTACCTTTAACGTACAGAGGCTCAAATGCTGCCTATTTGATATTTAGCAGCAATCAGAAGACATTCTGTTTTTTTCACCGCGCAATATCATCAAGGGATGTACCAAGCACCAAACACTGGTGGTGGGTGAAATGTATGATACCTCTTAGAAGATAAGCACAGAAGTTAGCAAATTTAGTCACTCTTTTGAATGCATTATAAGTTGTGTTGATAACCAAGCACAAGAACCATGAACTTTGTTTGAGCTGTTGAGGTTGGCGGTTAATGCATGCAAGATGATTGAGCCAACCATGTTTTGTTGATTGTAGGATTTTATTGAGATGGTTATGTTTTTTGGAGGCCTGGAGTTCAAGGCAGGGGTTGTTTTTGTTTGAGGAAATTATATCCCACGCATTAATGAATGTAGGTATGGGTACTCTTACGAAAAGTCCGGTGTTGTGTGCATACTGGTGAATTAATACACTTCAGCTCTCTTTTGCGACTGAGTGGAGATTGAACTTCATATAATAATGTTCCCAGAGGTTCCAAGCAGGTCATTGACACAGATTCTGAAGCTATCTGGCCCTTTCTCCTGACTACCATTTTTACCAACTGTTACTAACAGACTATGAAAGCAAATTTATAATCAGCTTAGTTAATATGCATTGGAAATTCTTGATCATGATCATTTATGCTTTGTTCTTTTATCTATTTTCGTAGGAGCAAAGCATCAACAACACAAAAAGATCGGAATTTATATGAGGTAAGTTATATGAATGGTAACAAAATTATCGTTCCTCTTTGAGCGTAAGAACTCAGTGAGTAGCTTTGATGCACTGACTTGTGGGATCCCGACTTAGGAATCTATCCATCATATATAAAGCAGCTGCACTTTCCTCTAGAACTATTTCTTTAAACCAAAGTATGTATCCCATTCAGTACCTATTATTTCATAGGTCTTCATGACAAAAGACAAGTCCACAACACGTTTTATTACTACAATAATTTTTCACTCTCTCCTGGACAGTAAGGACGACCCATTGTTGGAGTTTAGGCGAGAAAATACTGCAGCAAGCACACCCAGTTCATCTGTTTGCTTTTTGGGCACAAGAACATCTTCCAGTTGAACCTTAAAACTTACGTACATTGCCTTGAGAAAGTTCAAGAGGAAATTATCAGCCTAAGTCAAACACGTGTCAGTTACACGTTTTTTATCACTGTTAAAAATCAATAGCACATAAACGAAACCTATTGAAGTACTGGAGCTATCTTTAGTATATGAAGTGTGTGTGTTATCGCCAACCAAACTATTTCCTTGTAATCAGTTGGCCATGGAAATCACATCCTGCAGTTTTAGAAATCATCATATCCAATTTCGCAAAGTACTAAGGGCCCATCCCCCTTCGTATTTTATATTTAAAGATGTCACTCCTTATAGTATATGTATGGACTTACTGGTACAATAGAAAGGGCCCGATTCACAAAGGTAAACTGAGACGGAAATCTAACTTTACGACTTTTGGTATTAACAAAGGACATTTACGAGTAGTTATGCCGAAAGTCGTAAAGTTAGACTTTAGTCTCATTTTACCTTTGTGAATCGGGCCCAAAGTCTTTTCTTTCATTCCCAATGTTCAAACATTCTGTACAATGTACCTTTCCAATTGACACACCGGTCACCTACTTTATTTATTTACCATTTGGCTATAGTGAACAAGCACTTTAATTTGGCATTTTTGACACGTTCTCACTTTTCCATTGGTTTCATGAAATTATATCAACTCCCGCTGTTTTGGACACAGCCATTTAATGAATGCTATTGTTGTGACAGCCTGGCCTGGTCCAATTGAGAGTAAATGGTGGAGGGGAGAGATATGGGACCAAGGATTAAGTCTTTGTATTTTTCAGGTGTGAGTCTCAATACCTTTCAACTTTTCCAGTTTTTTGTTTCTGTATAGCATTAATTTAACACAGAGGTCTCCAACCTTTTTTGTAGTAAGAGCTACTTATGTGGAATAAAAATCATCCTGAGCTACTAATATTGTAAGAGTTGTAATTGTAACCACATTAGAAAAAATTAAATCAGCAGCCACCAAATGCAATATTACCACCAGTGATCACCAAAGTTCTTTAGTTATGGTTGCCAGAAGTAATGTAAAATAGGCTTTGTCAGTGTGGAATGCCTCTATGTGGCTAAAATATTACAGCCATAGCTACAATGCCCCAAACACCAAGGAAATAATATTAGTAATAAGTCTCCCCAACGCCACATGATTTATCACGGAAATGGCAGTTATAAATATATTTTGGAAAATCAACCATTTCTCGTTTTGATTACATGCTTTTCAATTTTTTGTATTAATATAATACTTCAACTAAACAAAATCTTCTGAGCTGGGCTGCACACAGGAGAGCTACTTACAGATAGCTGGAGAGCAACCAGTAGCTCACAAGCTACCGGTTGGAGAAGCCTGATTTACCACATCTCATGCTTCACCACATTTGCTGAGTTCCTTCTCCCTCAAGATGCCTCACAATACATTTTAGATTGTATGACAGTAGATCGAGGTCTATAATCTCAGACTTAATTATATTGCTTCAGGGACATCGTCTACCACTACATCGCCATTCTATGCACATTATTATTATTGTTATTCCTTCTTGCATATTGCCTAGTTAACCCTATTAACTATTGTATTCATCTATGGTACTAACCTTTTATTACTTTGTAATGTAGTGGTTATTCACAGCTTTCCAAACTTTTCATGTTGGTGACACACTTTTTGGAGATGCATCATTTTGGGACACAGTAAGGCAGTGTGGCGAGCGAGCTCGAACCACTTAAGGGGGGATCGGGGGGGGTTCTCCCCCCGGAAGAAAATTTTGAAATAAAAGTGGGCAAATGGTGCATTTTCAAGCAAATTTGAGACCATGAGGTTGAACACAGGCCCCTGCAGCGGATGCCTTCGTCCACTGAGCCACCAGACCCGGCATACACACATCTTTCTCTCTCTCTCTGTCTCCCTCCCTCTCTCTATCTCTCTCTCTCTCTCCCTCTCTCTCTCTCTCTCTCTCTCTCCCTCTCTCCCTGTCTCCCTCTCTCTCTCTCTCTCTCTCTCTCCCTCTCTCCCTGTCTCCCTCTGTCTCCCTCTGTCTCCCTCTGTCTCACTCACTCTGTCTGTCTCCCTCTCTCTCTCTCTCTCTCTCTCTCTCTGTCTCCCTCTCTCTGTCTCCCTCCCTCTCCCTCCCTCTGTCACCCTCTCTCTCCCTCCCTCTCTCTCCCTCTGTCTCCCTCTCTCTCTCTCTCCCTCTGTCTCCCTCTGTCTGTCTACCTCCCTCTGTCTCCCTCTATCTGTCTCGCTCCCTCTGTCGCCCTCCTCCCTCTGTCTGTCTCCCTCTGTCTGTCTCCCTCTGTCTGTCTCCCTCTGTCTCCCTCTCTCTGTCTCCCTCTGTTTCTATCCCTCTGTCTCCCTCCCCCTGTCTCCGTCCCTCTGTCTCCCTCTCTCTCTCTCTCTCTCCCTCTGTCTCCCTCTTGCTCTCCCTCTGTCTCTCTCCCTCTGTCTCTCTCCCTCTGTCTCTCTCCCTCTGTCTCCCTCTCTGTCTCCCTCCCTCTGTCTGTCTCCCTCTGTCTGTCTCCCTCTCCTTCCCTCTGTCTCCCCCTGACTCCCTCCCTCTGTCTCCCTCTGCCTCCCTCCCTCTGTCTCCCTCTCTCTCTGTCTCCCTCCATCTGTCACCCTCTGTCTCCCTCTCTCTCTCCCTCTGTCTCCCTCTCTCTCTCCCTCTCTCTCCCTCTCCGTCTCTCTGCCTCTCTGTCTCTGTCTGTCTCAGTCTCTGCCTCTATCTGTCTGTCCCTGTCCCTGCCTCTATCTGTCTTTCCCTATATGTCCCTGTCTCCCTCCCTCTGTCTCCCTCTCCGTCTCTCTGTCTCTGTCTGTCTCTGCCTCTATCTGTCTGCCCCTGTCCCTGCCTCTATCTGTCTGCCCCTGCCTCTGTCTCTGTCTCCCTCCCTCTCTCTGTCTCTCTCTCTGTCTCCCTCCCCCTCTCGCTCTGTCTCCCTCCCTCTCTCTCTCCCTCTCTCTCCCTCTCTCTCTCTCTGTCTCCCTCCCTCTGTCACCCTCTGTCTCCCTCTCTCTCTCTCCCTCTGTCTCCCTCTGTCTCCCTCTCCGTCTCCCTCTCTGTCTCTCTGCCTCTCTGTCTCTGTCTGTCTCAGTCTCTGCCTCTATCTGTCGGTCTCTGTCCCTGTCTCTGCCTCTGTCTGTCTGTCTGTCCCTGTATGTCCCTGTCTCCCTCCCTCTGTCTCCCTCTCTGTCTCTCTGTCTCTGTCTGTCTCTGCCTCTATCTGTCTGCCCCTGTCCCTGCCTCTCTGTCTCTGTCTCTATCTCTGTCTGTCTCTGTCTCCTTCCCTCTCTCTGTCTCCCTCCCTCTCTCTATCTCTCTCTCTCCCTCTCTCTCTCTCTCTCTCCCTCTCTCTCTCTCTCTGTCTCCCTCACTCTCTCTGTCTCCCTCCCTCTCTCTCTCTCTGTCTCCCGCTGTCTCCCTCCCTCTCTCTCCCTCCCTCTCTCTCCCTCTGTCTCCCTCCCTCTCTCTCCCTCTGTCTCCCTCCCTCTGTCTATCTCTCCCTCTTGTCTGTCTCCCTCTTGTCTGTCTCCCTCTTGTCTGTCTCCCTCCATCTGTCTCTCTCCCTCTGTCTGTCTCCCTCTGTCTGTCTCCCTCTGTCTGTCTCCCTCTGTCCGTCTCCCTCTGTCCGTCTCCCTCTGTCCGTCTCCCTCTGTCTGTCTCCCTCTGTCCGTCTCCCTCTGTCCGTCTCCCTCTGTCCGTCTCCCTCTGTCCGTCTCCCTCTGTCTGTCTCCCTCCGTCTGTCTCCCTCCCTCTGTCTCCCTCCCTCTGTCTCCCTCCCTCTGTCTGTCTCCGTCTGTCTCCCTCTTGTCTGTCTCCCTCTTGTCTGTCTCCCTCCATCTGTCTCCCTCCCTCTGTCTGTCTCCCTCTGTCTGTCTCCCTCTGTCTGTCTCCCTCTGTCTGCCTCCCTCTGACTGTCTCCCGCTGTCCGTCTCCCGCTGTCCGTCTCCCTCTGTCCGTCTCCCTCTGTCTGTCTCCCTCTGTCCGTCTCCCTCTGTCCATCTCCCTCTGTCCGTCTCCCTCTGTCCGTCTCCCTCTGTCCGTCTCCCTCTGTCCGTCTCCCTCTGTCTGTCTCCCTCCGTCTGTCGCTCTCCGTCTGTCGCCATCCGTCTGTCGCCCTCTGTCTCCCTCTCTCTGTCTCCCTCTCTCTGTCTCCCTCCCTCTGTCTCCCTCCCTCCCTCTGTCTCTATCTCTCCCTCTGTCTCCCTCTGTCTCTCTCCCTCTGTCTCCCTCCCTCTGTCTCCCTCTCTCTCTCTCTCTGTCTCCCTCTCCCTCTGTCTCCCTCTCCCTCTGTCTCCCTCTCCCTCTGTCTCCCTCTGTCTCCCTCTCCCTCTGTCTCCCTCCCTCTGTCTCCCTCTCTCTCTCTCTCCCTCTGTCTCCCTCTGTCTCCCTCCCTCTGTCTCCCTCCCTCTGTCTCCCTCTCTCTCTCTCTCTCCCTCTGTCTCCCTCTCCCTCTGTCTCCCTCTCCCTCTGTCTCCCTCTCCCTCTGTCTCCCTCTGTCTCCCTCTGTCTCCCTCCCTCCCTCTGTCTCCCTCCCTCTGTCTCCCTCTCTCTCTCTCTCCTTCTGTCTCCCTCTGTCTCCCTCCCTCTGTCTCCCTCTCTCTCTCTCTCTCCCCCTCTGTCTCCCTCTGTCTCCCTCTCCCTCTGTCTCCCTCTCCCTCTGTCTCCCTCTCTCTCTGTCTCCCTCTCCCTCTGTCTCCCTCTCCGTCTGTCTCCCTCTCTCTGTCTCCCTCTCTCTGTCTCCCTCTCTCTGTTTCCCTCTCCCTCCCTCTGTCTACCCCGGACTCCCTCCCTCTGTCTCCCTCCCTCTGTCTCCCTCTCTCTGTGTCTCCCACGGTTTCCCTCTCTCTCTGTCTCCCTCCCTCTGTCTGTCTCCCTCCCTCTGTCTCCCTCCCTCCCTCTGTCGCCCTCCTCCCTCTGTCTGTCTCCCTCTGTCTGTCGCCCTCTGTCTCCCTCTCTGTCTCCCTCTGTCTCCGTCCCTCTGTCTCCGTCCCTCTGTCTCCCTCCCTCTCTCCCTCTCTGTCTCCCTCTCTCTCGGTCTCCCTCTCCCTGTCTCTCCCTCTCTCTCTGTCTCCCTCTCTCTCTCTCTGTCTCCCTCCCTCTAACTCCCTCCCTCTGTCTCCCTCTGTCTTCCTCCCTCTGTCTTCCTCCCCCTGTCTGTCACCCTCTGTCACCTCACCCCAGCTTCCGGGGCACACACACAGCGCACCTGAGTACTTCACAGGTCTTTAAAAGACCATTTACTGGGAGACGTTATGCAATAGATGAGGCATAGTGAGAACAAAGCTTTCAAAGGAATGCCTCTTAATTAGAAGCAGTTATGTGCCAAGTGCCCGTTAATACCGGTGTCATCCCGCGACACACCCACCATTTGCAGGCGACACAGTACTGTGTCGGGACACACAGTTTGGAAAGCTCTGGGTTAGATCAATGGATTAGATGTGATATAATGCAGGCGATATGGTGGGGGTTCAACATGTTTTTAAAACATATTAATTTACATTATGGCTTCTGTAGGGTGCATTTGCCACTCAAAATGGCAGGCATTAGTTAAAGATACCATAGACAGGGAGTTCCAGCTAATATTTCTCTTCATTATTGGTATTACTTAGGGCACTTCCGTTAGCCAGAGAAACCCCCTAGTGATAGTAATGTCTGCTAGATTAAATATGCAGAAAAGCACTTGCTTCCACAGCTGTCCACGCCAAGTAACATATTGTGATAGCTACTGTTCAGTTACCACTCCCTATATATCCAGCAACAATAGCCATCTCCTAGTTCCTCAGCCCCAGAGACTTTGGTTAGACGCTGGTGATCCCGACCCAAGTTTTCTGGTGGAAATTGTATGCAGAGGACAGTGTATGGGCCCTCTTCCCTGAGATTGGTATTAGTGCTTTCTGGTCCAGACTGGCTTTTGAATGTCGCCTACCCCATTACTGAAAGGAATATTTCCCATGGAAGCACCCATTGACACATCATACCAAATTTGGCTCACGCTGTACCTCCTGGCAAGTTTAGCCTGCACAGTGCATGGGGCCACAGCAGCTATCTTTCATCTTCATTTAACTACTACATCCGGTGCCATAAAATGGTCAGCAGGTTAACATGGCCAGAAAGTCCAGTAGTCTACTACAAGTGACCAGCCACCTACCACTCAGTCTCTAAAGAAAAATGTCTCTTTTTTTGTGGATTCCTCACACGTACAGTGCGATTACACACACTCCCTACCTACACAGCCTACAGTGATTGCAAAAACAAGGCTAATAAAAGTGTTTTGGGTGAACAGCTTCTGAATATGCTCTGGCGAACCAATAGACTGCAAGGAGTTTTCTTAAATATATTTATTTATTTATTAGTGGTTTTATATAGCACGAACATGACCCATGTGGTTATCAGAGCGCTTCGCAGTTACATAGTATCAACCGTTGCAACAGTTCAATAGAGGAGGCATCTAAACATAAATAGAGCAAGTTATTATGATAGTCTAAGTAAAAACACTTCCAACCAAAAGTAACACGTGGATCGAAAGTAAATAATGATATAAAAATAAGTACACTCGTATGTAATTGAAAAAGAGCATGATTATACACCTTGCTGCTCTACTGGGGCATATGCTTTTGACTGATGTCTTAAAGTTAGTATCTCCCTGATAAGTTGCAGGAATCTGTTATGCTTCATCTTGGGACTCTTCTGGAGAGAACAGATTACATACCCAGAGGGATTAGGCGATAATCACTAAACAGACATTGATGTATTTGATCTGCTATTGGTTATGGTAGGAATTTGCTCATTAGAAAGATCTTTGCTTCCTTCTTGAAGACTAAAGTGGTCGGGAATCTTCTAATGTTTGGAGGAAGCAAATTCCAGATTCTAGGTGCAGCTCCAGAGAAAGCTCTGTCATACGTTTTCTTCTTCTGAAAGATAGGAGGTTTTAGCACTAGGTCTCTGGCGCTCCAAGTAGGTCTGCCTCCTCCAGATGTCTCAATGTTCTGAGCTAGGTACATCAGTGTTTTGAAGTGTAGCGCTTTGTGTGTAATACATGCCAGTTTGAGTTGAATTCTGGCTTCATATGGCAGCCAGTTTAGACCCTTCAGGTGTGAAGAGATGTGGTCGTATTTTTTTTAACCTGTAATGAGTCTCACGGCCGCATTGAGACAAGCTTTTAGTGGAGCTGTTGAGCTTTTGGATAATCCTGATAGTGTTGTACAGCCATATTCAATCCTTGAGATGACTAATGCCTGGGCTGCCAGTTTGAGGTCTGATGTTGTGATGAATGGTTTCAATTTTCTAAGATAGCTCAGGTGAAGTGGGTGCTTTTTGCCATCGAGTTGATTTGGGTTTGCATTTTTAGATTCTTATCAAGCGTAATTCCTAGTGATTTGGTTGAGACTACTAGGACCGGGGTGCAATTTAGCGCAGTGATCATCTTGGTCCATTCCTTAACATCATAGTAGCTTTTGGGATATTAATAGGAATTCTGTTTTTTGCATGTTTAGTTTAAGATGATTGCTAGTTAACCATTGAATAGTCACCTTTAATGCATCATTCATTCTCTTGATCTCCTCCAGCAACGGAATCTTAATATAAATCTGGGTATCATATGCATACATGTGGAAAGAGATGTTAGCGTCCTGTAGTATTTCCGTTAGAGGTTCCACATATAGGTTAAATAGTGATGGATATAGTGTTGAGCCTTGCAGAACTCCAATCGAATTGGAGGATGGCGATGAAAGTTCTTGGTTAACCAAAAATCTTTGCGTTCTGTCCTGCAAGAAGGATTTAAACCATTCTAGCATGGTTCCCGATAATCCCATCTTATTTTCAAGTCTGTCTACAAGTTCTACATGGTTTACTGTGTCAAAGCAGATGATAGGTCAAGAAGAACTAATAGACAAGTTTCGTTTTGGTCTAGTGCAAGTAGAGCATCATCCACTATATGAAGTATTGCTTTTTCCGTACTATCTCCAGGTCTGAACCCAGATTGGCAGTCATCTAGCAGAATAAATTTAGTCATGTTTTGGCTCAGTTGTTGTTGCACACAGTTTTCGAATACTTTGGCTAATAGGGAAATATTGGTCACCGGCCGAAAATTATTTGGGTCTGAAGAGTTCCCTGTCGGTTTTTTTATGATGGAGCGGACTTGTCCTGTTTTTAGGAAGTCTGGTAAGGAACCTTGAGACAGAGTAGCATTGATTATCGTTGTCCAAATGGGGATGACAATTTGGTTGACTATCGTCAAACATTTTGAGGGGAGAGGATCACTGTAGGGGTTATTTCCTTTTTATAGTCTAAAGGGTTTTGGCAATATCATTCTGGTCATATAGCTTGAAGGCCAACCATTGTGCTTTATATTTGGGCTTTGCCTGTGAGGGGTGTATTGGTTCATCTTTTTGGGAATTCCACGGGCTAGTGAGGTTATCTGTGGCTTTCCTAAATTCACTTTCCAAGGAGTTGGATTTTTCTGTAAAGAAGGTCGAGAATTTCCCACAGATTGAGAGGTTTGTCCTAGATGAATGTCTGCTGAATTGTGACTCCGTTTTGCGTGATAGTGCATTAATGGGATCTTGTGAAAGGATTGATGCAAACATGATCTTTTAGGGTGGCAAAATAGTTGTTGAATTTTTGCAAAACATTATTGGATGCTTGTATAAGTACTATACCATTTTTTTTTAGGTTGTTATATTTAGATCAGCTCTTAATCTTTTGTGAGGGAGCAGCCAATATCTTAGTACCATACGGAATGTGAATTATTAATTGTGTGTTGAACAACTCTGTCATGGTCGTGCGCCATTTTGCCATTTTTCTTGTGATAAATATCAGGTCATTTACAATAACGCCTTTTTTATGTTGAAGGACAGAACTGGGATCAGTGTCACTGGGTTTTTTCTAAGTAAATTGTGTTTGAAATTTTTGTCGGTGTTCCTGGAGAGGTTAGGGGGATATACTTTAGTGTAGGAGTTACTTCCTGCTGATTTCACACTAAATCCGGCCGTATTTGAATATGCGCTGTTATTGTTATATAAACCCTCTATGGGTGGCCTTAAATAGGTGGCATAATATCCGAGGAATCCTTCAATTCAAACTGATTTTTTTTTTTAATCTAGAATCCAATCTCATGACAAATCTTGCAAGATTAGGAACTTGAGCGGAGCCTCCAGTAGAGGCATTCGTTTTCATCTGAATTCAAACCACCCACGACTCAAAAAAATATGCAATTAAAGGTGGATCTACCTATCGACAATCAAAGGTGGATCTACTAAATAAAATGCCTAAAAATTAAACCAACAACCATCGGGAGATCAGCAAAATCGCTGTGTTGACAAACGTTCCAATATGGACATCTATTTGCGAGTTGTGCTCAGCTCAACGTGACAGTATCTATTTATTTTCAAGTACACTAGAAGTCTTGGTCCTCTTTCCATTTTTGTTGAATAGGGGACATGCTCAGGCATCAGCCATTTTGTTCGTTGAATGGCCAAGAGGAGAGGAAAATGGCCGGGCAGTAAAACAACAACAAGTCCTCCCCTCAGCCAAATCCAATATTCCCACTGGCCCCCGGGCAGAAGTCACCTCCAGCTTAAGATCAGATAATCTAGAATTCTGAGGAACGACTAGATCATCGCAACGGCGTTCCTCTAGCACCTCTCGTTCTGAGAAAACAGTGAGTGGATTGCGCCTGACCCAGAACGGTGCAACTCCCCTGGAACTGCACCACTCCAATTCAGGCGGTGCATGCGGCGGTTGTCTCAGTGCCCCCCTCCCTACTGGGATCTGTTACCAGGTTATCTTTCCGTTGGGGGGTGAGGGGGCGACGGCTCGGCTACCACAGGACCTTGGAGAGGGAGGGAAGACACTTCTCCACACAATTGTGGATCTACCGGAGTGCCAACTTCTCTCCGGTCCGGTTGATCACCTGGGCTGCCTCTTACTTCCAGGGATAAGCCCCCATTCCGGCCAGATTACTTTATGTTCTCTGATCTGGCCCCGATCCACCAGGACCTTCCCGGTATGCAGTGCAACATGGGCTTCCTTCCTGGGATCTCAAGACTCACGTCACCAGCTGTTGCCACCGATTTGATGATGAGGTCCATCCCGCCGAGGTCATCCAGCTCGACATTCAGGTCCAGTCTGATCTGCACCAGGTCCGCCAAGATAGAGCTCTGAACTGGATCACATTCCTCGTTCTGATGTGAGTCCTCCAACTTGTAGCTTTCTGTATTCTCTGTATTCTGTATGATCAATGTTGCCCCTCCAGTGCTCCAGTGCTTCATTGCTTCGTTGTTGGTCGAGGACATTAGGGCTAACACAGGATTTCCGCCAAATTGCTATTCCCAGCCTCAGAGCTCCTTTCTCGAGCTCCTCACCATGAATGGGCCAACTTGCGTCATATATGATGTGTAAGCTGGATGTTAAGATTTCTGATCCATTTCCGTAAAGTATTACAATTTTCAAATCAAAGTCACAGCTCATGGTTCTTCTTTTACTGTCTTGTTTCCCTACTGGTGCATTATTTTGTTTACTAATGGATCCTCGGATATATTTATCAATTCCTTGCCCTCCTCTTTCCTGCAAGACTGGACTCTTTACAGAATGGAAACAGCAGTCAAAATTATATATTTGAAGCAGGCTTGTAAGATAGCATGTATGTGTCTATAAATTTTTTTCATGGTGCAAACCAGGTCCAATTGGTCCTCATGTCAATACATATGAACAGTTGTGTACATATGTGGGAAGAACGTTCAATTGAGACATATATTTGATCATATAGCATAATAAATGCAAACAGTTCTTAGTCAATTATGGTGGGTAATAGGCCTACAAATGTGACATTAAATCCATTTTATAGAGGCCTAGGCGGAGTTCCTTGGGACTTATAAGCATTTACACCGTTGTTGAGCAGTTTGTGCATTCAAACACTTCAGGACCCCTTCGGCCTGGCATCACCTAGGTTAATGTTGATGCACAAATCAAGAATGACCTGTGTCTCCTACAGCACAGGCAGTAGTACACAATGTGTTGATCAAGCAATCCTTTCTATAGATCACCTAATTATTCATGCACCATTACAGCTCATGGGTTCATATTTCGGTAATTATTTTTTTATTTTTCTGTTAATCTTATGATAATGTAATATATACAGTGTGAAATGTTACCCTGGTGCCGCAATGCATATCAGTATGTGCAGCTCATCAGGGGAAAAGAGTAGGTAATCACGACATCCACACATCTTTAAAAACAAAATAGAGAAAATCTACCAATCACTCTATACTCAGTTTAGTACATATGCAGTGTACATAAACATACAATTACACATTAAAAGGGACAGGTACACTTTAAGTTCTTAGATGCTCAGACATATGCAAACATCAATAGCAGTTGTATATATTGGACACGGGTACTCTATCAGCTCTTGTGCTACTCCTATATATGAAAGAATAGCAGGAAATAAGATCACATAGCATGCATATCTTTGGATATGCAAAAAGTTACAAGGGGAAAGATACAATTAAAACGGGGGGTCGGACCATATGGTGGGGGGGATATAGTATCAGGTTGTAGTTCCGCCAAGTTAAGAAGTTTCAAATGGCACTTACCATTCTCACTGAGATACCGCTCAGTGTGCCTGTGTTACCATCTCTGCATGCAGGTAAGAGACATATTACCATATATATGAAATTTTCAATTCCCGTACCACTGGAGTCTATATTCCCAGTGCCTTCCTGCCCTCACCAGCTTTCCTGCTGCTCCCCCAGGTCACCTGACACAATTTCCATGGAGACACCATCCCCTTTGCGAATCAGATACTACCTCAACTTTGGTGCCGTTTTGATCACAAGCCATTGGTATTCCATTGCAAATGGCAATTAAGAGGGGACCCTTAATAGTCCATTAGTTATTAGAATCCAGTTTCAAGGTACAGAAAATACCTGGTTGGAAGAAAGTGTGGGAGGATTAAAGGTCATCATTAGCAGTGGATGAGTAATTTGAGAATGTGGATGAAGTGTTGGGTGAATGTGTTACATATGAATTGGATATTAATGGTGTTGTTTGTGGAGTGGAAGATGATGCTCTAGGCAGGGTATTGCATTTAGTGGTGTATGGATGGTGCAAGGCAGCAGAGGTACTGGAAGGTATCTGAGGAATTATCTATTTAAAATTAGTGACCTGTTCAGAGGGGACAAAATTGTCCCACTGGGAAAATTTAGGTCTAAGATTTAAGAACAGCGTACCAATGACATATCGGTATAGCCTTGATGAAAAATCTTTAGCCTACATTTTTGTGGCAGAGCACAGACAGCAACAAAGAGGGTGTTAGAGATTGTATAGTCAGCTTCGAGGGTGGATGTGATACTTAAGATCGGAGGGGCATGCGAGATGGATGTAGGGAGTGAGCTTACTGACTAATGCAGCCTACACTGATGCATCCAGACAACACCTGTCTCTATAAATTATAGGTATAAACTAATTCATTTTAAGTTTCAGCACTGCAGATATTATACACACGTATTGCTGCATAGTCTGGATCCTTCAGTTTATACAGAGTCCTGGAGATGCCTTATTCACATGCAGAGTTTATTCACCTTTTCTTGAACTGTCCAGCAGTATAGACATCCCTCGTACAGGTCATGGCCTCTGTTAGGTTATTAATATATGAACTTACTTCATTACAACTGACGGCATTGCGGGCATATGCCCTTTGCTTACCAAAGACTGTCAGGAAATTGATGGCGATGGCTTTATTGCTGAGGTAACACAGAGTAGCAATGACGTGGATGAAAGCTCCAGTACCCCAGGTGGCAGATTGGCTAAGATACATGGTATCATGCAATGAGCTAGCTGAAACGAATAGGCCACGTTATAACGCATGCGTTTAGAACGCATGCCATTACAATGCGGTCATTACAACGTCCGCATTGTTACATCGCATAGCATTACAACGCAAGTCATTACAACAACTTGCTGTAGTGGGGCGCTGGCTGTTGGAATAGTATAATTTACTATTCCGACTCCAGTCTGTGCAACAGTAGGGAAGGTGTTGGATTTAAAATCCAACACCTTCTGCCCCCTACAGCAAGTCATTGTAACGGCTTGCGTTGTAATGGCATGCGATGTAACAACGCAGTAGTTGTAATGACCGGGTTGTAATGCCATGCGTTGTTTCGCATGCGGGGTAAATGATGTTTCCCAGCTGAAACGTATTCTTCACTCTGTTTCAGCTTGGTCTAAGGCTATTTAGGAACTAGTGAGTTCCACAGATGCTTATTGTCAGAACCTCATTCAGAGGACCACAGGGAAGCATGAGCTACTGAGCCCAACCATAGGGGTTGAGGCCTTTTAACCTTGATGTCACGTAGCTTGACCTCCTACAGGCCCTGAGTAATTGGGCCAAGTATGCCTTCAGCACTTAATTCTCAGTTCTCAGTGGTAGGATGGGTTGGGCAGTCCAAGGCTTCTTGGGGGATGGGGGGATAGACACGAGAGTGAACACAGGCTCACAACTCAAAATACGTTCACCAGCCGCAATAAACGATTGTCCAGTCAAATACTTCCTTTTATGACAAAAAAGAGTATTTATATACCAACACAATGTAAAAAACGGCATTCACAAACAATATACACAGTCCCCTGAGGTCAGGGCTCCAGTAGTTTAACAGGTGGGTTCCTGAGTCCCTCTCCCCTTTTACTAGCGGTTGTGGTGACTCCCCATTCACTATAGGTGACATTCAGGCTAAGCATCACTAGTTGTCTGAGTCCCAGGAGTCCCACTCCGATTCTTATTAATGCCAAAAGTGTTCCAGCGCTGAAGTGCTAAATGGCAGGCAAGTTCCTCCGAGGCCGTCTGGCCCGTAAATCAGTCTTATCTGCACCAGCAAGACCCGCCTGACTGCAGTCTCCGAGCGTGGTGCTGAAACTGCAGCGCTGTCTCCGGTGTGTTCTTCACATGCTGCCACATGCGACCCTGGATGGGCAGCGGTCGGGTGTCCTCGATGTTCCTCCGATGCTGGTAACTTTCCTGGATCCTCCCCACAAGTGGGGGAGTGTAGGTGTCTCGCTCCTAGTGCTGGTCCTCAGTCAGGGCCTGGGCCTGCATGGTCACGACGGCGACCTCCTCCTCTCAACAACGGTCTCAACCAGACCACACCCCTTGCCTTTTCCCGGTGGCCCCCCACTGGCATACGAGGTCACCGTGCTCACTCTGTACACAGACTACGGTCCGATCAGCAGAACAGTAATCTTCACGTTGACCCCACCCGGCATACAGGGTTGCTGACTTCAAACCTGACCACGGGCATCGAATGCAGCAACTTTCACGGTTCACTATATAGTGGCCCTCCTCTGACATATGGGAGTTCCTGACTTTACCCTGCACATGGGCAGTGACCCGATCGGTGCAGCAACCATCTCTTCACACTCGCTGTAGTGATTCAGTCACCAGTATCCACCACTGTACCTTGCCCACTCCAACGCTCTCCTCTTCTTCACAGGGAACACTGGTCTTGGCAAGTTGGCAGGCACTGGTGCTCAATGCTTTAGTGGCAGGTGATTCTAGATTCCCTGGGTGATGTCCCCTCACCCAGCTGGGAGATTGGAAGGCCTTGGCCCCAAGTCCTGGTCACAGACAGGAATGTTGCAGAGTTCTCCTCCTCGCAGAGTCCAACTGGCTGCTTGACTTAGTAATTTTGGAAGCCTCAAGCTCTCCCTATTATAGTCCATTTCCAGACACCAAATGTAATTTAGCGTCTGAGAATTTGAAGTTTATGTTGGGGGTCTGCTACTTTATGAAGTGCCCTCTCCTTTGCCCTGTCCTTCCTCCAGAAAGCAGTCTATCACAGCAGGAGCAAGTCCAAATCTGATAGGCACACAACACAGGTTATGGGAGTGACCATAGGTTCACACCTGGATGTCAGCTGCAGTGATATGTGTATCAAAAGGTTACCCCAGGGCCTCAGCCCTGCCTTTTATGATTCTCTCCTCAGTCCCATCTCCTTCCTGAGATGTGTCCAGGCCCCTTGTCAGTGTCCTCTCTCTAAATCAAGGAGAACTCTTTGAAGTATACTAAAGAACCTGGCTCTCCCTTCATCTAGTATTTCCTACCCAGCTCACAGGATTGCAGCAATCCACAAATCTGTCTGGTGGACGTTCTTCTACCTCATGTTCCTCCCGTTAGCCGTGGGTCTCCCAAAATGGAACACAGAATCTTCTATGTATTGCACCATTCACAGGCCATCACCATGTCATGCATGGCACGCAGTGCACCTACAACAGTGCAGGAAGAGGGGGGCACAACATGTGCCCCCGCCACACTTTGAAATGGGCAGCAACGCCCAGGGGTCCTGTTTGGAGCCCTTAGCATGTCTTTCTGACAGCCTCTCCATTCTGGGGTTCCCGCCATGAACAGGTTGTCGGAAAGGCAACTCGGAATCCCAATGGCGCTGCCTGCCTCTGCACCGCCGCCGGACCAACGCCACCGCAAGATCCAATATCCTGTCGATGGTGGTGGTCTTGTGGCAATCCGACCGCCCCACTCCTAATCGGCATGGCAGGCATGCAGCGGTCGGACCGCCACCGACACTAGGGTGGTGGTCCGACTGCCAAAGTCATAATCTGCCCCTTAGTCTTAAATGTGTATCTGCTAGTTCAGTGAACTAATACATCTGGGGTTTGAGCTCATGGTCACAGGTTTGAATCTTGTCAGGTCCACTCAGCCTTTTATCCTTCCACAGTGGATAAAATGAGTACCTTTTGGCTGGGTAACAATAATCGTCTGCTATTTCAGCATCAAGAGACCCAAGGGCGAACGTGTAATTTACAAATACACCTTATGTAATGGAAAGTGTCTATTCTAATTTCATTGCCTAATCATAATAGAAGGCTAGTACATACATGTTGATATACCTGCAATTTATATTATGATACACCATAGTGATGTAATGTTTTTTGAGCATTAATATCTTATATTTTGCATACTATGTGCTACTGGTTGTTGTTTCTGCAGTTTTTTCTGAAACTCGATTGGAGAAATAATTATAAAAAGAGATAAACATCTGACTACAGAGTCTGCAAACCTGAATATGTCAAACATCTAGAAGCATTCGGGAGACAGCTGGCGTGGATTTTCAGAGTTCATTCCATCAATTGCCCAGGCATATGAAATATATTGATGTCCTGATTCTCCTGATTGTTTTTGATTAAATCATAGATTTTCGCGTCTCTAAGCTTAGTAAATATCCATTTTAAGATAAGACAGTGAACTCAAATTATATGTATTTTCTAAGTCCCTCCACAACCCCCTCCACCATGTTGTCCACTTACTTTGAGATAGAAGGTCCTAAAGATGGAAGTGCAAAATCAGTCCACTGCCTTCTGTGTCTCCCTTTTCAGCGTCAAGACATGGCCCAAGGGTCAGATAGTTCCATAAAATATGGGTAAAGGATTGATGGGAGCCCAGTATTCATCCTTGCATTTCAAGCCCACAGGAGTTGCTTACCAGTAAACTGTGCCCTCTAAGCACTGATTAGGGCTGCTGCAGGTGCTTGTTCTTGTTGGTTTTTAACCCCTTCGCTGCTAGGCCTTTTCCCCCCCTGTGCTAAGCCTTTTTTTGGCTATTTGGGGTAGTGCGCGCTTAGGCCCCTGTAACTTTTTGACCACATAAGGTATCCACGCCAAATTTGCGTCCTTTTCTTCCAACATCATGGGGATTATAAAGGTACCCAGGGTTTGTTGATTCCCCTGGAGGGGTCCCAGAAATTAGCCAAAATACAGCTAAATTTTGTTTTTTTGGGAAAAATTGGAAAAAGGGCTGCAAATGAAAGCGTCTGGGTTTTTCCCTGCAAATGGTATCAAAAAGGGTTTGTGGGGCTGAAATCACCATTTTCCCAGCTTTTAGGGAATGACAGACTTTTGTCAGAAAACCAACATTTTTACACAGTTTTGGCATTTTTCTGGGACATAGCCTATTTTTGCTATTTTTTGTGCTTTCAACCTCCTTCCAGTTAATGGTAGAAATGGGTATGAAAGCAATAATGAATCCTGGAAAGCTATACATTTTAGAAAAGTAGACAAAATTCTGAATTCAGCAAGGGGTCATTTGTGTAGATCCATCAAGGTTTCTTTATAGAAACTTACAGTTAAATATAGGAAAAATTGAAAATTAGTTGAAAAAACAGCCTTTTGTGTCAACGTTTTCACCTGTAACTTCTTCTAATTATGACAGCTCTTTGAAAGCAATATACCGTTACATCCGCTGGACCTTACTGGTTGTGGGGATATATAGGACTTGTAGGTTCACCAAGAACCCGACGAACCCAGAGTCAAAAACTGAGCAGCAATTTGCAATGGCTTTTTATTATGTACCGGGTATATAGCAATTATTGTGGGAAAATGTATACATGGAAAAATCGGTATGAAAGACACCTATGTATTTCTGAAATGGGAATAAATTATAGAGTTTAGAAACAGTAGATATTTGCACATTTTCGAAATTGGGAATACTCATACTAGCATGAGAATTATCGGTCATTTTTCAAAATGACTTCTTTTTACACAATGTCTTTCATTTGGAAGGCAGAAATGCATCGAAAGTCAATAGGTAATAACAGTTGCTTTACAAATCTGAATTACCCTAAGTCTCCCGATAAAAATGGTACCTCACTTGTGTGGGTAGGCATAGTGCCCACGACAGGAAATGGCTCAAAACCCAACGTGAACACACCACATTTTCTCAATGAAAAATTACCCTTTTTTTGCAAAGTGCCTAGCTGTAGTTTTTGAACCCTAGCTCTCCCGGCACCTAGGGAAACCTAGCAAACCTATACATTTTTGAAAACTAGACACCCAGGGGAATCCAGGATGGGGTGACTTGACTGCCTCCCACCAGGTTCTGTTACCCAGAATCCCTTGCAAACCTAAAAAATTGTCAAAAATAACACATTTTCCCCACATTTTTGTGGTGGAAAGTTCTGGAATCTGCGTGGATCCACAAATTTCCACCCACCCCGCGTTCCCCAAAGTCTTCCGAGAAAAATGGTACCTCACTTGTGTGGGTCGGCCTAGTGCCCGCGGCAGGAAACGGCACAAAACGCAACGTGGTCACACCTCAATTTCGCAGTGAAAAATGACCCTTTTTTGGCATAGTGCCTAGCTGTAGTTTTGAACCCTAGCTCTGCTGGCACCTAGGGAAACCTAGCAAACCTATACATTTTTGAAAACTAGACACCCAGGGGAATCCAGGATGGGGTGACTTGACTGCCTCCCACCAGGTTCTGTTACCCAGAATCCCTTGCAAACCTAAACAATTGTCAAAAAACGCATTTTCCCCACATTTCTGTGGTAGAATGTTCTGGAATCTGCGTGGATCCACAAATTTCCACCCACCCCGCGTTCCCCAAAGTCTTCCGAGAAAAATGGTACCTCATTTGTGTGGGTCGGCCTAGTTACCGCGACAGGAAACGGCGCAGAACGCAACGTGGTCACACCTCAATTTCGCAGTGAAAAATGACCCTTTTTTGGCATAGTGCCTAGCTGTAGTTTTTGAACCCTAGCTCTGCTGGCACCTAGGGAAACCTAGCAAACCTATACATTTTTGAAAACTAGAAACCCAGGGGAATCCAGGATGAGGTGACTTGACTGCCTCCCACCAGGTTCTGTTACCCAGAATCCCTTGCAAACCTAAAAAATTGTTTAAAAAAACCACATTTTCCCCACATTTCTGTGGTGGAAAGTTCTGGAATCTGCGTGGATCCACAAATTTCCACCCACCCCGCGTTCCCCAAAGTCTTCCGAGAAAAATGGTACCTCACTTGTGTGGGTCAGCCTAGTGCCCGCTGCAGGAAATGGCGCAAAATGCAACGTGGACACACCTCAATTTCGCAGTGAAAAATGACCCTTTTTTGGCAAAGTGCCTAGCTGTAGTTTTTGAACCCTAGCTCTGCTGGCACCTAGGGAAACCTAGCAAACCTATACATTTTTGAAAACTAGACACCCAGGGGAATCCAGGATGGGGTGACTTGACTGCCTCCCACCAGGTTCTGTTACCCAGAATCCCTTGCAAACCTAAACAATTGTAAAAAAACGCATTTTCCCCACGTTTCTGTGGTAGAATGTTCTGGAATCTGCGTGGATCCACAAATTTCCACCCACCCGCGTTCACCAAAGTCTTCCGAGAAAAATGGTACCTCATTTGTGTGGGTCGGCCTAGTTACCGCGACAGGAAACGGCGCAGAACGCAACGTGGTCACACCTCAATTTCGCAGTGAAAAATGACCCTTTTTGGCATAGTGCCTAGCTGTAGTTTTTGAACCCTAGCTCTGCTGGCACCTAGGGAAACCTAGCAAACCTATACATTTTTGAAAACTAGAAACCCAGGGGAATCCAGGATGGGGTGACTTGACTGCCTCCCACCAGGTTCTGTTACCCAGAATCCCTTGCAAACCTAAAAATTGTTTAAAAAACCACATTTCTGTGGTGGAAAGTTCTGGAATCTGCGTGGATCCACAAATTTCCACCCACCCCGCGTTCCCCAAAGACTTCCGAGAACAATGGTACCTCACTTGTGTCGGTCAGCCTAGTGCCCGCTGCAGGAAATGGCGCAAAACGCAACGTGGACACCTCAATTTCGCAGTGAAAAATGACCCTTTTTTGGCAAAGTGCCTAGCTGTAGTTTTTGAACCATAGCTCTGCCGGCACCTAGGGAAACCTAGCAAACCTATACATTTTTGAAAACTAGACACCCAGGGGAATCCAGGATGGGGTGACTTGACTGCCTCCCACCAGGTTCTGTTACCCAGAATCCCTTGCAAACCTAAACAATTGTAAAAAAAAAACGCATTTTCCCCACATTTCTGTGGTAGAATGTTCTGGAATCTGCGTGGATCCACAAATTTCCACCCACCCCGCGTTCCCCAAAGTCTTCCGAGAAAAATGGTACCTCATTTGTGTGGGTCGGCCTAGTTCCCGCGACAGGAAACGGCGCAAAACGCAACGTGGTCACACCTCAATTTCGCAGTGAAAAATGACCCTTTTTTCGGCATAGTGCCTAGCTGTAGTTTTTGAACCCTAGCTCTGCTGGCACCTAGGGAAATCTAGCAAACCTATACATTTTTGAAAACTAGACACCCAGGGGAATCCAGGATGGGGTGACTTGACTGCCTCCCACCAGGTTCTGTTACCCAGAATCCCTTGCAAACCTAAAAAATTGTCCAAAAAAAACACATTTTCCCCACATTTCTGCGGTGGAAAGGTCTGGAATCTGCGTAGATCCACAAATTTCCACCCACCCCGCTTTCCCCAAAGTCTTCCGAGAAAAATGGTACCTCATTTGTGTGGGTCGGCGTAGTGCCCGCAACAGGAAACGGCGCAAAACGCAACGTGGACACACCTCAATTTCGCAGTGAAAAATGACCCTTTTTTTGGCAAAGTGCCTAGCTGTAGTTTTTGAACCATAGCTCTGCCGGCACCTAGGGAAACCTAGCAAACTTATACATTTTTGAAAACTAGACACCCAGGGGAATCCAGGATGGGGTGACTTGACTGCCTCCCACCAGGTTCTGTTGCACAGAATCCCTGGCAAACCTAAAAAAATGTCCAAAAAACACATTTTCCCCACATTTTTGTGGTGGAAAGTTTTGGAATCTGCGTGGATCCACAAATCTCCACCCACCCCGCGTTCCCCAAAGTCTTCCGAGAAAAATGGTACCTCATTTGTGTGGGTCGGCCTAGTTACCGCGACAGGAAACGGCGCAGAACGCAACGTGGTCACACCTCAATTTGGCTGTGAAAAATGACCCTTTTTTGGCATAGTGCCTAGCTGTAGTTTTTGAACCCTAGCTCTGCTGGCACCTAGGGAAACCTAGCAAACCTATACATTTTTGAAAACTAGAAACCCAGGGGAATCCAGGATGGGGTGACTTGACTGCCTCCCACCAGGTTCTGTTACCCAGAATCCCTTGCAAACCTAAAAAATTGTTTAAAAAAACCACATTTCTGTGGTGGAAAGTTCTGGAATCTGCGTGGATCCACAAATTTCCACCCACCCCGCGTTCCCCAAAGACTTCCGAGAACAATGGTACCTCACTTGTGTCGGTCAGCCTAGTGCCCGCTGCAGGAAATGGCGCAAAACGCAACGTGGACACCTCAATTTCGCAGTGAAAAATGACCCTTTTTTGGCAAAGTGCCTAGCTGTAGTTTTTGAACCATAGTTCTGCCGGCACCTAGGGAAACCTAGCAAACCTATACATTTTTGAAAACTAGACACCCAGGGGAATCCAGGATGGGGTGACTTGACTGCCTCCCACCAGGTTCTGTTACCCAGAATCCCTTGCAAACCTAAACAATTGTCAAAAAAAAACGCATTTTCCCCACATTTCTGTGGTAGAATGTTCTGGAATCTGCGTGGATCCACAAATTTCCACCCACCCCGCGTTCCCCAAAGTCTTCCGAGAAAAATGGTACCTCATTTGTGTGGGTCGGCCTAGTTCCCGCGACAGGAAACGGCGCAAAGCGCAACGTGGTCACACCTCAATTTCGCAGTGAAAAATGACCCTTTTTTGGCATAGTGCCTAGCTGTAGTTTTTGAACCCTAGCTCTGCTGGCACCTAGGGAAATCTAGCAAACCTATACATTTTTGAAAACTAGACACCCAGGGGAATCCAGGATGGGGTGACTGGACTGCCTCCCACCAGGTTCTGTTACCCAGAATCCCTTGCAAACCTAAAAAATTGTCCAAAAAAAACACATTTTCCCCACATTTCTGCGGTGGAAAGGTCTGGAATCTGCGTGGATCCACAAATTTCCACCCACCCCGCTTTCCCCAAAGTCTTCCGAGAAAAATGGTACCTCACTTGTGTGGGTCGGCGTAGTGCCCGCAACAGGAAACGGCGCAAAACGCAACGTGGACACACCTCAATTTTGCAGTGAAAAATGACCCTTTTTTTGGCAAAGTACCTAGCTGTAGTTTTTGAACCATAGCTCTGCCGGCACCTAGGAAACCTAGCAAACCTATACATTTTTGAAAACTAGACACCCAGGGGAATCCAGGATGGGGTGACTTGACTGCCTCCCACCAGGTTCTGTTACCCAGAATCCCTTGCAAACCTAAAAAAATGTCCAAAAAAACACATTTTCCCCACATTTTTGTGGTGGAAAGTTTTGGAATATGCGTGGATCCACAAATCTCCACCCACCCCGTGTTCCCCAAAGTCTTCCGAGAAAAATGGTACCTCACTTGTGTGGGTCGGCTTAGTGCCCGCGACAGGAAACAGCACAAAACGCAACGTGGACACACCTCAATTTCGCAGTGAAAAATGACCCTTTTTTGGCATAATGCCTAGCTGTAGTTTTTGAACCCTAGCTCTGCTGGCACCTAGGGAAACCTAGCAAACCTATACATTTTTGAAAACTAGACACCCAGGGGAATCCAGGATGGAGTGACTTGACTGCCTCCCACCAGGTTCTGTTACCCAGAATCCCTTGCAAACCTAAACAATTGTAAAAAAAAAACGCATTTTCCCCACGTTTCTGTGGTAGAATGTTCTGGAATCTGCGTGGATCCACAAATTTCCACCCACCCCGCGTTCACCAAAGTCTTCCGAGAAAAATGGTACCTCATTTGTGTGGGTCGGCCTAGTTACCGCGACAGGAAACGGCGCAGAACGCAACGTGGTCACACCTCAATTTCGCAGTGAAAAATGACCCTTTTTTGGCATAGTGCCTAGCTGTAGTTTTTGAACCCTAGCTCTGCTGGCACCTAGGGAAACCTAGCAAACCTATACATTTTTTAAATCTAGACACCCAGGGGAATCCAGGATGGGGTGACTTGACTGCCTCCCACCAGGTTCTGTTACCCAGAATCCCTTGCAAACCTAAACAATTGTCAAAAAAACGCATTTTCCCCACATTTCTGTGGTAGAATGTTCTGGAATCTGCGTGGATCCACAAATTTCCACCCACCCCGCGTTCCCCAAAGTCTTCCGAGAAAAATGGTACCTCATTTGTGTGGGTCGGCCTAGTTACCGCGACAGGAAACGGCGCAGAACGCAACGTGGTCACACATCAATTTCGCAGTGAAAAATGACCCTTTTTTGGCATAGTGCCTAGCTGTAGTTTTTGAACCCTAGCTCTGCTGGCACCTAGGGAAACCTAGCAAACCTATACATTTTTGAAAACTAGACACCCAGGGGAATCCAGGATGGGGTGACTTGACTGCCTCCCACCAGGTTCTGTTACCCAGAATCCCTTGCAAACCTAAAAAATTGTCAAAAAAACCACATTTTCCCCACATTTCTGTGCTGGAAAGTTCTGGAATCTGCGTGGATCCACAAATTTCCTCCCGCCCCGCGTTCCCCAAAGTCTTCCGAGAAAAATGGTACCTCACTTGTGTGGGTCAGCCTAGTGCCCGCGGCAGGAAAAGGCGCAAAACGCAACGTGAACACACCTCAATTTCTGTGAAAAATGACCCTTTTTTGGCAAAGTGCCTAGCTGTAGTTTTTGAACCCTACCTCTGCCGGCACCTAGGGAAACCTAGCAAACCTATACATTTTTGAAAACTAGACACCCAGGGGAATCCAGGATGGGGTGACTTGACTGCCTCCCACCAGGTTCTGTTACCCAGAATCCCATGCAAACCTAAATAATTGTCCAAAAAACACATTTTCCCCACATTTCTGTGCTGGAAAGTTCTGGAATCTGTGTGGATCCACAAATCTCCACCCACCCCGCGTTCCCCAAAGTCTTCCGAGAAAAATGGTACCTCACTTGTGTGGGTCGGCTTAGTGCCCGCGACAGGAAACGGCGCAAAACGCAACGTGGACACACCTCAATTTCGCAGTGAAAAATGACCCTTTTTTGGCAAAGTGCCTAGCTGTAGTTTTTGAACCCTAGCTCTGCCGGCACCTAGGGAAACCTAGCAAACCTATACATTTTTGAAAACTAGACACCCAGGGGAATCCAGGATGGGGTGACTTGACTGCCTCCCACCAGGTTCTGTTACCCAGAATCCCTTGCAAACCTAAACAATTGTAAAAAAACGCATTTTCCCCACATTTCTGTGGTAGAATGTTCTGGAATCTGCGTGGATCCACAAATTTACACCCACCCCGCGTTCCCCAAAGTCTTCCGAGAAAAATGGTACCTCATTTGTGTGGGTCAGCCTAGTGCCCGCGGCAGAAAAGGCGCAAAACGCAACGTGAACACACCTCAATTTCGCAGTGAAAAATGACCCTTTTTTGGCAAAGTGCCTAGCTGTAGTTTTTGAACCCTACCTCTGCCGGCACCTAGGGAAACCTAGCAAACCTATACATTTTTGAAAACTAGACACCCAGGGGAATCCAGGATGGGGTGACTGGACTGCCTCCCACCAGGTTCTGTTACCCAGAATCCCTTGCAAACCTAAAAAGTTGTCCAAAAAAACCACATTTTCCCCACATTTCTGCGGTGGAAAGGTCTGGAATCTGCGTGGATCCACAAATTTCCACCCACCCCGCTTTCCCCAAAGTCTTCCGAGAAAAATGGTACCTCACTTGTGTGGGTCGGCGTAGTGCCCGCAACAGGAAACGGCGCAAAACGCAACGTGGACACACCTCAATTTTGCAGTGAAAAATGACCCTTTTTTTGGCAAAGTGCCTAGCTGTAGTTTTTGAACCATAGCTCTGCCGGCACCTAGGGAAACCTAGCAAACCTATACATTTTTGAAAACTAGACACCCAGGGGAATCCAGGATGGGGTGACTTGACTGCCTCCCACCAGGTTCTGTTACCCAGAATCCCTTGCAAACCTAAAAAAATGTCCAAAAAAACACATTTTCCCCACATTTTTGTGGTGGAAAGTTTTGGAATATGCGTGGATCCACAAATCTCCACCCACCCCGCGTTCCCCAAAGTCTTCCGAGAAAAATGGTACCTCACTTGTGTGGGTCGGCTTAGTGCCCGCGACAGGAAACGGCACAAAACGCAACGTGGACACACCTCAATTTCGCAGTGAAAAATGACCTTTTTTTGTCAAAATGCCTAGCTGTAGTTTTTGAACCCTAGCTCTGCTGGCACCTAGGGAAACCTAGCAAACCTATACATTTTTGAAAACTAGACACCCAGGGGAATCCAGGATGGGGTGACTTGACTGCCTCCCACCAGGTTCTGTTACCCAGAATCCCTTGCAAACCTAAACAATTGTAAAAAAAAAACGCATTTTCCCCACGTTTCTGTGGTAGAATGTTCTGGAATCTGCGTGGATCCACAAATTTCCACCCACCCCGCGTTCACCAAAGTCTTCCGAGAAAAATGGTACCTCATTTGTGTGGGTCGGCCTAGTTACCGCGACAGGAAACGGCGCAGAACGCAACGTGGTCACACCTCAATTTTGCAGTGAAAAATGACCCTTTTTTGGCATAGTGCCTAGCTGTAGTTTTTGAACCCTAGCTCTGCTGGCACCTAGGGAAACCTAGCAAACCTATACATTTTTTAAATCTAGACACCCAGGGGAATCCAGGATGGGGTGACTTGACTGCCTCCCACCAGGTTCTGTTACCCAGAATCCCTTGCAAACCTAAACAATTGTCAAAAAAAACGCATTTTCCCCACATTTCTGTGGTAGAATGTTCTGGAATCTGCGTGGATCCACAAATTTCCACCCACCCCGCGTTCCCCAAAGTCTTCCGAGAAAAATGGTACCTCATTTGTGTGGGTCGGCCTAGTTACCGCGACAGGAAACGGCGCAGAACGCAACGTGGTCACACCTCAATTCCGCAGTGAAAAATGACCCTTTTTTGGCATAGTGCCTAGCTGTAGTTTTTGAACCCTAGCTCTGCTGGCACCTAGGGAAACCTAGCAAACCTATACATTTTTGAAAACTAGACACCCAGGGGAATCCAGGATGGGGTGACTTGACTGCCTCCCACCAGGTTCTGTTACCCAGAATCCCATGCAAACCTAAATAATTGTCCAAAAAAACACATTTTCCCCACATTTCTGTGCTGGAAAGTTCTGGAATCTGCGTGGATCCACAAATCTCCACCCACCCCGCGTTCCCCAAAGTCTTCCGAGAAAAATGGTACCTCACTTGTGTGGGTCGGCTTAGTGCCCGCGACAGGAAACGGCGCAAAACGCAACGTGGACACACCTCAATTTCGCAGTGAAAAATGACCCTTTTTGGCAAAGTGCCTAGCTGTAGTTTTGAACCCTAGCTCTGCCGGCACCTAGGGAAACCTAGCAAACCTATACATTTTTGAAAACTAGACACCCAGGGGAATCCAGGATGGGGTGACTTGACTGCCTCCCACCAGGTTCTGTTACCCAGAATCCCTTGCAAACCTAAACAATTGTAAAAAAAACGCATTTTCCCCACATTTCTGTGGTAGAATGTTCTGGAATCTGCGTGGATCCACAAATTTCCACCCACCCCGCGTTCCCCAAAGTCTTCCGAGAAAAATGGTACCTCATTTGTGTGGGTCAGCCTAGTGCCCGCGGCAGGAAAAGGCGCAAAACGCAACGTGAACACACCTCAATTTCGCAGTGAAAAATGACCCTTTTTTGGCAAAGTGCCTAGCTGTAGTTTTTGAACCCTACCTCTGCCGGCACCTAGGGAAACCTAGCAAACCTATACATTTTTGAAAACCAGACACCCAGGGGAATCCAGGATGGGGTGACTTGACTGCCTCCCACCAGGTTCTGTTACCCAGAATCCCATGCAAACCTAAATAATTGTCCAAAAAACACATTTTCCCCACATTTCTGTGCTGGAAAGTTCTGGAATCTGCGTGGATCCACAAATCTCCACCCACCCCGCGTTCCCCAAAGTCTTCCGAGAAAAATAGTACCTCACTTGTGTGGGTCGGCTTAGTGCCCGCGACAGGAAACGGCGCAAAACGCAACGTGGACACACCTCAATTTCGCAGTGAAAAATGACCCTTTTTGGCAAAGTGCCTAGCTGTAGTTTTTGAACCCTAGCTCTGCCGGCACCTAGGGAAACCTAGCAAACCTATACATTTTTGAAAACTAGACACCCAGGGGAATCCAGGATGGGGTGACTTGACTGCCTCCCACCAGGTTCTGTTACCCAGAATCCCTTGCAAACCTAAACAATTGTAAAAAAAACGCATTTTCCCCACATTTCTGTGGTAGAATGTTCTGGAATCTGCGTGGATCCACAAATTTCCACCCACCCCGCGTTCCCCAAAGTCTTCCGAGAAAAATGGTACCTCATTTGTGTGGGTCAGCCTAGTGCCCGCGGCAGGAAAGGCGCAAAACGCAACGTGAACACACCTCAATTTCGCAGTGAAAAATGACCCTTTTTTGGCAAAGTGCCTAGCTGTAGTTTTTGAACCCTACCTCTGCCGGCACCTAGGGAAACCTAGCAAACCTATACATTTTTGAAAACTAGACACCCAGGGGAATCCAGGATGGGGTGACTTGACTGCCTCCCACCAGGTTCTGTTACCCAGAATCCCATGCAAACCTAAAAAATTGTCCAAAAAACACATTTTCCCCACATTTCTGTGCTGGAAAGTTCTGGAATCTGCGTGGATCCACAAATCTCCACCCACCCCGCGTTCCCCAAAGTCTTCCGAGAAAAATGGTACCTCACTTGTGTGGGTCGGCTTAGTGCCCGCGACAGGAAACGGCGCAAAACGCAACGTGGACACACCTCAATTTCGCAGTGAAAAATGACCTTTTTTGGCAAAGTGCCTAGCTGTAGTTTTTGAACCCTAGCTCTGCCGGCACCTAGGGAAACCTAGCAAACCTATACATTTTTGAAAACTAGACACCCAGGGGAAGCCAGGATGGGGTGACTTGACTGCCTCCCACCAGGTTCTGTTACCCAGAATCCCTTGCAAACCTAAACAATTGTAAAAAAAAACGCATTTTCCCCACATTTCTGTGGTAGAATGTTCTGGAATCTGCGTGGATCCACAAATTTCCACCCACCCCGCGTTCCCCAAAGTCTTCCGAGAAAAATGGTACCTCATTTGTGTGGGTCGGCCTAGTTACCGCAACAGGAAACGGCGCAGAACGCAACGTGGTCACACCTCAATTTCGCAGTGAAAAATGACCCTTTTTTGGCATAGTGCCTAGCTGTAGTTTTTGAACCCTAGCTCTGCTGGCACCTAGGGAAACCTAACAAACCTATACATTTTTGAAAAGTAGAAACCCAGGGGAATCCAGGATGGGGTGACTTGACTGCCTCCCACCAGGTTCTGTTACCCAGAATCCCTTGCAAACCTAAAAAATTGTTTAAAAAAACACATTTTCCCCACATTTCTGTGGTGGAAAGTTCTGGAATCTGCGTGGATCCACAAATTTCCACCCACCCCGCGTTCCCCAAAGTCTTCCGAGAAAAATGGTACCTCACTTGTGTGGGTCAGCCTAGTGCCCGCTGCAGGAAATGGCGCAAAACGCAACGTGGACACACCTCAATTTCGCAGTGAAAAATGACCCTTTTTTGGCAAAGTGCCTAGCTGTAGTTTTTGAACCATAGCTCTGCCGGCACCTAGGGAAACCTAGCAAACCTATACATTTTTGAAAACTAGACACCCAGGGAATCCAGGATGGGGTGACTTGACTGCCTCCCACCAGGTTCTGTTGCCCAGAATCCCTTGCAAACCTAAAAAATGTCCAAAAACCACATTTTCCCCACATTTTTGTGGTGGAAAGTTTTGGAATCTGCGTGGATCCACAAATCTCCACCCACCCCGCGTTCCCCAAAGTCTTCCGAGAAAAATGGTACCTCACTTGTGTGGGTCGGCTTAGTGCCCGCGACAGGAAACGGCGCAAAACGCAACGTGGACACACCTCAATTTCGCAGTGAAAAATGACCCTTTTTTGGCAAAGTGCCTAGCTGTAGTTTTTGAACCCTAGCTCTGCCGGCACCTAGGGAAACCTAGCAAACCTATACATTTTTGAAAACTAGACACCCAGGGGAATCCAGGATGGGGTGACTTGACTGCCTCCCACCAGGTTCTGTTACCCAGAATCCCTTGCAAACCTAAACAATTGTCAAAAAAACGCATTTTCCCCACATTTCTGTGGTAGAATGTTCTGGAATCTGCGTGGATCCACAAATTTCCACCCACCCCGCGTTCCCCAAAGTCTTCCGAGAAAAATGGTACCTCATTTGTGTGGGTCGGCCTAGTTACCGCGACAGGAAACGGCGCAGAACGCAACGTGGTCACACCTCAATTTCGCAGTGAAAAATGACCCTTTTTTGGCATAGTGCCTAGCTGTAGTTTTTGAACCCTAGCTCTGCTGGCACCTAGGGAAACCTAGCAAACCTATACATTTTTGAAAACTAGACACCCAGGGAATCCAGGATGGGGTGACTTGACTGCCTCCCACCAGGTGCTGTTACCCAGAATCCCTTGCAAACCTAAAAAATTGTTTTAAAAAACACATTTTCCCCACATTTCTGCGCTGGAAAGGTCTGGAATCTGCGTGGATCCACAAATTTCCACCCACCCCGCTTTCCCCAAAGTCTTCCGAGAAAAATGGTACCTCACTTGTGTGGGTTGGCATAGTGCCCGCAACAGGAAACGGCGCAAAACGCAACGTGGGCACACCTCAATCTCGCAGTGAAAAATGACCCTTTTTTGGCAAAGTGCCTAGCTGTAGTTTTTGAACCATAGCTCTGCCGGCACCTAGGGAAACCTAGCAAACTTATACATTTTTGAAAACTTGACACCCAGGGGAATCCAGGATGGGGTGACTTGACTGCCTCCCACCAGGTTCTGTTACCCAGAATCCCATGCAAACCTAAACAATTGTCCAAAAAAACACATTTTCCCCACATTTCTGTGCTGGAAAGTTCTGGAATCTGCGTGGATCCACAAATTTCCACCCACCCCGCTTTCCCCAAAGTCTTCCGAGAAAAATGGTACCTTACTTGTGTGGGTCGGTGTAGTGCCCGCAACAGGAAACGGCGCAAAACGCAACGTGGACACACCTCAATTTCGCAGTGAAAAATGACCCTTTTTTTGGCAAAGTGCCTAGCTGTAGTTTTTTAACCATAGCTCTGCCGGCACCTAGGGAAACCTAGCAAACCTATACATTTTTGAAAACTAGACACCCAGGGGAATCCAGGATGGGGTGACTTGACTGCCTCCCACCAGGTTCTGTTGCCCAGAATCCCTTGCAAACCTAAACAAAATGTCCAAAAAACACATTTTCCCCACATTTTTGTGGTGGAAAGTTTTGGAATCTGCGTGGATCCACAAATCTCCACCCACCCCGCGTTCCCCAAAGTCTTCCGAGAAAAATGGTACCTCACTTGTGTGGGTCGGCTTAGTGCCCGCGACAGGAAACGGCGCAAAACGCAACGTGGACACACCTCAATTTCGCAGTGAAAAATGACCCTTTTTTGGCAAAGTGCCTAGCTGTAGTTTTTGAACCATAGCTCTGCCGGCACCTAGGGAAACCTAGCAAACCTATACATTTTTGAAAACTAGACACCCAGGGGAATCCAGGATGGGGTGACTTGACTGCCTCCCACCAGGTTCTGTTGCCCAGAATCCCTTGCAAACCTAAAAAAATGTCCAAAAAAACACATTTTCCCCACATTTTTGTGGTGGAAAGTTTTGGAATCTGCGTGGATCCACAAATCTCCACCCACCCCGCGTTCCCCAAAGTCTTCCGAGAAAAATGGTACCTCACTTGTGTGGGTCGGCTTAGTGCCCGCGACAGGAAACGGCGCAAAACGCAAGGTGGACACACCTCAATTTCGCAGTGAAAAATGACCCTTTTTTGGCAAAGTGCCTAGCTGTAGTTTTTGAACCCTAGCTCTGCCGGCACCTAGGGAAACCTAGCAAACCTATACATTTTTGAAAACTAGACACCCAGGGGAATCCAGGATGGGGTGACTTGACTGCCTCCCACCAGGTTCTGTTACCCAGAATCCCTTGCAAACCTAAACAATTGTCAAAAAAAACGCATTTTCCCCACATTTCTGTGGTAGAATGTTCTGGAATCTGCGTGGATCCACAAATTTCCACCCACCCCGCGTTCCCCAAAGTCTTCCGAGAAAAATGGTACCTCATTTGTGTGGGTCGGCCTAGTTACCGCGACAGGAAACGGCGCAGAACGCAACGTGGTCACACCTCAATTTCGCAGTGAAAAATGACCCTTTTTTGGCATAGTGCCTAGCTGTAGTTTTTGAACCCTAGCTCTGCTGGCACCTAGGGAAACCTAGCAAACCTATACATTTTTGAAAACTAGACACCCAGGGGAATCCAGGATGGGGTGACTTGACTGCCTCCCACCAGGTGCTGTTACCCAGAATCCCTTGCAAACCTAAACAATTGTAAAAAACGCATTTTCCCCACGTTTCTGTGGTAGAATGTTCTGGAATCTGCGTGGATCCACAAATTTCCACCCACCCCGCGTTCACCAAAGTCTTCCGAGAAAAATGGTACCTCATTTGTGTGGGTCGGCCTAGTTACCGCGACAGGAAACGGCGCAGAACGCAACGTGGTCACACCTCAATTTTGCAGTGAAAAATGACCCTTTTTTGGCATAGTGCCTAGCTGTAGTTTTTGAACCCTAGCTCTGCTGGCACCTAGGGAAACCTAGCAAACCTATACATTTTTTAAATCTAGACACCCAGGGGAATCCAGGATGGGGTGACTTGACTGCCTCCCACCAGGTTCTGTTACCCAGAATCCCTTGCAAACCTAAACAATTGTCAAAAAACGCATTTTCCCCACATTTCTGTGGTAGAATGTTCTGGAATCTGCGTGGATCCACAAATTTCCACCCACCCCGCGTTCCCCAAAGTCTTCCGAGAAAAATGGTACCTCATTTGTGTGGGTCGGCCTAGTTACCGCGACAGGAAACGGCGCAGAACGCAACGTGGTCACACCTCAATTCCGCAGTGAAAAATGACCCTTTTTTGGCATAGTGCCTAGCTGTAGTTTTGAACCCTAGCTCTGCTGGCACCTAGGGAAACCTAGCAAACCTATACATTTTTGAAAACTAGACACCCAGGGGAATCCAGGATGGGGTGACTTGACTGCCTCCCACCAGGTTCTGTTACCCAGAATCCCATGCAAACCTAAATAATTGTCCAAAAAAACACATTTTCCCCACATTTCTGTGCTGGAAAGTTCTGGAATCTGCGTGGATCCACAAATCTCCACCCACCCGCGTTCCCCAAAGTCTTCCGAGAAAAATGGTACCTCACTTGTGTGGGTCGGCTTAGTGCCCGCGACAGGAAACGGCGCAAAACGCAACGTGGACACACCTCAATTTCGCAGTGAAAAATGACCCTTTTTGGCAAAGTGCCTAGCTGTAGTTTTTGAACCCTAGCTCTGCCGGCACCTAGGGAAACCTAGCAAACCTATACATTTTTGAAAACTAGACACCCAGGGGAATCCAGGATGGGGTGACTTGACTGCCTCCCACCAGGTTCTGTTACCCAGAATCCCTTGCAAACCTAAACAATTGTAAAAAAAAACGCATTTTCCCCACATTTCTGTGGTAGAATGTTCTGGAATCTGCGTGGATCCACAAATTTCCACCCACCCCGCGTTCCCCAAAGTCTTCCGAGAAAAATGGTACCTCATTTGTGTGGGTCAGCCTAGTGCCCGCGGCAGGAAAAGGCGCAAAACGCAACGTGAACACACCTCAATTTCGCAGTGAAAAATGACCCTTTTTTGGCAAAGTGCCTAGCTGTAGTTTTTGAACCCTACCTCTGCCGGCACCTAGGGAAACCTAGCAAACCTATACATTTTTGAAAACCAGACACCCAGGGGAATCCAGGATGGGGTGACTTGACTGCCTCCCACCAGGTTCTGTTACCCAGAATCCCATGCAAACCTAAATAATTGTCCAAAAAACACATTTTCCCCACATTTCTGTGCTGGAAAGTTCTGGAATCTGCGTGGATCCACAAATCTCCACCCACCCCGCGTTCCCCAAAGTCTTCCGAGAAAAATAGTACCTCACTTGTGTGGGTCGGCTTAGTGCCCGCGACAGGAAACGGCGCAAAACGCAACGTGGACACACCTCAATTTCGCAGTGAAAAATGACCCTTTTTTGGCAAAGTGCCTAGCTGTAGTTTTTGAACCCTAGCTCTGCCGGCACCTAGGGAAACCTAGCAAACCTATACATTTTTGAAAACTAGACACCCAGGGGAATCCAGGATGGGGTGACTTGACTGCCTCCCACCAGGTTCTGTTACCCAGAATCCCTTGCAAACCTAAACAATTGTAAAAAAACGCATTTTCCCCACATTTCTGTGGTAGAATGTTCTGGAATCTGCGTGGATCCACAAATTTCCACCCACCCCGCGTTCCCCAAAGTCTTCCGAGAAAAATGGTACCTCATTTGTGTGGGTCAGCCTAGTGCCCGCGGCAGAAAAGGCGCAAACGCAACGTGAACACACCTCAATTTCGCAGTGAAAAATGACCCTTTTTGGCAAAGTGCCTAGCTGTAGTTTTTGAACCCTACCTCTGCCGGCACCTAGGGAAACCTAGCAAACCTATACATTTTTGAAAACTAGACACCCAGGGGAATCCAGGATGGGGTGACTTGACTGCCTCCCACCAGGTTCTGTTACCCAGAATCCCATGCAAACCTAAAAAATTGTCCAAAAAACACATTTTCCCCACATTTCTGTGCTGGAAAGTTCTGGAATCTGCGTGGATCCACAAATCTCCACCCACCCCGCGTTCCCCAAAGTCTTCCGAGAAAAATGGTACCTCACTTGTGTGGGTCGGCTTAGTGCCCGCGACAGGAAACGGCGCAAAACGCAACGTGGACACACCTCAATTTCGCAGTGAAAAATGACCTTTTTTGGCAAAGTGCCTAGCTGTAGTTTTTGAACCCTAGCTCTGCCGGCACCTAGGGAAACCTAGCAAACCTATACATTTTTGAAAACTAGACACCCAGGGGAAGCCAGGATGGGGTGACTTGACTGCCTCCCACCAGGTTCTGTTACCCAGAATCCCTTGCAAACCTAAACAATTGTAAAAAAACGCATTTTCCCCACATTTCTGTGGTAGAATGTTCTGGAATCTGCGTGGATCCACAAATTTCCACCCACCCCGCGTTCCCCAAAGTCTTCCGAGAAAAATGGTACCTCATTTGTGTGGGTCGGCCTAGTTACCGCAACAGGAAACGGCGCAGAACGCATACGTGGTCACACCTCAATTTCGCAGTGAAAAATGACCCTTTTTTGGCATAGTGCCTAGCTGTAGTTTTTGAACCCTAGCTCTGCTGGCACCTAGGGAAACCTAACAAACCTATACATTTTTGAAAAGTAGAAACCCAGGGGAATCCAGGATGGGGTGACTTGACTGCCTCCCACCAGGTTCTGTTACCCAGAATCCCTTGCAAACCTAAAAAATTGTTTAAAAAAACACATTTTCCCCACATTTCTGTGGTGGAAAGTTCTGGAATCTGCGTGGATCCACAAATTTCCACCCACCCCGCGTTCCCCAAAGTCTTCCGAGAAAAATGGTACCTCACTTGTGTGGGTCAGCCTAGTGCCCGCTGCAGGAAATGGCGCAAAACGCAACGTGGACACACCTCAATTTCGCAGTGAAAAATGACCCTTTTTGGCAAAGTGCCTAGCTGTAGTTTTTGAACCATAGCTCTGCCGGCACCTAGGGAAACCTAGCAAACCTATACATTTTTGAAAACTAGACACCCAGGGGAATCCAGGATGGGGTGACTTGACTGCCTCCCACCAGGTTCTGTTGCCCAGAATCCCTTGCAAACCTAAAAAATGTCCAAAAACCACATTTTCCCCACATTTTTGTGGTGGAAAGTTTTGGAATCTGCGTGGATCCACAAATCTCCACCCACCCCGCGTTCCCCAAAGTCTTCCGAGAAAAATGGTACCTCACTTGTGTGGGTCGGCTTAGTGCCCGCGACAGGAAACGGCGCAAAACGCAAGCGTGGACACACCTCAATTTCGCAGTGAAAAATGACCCTTTTTTGGCAAAGTGCCTAGCTGTAGTTTTTGAACCCTAGCTCTGCCGGCACCTAGGGAAACCTAGCAAACCTATACATTTTTGAAAACTAGACACCCAGGGGAATCCAGGATGGGGTGACTTGACTGCCTCCCACCAGGTTCTGTTACCCAGAATCCCTTGCAAACCTAAACAATTGTCAAAAAACGCATTTTCCCCACATTTCTGTGGTAGAATGTTCTGGAATCTGCGTGGATCCACAAATTTCCACCCACCCCGCGTTCCCCAAAGTCTTCCGAGAAAAATGGTACCTCATTTGTGTGGGTCGGCCTAGTTACCGCGACAGGAAACGGCGCAGAACGCAACGTGGTCACACCTCAATTTCGCAGTGAAAAATGACCCTTTTTTGGCATAGTGCCTAGCTGTAGTTTTTGAACCCTAGCTCTGCTGGCACCTAGGGAAACCTAGCAAACCTATACATTTTTGAAAACTAGACACCCAGGGGAATCCAGGATGGGGTGACTTGACTGCCTCCCACCAGGTGCTGTTACCCAGAATCCCTTGCAAACCTAAAAAATTGTTTTAAAAAAACACTTTTTCCCCACATTTCTGCGCTGGAAAGGTCTGGAATCTGCGTGGATCCACAAATTTCCACCCACCCCGCTTTCCCCAAAGTCTTCCGAGAAAAATGGTACCTCACTTGTGTGGGTTGGCATAGTGCCCGCAACAGGAAACGGCGCAAAACGCAACGTGGGCACACCTCAATCTCGCAGTGAAAAATGACCCTTTTTTTGGCAAAGTGCCTAGCTGTAGTTTTTGAACCATAGCTCTGCCGGCACCTAGGGAAACCTAGCAAACTTATACATTTTTGAAAACTTGACACCCAGGGGAATCCAGGATGGGGTGACTTGACTGCCTCCCACCAGGTTCTGTTACCCAGAATCCCATGCAAACCTAAACAATTGTCCAAAAAACACATTTTCCCCACATTTCTGTGCTGGAAAGTTCTGGAATCTGCGTGGATCCACAAATTTCCACCCACCCCGCTTTCCCCAAAGTCTTCCGAGAAAAATGGTACCTTACTTGTGTGGGTCGGTGTAGTGCCCGCAACAGGAAACGAGCGCAAACGCAACGTGGACACACCTCAATTTCGCAGTGAAAAATGACCCTTTTTTTGGCAAAGTGCCTAGCTGTAGTTTTTTAACCATAGCTCTGCCGGCACCTAGGGAAACCTAGCAAACCTATACATTTTTGAAAACTAGACACCCAGGGGAATCCAGGATGGGGTGACTTGACTGCCTCCCACCAGGTTCTGTTGCCCAGAATCCCTTGCAAACCTAAACAAAATGTCCAAAAAACACATTTTCCCCACATTTTTGTGGTGGAAAGTTTTGGAATCTGCGTGGATCCACAAATCTCCACCCACCCCGCGTTCCCCAAAGTCTTCCGAGAAAAATGGTACCTCACTTGTGTGGGTCGGCTTAGTGCCCGCGACAGGAAACGGCGCAAAACGCAACGTGGACACACCTCAATTTCGCAGTGAAAAATGACCCTTTTTTGGCAAAGTGCCTAGCTGTAGTTTTTGAACCATAGCTCTGCCGGCACCTAGGGAAACCTAGCAAACCTATACATTTTTGAAAACTAGACACCCAGGGGAATCCAGGATGGGGTGACTTGACTGCCTCCCACCAGGTTCTGTTGCCCAGAATCCCTTGCAAACCTAAAAAATGTCCAAAAAACACATTTTCCCCACATTTTTGTGGTGGAAAGTTTTGGAATCTGCGTGGATCCACAAATCTCCACCCACCCCGCGTTCCCCAAAGTCTTCCGAGAAAAATGGTACCTCACTTGTGTGGGTCGGCTTAGTGCCCGCGACAGGAAACGGCGCAAAACGCAAGGTGGACACACCTCAATTTCGCAGTGAAAAATGACCCTTTTTTGGCAAAGTGCCTAGCTGTAGTTTTTGAACCCTAGCTCTGCCGGCACCTAGGGAAACCTAGCAAACCTATACATTTTTGAAAACTAGACACCCAGGGGAATCCAGGATGGGGTGACTTGACTGCCTCCCACCAGGTTCTGTTACCCAGAATCCCTTGCAAACCTAAACAATTGTCAAAAAAAACGCATTTTCCCCACATTTCTGTGGTAGAATGTTCTGAAATCTGCGTGGATCCACAAATTTCCACCCACCCCGCGTTCCCCAAAGTCTTCCGAGAAAAATGGTACCTCATTTGTGTGGGTCGGCCTAGTTACCGCGACAGGAAACGGCGCAGAACGCAACGTGGTCACACCTCAATTTCGCAGTGAAAAATGACCCTTTTTTGGCATAGTGCCTAGCTGTAGTTTTTGAACCCTAGCTCTGCTGGCACCTAGGGAAACCTAGCAAACCTATACATTTTTGAAAACTAGACACCCAGGGGAATCCAGGATGGGGTGACTTGACTGCCTCCCACCAGGTGCTGTTACCCAGAATCCCTTGCAAACCTAAAAAATTGTTTTAAAAAAACACATTTTCCCCACATTTCTGCGCTGGAAAGGTCTGGAATCTGCGTGGATCCACAAATTTCCACCCACCCCGCTTTCCCCAAAGTCTTCCGAGAAAAATGGTACCTCACTTGTGTGGGTTGGCATAGTGCCCGCAACAGGAAACGGCGCAAAACGCAACGTGGGCACACCTCAATCTCGCAGTGAAAAATGACCCTTTTTTTGGCAAAGTGCCTAGCTGTAGTTTTGAACCATAGCTCTGCCGGCACCTAGGGAAACCTAACAAACCTATACATTTTTGAAAACTAGAAACCCAGGGGAATCCAGGATGGGGTGACTTGACTGCCTCCCACCAGGTTCTGTTACCCAGAATCCCTTGCAAACCTAAAAAATTGTTAAAAAAACCACATTTTCCCCACATTTCTGTGGTGGAAAGTTCTGGAATCTGCGTGGATCCACAAATTTCCACCCACCCCGCGTTCCCCAAAGTCTTCCGAGAAAAATGGTACCTCACTTGTGTGGGTCAGCCTAGTGCCCGCTGCAGGAAATGGCGCAAAGCGCAACGTGGACACACCTCAATTTCGCAGTGAAAAATGACCCTTTTTTGGCAAAGTGCCTAGCTGTAGTTTTTGAACCATAGCTCTGCCGGCACCTAGGGAAACCTAGCAAACCTATACATTTTGAAAACTAGACACCCAGGGGAATCCAGGATGGGAGTGACTTGACTGCCTCCCACCAGGTTCTGTTGCCCAGAATCCCTTGCAAACCTAAAAAAATGTCCAAAAAACACATTTTCCCCACATTTTTGTGGTGGAAAGTTTTGGAATCTGCGTGGATCCACAAATCTCCACCCACCCCGCGTTCCCCAAAGTCTTCCGAGAAAAATGGTACCTCACTTGTGTGGGTCGGCTTAGTGCCCGCGACAGGAAACGGCGCAAAACGCAACGTGGACACACCTCAATTTCGCAGTGAAAAATGACCCTTTTTTGGCAAAGTGCCTAGCTGTAGTTTTTGAACCCTAGCTCTGCCGGCACCTAGGGAAACCTAGCAAACCTATACATTTTTGAAAACTAGACACCCAGGGGAATCCAGGATGGGGTGACTTGACTGCCTCCCACCAGGTTCTGTTACCCAGAATCCCTTGCAAACCTAAAAAATTGTTAAAAAAAACCACATTTTCCCCACATTTCTGTGGTGGAAAGTTCTGGAATCTGCGTGGATCCACAAATTTCCACCCACCCCGCGTTCCCCAAAGTCTTCCGAGAAAAATGGTACCTCACTTGTGTGGGTCAGCCTAGTGCCCGCTGCAGGAAATGGCGCAAAACGCAACGTGGACACACCTCAATTTCGCAGTGAAAAATGACCCTTTTTTGGCAAAGTGCCTAGCTGTAGTTTTTGAACCATAGCTCTGCCGGCACCTAGGAAACCTAGCAAACCTATACATTTTTGAAAACTAGACACCCAGGGGAATCCAGGATGGGGTGACTTGACTGCCTCCCACCAGGTTCTGTTGCCCAGAATCCCTTGCAAACCTAAAAAAATGTCCAAAAAAACACATTTTCCCCACATTTTTGTGGTGGAAAGTTTTGGAATCTGCGTGGATCCACAAATCTCCACCCACCCCGCGTTCCCCAAAGTCTTCCGAGAAAAATGGTACCTCACTTGTGTGGGTCGGCTTAGTGCCCGCGACAGGAAACGGCGCAAAACGCAACGTGGACACACCTCAATTTCGCAGTGAAAAATGACCCTTTTTTGGCAAAGTGCCTAGCTGTAGTTTTTGAACCCTAGCTCTGCCGGCACCTAGGGAAACCTAGCAAACCTATACATTTTTGAAAACTAGACACCCAGGGAATCCAGGATGGGGTGACTTGACTGCCTCCCACCAGGTTCTGTTACCCAGAATCCCTTGCAAACCTAAACAATTGTCAAAAAACGCATTTTCCCCACATTTCTGTGGTAGAATGTTCTGGAATCTGCGTGGATCCACAAATTTCCACCCACCCCGCGTTCCCCAAAGTCTTCCGAGAAAAATGGTACCTCATTTGTGTGGGTCGGCCTAGTTACCGCGACAGGAAACGGCGCAGAACGCAACGTGGTCACACCTCAATTTCGCAGTGAAAAATGACCCTTTTTTGGCATAGTGCCTGGCTGTAGTTTTTGAACCCTAGCTCTGCTGGCACCTAGGGAAACCTAAGAAACCTATACATTTTTGAAAACTAGACACCCAGGGAAATCCAGGATGGGGTGACTTGACTGCCTCCCTCCAGGTGCTGTTACCCAGAATCCCTTGCAAACCTAAAACATTGTTTTAAAAAAACACATTTTCCCCACATTTCTGCGCTGGAAAGGTCTGGAATCTGCGTGGATCCACAAATTTCCACCCACCCCGCTTTCCCCAAAGTCTTCCAAGAAAAATGGTACCTCACTTGTGTGGGTCGGCGTAGTGCCCGCAACAGGAAACGGCGCAAAACGCAACGTGGACACACCTCAATTTCGCAGTGAAAAATGACCCTTTTTTTGGCAAAGTGCCTAGCTGTAGTTTTTGAACCATAGCTCTGCCGGCACCTAGGGAAACCTAGCAAACCTATACATTTTTGAAAACTAGACACCCAGGGGAATCCAGGATGGGGTGACTTGACTGCCTCCCACCAGGTTCTGTTGCCCAGAATCCCTTGCAAACCTAAAAAAATGTCCAAAAAAACACATTTTCCCCACATTTTTGTGGTGGAAAGTTTTGTAATCTGCGTGGATCCACAAATCTCCTCCCACCCCGCGTTTCCCAAAGTCTTCCGAGAAAAATGGTACCTCACTTGTGTGGGTCGGCTTAGTGCCTGCGACAGGAAACGGCGCAAAGCGCAACGTGGACACACCTCAATTTCGCAGTGAAAAATGACCCTTTTTTGGCAAAGTGCCTAGCTGTAGTTTTTGAACCCTAGCTCTGCCGGCACCTAGGGAAACCTAGCAAACCTATACATTTGTGAAAACTAGACACCCAGGGAATCCAGGATGGGGTGACTTGACTGCCTCCCACCAGGTTCTGTTACCCAGAATCCCTTGCAAACCTAAACAATTATCAAAAAAAATGCATTTTCCCCACATTTCTGTGGTAGAATGTTCTGGAATCTGCGTGGATCCACAAATTTCCACCCACCCGCGTTCCCCAAAGTCTTCCGAGAAAAATGGTACCTCATTTGTGTGGGTCGGCCTAGTTACCGCGACAGGAAACGGCGCAGAACGCAACGTGGTCACACCTCAATTTCGCAGTGAAAAATGACCCTTTTTTGGCATAGTGCCTAGCTGTAGTTTTTGAACCCTAACTCTGCTGGCACCTAGGGAAACCTAGCAAACCTATACATTTTTGAAAACTAGAAACCCAGGGAATCCAGGATGGGGTGACTTGACTGCCTCCCACCAGGTTCTGTTACCCAGAATCCCTTGCAAACCTAAAAAATTGTTTAAAAAAACCACATTTTCCCCACATTTCTGCGGTGGAAAGGTCTGGAATCTGCGTGGATCCACAAATTTCCACCCACCCCGCTTTCCCCAAAGTCTTCCGAGAAAAATGGTACCTCACTTGTGTGGGTCGGCGTAGTGCCCGCAACAGGAAACGGCGCAAAACGCAACGTGGACACACCTCAATTTCGCAGTGAAAAATGACCCTTTTTTTGGCAAAGTGCCTAGCTGTAGTTTTTGAACCATAGCTCTGCCGGCACCTAGGGAAACCTAGCAAATCTATACATTTTTGAAAACTAGACACCCAGGGGAATCCAGGATGGGGTGACTTGACTGCCTCCCACCAGGTTCTGTTACCCAGAATCCCTTGCAAACCTAAACATTTTTCCAAAAAAACACATTTTCCCCACATTTTTGTGGTGGAAAGTTTTGGAATATGCGTGGATCCACAAATCTCCACCCACCCCGCATTCCCCAAAGTCTTCCGAGAAAAATGGTACCTCACTTGTGTGGGTCGGCTTAGTGCCCGCGACAGGAAAGCGAGCGCAAAGCGCAACGTGGACACACCTCAATTTCGCAGTGAAAAATGACCCTTTTTGGCAAAGTGCCTAGCTGTAGTTTTTGAACCCTAGCTCTGCCGGCACCTAGGGAAACCTAGCAAACCTATACATTTTTGAAAACTAGACACCCAGGGGAATCCAGGATGGGGTGACTTGACTGCCTCCCACCAGGTTCTGTTACCCAGAATCCCTTGCAAACCTAAACAATTGTCAAAATAAACGCATTTTCCCCACATTTCTGTGGTAGAATGTTCTGGAATCTGCGTGGATCCACAAATTTCCACCCACCCCGCGTTCCCCAAAGTCTTCCGAGAACAATGGTACCTCATTTGTGTGGGTCGGCCTAGTTCCCGCGACAGGAAACGGCGCAAAACGCAACGTGGTCACACCTCAATTTTGCAGTGAAAAATGACCCTTTTTGGCATAATGCCTAGCTGTAGTTTTGAACCATAGCTCTGCCGGCACCTAGGGAAACCTAGCAAACCTATAAATTTTTGAAAACTAGACACCCAGGGAATCCAGGATGGGGTGACTTGACTGCCTCCCACCAGGTTCTGTTACCCAGAATCCCTTGCAAACCTAAAAAATTGTCAAAAAAACATATTTTCCCCACATTTCTGTGCTGGAAAGTTCTGGAATCTGCATGGATCCACAAATTTCCTCCCGCCCCGCGTTCCCCAAAGTCTTCCGAGAAAAATGGTACGTCACTTGTGTGGGTCAGCCTAGTGCCCGCGGCAGGAAACGGCGCAAGACGCAACGTGAACACACCTCAATTTCGCAGTGAAAAATGACCCTTTTTTGGCAAAGTGCCTAGCTGTAGTTTTTGAACCCTACCTCTGCCGGCACCTAGGGAAACCTAGCAAACCTATACATTTTTGAAAACTAGACACCCAGGGGAATCCAGGATGGGGTGACTTGACTGCCTCCCACCAGGTTCTGTTACCCAGAATCCCTTGCAAACCTAAACAATTATCCAAAAAAACGCATTTTCCCCACATTTCTGTGGTAGAATGTTCTGGAATCTGCGTGGATCCACAAATTTCCACCCACCCCGCGTTCCCCAAAGTCTTCCGAGAAAAATGGTACCTTACTTGTGTGGGTCAGCCTAGTGCCCGCTGCAGGAAATGGCGCAAAACGCAACGTGGACACACCTCAATTTTGCAGTGAAAAATGACCCTTTTTTGGCAAAGTGCCTAGCTGTAGTTTTTGAACCCTAGCTCTGCCGGCACCTAGGGAAACCTAGCAAACCTATACATTTTTGAAAACTAGACACCCAGGGGAATCCAGGATGGGGTGACTTGACTGCCTCCCACCAGGTTCTGTTACCCAGAATCCCTTGCAAACCTAAACAGTTGTCAAAATAAACGCATTTTCCCCACATTTCTGTGGTAGAATGTTCTGGAATCTGCGTGGATCCACAAATTTCTACCCACCCCGCGTTCCCCAAAGTCTTCCGAGAAAAATGGTACCTCATTTGTGTGGGTCGGCCTAGTTCCCGCGACAGGAAACGGCGCAAAACTCAACGTGGTCACACCTCAATTTTGCAGTGAAAAATGACCCTTTTTTGGCATAATGCCTAGCTTTAGTTTTTGAACCCTAGCTCTGCTGGCACCTAGGGAAATCTAGCAAACCTATACATTTTGAAAACTAGACACCCAGGGGAATCTAGGATGGGGTGACTTGACTGCCTCCCCACCAGGTTCTGTTACCCAGAATCCCTTGCAAACCTAAAAATTGTCCAAAAAAACACATTTTCCCCACATTTCTGCGGTGGAAAGGTCTGGAATCTGCGTGGATCCACAAATTTCCACCCACCCCGCTTTCCCCAAAGTCTTCCGAGAAAAATGTTACCTCACTTGTGTGGGTCGGCTTAGTGCCCGCGACAGGAAATGGCACAAAACGCAACGTGGACACACCTCAATTTCGCAGTGAAAAATGACCCTTTTTTGGCATAATGCCTAGCTGTAGTTTTTGAACCCTAGCTCTGCTGGCACCTAGGGAAACCTAGCAAACCTATACATTTTTGAAAACTAGACACCCAGGGAATCCAGGATGGGGTGACTTGACTGCCTCCCACCAGGTTCTGTTACCCAGAATCCCTTGCTAACCTAAAAAATTGTCAAAAAAAACATATTTTCCCCACATTTCTGTGCTGGAAAGTTCTGGAATCTGCGTGGATCCACAAATTTCCTCCCGCCCGCGTTCCCCAAAGTCTTCCGAGAAAAATGGTACCTCACTTGTGTGGGTCAGCCTAGTGCCCGCGGCAGGAAACGGCGCAAACGCAACGTGAACACACCTCAATTTCGCAGTGAAAAATGACCCTTTTTTGGCAAAGTGCCTAGCTGTAGTTTTTTAACCCTACCTCTGCCGGCACCTAGGGAAACCTAGCAAACCTATACATTTTTCTAAACTAGACACCCAGGGGAATCCAGGATGGGGTGACTTGACTGCCTCCCACCAGGTTCTGTTACCCAGAATCCCATGCAAACCTAAAAAATTGTCCAAAAAAACACATTTTCCCCACATTTCTGTGCTGGAAAGTTCTGGAATCTGCGTGGATCCACAAATTTCCACCCACCCCGCGTTCCCCAAAGTCTTCCGAGAAAAATGGTACCTCACTTGTGTGGGTCAGCCTAGTGCCCGCGGCAGGAAACGGCGCAAAACGCAACGTGGACACACCTCAATTTCGCAGTGAAAAATGACCCTTTTTTGGCAAAGTGCCTAGCTGTAGTTTTTGAACCCTACCTCTGCCGGCACCTAGGGAAACCTAGCAAACCTATACATTTTTGAAAACTAGACACCCAGGGGAATCCAGGATGGGGTGACTTGACTGCCTCCCACCAGGTTCTGTTACCCAGAATCCCATGCAAACCTAAAAAATTGTCCAAAAAAATACATTTTCCCCACATTTCTGTGCTGGAAAGTTCTGGAATCTGCGTGGATCCACAAATTTCCACCCACCCCGCGTTCCCCAAAGTCTTCCGAGAAAAATGGTACCTCACTTGTGTGGGTCAGCCTAGTGCCCGCGGCAGGAAACGGCGCAAAACGCAACGTGGACACACCTCAATTTCGCAGTGAAAAATGACCCTTTTTTGGCAAAGTGCCTAGCTGTAGTTTTTGAATCCTAGCTCTGCTGGCACCTAGGGAAACCTAGCAAACCTATACATTTTTGAAAACTAGACACCCAGGGGAATCCAGGATGGGGTGACTTGACTGCCTCCCACCAGGTTCTGTTACCCAGAATCCCTTGCAAACCTAAAAAATTGTTTAAAAAAAACAAATTTTCCCACATTTCTGCGCTGAAAAGGTCTGGAATCTGCGTGGATCCACAAATTTCCACCCACCCCGCTTTCCCCAAAGTCTTCCGAGAAAAATGGTACCTCACTTGTTTGGGTCGGCGTAGTGCCCGCAACAGGAAACAGCGCAAAACGCAACGTGGACACTCCTCAATTTCGCAGTGAAAAATGACCCTTTTTTTGGCAAAGTGCCTAGCTGTAGTTTTTGAACCATAGCTCTGCCGGCACCTAGGGAAACCTAGCAAACTTATACATTTTTGAAAACTAGACACCCAGGGGAATCCAGGATGGGGTGACTTGACTGCCTCCCACCAGGTTCTGTTGCCCAGAATCCCTTGCAAACCTAAAAAAATTCCAAAAAACACATTTTCCCCACATTTTTGTGGTGGAAAGTTTTGGAATCTGCGTGGATCCACAAATCTCCACCCACCCCGCGTTCCCCAAAGTCTTCCGAGAAAAATGGTACCTCACTTGTGTGGGTCGGCTTAGTGCCCGCGACAGGAAACGGCGCAAAACGCAACGTGGACACACCTCAATTTCGCAGTGAAAAATGACCCATTTTGGCAAAGTGCCTAGCTGTAGTTTTTGAACCCTAGCTCTGCCGGCACCTAGGGAAACCTAGCAAACCTATACATTTTTGAAAACTAGACACCCAGGGGAATCCAGGATGGGGTGACTTGACTGCCTCCTACCAGGTTCTGTTACCCAGAATCCCTTGCAAACCTAAACAATTGTAAAAAAAACGCATTTTCCCCACATTTCTGCGCTGGAAAATTCTGGAATCTGCGTGGATCTACAAATTTCCCCCCGCCCCGCCTTCCCCAAAGTCTTCCGAGAAAAATGGTACCTCACTTGTGTGGGTCAGCCTAGTGCCCGCGGCAGGAAACGGCGCAAAACGCAACGTGAACACACCTCAATTTTGCAGTGAAAAATGACCCTTTTTTGGCAAAGTGCCTAGCTGTAGTTTTTGAACCCTACCTCTGCCGGCACCTAGGGAAACCTAGCAAACCTATACATTTTTGAAAACTAGACACCCAGGGGAATCCAGGATGGGGTGACTTGACTGCCTCCCACCAGGTTCTGTTACCCAGAATCCCATGCAAACCTAAAAAATTGTCCAAAAAAACACATTTTCCCCACATTTCTGTGCTGGAAAGTTCTGGAATCTGCGTGGATCCACAAATTTCCACCCACCCCGCGTTCCCCAAAGTCTTCCGAGAAAAATGGTACCTCACTTGTGTGGGTCGGCGTAGTGCCCGCAACAGGAAACGGCGCAAAACGCAACGTGGACACACCTCAATTTTGCAGTGAAAAATGACCCTTTTTTTGGCAAAGTGCCTAGCTGTAGTTTTTGAACCATAGCTCTGCCGGCACCCAGGGAAACCTAGCAAACTTATACATTTTTGAAAACTAGACACCCAGGGGAATCCAGGATGGGGTGACTTGACTGCCTCCCACCAGGTTCTGTTGCACAGAATCCCTGGCAAACCTAAAAAAATGTCCAAAAAACACATTTTCCCCACATTTTTGTGGTGGAAAGTTTTGGAATCTGCGTGGATCCACAAATCTCCACCCACCCCGCGTTCCCCAAAGTCTTCCGAGAAAATGGTACCTCACTTGTGTGGGTCGGCTTAGTGCCCGCGACAGGAAACGGAGCAAAACGCAACGTGGACACACCTCAATTTCGCAGTGAAAAATGACCCTTTTGGCAAAGTGCCTAGCTGTAGTTTTGAACCCTAGCTCTGCCGGCACCTAGGGAAACCTAGCAAACCTATACATTTTTGAAAACTAGACACCCAGGGGAATCCAGGATGGGGTGACTTGACTGCCTCCCACCAGGTTCTGTTACCCAGAATCCCTTGCAAACCTAAACAATTGTAAAAAAACGCATTTTCCCCACATTTCTGTGGTAGAATGTTCTGGAATCTGCGTGGATCCACAAATTTCCACCCACCCCGCGTTCCCCAAAGTCTTCAGAGAAAAATGGTACCTCATTTGTGTGGGTCAGCCTAGTGCCCGCTGCAGGAAACGGCGCAAAACGCAACGTGGTCACACCTCAATTTCGCAGTGAAAAATGACCCTTTTTTGGCATAATGCCTAGCTTTAGTTTTTGAACCCTAGCTCTGCTGGCACCTAGGGAAATCTAGCAAACCTATACATTTTTGAAAACTAGACACCCAGGGGAATCCAGGATGGGGTGACTTGACTGCCTCCCACCAGGTTCTGTTACCCAGAATCCCTTGCAAACCTAAAAAATTGTCCAAAAAAAACACATTTTCCCCACATTTCTGCGGTGGAAAGGTCTGGAATCTGCGTGGATCCACAAATTTCCACCCACCCCGCTTTTCCCAAAGTCTTCCGAGAAAAATGTTACCTCACTTGTGTGGGTCGGCTTAGTGCCCGTGACAGGAAATGGCACAAAACGCAACGTGGACACACCTCAATTTCGCAGTGAAAAATGACCCTTTTTGGCATAATGCCTAGCTGTAGTTTTTGAACCCTAGCTCTGCTGGCACCTAGGGAAACCTAGCAAACCTATACATTTTTGAAAACTAGACACCCAGGGGAATCCAGGATGGGGTGACTTGACTGCCTCCCACCAGGTTCTGTTACCCAGAATCCCTTGCTAACCTAAAAAATTGTCCAAAAAAACATATTTTCCCCACATTTCTGTGCTGGAAAGTTCTGGAATCTGCGTGGATCCACAAATTTCCTCCCGCCCCGCGTTCCCCAAAGTCTTCCGAGAAAAATGGTACCTCACTTGTGTGGGTCAGCCTAGTGCCCGCGGCAGAAACGGCGCAAAACGCAACGTGAACACACCTCAATTTCGCAGTGAAAAATGACCCTTTTTGGCAAAGTGCCTAGCTGTAGTTTTTGAACCCTACCTCTGCCGGCACCTAGGGAAACCTAGCAAACCTATACATTTTTGAAAACTAGACACCCAGGGGAATCCAGGATGGGGTGACTTGACTGCCTCCCACCAGGTTCTGTTACCCAGAATCCCTTGCAAACCTAAACAATTGTAAAAAAACGCATTTTCCCCACATTTCTGTGGTAGAATGTTCTGGAATCTGCGTGGATCCACAAATTTCCACCCACCCCGCGTTCCCCAAAGTCTTCAGAGAAAAATGGTACCTCATTTGTGTGGGTCGGCCTAGTTACCGCGACAGGAAACGGTGCAAAACGCAAGCGTGGTCACACCTCAATTTCGCAGTGAAAAATGACTCTTTTTTGGCATAGTGCCTAGCTGTAGTTTTTGAACCTAGCTCTGCTGGCACCTAGGAAAACCTAGCAAACCTATACATTTTTGAAAACTAGACACCCAGGGGAATCCAGGATGGGGTGACTTGACTGTCTTCCACCATGTTCTGTTACCCAGAATCGCTTGCAAACCTAAAAAATTGTCCAAAAAAACCACATTTTCCCCACATTTCTGCGCTGGAAAGTTCTGGAATCTGCGTGGATCCACAAATTTCCACCCACCCCGCGTTCCCCAAAGTCTTCCAAGAAAAATGGTACCTCACTTGTGTGGGTCGGCTTAGTGCCCGCGACAGGAAACGGCGCAAACGCAACGTGGACACACCTCAATTTCGCAGTGAAAAATGACCCTTTTTTGGCAAAGTGCCTAGCTGTAGTTTTTGAACCCTAGCTCTGCCGGCACCTAGGGAAACCTAGCAAACCTATACATTTTTGAAAACTAGACACCCAGGGGAATCCAGGATGGGGTGACTTGACTGCCTCCCACCAGGTTCTGTTACCCAGAATCCCTTGCACACCTAAACAATTGTCCAAAAACGCATTTTCCCCACATTTCTGTGGTAGAATGTTCTGGAATCTGCGTGGATCCACAAATTTCCACCCACCCGCGTTCCCCAAAGTCTTCAGAGAAAAATGGTACCTCATTTGTGTGGGTCGGCCTAGTTACCGCGACAGGAAACGGCGCAGAACGCAACGTGGTCACACCTCAATTTCGCAGTGAAAAATGACCCTTTTTTGGCATAGTGCCTAGCTATAGTTTTTGAACCCTAGCTCTGCTGGCACCTAGGGAAACCTAGCAAACCTATACATTTTTGAAAACTAGACACCCAGGGGAATCCAGGATGGGGTGACTTGACTGCCTCCCACCAGGTTCTGTTACCCAGAAACCCTTGCAAACCTAAAAAATTGTTTTAAAAAAACCACATTTTCCCCACATTTCTGTGGTGGAAAGTTCTGGAATCTGCGTGGATCCACAAATTTCCACCCACCCCGCGTTCCCCAAAGTCTTCCGAGAAAAATGGTACCTTACTTGTGTGGGTCAGCCTAGTGCCCGCTGCAGGAAATGGCACAAAACGCAACGTGGACACACCTCAATTTCGCAGTGAAAAATGACCCTTTTTTGGCAAAGTGCCTAGCTGTAGTTTTTGAACCCTAGCTCTGCCGGCACCTAGGGAAACCTAGCAAACCGATACATTTTTGAAAACTAGACACCCAGGGGAATCCAGGATGGGGTGACTTGACTGCCTCCCACCAGGTTCTGTTACCCAGAATCCCTTGCAAACCTAAACAATTGTCAAAATAAACGCTTTTTCCCCACATTTCTGTGGTAGAATGTTCTGGAATCTGCGTGGATCCACAAATTTCCACCCACCCCGCGTTCCCCAAAGTCTTCAGAGAAAAATGGTACCTCATTTGTGTGGGTCGGCCTAGTTCCCGCGACAGGAAACGGCGCAAAACGCAACGTGGTCACACCTCAATTTCGCAGTGAAAAATGACCCTTTTTGGCATAATGCCTAGCTGTAGTTTTTGAACCCTAGCTCTGCTGGCACCTAGGAAATCTAGCAAACCTATACATTTTTGAAAACTAGACACCCAGGGGAATCCAGGATGGGGTGACTTGACTGCCTCCCACCAGGTTCTGTTACCCAGAATCCCTTGCAAACCTAAAAAATTGTCCAAAAAAACACATTTTCCCCACATTTCTGCGGTGGAAAGGTCTGGAATCTGCGTGGATCCACAAATTTCCACCCACCCCGCTTTCCCCAAAGTCTTCCGAGAAAAATGGTACCTCACTTGTGTGGGTCGGCTTAGTGCCCGCGACAGGAAACGGCACAAAACGCAACGTGGACACACCTCACTCTCGCAGTGAAAAATAACCCTTTTTTGGCATAATGCCTAGCTGTAGTTTTTGAACCCTAGCTCTGCTGGCACCTAGGGAAACCTAGCAAACCTATACATTTTTGAAAGCTAGACACCCAGGGGAATCCAGGATGGGGTGACTTGACTGCCTCCCACCAGGTTCTGTTACCCAGAATCCCTTGCAAACCTACAAAATTGTCAAAAAAACCATATTTTCCCCACATTTCTGTGCTGGAAAGTTCTGGAATCTGCGTGGATCCACAAATTTCCTCCCGCCCCGCGTTCCCCAAAGTCTTCCGAGAAAAATGGTACCTCACTTGTGTGGGTCAGCCTAGTGCCCGCGGCAGGAAACGGCGCAAAACGCAACGTGGACACACCTCAATTTCGCAGTGAAAAATGACCCTTTTTTGGCAAAGTGCCTAGCTGTAGTTTTTGAACCCTAGCTCTGCCGGCACCTAGGGAAACCTAGCAAACCTATACATTTTTGAAAACTAGACACCCAGGGGAATCCAGGATGGGGTGACTTGACTGCCTCCCACCAGGTTCTGTTACCCAGAATCCCTTGCAAACCTAAACAATTGTAAAAAACGCATTTTCCCCACGTTTCTGTGGTAGAATGTTCTGGAATCTGCGTGGATCCACAAATTTCCACCCACCCCGCGTTCCTCAAAGTCTTCCGAGAAAAATGGTACCTCATTTGTGTGGGTCGGCCTAGTTACCGCGACAGGAAACGGCGCAGAACGCAACGTGGTCACACCTCAATTTCGCAGTGAAAAATGACCCTTTTTGGCATAGTGCCTAGCTGTAGTTTTTGAACCCCAGCTCTGCTGGCACCTAGGGAAACCTAGCAAACCTATACATTTTTGAAAACTAGACACCCAGGGGAATCCAGGATGGGGTGACTTGACTGCCTCCCACCAGGTTCTGTTACCCAGAATCCCTTGCAAACCTAAAAATTGTTTAAAAAAACACATTTTCCCCACATTTCTGCGCTGGAAAGGTCTGGAATCTGCGTGGATCCACAAATTTCCACCCACCCCGCTTTCCCCAAAGTCTTCCGAGTAAAATGGTACCTCACTTGTGTGGGTCGGCGTAGTGCCCGCAACAGGAAACGGCGCAAAACGCAACGTGGACACTCCTCAATTTCGCAGTGAAAAATGACCCTTTTTTTGGCAAAGTGCCTAGCTGTAGTTTTTGAACCATAGCTCTGCCGGCACCTAGGGAAACCTAGCAAACTTATACATTTTTGAAAACTAGACACGCAGGGGAATCCAGGATGGGGTGACTTGACTGCCTCCCACCAGGTTCTGTTGCCCAGAATCCCTTGCAAACCTAAAAAAATGTCCAAAAAAACACATTTTCCCCACATTTCTGTGGTAGAATGTTCTGGAATCTGCGTGGATCCACAAATTTCCACCCACCCCGCGTTCCCCAAAGTCTTCAGAGAAAAATGGTACCTCATTTGTGTGGGTCGGCCTAGTTACCGCGACAGGAAACGGTGTAAAACGCAACGTGGTCACACCTCAATTTCGCAGTGAAAAATGACTCTTTTTTGGCATAGTGCCTAGCTGTAGTTTTTGAACCCTAGCTCTGCTGGCACCTAGGGAAACCTAGCAAACCTATACATTTTTGAAAACTAGACACCCAGGGGAATCCAGGATGGGGTGACTTGACTGCCTCCCACCATGTTCTGTTACCCAGAATCGCTTGCAAATCTAAAAAATTGTCCAAAAAAAACACATTTTCCCCACATTTCTGCGCTGGAAAGTTCTGGAATCTGCGTGGATCCACAAATTTCCACCCACCCCGCGTTCCCCAAAGTCTTCCGAGAAAAATGGTACCTCACTTGTGTGGGTCGGCTTAGTGCCCGCGACAGGAAACGTCGCAAAACGCAACGTGGACACACCTCAATTTCGCAGTGAAAAATGACCCTTTTTTGGCAAAATGCCTAGCTGTAGTTTTTGAACCCTAGCTCTGCTGGCACCTAGGGAAACCTAGCAAACCTATACATTTTTGAAAACTAGACACCCAGGGGAATCCAGGATGGGGTGACTTGACTGCCTCCCACCAGGTTCTGTTACCCAGAATCCCTTGCAAACCTAAAAATTGTCAAAAAAACATATTTTCCCCACATTTCTGTGCTGGAAAGTTCTGGAATCTGCGTGGATCCACAAATTTCCCCCCGCCCCGCGTTCCCCAAAGTCTTCTGAGAAGAATGGTACCTCACTTGTGTGAGTCGGCGTAGTGCCCGCAACAGGAAACGGCGCAAAACGCAACGTGGACACACCTCAATTTTGCAGTGAAAAATGACCCTTTTTTTGGCAAAGTGCCTAGCTGTAGTTTTTGAACCATAGCTCTGCCGGCACCCAGGGAATGGGGTGACTTGACTGCCTCCCACCAGGTTCTGTTACCCAGAATCCCTTGCAAACCTAAAAAAATGTCCAAAAAAACACATTTTCCCCACATTTTTGTGGTAGAAAGTTTTGGAATCTGCGTGGATCCACAAATCTCCACCCACCCCGCGTTCCCCAAAGTCTTCAGAGAAAAATGGTACCTCACTTGATGTCGGTCGGCTTAGTGCCCGCGACAGGAAACGGCGCAAAACGCAACGTGGACACACCTCAATTTCGCAGTGAAAAATGACCCTTTTTTGGCAAAGTGCCTAGCTGTAGTTTCTGAACCCTAGCTCTGCCGGCACCTAGGGAAACCTAGCAAACCTATACATTTTTGAAAACTAGACACCCAGGGGAATCCAGGATGGGGTGACTTGACTGCCTCCCACCAGGTTCTGTTACCCAGAATCCCTTGCAAACCTAAACAATTGTAAAACAAAACGCATTTTCTCCACGTTTCTGTGGTAGAATGTTCTGGAATCTGCGTGGATCCACAAATTTCCACCCACCCCGTGTTCCCCAAAGTCTTCCGAGAAAAATGGTACCTCATTTGTGTGGGTCGGCCTTGTTACCGCGACAGGAAACGGCGCAGAACGCAACGTGGACACTCCTCAATTTCGCAGTGAAAAATGACCCTTTTTTTGGCAAAGTGCCTAGCTGTAGTTTTTGAACCATAGCTCTGCCGGCACCTAGGGAAACCTAGCAAACTTATACATTTTTGAAAACTAGACACCCAGGGGAATCCAGGATGGGGTGACTTGACTGCCTCCCACCAGGTTCTGTTACCCAGAATCCCTTGCAAACCTAAACAATTGTCAAAATAAACGCATTTTCCCCACATTTCTGTGGTAGAATGTTCTGGAATCTGCGTGGATCCACAAATTTCCACCCACCCCGCGTTCCCCAAAGTCTTCAGAGAAAAATGGTACCTCATTTGTGTGGGTCGGCCTAGTTCCCGCGACAGGAAACGGCGCAAAACGCAACGTGGTCACACCTCAATTTCGCAGTGAAAAATGACCCTTTTTGGCATAATGCCTAGCTGTAGTTTTTGAACCCTAGCTCTGCTGGCACCTAGGGAAATCTAGCAAACCTATACATTTTTGAAAACTAGACACCCAGGGGAATCCAGGATGGGGTGACTTGACTGCCTCCCACCAGGTTCTGTTACCCAGAATCCCTTGCAAACCTAAAAAATTGTCCAAAAAAACACATTTTCCCCACATTTCTGCGGTGGAAAGGTCTGGAATCTGCGTGGATCCACAAATTTCCACCCACCCCGCTTTCCCCAAAGTCTTCCGAGAAAAATGGTACCTCACTTGTGTGGGTCGGCTTAGTGCCCGCGACAGGAAACGGCACAAAACGCAACGTGGACACACCTCAATTTCGCAGTGAAAAATGACCCTTTTTGGCAAAGTGCCTAGCTGTAGTTTTTGAACCCTAGCTCTGCCGGCACCTAGGGAAACCTAGCAAACCTATACATTTTTGAAAACTAGACACCCAGGGGAATCCAGGATGGGGTGACTTGACTGCCTCCCACCAGGTTCTGTTACCCAGAATCCCTTGCAAACCTAAACAATTGTAAAAAAACCGCATTTTCCCACGTTTCTGTGGTAGAATGTTCTGGAATCTGCGTGGATCCACAAATTTCCACCCACCCCGCGTTCCTCAAAGTCTTCCGAGAAAAATGGTACCTCATTTGTGTGGGTCGGCCTAGTTACCGCGACAGGAAACGGCGCAGAACGCAACGTGGTCACACCTCAATTTCGCAGTGAAAAATGACCCTTTTTTGGCATAGTGCCTAGCTGTAGTTTTTGAACCCTAGCTCTGCTGGCACCTAGGGAAACCTAGCAAACCTATACATTTTTGAAAACTAGACAGCCAGGGGAATCCAGGATTGGGTGACTTGACTGCCTCCCACCAGGTTCTGCTACCCAGAATCCCTTGCAAACCTAAAAAATTGTTTTAAAAAAACACATTTTCCCCACATTTCTGCGCTGGAAAGGTCTGGAATCTGCGTGGATCCACAAATTTCCACCCACCCCGCTTTCCCCAAAGTCTTCCGAGAAAAATGGTACCTCACTTGTGTGGGTCGGCGTAGTGCCCGCAACAGGAAACGGCGCAAAACGCAACGTGGACACACCTCAATTTCGCAGTGAAAAATGACCCTTTTTTTGGCAAAGTGCCTAGCTGTAGTTTTTGAACCATAGCTCTGCCGGCACCTAGGGAAACCTAGCAAACCTATACATTTTTGAAAACTAGACACCCAGGGGAATCCAGGATGGGGTGACTTGACTGCCTCCCACCAGGTTCTGTTGCCCAGAATCCCTTGCTAACCTAAAAAATTGTCCAAAAAAACACATTTTCCCCACATTTCTGCGCTGGAAAGTTCTGGAATCTGCGTGGATCCACAAATTTCCACCCACCCCGTGTTCCACAAAGTCTTCCGAGAAAAATGGTACCTCATTTGTGTGGGTCGGCCTTGTTACCGCAACAGGAAACGGCGCAGAACGCAACGTGGACACTCCTCAATTTCGCAGTGAAAAATGACCCTTTTTTGGCAAAGTGCTCTAGCTGTAGTTTTTGAACCATAGCTCTGCCGGCACCTAGGGAAACCTAGCAAACTTATACATTTTTGAAAACTAGACACCCAGGGGAATCCAGGATGGGGTGACTTGACTGCCTCCCACCAGGTTCTGTTACCCAGAATCCCTTGCAAACCTAAACAATTGTCAAAAAAAACGCATTTTCCCCACATTTCTGTGGTAGAATGTTCTGGAATCTGCGTGGATCCACAAATTTCCACCCACCCCGCGTCTCCCAAAGTCTTCAGAGAAAATGGTACCTCATTTGTGTGGGTCGGCCTAGTTACCGCGACAGGAAACGGTGCAAAACGCAACGTGGTCACACCTCAATTTCGCAGTGAAAAATGACTCTTTTTTGGCATAGTGCCTAGCTGTAGTTTTTGAACCCTAGCTCTGCTGGCACCTAGGGAAACCTAGCAAACCTATACATTTTTGAAAACTAGACACCCAGGGGAATCCAGGATGGGGTGACTTGACTGCCTCCCACCATGTTCTGTTACCCAGAATCGCTTGCAAACCTAAAACATTGTCCAAAAAAAACACATTTTCCCCACATTTCTGCGCTGGAAAGTTCTGGAATCTGCGTGGATCCACAAATTTCCACCCACCCCGCGTTCCCCAAAGTCTTCCGAGAAAAATGGTACCTCACTTGTGTGGGTCGGCTTAGTGCCCGCGACAGGAAACGGCGCAAAACGCAACGTGGACACACCTCAATTTCGCAGTGAAAAATGACCCTTTTTTGGCAAAGTGCCTAGCTGTAGTTTTTGAACCCTAGCTCTGCCGGCACCTAGGGAAACCTAGCAAACCTATACATTTTTGAAAACTAGACACCCAGGGGAATCCAGGATGGGGTGACTTGACTGCCTCCCACCAGGTTCTGTTACCCAGAATCCCTTGCACACCTAAACAATTGTCCAAAAAAACGCATTTTCCCCACATTTCTGTGGTAGAATGTTCTGGAATCTGCGTGGATCCACAAATTTCCACCCACCCGCGTTCCCCAAAGTCTTCAGAGAAAAATGGTACCTCATTTGTGTGGGTCGGCCTAGTTACCGCGACAGGAAACGGCGCAGAACGCAACGTGGTCACACCTCAATTTCGCAGTGAAAAATGACCCTTTTTTGGCATAGTGCCTAGCTATAGTTTTTGAACCCTAGCTCTGCTGGCACCTAGGGAAACCTAGCAAACCTATACATTTTTGAAAACTAGACACCCAGGGGAATCCAGGATGGGGTGACTTGACTGCCTCCCACCAGGTTCTGTTACCCAGAAACCCTTGCAAACCTAAAAAATTGTTTTAAAAAACCACATTTTCCCCACATTTCTGTGGTGGAAAGTTCTGGAATCTGCGTGGATCCACAAATTTCCACCCACCCCGCGTTCCCCAAAGTCTTCCGAGAAAAATGGTACCTTACTTGTGTGGGTCAGCCTAGTGCCCGCTGCAGGAAATGGCACAAAACGCAACGTGGACACACCTCAATTTCGCAGTGAAAAATGACCCTTTTTTTGGCAAAGTGCCTAGCTGTAGTTTTTGAACCCTAGCTCTGCCGGCACCTAGGGAAACCTAGCAAACCTATACATTTTTGAAAACTAGACACCCAGGGGAATCCAGGATGGGGTGACTTGACTGCCTCCCACCAGGTTCTGTTACCCAGAATCCCTTGCAAACCTAAACAATTGTCAAAATAAACGCATTTTCCCCACATTTCTGTGGTAGAATGTTCTGGAATCTGCGTGGATCCACAAATTTCCACCCACCCCGCGTTCCCCAAAGTCTTCAGAGAAAAATGGTACCTCATTTGTGTGGGTCGGCCTAGTTCCCGCGACAGGAAACGGCGCAAAACGCAACGTGGTCACACCTCAATTTCGCAGTGAAAAATGACCCTTTTTTGGCATAATGCCTAGCTGTAGTTTTTGAACCCTAGCTCTGCTGGCACCTAGGGAAATCTAGCAAACCTATACATTTTTGAAAACTAGACACCCAGGGGAATCCAGGATGGGGTGACTTGACTGCCTCCCACCAGGTTCTGTTACCCAGAATCCCTTGCAAACCTAAAAAATTGTCCAAAAAAAACACATTTTCCCCACATTTCTGCGGTGGAAAGGTCTGGAATCTGCGTGGATCCACAAATTTCCACCCACCCCGCTTTCCCCAAAGTCTTCCGAGAAAAATGGTACCTCACTTGTGTGGGTCGGCTTAGTGCCCGCGACAGGAAACGGCACAAAACGCAACATGGACACACCTCAATTTCGCAGTGAAAAATAACCCTTTTTTGGCATAATGCCTAGCTGTAGTTTTTGAACCCTAGCTCTGCTGGCACCTAGGGAAACCTAGCAAACCTATACATTTTTGAAAACTAGACACCCAGGGGAATCCAGGATGGGGTGACTTGACTGCCTCCCACCAGGTTCTGTTACCCAGAATCCCTTGCAAACCTACAAAATTGTCAAAAAAACCATATTTTCCCCACATTTCTGTGCTGGAAAGTTCTGGAATCTGCGTGGATCCACAAATTTCCTCCCGCCCCGCGTTCCCCAAAGTCTTCCGAGAAAAATGGTACCTCACTTGTGTGGGTCAGCCTAGTGCCCGCGGCAGGAAACGGCGCAAAACGCAACGTGGACACACCTCAATTTCGCAGTGAAAAATGACCCTTTTTGGCAAAGTGCCTAGCTGTAGTTTTTGAACCCTAGCTCTGCCGGCACCTAGGGAAACCTAGCAAACCTATACATTTTTGAAAACTAGACACCCAGGGGAATCCAGGATGGGGTGACTTGACTGCCTCCCACCAGGTTCTGTTACCCAGAATCCCTTGCAAACCTAAACAATTGTAAAAAAAACCGCATTTTCCCACGTTTCTGTGGTAGAATGTTCTGGAATCTGCGTGGATCCACAAATTTCCACCCACCCCGCGTTCCTCAAAGTCTTCCGAGAAAAATGGTACCTCATTTGTGTGGGTCGGCCTAGTTACCGCGACAGGAAACGGCGCAGAACGCAACGTGGTCACACCTCAATTTCGCAGTGAAAAATGACCCTTTTTTGGCATAGTGCCTAGCTGTAGTTTTTGAACCCCAACTCTGCTGGCACCTAGGGAAACCTAGCAAACCTATACATTTTTGAAAACTAGACACCCAGGGGAATCCAGGATGGGGTGACTTGACTGCCTCCCACCAGGTTCTGTTACCCAGAATCCCTTGCAAACCTAAAAAATTGTTTTAAAAAAACACATTTTCCCCACATTTCTGCGCTGGAAAGGTCTGGAATCTGCGTGGATCCACAAATTTCCACCCACCCCGCTTTCCCCAAAGTCTTCCGAGTAAAATGGTACCTCACTTGTGTGGGTCGGCGTAGTGCCCGCAACAGGAAACGGCGCAAAACGCAACGTGGACACTCCTCAATTTCGCAGTGAAAAATGACCCTTTTTTTGGCAAAGTGCCTAGCTGTAGTTTTTGAACCATAGCTCTGCCGGCACCTAGGGAAACCTAGCAAACTTATACATTTTTGAAAACTAGACACGCAGGGGAATCCAGGATGGGGTGACTTGACTGCCTCCCACCAGGTTCTGTTGCCCAGAATCCCTTGCAAACCTAAAAAAATTTCCAAAAAAACACATTTTCCCCACATTTTTGTGGTAGAATGTTCTGGAATCTGCGTGGATCCACAAATTTCTACCCACCCCGCGTTCCCCAAAGTCTTCCGAGAAAAATGGTACCTCATTTGTGTGGGTCGGCCTAGTTCCCGCGACAGGAAACGGCGCAAAACGCAACGTGGTCACACCTCAATTTCGCAGTGAAAAATGACCCTTTTTTGGCATAATGCCTAGCTTTAGTTTTTGAACCCTAGCTCTGCTGGCACCTAGGGAAATCTAGCAAACCTATACATTTTTGAAAACTAGACACCCAGGGGAATCCAGGATGGGGTGACTTGACTGCCTCCCACCAGGTTCTGTTACCCAGAATCCCTTGCTAACCTAAAAAATTGTCCAAAAAAACACATTTTCCCCACATTTCTGCGCTGGAAAGTTCTGGAATCTGCGTGGATCCACAAATTTCCTCCCGCCCCGCGTTCCCCAAAGTCTTCCGAGAAAAATGGTACCTCACTTGTGTGGGTCAGCCTAGTGCCCGCGGCAGGAAACGGCGCAAAACGCAACGTGAACACACCTCAATTTCGCAGTGAAAAATGACCCTTTTTTGGCAAAGTGCCTAGCTGTAGTTTTTGAACCATAGCTCTGCCGGCACCTAGGGAAACCTAGCAAACCTATACATTTTTGAAAACTAGACACCCAGGGGAATCCAGGATGGGGTGACTTGACTGCCTCCCACCAGGTTCTGTTGCCCAGAATCCCTTGCAAACCTAAAAAAATGTCCAAAAAAACACATTTTCCCCACATTTTTGTGGCGGAAAGTTTTGGAATCTGCGTGGATCCACAAATCTCCACCCACCCCGCGTTCCCCAAAGTCTTCCGAGAAAATGGTACCTCACTTGTGTGGGTCGGCTTAGTGCCCGCGACAGGAAACGGAGCAAAACGCAACGTGGACACACCTCAATTTCGCAGTGAAAAATGACCCTTTTTTGGCAAAGTGCCTAGCTGTAGTTTTTGAACCCTAGCTCTGCCGGCACCTAGGGAAACCTAGCAAACCTATACATTTTTGAAAACTAGACACCCAGGGGAATCCAGGATGGGGTGACTTGACTGCCTCCCACCAGGTTCTGTTACCCAGAATCCCTTGCAAACCTAAACAATTGTCAAAAAACGCATTTTCCCCACATTTCTGTGGTAGAATGTTCTGGAATCTGCGTGGATCCACAAATTTCCACCCACCCCGCGTTCCCCAAAGTCTTCAGAGAAAAATGGTACCTCATTTGTGTGGGTCGGCCTAGTTACCGCGACAGGAAACGGCGCAGAACGCCACGTGGTCACACCTCAATTTCGCAGTGAAAAATGACCCTTTTTTGGCATACTGCCTAGCTGTAGTTTTTGAACCCTAGCTCTGCTGGCACCTAGGGAAACCTAGCAAACCTATACATTTTTGAAAACTAGACACCCAGGGGAATCCAGGATGGGGTGACTTGACTGCCTCCCACCAGGTTCTGTTACCCAGAAACCCTTGCAAACCTAAAAAATTGTTTAAAAAAACCACATTTTCCCCACATTTCTGTGGTGGAAAGTTCTGGAATCTGCGTGGATCCACAAATTTCCACCCACCCCGCGTTCCCCAAAGTCTTCCGAGAAAAATGGTACCTTACTTGTGTGGGTCAGCCTAGTGCCCGCTGCAGGAAATGACGCAAAACGCAACGTGGACACACCTCAATTTCGCAGTGAAAAATGACCCTTTTTTGGCAAAGTGCCTAGCTGTAGTTTTTGAACCCTAGCTCTGCCGGCACCTAGGGAAACCTAGCAAACCTATACATTTTTGAAAACTAGACACCCAGGGGAATCCAGGATGGGGTGACTTGACTGCCTCCCACCAGGTTCTGTTACCCAGAATCCCTTGCAAACCTAAACAATTGTCAAAATAAACGCATTTTCCCCACATTTCTGTGGTAGAATGTTCTGGAATCTGCGTGGATCCACAAATTTCTACCCACCCCGCGTTCCCCAAAGTCTTCCGAGAAAAATGGTACCTCATTTGTGTGGGTCGGCCTAGTTCCCGCGACAGGAAACGGCGCAAAACGCAACGTGGTTACACCTCAATTTCGCAGTGAAAAATGACCCTTTTTTGGCATAATGCCTAGCTTTAGTTTTTGAACCCTAGCTCTGCTGGCACCTAGGGAAATCTAGGAAACCTATACATTTTTGAAAACTAGACACCCAGGGGAATCCAGGATGGGGTGACTTGACTGCCTCCCACCAGGTTCTGTTACCCAGAATCCCTTGCAAACCTAAAAAATTGTCCAAATAAAAAACACATTTTCCCCACATTTCTGCGGTGGAAAGGTCTGGAATCTGCGTGGATCCACAAATTTCCACCCACCCCGCTTTCCCCAAAGTCTTCCGAGAAAAATGTTACCTCACTTGTGTGGGTCGGCTTAGTGCCCGCGACAGGAAATGGCACAAAACGCAACGTGGACACACCTCAATTTCGCAGTGAAAAATGACCCTTTTTTGGCATAATGCCTAGCTGTAGTTTTTGAACCCTAGCTCTGCCGGCACCTAGGGAAACCTAGCAAACCTATACATTTTTGAAAACTAGACACCCAGGGGAATCCAGGATGGGGTGACTTGACTGCCTCCCACCAGGTTCTGTTACCCAGAATCCCTTGCAAACCTAAACAATTGTCAAAAAAAACGCATTTTCCCCACATTTCTGTGGTAGAATGTTCTGGAATCTGCGTGGATCCACAAATTTCCACCCACCCCGCGTTCCCAAAAGTCTTCAGAGAAAAATGGTACCTCATTTGTGTGGGTCGGCCTAGTTACCGCGACAGGAAACGGCGCAGAACGCCACGTGGTCACACCTCAATTTCGCAGTGAAAAATGACCCTTTTTTGGCATACTGCCTAGCTGTAGTTTTTGAACCCTAGCTCTGCTGGCACCTAGGGAAACCTAGCAAACCTATACATTTTTGAAAACTAGACACCCAGGGGAATCCAGGATGGGGTGACTTGACTGCCTCCCACCAGGTTCTGTTACCCAGAAACCCTTGCAAACCTAAAAAATTGTTTAAAAAAACCACATTTTCCCCACATTTCTGTGGTGGAAAGTTCTGGAATCTGCGTGGATCCACAAATTTCCACCCACCCCGCGTTCCCCAAAGTCTTCCGAGAAAAATGGTACCTTACTTGTGTGGGTCAGCCTAGTGCCCGCTGCAGGAAATGACGCAAAACGCAACGTGGACACACCTCAATTTCGCAGTGAAAAATGACCCTTTTTTGGCAAAGTGCCTAGCTGTAGTTTTTGAACCCTAGCTCTGCCGGCACCTAGGGAAACCTAGCAAACCTATACATTTTTGAAAACTAGACACCCAGGGGAATCCAGGATGGGGTGACTTGACTGCCTCCCACCAGGTTCTGTTACCCAGAATCCCTTGCAAACCTAAACAATTGTCAAAATAAACGCATTTTCCCCACATTTCTGTGGTAGAATGTTCTGGAATCTGCGTGGATCCACAAATTTCTACCCACCCCGCGTTCCCCAAAGTCTTCCGAGAAAAATGGTACCTCATTTGTGTGGGTCGGCCTAGTTCCCGCGACAGGAAACGGCACAAAACGCAACGTGGTTACACCTCAATTTCGCAGTGAAAAATGACCCTTTTTTGGCATAATGCCTAGCTTTAGTTTTTGAACCCTAGCTCTGCTGGCACCTAGGGAAATCTAGGAAACCTATACATTTTTGAAAACTAGACACCCAGGGGAATCCAGGATGGGGTGACTTGACTGCCTCCCACCAGGTTCTGTTACCCAGAATCCCTTGCAAACCTAAAAAATTGTCCAAATAAAAAACACATTTTCCCCACATTTCTGCGGTGGAAAGGTCTGGAATCTGCGTGGATCCACAAATTTCCACCCACCCCGCTTTCCCCAAAGTCTTCCGAGAAAAATGTTACCTCACTTGTGTGGGTCGGCTTAGTGCCCGCGACAGGAAATGGCACAAAACGCAACGTGGACACACCTCAATTTCGCAGTGAAAAATGACCCTTTTTTGGCATAATGCCTAGCTGTAGTTTTTGAACCCTAGCTCTGCTGGCACCTAGGGAAACCTAGCAAACCTATACATTTTTGAAAACTAGACACCCAGGGGAATCCAGGATGGGGTGACTTGACTGCCTCCCACCAGGTTCTGTTACCCAGAATCCCTTGCTAACCTAAAAAATTGTCCAAAAAAACATATTTTCCCCACATTTCTGTGCTGGAAAGTTCTGGAATCTGCGTGGATCCACAAATTTCCTCCCGCCCCGCGTTCCCCAAAGTCTTCCGAGAAAAATGGTACCTCACTTGTGTGGGTCAGCCTAGTGCCCGCGGCAGGAAACGGCGCAAAACGCAACGTGAACACACCTCAATTTCGCAGTGAAAAATGACCCTTTTTTGGCAAAGTGCCTAGCTGTAGTTTTTGAACCCTACCTCTGCCGGCACCTAGGGAAACCTAGCAAACCTATACATTTTTGAAAACTAGACACCCAGGGGAATCCAGGATGGGGTGACTTGACTGCCTCCCACCAGGTTCTGTTACCCAGAATCCCATGCAAACCTGAAAAATTGTCCAAAAAAACACATTTTCCCCACATTTCTGTGTTGGAAAGTTCTGGAATCTGCGTGGATCCACAAATTTCCACCCACCCCGCGTTCCCCAAAGTCTTCAGAGAAAAATGGTACCTCACTTGTGTGGGTCAGCCTAGTGCCCGCGGCAGGAAACGGCGCAAAACGCAACGTGGACACACCTCAATTTCGCAGTGAAAAATGACCCTTTTTTGGCAAAGTGCCTAGCTGTAGTTTTTGAACCCTAGCTCTGCCGGCACCTAGGGAAACCTAGCAAACCTATACATTTTTGAAAACTAGACACCCAGGGGAATCCAGGATGGGGTGACTTGACTGCCTCCCACCAGGTTCTGTTACCCAGAATCCCTTGCAAACCTAAACAATTGTAAAAAAAAACGCATTTTCCCCACGTTTCTGTGGTAGAATGTTCTGGAATCTGCGTGGATCCACAAATTTCCACCCACCCCGCGTTCCCCAAAGTCTTCCGAGAAAAATGGTACCTCATTTGTGTGGGTCGGCCTAGTTACCGCGACAGGAAACGGCGCAGAACGCAACGTGGACACTCCTCAATTTCGCAGTGAAAAATGACCCTTTTTTTGGCAAAGTGCCTAGCTGTAGTTTTTGAACCCTAGCTCTGCTGGCACCTAGGGAAACCTAGCAAACCTATACATTTTTGAAAACTAGACACCCAGGGGAATCCAGGATGGGGTGACTTGACTGCCTCCCACCAGGTTCTGTTACCCAGAATCCCTTGCTAACCTAAAAAATTGTCCAAAAAAACATATTTTCCCCACATTTCTGTGCTGGAAAGTTTTGGAATCTGCGTGGATCCACAAATTTCCTCCCGCCCGCGTTCCCCAAAGTCTTCCGAGAAAAATGGTACCTCACTTGTGTGGGTCAGCCTAGTGCCCGTGGCAGGAAACGGCGCAAAACGCAACGTGAACACACCTCAATTTCGCAGTGAAAAATGACCCTTTTTGGCAAAGTGCCTAGCTGTAGTTTTTGAACCCTACCTCTGCCGGCACCTAGGGAAACCTAGCAAACCTATACATTTTTGAAAACTAGACACCCAGGGGAATCCAGGATGGGGTGACTTGACTGCCTCCCACCAGGTTCTGTTACCCAGAATCCCATGCAAACCTAAAAATTGTCCAAAAAAACACATTTTCCCCACATTTCTGTGCTGGAAAGTTCTGGAATCTGCGTGGATCCACAAATTTCCACCCACCCCGCGTTCCCCAAAGTCTTCCGAGAAAAATGGTACCTCACTTGTGTGGGTCAGCCTAGTGCCCGCGGCAGGAAACGGCGCAAAACGCAACGTGGACACACCTCAATTTCGCAGTGAAAAATGACCCTTTTTTGGCAAAGTGCCTAGCTGTAGTTTTTGAACCCTAGCTCTGCCGGCATCTAGGGAAACCTAGCAAACCTATACATTTTTCAAAACTAGACACCCAGGGGAATCCAGGATGGGGTGACTTGACTGCCTCTCACCAGGTTCTGTTACCCAGAATCCCTTGCAAACCTAAAAAATTGTCCAAATAAAAAACACATTTTCCCCACATTTCTGCGGTGGAAAGGTCTGGAATCTGCGTGGATCCACAAATTTCCACCCACCCCGCTTTCCCCAAAGTCTTCCGAGAAAAATGTTACCTCACTTGTGTGGGTCGGCTTAGTGCCCGCGACAGGAAATGGCACAAAACGCAACGTGGACACACCTCAATTTCGCAGTGAAAAATGACCCTTTTTTGGCATAATGCCTAGCTGTAGTTTTTGAACCCTAGCTCTGCTGGCACCTAGGGAAACCTAGCAAACCTATACATTTTTGAAAACTAGACACCCAGGGGAATCCAGGATGGGGTGACTTGACTGCCTCCCACCAGGTTCTGTTACCCAGAATCCCTTGCTAACCTAAAAAATTGTCCAAAAAAACATATTTTCCCCACATTTCTGTGCTGGAAAGTTCTGGAATCTGCGTGGATCCACAAATTTCCTCCCGCCCCGCGTTCCCCAAAGTCTTCCGAGAAAAATGGTACCTCATTTGTGTGGGTCGGCCTAGTTACCGCGACAGGAAACGGCGCAGAACGCAACGTGGACACTCCTCAATTTCGCAGTGAAAAATGACCCTTTTTTTGGCAAAGTGCCTAGCTGTAGTTTTTGAACCCTAGCTCTGCTGGCACCTAGGGAAACCTAGCAAACCTATACATTTTTGAAAACTAGACACCCAGGGGAATCCAGGATGGGGTGACTTGACTGCCTCCCACCAGGTTCTGTTACCCAGAATCCCTTGCTAACCTAAAAAATTGTCCAAAAAAACATATTTTCCCCACATTTCTGTGCTGGAAAGTTTTGGAATCTGCGTGGATCCACAAATTTCCTCCCGCCCCGCGTTCCCCAAAGTCTTCCGAGAAAAATGGTACCTCACTTGTGTGGGTCAGCCTAGTGCCCGCGGCAGGAAACGGCGCAAAACGCAACGTGAACACACCTCAATTTCGCAGTGAAAAATGACCCTTTTTTGGCAAAGTGCCTAGCTGTAGTTTTTGAACCCTACCTCTGCCGGCACCTAGGGAAACCTAGCAAACCTATACATTTTTGAAAACTAGACACTCAGGGGAATCCAGGATGGGGTGACTTGACTGCCTCCCACCAGGTTCTGTTACCCAGAATCCCTTGCAAACCTAAACAATTGTAAAAAAAAATGCATTTTCCCCACGTTTCTGTGGTAGAATGTTCTGGAATCTGCGTGGATCCACAAATTTCCACCCACCCCGCGTTCCCCAAAGTCTTCCGAGAAAAATGGTACCTCATTTGTGTGGGTCGGCCTAGTTACCGCGACAGGAAACGGCGCAGAACGCAACGTGGACACTCCTCAATTTCGCAGTGAAAAATGACCCTTTTTTTGGCAAAGTGCCTAGCTGTAGTTTTTGAACCATAGCTCTGCCGGCACCTAGGGAAACCTAGCAAACTTATACATTTTTGAAAACTAGACACCCAGGGGAATCCAGGATGGGGTGACTTGACTGCCTCCCACCAGGTTCTGTTACCCAGAATCCCTTGCAAACCTAAACAATTGTAAAAAAAAAACGCATTTTCCCCACATTTCTGCGCTGGAAAGTTCTGGAATCTGCGTGGATCCACAAATTTCCACCCACCCCGCTTTCCCCAAAGTCTTCCGAGAAAAATGGTACCTCACTTGTGTGGGTCGGCTTAGTGCCCGCGACAGGAAACGGCGCAAAACGCAACGTGGACACACCTCAATTTCGCAGTGAAAAATTACCCTTTTTTGGCATAGTGCCTAGCTGTAGTTTTTGAACCCTAGCTCTGCTGGCACCTAGGGAAACCTAGCAAACCTATACATTTTTGAAAACTAGACACCCAGGGGAATCCAGGATGGGGTGACTTGACTGCCTCCCACCAGGTTCTGTTACCCAGAAACCCTTGCAAACCTAAAAAATTGTTTAAAAAAACCACATTTTCCCCACATTTCTGTGGTGGAAAGTTCTGGAATCTGCGTGGATCCACAAATTTCCACCCACCCCGCGTTCCCCAAAGTCTTCCGAGAAAAATGGTACCTTACTTGTGTGGGTCAGCCTAGTGCCCGCTGCAGGAAATGGCGCAAAACGCAACGTGGACACACCTCAATTTCGCAGTGAAAAATGACCCTTTTTTGGCAAAGTGCCTAGCTGTAGTTTTTTAACCCTAGCTCTGCCGGCACCTAGGGAAACCTAGCAAACCTATACATTTTTGAAAACTAGACACCCAGGGGAATCCAGGATGGGGTGACTTGACTGCCTCCCACCAGGTTCTGTTACCCAGAATCCCTTGCAAACCTAAACAATTGTCAAAATAAACGCATTTTCCCCACATTTCTGTGGTAGAATGTTCTGGAATCTGCGTGGATCCACAAATTTCCACCCACCCCGCGTTCCCCAAAGTCTTCCGAGAACAATGGTACCTCATTTGTGTGGGTCGGCCTAGTTCCCGCGACAGGAAACGGCGCAAAACGCAACGTGGTCACACCTCAATTTCGCAGTGAAAAATGACCCTTTTTTGGCATAATGCCTAGCTGTAGTTTTTGAACCCTAGCTCTGCTGGCACCTAGGGAAATCTAGCAAACCTATACATTTTTGAAAACTAGACACCCAGGGGAATCCAGGATGGGGTGACTTGACTGCCTCCCTCCAGGTTCTGTTACCCAGAATCCCTTGCAAACCTAAAAAATTGTCCAAAAAAAACACATTTTCCCCACATTTCTGCGGTGGAAAGGTCTGGAATCTGCGTGGATCCACAAATTTCCACCCACCCCGCTTTCCCCAAAGTCTTCCGAGAAAAATGGTACCTCACTTGTGTGGGTCGGCTTAGTGCCCGCGACAGGAAACGGCACAAAACGCAACGTGGACACACCTCAATTTCGCAGTGAAAAATAACCCTTTTTTGGCATAATGCCTAGCTGTAGTTTTTGAACCCTAGCTCTGCTGGCACCTAGGGAAACCTAGCAAACCTATACATTTTTGAAAACTAGACACCCAGGGGAATCCAGGATGGGGTGACTTGACTGCCTCCCACCAGGTTCTGTTACCCAGAATCCCTTGCAAACCTACAAAATTGTCCAAAAAAACATTTTCCCCACATTTCTGTGCTGGAAAGTTCTGGAATCTGCGTGGATCCACAAATTTCCTCCTGCCCCGCGTTCCCCAAAGTCTTCCGAGAAAAATGGTACCTCACTTGTGTGGGTCAGCCTAGTGCCCGCGGCAGGAAACGGCGCAAAACGCAACGTGGACACACCTCAATTTCGCAGTGAAAAATGACCCTTTTTTGGCAAAGTGCCTAGCTGTAGTTTTTGAACCCTAGCTCTGCCGGCACCTAGGGAAACCTAGCAAACCTATACATTTTTGAAAACTAGACACCCAGGGGAATCCAGGATGGGGTGACTTGACTGCCTCCCACCAGGTTCTGTTACCCAGAATCCCTTGCAAACCTAAACATTGTTTTAAAAAAACACATTTTCCCCACATTTCTGCGCTGGAAAGGTCTGGAATCTGCGTGGATCCACAAATTTCCACCCACCCCGCTTTCCCCAAAGTCTTCCGAGAAAAATGGTACCTCACTTGTGTGGGTCGGCGTAGTGCCCGCAACAGGAAACGGCGCAAAACGCAACGTGGACACTCCTCAATTTCGCAGTGAAAAATGACCCTTTTTTTGGCAAAGTGCCTAGCTGTAGTTTTTGAACCATAGCTCTGCCGGCACCTAGGGAAACCTAGCAAACTTATACATTTTTGAAAACTAGACACCTAGGGGAATCCAGGATGGGGTGACTTGACTGCCTCCCACCAGGTTCTGTTGCCCAGAATCCCTTGCAAACCTAAAAAAATGTCCAAAAAAACACATTTTCCCCACATTTTTGTGGTGGAAAGTTTTGGAATCTGCGTGGATCCACAAATCTCCACCCACCCCGCGTTCCCCAAAGTCTTCCGAGAAAAATGGTACCTCACTTGTGTGGGTCGGCTTAGGGCCCGCGACAGGAAACGGCGCAAAACGCAACGTGGACACACCTCAATTTCGCAGTGAAAAATGACCCTTTTTTGGCAAAGTGCCTAGCTGTAGTTTTTGAACCCTAGCTCTGCCGGCACCTAGGAAAACCTAGCAAACCTATACATTTTTTAAAACTAGACACCCAGGGGAATCCAGGATGGGGTGACTTGACTGCCTCCCACCAGGTTCTGTTACCCAGAATCCCTTGCAAACCTAAACAATTGTCAAAAAAAACACATTTTCCCCACATTTCTGTGGTAGAATGTTCTGGAATCCGCGTGGATCCACAAATTTCCACCCACCCCGCGTTCCCCAAAGTCTTCCGAGAAAAATGGTACCTCATTTGTGTGGGTCGGCCTAGTTACCGCGACAGGAAACGGCGCAGAACGCAACGTGGTCACACCTCAATTTCGCAGTGAAAAATGACCCTTTTTTGGCATAGTGCCTAGCTGTAGTTTTTGAACCCCAGCTCTGCTGGCACCTAGGGAAACCTAGCAAACCTATACATTTTTGAAAACTAGACACCCAGGGGAATCCAGGATGGGGTGACTTGACTGCCTCCCACCAGGTTCTGTTACCCAGAATCCCTTGCAAACCTAAAAAATTGTTTAAAAAAAACACATTTTCCCCACATTTCTGCGCTGGAAAGGTCTGGAATCTGCGTGGATCCACAAATTTCCACCCACCCCGCTTTCCCCAAAGTCTTCCGAGAAAAATGGTACCTCACTTGTGTGGGTCGGCGTAGTTCCCGCAACAGGAAACGGCGCAAAACGCAACGTGGACACTCCTCAATTTCGCAGTGAAAAATGACCCTTTTTTTGGCAAAGTGCCTAGCTGTAGTTTTTGAACCATAGCTCTGCCGGCACCTAGGGAAACCTAGCAAACTTATACATTTTTGAAAACTAGACACCCAGGGGAATCCAGGATGGGGTGACTTGACTGCCTCCCACCAGGTTCTGTTGCCCAGAATCCCTTGCAAACCTAAAAAAATGTCCAAAAAAACACATTTTCCCCACATTTTTGTGGTGGAAAGTTTTGGAATCTGCGTGGATCCACAAATCTCCACCCACCCCGCGTTCCCCAAAGTCTTCCGAGAAAAATGGTACCTCACTTGTGTGGGTCGGCTTAGTGCCCGCGACAGGAAACGGCGCAAAACGCAACGTGGACACACCTCAATTTCGCAGTGAAAAATGACCCTTTTTTGGCAAAGTGCCTAGCTGTAGTTTTTGAACCCTAGCTCTGCCGGCACCTAGGGAAACCTAGCAAACCTATACATTTTTGAAAACTAGACACCCAGGGGAATCCAGGATGGGGTGACTTGACTGCCTCCCACCAGGTTCTGTTACCCAGAATCCCTTGCAAACCTAAACAATTGTAAAAAAAAAACGCATTTTCCCCACATTTCTGTGGTAGAATGTTCTGGAATCTGCGTGGATCCACAAATTTCCACCCACCCCGCGTTCCCCAAAGTCTTCCGAGAAAAATGGTACCTCATTTGTGTTGGTTGGCCTAGTTACCGCGACAGGAAACGGCGCAGAACGCAACGTGGTCACACCTCAATTTCGCAGTGAAAAATGACCCTTTTTTGGCATAGTGCCTAGCTGTAGTTTTTGAACCCTAGCTCTGCTGGCACCTAGGGAAACCTAGCAAACCTATACATTTTTGAAAACTAGACACCCAGGGGAATCCAGGATGGGGTGACTTGACTGCCTCCCACCAGGTTCTGTTACCCAGAATCCCTTGCAAACCTAAAAAATTGTTTTAAAAAAACACATTTTCCCCACATTTCTGCGCTGGAAAGGTCTGGAATCTGCGTGGATCCACAAATTTCCACCCACCCCGCTTTCCCCAAAGTCTTCCAAGAAAAATGGTACCTCACTTGTGTGGGTCGGCGTAGTGCCCGCAACAGGAAACGGCGCAAAACGCAACGTGGACACACCTCAATTTTGCAGTGAAAAATGACCCTTTTTTTGGCAAAGTGCCTAGCTGTAGTTTTTGAACCATAGCTCTGCCGGCACCTAGGGAAACCTAGCAAACCTATACATTTTTGAAAACTAGACACCAAGGGGAATCCAGGATGGGGTGACTTGACTGCCTCCCACCAGGTTCTGTTGCCCAGAATCCCTTGCAAACCTAAAAAAATGTCCAAAAAACACATTTTCCCCACATTTTTGTGGTGGAAAGTTTTGGAATCTGCGTGGATCCACAAATCTCCACCCACCCCGCGTTCCCCAAAGTCTTCCGAGAAAAATGGTACCTCACTTGTGTGGGTCGGCTTAGTGCCCGCGACAGGAAACGGCGCAAAACGCAACGTGGACACACCTCAATTTCGCAGTGAAAAATGACCCTTTTTTGGCAAAGTGCCTATCTGTAGTTTTTGAACCCTAGCTCTGCCGGCACCTAGGGAAACCTAGCAAACCTATACATTTTTGAAAACTAGACACCCAGGGGAATCCAGGATGGGGTGACTTGACTGCCTCCCACCAGGTTCTGTTACCCAGAATCCCTTGCAAACCTAAACAATTGTCAAAAAAACGCATTTTCCCCACATTTCTGTGGTAGAATGTTCTGGAATCTGCGTGGATCCACAAATTTCCACCCACCCCGCGTTCCCCAAAGTCTTCAGAGAAAAATGGTACCTCATTTGTGTGGGTCGGCCTAGTTACCGCGACAGGAAACGGTGCAAAACGCAACGTGGTCACACCTCAATTTCGCAGTGAAAAATGACTCTTTTTTGGCATAGTGCCTAGCTGTAGTTTTTGAACCCTAGCTCTGCTGGCACCTAGGGAAACCTAGCAAACCTATACATTTTTGAAAACTAGACACCCAGGGGAATCCAGGATGGGGTGACTTGACTGCCTCCCACCATGTTCTGTTACCCAGAATCGCTTGCAAACCTAAAAAATTGTCCAAAAAAAACACATTTTCCCCACATTTCTGCGCTGGAAAGTTCTGGAATCTGCGTGGATCCACAAATTTCCACCCACCCCGCGTTCCCCAAAGTCTTCCAAGAAAAATGGTACCTCACTTGTGTGGGTCAGCCTAGTGCCCGCGGCAGGAAACGGCGCAAAACGCAACGTGGACACACCTCAATTTCGCAGTGAAAAATGACCCTTTTTTGGCAAAGTGCCTAGCTGTAGTTTTTGAACCATAGCTCTGCCGGCACCTAGGGAAACCTAGCAAACCTATACATTTTTGAAAACTAGACACCCAGGGGAATGCAGGATGGTGTGACTTGACTGCCTCCCACCAGGTTCTGTTACCCAGAATCCCATGCAAACCTAAAAAATTGTCCAAAAAAACACATTTTACACACATTTCTGTGCTGGAAAGTTCTGGAATCTACGTGGATCCACAAATTTCCACCCACCCCGCGTTCCCCCAGGTCCCCGATAAAAATAGTACCTCACTTGCGTGGGTGGGTCAAAGACCGGCGACAGGCAAGGGCCCAAAAGCTATTGAGGCGACATCAAAATTACCTATCACAAACCAACCTGGTTTTGCATGGGGGTCCCATGAGTTTTTGGCCCGGGCTCGGCAGCCATGTAGGGAAACCTACCTAACCCACACATTTCTGGAAACTAGACACTCGGGGAGTCCAGCGAGGTATGGCTTGCGTGGGTCCCCCATCATTCTCCTACCCAGAATCCCTTGCAAACCTCAAATTTGCCGAAAAATTCACTTTTTTGTCAAATTTCTGTGTGCGAAAGTTCTGGAATCTGCGTGGATCCACAAATTTCCTCCCACCCAGCGTTCCCCCAGGTCTCCCGATAAAAATGGTACCTCACTTGTGTGGGTAGGCATAGTGGCTGCAACAGGAAATGGCCCAAATCGTACTGTGGAGACTTCAAAATTACCTATAGCAAAACTACCTGGTTTTGGGGGGGCACCTGAGATTTTGGCCCCGGGCTCGGCGGCCATCTTGGGAAAGTACCAAACCCAAACATTTCTGAAAACTAGACACCCGGGGAGTCCAATGAGGTATGGCTTGCGTGGATCCCCCAACGTTTTCCTACCCAGAATGCCATGCAAACCTCAAATTTAGTTGAAAAAACACATTTTCCACATATTTTTGTGTGGAATCACCGTGCCGGCACAAATGTCCTACCACCCAGCGTTCCCCTTGTTCTCCCGAGTAAAATGATACCTCACTTGTGTGGGTGGGCCAAAGGCCTGTGGCTAGGAAGAGCCCATAACATAGAGATTTAGAGTATAGCACAGAGAATTCTAAGCGCTACATTTTTTTAAAAATACGTTTTTAGCCAATTCTGCTTTGGACACCCACACAAGTGAGGTATCATTTTACTCGGGAGAACAAGGGGAACGCTGGGTGGTAGGACATTTGTGCCGGCACGGTAATTCCACACAAAAATATGTGGAAAATGTGTTTTTTTCAGCTAAATTTGAGGTTTGCATGGCATTCTGGGTAGGAAAACGTTGGGGGATCCACGCAAGCCATACCTCATTGGACTCCCCCGGGTGTCTAGTTTTCAGAAATGTTTGGGTTTGGTACTTTCCCAAGATGGCCGCCGAGCCCGGGGCCAAAATCCCAGGTGCCCCCCCCCCCAAAACCAGGTATTTTTGCTATAGGTAATTTTGAAGTCTCCACAGTATGATTTGGGCCATTTCCTGTTGCAGCCACTATGCCTACCCACACAAGTGAGGTACCATTTTTATCGGGAGACCTGGGGGAACTCTGGGTGGGAGGAAATTTGTGGATCCACGTAGATTTCAGAACTTTCCCACACAGAAATTTGACAAAAAAGTGAATTTTTCGGCGAAATTTGAGGTTTGCAGGGGATTCTGGGTAGGAGAATGATGGGGGACCCACGCAAGCCATACCTCGCTGGACTCCCCCGGGTGTCTAGTTTCCAGAAATGTGTGGGTTACGTAGGTTACCCTACATGGATGCCGAGCCCCAGGCCAAAAACTCATGGGACCCCCCATGCAAAACCAGGTTGGTTTGTGATAGGTAATTTTGATGTCACATCAATAGGTTTTGGGCCCTTCCCTGCCGCGGGTACTTGGCCCACCCATACAAGTGAGGTACCATTTCTATTGGGATACTTGGAGAAATGCTGGGGGTTGGAAATTTGTTGTTACTTTCTGCAGTGTGAAAATTTGGGCACAAAAATGCAAGGAAAATGTCACAGTCACATTTTGAGGTTTGCAGGACATTGTGGGTAAGATAACTTGTTGGGATCCACAAGAGAGACATCACCATGCACTCCCATGGGTGTTTAGTTTACGACAAAAACTACAGTTGTTAGGTTATTCTTAAATGAAATGTACAGCTTGGCAGAGAGACAAAACAGACAAAGATTACTGCACAGCCATCTATTCCTCAAACACACACACATACTGGTTGGATTTGGCACGAGGGCGAGTGATGGTTCAGTATATAAAATTGTATTAACAAGAGATTTCACAAAAATGAAATGCACTGTCAATAATTGAAAGGACAAAAAAACTGAACCAGTGACTCGCAGCTCGTGAGCTGTAAAGCCACTTCAAGGCACCAACCGCTTTACAGGCCATTCACACACCTTTCATACATGATACACACAAGACCATTCACACCACCAGGCACAAAACCAACACATTACAACATTCACAAAAAAGGACAAGGTACACCCTGCTTGACAAAAACAGAAAAGACACATTTTTATGCACAACCACCTATTCCTCAAGCACACATACATACTGGTTGGATTTGGCACGAGGGCGAGTGATGGTTCAGTATATACAGTTGTATTAACCAGAGATTTCACAAAAATGAAATGCACTGTTAATTGAAAGGACAAGAAACTGAACCATTGACTCACAGCTCGTGAGCTGTAAAGCCACGACAAGGCACCAACCTCTTTACAGGCCATTCATACACCTTTCATACGTGTGACACGTACAAAACCATTCACGCCAGCCGCGGGCCCAGCACATTACAACACTCACACCAGCAGACAGCGCCATTCAAGGGCCCATCACTTACACACGCCCACATTCCTGACACAGCAACCACACCAGCTCACGGATTGCGTTGAGTAGCGTTTGGCTAGCAGTGTGTGTAGTGACCAGCAGCTAGTCACTACTCACACACCGCCAGCCAAGCGCCAGTCCACGCACACCGCCAGCCACGCGCCAGTCCACGCACACCGCCAGCCAAGCGCCAGTCCACGCACACCGCCAGCCAAGCGCCTGTGCAAACACACCGCCAGACAAGCGCCAGTACAAACACACTGCCAACCAAGCGCCAGTACAAACACACCACCAGCCAAGCGCCAATCAAAACACACCGCCAGCCAAGCGCCAGTCCACGCACACCGCCAGCCAAGCGCCAGTCCACGTACACCGCCAACCAAGCGCCAATCAAAAAACACCGCCAGCCAAGCGCCAATCAAAACACACCGCCAGCCAAGCGCCAGTCCACGCACACCGCCAGCCAAGCGCCAATCCACGCACACCGCCAGCCAAGTGCCAGTCCACGCACACCGCCAGCCAAGCGCCAGCCCAAACACACCGCCAGCCAAGCGCCAGTACAAACACACCGCCAGTCAAGCGCCAGTGCACGCACACCGCCAGCCAAGGGCCAATCCAAACACACCGCCAGCCAAACGCCAGACCACGCACACCGCCACACAAGCGCCACTCCACGCACACCGCCATCACATTTAGGATTTTTTTTATATAAATAAGAAAACACAAACAAATTGCAAATAGATACAAATCTACTAACACAAAATCTGAAACTCAATACACTACACAAATGCCAACCTTGAAACTGAACCAAAAATATTAAACAATAGAGGCCAGGCAGTTCACTTTACCACTCATGGATGCTCCCAAAAATTCTTTTGCGTGTGGTACATTCTAAAACAAGCAGGCACACACTGCCCAGGGTTAGAAGGACACTCGGGGCAGTACATACGAGTCTCCTTCTGCATACCTCTTCGCCAACAGACTCTACATCTCCTACTGGGAAAGTCTTTTGAGGGTGTGGGAGGAATGTGATCAGGAAAGTGGCGATCTTTCAATCTAGCAACATCCTCCACCACTCCAACTCTAGGAACACTTGCCTGTTCCACTAAAACAAGGCTGCCTATTACAGACTCTTGAAACTTAGCAAAAGTCATCTTTGACTCAGGACAAGAATCCTGGAACACAACAAAAGCATTAAAGGTTGCCAAGTGGAAAAGATGGATAGCCAACTTCTTGTACCAAATGTAAGCCTTACGAAGAGCAGCGTAAGGTTCCAACCTCTGATCTACTCTGTCAACACCTCCCATGTGCTTATTATAGTCTAAAATGCACACAGGTTTGCGCGCTTCAGCAACCTGACCCCAAACAGTCACAGGTGCAGTGCTTTCATCATGGATGGTAGACAGCATGTAGACATCTCTCCTGTCTGAAAACTTCACAGCTAGAAGCTCCTCGCAACGCAACGCACTGCACTGTCCCCGCACAAGCTTTTGACAAACAAGTTCTTTTGGGAAACCTTTACGGTTAGAGCGGATTGTGCCACAAGCAACAGTGTCCACTTTGGCCAATTCCCTGAACAACCGCACACCAGTGTAGAAGTTATCTACATATAAATGGTGGCCTTTGTTAAAAAATCCTCTTCCAAGTTCCCACACAATTTTCTCAGTCACTCCAAAAGTGGACGGACAACCAGGGGGGTTAATCCTGGATTCCTTACCGGTGTACACCCTGAAATTAGAGACATATCCAGTCCTACTGTCACACAGCATATACAGCTTAATTCCATAGCGTGCCCTCTTACTAGGAATGTATTGCCTAAAAACCAAGCGGCCCTTGAACAACACCAAAGACTCATCCACTGCAATTTCTTTCCCTGGAGCATAGATCTCAGAAAATCGATCAACAAAGTGATCAATGACAGGCCGAATCTTAAAAAGACGGTCACATTCAGGGTGATCTCGTGGCAACGCTAAACCATTATCGACAAAATGCATCATCCGAAGCAGAAGCAAATACCTATCACGACTCATGACTGCCGGAAAAATAGCAGTTGCCATCAAGGGACTAGTAGACCAATATGAAGACATTGATGGCTTCCTTAGCAAGCCCATCAAAAAAGTTAAACCCAAGAACTTCTTCATCTCTTCCAGATTTGTGGGAGTCCACCGGGTAGCTCTAGAGTGGGGCTTAAGACTGGCACTGTTGTCCCTCAAAAACTGTTCGGCATACAAATTAGTCTGCTCAACAATCTCTGCCAAAAACACATCGTCCATAAACAACTGAAAAAAATGTATCGGCAAAAAGTTTTCAGTATTCACTCTACACCCTGGAACACCAGTAAAGTCTGGCAATGCCGGCTGCACCATGCCTGGGGCAACCCAGAGGTCAGCACTTTCAACGGGAAGCCTTTCAGCCCCAGGCTGCAGCCCAGATGCCTCTTGCCGCACTATACCAACGGAAAGCCTTGCTGCCCCAGATACCTCTTGCCGCACTACACCAACGGGAAGCCTTGCAGCCGCAGGCTGCAGCCCAGATGCCTCTTGCCGCACTACACCAACGGGAAGCCTTGCAGCCCTAGGCTGCAGCCCAGATGCCTCTTGCCGCACTATCGGCACATCAATCTCCTCCTCTAACACAGGCACTTCATCCGCACTAATAGTATCTTCAGTATCCGATGATTCCATGTGGAGAGAAAACTCACTGCCTGAATCGTCCCCTGCCTCCTCTGACTCAGATGCAGAGTCAGTCTCTGAACCATGGTCAGAGGAAGACTCAAAAAGCATACCAACAACCTGCTGAGCAGTAATCATGCGGCTAGCCATTATCCTTACTAAGAAAGGAGACTGCACAAACAAGTCAACAACAACCAACACTGTGCAAAACAAGTAAGTAAAATAATGTGTGCCTTTATCACAAAGATCTATATACTCAAAAACTATACAATTCACTTACAAGAGACAGCTACACTCACCAGCACCTACTCTGCAGAGACACAGCAAAAACGATATCCCACTAGAAAGAAAAAAACAAAACCAATTACTCACAAGACAACAAAATACACATCGAGCACAAATGCAAAAAGTTTTTGACACTCAAAAAACAGAAGCCAAACATACTGCTATTATTACACCATTTGCAAAAAACAAATTCATGCAGAGAAATGAAACTCATTTACATTGTACAAAAAAAACTCTCTTACCAAACACACGCAACTACACAAACAGCAGAACCACCAGTAACTCCCATTTCATTTTTAAAATGAGTCCCTGGTGTCTAGTCGGGTTTTCTGCCCCCCCCTGGGGACAGAAAGGCCCAATAAAAATGCCGATCTGCCCCCAGGGGGGGCAGAATACACATTAAAAAAAATTGCCCCCTGGAAGCAACACTTGCCCAAGGGGTTGCTTCCATTTTTATTTAAAATAATTCCCTGGTGTCTAGTGGGGGTTTCGGGGGCAGAAACGCCAAAAAACGGGCCGATCTGCCCCCAGGGGGGGCAGAATTCCCATTACAAAATAAAATGGCCCCCTGGAAGTGACCCTTGCCCAAGGGGTCACTCCCATCACAATTTAAATAAATGCCCTGGTGTCTAGTGGGGGTTTCTGGGGGCAGAAAGGCCAAAAAAACGGGGCGATCTCAGAATGTCCAAACAAAGAAAATTGCCCCCCTGGAAGCGACCCTTGCCCAAGGGGTCGCTTCCATTTAATTATAAAAGTTAATCCCTGGATCTAGTGGGCTTTTCTCCCCCCCCCCCCCTGGATCAAAAAACGGCCGTAAAAACGGTCGATCTGTCCCCAGGGGGGGCAGAAAAGTCTTTAAAATTATTTGCCCCCATAGGAAGCGACCCTTGCCCAAGGGGTCGCTTCCTTTCACAAAAAAAACCATCCCTGGTGTCTAGTGGGGCATTCCTGCTCCACGATCGCGACGCTGTGCGCGATCGTGAAGCAGGAATGCCCTGCATTGAGACATCAGGGGAGAGGAAATACTCTTTCCTCTCCCCCGATGCCTCAAGGCATCCTGTTTTGGCCCCCCCGCCCCACCGGAGACAAAAAACCTACCTCCTCTCTGGACGCGCTGGAAAGAAATGATTTCCAGCGCGTCCGGCACTTCCTGGTGACGTCGGCGCGCGCTGTGCGCGCTGACGTCATGGGGAAGCGTGGGGGGGTCGGGGGTGGCAGCGGAAAGTCTTCCGCTGCCATCCCCCTCTGTGGGGGCAAGATCGATGCCCCAGGGGGGGGAGCGCCAGCGCTTGCCCCAGGGGGGGGAGCGCCAGCGCTTCCCCCAGGGGCTGTGCTCATGACAGAGCGGTTCCGTCATTAGCACAGCCCAACCGATGCTCATGACGGAACTGCTCCGTCATGAGCATCGAAGGGGTTAAGGGCTACCAGCTGGTCTCACACCCTTTCTAGAGACTGATATTTATAAATTCATAGTCATGTGTAGGACTAGCCCAAGAACAAACTGCGCCTACTTCAGTGGTAACTTCAAGGGATAGTCTCATAAACTGAATCCATAAGCAACCAGGTTGGGACAATAGGATATGACTTGCTTAAACGCAGCATTTACAAATGCAGCCAGTTGCCAACAAACAAGGCAAACACACACAAACTAACACACAGACATTCAGAATAGAAGAGTTCCGTGCAAGCTTGCCATCCTGAACAGGGAGCAGAGTCTCTGGCCACTACAGCCACCTTTTCAGTGCTTCCATCTAAACTCAGTGTGTGCAGATCTTGAACACTGTTGTCAGATTATCCCCTCTTACTCACACCATAATTGACTTTTGTTAGACTTGGCCCTCTCTACAGGGTCACCCCAAACCTTTTACCTTCACCCTCCTTTTTTCTTAACTTGTTTTCTTTTATGACTCTGCAAACTTTCCCACTGCTGATCAGTGCTAAAGTGCATTTAATGTACATGTAAGTCCCTAGAAAAGTTGCACAATATGTACCCGGGGACTGCAAACTAAATCCTTCTAGTAGGGCTGCAGCACTGATTGTGCCACCCACTTAAGTAGCCCTTAAACCAGTTTCAGGCCTGCTAGTGCAGCCTGTGTGTGCAGTTTTAAAATAGCATATTGACCAGGCAAAATAAACCTTTTGCCAGGCCTGAACCTTCCTTTTCAATACATCTAGTTTACCCCAAGGGTAGGCTCTAAACAGCCCATAGAGCAGGGTGTAGTTTATTTAAAACGTTGGACATGTACTTTTAACTTTTACATGTCCTGGTAGTGAAAAACTCTTACATTCGTTTTTCACTACTGCAGGGCCTGCCTCTCCCAAAGGGTAACATTGGGTTACCTCATTCCATTTAATAAGGGATAATTTTCAAGTGGGAAAGTTGAGTTTGATCTCTAAAGTTTTGTAATTTAAAACTCTCTTTAATGGTAAAGTTGGATTTTAAGTCACAATTCCTAAAATGCCACTTTTGTTTTCTTGTCCACCCATTTGGTGCCTGCAGCCTGTATCCTGGGTAACATGACTAGGTGTTGCTGGCAGTTAGTCTTTGTGTATTACTCCCAGACAGTGAGACAAAGGCGGAAGAAGTGTTTGCAGGATAAGCCATCTCTGATTTGATAGGGTGCGGAGCTGTCACCTACCACACTTGCACATCAAAAAGGCTCTGCCCCAGCACACTCACAAAGGGTTTCATTCTATTCTTTTGTGCCATCAGACAAGCTGGCAAATGCAAAAGGAACAAATGATGGAAGATGATTCCCTTTGAAGCCTGCCTTCCCTGTTCTTGCTCCAGACTAACTACAGGGGGTGTGCAGCCCTTTGTGTGCAGGCAAGACACAGCCTACTCAAATGGAAGTAGGGCTGACCCCAACTTCGCCCTCCCATCCAGCCAGTGATGACCCATCTGGGCACACCTAAGCTCTCTATTGTGTGTGGCTGTCAAGGAGGAATACACAAAGCCCAAATGTCGGCTACACCCATTCTTGTTACCCAGAGACCGACTACAGGCACTAGGTGGCTAAGGCTGGAAAATACCAGACGTGGGTCCAGTGCTCGCTACGCCACCAGATTGAAGCTAGCCTGGGTGTTGAAGGGTGTTACCCCGAAACCGGTCCCAGGATGCTTGTATCTGGTCCAGGGAGGACCTGGCTTGGCAGTTCAGGCTTGACTTTTCCCATGAGGGGCAGGGTCAAGATTGATTTGCATATGCCTGGGTCCAACAGGGGTGGTGTGGTGAGCAAAAGAACAATTGATTAAACACAGATCCTTGTGACTGGGGGTGAATGTTTGCCTTGTGCAGCATTCCGTCCATCATTTGTTACTTTTGCTTTTTTCGCCCTAAGTGGGTAGAGTATGCCCAGACGTGGGTCCCGTGCTCACTGCGCCACTGGATTCAAGCTAGCCTGGCTGATATGGGGTGATGCCCCGAAACTGGTCCTAGGATGCTTGTTTCTGGTCCAGGGAGACCTGGCTTGGCAGTTCGGGCTGGACTGTTCCCATGAGGGGCAGGCTACTCATACAAAGATTCTCTACCTGTATAAATCAGTATGCGCTATACGTCGAAAATATATAGATACCAAAGAAGCTGACCTACTAACAAAGGCATGCCACAGTCAAAGTATCAAAACATATCAAAATGTATTAATAGTCAATTCACATTATAATTTATTAAATAAGCAATAAATAAAGATAGATCACATCCCAGCCCACGCTCACTCAGCCATTCAAACAACCAAACTCATACCCACACATACTCATACGTCCTGAAAATCAGGAATCCAGTCATACTCAAAAAACCAAAAGCAGTACATTGACAAATGGTCCAAAATAACCAACTAATAATGACATCGATAATAATATTTTAAGAAAGCATGGATCATTGTGGGTCTCACCTTCCTCAGGGCGAATGTATCCGAGGCAGTGGCCGTGGGACGTGTCTGGGCTCCTGGCCGGGCGGGCTGACAACAACAGACAACCAGTTTCCCAAATGTAAGGATAAAATAAATCCAGATTTGAACCGCAAAATGCAAACAGTGTTCGATTGATTGAAATGGGACAAAAAATAGAAGTTCAGTACAGTGATGCTAGGGAACTAGGTATAGCGTGCATAAAACCTCCAGACGGCTCCAAAGACTTGAGAGGGGCCTGTGAAGGAAAATAAGCAGAACGCTTCCCCTGTTGTTCTCTACCTTCATTCGATTTAAGGGGCCCCCTCTGTTAGAGCGGCCCATGAGGGGCAGGGTCAAGACTGATTTGCATATGGCTGGGTCCAAACTGGGGTGGCATGGTGAGCAAAAGAACGATGGATTAAACCCAGATTCTTGTGACTGGGGGTGAATGTTTGCATTGTTCAGCATTCCGTCCATCATTTGTTCCTTTTGCATCAGACAAGCTGGGGCAGGAAGGAAGGAAATTACAAATACATTTAGGGGTGAAAACCAGAAACGTCTCCTATTTCAAAACTGGCACAAAGAAAAAATAGTGAACCCTCAGACCTAACTCTTCAGGACACTTCTGAACCTGTGGAAGACTCAGAAGGACTGATGTGCTCCTCTGCTGGAAGAAGGACTACTACTCTGCTGCCCTGCTTCTCTGCCGCCATGCTTCTCTGCCGCCATGCTGCCTGAGTGCTAAGGACTGGACCTGTATATTGAACCCATGACCACCATAGGTCTATTTGGTTGGCCTACTGATCAGAGCCTCAGGGACTGGAAAGGCTGCCACCACTTTGAGCCCTGCTGTGAGTCCTACCCCGCAAGTGGTCCAATCCCAGTCTTGGACCCTTGGAAGTGGGCCTGAAGGTGCTCTGCCAGTCCAGCTGTGGTCCTAGCAGAACCGACGCAGCACAACGGATCACCTCGTAGCTCCCAATCGGCATTGCCACAGCGTGACGCATCCCCGACACACTATCTGGCAGCTCCTTAGAACCGACACTGCACAGCGCATCCTTGATGCTGGACCTCACATTGCCGACCCACAGCATCTTGGAACCACCGCTGCATGACACATCCTCGACACAGGACCTCGCGCCTGCCGCTGCGCAGCACATTCTTCACCTGGGTTCTCGCAACTCTTCACAACCAGGATTTAAGTTACTTTATTCAGCAGTCCCTGTATCTGGCCTGCATTCCATTGTGGTCAGCCTATACTTGTGACTTTGTTCTGGTCTTGTGCGACCAGATTACCGCAGTTGGCGCTTTGTGCTTCTAAGCACTATTTTTTACCTAAACCATTAGAATTGCATATCTCCGGTTCAACTAGTTGAATTTTTGTCCTTTTGGTGTCAAATAATTTTTTTACAATTATTTTATTTATACATTTTCATCAAATACAAACAACAGCAAGAGGCGTTACAGCTGAGGAATGATTGATGGGACTAAATAAGAACATGAATTCACGTTCATATTCCCAGATGCACGTGTTGTATCGTCAACTTTGTGAGTCCAAAGAAACATATAATGTCCCATTATCCATGTAGCGGGCCACCAGCTGTCATAAACTCCCAATGGGGAAGAACAATGAACTAATAATAAAAGAAGGAAGGGGGGCAGGAGGGGGAAAGAGGAGAGGGAGAAGAGGATCTCTCTGGCCTCGGCTAATGAGGTATCACTCCAGCACGTACAATGCCTTCACAAAGGTTTCTTACACCCTCATCGTTCTACCTGCTCATCTGTAGCAGGGACCTCCACTCGATCGAGAGGATGGGCTCAAAGATAGCTCTGCAATGGTTCCCAAATATTCTGAGGGTGAGCCTGCACGGGCATTAAGTCCCAAAATTCAGATAGCTGGTTATGGCAGAATGCCGCGTCCTTAAGCCATGCATTCACACGCGGTTTGCGCTTGCGGCCCCAGCAGATTGCCACCCGCCTTTTCGCCAACAACAACAACATGGCTGCCAGCTTCCTATATTCTGCTGGCGCACTTCGTGCATATCCCAGTAGGGCAATCAGCGGAGAGCGCTCAAATCTGTAGCTTACCATTTGTTCCAACACGTTAAAGACGCATCCCCAATACCCCGCCACATCTGGGCACTTCCAAGCCAAGTGCAGGAAAGAAGCCTCCGGCATCCGGCAGCGCACACACCATGCATCCACACTCAACCCCGCTCTGTGCAGCCATACAGGGGTCCTATACAGTCTGTGAATAAACTAACTTGAAGTGTCTTAGTCTGTAGTTGGGCGACAATTCCCTTGCTTGTGCGCAACAGTAGGACCACACGCCCTCTTCAAAGGGAACCCCAAGGCATTTCTCCCAATGGCGCTGAGCAGGGGGGATACTTATTGGAGATTCACGTTGCATACCGGAGTATAGCCGGGTTATAAGTTTACGGTACGAGGGGTTAGCTAAAAACTCTTTCAGAACATGGAATGTTGGTGGCGCAATCGGGAATAATTCATATTATGCGCGCAACGCTGCCCTTAGCTGAAAATATGCCATTCTATCTAAAAGTCCAGTGTGTTCTTCCCCTAGTGCAGCTTTCATGCTAATGAAGACGCCGTCCGGGAACGCCCGCCCTATCGTGTGCAATTGCAGCTTCCGCAATCGCTGGCAGACCCCCGTCTCAGCAGTAAAGGGTAAGGCTGGGTGTCTGGTGAGAGGCACTGAGGGTGCGAATAGTGTGTTCAGGTGGTTCCTGCCACGCCCATACCATACAGCCCACCGTATTGATCTCAGCTCGTGGGCGGCTCTGAGGCCAAAACAGTACCATATGTAGCGGAGTCAGGTCTGCCTGGTCACTTTCAGGGGCAGTGTGCGCCATGAATGGGGTTGGATATATCCAGTGAAATCCAAAGTGAGTCTGTGCACAGTTATGGTACAACTCCATGTCCGGGGCACCCAGACCTCCTTGCTCAAATGGAAGCGTGAGAGACTCCCATGCCAATGGAGGCTGCCCACCTGCCCATGCGAGGGATATCCGATTCGAGCGAAGCCTCCTCTTGAATTCCGAAGTGAGAGGAAGTGGGAGATTGACAAAGGCACATAAAAACTTGGCGATGGCAATCCGGCCCGCCAGGGACAGCGGGAGCGACTTCCAGTGGGGTAACCGGCCCTCCAGCCAGTCCATGAGTCTGCCGTAATTGTAGCACCACAGCTCTTCAAGGTCCCGACTGAGCCAGATACCCAGGTATTTCACCGGGGATTCTGCCCACTTGAGTGGAAATTCTGATTGGAACGTGTCCGTGGCACCAGTGAGCGGGAAGATCGTGGACTTACCCCAGTTTATTGTGATGCCCGAGAGGCCTCCGAACTAATAATTTCAGGAATGAGGGGGTCATAATTTGTCGCCGGGTGTTTAACATATAGGGTCACATCGTCTGCGTACATAGACACCAAGATCACCCGGGGGGTAAAGGCGAGGCAGTGCCCGCGTGGTGCTGCCGCAGTTTAGCTGCCAGCGGCTCCATAGCTCCAGCAAAGAGGAGGGGTGACAATGGTCACCCCTGCCTTGTACCTCTGGCCACCTTAACAGGTGGGGAGATCACTCCGTTGATCCGTAACCTTGCCGTCGGAGTGGAGTATAGCAGAGCGATTTTTAAAAAAAAAAGCCGGACTCAGGCCGATGCAGGCGTGAAGTGTGAAAAGATACGGCCATTCCAAGATATCGAATGCCTTGGTTGCGTCCAAAAAAACAGCGGTGGCCGGGAGAGAGGGGTCCACCTCTTGCATGGCCGTGAAAAAGGTGCAGAGGTTGTGAGAAGTGCTCCTGTCGGGGACGAAACCGCACTGATCGAGTCTAAGCACCGTGGGGAGTAATGGGAGCAATCAAGTGGCCAGCAGTTTTGCAAGGATTTTATTATCAAGGTTAATCATTGATAGTGGCCGATAAGAGTCACACAGCTGTGGGTCCTTGTCTGGTTTAAGAATGGACACTATAAGTGCCTCTCGGAGAGAGGGGGGGGAGAGCTCCCCGCTCCAGAGATTCCTCATACATGTGTAGGTGGTGGGGGGCAAGAAGCGGCGCGAACTCCTTATAGAAAGCGGACGTGAGTCCATCCAATGCCGGTGCCTTGTCTCCGGGCATGGCCCAGATGACCCCAATCACCTCCTCCTCTGAAAACGGATCATCCAAATATCTTCGGTGGCCATCACTGAGCCATACCAGTTCTATCGAATCAAGGAAGGGAAGCAGATCAGGATGTGCTTCTGTCTGACGTGCGGCATATAATGAGGAGTAGAAGGCAAGCATTTCTGCTTGCACAGCCTCCTGTCCAGCAGCACATCCATCCTCACCAACACGTAGCTCACTAATGTATTTGTTTGCCCATGGCTTTTTGAGAAGGCCTGCCAGGGTTTTCCCTGCTCGGTCCCCTTCGCCGCATTGGCAGGCTCGGGCCTCTTTCCCCAAATAGTGTGTCTCTCTGTGTGCTGCCTCCTCAAATTCTACCACCTTTTCCCTGATTTGTCCAAGAGTCGCTAGCTGGCTAGTCGCAAAATACTCCGATTCAAGGGCTCGTATCTCCCTCTCAAGACGCCGAAGGTCACACCTGAGCGTGCGCAGGACTCCCGCCTGTTTGGCTATACACTGGCCTCTTATAACAGTTTTAAATGCCTCCCATAACGTGGACGGACAGTCCACCGAGCCGGCATTTATCTCAAAATATTCCGTTATTGCAGACCTAATCTCCTCCCGGAAGACCTGGTCCCGAAGGGCACCAGCGGGAAGCCTCCAGCTAAAGGCCCTGTTCGGTGCGTCAGGCAATGAGAATTCTAGCAAGACCGGAGCATGATCCGAGAGGGTTTGGGCAAGATGATCGCTGTTGCAGACCCAAGTGTCTACATCACGCGATGTCAGCCAAAAGTCAATTCTGAACCACGTGGGGCCAGCAGTAGATAAGCAAGTTCCCACCTTTCTGTGAAGGTGTCGACGACCCCAGACAGCTACCAATTGGTGGTCCTCCATGAGGACCTGCAGCTGTTCCGCTGCCCGGGGAGGAGGACGGCGGGAGCCGCCCGATCTATCCTTCTCCGGATCAAGGATCACATTGAAGTCCCCTCCCCAGAAGATCGCCCCGGGACCCAGAGACTCCACCAGCCGCCAGACCTCACCAAAGAACTGGGGATCATCTGTGTTGGGGCCGTAAACCGATATCAGTCTGACCGGACGGCCTCCAAGCACCCCGGCCACTATAACGTATCGCCCTTGGGGATCACATAAAGAGGTGCGCGTGTGCCATGGGAGCCCTTTTCTAAGAATGACGGTTGTACATCTAGCATAGTTGGAGTATCCCGCTATGAACTTTCTCCCATCCATCCCGCCCGCAGGCGCGTACAACTGGCACTCATCAAATGCAACTCCTGCAGGAAACAAATATCCACACCATGACAGTTAAGATGCGCAGCCACCAATTGCACCTTTCTGCAGTCGTTCAGGCCGCGCACTTTCCAAGTTACCGCTTTCAGCGTGGGCACTCTGTTAGCATTCTCACGCACACATACAGTCCTGTATATCCATGTGCACCGGCGTTAGGGCATCACCCATGTCCTGTGGGTGTGAGGCCAGAGAGGGGAAGGGAAGAGGGAGGGGGAAATGAACCAATTGAACTCACTAATCGCCCAAAAAAACACCCCCACCCACTGCAGCCACCCAACGTGGCTGGAGGACTTCTCCCCTACCCCAAATGGGCCACAAAGAACCAACTGCTAGGTACAACTTGGGACTCATCCCAGAGGTGGCGCCAGGGGCTCGGCATATCGCAGCGATTGGGTGCTGGGTGGCTGGATGAGAGACACCCGATAAGTGTGGTCACTCAGACAGTCGAGCAATCATGTTCAGGACCTGAGTGGCTAATGTGCGAGGGAGGTGTCACCTGTAAAGGGGCTCAAAAAAGATTCAGGCCCTACAGAGCATAAAAAGGCCCCCAATCCAGCCTGCCTCAGAGGCTCAGTCATTTCCGCTGAGCGGATCCTCTGCCACCGGGTCCTTATCTGTGGATGCTGCTGGCTTGGAGTGCTTGAGACTGAGGACGAACTTGGCGGCAATCTTAGGATCAGTGAAAAATGAGGTTTTGCCAGAATTGAAAATACGAAGCTTTGCCGGATAGAGCAAAGACTACTTAATGTCCTGTTGCTGCAGCAGTCTTTTTACTGGCACACATTCTCGTCTGGCGTCCTGGGCAGACAGAGTGAAATCAGGGAAAAAAGAGACCACAATGCCCTGATATCTGTTTTCCTGCTGGTCTCGAGCCTTGCGGAGCACAACATCGCAATCTCTGTAGCTTAATAGTCTCGCAATTATTGGTCTGGCCAGAGCTCCCGGGGTGGTGGGTTTGGGCCAAGAGATCCGTGAGCACGCTTGACTATGCACACCGCTGACAGGACCTCACCGAAGACAAATCGGAGCATTTCTTCAACGTAGTCCTCAACCCAGGTCATTGCTGTGGTCTCCGGGATTCCAAGGATTCGCAAATTGTTGCGTCGAGACCTGGCCTCGAGATCTTCATTTTTATTTCTTATGACCTCCAGCCCCTTCTCCATACAGAGCAATTTCTCACGGGTCGCAGTTCCCTCATCTTCTAGCGTTGAGGTCCGTTGCTCGACCTCTGCAATGCGCTCATCGTGATTCAACACTTTGTCCCTGAGCCGGTCCAAGTGGTCTGACATAGAGCCAATTTTTAAGTCGATTGCCGACAAAGACTGCTTTAGGTCCGTGAACATTTCGCAGATGTTTGGCTCGGGGGTCGATGAGGGGTCATGGTAGTTTCTACGTGCTCCTCTACTGGGATGGTGCTCCCCCGAGGGGTTTCACGCTGCTCAAAGGAGATCTTTGGCTGCTTTGCGTCTGCTTTGCCCATGGCTTACTGTCTGGCCGCGTAACAGGGGATGTCCTCCACTGGGGCAGTCGTGCCAGCTTCAGTGGCTCTGACCTACAGGGGCGCGTGGTCCCACAGGGCCTTCCCGCACGGGCAGCGGCTCCTTCGTTCCCACAGCGACAGAGTCCAGTGAGCTAGTGCAGTTTCAGCCCCAGGTCTTCCTCGCTAGGGCGCAGTAACAGGAAAGGTCTGCGCCCCAGCGGGCCTCGGCGTCAGGTGCCCTCCACACAAGATCACATCATCTCCCCAGATTTGCGACCAGCGCAGGCCTAGCACGGGGAGAGGGGGAGGGAGAGGGCGTCCAGCAGCCTCCGAACCGCTCCTCTCCGCCAAGCCACACTACGTCCAGAAGTCGCTTCAATAGCAGAAGAGGTTCCCACCGCAGTCCGGGCCCCCATGGCCTGGGTATATCTTATCGGGCCCCGCGCCTCCTGGTTCTGCCTCTCAGCGCACTCCACTCACTTCCGTCGCCCTGCGCAGTGCAGGCCTGAGCCGAGCCCGTCAGGCCTTGCTCCTCCGGGCCATACTCAGCAATCCATGAAGGGTGGGGGTGGGTCACCAGCACAGCTACAATCTCTCCCCCCCACTGCTGCCAATGCCGCCGCTCCTGTCCGCTCTCTGCGTATGAGCAGCAGCTCCGCGCCTTCCCGCACCGGAGGTCAGGAGGGCCCAACCGGGAAAGGCTGCGGCCCCCTCAGGCCAGCCACAGCACGCCGGTCTTCTCTGCCCGCTGCACTCTTCAGGGCACCTTACAGCCGCCGTAGCATTCCACCGGGTGATCCCCCAGCCGGCTCCCCCCACTCAGGCACACCTTGGCTAACCTCAGCGCTGGTCACTCAGGGGGGGCCAGTCGCACTCAGGCATCCAGCGCGGTACGCTATTACCGCCACAGTTCCAGCAGGCCTTGTCAAACGCCTCTGCTCTCCCGTGTCACAAGGGCCCAGGGCGAGGCCCGCCGATGGGTAGCTTCACACGTTGCCCTGCTCGTCAAGGCTGCTTCTTCACACGCCAGCGAGCTCGCTGTACTCTTCCCAGCCTCCGCGCCAGGGCCGATCCTGCTGCACCGGCCGCAATCAGATCGGGGCTGCCATCTCGTCGCAGCAAGCGGCACCCGCGTCTCCGCTCCTTCACAGCTACCGCCTCATTCGGCCTGTCTGATTTGCCCAGCTTGCGGTAATCAGTTGCTGCACCATCTCGGAATCACCATCTCTCGTTTGCAGGCTGCGATGGTCGCCAGAACTGACGGATAATTAGAGGATCATCCGTCCAGCCTGCATAGCCTCACTATGTGGAGGCCATCTTGCAGCCGGCACTCTAGCGCCCCCTTGGTGTCAAATAATTTATTACATTTTACTCTATTTTTCTAAATTGGTGTGGGATTTTTCTTGTGTTGTGTTTTCATTGTATTACTTTTTATGTGCTGCAGAAATACTTTACACATTGCCACTAAGTTAATCCTGACTGCTTTTGTGCCAAGCTACCAGAGGGTTAAGCACAGGTTAATATGGGGTTTGCTTGTGTTTCACCCCGACAAGAATTGTGGTTGCTATTTCAGTAGGGTTTGACCCCCCCCCCCCGCCAGCCACTAGCCCAATTTCTTACAACTGACACCAGGTAACACCTTTTCTTCCATTCAGTGTTACTTCAGTTCCACAAATGCACAGCCATCTAGTCTCTTGCCACTGGCTGTGTTATGTTGTTTTTTTATGTTTTCTGTTTTTTGTAGTGGACCAGCAGTTGCCACTGAGTGGAGGAAATACAAACAATTTTGAAACCACTCTTTCTCTGTCAAGGGATTGCCATTAATGTTCATAAACACAGAATTGTATCTATGTAGTTATGTGTTATTTGTATACAGGAAAGGTAGCCAAAAAAGTGCTGTACATGATCAAAGGGAAGCATACAGTCAACAAGTGATAAGATAGGTAGCTGGATTCTGGGAGCAGAGTGTACTGTTACTGCATTGTGATGTAGTGTTTTTAAAGAGGTGTGTCCTCAACTCTTTCCTAAATGAGAACAGAATTGGCACAGAAGTTGTGTGCCGAGAGCTCCAGAGATGGTAAAATGGTGAACTTGTCTGCAAGATAAGTTGGGATCCTAGCTGTGATGTCATTATAAATGATGCAGCTGGTTTTGAAGATGGTGTAGGTTGGACACGGGAGCCAATGACTTCCATCAGGATATGGGTGAATTGATCATATTTCTCCATGCCCTGGAATCTGGAAGGCATCATCCTGTCCGTCCCCGAGTGCGCTCAACAACAACAACAATACTTTATTCGGCTTTTGCAAAAACCATAAAAGTCAACTTTACAAAGTATGTACAAAAGCGCCATGTCTATAAAACGTCTGCCACATATTACACTGCTTAAATAAAAATACTCAATATTAAAAATAAAAATAGATATAAAGTAAAAAGGGAAACCATAATCACATCTTGTCCAGCCATGATACGCCCTCAGCTATTAATCACAGTTGGATCTGAGCCTAACAGCAGACTTTAAAAACTAAGAACATGAAATACAGAGTTCCCTGAAAGCATTAATAAAAACTAAAAGCAGGACACACCTGGCTAAAATTTGCCTTTTTTAAAATAGGCATAATGTAGGTCTTCCACGGTAGCTCATAGTAAGTACAAAACATTAAAAAGTGGAGCATATCCTGTGGAGACTTGCCATCGCAGCCGCAGGGCGACAGGCTCTGACCCTTGTTCCGCCCACGTGGATGGGCGAGAAGAAGATAAAAGAGGTCAAAGTGGAACCTGGTCAATAAAAAAACTATTGTAAGAGCTAGAAAGCCCTAAAAGATATGGTTCCGTGAATTGCACTGTTTTTAAAATATTAAATCTACGTACACTGGGCTTCCTTAGCTCATGATCTTCCCTGTCTGATACCCGCTTCTAGAAAAGGCCTCCTTAACCCAGCCCAGGTCTTTCCTACTAATTGATTCCGGGTTACAAAATAGATCTGCTTTTCATAGACTCCTGAAACACTCCTGTATGTAGTTGATCCAAGGGAAAAAATGAGCATGGTCAAGGGCCATGCAAATCCTTTAAGATCTCTTCGTTTAGAGCGGTCCCGTTACCAAGCCAAATTTTTATCCACAGTGAATGGGGGTGGAAGGCCAACAGGTCAGAAAGATAGGCCATGCCAAGTTCTTCATGTACTATGAAGGTGGAAGTGCCCTGGGGTACGCTTAAGAGCCGTCATAGGAAGTTGTTTTCGGCTATTTGTAAATCATCGTGAGCGATATAACCCCAAATTTCAATACCATGGCAATACACTTGGCCCTATAAATCTGCAGGAGTGTCGCGATTGGTCTCCTGTCCAGTCGGGAGGCAAAGTTAAAAATAGCAGCGTTTGCTCGTAAAAGATCCCCTTTCTTTCTGCTCTTTAAAGGCCCCCAGTTCAAATTAGCATCCAACAAAACGTCCAGATAGGAAAAAACACTAGTCTTTGGGACTGGAATGGACCCAACCTTAAAGATTAAAGACTTTCTTGAGCTAGGTCCCACCTCCATCACATATGATTTAGAGTTGTTAACCAGCAGGTCCTGATATTCCATAAATTGCACAAAGGAGCTAAGCAATGTTTGCAGCCCCTCTCGCGGTCCGGGCCATGAGGACGGCGTCATCAGCGTACAGTAGTACCGGCAGACCGCGCCGTCCCACCTTTGGGAAGTCCACCTTTGTCTCCACTAGTACCTTCTCCAAATTGTTAATATATAAATTAAACAGAAGAGGAGCCAGTATACCACCCTGCCGGACCCCTCGCTGAATTGGAAAACTGTCAAGTGACCTTGAGATCTTTGGTATAACGTACCTCAGCCTTCGTGTCCCTATGGAGGTATCGTAAAAAGAGGACAATATCTCTATGCACCCCCATGTCTGACAAAGTCTGCTAGAGCTTACTTCTGTTCACACAATCGAACGCGGAGAACAAGTCCATGAAGGCCAGATAGATGGTACCGGGGCGGGCGTCTGTATATTTGTTAAGAATCATAAACAGGTTCAAACATTGGTCCACTGTTGACCTACCCTGCGGAAACCATATTGAACATCTGCTAGGATGTTATTTTCATCTACCCAGCTGGTCATCCTGTCTAATAAAATGCGTCCAACCCCCTCGACAACTGTGTCCAGCAGAGAGATTGGCCTATAACAGTGGGTGCTATCTCTGTTGCCTTTATTAAAAACTAGGACAATAGTGGATGTAGCCCAGGTGCCTGGAGGGTCAGCTCTGACAGCTTGATTAATAATTGAGGTGAGGGCTGGCACCCACAGCTGCAGATTGGAGATATGAAGGTCAGGGGGGATCCCGTTGGGTCCTGGTGCCCTATTTCCGTACAACAATGCCCTTCCTTACTTCCTCGTCTGTAATTATTAAAGCAGATTTCCCTTCTCCTACTCCACAGGATGCACTCACATCTAATGGGCACTGAAAACATTTCCTCAAAGTGATTTACCCATTCATCCTCTGTAATGTGAGCATCGAGATCATTTGCAGCATCTGCTGCCAAAAAAGGGCTATTTACAATGCTCCAAAACGTGGAGCTGTTCTTTAGGGTACTTGCCTCGGTGAGCTCGCTCCAGGCCTCCTACCTCATCTATGCCTTGCGTCTTGCTAGGTCAGCTTTATACAGCCCTTTACCAAACCCGGGTCTTCCCTCAATTTCTTTACTGCACGAGAGCAATCAGAATCAAACCATCTTGGGGACGGGTCCAGGTGCCGCAGGGGCGGGGTCTTAAGTAGGTCTACTATAGTAAGGGAAATGACCCTGAAAGCCTCAAGGATGTCCCCCGGCTCCGCCTGCGGGGCTCTGCAGGTAGCTAACTCCTTATGGCACTTAGCTGACAGGGACTCATAAAAAAGGTCAGGGATTGTCTGAGCCTTCTGCCCCCATCCGTAACTTTCAGTATGCCCCTACCTCCTGCCTCCCTGGTTTTGGGTAATGGAGGCCAGCTAGTCTTAATAGAGAAGGGGTTATGGTCACTGTGGATACTAAAATAAAGTCAATAAACAAATCACATCCCCTCCCTGTAAAAATGGGGTTAATGGGCTTCCTACCTTGGTCCAGTTTACAGAAGGCCGACTTTAGATCAAACACACTCACTAGGACGTTGAGGGTGTCTCCCTGTTTGGTGTTTTCTAGATGCATTCCCATCAAATGAGGGCCACCCATATCGCTGGTACCCGTCCCACTCGGGTCCCTACATAAGTGGATGTTGAAATCTCCTACAAGCATAAAGTTACTATAGCATGGGGTAACGATATTCAGGTTTCTTAAGAAGGAACCCAACACAGAGATATTACAAACATCAGGAAGGGAAGATGTAAAAGCAGAAAAGCAGAAGCAACAGTTTAATTGACCCACAAGAGAATGACAAGCTTGCAATCATGAGTTATCAGTAGGCAACACAACCAATCTACATTGTACTGCTAAGGAAACATAGACTACTAAACCCCCCTTGGGTCTACCCGCCCTCGAAGTGGTGTAAGGCACAAAATAAGAGTTCTATCCCTCTATAAAAAAGCTGTTCTCGATGGCCCACGTTTCCTGTAGGCATATCACGTCAAATCTTTTTATAAATAGAGTCCAGCCAGAGTCCGAGAACTTGCTTGCCAGCCCTGCTATGTTCCGTGATATAAATTTACAAGCCTAGCCATCCAACAATCCATCATCTGGAGAACCAAGAACCATTGGATGTCTAGGGATTGACGGCTCCACTGAATCAACCACAGGAAGTAAATCACAAGTGTCCTGAGTGCTCTCAACATCTTGGGAAGGTCATCAACATCATGGAGAGGCTTTTTATGTTATGGAGAGGCCCTTAGCGTCATGGAAAAGCTCTCGATGTCAAGGAGAGGTCCTTTGCATCTTGAAGAGGTTCTTTGTTATGTGTATTTGTAAAGAGCACTCTCATCCTTGAGGTCATCTTGGCACAGAGAAGTTGTATGTTCCTAGCCCTACAAATGGTAGGTTGGTTAATGGAAAAGCCAGGCTTTTAGCTTCTTGCGGAATTCAAGAAGAGATGAGGAGGTTCTGATGTGGAGAGGGCGGTCGTTCCACACTTTAGGACCTATGTAAGAGAACGCTCGTCCTATTGATCTGGTTCTGTGTATGGCTGTGATGTTGGAGAGTAAGAGTTCTGCGGAGCAGAGGTGTCTGGATGGTTGGTGTAAGGAGATGCTACTGTTCAGGCTGGTGGAGCCTGGTTTGCGGAGTGCCTTGAATGTGTGTTTGAGGAGTTTGAACTGAGCGCATTTGTGTATTGGAAGCCAGTGTAGTTCCCTGTTTTGTGTTGAAGGTTGAGGATGAGTCTGGCTGCTGAGATTCGGATGGTCTGTAGTCTTATAGTGAGTTGCTTGGTAATCCCTGATTAGAGGGTGTTCCCATAGTGCAACTTGCTGTTGACTAGGGCGAGTGACAGTTTTATTTGTGTTAATTGGGAGCCATTTGAAGATCTTCGTCAGCATCTTCAGTGTATGGAAGCAGGATGCAGTGACGGCGTAGACTTTTGCAGCCATGTCCAGTTTGTTGACAATGATTATTCCAAGATATGGGTAGGTTCTGTGTTTGGGTGTGTGTGCGAGTTCGGCCAGCCACCAGTTGGAGTCCCATGGTGAGGTGTTCTTGCCGAAGATCACTACTTCTGTCTTGTTCATGTTGAGCTTGAGACAGTTGGCTTTCATCCAGTTAGCAAAGGCCATGCAAGCAATTAGCTTGTTTCTCGTGTTGGGGGTCTTATCCAAGAGGGAGAGTACGAGTTGTGTGCCATCTGCTTAGGAGAGGATGTTGATGTCATGAGCGCGGATGACATTGACCAGAGAGATCGTGTATGTGTTGAAGACGGTAGGGCAGAGCAATGAACCTTGAGGGACTCTGCAGTCAGTTTGCGAGATTCTGAGGAGTAAGGTACCAGGCTGACAGCTTGTGTTCTATCTGTTAAGAAGGAGCAGATCCAGTGGAGAGTGGATCTTTGGATGCCAATCTTGTGCAAGTGCCTGATGAGGATGGGGTGTGAGACTGTGTCAAATGCTGCGCAGAGTTCCAGGAGATTGAAAGCTGCTGTGTCTCCTCTGTCAAGGATCATGAGGATGTGTGGCAGCACTGAGTGTTGTTTCTGTACTGTGGTTGGGCCTGAGTTCAGACTGTGTGGCATTGAGGAGCTAGTGGTTGCTGAGGTGGTTGGTGAGGCGTCGGTTGATGAGTTTCTCTAAGAGCTTTGCTGGGTACAGTAGAAGGGAGATTGGTCTGTAGTTGGAAAGCGTGGCTGGGTCAGCAGATGGTTTCTTGAGCCGGGCTGTAGCATGTTTCCAGGTGTCCAGGAATGTGGCTGAGTCGATGGAAGCATTTAGGATGGGTGTTAATACCTCACTGATTAGTAGGAGTCCTTTGGTGAAGGTGTGGTGGGGCAAAGGTTGGATGGAGCCCCTGTGTGGATTGTCTTCATGGTAGCAGCGATTTCAACAGTGGTGATGGCAGGTCACAAGATCAGGGCTCGTTCATCAGCCGTGATTGGAAGTCGAGTTGTAATGGGGCCCAGTTGAGGGTCGAAGTTGCTGTATATGGAGGTGATTTTGTTACAGAAGAATTCCGAGAGCTTTTTGCAAAGATGTTGTTAGGGGGTGATGTTGCTAGAGGCGGCAGGAGGGAGGCAAAATCTTTGATGATGGGGAAGATTTCATTCCTGCTGTTAGTGCTGGCGTCAATGCAATCTGCAAGAGCCGTGCGCTTGGTGTTCTGTAGCTGCTGGTGGTAGAATCTTAGGGCTGTTTTAAGATGTCTGTATCTGCGGTGTCTTGACTTGCTCTCTAGTTGCGCTTCAATTGATTGCAGGTGCGTTTTGTCAGCCTGAGTTCCTTTACGTCTTTGAGAAATCCTTGACATCATAAATAGGACTTTGAGGTCATGGATAACCTTCAACATTATGAGAAGCATTTGGCATTATGAGGAACCCTTGACATCAGGTTGAGCTCAATGTCCTGGTGAGGCCCTTGACATCCTGGTGATGACCTAGGCGTCCTGGTGTATCCCTCAATACCTATGTGAGGCCCTCGATGCCCGGGAGAGGCACTCAACGTCAAAGTGAGGCCTTCAACGTCATTGATGCTCTCAGCTTCATGAAGACATTCTTAACATCACTGGTCACCATAAAAAAGTCTATCGAACAATGGCATCCATGCTCCACAATATCCATCGACACCATATTGTAGAAGACCCGCCCAACACTATGGATCACTATGTTATGCACACTGTTGCCCTCAGAGTTTCTGTGGACATGCATTTGGCAGGCCACACATTGACAGTTGAAAATACCTGTAATCTGGCAGTTTTTATTCAGTCCCTTTTTACAGGATGGAACATCATACAGAGTTTTTACCACAAGTGATTCTTGTCTCCCTTCATAGGGAGTGTGACAAGTTTTGCTCTTTTTTCCCTGTTCTATTGTGCTTCCCTTAAACGGATGCCCACTAGAGGGCTTATTGGACCTTCAGGAGTCACATATCCAGAGACTTAAATGATGATATGATGGCTGATTTAGCCATGTTAAACTTTTGACAGTGGAAAACAAAATTGATATGATTCTATTATGACAGAGGACTACATCATCTAACTATATTTCTCTGAGGGACACCCCTTAATAAACTTGACAGGTTTCCTATTTAAAGGAAACGCCATACAGCTATGCCTTGGCCCCTAAAACACATGTTCTTTGGGATTTTTGAACTTGTATTGTTACCCTAAACTTCCAAGGTTTAGGGGCTAAGGATCACTCATCATCCATTCCTGTTATGGGCATTAGGTCCAGCCACACAATTTTGTTCCTGTCACGGGCACTAGGCCCAACCACACAAGTGGGGTAGCGTTTTCATCAGGACAATTGAGGGAACACTGGGTGGTAGGAATTTTGTGGATCGCAGCAGATTCTGGAAGTTTTGTTTAAAGAAATGAAAGGAAAATGAGTGATTTTAAGCAAAGTTTGAGGTTTACAGGGAAGTGTGGGTAAGAAAATGTTATGGGAACCATGCTACACACACTACCCCAGACTCTCCCGGGTGTCTAGCTGTAAAAATGTCTGAGTTTGGTATGATCCTTGGGTGCCAGCCAACAAAAAGTCCAAAATACGCAGCTACTTACATCGGAAAAATGTGATCTGTCTATATTGTGTTTTGGAGACTTTCCTATTGTGGCACTAGGGCTACCTACACAACTCGAATATTCATTTAATTAGGAGACATGTGGGAACACTGGGTCGTAGGAAATTTGTGGACCCCTGCAGATTTCAGAATTTTCCTTCACAAAAATGTGAGATAAATGTGAGTTTTTAACCAAAAGTTTGAGTTTTGCAGTGGTTTCTGGGTGGAAATAAAACTCTGTGGGATCCATGCAAGTCACATCACTTTGTATTCCTTCAGGTGTCTAGTTTTTTTTAAATGTCTGGGTGTCTTAGATTCCCCTGGGAGGCGTCCGATCCCAAACCCAAAATCCACATCTATCCCCATTGCAAAAAAAGCATTGGTTTAGAGAGGAAAAATTTGATCTGTCTATGTTGTGTTTTGGGGCCTTTCCTATCGCAGGTGCGGGGCCCACCACACAAGTGCAGTGCTGTTTTTATCAGGAGATTTGTAGGAACGCTTGGTAATATGAAATTTGTTGATCTCAGTAGATTCTGCATTTTCCCTCACAGAAATTTGAGGACAACGTGTTTTTTTAGCCAAAGTTTGAGGTTTGTGGATCTTTCCAAATGACCCCTTGTGGAATTCCGTTATTTTGCTCCTTTCCAGAAATGTTTAGCTTTCCAGGCTCACCCACTGGGTTGACGCCTGTTTTCTCCATAAACTGCAAGTAGGTTGACAGCACACAAAATTGAAAAAATTGACTACCTCTCAGAAAAATGCAAAAACTGTTGTACAAAAGTGTTTTTAATGCAACTCTGCTGGTTCCTGAATGCTTGGAAGATGGTGATCCTAGCACAGCAAACCTTTTTGACGAAACCCTTAAAAAAATACGCTTTCTTACTTATTACTTTTTCCCAACGTTTCCCTCAAAAAACAAAATGTAACTATATTTTTTTTAAAACATATTTTATTGAGTTTTTATAGTACCACTTGGGCAGTTGCCCGACATAAACCAATCTGAGACAGGATAATGACAAAGTACCAAGCATGGATACATCATTGGGTACAGTTTGCATATATAACAACAATGAAAACCAAAACTTTGCGCAGACTATCCCATCCCACCCACATTGGCGGGCATATTTAGATATCAATGTATGCCCGAATAAAGAAAACAATATACAGTACATTATGGCCCATAGCATCCGATGAAAACTACTTGTCAAGGGGTTTGCGAAGGAAGAGGGGGAAGGTCTACACCCCGGTATGTAGCCCATCTACACCAGATTTTCCTGTGCTTCTGAGGGCAACCCCGCGCCTGGAAGACTGCTATCTCCGCACCCATGCATTTGTCTAGTTCCTTTCGCCATTTCCCTATTGTCGGTGGGGAAGTTCCCTTCCATAACTGGGCAATATCACGCTTGGCGATTGTGAGGGCAAGGAAGAGCAAGTGTTGTTTGTATCGGTTCCCCCCCGATGTCGTCCATGCTATGAAGCAGGAACAGTCTAGGGTCGTGTGGGAGATCCCAAGACAGCACCTCTTTTAGACAGGTCGAGACCCTGCGCCAGAAGGGCTGTATTGCGGTGCAGCTCCAAACTGTGTGGAAAAATGTCCCCTCCTCCCTTTCACAGCGTAGGCACTGAGAGGATGCAATAACCCCCATCTTCCAGAGACGGAGACGCATGTAATACATGCAATGGACATATTTAAATTGAATAAGACGGTATCTAGAAGACACCGCAGCACCCCGGGGGCTAGCTATTGCCTCCGCCCAATCGTCATCAGTCAGGTCTGGGATATCGTCTTGCCACGCCTTCCTGGTCTTATGGAGAGTCGTGGTGGAATGTGTTATCAATGTTTGATATATCTGCCGAATTTTGTGGGCTCCCAAATCGCCCATAAGGAGGCGACCCTCTAAGGGGTGGAACTCTGGGAGGCCGTCCAAATTTGAGAGCAATGGGGTAAGAGCATGGCGCAGTTGGAGGTACTTGTAGAACTGGGTTTTATGGAGATGGAACTCCTCCTGTAACTGCTGGAAGGACTTTAGGGTAGTGCCCCGCTTGACGTCCCCAACTGTGGAGATGCCGATCTGGTCCCACTGGCGGAACCCCTTTAATGTTGCCACCTGGCATAAGTATGTACCCTGCCACAGGGGTGTTGTCTGAGTCAAACGCCCATGCCACCCCATCCGCCGGACCGCGTACCGCCACAGCCGAATCATTGTTCTGCTGGCATGGGGTAGAGAGTCAAGATTCTGCGCACTGTACAACAACCGGAGGAGGTGGGTCCCTTCCACTGCTGCGTGTTCTAGAGCAAATGCCGGGTCTGTAGGAGTATTGTACCACCATTCATTAATGACCAAGAGGTGAGAAGCCACGTAGTACAAGTACACGTCTGCCGCAGCAATACCGCCGCAGTAGGTAGATTGCACACAGGTCTGTAGCGCCCCTCTAACCGCTCCCCCGCCCCATAAGAATTTATTATGTATGGCGTTTATTTGCGCGAACCATGCTCGCGGTATAAGATATGGAAAGTTTTGAAGCCGGTATAGCACTCTGGGAAGAGAGACCATTTTAAAAATCGCTGATCGCCCATACAGCGAGAGGGGTAAGGATGACCATATGGAAGTCTCTTCCCAGAGGCCTGCAAGAAGTGGATTAGTATTACGCGCCCATGCGGTCTTTGGACAGGGAGACATATATATATACCCAGATATTGGAAACCCTCTGTCACGTGTTTTAGCTGAGCTGCCCTTGTACTTCTACCCTGCTGACCGCATACTGGAAACAGCACAGATTTGGAAGGGTTGGTATGGAGCCCGGTGTTCTGGCCAAAGACTCGGAGGATCTGTAGGATACGCGGGCCCGAGATCCATGGATCAGTCATGAAGAATAAGACGTCTGCATATAATGCAATACGGTCAGGTTGAGACCTCGGCCAGTCAAAGCCTCGAAGCACCGGATCCCGGCGAACCCATACCGCCAGGGGTTCCACCGCCAAGGCAAATAAGAGTGGGGATAAGGGACAGCCCTGCCGCGTGCCGCGGCTAATGGGAAAGAAGGGGGAACGATGACCAGCAATACGCACTGAGGCCGTAGGTTCCGTATATAGTAGGCGTACGTAAGCCAAAAAGCGGGGACCAAAATTGATCGCCTTCAAGAGCTGGAGGAGGTACTCCCAGCTCATGGAGTCAAAGGCCTTGTCAATATCAGCAATGAGTATGGCCGCAGGGCGACCCAGCTCTGGGGCCAATACCATGGCAATATGGACCCAGCGAATATTATGACGGGTGGCTCGGTGTGGCATAAAGCCGGATTGATCTAGATGAATCAAATCTTGAATTCAGGTCCGCAGGCGATCGGCAAGAACTTTTCCCAGTAGTTTGGATTCAAAGTTAATTAGGGAAATAGGGCGGTATGAGGATGGGTCTCCCGGTGGTCGGCCGGGCTTTAAAAAGAGGACAATCTCGGCCTGCCGCCAGTCTCGGGGTAATAGTTTCTTTTCGAGGGCATCGTGTATTGTGTCCAATAGGTGAGGGCCCAGTTTGGACATATGGGAGCGAAGGAACTCTATGGGAAACCCATTGGGGCCGGGGGCCCGCCCGGGTCGCATTGCGGCCAATGCCACCGTTAGGTCGTCTACTGTGATGGGAGTATCTAATTGGTCTCTCATCTGGTCTGTTAATCTCTGGGGGGGAATATCCCGAAGGAACTCTGCTATGAGGTCCTCTGAGAGCTGTTCCCTCCGGGTGTATAGTGTAGAGAAATAGTGCGCAAATTCTGTAACTACTTCTGCGGGAGATGAACGTAAGACACCATCGCTACCCCTGATGGTTGGGACTGTGGCTGGGGCTCGCTCAGTTTGGCATAGTCTGTGCAACATTTTACTTGATTTATCCCCCCACTGGTATATTTGGTGTTGAGACGCTAACCACATTTCTTTCGCCATAATGTATTGTTGTAACTGTTGCTGCGTGAGGGATAAATTTCGCTGAAGGGCTGGACTGGGATTGTGTATGTATCGTGTCTCTAAGGATGTGTACTGGGCCTCCAGCTCTGCCCGCTGGGCGGAGCGTTTACGTTTGTCATTTGCCCGGTAACTAATGTCTACCCCTCGGATCGTGGGTTTCAATGCTTCCCAAAGGGTTTCTTTAGATGAAACCGAGTCGACATTTAAGGTTAAGTACTCTTGAATTGCCATGCTCAGACACTCTTGGTAATCAGGATCTCGAAGATGCCATGGGGACATTCGCCACCTAAAGGGGGACTTTTGAAAGTGCAGGAGAAGTGTCACCATGACCGGGGAATGATCAGACAGCCCTCCGGGAAGATGGGAGACCTGGGAGAACCTATGGATATAACTCTGTGGTGTAAACATATAATCCAGACGAGACATGGATCCATGGACAAGTAGGTGTAGCCTATTTCGGCGGGATGATATTCTCGCCATATGTCGGACCATCCCAGCGTACCAGCAAGTAGGGATAACTTAGCGGCAGCGGTGGAAGGGCCTACCCCGGGTCCTCGCCGTCTATCAAGCGATGACATAATATCATTCCAATCTCCTCCCAGGAGAGACAGTCCCTCTGGGAGTTCGCTCCACAAACGAGTGATGCTATCTACAAAAGTGGTCCCCAGAGGCGGGGGTGCGTAAATGCTGCCTAAATTAATTGGTTCACCATAAAGTGTGCCCGACAGAAGAACAAATCGACCCCGGGATCTACCCAGTGTTTAATATGGATGAAGGAAACACGGCGATGAATGAGGATAGCCGTTCCACGGGAACCCCTTGTGAAACCTGCATGATACACTAGCTGATACTCAAACCTGGCCAGGCAGCGAGCCTTATTGCCCAATAGATGGGTCTCCTGTATGAAAAGAATGTCCGCTCCATATCGTTTGGCTTGTCGGAGGATAGCACCCCGTTTGACTTTGTTAAGCAGCCCTCGGACATTCCACGTTACCACTGTCAAGTCACCCAGAGGGGAGACAACCGCCTGAGTGGCCATATGTCAAGTATAGGTCTAACAGTAATGGCCAGCCTAATGAAAAATGATATGTGTGTCTGCGTGTGTAAGAGAACTAAACATACCATAACTCTAAACCCAAAAAACACCCCCCCCCTTAACCCACTCCCCCCCCCCCGATACTGCCAAGAACTAGGAGCATCTGTCGAGGTGAGGAGCACCCCAGGATCCCAACCTGAGAGCCCGGGGCCCCCCCTCCAATGGATCCCAACATTCCCATAGAACATTAACATTGGGGTACAAGTGTCCGGGTCAGGTTAGCCACAGTGCACAATGTCCACCTGTACTTGGTGCAGGATGGCCGGAGCAGTTCCAAACTATGGAAATTCAGTAATAATCAAATTAATACAGCTCAGACCGTGAAGTGATCAGGATGCGAGCTCAGGACTAGAGGAGCGTCGGTCGGATCCGGAGCGATGTCGCCGTTTCGATTTTGTCCTGCGTGGTCTGTTTCGTTGCGAACCCTTGGAGGAGTCGGACTCCAGTGGCGGCGGGGAGTGAGGTTTCAGGTGGGCCCCTCTCATCAGTCCAGGCGAAAACCGTTTCGGGCGAGTCGAAGAAATAGGTCTTAGAGTTATACACAGCACGTAACCTGGCAGGATAAAGCAGCATGTATGAAATATTAAGGTCTCGGAGTCTCCGTTTTGCTGCTGTGTAGGACAGTCTTTGCTGTTGCACTAGACTGGTGTAATGTGGAAAGATCATTATGGGCCTGGAGTCAAAGACGAGTTTATCTTTATGCAACCGAGCAAACTGTAACACCGCATCTCTATCTGCATAATTCAGTAGCTTGGCGATGACCGGCCGTGGGTTTTCCCCCGGGGGCGGCTTTCTCGTCAGTGCCCGATGAGCCCTCTCAACCACAAAGTACGTGGAGATCATATCAGCCGGTAGTAAATCTTTGAGCCATGAGGTGAGGAAGCGATTCATGGAGTTAGCCTCTCAACCCTCCGGGAAACCAACAAAGCGGAGGTTATTGCGCCTAGCGCGGCCTTCAGCGTCTTCAACCCGGGAGGCTAGATCCTGCGAGATCACAGTTAATTTGTTGACACGCTGCTGTAAGGTTGTCACATTATCCTCCACGGAGGACACCCGTGTCTCAGCTTCGGTGATACGGTCCACAGCTTTTCTCAGGTCTTGACGCAGAAATGAGACTTCGGTACCTACTGCGCCAATCTTGGCATCTAGCGTGTCTCTTGCTTCTGTAATGGCCGCCAAGAGAGCCGCGTTGTCCGGTAGGGGGCCAGGCGTGGAGCCCCTGCCTGCTGCCTTAGCATATTGGTTCATGGTGCTTTGTTTCGAACCCGCGGCACCAGGATTATCTTTCCCCATTGTAGCGCCACCACTTGATCTCTCCAATTATTCCGGGGGGTCACAGGCCAAGGTTCGGTGCGGCACGCAGGGTAGCGGTGGCGGCGAGTCGCCACTCTGAGGGGCTCACCAGGGAGAGCGCCGCGAGCCGGTCCTCACGGAAACCCACCACTACCAGGCCACAAGCCGCACCAGGCCTAGCCGAGCCGCCTCTGCAGCCCCCAGCAGCTAGCCAAGCAGGCCCCTCTATCGGGACCTAGCTCGCCGTACCACCAGCACGCCACACACCCCTGACCACCCCCGCACCTCAAATCTATCTCTTATATTGGCAGGAATCAGTTGCGCTGCATGGCCCACGGGTCTTCGGAGGCACAGCATAAGGCCACAACACGCTTCTCAAATGCGCGGCACTAGGGTTATCCACAACTCTTCAGCCCTCAGCAGCGGAACCCGGGCCCAGCAGTTATGAGTGCCTAGTTCAATTGAGCCCCAACCAGCTCACCGAAGCCCTTAAGGGGGGAAACAAGAGGTCGCCACGGGTGCTCCATCGCCGAGGCCGTCAGCTCAAATGGTGAACCCAGGCCTGCCTGGTCCAATCTGGCAGGGAGGGCAGTGCGTAGCTCCCCGGCGTTCCGGGCAGGAATGGCGTATCGCCGCCATAGGCCTGGACAGCCGTGTCTCCGTGCCCAAGGTCCGGCGTGCCGCACCCAAGGGAGAGCCCCCCCTATGGAGGGGCGAAGAGGGGGCCCCTCGAGCCCGAAGCACGGCGTCGACCGCCCCCGACACCCAGAGGCCCCCCCCGGCCGGAGCCCAAGCCCAGGCGAGGCCCACGACCCCAGCGGAAGAACCAAACTGGGCCGACGGGCTACCCCGCGACCAGAACTGCAGCCAGAGGCCAAGACAGCCACCCTACAGCGGGCCCCCGTAAAGGTGCAGGGAGCAGGCACCACCGGCCATACTCGCTTCGGCCCCCCCGCGTCACCTTGCTCCTCACCTTATGGTCCGGACCTTGCCCCCACACAGGTCCCAGCTACGCCCCGTCAGGGATCGGGTGGCAGGCCAGCAGCATCGGGCCCAGTCTACGTCGCGTTCCAGGCAGCTCCAGCGGTCTCGTGCGATGCAACGCAGGCAGTCGATCCCCGGCACCTCACCAGGCACCCAGATTGGGTTAGCAGTCCTTCGAACGTCGGATGGGCTGCACCAAGTTAGATTACGGCAGGATTTAAGAAGGATTAATTAGGTGGACGCGCAGAGCTTATTCAAGCCGCGTCCGCCATGTTGGCTGACCAAGCCACCAAATGTAACTATATTTTGGCTATTTTCTTGGTCCCCTTTAAAGGAACTCTGGGTACCTGTAGAAGAATCCCCAGTATGTTGGAAGAAAATGGCACAAATTTGCAAGGATACCTTTTGTGGAAAGAAGTTATGAAGGTTTAACCGGGAACTACCCCAAACAGACAAAAAAAGGGCTTTGCACCATTTGCGGGGTAAGTGGGAAGCCTTAGTAGTTATGAGGGTAAAGCACCTTTTTGGTGGTGACAAGCCCATTATAGCGGGGTAGGTGGTTGGGGGGGAAGCCCTAGTAGTTAAGAGGTGAAAGCACATTTTTGGTGGGGACAAGCCCATTATAGCCGGGTAGGTTGTTGGAGGAAGCCCTAGTAGTTAATAGGTTAAAGCACCTTTTTGGTGGTGACAAGCCCATTATAGCATGTCACGCCTTTAGCTACTCAGTTCTCATATCCGGTGTAATGTGGGGCAAATTGTTTTAGATTGCAGTGGGGCAAATTGTTGTAGATTGCAGTGGGGCAGATTGGAATAGGCAGATTGTATTGGAATGGGGCAGACTGTAGTGGGACAGATTGATTTGGAGTGGGACAGATTGATTTGGAGTGGGACAGATTGATTTGGAGTGGGGCAGATTGATTTGGAGTGGGGCAGATTGATTTGGAGTGGGGCAGATTGATTTGGAGTGGGGCAGATTGATTTGGAGTGGGGCAGATTGTTTTGGATTGGAGTGTGGCAGATTGTTTTGGATTGGAGTGTGGCCGATTGTTTTGGACTGGAGTTTGGCATATTGATTTGAATTGGAGTGGGTTAGATTGATTTGAATTGGAGTGGGCGGATTGGGGTGGGGCTGATTAAATTTGGGCAGATTGTTTTGAATTGGTGTGGGGCAGATTGTTTCGGATTTGAGTGGGGCAGATTGTTTTCAATTGGAGTGGGGCAAATTGTTTTGGATTGGAGTGGGCAGATTGTTTTGGATTGAAGTGGGGCATATTGTTTTGGATTGGGGCATAAGCCGGTGAAGGAACTAATTACCCTTTATAGAGCTAAATGTCTCTCTACTGCCATGTATGGAGCTGGGGTTTGGGGCTACGCTAAAAGCCAACAGTTTGTAGTAATCGAAAATAAATTTAAGAATAGATTACTGATGCTCCCGAAAAGCGCTCCTACCTTATTTTGCCACACGGAACTTGGCCTAGAATTTATAGAAGACCGTATAGGCAGTGCCCCTTTGCTCCTATGGGTCAAGATATGTACTTCAGAGGATTTAACATTTTCACGTGATGTTGTCAAAGACTGCCTAAAATCAGACAATGTTTTAAAGATTCCATGGTTCCAATATTTATGGAGGAAATACTATGAGATTGGTCTGGAATACTTTTTTGAAAACCCTGAAGGAATTACCCTGAATGCCAAAGGTATTATCAAGGAGGCGTACTGTTCTAGGGGCAATAGGCTTATTAGTTACCAACATGACGATATGCAAGATCCCCATTTGCTTCCTGCCCGTGCACAATTTTATCTATCCTTTTCTACTAAGTCTCAGTTCCGATTTTATTTAACTAGGTTCCGTTTATGCACCGTGCACTTTTTACTGGCATTTCCTCGCCAAGGGCGGTGGTCAAAAACAAGCTCATGCTCTGCCCATGTGATAATGCCTCCGTTCAAAGCACTATGCACTTTATATTATTTTGCACAATGTATAAATCAGAGAGAACTAGATTTCTGCTCCCATTACTAAGGAATACTCGCCCATGCCTGTATATCGATGGTTTTAACTTTTTACAGTCTTTGGCTACGGCTGAAATCTGTATTGCAGTAGCTAATTACACAAGAGGCTCCTTTGAGATCAGAAAGCATCATGAGTCAAATCTGTATGACTACTAGGGTCATAGACAGTTGTCTAAATTGTCCTTCTGCAAAAGCTTAATATGATGTAGTTTTAGCTCACAAAGTGTTTAACTTTTATTGTGAATCTTGTATGTATTGTATTTTAATCTTTTTAATTTGTAAATCTTTTTATGGTTCTCTGAGCCGAAATAAAGTTATTCTTGACTTGATTGGAGAGGGGCAGATTCTTTTGGATTGGAGTTGGCAGATTCTTTTGAATTGGAGTGGGGCAGATTGGTTTGGATTGGAGTGGGGCAGATTGGAGTTGGGTAGATTGTTTTGGATTGGAGTGGGGCAGATTGTTTTAGACTGGATTGGGGCAAATTGCTGTGGATTGTAGTGGGGTACATTGTTGTGGATTGGAGTGGGACAGATTGTTTTGAATTAGAGTGCTACAGATTGTTTTAGAGTGGAGTGTGGCAGATTAGAGTGGGGCAGATTGTTTTGGGTTGGAATGTGGTGGATTGTGGTTGATTGGATCGGGGTGGATTGCGGTGGGTTTGGTGAGGAGGATTGGATTGGAGTGGGGTGAATTGGAGTGGGGCGGATTGTAACCAGCGGATTGCGGTGGGCAGATTGTTTTTGATTGTATTGGGGTAGATTGCTTTGGATTGGAGTGGGGCAGATTGTTTTGGTTTGGGGTGGGTCAGAGTGGAGTGGGTCAGATTATTTTGGGTAGGAGTGTGGCAGACTGGAGTGGGGCGGATTCGACTGGGGCAGATTGATTTGAATTGGAGTGGGGCGGATTGGGGTGGGGCTGATTAAATTTGGGCAGATTGTTTTGAATTGGTGTGGGGCAGATTGTTTTGGATTTGAGTGGGGCAGATTGTTTTCAATTGGAGTGGGCAGATTGTTTTGGATTGAAGTGGGGCATATTGTTTTGGATTGGGGCATAAGCCTGTGAAGGAACTAATTACCCTTTATAGAGCTAAATGTCTCTCTACTGCCATGTATGGAGCTGGGGTTTGGGGCTACGCTAAAAGCCAACAGTTTGTAGTAATCGAAAATAAATGTATGAAAAGATTACTGATGCTCCTGAAAAGCGCTCCTACCTTATTTTGCCACACGGAACTTGGCCTAGAATTTATAGAAGACCGTATGGGCAGTGCCCCTTTGCTCCTATGGCTCAAGATATGTACTTCAGAGGATTTAACATTTTCACGTGATGTTGTCAAAGACTGCCTAAAATCAGACAATGTTTTAAAGATTCCATGGTTCCAATATTTATGGAGGAAATACTATGAGATTGGTCTGGAATACTTTTTTGAAAACCCTGAAGGAATTACCCTGAATGCCAAAGGTATTATCAAGGAGGCGTACTGTTCTAGGGGCAATAGGCTTATTAGTTACCAACATGACGATATGCAAGATCCCCATTTGCTTCCTGCCCGTGCACAATTTTATCTATCCTTTTCTACTAAGTCTCAGTTCTGATTTTATTTAACTAGGTTCCGTTTATGCACCGTGCACTTTTTACTGGCATTTCCTCGCCAAGGACGGTGGTCAAAAACAAGCTCATGCTCTGCCCATGTGATAATGCCTCCGTTCAAAGCACTATGCACTTTATATTATTTTGCACACTGTATAAATCAGAGAGAACTAGATTTCTGCTCCCATTACTAAGGAATACTCGCCCATGCCTGTATATCGATGGTTTTAACTTTTTTACAGTCTTTGGCTACGGCTGAAATCTGTATTGCAGTAGCTAATTACACAAGAGGGTCCTTTGAGATCAGAAACCATCATGAGTCAAATCTGTATGACTACTAGGGTCATAGTCAGTTGTCTAAATTGTCCTTCTGCAAAAGCTTAATATGATGTAGTTTTAGCTCACAAAGTGTTTAACTTTTATTGTGAATCTTGTATGTATTGTATTTTAATCTTTTTAATTTGTAAATCTTTTTATGGTTCTCTGAGCCGAAATAAAGTTATTCTTGACTTGATTGGAGAGGGGCAGATTCTTTTGGATTGGAGTTGGCAGATTCTTTTGAATTGGAGTGGGGCAGATTGGTTTGGATTGGAGTGGGGCAGATTGGAGTTGGGTAGATTGTTTTGGATTGGAGTGGGGCAGATTGTTTTAGACTGGATTGGGGCAAATTGCTGTGGATTGTAGTGGGGCACATTGTTGTGGATTGGAGTGGGACAGATTGTTTTGAATTATAGTGCTACAGATTGTTTTAGAGTGGAGTGTGGCAGATTAGAGTGGGGCAGATTGTTTTGAGTTGGATTGTGGTTGATTGGATCGGGGTGGATTGCGGTGGGTTTGGTGAGGAGGATTGGATTGGAGTGGGGTGAATTGGAGTGGGGCGGATTGTAGCCAGCGGATTGTGGTGGGCAGATTGTTTTTGATTGTATTGGGGTAGATTGCTTTGGATTGGAGTGGGGCAGATTGTTTTGGTTTGGGGTGGGTCAGAGTGGAGTGGGTCAGATTATTTTGGGTAGGAGTGTGGCAGACTGGAGTGGGCCAGATTGGACTGGGGCAGATTGTTTTGAATTGGAGTGGAGCATATTGGAGTGGGGCAGATTGGACTGGGATCTGTTGTTTTGGATTGGAGTGGGGCAGATTGGAGTGGTGTGGATTGGAGTGGGGCAGATTGTTTTGAATTGGAGTGAGGCAGAATGTTTTGGATTGGAGATGGTCCGATTGGAGTAGGGCAGATTGTATTGGAGTGGGGTAGATTGTTTTGGCTTGCAGAGAGTCTTATTGTTTTAGATTGGAGTGGGGCAGATTGTTTTGGATAGGAGTGGGGCAGATTGGAGTGGGGCAGATTATTTTGGATTGGTGTGGGGCAGATTGTTTTGAAAGGGAGTGGGGCAGATTGTTTTGGATGGGAGTGGGGCAGATTGTTTTGAAAGGGAGTGGGGCAGATTGTTTTGGATGGGAGTGGGGCAGATTGGAGTGGGGCAGGTTGTTTTTGATTGGGTGGGGCACATTGGAGTGGGGTAGATTATTTGGATTGGAGCAGATTAATCTGGATTGGATTGGGGCAGATTGTTTTGGAATGGGGTGGGGCAGATAGTTGTGGATTGGAGTGGGGAGCAGATAGTTGTGGATTGTAGTGGGGCAGATAGTTGTGGATTGGAGTGGGGCAGATTGTTGTGGATTGGAGTGGGGCAGATTGTTGTGGATCGGAGTGGGGCAGATTGTTTTGGATCGGACTGGGGCAGATTGTTTTGTATTGGAGTGGGGCAGATTGGAGTAGGGCAGATTGTTTTGGATTGGAATGGGGTGGATTGGGGTGGACTGGATTGGAGTGCAGTGGATTGGGGTGGAGTGGGGTGAATTGGATTGGGGTAAGGTGGATTGGATTGGAGCGGGGTAGATTGCATTGGTCTGGATTGGGTTGGTGTGGGAAGGATTGGTTTGGGGAGAATTGTGAGGGAGTGGGGTGGATTGGATTTGGGTGAAGTGGATTGCATTGGAGCGGGGTGGATTGTAGTGGGGCAGATTGTTTTTTATTTGGAGTGGGGCAGATTGTTTTGGTTTGAAGTGGGGCAAATTGGAGGGGGCAGATTGTTTTTGTTTGGAGTAGGGCAGATTGTTTTGGATTGGAGTGGGGTGGGTAGGAGTGGGGTTGATTGGATTTGGGCAGATTGTTTTGGATTGTTGTGGGTCAGATTATTTTGGATTAAAGTGGGGGCAGATTGGAGTGAGGCAGATTGTTTTGGATTGGAGTGTGGCAGGTTGGAGTGGTGTGGATTGGAGTGGGGCAGATTGTTTTGGATTGGAGTGGGGCAGAATGTTTTGGATTGGAGTGGTGCAGATTATTTTGGATTAAAGTGGGCCAGATTATTTTGAATAGGAGTGTGGCACATTGTTTTAGATCGGAATGGGGCAGATTGGAGTCGGTAGATTGTTTTTGTTTGTAGTGGGGCAGATTGTTTTGGTTTGGAGTGGGGCAGAATGGAGAGGGACGATATGGATTCGGGAGATTGTTTTGGATTGGAGCGCGGCAGATTGTTTTGGATTGGAGTGGGGTAGAATGTTTTGGATTGGAGTGGGGCAGATTGTTTTGGATTGGAGTGTGGAAGATTGTTTTGGATTAAAGTGGGGCAGATTGTTGTGGATTAAAGTGGGGCAGATTATTTTGAATTGGAGTGTGGCACATTGTTTTGGATCGGAATGGGGCAGATTGGAGTGGGTAGATTGTTTTTGTTTGTAGTGGGGCAGATTGTTTTTGTTTGTAGTGGGGCAGAATGGAGAGGAACGATTTGGATTCGGGAGATTGTTGTGGATTGGAGCGCGGCAGATTGTTTTGGAATGGAGTGGGGCAGAATGTTTTGTATTGGAGTGGGGCAGATTGTTTTGAATTGGAGTGTGGCAGATTGTTTTGGATTGGAGTGTGCCAGATTGTTTTGGATTGGCATGTGCCAGATTGTTTTGGATTGGCATGTGGCAGATTGTTTTTGATTGGAGTGGGCAGATTGTTTTGGATTGAAATGGGGCAAATTGTTTTGGATTGGAGTAGGGCAAATTGTTTTGGATTGGAGTAGGGCAGATTGTTTTGGATTGAAGTGGGGCAGATTGTTTTGGATTGGAGTGGGGCAGAATGTTTTGGATTGGAATGGGGCAGATTTGAGTGGGGCAGAATGTTGCAAATTTTCATGGGGCAGATTGTTCTGGATTGGAGTGGGGCAGATTGTTGTGGATTGAAGTTGGGAAGATGGTTTTGGATTAAAGTGGGGCAGATTCTTTTGGATTGGAGTGGGGCAGATTTTTTGGATTGCAGTGGGGCACATTGTTGTGGATTGAAGTTGGGAAGATTGTATTGGATTAAAGTAGGACAGATTGTTGTGGATTGGAGTGGGGCAGATTTTTGGGATTGGAGTGGGGCACATTGTTTTGGATTAGAATGGGGCAGATTGGATTGGGGCAGAATGTTGTCAGTTTTCATGGTGCAGATTGGAGTAGGGCAGATTGTTTTGGAATGGAGTCGGGCAAATTGCTTTGAATTGGATTAGGGCATGTTGGAGTGGGACAGATTGTCTTCGATTGGAGTGTGGCAGATTGTTTTGAATTGGAGTGGGGCAGATTGTTAATTTTCATGGTGCAGATTGGAGTAGGGCAGATTGTTTTGGATTTTAGTGGGGCATATTTGAGTGGGACAGATTGTTTTGGATTGGAGTGTGGCAGATTGTTTTGGATTGGAGTGGGGCAGATTGTTTTGAATTGGAGTGGGGCACATTCTTTTGGATTGGAGTGGGGAACATTCTTTTGGATTGGAGTGGGGCACATTGGAGTGGACAGATTGTTTTGGATTAGAATGGGGCAGATTGGAGTGGGGCAGAATGTTGTCAATTTTCATGGTGCAGATTGGACTAGGGCAGATTGTTTTGAATTGAAGTGTGGCAGATTGTTTTGGATTGGAGTGGGGCAGATTGTTATGGATTGGAGTCGGGCAGATTGTTATGGATTGGAGTCGGGCAGATTGTTGTGGATTAAAGTGGGGCAGATTGGAGGGGCAGATTGTTTTTGTTTGGAGTAGGGCAGATTGTTTTGGATTGGAGTGGGGTGGGTAGGAGTGGGGTTGATTGGATTTGGGCAGATTGTTTTGGATTGTTGTGGGTCAGATTATTTTGGATTAAAGTGGGGGCAGATTGGAGTGAGGCAGATTGTTTTGGATTGGAGTGTGGCAGTTTGGAGTGGTGTGGATTGGAGTGGGGCAGATTGTTTTGGATTTTAGTGGGGCATATTTGTGTGGGACAGATTGTTTTGGATTGGAGTGGGGCAGATTGTTTTGGATTGGAGTGGGGCAGATTGTTTTGGATTGGAGTGGGGCACATTCTTTTGGATTGGAGTGGGGAACATTCTTTTGGATTGGAGTGGGGCACATTGGAGTGGACAGATTGTTTTGGATTAGAATGGGGCAGATTGGAGTGGGGCAGAATGTTGTCAATTTTCATGGTGCAGATTGGACTAGGGCAGATTGTTTTGAATTGAAGTGTGGCAGATTGTTTTGGATTGGAGTGGGGCAGATTGTTATGGATTGGAGTGGGGCAGATTGTTATGGATTGGAGTCGGGCAGATTGTTGTGGATTAAAGTGGGGGCAGATTGGAGGGGGCAGATTGTTTTTGTTTGGAGTGTGGCAGGTTGGAGTGGTGTGGATTGGAGTGGGGCAGATTGTTTTGGATTGGAGTGGGGCAGAATGTTTTGGATTGGAGTGAGGCAGATTATTTTGGATTAAAGTGGGGCAGATTATTTTGAATTGGAGTGTGGCACATTGTTTTGGATCGGAATGGGGCAGATTGGAGTGGGTAGATTGTTTTTGTTTGTAGTGGGGCAGATTGTTTTTGTTTGTAGTGGGGCAGAATGGAGAGGGACGATTTGGATTCGGGAGATTGTTGTGGATTGGAGCGCGGCAGATTGTTTTGGATTGGAGTGGGGCAGAATGTTTTGTATTGGAGTGGGGCAGATTGTTTTGGATTGGAGTGTGGCAGATTGTTTTGGATTGGAGTGTGCCAGATTGTTTTGTATTGGCATGTGCCAGATTGTTTTGGATTGGCATGTGGCAGATTGTTTTTGATTGGAGTGGGCAGATTGTTTTGGATTGAAATGGGGCAAATTGTTTTGGATTGGAGTAGGGCAAATTGTTTTGGATTGGAGTAGGGCAGATTGTTTTGGATTGAAGTGGGGCAGATTGTTTTGGATTGGAGTGGGGCAGAATGTTTTGGATTGGAACGGGGCAGATTTGAGTGGGGCAGAATGTTGCAAATTTTCATGGGGCAGATTGTTCTGGATTGGAGTGGGGCAGATTGTTGTGGATTGAAGTTGGGAAGATGGTTTTGGATTAAAGTGGGGCAGATTCTTTTGGATTGGAGTGGGGCAGATTTTTGGGATTGCAGTGGGGCACATTATTGTGGATTGAAGTTGGGAAGATTGTATTGGATTAAAGTAGGACAGATTGTTGTGGATTGGAGTGGGGCAGATTTTTTGGATTGGAGTGGGGCACATTGTTTTGGATTAGAATGGGGCAGATTGGATTGGGGCAGAATGTTGTCAGTTTTCATGGTGCAGATTGGAGTAGGGCAGATTGTTTTGGAATGGAGTCGGGCAAATTGCTTTGAATTGGATTAGGGCATGTTGGAGTGGGACAGATTGTCTTGGATTGGAGTGTGGCAGATTGTTTTGAATTGGAGTGGGGCAGATTGTAAATTTTCATGGTGCAGATTTGAGTAGGGCAGATTGTTTTGGATTTTAGTGGGGCATATTTGAGTGGGACAGATTGTTTTGGATTGGAGTGTGGCAGATTGTTTTGGATTGGAGTGGGGCAGATTGTTTTGGATTGGAGTGGGGCACATTCTTTTGGATTGGAGTGGGGAACATTCTTTTGGATTGGAGTGGGGCACATTGGAGTGGACAGATTGTTTTGGATTAGAATGGGGCAGATTGGAGTGGGGCAGAATGTTGTCAATTTTCATGGTGCAGATTGGACTAGGGCAGATTGTTTTGAATTGAAGTGTGGCAGATTGTTTTGTATTGGAGTGGGGCAGATTGTTATGGATTGGAGTCGGGCAGATTGTTATGGATTGGAGTCGGGCAGATTGTTGTGGATTAAAGTAGGGGCAGATTGGAGGGGGCAGATTGTTTTTGTTTGGAGTAGGGCAGATTGTTTTGGATTGGAGTGGGGTTGATTGGATTTGGGCAGATTGTTTTGGATTGTTGTGGGTCAGATTATTTTGGATTAAAGTGGGGGCAGATTGGAGTGAGGCAGATTGTTTTGGATTGGAGTGTGGCAGGTTGGAGTGGTGTGGATTGGAGTGGGGCAGATTGTTTTGGATTGGAGTGGGGCAGAATGTTTTGGATTGGAGTGGTGCAGATTATTTTGGATTAAAGTGGGCCAGATTATTTTGAATTGGAGTGTGGCACATTGTTTTAGATCGGAATGGGGCAGATTGGACTGGGTAGATTGTTTTTGTTTGTAGTGGGGCAGATTGTTTTGGTTTGGAGTGGGGCAGAATGGAGAGGGACGATATGGATTCGGGAGATTGTTTTGGATTGGAGCGCAGCAGATTGTTTTGGATTGGAGTGGGGTAGAATGTTTTGGATTGGAGTGGGGCAGATTGTTTTGGATTGGAGTGTGGAAGATTGTTTTGGATTAAAGTGGGGCAAATTGTTGTGGATTGGAGTGGGGCAGATTATTTTGGATTAAAGTGGGGCAGATTATTTTGAATTGGAGTGTGGCACATTGTTTTGGATCGGAATGGGGCAGATTGGAGTGGGTAGATTGTTTTTGTTTGTAGTGGGGCAGATTGTTTTGGTTTGGAGTGGGGCAGAATGGAGAGGGACGATATGGATTCGGGAGATTGTTTTGGATTGGAGCGCGGCAGATTGTTTTGGATTGGAGTGGGGTAGAATGTTTTGGATTGGAGTGGGGCAGATTGTTTTGGATTGGAGTGTGGAAGATTGTTTTGGATTAAAGTGGGGCAAATTGTTGTGGATTGGAGTGGGGCAGATTATTTTGGATTAAAGTGGGGCAGATTATTTTGAATTGGAGTGTGGCACATTGTTTTGGATCGGAATGGGGCAGATTGGAGTGGGTAGATTGTTTTTGTTTGTAGTGGGGCAGATTGTTTTTGTTTGTAGTGGGGCAGAATGGAGAGGGACGATTTGGATTCGGGAGATTGTTGTGGATTGGAGCGCGGCAGATTGTTTTGGATTGGAGTGGGGCAGAATGTTTTGGATTGGAGTGGGGCAGAATGTTTTGGATTGGAGTGGGGCAGATTATTTTGGATTAAAGTGGGGCAGATTGTTTTAAATTGGTGTGGGGCAGATTGTTTTTGATTGGAGTGGGCAGATTGTTTTGGATTGAAATGGGGCAAATTGTTTTGGATTGGAGTAGGGCAGATTGTTTTGGATTGAAGTGGGGCAGATTGTTTTGGATTGGAGTGGGGCAGAATGTTTTGGATTGGAATGGGGCAGATTTGAGTGGGGCAGAATGTTGCAAATTTTCATGGGGCAGATTATTCTGTATTGGAGTGGGGCAGATTGTTGTGGATTGAAGTTGGGAAGATGGTTTTGGATTAAAGTGGGGCAGATTCTTTTGGATTGGAGTGGGGCAGATTTTTTGGATTGGAGTGGGCACATTGTTGTGGATTGAAGTTGGGAAGATTGTATTGGATTAAAGTAGGACAGATTGTTGTGGATTGGAGTGGGGCAGATTTTTTGGATTGGAGTGGGGCACATTGTTTTGGATTAGAATGGGGCAGATTGGATTGGGGCAGAATGTTGTCAGTTTTCATGGTGCAGATTGGAGTAGGGCAGATTGTTTTGGAATGAAGTCGGGCAAATTGCTTTGAATTGGATTAGGGCATGTTGGAGTGGGACAGATTGTCTTGGATTGGAGTGTGGCAGATTGTTTTGAATTGGAGTGGGGCAGATTGTTAATTTTCATGGTGCAGATTGGAGTAGGGCAGATTGTTTTGGATTTTAGTGGGGCAAATTTGAGTGGGACAGATTGTTTTGGATTGGAGTGTGGCAGATTGTTTTGGATTGGAGTGTGGCAGATTGTTTTGGATTGGAGTGGGGCACATTCTTTTGGATTGGAGTGGGGAACATTCTTTTGGATTGGAGTGGGGCACATTGGAGTGGACAGATTGTTTTGGATTAGAATGGGGCAGATTGGAGTGGGGCAGAATGTTGTCAATTTTCATGGTGCAGATTGGACTAGGGCAGATTGTTTTGAATTGAAGTGTGGCAGATTGTTTTGGATTGGAGTGGGGCAGATTGTTTTGGATTTAATGGGTGCAGATTGTTAATGGGGCAGATTGTTTTGGATTAAAGGGGTGCAGATTGTTGTGGATTGGAGTCGGGCAGATTGTTGTGGATTGGAGTCGGACAGATTGTTATGGATTGGAGTCGGGCAGATTGTTGTGGATTGGAGTCGGGCGATTGTTGTGGATTGGAGTTGGGCAGAATGTTGTGGATTGAAGTTGGGCAGATTGTTTTGGATTAAACTGGGGCAGATTGTTGTGGATTGGAGTGGGGTAGATTGTTTGGATTGGAGTGGGGCACATTGTTTTGGATTGGAGTGGGAGAGATTGGAGTGGGAAGATTTTTTTGCATTGGAATGGGGCATATTGTTTTGAATTTAAATGGGGAAGCTTGGAGTGGGGCATATTGGTGTGGGGTGGGTTGGGAGGATTAGAGTGTGGTGGATTGGAGTGGATTGTATTGGGGTGAGTGGTTTGGATTGGAGTGGATTGGATTGGTCTGGGGTGGATTAGATTGGTCTGGGGTGGATTGGATTGAGTGGGGTGGATTGGATTTAGTGGGGTTTATTGGTATGGGGTGAGGTGGAGTGGATCGGTGTGGATTGGAGTGGGGCAGATTTTATTGGAGTGAGGTATACTACATGATTATGTGTTAAAACATAATTTTGGAAATTACACATAAGAAAGAAACAATGTCGCCTTGCAATATTTAGAACAAGATAATTGTCATCTTTTGAGAACAGCGGAACATGAGTGCAAAGTGAGAAAAGAAGACTTGGCAAATAAAAGAAAAAAGTTAACTATAGAAAATAAAACTTTGTAATTTTTGTTTGTCTTGCTGGGCATGTTTTTGCCAGTCACACATCATTTGTTTACAGGGCACTATAAATTAAAAAGAACAAAATAGTACCTCAATTAAGTTTAATCAATCAGTGCTTGGTCCCTGCTCAGCAAAGAAGAACAGAAATGATGCTAGGCCTGCAGTGACCAATTACGAGGCTGTAAAGAAGAGTGCCACACTAGCCAACAAATGGTAAGCGACAGGTGGACTCCAAGCCCTTTTTGTTAACAACAGTGTCACATATTTTACTACACTGAGCCCACCTTGCCACCAGAATGCTTCTAATGGGCACTGTTTATAACACACTGTAGATTTGACATCACGCTGCAACAATCGGCACTAAATACATGCTTACTAATTGATTTGGGTTTTAAAAGCACCTCATGTCGCAGTACTGTTGCCTCCAGAGCCCTCAGTTATACCTCAAAACAATGAAGAACAGAGGGCAATTCGAATCTGGTCGCACCTGGCCGAGACCGATGCCCCATCACATTCCTCAGTTGCTCCCCACGAGGATGCCCTCCGTTGAAACACTGTGCGAGCTGTTTGGTTTTAAGCACCTCGTGACACAACTGATCATGGTCCATTGGAAGACTGTCTTTTAGCACAACAAAATATCCACAGTGTATCGAAATGTCCCGGTTCTTCCTCTCTGCTCAGCAGTGAAGCACACCTCTAATGCAATCCGCAGTCACATCTGTTCAAAACAATCCTTCCAAGCCATAGCGCTTTAATGCATTGCCACACAGTGCTTTATAACGGCAAGGATGACCCTTCAACACACCCAACAAACTGCTAGCTCACACAGTGAGCTAGATTGTTGGTTTAATTAAAGTACCTCACATACTCATGGCTCTCCCTTTTCCAGCAAACATAATACTGGGTTTAGGAAGACCATGGGCATTCTACATCCTTGAATACTCCTGGCCATCCTAAAGGTGGCACCTAGGAACAGGGAGGTAGGGCAGTACACAAGTTTTCTGAAAAAGATGAACTCTGTTTAAGTGCTTACACACAAAGAAAAAAGTAGTGTCTAAAAAAATGAGCAGTGGAGGGATACAAGTAACGCATCCATGCTCCTGGTGAGGGATAAACACTCAAAAAGGGAGGAATGCACAAAGAGGAAGGACACCTGCAGCAGGTAACCAATAAAAAGCAAAGAAATTAGAGTGATAATGAGCCAACCAATGGGTAACTAACAAGAGGGCTGTAAGCCCACTGTAAGATAACAGTTGTTTTGAAGAGACACCGCATGCGCTGTCTAGCCAAGAACTAAGAATGATCAACTAAAGTTTAAAACAAGTGCTCGCAGAAGAGTTTTACCTTACTGAATGAGATATTGAAATTGGTGGAGTTGTTTTTTTTAAAAGTCATATTAAGATTTTTTTGTTTAAACTCTATACTCATTTCTATACTCATTTCCTTATGAAGGATGATCTGATAGAGACATCTAGCCGGTGATTCCTTACCTTTGAATTTCCCCAGGCATCAGACTGGATGTGGAAGTTTTTTGTGAGCAGTACCCCCGTGCCCCTGTAGGTGCGTTCGTCAGCTCTGACGTGGCAATGGCATGAGCCACGCTGGAAGTGAGGCCCGCATCACCTATATAGGTGCCACCTCGGCACACTGACATCAGTTCTTTTCGCACCAGCCAGCGCTGATCCGAGAGAAGAGCTACCCCTCTGTCAGTTTTCGACAGGATTTTTGCAATGTGTTTTAGCCCTGTGGCACCTGTCACCTCGCCATGTTGATGACAGACCTGCACCTCATGTGTTTGAAGTGTTGGGAGCACGACCACAACTCCAAGTTGTGCGCCGACTGCCGGGCCATGGTACCAAAGGCTTTGAGGGAGCGGTCCCTGAAGCTGCTAGCAGCCCGGCAGGCGACTCTGCGGAAGTCACGGTCCCGCTCGGGAGAAAGTCCTCTTCGTTCCACTCAAGATCGTCGGGGCACTCGGGTAAGATACACAAGAAACACAAGAAGTCAAAGTCTTCTTTGACTTCTCCTTGTCTGTCCGCCGATGCGACATAGGAACATCGGCGTTTGAAGCCTGGTCCCTCGGAACCTGCATCTGTACCCCATCCGCGCCTCCCAAGTTTTCTGGGAGCCGGAGCGACCCCCGCTCAATTCAAAGAGTTCTATGAAGCCATGTACCTCATTTTTGAGCGGCCCGAACCCTCCGGCGCCCCTTCGGATCCCACGGGGTCAGAGGGGCCCCATCTTGTTCCACGCTGGCGGCTTCATCCCAGGCTCGGATGGACCCCCATAGATCCGATCATAAATCCAGACCGGCGCTGGTTGCGCCATTGCGACCTTCCCAGGCGCCGGCCCCAACGCTGATGCCCCTGGCACTGCCGGCCCCATTTTTATCCCCGACGACATAGAGCCGGAGCCTCGTCGACCACCGACGATTTCGTCACCAACAGGACCCCGCGTCCTAGGTCAGAGCCTGAGCCCTATTCTGAAGAGCTAGGCCTAGGGGAGAAATAGAAGGGGTCACTGGACCCTTTAGAATACCCGTATAAGCAGGATATGGACTGGTGTGAGGAACTGGGTGATGCCAGCAGACTGGACACATCTCCAGATGCCTGCATCGTTTCTCCCCCTACCGTGGCTAAGGAGGAGGGAGCTACATATGCAATGGTGGTGCGGAGGAAGGCTGAGGTCCGCAACCTTAGTTTGCCCTCGGTGGCTGTTAAGACTAACATTTTGACGGAGGTGCTGCAACATCCAGTCTCCTCTCAACTCCTACTCCTGTTCAACAAAACGTCCTTCTGGGAACCTGGTCCAAACCCACCACAGAGGCTCCTGTGAATAGGACAATTGCCCGCCTCCAAGGGACCCAAATTTCCTCACCCAACACCATACCCCGGAGAGCTTGGTGGTCCAAGCCTCTACTTCCCATGGCGCGTTCCCTGCCACTCCCCCGGACAGGGAATCCAAGAGGCTGGAAAGCATGGGTAAGAACTTTTTTTTCTTCCACCAGCCTTGCATTGCGGTCAGTGAACACCACAGGATTATAGGGACGCAATTCTCACACTCTCTGGGAAATGGTTGCACAAGTGCTGCCACAGGTCCCAAAGGAGGCCTGGGCCATTCTTTCCCAAGCAGTAACAGACGGGAGAGATGCAGCGAAGTTCACTATACGCTGTGGCTTGACCACGACAGACTCGCTGGGCAGAGTGGTTTCATCGACGGTGACACTCAGACGCCACCCAAACTGAAACATCTGGCTTTTTGGGGATGTCCAGGCTTCCCTCATGGACATGCCCTTCAATGGCACCCGTCTCTTCGGAGACAAGGCAGACTCGGCGGTGGAGCACTTAAAGTACTCCTTGGCTACGGCCAAGTTCTTGGGCTTCTTGGCTGTCCCACGTCCCCAGTCTGCCTTTCGCTCCTTTTGTGTCCACGGAAGGGGCTTTCAAGCGCACCAACCCTATCCCAGCCATCGAGCCGCGCAGGTTTTCCGGCCTCTGTGTAGATGAGGGCGTGGTTCCTACCGGCCTCGTGGGTTGAGTAGCCAGCAGGTTGGCTCAACCTCGACTCCCCTCCCTACTGCTGCAGCTTCCAAAACTTCCTAATCTTGCCCTTTTAGATGGGCATCTAGTTGGTGGCAGGATTCGCCATCACCTCTACCACTGGCAGTCCCTAACATCGGACAGGTGGTTTCTGCAAATTGTCCAGAGGGGCTACTCCCTCGTCTTTGTGACTACCCCTCCTTCCATGCCTCCCTCTTACGACCGGCTGATGGAGGATCATCTGTCACAGCTCTGGGAGGAAGTCATGGCTCTCTTGTCCAAGGGAGCAATATAGAAGATTCCGATTCCAAAACTAGACTGTGGTTGTTTTTCCCGCTACTTTCTGGTTCCGAAAAAGGACAAGGGCCTTCGTCCTATCCTAGATCTTTGAGCCCTCAACTACTTCCTCAGAAAGGAGAAATTCGAGATGCTCACATTGGCTCAGATTTTGTCTGCCCTGGACCCAGGAGACTGGATGGTAGTGTTGGACTTGCAGGATGGCTATTTTTATATCCTGTCCTGCCTGCCCTGCGGTTTACGGTAGGCCACAAGCATTTTCAGTTCACTGTGCTCCCTTTTGGCCTTACTAGTGCCCCTCGGGTGTTCACCAAGGTAGTGGCGGTGGCCGCAGCTTATCTGCGCAGATCAGGGGTGCTAGTCTTCCTCTATCTCGACGACTGGCTGCTGAAGGTGGGATCGCCCCAGGCTGTAATTTCCCACCTCCAGACTACTGCAGACCTCCTGCATTTGCTGGGGTTCACTATCAACATGCCAAAGTCACACCTGACTCCCTCTCAGATGCTCCCTTTCATTGGAGCTGTTCTGGACACTGCAGTTTCAGGCTTATCCTCTCGAGCAGTGAGTCCCGGATATTCGGTCTACGATACCGATGCTTCAGCCTGTATCCTGGTTTTGAGTGAGACTGACTGAGGCTGCTGGGCCTCATGGCCTCCTGCATCCTGCTAGTGACACATGCCAGATGGCATATGCAGGCTCTACAGTGGGACCTGAAGTTCCAATGGACGCAGCATCAGGGGAATCTCTCTGACTTGGTCCAGATCTTGGAGGGAACTGCAACGGACCTGCAGTGGTGGCTAACAAACCGCGATTGGGTCAGAGGCAAACCCCTCTCCCTTCTCCAACCAGATCTCACAGTAGTGACAGATGCATCACTCCTAGAATGGGGTGGCCATCTGGGATAGGTGAAGCTCAGAGGACTCTGTTCTCTGGCGGAATCCGGACTCCTCATCAACTTGTTGGAGCTCCGAGTGAACCCATTGGCATTGAATGTTTTCGACCCTTCATCAAGGGAAGGCTGGTTCAAGTGTTCACGGACAACACCACCGCCATGTGTTTCTGCAACAAACAGGTCGGGTGGGGTCGTGGAACCTTTGTCTAGAGGCCCTCCACCTCTGGATATGGCTGGAACAGCAGAGCATTTCCCTGATGGTTCAACACCTGGCAGGATCCCTGAACGGACCTGCAGTGGTGGCTAACAAACCGCGATTGGGTCAGAGGCAAACCCCTCTCCCTTCTCCAACCAGATCTCACAGTAGTGACAGATGCATCACTCCTAGGATGGGATGGCCATCTGGGATAGGTGAAGCTCAGAGGACTCTGCTCTCTGTCAGAATCCGGACTCCTCATCAACTTGTTGGAGCTCCGAGTGAGCCCATTGGCATTGAAAGCCTTTCGACCCTTCATCAAGGGAAGGCTGGTTCAAGTGTTCACGGACAACACCACCGCCATGTGGTACTGCAACAAACAGGTTGGGGTGGGGTCGTGGACCCTTTGTCTAGAGGCCCTCCACCTCTGGATATGGCTGGAACAGCAGAGCATTTCCCTGATGGTTCAACACCTGGCAGGATCCCTGAACGCTGGGGCGGACAAACTCAGCTGTTGATGACTAGCGGATCACAAATGGCTTCTGCACCTGGAGGTGGCGCAAGGTCTCTTTCAACAGTGGGAAGAGCCTTGGTTAGCTCTGTTTGCCTCTGCTGAGAACACGCAATGTCAGCAATTTTGCTTGCTGGAGCTTCCAAGGCAGCTCTTGCTCTGTGACACTTTTTGTCTCGAATGGAGCTCAGGCCTCCTAGACGCCTTTCGGGGCAATACCACTCCTGCCCAGAGTTTTCAAGAAGATCAGGAACAACCAGGCCCAAGTCATCCTTGTGGCATCGGATTGGACACGGAGAGTCTAGTATCCCGAGCTTCTGAACATGAGCATCGATCCTACGATCAGCCAGCCCCTTTGGGAGGATCTTCTACAGCAGCAGGAGGGGAGGGTCCTCCAATCACATCTGTCAACTCTTCACCTTCTTGCGTGGAGATTGAGTGGCAGCAGTTGATAGCTTTCAACCTTCCTCCCGAAGTCTGTAATGTTATTCTGGCAGCCAGGCGTCCCTCCACCAAGACTGTATACGCCTGCCGATGGAAAATGTTTGTCTATTGACCCTCTTTCTGCCTCCCTTCCTGATATTTGACTTTTTATTTTGACCCTTGCCCAGGAGGGCTCTGCTCTGGGCACTCTGAAAGGGTATCTTTTTCTTTGTCTGCCTTCTTGCAGCTGCCTGACCAACCCTTCTTATTTAAATCTCCCATTATAAATAGATTTCTCAAAGGTCTTGTACATATGTTCCCTCCTTCTCCTCTCATTATGCCTCAGTGGGACCTTAATTCGGTTCTCACATTTCTGATTTGGGCTCCCTTCGAGCCTTCACACAATTGTACCCTCAGGCTGCTCACCATCAAAACAGCATTTCTTGTGGCCATTACATCGGACAGGAGGGTGAGTGAGCTACAGACTTTATCATTCAAGCCTCCCTTCCTATCAGTTTTTCCTGACAAACTGGTGCTTCGCACTAGGGCCTCTTTCCTGCCGAAAGTGGTAACATCATTTCATGTGGCCCAATCTGTCACCTTGCCCACTTGCTAGGCTCCTCCACATCCCTCTAAAGAAGAGGAGCGACTCCACCGTCTGGGCCCAAAAAGAGTGTTGTCGTTCTACCTTGACTGCACAAGAGAGTTCTAGGTGGACGATCAACTCTTCGTGGTCTATGTTGGGGTGAAGAAAGGTCAGGCAGTGCAGAAGTGGACCATCTCTCGATGGGTCGTTCTCTGCATCATGATCTGCTACACACTGGCCAAAAAGCATCCTCCTGAAGGCTTGACGGCTTATTCCACCAGAGCTAAGGCTGCGACCACTGCCCTAGCCTGTGGAGTTCCAGTCCTAGACATCTATCAGGCAGCAACGTGAGCATCTCTGCACACGTTTACCAAGCATTACTGCCTAGACAGTCAGGTCCGCAGGGACGGGCACTTCGCCCGTTCGGTCCTGCAGGACTTCTTAGTCTAAATTTATCTGCAGACCCACCACCGGGATTGGTATTGCTTGGGTATCTAATCAAAGGTAAGGAATCTACAGCTAGATGTCTCTATCAGATGAACAAGTTACTTACCTTCGGTAATGCCTTATCTGGTAGAGACAATATCTAGCCGCAGATTCCTTACCGACCCACCCATCCTCCCCGCACTGCGAACAGATTTCTAGGGTTAGGGATGATCTCTTTCAGGGCCCTAGTTTGGACACACCAGTGTCAGTGCACTTCATGGCTCCACACTTCTGGCGTGAACGTCGTGAAAAGTAATTGACATCAGCGCACTGAGGTGGCGCCTTTATAGGTGATGCGGACGTCACTTCCGGTGCAGACGATTCCGACGATGCCACGTGAAACTGTCTGATGTTACCTACCGGCGCGTAGGGGTACTGCTCACGAAAAATCTTCCGGATCTAGTCTGACGCCTGGGGAAATTCTAAGGTAAGGAATATGCGGCTAGATATTGTCTCTGCCAGATAAGGCGTTACCAAAGGTATGTAACTTGTTCTTCTGTTTTATATTAGAGTTTATTTAGGATACATTTTAATTCATGTTTTATTTTATTTGTGTAAGAAGGAAGATGTGTTGTGGTGTGAGACTTGATGAGTCACGCGCTGCACATGCGATTGCTTTTCTTGTCTGCATGAGCCTGTGCTCTAGAGCGGTTGGAGCTGTTCAAGAGATGAGACCACTGCCTGCTCTTAAAAAATTTTGTTTCACCAATCACAAAGGGGAAGGGGTCCCCTGGGGAGCCCTTCCCCTTTGTGTACGGTTACCACCACCCTTGATGTGTCAGTAAAAAATGAAAGATTTGCGACTGGAATTCTGTCGCAAAACATTCATACATACCACTGCGATTCGATATTAGGAAGGGACACCCTACACATGCCCCTTCCAAGAACCGAATCAAATCCAAATTGCGATTCAGTAACAGCTTACCTAATCGCAGTTTGGCATTTGTACAAAAACCTTTTTTGCGGTTGCAAAAGGCCCTACTCTACGAATCGGGCCGTTTGTTTCCTCAAAGTAGGTTGTGTATATATGGGCATAGGATTTTTTTTTCCAAGTGCACTTTCTCGTGTGTATGACTTCTTACACATACCTGTATGTGTATGCCAGTATATTTGGTCATCAACTTCGTGTGTGTATGCATAGTAATCCAATTCTTTACATATATTTATATAAGCTGTCAGACTGTTTTTGTTTTATTTTCATCTACCTTATCAAAAGTCTGATCACTGGTCCCTGAAAAGAGAAAGTGGAAGTTTGGAGTTGTATTATTAAAAAGCATATTATCATTCCCTAATAACATCTAGAGGAAAAACGAGTTTTGGGATTATCTGTTTTGTTTTGGTTTTCGGCTATTTGCGCTCTATAGCAATTTGTGAACCTACAAAGCTGAAAAATTATAAACAATTTGCTCTTACCTAACTGAAATGAATAAAAAGATAGAGACACTAGGGATTCTAGAACCTGTTGGGCTCTTTATCTTTCTTGTTCACTTCTGAATTGGCACAGAAGTGTCTTTACATCCTGATGGGAAAAATGTGCATGCTGATGCTCTTTCACGTTTGCCTGCAGTTTCAAACGTGTCAGAGTGTGTTGACAAACCCAACAGCGATGACGAACTTGAAGATTGTCTTGTAGCTGCTATAGAATGACAACACACCTATTCTATATGTGAAGACAATTGGAAAATTGCTATGTGTAATGATGAAACGTTGAAATGTGTCAAGAAGTACATTGCTGAGGGTTGGCCAAGAGAGAAAGATGTAAATGTTGATGTCCAACCATATGTGAAAATATGTGAAGAATTATCTGTAGAAGATGACCTTGTCTTCAGGTTAGAAAAAATAGTTCCCCCTCATGATCTCAGGAGAAAACTCTTGACTAAAGCCCACGAAGGACATCTGGGTGCTACTCTCACAAAACGTAGAGTACGTGAATATTTCTGGTGGCCCCAGATGGACCGAGACATTGACGCCATGATCCATGGTTGTCCAATTTGTGCTAGTAGTGACAAGACTCTACGCATCTCCAATCCTCCTCTCACACCCTTTCCTCTTCCCGACAATCCCTGGGAAAAATTGGGTATTGATTTACTGGGTCCCTTCCATACCTTTCGTCATCAGACCCGCTTCGCAACAGTCTTAGTTGATTACTACTCAAAGTGGCCTGAAGTCAAATTTGTAGCTAAAGCTGACTCTGAAGAAATTTTAGACTTCATGAAAGAGGTTTTTATGCAGGAGGGTTTTCCCAAGACGTTAATCTCTGACAATGGCGTACAATTCATATCTGCTGATGTTGAAGCATTCCTCAAAGAATCTTCTATCAACCACCACGAAAGCTCTCTCTATCATCCACAAACCAATGGTTTAGTGGAAAGACTCAACAGAGTCATTGGGGATTGCATGCGGTGGGCTATTTCCCATAACAAAGTTATACCGGTTGCTGTAAGAACCAACCACGCCGCACTCATCTATAGGTGTTTCTCCTTTCGAACTGCTCAAAGGCAGAAAGGCCTGCTCTGAATTCAGGCCAGCATGGATGTCTAAGTGGTTCAAACACAGGAGCACCGCTCACGAGCTTGACGATATGGTCAGAAATAAAGTCGAAGACTCCCAAACCAAAAAAACACATATTTTGACTCTAGGAAAAATGTCTCTAATAAGAATTTCGCACTAGGTGACTTAGTGAAAATAAAGAAACAAGGTTTTGTAAGAAAAGGTGACTCCAAGTTCAGCGATCCAGTTCGCATTGATAACATTTGTGGCAGTGCTGTTCGTGTCAATCAACGCAACTGGTGGAACATGAGCAAAGTTGTTAAGGTCAATGACAGGATGCTTTATAAACCTTCTCAAAGTACAGAAGATGTTGCCATGCATTCCACTGGTGCAAGATGCAGTAATCATCTTGTTCTCCCCAGGAGGAGTGGCAGAGATATCAGACTGCCTGCCAGGTTCAGGTAATGTTTCCCCCCCCCCCTCTTTGCTCTCTCTTCCCTCTCTGTCTCCGTTTTCCTTCCCTTAATCCTCTCCTCCCTTTTCTCCTGTTTCTCTTTTCTTTGCTTCTCTCATTAAGGAAAAGAGATATGTAGTATTCTGTCCTCGCGCGCTGTCAGCGCGTGGACATTTGATAGTGTGACGTCTCGCGCTGCCCGTTGGCTCGCGCCTAGCCCTGCGAGGTGACAGTTGGAGATTCGCGCTGTGCTTGTTCGCATGGCTAAGGGCTGTCAGTGGGATTTCAGCATGTTAACTCAATAAAGCCTGCTTACCTCATTCTACGTATCCTGTCATCACTACAATATGGTATTGAGTCTCTGCCTACCAGTGTTCTGGCAGTATGTGCAGTTTGATCAATCACAGTACAGATAATTGATTGAACAAAACTTGTATAGGTATGTCGAATTTTATAAAGTATCTACTTTACCAAGGCGTGGAATGCTTCACAAATCTATTAGTCCTTAATAAAAATCCAGTTGTCCCACTCAGTGCCATGCAGTTAGTTGAGACGTTTTGTAGCATTCTCATGTCACATCTCTGATAATACCTTTTCTGATTCTAACTGGACTACATTTCTCAGTATACCAGACCCAGACGATACCAGGGTACTATTTACGTCAAATCTTAGTATACTCATAGGCTGTGTGTACGAATGGGTTCTGTTTAGAGCTGCTTTTTGACCACAGTACGGCTCTGAATACTGAATAACTAGATAAACTCCGCAAGGTCGTCATACTTAAAATGTTATAGGGTTGGTTTAGACATGCAAAAGTAGATTTGCACTCCTAAACAAGATGTACTTGCTTGGAATTTTTTTGTGAGAAAATACGAATGACATGTTGTTCCTGTGCTAGATTGAGTGATGAGTTAGAGTAAGTAGATATAACCTGCCCTTTTTAACATGAACATTAAAGAGCTTTCTTCTGAAATGTAAAGTCACACCAGGTAACACTAAGCTGTATTCTTCTCATGGTAGCTTAGCTCTTTGTTGCCATGGCACTTAAAGTGAATTGTTTGGAGAGATGGTCTCTGGGCTTTGACGCTGTACCATTGGAAGGCCAGCTCACTTGTGTTATTGACTGTTTCTGACACTAATGACAGTCTGAGCAGAGGACTGGCTGTGCAGCTTCGTAATTGTGTGCCTTTAGGCCCTAGTTTTAACAACTGTTGAACTCCCCACTTCAACAGTCCATGCATTCGCACCTGTGGGAGTTTTAACCAATGCAATGAGTCTGTACCGAACCCATGCCCATTTGCTTGAGACTTCCACAAGCTGCAGGCGAATCAGGCCTCAACTCCCGGGTTCATCATCCCATGCAGAGAGAGTGGACATTCTTTTAGGAGCCATTTCCTCATCTTGCTTCCTGAAATGGTGCACATATAGGATGGAGGGCTCTTGTATCTGGTTCCTTTAAAGCCATAAATGTGAAGTTTTATAAAATATTTACTTGTTCGTGTTTGGAATGCTTCATAAATCTACTTGTCATGTATAAAAAAATTATGACAGCGTTCTCATTATATCAGAGCTCTGATAATAGCCTCTCTCATTAGGCCAGGACTCCTATTACATGATTTATGAGCTGGATTCTAGCAATGGCTTGATTTTACCTCCTTTTCACAAATCTACATACTGGAGCTAAATGTAGCTGGGAGCAGTTTTTCTAGGGTCGGAATGCCTGTTTGGGTCAGTGCACACCTACAAACATACATCTTTAAACATTTTTCATTAATTCTCAGATTTCTTCCCACACTGGTTAAGGTTAGAAATTTACTCCAGAGCAGAAGTAAAACTATTTTCAGTGTTGGAAAAAAGGGTTGTAGTGAAAGTGAACTTTCAAAAGCAGATTATTTATTTCCTCATGCGAAAATGCAATTCACAAATGTCTCTAGGAGGACATTTTACAAATACCGTTTGATTTTATTAGACAAACCCCCCAGGATTTTGTGGTTTTGGGTGACAAATTTCGCGGCCAAAAATGCAAAATTTGCGGCCCAAAACCTCAAAATTCGCTATAATTTTACAGTGAGCAAAATGTGTCCACTACAAAAATACTACAGACTTGTGCTTTCAAATGGCCTGCAGGGTCCGCAGGGTGCACACAAAGGTGATGTGAGGCAGCCTCAGACTAAACCCTAAGCCCTACAGATAAACGGGGCGAGGATTAGGCGAGGCCGCACTACAAAGTGCTCCGGGTGGCTCCCTTTCTGGGGGAGAGATGCGGGGGCAGATTATGAAGCTGTTTGGCTCCCTTTCTGGGGGAGAAATGCGGGGGCAGATTATGAAGCTGTTACACTGAACGCTGCCGGCACCCCGGGGCCTGTCCGCGTGAAGGGCGCCATAACGAGGCTCGCGCTTGGGGTCGAGTTTGTACCATTTCCAGCCTCTTATGAAGGGAGAACGAAACAGGATCCGCAATGGAAGCCATGAACACCTGTCTTTTGAGGAGCTATATCATTGGGGGGAGAGGGGGTTACCAGACATAACTGTACCTGGGCCTGCTCGAGGTTATACAGACCAGGACGAATGACCCCCAGGGAAGGGAGCTGCGCCCTACAAACAGACCAGTACAAGGTGGCAAGGACACGACCTTCATGACATCAGTTTGCAATCACGGTCGGTGAACCGAGTTTGGAATAAGTGTTCAGATGCCGATCGAACGTTCTGACAATTTTCAGTTTTAATCGGCCTGACCCTAAGATGGCGACCATAGAGGATGTACGGGGCGCGCCTCACCTTCTCTTGCGGGGCTGCACGGCTGAATCCTATAACCTGGGCAAGTATTGCTGATGCGGTGCCTGACATCTTATTAGGAATGAGTTATTGCAAAGCCAAGCTCATTTACGCAGTGATCCCCATGAGCTCAGAGCCTGACCTTAAGATGGCGCCCGTGTTTGTTAGATCTTGGCCTCTTTAATGAAAGATTTGTTCGACTGTAACCTGACCTTAAGATGGCGCCCTTGTTTGTCAGACGTCCCTGCCAGTAAATATGCTAAGATGGCGCCCGGGGAGCTGAACGAAGGTGCCTGGGCTCGTTGCGGGACCGCTGTTCCTGGCCGGTGGTTGAGGGGACTCGGAGGCATCATTCGGTGGCATTCCGCTGTCTGAGGTGAGGTAATTCCCCCCCCGGGTGCGGCCGGAGCTGAAAGCAGGCACCAGAGGTTTTCCTCTCAGCAGCGCTGCCTGGGGGGGTGCACGCTTGCCTTACAGGCTGGAACTCCATGCGAAAAGGTTCTTTTGAGGTGGCACTGACACTGCACGGGGGACTGTCAGGGCAGCTCCTGAGTGTGGCTGCACACAACTGTTCTGTGCTGGTTAGGAGTGGCCCGGAAACACCAAACCTGTGCCGCTGGATGACCCCCTCACCTTGACTTAATCGGCTGCCGGTGAGACTGTGGGAGCTGACAATTGGGGGCTGACAAACAATCTCAAATTAGGTGCCGAGATGACCCTGCATGGTGTTTGTTATTGGCAATGGACCGAGTATCTATGTGGCCCCACCTGGGTTTTGGTCCCGCTTGCTCTAACTTTTGGGCCCCCATGAGACACTTTTCCTCCATTGCCGGTCTACCAGAACTGATCTGCTTCCCTGACCCCTGTTTTTCTTCTCCCCTCCCTTATTCCCTCCTTCCTCTACTGGGGTCTTGATCTCCTATGTTTGATTATGCAACTGTTAACTAACGTAACCATGCAAATCTGTTATCCTTGTTATACCATGGGCGAAAAACCGAATCTGTTTGTAATTACCGCTGAACCCAAGTACCATTGGCCGTTACCCGGTGGAGCTGTCCTATGCAGCTATAGAGGAGTCTGGCCATGGTTCACCCTTCGGCCGTCACCTACCCAGCCGGACATCGGACATTGTTTTTAACGGTGCTTCACGGTCTTGTCTATCTTTCACTTTGACTGCTTGTTTCCCCTGAAGTCCCTTCCCCCCTCTGGTCTGCCTGACGCTATCCGCATTCCTTTTCCGCTGTTTACCTTTCCCCCTCTACCTTCCATTCCACATAAGACGTTTCTGTCTTGCTATGTAACTCGAAAATAACCTATGTTATCGTGTAATCTCATGTTTTTCTACTGTCTGTTCTCACCGCGGAGTCCGAACAACGTTGGCCGATGCCCGGTGGAGCTGTCCTATGCAGCTATAGAGGAGTCTGGCTAGGGTTCACCCCCTCGGCCGTCACCTACCCAGCCGGACATCGGACATTGTTCTTAACGGTGCTTCACGGTCTTGTCTTTCATTCACTTTGACTGCCTGTTTCCCCTGAAGTCCCTTCCCCCCTCTGGTCAGCCTGACGCTATCTGCATTCCTTTCTCCCCTGTTTACCTTTCCCCCTCTACCTTCCATTCCACATAAGACGTTTTGTCTTTGCTACATAACGCGAAAATAACTTATGTTATGTTTCCTTCCCTCTATCTTTCTCTGATGTCTATTCTTGGAATCTGTAACTGAAGTAATTATGTAATCTTTAACTTGCTGATCCTCATGTAAAGCGCTCTGATACCTACGGGTCTAGCCAGCGCTATATAAAACTTTGCAAATAAATAAATAAATGTATACACACCTTGGGATGTTCTCGGTTGACTCCCACTCTTTACGACTTTCTCACCGCCTGTAGCAAGAGATGAGGGTTTTATTGTTCATTGTTTATGAATATTAATGAAGATCATTTGACAGGAAATAAAAATGTACTTATTACACAAATTCTCTGACAAAGGTATCTTCATTCATTTCATACACAACCTTCCTTTCTTCTATGTGAAATCACGTGAACAGGAGCAAGGGTTTAGTCACAAGACCTTAGGTTTCTCAGACCATTAAATGAACTTGGAGACTAACGGTCACTGTGTAATATTATGTGGTTTTAGTGGTCCAACGCTAGCCTTAAATTGACAGTGTTTCTTTTCTCTTTATGCTAGGCTCTATGCCTGTGGCATCACTTTCTTTTCATGTATCTCACTTTTAACAAGCATTTGCAATGCAATAGGTCTCGCATTTAAAAGAGTTTAAGCTATTGGCATTGTAAATGACAATGCCTTTTATTTATTTGTTTTGATAATTAACACATAAATAAAAGGCATTGTCATTTACAATGCAAATATCTCAAACTCTTGTAAATGCGAGACCTATTTTACTTCAAAAAAGCGGCCGCCATTGTCCTGGGCTTCTTGGAAGGTGAAAGCGCACATGGTGCGCTGAATGTAGCAGGAAAGCATGTCCTGACTGCAGTAGGAGAAACTCATTGAAGAGAATAGTGTTTACAGACTAAATAAGGCATACCGTGTAACAACAGAAGTAAAAGGGCCAGTCCTCATGGGAGGCTACAAATGAAGACAAGGAGAGACTAACAAGCCTATTAACGAATCATAAGCCAGCATTTACAAAGGACAGTGACACAAGCCAATGAAAAATATAGGCGGAGAGTGAGCGGAGCTTCAAGTCCATACTCGAATACAGCATGCCTCGCAGAGCAGAGCATGCGCTGCCCAGGCTCGGCCTACAAATTAGTGGATACGATGGGTGAGTGGGAAGTGTAAGAAGGTGGCTTATCTTCTGCTCCATGTTGATCAAGTGGAGAGAAGGCTTGGTGTAGATCTGCTGCTTCAAGCCCCATCTCTACACCACATTCCTTGTGGCAATCATCCCCTACTCATGATTAGTTCACCTTATGTAACAATACTGTCCCTGGTACAAAACCACTGGAACCCAACTGCAAATGTATCCTATTCTAATAGCTGGACAAGTTATTCCAAGATATATTTAGTTTTAGGTTCGGGTGCACTCAGTTATGTGAAGGAAACAGTACAATTTAAGAAGTGATCATAGAAAAAAAGTCTTCAGATATCAGTATTAGAGTTGAATGCTTCTTTTAATTCCCAACTTCTATTGTTTCCTTAAGTCACAAGCCACAATAACTATCAATATGTCAACTGACGTGTTTCATCCCACATTAGGGACTTCTTTAGGGCCGTGATGTTATAGTTTTCTCGGGTATATTTTGCATCACTTGATCTATGTTAGAATCTAACTTCTAGATAAAATTAAAAACGTAGATATTGAAGCATTTATTCAAGACAAAACATGAAGCTGTATTAGAGCATGGCTCTGGTAAGTCTACAGAACATATGGAGAACATGGAACTGCCATTTTTAGGTCTGGCGTTAGCCAAGGCCTTTTGATTTTACTAAACTTGTATGTATAACATACTTCCTTAAAGAGGCTTTTAGCCAGCCCCCTTATCCCCTGGCCTATCAGTGTCTCATTCACATTTTGCTTCTGCCCACTGCAGCATACAGCATGGGGCCGTGGGTCAGCTCACTTCAACCTCTAACTTCACTGTGACTGACGGCATTCTTCCCTTTCACCGTGAGCACATCCACACAAAGGAGTTCCCTTGCAATCAAGGGCTACTATTGCTATGTGAACTTTTTGAGGCCCAACATACTTTTGCTTCAGCCAAACGATTTTTTTGACTTATGAGCTCCCGGCAAGTTCCCCAGCACAAGCATGTTTCTCACACACCATGACAAAACAAGCACTGGCAAAGCCAAAGGGCTAGCAGTTAGAGCCAGACCTACTGGCTTTGCCAATGCTCATTTTGCCTTGGCAGACCATCAGCCACGCAACGTGCTCCAGTGTATGCTTATCACCTCCATGTCACCAGGAACCACCCATGCGAGTCCAGAGCTAGCCTTCCACAAATCACAATAATATGTAGTCCCAGACGATGCAGAGCAAGTGGTGCACCATAGTGAGGGTGTCAAGAGGTAGAACAACGAGCACCAGGCCTGGTAAAGCCCGACATGCTGTTCCCGACTTCCAGATGAATAAATCTTACTAACTTTTGGGATCGCGCTCTTTATTAATGAGGGAATCACCCAGTCTTTTAGAATGTTAGCTGGACTGGGTAACCACCCTGGGTTGTATAGTCACTTCTGTGTTTACTATTCTGCACATCGGTCCATGGTATGTGGCACCAACCGCAGCAACTTCAAACCTAAACAAAACTCATTACAGTGACTCTCAATGTAGCAGAGAATCAAAGTCATAGATATGTAGTGAATGCAGGACCCCAAGACACAAAGGCCTCTCTACGTACGCAGGCTCTCTATCCCTCCTCCTAGAAACCAAAGTTGAGGGCAACCGCACAAAACATCAAACAATACACGAAAGAAAGAGCCAGATGCCGGTCCTCTGCTCCCAATATCACCGTCCAAAAACCTAAAGAAACACTGCCTTTTCAGTGAGCCACTTGAAAGCTTCCCTCAGACAGCCATGTGTCATGAACTACAACCTCAATAACCAGCCTGTGTCCTGCACTCGAGCTCACAGTGTTGAAGGCCCACACAGCACTTGCTACGCGCTTAATGCTGCCTTGGTCATAAGCACTTGTAGGGTGCAATGCCGGTATTGTGCACAAAGAGCCTTGAAGTGGTCAATAGGCGCCATATACTTGCAGTATAAAATGAATTAACTACATTAACTGTACATTCGGTGTACACTATAAGGAAAACTTTAAAACACAATGCCTCCAGACACAAACTATAAACCCAATGATAACACTTCTCTCACAGTGCACTTAATTTACACATCAAACTGAACACAGCACACTTTTACATGTGTTCCTCAATGTATTGCAACAAGGAGGCTGCTCCATTTTACCAACACCAACAGCACAAAATTATGTTTTCTCACCCACACCATAAAACTGAAATGACGCAATTCCAGACGAATGGCTGCCTTTTGGACAACTTTTGGCATAGAAAATATATAGCTCCAGTTGTTAGAATCATCACCATCTAATTGCTACACATTAGTGTAAGCACATATAAAAAGATTTCCTGTCATTTTTATTGAAATTGGGCTGCTACCACAGACTAAAATTTTTACTATCCGTGCTATGGCCTCCCATGTTTTCCATGGTTAGTCAAATACTCAGAATCAGATTTGCTTGTATGCATGTGTTAGTATTTATATAGCACAAACCTTGGAAGAGCTACTGACTTTGGAGCTGGGGAACTGGGTTCGAATCTCAGCCTCGTCTCAACATTCTGTGATTCTGGGCAGATCACTTAATCTCCCCGTGCCTACCAAAAATGAATGTGTCCTTGTGTAACATAACTGGTGCTCGTGTAAAGCGCTCCAATACCTTCGGTCGAGTTCGCGCTATATAAAACTGCAACAAAAAAAAAAGCAACTGAGCGCTGGACCTTAAGTGGGGTGTTGGAAGAAGGCCTGTGCGGATTTTGCGGAGTTACTCGGAACTCCGCGAAGTGGCAAAAAAAACTCCAGAGTTTTGCAAGCGGCGGAGAGCAGCGCGAACTGCCATTCGCGCTGATCTTCCTGCCGCCCGGGTAGAAATTCTACCCGAGCGGCAGCTCGCGATTGCCTACTTACCGTTGGCGAGCACGAGTCGGGAAAAAACTGTGCTGGGCTATGCAGAGCGGAGTTTTCTGCACTCTGTGAGCTGTGCGGAGTGCAGAAAACTCCGTGAACGGAGCGGAGTTCACCGCCCAGGCCTAGTTGGAAGACCAAATGGGAAATATACAATTATATACCATCTCACACTTTTATTCTTATGCACAGGGAGTAAAAATGGTTTGCCTAGAGTCACACAATGTCGAGTCAAGCGTGGAGGCCCCAATTCGAAACTAGGTCCCTTGGTTCCAAAGCCAGCAACTCCAGCCACCAGGACACCTCTCTACCCATAAACTAAGGACTTTGTAGCAGCCTCACTTGACTAGAATCTCAACCTTAACTTCCGGATTCTCAAAGTGAAAATGCCTAACATAATAGAAAAAAGAATTAGTTGCTTTGGTTTCAGCTTGAAGAATAGCAGCAGAGTCCCTTACTGTAGCTCCACCTTGAGTTGGCACTGTCTTTCCTGCTACTCTGAGCTTCTGTGCATGCAGTTCTTAATTCGAATATAAAATAGGGGCCCTTTGCCAGTGCCACAAAAATCCTATGTTGCCATCTGCCAAGGCTAGTCTTAATTCCATGAAATGCCTCTTTTTCAAACACCTTGCGTTTCCCGTTTCTTTATCTCTGTCTTGCAAGTTCTTTTTCATACCCGCTTTTATCCGTTGCACCACTCTTCTTGGCTTCCTGTTCCTTCTCCTTTTCTGCCTTTCTCTCTTGCTCTCAATCAAAGTCTGATGAGGAAAATGAAGTCCCAATCCCCCCAATGAGTGCTTTGCATTGATTTTCTTATTTGCATTTGTGATGCGCACATTCACCGCTCATGGCATCTTGGCACAGAATAGCATATCGATTTTTTGCCAACTAAATGGTTCTAATTTTATTGACCTCATGAGGATGAAAGGCTGAGTGGCCGAGCCAGGATTCTAACTTTTAACCGTGATGTGGATACATCAGTTCACTGAGCCACCAGACCCAGCACAGGCTCTTATAATTTGCCTTTCCTAAAATAAACACGCTAGTTAGAACAATGGCAGCACCGCAAATTTAGCATAGCATATTAATCTCAACCAATAAAAGGGAATCCCAGAACAATGTGAAAATGGCACCCTGATGAAAACGCAATAGTGCCATGCTGATAGTAAAGGCACTAAACAAGTGCTGGCAACACAACATACGTCAATAAAGCACATACAGGCACATGCATCAAAAGAAAAACCGGTCGCAAACGGGCAGATTCTCAGAATCTGCCCCTTTGCGACCGGTATTTTTGCATTTGGGATGCATCATCCCAAATGCAAAAATCGCAATTTAAGTAATCTCTAAATTGCGATTACTTAAATTGCGATTGCATTTAAGGAATCGCAAATTGAGATTCCTTAAATGCAATGCAGCAAAGTAAAAAAAATTGCGATTTCGCTACTAGGGGGCGCAATTTACCATGAAGTTGAACTTCATGGTAAATTGCAAAAACTTTGAGAAATGCACTAAAGTGCATTTTTCAAAGTTGAAGGTTACACACACACATGTCCTTGGGACATGTGTGTGCGCAACATATGTGCACGGATCAATTTCAGGGGTGCAACAGGGTGTCCTTTTGACACTCCTGCACCCTTGAAATTGCATGCGCAATTTGCGAGTACCTATTGGTACTCGCAAATAGCGCTCGCAATTTCCCATTCATTCCTAGGGGCCTACAGGCCCATAGGAAAGAATGGGAAGCCATTCCTTATGTGCGAATCGCAATTTGCGAGTCGCAAATAAGGAATGTGAAGGAATCGCTATTATTATTGTGATTCCTACATGCATAGGATTTTGCGAATCCTTAATATTCGCTATTAAGGACTCGCAAAATCCTAGCTTGATGCATGTGCCAGATAGTCATTAATTCTTTTGCATTCCCCCGAGCCTGCCACTGATGGTTGAGAGGTCAGCATTCTTCCCAGCGTGACCTCATGACGTCTAAGGAAGCCGAGTAGTGATGGAAAACTACACTGAAGCATGAACTGCTTAATTTTATGCACCTGCCGACTAAGCTCTATTCAGGGCATGGAATGTATTTAATTAAGTATGGTGACTTACTGAGGGATACATGCAGGGCTTTAAGTGGGATGAAAAAACTGGGAGGTCTCTCTAAGGGGCGTGGCCAATGGAATTAAGGGCGTGGCTTAAAAACACAAGCTAAAAATCTGTGCTTAGCATAGTGTGCCGCGCGACTTGTATTTTGCTGTTTCTGTCATTGCATCCAGATATATGATACAACAAGTAACATACCTACAACAAGGCAGGACTATTGGCTTTGTCAATGGTTGTTAGTTGCATAAGATAAATAAACAGCAACTATGGCTTGTTGTATATAATATTGAAAAAGCTTCCACTTAAAGCCCTGCTGACACCACGACGATGTTGCTGCTCCTGAGTTTAAAAAAAAAAGGAAATCCAGAGAGAAAATGACTCTCTTTAAAGGATTTCCCTTCTCCTACAACACTCACCTGGGATGACGTCATGCCGTAACTTCTCCACTAGTGAGAAGAGCAGTGTGAGCAGACGCACATCGATGTGCCTGCGGTCACTGCAGTCCGGAAAAAAACGGACCACCTGTGCAAGGGCACAAAACAGAGCCCGATAGAGACCCGTTTCGAGGCCCCCTTAAAAAAACTGCCGGTGCTCAGACCCAGTGAGACCCGGCCCACTTAAAGCCCTGGATACATGCTTACACAGCCATCTGCCCCTTCCCCCCCTCACACACACACAACGCCGTGACGCATCACCTTTAGAACAAAGCAACGAGAAAAGACACAACACCACGAACACGAACAGTTTAAGGGCGAGATAAACAAAGGCCGTTAAAGAGCCACAACAGAACGTACACAGAAAGGAGGTTTGAGCTGGTCATGGCAGGAGTCTAGCACTTTTAAGTTTAGATTGAAAAAGAAGCGTCAGTCGGAAAAGCCCCTAGTGAGGAATTCAAGTGAAAAGCTAAAATGGTTCCAATTTTAGTAACTGGTTAACTGAGATCAAACTGCGCACCTGGTAGAAATCCAGTCGCCGTTATTGCAAAGCATCCGTAAAAAAATATTTGCAATGTAATAGGTCTCGCATTTAAATGCGAGACCTATGGCATTACAAACAAGCGGCCACCATTGTCCCGGCTCAACAAAGAAAAAGTACACGCACCGTGTAACAACCAAGTAAAGGGGCCAGTAGCCATGGGAGGATACAAATGACGATGTGGCCGTACTAAGGAGGGACTAACAAGCATGTTAAGGACACCAGCATTTACGAAGGACAAAGACACAAGGCAATGAAAAATATGGGCGGGGCTTCTCCTCCGTACTCTACCTACAACGGATCGCCAGAGCAGCGCTTGCGCGCTGGCTCAGGCTCGACCTAAAAAGAGAAAATAATGATATGTTTCTAAAAGCGAACTTGCTGTATGTTTTTGTGATGATTTTACTCCTTAATTTGTGTTTAAAAGTGCAAAAACGTAGGGGGAAATATTGGCTGTTTATAAGCATGTTATTATTCCTTTGTTGGAGAATTTATTATTTCTGCTTTTAAAAGTGTTCTAGGATCCCCCGCAATATTTATGAATGTAATTTTATGTAGCGCAGATCACAGACAAATAATCAGAACCATTACGCCACAAACAGCTCTGTCTTCAGGATTTTCCTAAATTTGAGATGATCAATACATTGACGTATATGGAGTGGTAGCTCATTCCAGTATAGCGGGGCTAGGTAGGAAAAAGACCTGCCTCCTGAGCAGTGGCAGCTCCTCCGCTAAGGCGGAGAAGCGTCACCCCACTGCTTGAACTGCAAGCTGAATACAAAAAAAGAAAATGATAATAACGTTCGTTATTATCATTTTGTTTTCTGTATTCAGCTTGCAGCTGAAACCAAGGGGACAGGGCTGGGCTCCCCGGGTCACAGGGGGAGGAGTGGTGGCAACACCTAAAGTGCGCATGATGGTTTGGCCGGCAGTCTCGGGCCGGCCAAAGCATCATGCGCACTCTCAAAGTTCTCCGTGCCGGCTGTATTACAGCCTGCGTGGAGAACATGCAGCTCCAAACCACGGCGCTCAGACCAATCACAACACTGCTGAGGCAGCGTTGTTAGTGGTCAGGGGATTCTGGGAAGCTGTGTGCTTCCTGCGGAAGGAGGACGGAGGAAGAAGAGGCAGTGGGCTTTTTTAAAATTTATTTTTATTTCCCACCCCCTCCGTCCGCCCCCCCCACCACCCCTGTTCGGTAGCAGCTGCTGCTGCTCCTAAGCGAGACTTTCTAATCCGTGGAACTGTCAGCAGGGCTTTATCACTTGATAATGAAGATACCATTGACAGGAAACTAGTATTACAGATAAGTACAATTTCTTATCATTTCTCTGTCCTCCATCCTAATTCACACTTACTTTATCTGATTGAGCGATCATGTGCCTACACGAAGAGTAACCTGTGCGTTCAAACATTGCAGCAGCATGGCTGGCGTTTCGTAAGGAAAAAATGCTCTGAAATCCTAAAAGCTTATACATTTGTAACATTTAGAGGTGGGTGAGCCACTAAAAGCTTGAGCCAGGCTCGAGCCTGAAAGATTGCTCTGGCTCATCTCGAGGTCCGGTTGGAATCTTGAGCCCAAAACGAGCTGAGCTTTCAAGTTGCTTCTGCCTGCCACCATTCCTCTACCCAAGATGTGGCACTACTGCCAAAACAGTTACCTTTAGAACTTGGGAACCTGTTGACAGAGAGAGGAGGTGGGGGCAGGACCACAAGCCCCAGCAGCATTTGCGGCAGATGCCGCCAATGTTCTCCCACGCCCAGAGGCGCGCACTTAAAAGCTTCCTGAAGCTCCCGCAGTATGGGACGCCTGTTGACAGAGAGAGGAGGTGGGGGTAGGACCACAAACCCCAGCAGCATTTGCGGCAGATGCCGCCAACGTTCTCCCGCGCACGGAGGCGCACACTCAAAAGCTCCCTGGGGCTCCCACAGTGCAGGACGCCTGTTGACAGAGAGAGGAGGTGGGGGCAGGACCACAAGCCCCAGCAGCATTTGCGGCAGATGCCACCAACTTTGTTCCGTCCCTTGAGGCATGAACTCAAAAGATCCCTGGGTCTCCCGCAGCACGGGGCGCCTGTTGACCGAGAGAGTAGGTGGGGGCAGGACCACAAGCCCCAGCAGCATTTGCGGCAGACACCGCCAACTTTCTTCCACCCCCGAGGCGTGCACTCAAAAGCTCTGTGGGGCTCCTGCAGCGCAGGAAGCCTGTTGACAGAGAGAGGAAGTGGGGGTAGGACCACAAGCCCCATCAGCATTTGCGGCAGACGCCGCCAACGTTCTCCCGCGCCTGGAGGCACACACTCAAAAGTAGGCCTGGGCGGTAAATTCCGTTCCGCTCGCGGAATTTGCGGAATTTGGGTAATTTCGCGTTCCGCGGAATTGCCACAAATTCCGCGATCTGCGACTTTGCGGAATTTTTTGCTTGTTCGCGCTTTCAAAATGCGTGTTCGCGAGATGTTTCTCCCGAGCACGCAAACAGCGTTCGCGAACAGGAAAAAGCATCGCGAATGGGCGGAACAAGCAATTCCGCGTGCTCGCGGAACTTTTGCGTGCTCGCGGAGATTTTTTACCGTTTCGCGGAGCTTTGCGTAGCGCGACTACGCAAATTCCGCCCACCCCTACGTCAAAAGCTCTGTGGGGCTCCCGCAGCGCGGGACGCACACGGGCGCATGCCTGGGCCAAGATCGCGCCCGTCTTCGCCCGTCATCTCCTGGAGGAGGCTGGCTGGGCCCCCCCTCGTGCAGTTGAGAAGCCTGCAGGACCAGTCTGGAGGGTGAGTCCTATTGCATCATTTACTCATTTCACATCCCATTTTTGGGATTTTTAGACAAGCTGGGTGTGTTGGCTGCTAGACCAGGCTTGACTCTATGACTGTCAGAATTAAGGTGGCCAAAATGGTTAAGCGCAGAGCACCTGGACCAAAAGAGACTGCCATTAAATTCATAAACAGTACCACTTTGGACTCTTTCCTGGCCAGAGCAGTAGAGGTCATTACCACTGAAATTGACATGGCCGAACGCAGATTATCGATGGAGGCGGGGAGGGGCCTAGTTCTTTATTAGGGGCCGCAGTAACGCATGATAAACAGTCAGCCTCCCAAGTCTATCCAGCGGTCCAGAACAACCAAAGCCTCCCCAATGCCTCTCTAGTCGATCACCCCCATGAGAGTGCCATACTGGAAACTCTAAATAATAGTATCTGCTCACCCTTGCCCAAAAGGAAGCTGCAAACTAAATGCCCAGGAATAGTGAAGGGTCCAAAAGGTTCTTCTAACGCCCAAACAAACCATGTTAGCTCTGATTACCCAGGGTCAGCGAGTCTTGCAAATATGGACTGGACCATAGTGCTTGGCAAACTCAAGGATGTGATCCTGCAAAGTATTGCCCCTTTGTTCGAAAGACTGTCTGCATTGGAGTCTGCTGTAACAAAACTGACTGAAGGGATCGAACTAATTAAGGAATCTATTAACTCCCTTTATCCCCTAGGGCTAAAGTTTCCAGGACTGGGTCCGAATAATATACATGGGCAAGAAACTCTGTCTCAAGGTCAAGCTGTGGAAGGTTCGGTTATCTGTGCTCCAAATCCACCACAGTTGCCTCACCAGTATCTAGTACCCCAAGTATTGCCTGCAGCAAGGAACCTATCAGAAGAGGACAGGCTCCCAAGTAGATGAACAGACCGATTGGAGTAAGAGGGTGTGGGGGGAAGGAGGGTGCAACGGGATGCAGGGTATCCATGCCTAAATCTACCCCCGGATTGCTGTCCCTACCTAGCAATTCTGTCAGGGGTACCATGTATTAGTGCAAATTCGACAGAAACTACAGGGCAACTCAAAAACAAAGTATGTCATTTGTTAACAAAAAATGCCCTCTTTGATTGTAAGGACTATAATGATATTTTGTTTGTCAGAAGGGTTGGGTGGATTGGACCCATGCCCAAAACCCAAAGGGGGATTGTGTAGTGATCAACTGTAGGTTCCCTGCCTTGGCCGAGCAACTAATCCAAAGCTCTGATTCATTGACTATCAAGGAAACATGTATTAACATCCTTCCGCTTGGCTTTTTCTATCATTGTTTACAGTCTAATCCCTCAATGAGGGTTAGCACGAATCACTGCCCTTCCAGACAACCACCTATTTCTACTGAACAACTAGCTATTTCTGGTACAAATAGATTTCTCCCTCTGTCTGATCTGGACCAAAATGACTGACTCCAGGGCACTCTTTCCTGTCCATCCAGCTAGAACTCCCCTAGCTTGGCTAATGGCCACACAAGCAAACCACCCACTGAGTTTACATCCTTAAGTACGCCGGGTTCTCTGCTAAGAGTATTAAGCTGGAATATAGCAGCTATTAGAGATAAGTTGGTGGACCCTGAATGGCTTCATTTTATTACTGATTTTGATGTTATTATGTTCCAGAAGACCTTGGCCTTACAGCTGGTTGGTTGGGATGGTTATGAAAGCTTCAATGTGACAGCAACTTCCTCCTTTGGTTATTGATCGCGAGGGGGGCTAACCACCCTGGTTCGACTATCAAAGAAACTAAGGGTATTTCCAATTCCTCTAAGGCATAGTGGGATACCGATATTATGGGTGATTGCTTCTAAAGATTTTCATTTTTTCCTAGAGAACTTTTATAACTCTATTAGTGACCCTGGGTGTCAGATCAAGGCACTCTTTGAAGCAGTGTTACTCCTAGAGGCTAGGTCATATGCTTACCTTAAATCTTCTAACATTATCATATGTGGGGACTATAACTCCAAGCTAGGAGATTATTCCAATGATCGCAACCCTTTTGTGGCTGAAGATTTTCTGACTTGCGACTCTGGGTCCGACCAGAGGGTTCCCAAGTTTTTGGAGGCACTTGGGCAGGCTGGTTTAGGAAATGTTATGTCTACGGGCCCTAGTCTGTCCAGGGAACTGCCCACCTTTGTGGGATGGGGAAAAGGGAGCATTATTGATTACGTTTTTACTTCAAGGTCGCTTGATGGCTATGTCAGCCCAGGGCTGGTACATAAAAGCAACTTTAGCGACCACAACCCAATAGAAATCAGGTTAGGAGTAAAAGCCAATCCGGGCATAAACCCTGATCCAGGCCTGACTGGTTTAACCCCAAGCCCAATGTGGCCACACAAGATGACATCGGTTCTTCCATTTCTCCAGCCCTCTGGGTGTTCCTCTACCATAAGGTGTATGCACTGGACACAGATCTGCTCATATATAAGGGTAATGATGGCAGCCTGTACCCACTTGAGATCAGGTTTGATTATGAGAAGCCCCGCCAATAAAGCTCTTGGCCCAGATGGGATACCAATGGATTTATACAAAGCAGAACCACACCTCTGGGCCTCAGTACTGACTAACGTACTTAATGCTGTGACCCAGTCAGGTTTACCCCCGTCCTGGAAATCTGCTACTATAGTCCCAGTTTTTAAAAAAGGGAATAGGCAGGACCCCACTTGTTATAGGCCGATTTCCCTATTAAACTCAGTTGTAAAGGTGGTAGGTCGTATTGTTCTAAAGCGTGTAGAAGTATGGTCTCATGCTAATGACATTATTTGCCCTGTCCAATATGGATTTAGGGAAGGGATGGGCATGCTGGAACAATGCTTGAACCTTAACCTTATAATTGAGAAATATGTAGTGGTGAAACAGGGGTAAATTTTTCTTGCATTTATGGACTGCAGTAGCGTCTTTAACCGGGTAAACAGGTCAAAGCTCTGGGACATTCTTGGTGTATTGGGACTGCCAGTTCACTTGATCAATTTCCTTAGAGCCTTACACATGGACTTAAATGCCTGTGTCAGATACGGCATGGAGAGGGAGACAGCCCAATCATTTAGCCTTCAACAGGGGGTCAGGCAGGGTTGTGTGATGGCGCCAATGTTGTTCCTGTTATATAAAAACAGCCTGAACGCCTGGCTGATTGAAAACGGGGTGGACCTGCCCAAGATAAAGTCAGTAAGTGTGCCCACCCTGCTCTATGCTGATAACGCTGTATTAATGATCTGAACTGCAAATGGGTTAAAGCTATTGGTGGATAGGTTTGTCAACTTTATGGATGATCTGGATACAAATACCTCAAAGACTCATTATATGGTTTGCGGGAGGAAGGCTGCTGAAACTAGACCTATTGACATTAAGGGTTCCAACTTTTCCTTATTTGGGAGTATCATTTGACCAACAGAACAACTGGCTTACTTGTATTTCTAATCGTTTGTTCTAAATTTTGCCAAGCCTGTAGTGCCCTGTTCAAATTTTCTTTGTCGATAGGTAATAAGCCTATCCTGCCCTTACTGCAAATCTATAGAATGAAATATCTTCCAGTCCTGACATACGGTGCAGCCATATGGGGGTACCGTAATTGCAAGGTGATCCAGCAGGAAGAGGACCAATTCTGTAGAAAATGACTGGGCCTGTGTCCAAACAGTGCATCCTTCTCTGCTCACGAGGAATTGGGTCTGGAATATGTGGAGGATCAAGTTAAATTGGACCCACTGTTACTTTGGATTTCAGTTTGACTTGATGAGTGATTGAGGTTCAACAGGAGCGTGATTGAGGACTGTTTGGGGTGTACCTACAGCCAAAAGATACCGTGGTTTACTTATATTAAAAACGCTGCCCGCTCCCTAAATTGTATGGACATTTTTATCAGGCCACATCTTCTTAAAAAAGGAGATCGGGCCTTTTTAGGGAATGATTTTTAAATAGATTGAAAGATGAGAGGGAAACTAGGGCGCTGGAGAAACACTCCAACAGATCCTGCCTGCTCCTGAAAACTGTTATTGGGATTGAACCATACCTTACAGAAGTTAAAGATCCTAGGGAGAGATCATTGCTCACCAAATTTCGTTTGGGTTCCATCCGTACAATGAACTGTTTTCCCCCGGGTCAGTATGATCCTCGTGCAGGCCACCATTCCTGTGATGGCTGCGATCCCTAATGGGATGCAAACTGTGATGCAACTCATTATTATTCATGAGGTAGGTCGATTTGTGACCCACTAAGAATCGGAAGTATGAAACAAAAAGTTTCATACATAAGGAATATCAATTTCTAAATAGAGATTTGGATTCAATCGCTATTTGGAAATCGCTATTCCTGTGCTTTGTACATCTGGCCCCACGTGAACTAACACACAGTCTGACACTAATCTTTGGCACTTGTAGTGGCTGATTTGTACAGTGAAACCAGAAAACCTGTATAAATCGTGACTTCCCACTTAAATTGTGTGATCTTAGGCAAATATTTTATATCACCAGAATTCCTTTTTCTTCATCATGAAAGCTCTTTCAAATGTGTGAGTTCAGAATACCAGGTGTACAAAAACCTATTCTGTCTTTAATAGACTATAATGTTGCGCTATGATAATCTGATCCACATAGAGGTTTTACATGTCAACTGTCTTGCCTCATAGTTCACTCATGGATTTAATAAGCATCAGTACAGTGCAATAATGTGCTGTATTAATGTTAAAGCTTCCACTTGGTAAAGGAATACACTTTTTATGACTTTTGAAGAGACTTTATCATATTTTTTGTGATATTTGTTGTGGGATTTATATAGCAAACGTTTTCTAGGCTCAGCTCGTCCACAGGCTCTAACAGTCGAGCCGGACCTTTGGCACAGCTCTGGCTCCGCTTTCCTTGTTATTTTGTTGCCTCGCCCACTTCTAATAACATTTGTTTATTTTGTTAGTCTCTTGGAATTATCATCACCTGCACTGAAGCACATATCACAAGGGATAACTGCTCTCGATGCATACATCATAGACAAATGTCAAACGAGGTTTCGCAAAAATGACAATTGTGTCACAGTTTAGGACTCGCGAGGAAGGTGCTGCATAAAAAAGGTGATCTTTTATGATAATTTAAGGAGAGATCATAGTCCTTTTGATTGCTTCTCAAACTCCAAATTAGACTGCACCTAAATATACTCTTTTTTTACCATTCTGCTTGAAATCCCCTTCTTTAAGTCTGGCCTTCTTGCCAGCCTCATGTTCTCCCCAAAAACTCATATAAATTATACATACATATATAGGGGCTCCCAACCAACACTCTTTCACCATTGGTCTGATGACATGTTACTCAAATTATACTCCCTCCCACACAGCAGACGATATAGATCAACAGACCAGCCCATTCCAGCAATTGGATGCCTTCACTTTGAATGACTGGGGAGAGGTGTGGTTAGGGGGAGAGGTGTGGTGCAGCGGCCAGGGTGGCTGACTCCAGAGGGCCCCCAGCGCCTTGAGACCCTTATGGGCGATTAGTTTGCGCTTTACAAATACTGGGTTATTTGTAATGACTTCTTTTTACCCTTGCACATGTACATATACACCTAAAAAAATAGTTCCTCAAAAATAGAAATTGTTAGACACTTGCACTTCCCAATGACTTATAGTCTATGGGCCTGATTCACAAAGTGGCAGAGGCCCCGGAGTCTCCGCACTTGGGGGAGAATCTCCACAATGAGAATTCTCGAGTGCAAAGACATTTATTGTAAATTACAATGTTCATTCCTCACTATAAACCGGCTTTGGTATGTTTATTTATCCTACTGAAAATGAATGCAAGTCATTAGAGCAACTGGAGTATATATGCAGATTTATAGGTTGAAGCCACACACCCTCCCCCATCAACCGCTTGTGTCTGGCAAGAGAGCCCTCAGTACCTACTTGTGTCAGTATGCAGAAAATACTTCTCTCAAATCAAAGACAAAGCTTACACCACAACATAAACAGACTAAATACACTATTTAATTGTACTTATACTTACCAGTGAATTAAAGTTCCTATAAATAGTAGGGTGTGATCACAAACTTATTTTTTTAAAAACAAGAAATGTATTGAAATCTGTAATTTTGACTTATGATTATGAAACAGCTTTGGCACATAATTGTATGGAAAACAAGCACGAATGGTTAAAATAGCAAAAGTGTGTATGCAAATTTATATACTAAAGCCGCACCACCTTAGCTTGGTACAGGTCATTTGAAGCAGTTGCTTCTGACTTGAGCTGGACTTCTGTTAACAAGTGGAACTGCAGCTTCATGAAAATATTTCAGATCTTTTGCCGTTCACTAGTGAGGGACACCAAGTAACGATTAGCGGAACTGCAGCTTCATATACGAATGTCAATGCTTTTGCATCTGACTTGATAGGGACACCTAATGATGACTAGTAAAACTGCAGCTTCATGTAAGAATTGCAAGGCTTTTGCATTTGTCTAGAAAGGAACACCTAGTAACGATTTGTGGAACTGCAGCTTCATGAAAGCATTTCAATGCTTCTGCATTCGAATTTTGAGGGACACCTAGTGATGACTAGTGGAACTGTGGCTTGATGTAAGAATTTTAATGCTTTTTCGTTTGACTTGTGAGGGACATCTAGTACAGAGTTGTGTAACTGCACCTTTACGAATGAATATCAATGCATTTGCATTTGATTTGAGGGGCATCTAGTATACTAGTGGAACTGCAGCTTCATGAAAGAATTTCAGTGCTTTTGCGTACTTAAGGACACCTAGTAATGACTAGTAGAAGCTTCATGAAAAATCTCAATGCTTTTGCATTCAAGTTTTGAGAGACACCTAGTGATAATTAGTGGAAATGTGGCGTGATGTAGGAATGTCAGTGCTTTTGTATTTGATCCTTGATGGACTCCTAGTAACAACTTGTAGAACTGCACCTGTACGAAACAATATTGATGCATTTACATTTAATTTGAGAGGGACACTTAGTAACGACTAGTGGAACTGCAGCTTTGTGTAAGAATGTCAATGCTTTTGGATTTGACTTGTGAGGGATACCTAGTAACCACTAGAGCAACTAGAGCCTGATCTCAGAATTTCAATGCTTTTGCAGCTGACTCGATAGGGACACCTAGTAATGACTAGTGGAACTGCAGCTTCATGTAAAAATGTCAATACTTTTGCATTTGACTTGTGAGAGACACCTAGTAACGACTCGCAGAACTGCACTTTCATCAAAGAATATCAAAGCTTTTGCATTTGGCATGAGAGGAATGCCTAGTAACCACTAGGGGAACTGCAGCTTCATAAAAGGGATTCAATGCTTTTTCATTTGACTCGAGTGAACTCTAGTAATGCTTTGAGGAACTGCAGCTCAGGGAGAGAATTTTGGAAGATTTAGTATGTATATATAACTCAAACCTGCTGGAACTATGTATGTGTGTGTGTATGTATGTGTATATGTGTGTATATATATATATATATATATATATATATATATATATATATAGTTCTGAAGGGCTGCAATCTTGTTAAAAAACTTCATAGTTTTTCTGACTTGAAAAGGACATCTAGAAATTGCTTGAGGTAACTGTAGCTATGTGAAAGGACAGACTGATTGGCTTTGCCAGTGCTTGCTTTATTAAGGCATGGAAAATGTGCATATTGTTAACTGTGCAAATGCGCCTTTAGGCATTTGAATTTTTTAACATCTGAGAAAAACAGTTAATTCTTTCTTGATACCTTTTATTTCGTTTACTTCTGATGCTCGACTCTTTGAGACGTACCCTCTTTAAGATGGCTTGTAAGTTAATATTACTGAAAACAGGTTTTTCTTTCTACTAGGTTTTTTTTCTTTTTTGGGAACGGCTGAAAAGGCTGAGTTTGAACCTTTTTTTCATTAATAATATATTTTGTGTTTCTTTGTTAAGTTTTGTTGCGTTTTCCTGGGAGCGGTTATGAAAATTACTACTGCTTGCTGAAACCCGTACGTTTGGAGGTTTGTGTTTTTTCCAAAATAGTTGCTTGACATAAACTTGGAAACGACCTGTACAGGGTTCTCGCCAACTTGTTTGGCTTAAACATTTTTCGGCAGGTTTATGTATTGTATTGTAATTGCATTTATATAGCGCTTACTACCCCTGACGAGGCGTCGAAGCGCTTTTTCGGCCAGTAGCACGCTACTTCGGAACCCATAAAGGATTAGTGTTGAATTAGTATAGTGAAATATGAAAGTGATTTAAGTGGTGGATAGGTTAGTCAATTATTTGGATTCAGAAGGATAGCGGAAGGATAGAAGAGTGTTTTTGTAACATGCAATTTGATTTTTTTTCATGCCAAATGACATGAATGTAGGGTCATAAAATATTCTTAAAGTATAGTATTGCTTAGTTATTTTATTTTCTTTGAATGGCGAAATGAAGTCTACAGATGACTGTGATTTGAAGTGTTTGTACCATGAGGTCAAGAGAGGTCCTATATGCACACTTGCAGATTACGTTCCATAGCTGTACGTAGGCCTCATTCTTTTAACATAGCAGTAGATTGTGTTTGTGGCCTGATGCTTCAAAGCAGTATCATTTGTTGTTGCATGGTGGGGGAAAGGTAACAGACAGATCTATTCCACAACTACAGGATACTATTTCGGATCTGTTTTTAGTCCAGCGACTTTACTATATGTCGATTGTATTCAGTGTGGAAAGTTCTACATTTTTAGGTCTGGCTGGACTGTGCAGCCGTGCGAGAGAGCGTTTGTTGGCTCCTTGTGAGTATACATCTCTCAACTCATGCTACTGTGGTTGATGTATCTTTGTGTCTGCTAGGAAGTGCTTCCATTTGTGCATATAGTGCATTGTGTTCAGCAGCTGTCAAAGACAATTTGATAAATACAGAAGCTATCTTGAAACAAACATTTTTCCCACTATAGGCTATATGTTGTTCGCGTTAACGTAATTCTTATTTGAAAATAGTATACATATGTATGTAACTGTCGTATGGTACTTGTACGGTCTTCTTTTTAAGGGAAATTATTTTTTGCGTGCAAAACAATGCGACATCAAAAGTAAATCATTTTCTTTAAATTTGAGTCCTCTACTATATTTGTATACTTTTCTTCATCTTATCTCAAGTAAACATTTTTTTTAATTTTACTCATGGTACTTTACATGTAAGTGTTCGTTTTTATTGTACTTGTGTGCTGCTTTCAATTATCCAGATGCAGCTAACTCATGCTATGAATTGAATTAACGAACTGATGTGGTGCACATTCGACTGTATATCCCAGCTGTTTCTGCACCACTATATTGTAGTATGGAAAGTCCTCTGGGCTGGACTAATGACCTACTGCGTCTAGGGAAATATAGTTCAGCTTTGCTATAATCACAATGCTAAATCTTACATGTGAAACAGTCTCAACATCCGCAGCTTATACTACAAGTGATGATCAAGAGCTCAGCTACAACTGATGACATCTTGTACTCTGTGATGTGGGAAATGTAGTTTTGTATCCCTTTCCATGGTTGCTCTCACCACCCTGCAAGGACTGTATTTTCTAGAACCCTTCTTGCTAGAGGTTCATCATTAGTGGTGCATGTGTGTGTTGCTTTTCTCATGTGGTGCACAATAGCCTTATTTTGAGGAAGTGAATTTTTTTCTGTACTTCTGGGGCCTGCCACCTCTTCATAGGCAACTTCTGCTCGTCTTGTCTTTCTTCCTCCCCTTTATCGGGACCACTACGCATGTCCAGCTGTAGTCCAGTACGATTATTACCATTTTTTTGCGGTAGCATTAAGGTAAGCTGCACACCTTTTTATGCTTCCTCTAGAGTAAAAGGCTCTTATGTTTTTTTTCTGACTCATATTCTGATTTTCATTCCATCTGTGTTTCCTGCTTGTGGTTGCTTTGAGAACTGGTGTGTTACCAGAACATTATAAGTGATAAATTCCTGCTTTTCAGTTTCCTTCATTCTTTACAAAAAATTAGAATTCTTCAGACACAACTACATTCATGCCATTTGAATAGTGCTAAATATAAAATACCACGTTCATGCCACTTAGATAATACTAAATATAAAATGGAGCCAATACCAAGTGACCGGTGGGCGATGAGAGCTGCCACTAGCAGTTTACACGATCACAGTGAATCTTGCTTTCTATTTCACTGAGAGCCACTGAGAGCTTTTTTGAGAGCCTCTGTATTATCTGCCTCAATTGAAGAAGCAGAAAGATCTACCCAGTCCTGGTTTCTAAATGTTTATCGCTAGCCATAACAGTCATATTGCAGTAGAGGCATAGGGAAATAGTGGATGGCACCTGCAACCCCTCATGAACTGCCAGATTGGTTGGTGTGACATCAGTTACATTTCTGGTACATAACATTTTCAGATCTTCTTTAAGGACATCAGATAAATCTGAAACTTTTAGTGCTGCAGACTTGTGATGCTTTTAAAAGCGTGTGTTGAGACGATAGTCTGCCTCAATAAAGTTATGTCTGTTATGGTTCATGCAACTTGTTTGTTGAACCAAGGGCATTGTTTTTCAAATACCCTGGTTAGCATCATGCATACATGCCAATAGACCCGATCCAGGAAGGAGACTCCTGCTTTTTGAAGCCAAAAATGGCTTTATTTTAGCTGTCTCCCACCTGAAATTCACTCTGCTCTAGTAGAAATCAATGGGGGAAATCCATTCAACCGATTATTTCAAAATCTCCCACTTTCCTGTTCTAAAATGTAGGCATGGATGTCATCATGTGGCCTCCAAGCACCAGTGACAACACAGAGTTGAACTCTGTTACTTTCTCAGCCCTGCAATAGTCTCACAATTATTTCTTAAGAGTTAAGGGAAGGGCAAGTAATGGAAACAATATAAAGTAAATATGTTTTTCAGACCAATTTTTACTTTCTGTCCCTGTTACTGCCTTCATGACAGTCCCTTTTTTAGGTCTTTAGGTGTCTTACCAACCTATTGTAATCCCAACAATCCTACATATAAAAAGGGGCTTTGGGTTAGCCACCCCACTCACGGCATCATCACTACATCACACTATCATAATGACTTTCAACATTGTCATTAATGCCTTTATCACTAGTACCAACATCTTCATCACTACTACCAGCACTATCATCACCATCACCTCTACTATGACTATCGACACTACCAATGCTGCAACCACCATTTCCACCAACACAGTTATTACAAACCTTATTACCACCATCATTACCACTGCCAACAACACCATTAACGCTACCATTACCAGCAGCACCATTATCATTACTTTCACCAATACCACCACCACCCATCCCATTACCACCATCACCACTACCAATACCTCCACTATTACCAACACCCTTGGCATTACCACCACCATTCCCATCACTACCACCATTATCACCACAGCTACCCATAACACCATTACCACTACATTACTCCCATTATCACTACCATGTCTGCCATTACGAACAACACTATTACACTATAATTACCACTACCAATTCCACCATCACTACAACCATTACCAACAGCAACACCATTACCCTCAGCACTGCACCACCACTACTACAATACCATTACCACCACCATTACCACAATCAACCTTACTACCATAATCACCCTCACCACTACTACCACAATTACCATCACTATCACCACCATTACCACTATTAGCACTACCACCATCACCGCTATTACTAACATCACTACTACCACCACTGTATCACTACTACTATCAATACAGTCATTGCTCTACTAGCACCATCACCACTAGTAGCACCATCACCACTACTATATCTTCCATTGTTACTACTACCACCACTACTACTGCCATCACGATGAGTAAAATCAACACCCTTATTACCACCATCACTACCACCACGACCATCTTATATGTTTGTGTGTGTGTAAAAGCATTGTGTTTTTAACAGTCTTGTGTTTGTCAATGAGTAAGAAAATGCGGGCATGTGTGTAAGAGACATTTTTTCAGATGGATACTTCTAACTGTATATTCCTTCTCCTAGACTATCCCTCAGGTGCCAGAATATGTGGCAGGGGTCAACTGACCCAAGTAACGCACTCTAGCTCTACTAGCTTTAAGGCATTCCAAAACGGAGTCCGCCTTCTTTCTGAAGAGACGAGACTCATTTAAGGGCACGTCCATTAGCAAAGCCTGTACATCGTCAGAGAACCAAGTGGACTTCATCCAGGAATGTCTACAAAGGACAACACTGGTACCAACTGCCCTGCCAAGGCAATCTGTGGTATAAAAATCTGCATGGATAACATACTTGGCCATGTCCTGCCCATCATTTATCTTCTGGGCCAAGGCGGCCCTTAGATCTTCTGGGACTGCTGGCAAAATCATGCTGGCCTTGTCCCAAAAGGTGTGTGTGTACTCTCCCATTAGACAGACTGCATTTACAGAGAATAGTGCCAAAGTGGTGGAGGAAAACATATGTTTGCCAAACATGACAGTCATCTTAGATTCTGTATGGAAATGAGTTAGGACTGGCCTTACTGGTTGAGGCCTGCAGGATACAGCTGTCTGAAGAGGATTGCTTGTTGAGAAGATCCAGGTCTATGACATTTGGCCACCTGCCTGTTCACAGATGGGCAAGAACATTCTTTCAACCAGGAAGCCATCACAGTATCTTTGATTGCATCTTTAAGCAGAATTAAGGGCTCATCTGTTGGTTTCCCAGGCTGCAGAATTTCTGTGAAAACATTTGCTTTAATCTCAATGGAGGGCAGCTGTAATTCTAGTACCACCACCACCACTGCAAATGAGGCACTCTCTTCTATTGGTGGCCGATATTGTGAGTCAAGCTGTGTCTCAGGAAAGAAATCAAGCCTACCGGCATTCTGTGAATCATCAAGGTATAAGGTATGAACATTGGGCTCACCCAACTCGTCCACGATCCCACGCATACCACAGGCCACATGCCTGACCCCATCTTCACCTCCAGCGACGCATCAGGTCCAGCCACACCACGAAACTCACCTGTACTAACCAATCCATCGTCCACTTTGACATCACCAGCTCACAGACCTCCGCCCCCAGTCTACCCTACGCCCCCACCGCAGCTGGAGCAAAGTCTCAAAGGACACATGGATCAACGCCCTCAACACCACCCATCCCATCTCCTCCAGCAACCTAGACCAGAACGTCAAAAACTTCAACGATTGGATCACCAACTGTGCCGACAGCATCACTGCCATCGGCAACAACACCCACAGAAGGCCCACCAAACAGGCTAGCTGATACACTGAAGACCTCAGAATGCTAAATGATAATATAAACAGCTGGAAAGGAGATGGCGCACCAGCAAGGACATGACCGACCAGACCACCTTCAAGACAGTTCTCAACCTCTACCACAGACAGCTGAGTGAATCAAAGAAAAAGGCCTTAGCCTCAGGCATCAATTCAAGCTTCAATAACAGCAAAGAACTCTTCAACATTGTCAGAGAATTCTCCAACCCCTCAGCTGCAACAAACAGCATTATCCCCTCACAGGAACTCTGTGACAACCTTGCAAACTTCTTCCATGACAAGATCGCCAACATCTACAGAAACTTCAAACCCCAACCCAAGACCACAACTTTTTCAAACAACACCACAAACCCGCTACCACCGCTACCACCACAGACATCTGACTAAAAAATGGAGCCAGCTCGCCCCACAGGACACTGCCTCCATAATGAACTGGGTCTACTCAGGGTTCCCAACCAACCCATCCCCATCCCATCTTCAGCTTAGGCAAAACCAGCTTCAGCCACATACTCACCACCTTGTTCAACACCTCAATTGCCACGGACACCTCCCCGAGGACTGGAAACACGCAGAAGTCAATGCTCTACTAAAGAAACCATCTGCAGGCCCCAGCAAACTCCACAACTACGGACCGATCTAACTGCTCCCGTTCCTGGCCAAAGTATTAGAAAAAGCCATCAAGCAACAACTCTCCTCACATCTGGAACAGCAACTCCTCCTAATCCAGATTCTGCAGCAACCACAGCACCGAGACAGTCCTCATCGCGGCCACTGACGACATCCAAGCCCTACTCGACCGAGGAGAGACTAAGGCTCTGATCCTCCTGGACTTCTAATCAGCCTTTGATACGGTCTCCCACCACCCACTCATCATAAGGCTGCCCAACCTAGGCATCCAAGGAGCCACTCTTAGATGGATCGCCTCTTTACTCATCCGAAGAACGCAGAAGTCCACCTTCTCCCCATCACCTCCGAAGCCAAGGAAATCATCTGTGGAGTACCCCAAGGATCCTCGCTCAGCCCCGTAAACAAAAGCTCCCCATGGGATACATCCTGGTGGCCCTCAGAACTCGGACCTACACTTACCATCACTGGAACCTAGGCATCATTCTGGACAAAAAACTAACCATGATGACTCAGGTCAACTCCGTCGCCTCCTCCTGCTCCTTCATCCTCTGCATGCTTTGTAAAATGGCCACCCCAAAGCTCAAAACACACCATCTATCAGGCCCTCACCTCCAGCCAACTAGACTACGGCAATGCTCTCTACTCCGAGATCGCAGCTCACCGCCTCCGATGACTACAGACCATGCAGAACATGGCAGCCAGACTCGTCCTGGATCTCCCTAAACAAACTCACATCCCCCTCTACCTCAGGGAACTCCACTAGCTCCCTGTAGAGAAAGGATGCCAGTTCAAGTTCCTGACCCATGCATATAAGGCCCTACACAACTGTGGACCCGCCTACTGAACCATTGCCTGACCTTCCATCAGCCCACCAGACACCTCTGCTCCACGTCCCTTTTGTCTAACCCTCACTCCCCCGCATCCGACATAGCAGATGCAGAGGTCGCTCCTTCTCCAACCTATCAGTGAAGACATGGAACGAGCTACTCTTTCATCTACGGACCTCCCAATCTCTTCTAGAGTTCTGTAAGTCCCTGAATACCTGGCTAGTCAGCTAATCAATTGAACCCTGCCCTCACGGGTGACAAGTAATGTTCTACAAATCTACTGATTGATTGATTGATTGATTGAGGCATCAAGTGTATGAGGGGAGCAAGCCATCCCCTCACAATCATCTTGATCATCATGATCATCAGTACCCAGGGGTGCACCCTGCTCTGGCACAGTATCAGAACCAAAAAAAGAATGAAGGCTCTGCTGATAAGTGCAACACAGTAGAGGCACAGGGTTAAAGTCAGGCTGCATAACAAACGATTGCACTTTTGTAAGTTCGTAGCACAACAGCTGTCAAGATCAAGCTGACATCAATTTGGGATCTGACATGGGTGTTGGTACCTTATCTTCCACCGGCACCAATGATATCAGTAACGAAATTGGGGAGACGGGAACCGGCTTGGATCCTTGGCTGGAGTAGATGTCTTTACTGGGATGAGTACAAGCCTGGTAACAGGTCCTAAGGGGACAGATGGTGCCAGGGTGGGACCCGCCAGCCGTAACCTAACTGGATGCCCTTGCGGTTCCTTAGGGCTTAAAGGCATGCCTGCGGGAGCAGGAAGCGCACTGAAGATTTTCGCATGGCCTCTGTGAAGTCCTCGATCTCCTGCGGTGTTGTCAATGGCCTGTGACCTTAGAGCACATTGTGGTGGCGCTTACATGTAGGTCCGCTCTATCACTTCCGTGGTGGTAAGGAACCTACGCAGAGCAGCACGATGCGCTTTCCGTTTTCATTCTTGTAGCAGCAGTTTAATATGCAGTTTTATGACTTGGTAATGTTGCTTATTTTCCGTGTTCTTTCAGTTTTTATTCTTGTAGCAGCAGTTTAATATGATGCCTTTGTTCAACTAGGGTTGCCACCCTTTCCAAAGAAAAGTGCTGGTCATTTGTTCATGTGTAAAACTCTGCAAAGGCTTGGGCATGGTATTTCAAATTGAGCTCTTTAACATCGTTTGCATTTATTCTTAACATGGTGAATGCATGCATGGAATTGTGAACCAATTCATATCTGCTTTACCAGATAGAGATGAGCAGTCATGCTGGAAAGGAAAGAGTAAAGAGTGAAGACTGTGTACGCCTTGCATTCTGTGTGGATTTAAGACAGTTTTCAACAAGATATGTTTGGCCCATTGCAGCAGTGAATGTATTGTGAGTCTTCAGCTCATATAGAACACATGCCGCCATTTGTGTTTGCAGTGCGATTTTGTGCCCTAAATTAAGCACATGTGACTCAACGCTGAATGGTACCTTCGCCTACATGCTGTTGTCATTGTGGTATTAACTACCAATGTGTGCCAAAACTGCTCTCTCGTGGCATCATTTTCCATGACTGGTCTATAAGTTTGTCAGCAATTAATTGTCATAAATCACCCACATACCGGGGAGGGGAGAAGGAGAAAACAATGGCGTGCGGTAAACAGCTGTCTGTCTCATGTCAAGGCCAGGCTCTCACAGAATCACCGTGTGTGCTGATTTGGAGGCTACCCAGCTCCTCACCGACTGCCTGTGTGATCTTAAATAATATAGTTTACCTGTCTGCTAGATTACCTGTGGTAGGTAGCTGCCTCTGGGTCCAATGAACGTTACCCACAAAAATGAAACAACTGGTGTCTTTTGGCTTCCATTTCTAGACGAATGTGTTTTGCTCCCTTTCACAACCTCTCTACTGACCCTCACCCTGCAAAGGCCTTTCCAAGACGAAGGTTCAGTTGAGCCAGTCTGACCGTGCAACATGTTGTCCTCCACCTGCCCCAAGTGCATGGGCACACATGTTCACAATGGATGCCATTCTCCTTCCGGACACTAAGTCTCCCACTGTACTGAACGTCTGGCCTGCAAAGAAGGGCACTTCTAGGGGGCACTGACGTGAACGAGGTCATAGGTCACTGTTAGAAATGGGGGTCTCTAGTTGGCAATGGCTGGCCACTGTCCAAGTAGGGACCCTTCTTCCTAAGTCAGAGTGAGAGGGCTACCCTCTTTAATACCCCTGCTCAACCCTGTGGTAACGTAGCACGAGCAGGTAGGCTTATCTCAGAGGCAGGGTGTGAAGCATTTATGATCATACACAGTAACACAATGAGGAACACTACAAAGGGACACCACACAAGTAGTTATTATAAAAATAAGTATCTTTATATAAAGGCAGATTTATCACAAGACCAATAACTGTAAAAGCCACAATACTGTCAAAAATAGGATAACTGTTGAAGGGCTGTCAAAAATAGTTCAAAGGTTGCAAAAATAAGGTTCAAGTTCAAAGCAGTGGTCTCTGCGACCCTTTCTTTCACAAAGTACCTGGGTTTAGTAGCAAAACCAACAAAGTGTCGCAAATAAGCTGTAGCGATGATTCTCGGCACGCGAGGCCGGCGATGCGTTGAAATCCTTGCCGCAAGGGAGGATGATGCGCCGATCTGCGGGGTGCGTGCGGAGACGATGCGACAAACTTCTGCACGCTGGACCGCCGATGCGATGACTTTCTTGCCGCGTGGGAGAAGTCGATGCGGTGATCCTGTTGCGCTGTGCGATCGTGTTGCGATGCGAAGACAAGACGCTCCGCGAGGGAGCGACGAAATTCGGTACGATGCGATCAAAGTGGCGAACGCACGGCGTCCGCACGGCGATGTCTCGAAGCGATGATTTCTGTCAGGGTTGCGAGTGCGCGGCGACAGCAGCGCGATGATCTTTCCAGCGCGTCTCGGCTGCAGCGGCTCGCAAAGGGGCGTCAGCGATGGTTTCGGGTTGCGGGCCCTCGGCGGCAGCAGCGCGATGATTTTCCCAGCGCTCTCGACTGCAGCGGCCCGCAAAGATGCGTTAGCGTCGATTTCTTACCCTCTTCTCTCTGATGCAAACTAGAGGCCCTGGAACTCACAGGAGCCTCCTCAGCAGATAGCAGTCCTCGCAGGGAGGAAGCTGGAGGTTGGTGGTGGAGTCTGTTGTGCCTGAGACTCCAGCAGGAGGCTAGCTCTTTTCCTAGCCCTTGGGTGATTGCTGTACAAAAATAAAAGTTCTCTCAATAGTTCCTTTTCCTCTTCTTCAAGGTCCAGTGGTCACTGCTGCAGGCCAGTGCAAGAAACAACACACAAGCACAAGGACAGTCACTTCCTGCAGATTCCTCCAGTGGCACGGACAGAGTTTCCTCTCCAGATCCAAAAGCAATACAAAAGTAGGGGGTTTGAGCACAGATATTTATACCCCAAAAGCCTTTGATCCTTGAAGCTACTAGTCCCTGAACCTAGCCAGAACCAGTTCTGCTCAGGCCTGGAGCACTTTGTTTACCAGGCTGCATCCTTCCTTTCAGAAAGAGGGGTCTGCTAGCAGACACACAGTGGGAGGTGGAGCCAGCATTCACCTTGCCAGGCACAGCCCTATTCAGATCAAAGAGCCACCCTTCCCCACACTCTAAATGCAGATCTCTCTATTCCACCAAGGTCTGACTCAGCCTGTCCTGCCCCTCTAAAACCAGACAGCCAATACACATAACGGCAGAGCACACTGGAAGGTTTAGGCAAGAAAATACCTACTTTCTAAAAGTGGTATTTTCAAACACAGAATATAAAAATAAACTTCACTAAAAGGTGTATTTTAATATTCTGAGCTCAGGCATACTAAATTCGTTTTTCTACCATGTCCCTGGGGTCAGTTAGGACTATAGCATGTAATAGTCAAACTGCCCATTCTAGCCTATGAGGAACAGGTAGCCTTACAGTAGTGAAAACGAAATGGTGCATAATTCACTACCAGGACATGCTACACACACCCAGGCATGTCCTACCTTACACATACAATGCACCCTACCCGAGGGGCGACTTACAGGATGCCAAGGGAAGGTTCAGGGGCTGGGAAGTGGTTGCACTTCACAGCCAAGATGGCAGTTCTGGACTGCACACAGACACTGCAGTGGCAGGTCTGAGACACACTTTACAAGCTGCTTCTGTGGGTGGCACACATCAGTGCTGCAGGCCCACCAGCAGCATTTGGTTTACCAGCCCTGGGCACACATAGGCCACACTACTAGGGACTAACAGGTAACCCAAATAAGCCAATCAGGGATATACCAATTCACATAGACATATTTATACAGGGAGCATTCGCGCTGTGACACTGAATGGCAGTGGCACAGCGCCCAGAGCATCTAACACCAGTAAAACAGAGGAGACAACAGCGAAAAATGGAAGGGAGACCCACGCCAATGGTGCCAGGTCTAACACACGTCCCCTCCAGCTGAAATGTGGGGAGAACTACCCATCCCCTTGGAAGTTCTCATCGCTAAGGCGGAAAAATCTGGACAGACCATCAGCATTGGCGTGTTCTGTACCAGGGCGGTGTTCCACCGTGAAGTCCATACCCTGTAGGGAAATGGACCACCTCAACAACTTGGGATTCTCACCCCTCATCTGCATCAGCCATCTGAGGGGCCTGTGGTCTGTCTGAACCCGGAAGTGAGTCCCAAACAGGTATGGTCTCAGCTTCTTCAGTGCCCAGACCACAGCAAATGCCTCACGCTCAATTGCACTCCACCTCTGTTCCCGTGGAAGTAACCTCCTACTGATGAAGGCCACAGGTTGGTCTAGTCCCTCCTCATTTATCTGTGACAGAACGGCCCCCACCCCATGCTCTGAAGCGTCTGTCTGGACAACAAATTCCTTAGCAAAATTGGGCGCCTGGAGTACGGGTGCTGTACACATAGCAGTTTTGAGGGCATCAAAGGCTTTCTGACAGGTGTCAGTCCAGTTCACAATCTTTGGCCGCTTCTTGGAAGTCAGCTCAGTCAAGGGTGCAACAATGTTGCCATACCCCTTGACAAACCTCCTGTAATAACCCGTGAGTCCTAAGAAGGCCCTCACCTGGGTCTGGGTCCTTGGGGGCTCCCAAGTCAGGATGGTTTCAATCTTGGGCTGCAGGGGCGCCACCTGGCCGCTCCCCACCTGGTGTCCCAAGTACACCACAGAACCCTGCCCAATCTGGCACTTACTGGCCTTGATTGTGAGGCCTGCTCTGCGCAGCGCCATCAACACTTCCCAGAGGTGGCGCAAGTGGTCCTCCCAGGAGGAACTAAACACTGCAATGTCATCCAGGTAGGCGGCACTGAAAGCCTCCAGCCCAACCAACACCTGGTTGACCAATCTCTGGAAGGTGGCAGGGGCATTCTTCATCCCAAAGGGCATCACACGGAACTGGTAGTGCCCATCTGGTGTGGAGAATGCTGACCTCTCCTTTGCCCCATCCGTTAAGGCGATCTGCCAGTACCCAGACGTCAGATCAAACGTGCTGAGGTACTGGGCAGCCCCTAACCGGTCTATGAGCTCATCAGCTCTGGGGATGGGGTGCGCGTCGGTCTTGGTGACCGAATTGAGACCTCGGTAGTCCACACAGAACCTAAGTTCAGGAGTGGCACCAGGCGTCGCAGCTTTTGGTACCAAGACCACGGGGCTGGACCAGGGGCTGCTAGAGGACTCAACCACCCCTAGGGCGAACATTTTGGAGACCTCCTCCTTAATGCAAGCCCTGACCCTGTCAGTTACCCTGTAAGCCTTGTGCTTGACAGGAGAACTGTCCCCGGTATCCACCTCATGGACGCACCAATCAGTGACACCAGGTACCAGGGAGAACAAATCAGAAAATTGCCCCAACAGGTGGTGACAATCTCTCTGCTGCTCAGGGGTCAGTGTGGTGGAGAGGATCACACCCTCCACTGACCCATCCTTCTCTTCTGCACACAGGAGGTCAGGGAGAGGCTCACTCTCCTCCTCAACCCCATCATCTGTGGCAAGAAGCATGCCCACTTCAGACCTCTCAAAGTGGGGCTTTAGGCGGTTCACATGCAGGACCCGCAAGGGGTTCCTGGGAGACTGAAAGTCCACCAAGTAGGTAACTGGACTTTTGCGCTCCACCACCTCAAAGGGACCGGTCCACTTATCTTGGAGCGCACAAGGCTCCACTGGGGCCAGTACCCAAACCTTCTGACCAGGTTGAAATTCGACCAGAGTGGCATTCTGGTCGTGCCAACGTTTCATTTCTTCTTGGCTGGCTTCCAGATTTGCCTCAGCAATTTTTCTGAAACGCCGAGTCTGGTTCCTGAAGGCCAACATGTAGCTAAATACATCTTGGGAGGTTTCCTGGGAGATTGCTCCCAGCCTTCCTTGACCAGACTCAGAGGTCCTCTAACCGGGTGGCCATAGAGGAGTTCAAAGGGACTGAACCCTAAGGACTTCTGTGGCACCTCCCGGTAGGCAAACAACAGGCATGGCAAGAGGACGTCCCACTTACGCCTCAGGGGCTCTTCTAGGCCCATGATCATGCCTCTTCAAGGTCCGGTTGAACCTTTCAACCAGACCATTACCTTGGGGGTGGTAAGGAGTGGTGAACTTATACGTTACCCCACACTCCTTCCACAGAGACTTCATGTACTGGGAGATGAAGTTGGTCCCCCTGTCAGACACCACCTCTCTGGGGAATCCCACACGGGAGAAAATCCCCATCAGTGCACGTCCCACCACGGGGGCCGTCACTGTCCTGAGCGGGATGGCTTCAGGGTACCGGGTGGCATGGTCCACCAAGACCAGGATGAACCTGTTGCCCATGGCTGTCTTGGGGTCCAGAGGCCCCACAATGTCAATGCCCACTCGCTCGAATGGGGTACTCACAACTGGAAAGGGCTGGAGGGGGCCTTGATCTTCCCCCACTCTTCCCACTTGCCTGGCAAGTCTCACAGGTCCTGCAATGAGAGTCTGAACTCTTGTGCATCTGGGGCCAATAAAAGTGGGCAGCCAGCCTCTCAAAGGTCTTGGTCTGCCCCAGATGTCCTGCCAATGGAATGTCATGAGCCAACCCCAGTAGGAAGGTTCTGAAGCACTCGGGTACCACCAGCACACGGGCTGACCCTGGCTCAGCAACCTTAGGCTCACTATACAGGAGACTGTTCTCCCAATAAATCAGATGTGAACCAGACATGTCACCTTCTGCCTGGGCTGCAGCCTGTCGCCGCATACCCTCAAGAGAGGGGCAAACTCTCTGCTGCTCACAAAATTCCTCTCTGGTGGGTCCCCCTTCCTGCTGCCAATGGGTCAGCTCCGGCAGGTCCCCCAGTTCGGTGATCTGCTCCCCGGTAGGCTCCAGGGCATCCCCCTCAGGGTCTGCTTCTTCCTGGGCCGTGGGAACCAAGGGGGCCGGCTTCCCGCGCCCCTTGCCCTTCTCTCTAAGGCAGGGATCTGGGCCCTACTCTCAGGCTCCAGATCCTTTTCAACACCCTCCTTGGCTGCCATGGACCGCGTGGTAGCACACGCCCACTCAGGCAGACCCAACATCTCTAAGTGAGCCTTCCTCTCCACCGTAGCCCACGGGGAGTCCTCTAAATCATTGCCCAGCAGACAGTCTACAGGCATGGCGGGCCTCACAGCTACCTGAAGAGTTCCTGAGACCCCCCACTCAAAGGGAACCTGAGCCACCTCACATTGGCTCTCTGAGTTGTCGGCGGACACTACTGGGTAGAATGCATGGGGGACAACCTGCTCTTTGGACACCAACCGGGAGCTGACAGCAGTTACACTGGCCCCTGTGTCTCTTAGAGCCTCCACCCTATGGCCATTGATGGTCACCCACTGCCTGTATTTTTTAGTGTTAGCAGGCAGTGCAGGCTTGGGGACCATCTCAAAGTCCCCTAATGAGACAAGGGTCAATTCTACGGGATCCCACCCTCTTGGGCACCCATCTCCTCCTCTCCCAGGGCTACACTAGCAATCTGGCGGGGTGGTGCACGGGGGTGCACTGGCCCCCTTTGGGGGCACTGGGGATCAAAATATCTGTGGCCCACTTGACCACAGTTGTAACACGTGGGGGCCCCCTGGGAACAGGCCTACCTGGTGGGGGCCCGGTCCTCCTTTCTTGGGGGGCTGGGACACCACTGCTGGGTTCCCTGGGGATTACTTTGGGGCCCTCGGGGAACTCCCTCTGTTGACCCTTGTCCCCCCACTCCTCTGCTGGGGACCCTGCCCACCTTTGGCGACGTCTCCCACTGGACCCTTGCGGACCCGGGTGCTCACCCAGCGGTCCGCCTCCTCAGCAAGCTTTCTAGGGTTAGTCAGCTTGCAATCAATTAGGTGCTGGCGTAGCTCAGGAAAACAATTGCTAGATAAATGCTCCCATGCAATCAAATCATAAAACTGTGCAAAAGTTTCTACTTTGCTACCTCTTACCCAGCGTTCCATGGCTCTGCAAAAAAGGACATATATTCAACCCACGTGGTACCCTCTAGCTTCTTACAGACCCTAAACCTCTGTCTATACATCTCAGGGGTCAAACCATAGCGGGTCACCAACGCTTCCTTCATGTGGGCGTAAACCATCCTACTTTCTGGGGGCAGGTCCAACAAGGTATCCCTCCCTCACTCACAAAGCGTCCCCACAACCCTGCTCCCCAATCCTTCTCAGTGGACCCGGTGGGACACCATGGCTACTTCATAAGCGGCAAACCATTGCCCAATATCTTCACTTTTGTGGAAATCTTTAATAACCTCCTTGGGTATATACACCCTACTCTCAGGGTGCACTACAGGTACGCTGCCACCAGAGGGGAGATTTCCATGCTCTTAGCTTTAATCTCCAACTCCCTCAATACTCTCTCATGCTCAAGCTTCATCCTCATAATCTCAATTTCTAACTTCTTGTTCTCTAGGTCCCGGTGACCATCCATTTTAAGCTTAGCCATCTCCATATTATGCCGCCTATCTCTCTCCCTGTCCTCCAGCTCTTCTGGGGACAGACCCTTAGCGGACACACTAGAGCCCGGGTTGGAAAGGGCTGGGTCTCCTACTAAGTCTACTACATCGCCCTGCTGCTCTCCTCCCTCCACAAGCTCTCCTAGATCCTTAGGGGCCTCCCTGGCTTCTAGCCAGGCCTTCAGCGCCTTGTAATACTCCTCCCTCCTAGTGAGACCTGTGATAGGGACTGTGAATTGCTTGCAAAAATATTTGAGCTGCTTGGCATTGTAGGTTTCTATTTTCTCTTCTTCCCAGGAGAGATCTTCTGAGGCATTGGATCTGGGCTTGCCCATTGTAGAAATAACTGGCAATATCAATAAAGGACAGAAGAAAACTTCTCAAAAATGTAAGCGGGTGAAAAATCACCGGCAATATCAATCACAATATAGGATCCTAAAAATTCTCAGAAATGTGCGTGGGTGAAAAATCACCAGCAATATCAATCACAATAGGGGATCAAAAACTTTCAATAAATGTGCGCGGGTGAAAAATCACCGGCAATATCAATCACAATACAGGATCCCAAAACTCTCAGAAATGTGCGTGGGTGAAAAATCACCAGCAATATCAATCACAATAGGGGATCAAAAACTTTCAATAAATGGGCGCGGGTGAAAAATCACCGGCAATATCAATCACAATATAGGATCCCAAAACTCTCAGAAAATGCGCGCGGGTGAAAAATCACCGGCAATATCAATCACAATATAGAAGCAAAAAAACAATTCTCAAAAAAATGTATGCGGTACGTTATGGTCTGCACTCACTAGTAGTGTACACTATAATTACTGTATGCGATCATAAATGCAAGTCCAGATCCTCACCGCTGACCACCAATGTTAGAAATGGGGGTCTCTAGTTGGCAATGGCTGGCCACTGTCCAAGTAGGGACCCTTCTTCCTAAGTCAGAGTGAGAGGGCTACCCTCTTTAATACCCCTGCTCAACCCTGTGGTAACGTAGCACGAGCAGGTAGGCTTATCTCAGAGGCAGGGTGTGAAGCATTTATGATCATACACAGTAACACAATGAGGAACACTACAAAGGGACACCACACAAGTAGTTATTATAAAAATAAGTATCTTTATATAAAGGCAGATTTATCACAAGACCAATAACTGTAAAAGCCACAATACTGTCAAAAATAGGATAGCTGTTGAAGGGCTGTCAAAAATAGTTCAAAGGTTGCAAAAATAAGGTTCAAGTTCAAAGCAGTGGTCTCTGCGACCCTTTCTTTCACAAAGTACCTGGGTTTAGTAGCAAAACCAACAAAGTGTCGCAAATAAGCTGTAGCGATGATTCTCGGCACGCGAGGCCGGCGATGCGTTGAAATCCTTGCCGCAAGGGAGGATGATGCGCCGATCTGCGGGATGCGTGCGGAGACGATGCGACAAACTTCTGCACGCTGGACCGCCGATGCGATGACTTTCTTGCCGCGTGGGAGAAGTCGATGCGGTGATCCTGTTGCGCTGTGCGATCGTGTTGCGATGCGAAGACAAGACGCTCCGCGAGGGAGCGACGAAATTCGGTACGATGCGATCAAAGTGGCGAACGCACGAGCGTCCGCACGGCGATGTCTCGAAGCGATGATTTCTGTCAGGGTTGCGAGTGCGCGGCGACAGCAGCGCGATGATCTTTCCAGCGCGTCTCGGCTGCAGCGGCTCGCAAAGGGGCGTCAGCGATGGTTTCGGGTTGCGGGCCCTCGGCGGCAGCAGCGCGATGATTTTCCCAGCGCTCTCGACTGCAGCGGCCCGCAAAGATGCGTTAGCGTCGATTTCTTACCCTCTTCTCTCTGATGCAAACTAGAGGCCCTGGAACTCACAGGAGCCTCCTCAGCAGATAGCAGTCCTCGCAGGGAGGAAGCTGGAGGTTGGTGGTGGAGTCTGTTGTGCCTGAGACTCCAGCAGGAGGCTAGCTCTTTTCCTAGCCCTTGGGTGATTGCTGTACAAAAATAAAAGTTCTCTCAATAGTTCCTTTTCCTCTTCTTCAAGGTCCAGTGGTCACTGCTGCAGGCCAGTGCAAGAAACAACACACAAGCACAAGGACAGTCACTTCCTGCAGATTCCTCCAGTGGCACGGACAGAGTTTCCTCTCCAGATCCAAAAGCAATACAAAAGTAGGGGGTTTGAGCACAGATATTTATACCCCAAAAGCCTTTGATCCTTGAAGCTACCAGTCCCTGAACCTAGCCAGAACCAGTTCTTGCTCAGGCCTGGAGCACTTTGTTTACCAGGCTGCATCCTTCCTTTCAGAAAGAGGGGGTCTGCTAGCAGACACACAGTGGGAGGTGGAGCCAGCATTCACCTTGCCAGGCACAGCCCTATTCAGATCAAAGAGCCACCCTTCCCCACACTCTAAATGCAGATCTCTCTATTCCACCAAGGTCTGACTCAGCCTGTCCTGCCCCTCTAAAACCAGACAGCCAATACACATAACGGCAGAGCACACTGGAAGGCTTAGGCAAGAAAATACCTACTTTCTAAAAGTGGTATTTTCAAACACAGAATATAAAAATAAACTTCACTAAAAGGTGTATTTTAATATTCTGAGCTCAGGCATACTAAATTCGTTTTTCTACCATGTCCCTGGGGTCAGTTAGGACTATAGCATGTAATAGTCAAACTGCCCATTCTAGCCTATGAGGAACAGGTAGCCTTACAGTAGTGAAAAACGAAATGGTGCATAATTCACTACCAGGACATGCTACACACACCCAGGCATGTCCTACCTTACACATACAATGCACCCTACCCGAGGGGCGACTTACAGGATGCCAAGGGAAGGTTCAGGGGCTGGGAAGTGGTTGCACTTCACAGCCAAGATGGCAGTTCTGGACTGCACACAGACACTGCAGTGGCAGGTCTGAGACACACTTTACAAGCTGCTTCTGTGGGTGGCACACATCAGTGCTGCAGGCCCACCAGCAGCATTTGGTTTACCAGCCCTGGGCACACATAGGCCACACTACTAGGGACTAACAGGTAACCCAAATAAGCCAATCAGGGATATACCAATTCACATAGACATATTTATACAGGGAGCATTCGCGCTGTGACACTGAATGGCAGTGGCACAGCGCCCAGAGCATCTAACACCAGTAAAACAGAGGAGACAACAGCGAAAAATGGAAGGGAGACCCACGCCAATGGTGCCAGGTCTAACAGTCACCTGCTAGGGACAGGAGATGCACCGTGAGCATAGGTAGTCTGCTTCAAGATGGCCTTTGTGTATAGCCCAAGCGCACACATCACAAGGGCATACCCCATGGCAGGCCTTTCGCAACATGAACATAATTATAGCCCAGGTGACTGGACACCGGGGCAGCCAGCATCTTATTATTTTCCCGTGGCCTTCAGAAGTTATAGTTCACTTTGCCAAGCTGGATACCAAAAACCGAAACAAATAACAAAACCCAAAAGAATATCAGGTGAATTGGCATGACCCTGTGACCCCAGCCAAATAAACCTGAAGCACCCTTCTCTGCACATAACAAACACATATAGGCAGTGATGATGAATGGATGGGAAATGAGAGACCATATTTCATATCTGATTGGATTTTTACCTACACTGGTTTTAGAGGGAATCTGGCTTACAGCCATGCATTGCCCGAGCAGACACTCCCAGTCTCCCCCAAACATAAATTGCAAAACCCTTATTGGACGCTGACTGTGCAGAGTATCCACTGAATGAGCTGGAAACCCACTCTCTGCAGGGGATTCCACCTCACTTTGTGCACACCATATGATAGTGGCTCTTCACAAATGAGACAGCGTTGTTATGTTTCATATAGGTACCCTAATATAGGCCTGGGTAATATCTTACACCTTCAGCTACATTTCCCCCCTATACTACACAGTAACGGACCTTTTAGGATTGAACCTTTTACCTAGTTCTAGTCCTGGGCACAGAAGGAGGGTTTCTCCGTGAACAATAGTGTCTTATAACTTTATCAATAGACTCACACAATATGAATGAATATTCATAAGGGTTCATAGAAACCAAGATGGGGCTACGCCACCTTCCTCCCCATATCTACGTACACGGTTCATCCCATACGTCATCCTCAAATCCAACAATGGCTAGTGTTAGTTAGAGGGAACCAAGACTTCCAGGCCGACACACTGACCAGAGACGCTGAGGCTCCTGCATGCAGACGCTCCAGCTGACAGTGGTCTAGCACATCCCTTGCGGGGTGTCCAACCCGAGACCGGGACGGGGTCCCACACTCTCTCTCTTCAGGTAATGGGGTTTGACCAAATCCTAGAGGGATTCTTGGATTCACACCTACTCACATGCTAGGTACACTTAGGTACATCTAGATAGGCATTGTAGGAGTACGCGCTTTCTTTTATCATGCATTTTATATCCATGTATGCATTTATGATTATTGCAAAATGGTAGAACTGTACTATCCATTTATATTCACCATACTGCTGATTATATATATCTACTACTGTCTAACAATTATTGCAGCACATCTATCTTACACTAGAAGAACAAATGTACAATAAATACTTATTGTAACACGCCCGACTGCTTCTTCTGTGTAACTCTCTGAGACCGAATAAGTGAGCACGAGTGACTGAGCGAAAAGTAGTACATTGTTTCCACGATCCTGAGGGATCAGGGTTGTCATGTTCTGAGGTTGCCAACGATGGTTGGGTACTTATTTAACAGTAGAATCTGAGTAGTTCAGTCGTGCTAATTCTCAGAGACCCCTACTCACAAAACACCAGAGACGTCTGGAGTGGGTGGGCACAAATTCCGCCACAGCTAAGTAGGCGAAAAAAAATAATAATATTTATTAGCTGCTGGTTAATCAAGCTTGAAAGGACACAGTGTTCCTAAAATTGTGCATAACACCTTATCTTAGTTCCCTTGAACAAAACTTCTCCTGTACAAAATGACTAAGAGCGAAGATAACCCGGTGGTGGCTCGACGCCTCTCAATAGGAGAAGAGGTGGATGAAATTCTCATTCCACCTAAATTTAGACGTACTAGCACCCTGAAATTACTAGAAAATGGTTTACCAGCTAGGGGTGGCATAGTAGCTTTCGTAATTGAGGCACACAAATCAAATAAAACAGAGGTATTCTATTTGTGGGTTATAATCCCAGAAGCAGATGCAAGAACACAGACATTTCACTACTATACAGAAGGAGATGCACCACTGGAATATGGTCCTTGCGGGGACATAGAAGTTCCACTCACGTACCAGGAACACCTATACTGGTTTAAAGGTGCCCTACCCCATATAAGAAAAAGAGTAAGATTTTAGGCCCGCTCGGAGGAGACGGGGCAACATGGCCAATATTAGCGGCCTACACACCACATCCTGACATTGAAACAATGCCACAGCCAGACTTACTCTTACAACACAAGGATTTAATTAAAATCTACAGAAATTTGACACAATTTGTCATGAGGACTTTCACAGTCCAACCAGCAACAGTTGCAGCAAATGGTACCCAGTCTCAGGGTACAGCAACTAAAATCACACCACAAACATTACACGCGGTAATGGGTAAAATGCCCACAAAACGTGAACAAATACCATTCTGGGTAGCACAGAAAATAACTCCGCTAGAGGCAGTATTCCCGAATACTACCACGTATGAAAAACACAGAATGCTAACAGTCTGCTTGCCCATGGGGATAACACCACAATTAGAGGATTGTACCACTTGGGGTACAGTCTTTGCTGCCATTTATACCAGAACTCATGGTATCCCGTCATTAGCAGTAGTACCTGATGTATTAAGACAAATACAAAATGAGTACGGAGCAGAGCCTGCCCTAAAATTAGGGATGAAGTTACTAGGTAACTATGACCAGGTATCAACCATAATACTAGCTAACATAAAGGGGGAAGCAGCTTCAGTGGCCATCCGCCAACGCCTAAGGGAGTTCAGTCCATTAGACCAACACCACGAACTACCCAAAATAACTGAAACTGCATATGCAGAATTAGCCAGAGACAGTTTAGGTGGGAATTCATTAAAACCACAACTGATGGGCAATTCTGAAAAGGACACTACTAAGCAGACACCTGCTTCTTCTAAAAAGAAGTGGGACAATAAAAAACAACAAAACTTTAAAGAAAATAGATCTCAATCCAGAGGCAGATCTCCCCCACAGGTGCCCTCTGAAAAGAGGTATAACCTCAGGAATAGGGATAATTTTAGGAAACCTGACAGGTATCAGGATACTGATACACGTTCCTCTCGTTCCTTTCAGGGCTTGACGAATAACTCCGAAAGAGAAGGACGGTTGGAACACAAAGAAGAGCGTACAAAGTCCAGAGACAAGCAGCACGCTCAAGACTATACTTCCAAGAAAGAAGAAAAGCCAAAATCAAAACCTCAGTTTAAGAAGAAGAAAGTTGCAAGCATAAAGATAAGGCATGCCCAGAATTCTGAGGACGCAACTTCTGAACGGGGAATGGGCTCTGACGATGCTAGACGGCGCGGCAGAAGTAACAATAGCTCGCCAGAACCTGATGGAATTTCTGGTGACAGCGGACTTGAATGATTACATCACGGTGGAGACACCAGATACAAGGGTGAGCGTCCCACATAAGTTACACGAAATAACACTCCAAATGGAGGGGGACAAGCCCAGGAAAGTTAAAGGGCTATTTTGGGAAATCCTATCATCGGGTTATGACATCCTATTAGCTGAACAAGATTGGCCGCCAGCATTCGTTATGGAGTGCCCTAGGGGAGAAACGGTAATTTTTCCAGCATTTTCCGACCTCGTTCCCATTCATCTTAAACATGCATATGCACAGGAGTGGGCAGTTGCCCTAGCTCCAGCATTGTACAAAAATCATGCCGGATGGGATGAAGATTCAACCCACCACGTGATCCCGTTAAAAGTTTCACCAAATGCACAGAGACAATATCCAATAAAGCAAGAAGCTAAAAAACAGGTCAGGGAGATCTTAGATCAACTTGAATACCAAGGGGTGATTGAAACATGCACCTCACCAATGAACAATCCTTTGTTTCCTGTATCCAAACCGGACAACTCATATCGTCTAGTCTTAGATTACAGACATTTAAACACATGCACAAAGACATTCGCTGTCCAAAACGCACACAGTGCCGCATTAATGAATAACATTGTGCGGAAAAAAAAGAAAACCACACTTGATATCTCAAATGGATTTTTCTGCCAAAACATAGCGACTGAAAGCAGGTATTTGACCGCATTCTCAGCGTTAGGGTCCCAGCGGCAATTTGGTCATCTCCCCCAGGGGTATAAGAACAGCTCGGGGGTATTCTCAGCAAGGGTAACAGAGTTACTCCAAAATTTTGATGAGGAAGCATTGTCCTATGTGGATGATATTTATCTGACGGACGATGACTTAAAAAGACACTTGACCAGGGTGAGCACCATAATTATGGGATTCACCTCTGATGGCTAAAAATTTAATTTCAAAAAATCAAAAATCGCCCACCTCAATGTTCTGTTTTTAGAATATGAGCTGTCAAGTGAAGGAAAGAGCCTGGCAGCTAACTTCTTAGAAAAGTGTGCACTGCTCCAGCCTCCAAGATCATTCAAAAATATACAATTGATACTGGGATCCCTAAATTTCGACAGAACATACATTTTAGATTACGCAGAAAAGGTAAAACCTTTCTACGACTTAATAAAACCTGACTTTTCAGTTAGACAATGGACACAGGAACACACAAACATCCTACGTTCACTACAAGAAGACACGATAGCTTCAAAACACCTACAGATGAGAGTAAACGTACGCAATATAGTGATCCGTGTAACAGCGGGTCAATGCGGGTACACTTATTTAACCTTCAATGAAGGAGAAACAGTACCAATCGCTTACAAATCTCACCTGTACACAAACGCAGAAATGCATTTCACTTCAACAGAAAAAATCCAGACAGCAGTTCAGACCGCTGTAGCAAGAGAAAGAGCCCTGGCTCAGGGAAAATGCATAATAGTCGTGACCCCAGTACCAGCTTTAGAAGCGGTTACAAACGCTAGCATTCCAAATGCTAAAGCCTTACATCCAAGATGGATACAATGGGCCAATTCCCTTACTGCAACGGATGTTGAATACAGATTTGATCCAAGTCTAAAAACACAAGCATTCCTGCAATACGAACAAGAATATCCTCTACCAAACGAAATTTTGCCTCTAGATCAGTATGAATATATTATTTACACTGACGGATCTGCTCAACCGGCCATAGGGAGTAAGCAACAATACAGCACAGCATGTGCAATCGTTAAAGGTCGCATGCGAGATGGAAAATTCTATCCAAATTACACCAAAACGCAATCTCTAGGAGACTGCACGGCTCAGTTGGCAGAATTAAAAGCACTAATACTAGCACTGGTGCATACGGATCACGAATTCCGCACACTTATAGTGTGTGATTCCTTTTACTGTGTACAATCATACAATGAATATTTACATCATTGGGAACAAAACGGGTTCAAAGACGCAAAAGGTGGCACAATTAAACATAAAATGCTATGGGAACAGGTAGTTGAGTTGAAGAACGAACTACCGAGGGCTCACGTGATACATACACTGAGTCACCAGAGTGATGGCATTCAGGTTGAAGGGAATTCATTGGCTGATGAAGCCGCGAAGGTGGCTGTACGAACAGCTTCCGTAGCTGCAATCACTCGTTCAAAAACGAGAATAGACAGTGAGATTATGGTCGCTGTCAATGTTTCAAGCAAAAACAGCGGAGCAGTACCAAAGAAATTTCCACTCAAGTACTCCTACAAGTTAGATGCAAACAACATTCCATTTGCTCAGATTCCTGGAGTGGGGGACAGAGTGATACCAAATATGGATCGTAGGCAAGGTTTCATTCTAGCAGCACACAAGGGTTTGGGCTCTGCGCATACAGGCGTTACAGCGACTATTTCATTGTTGAAACAGTGCTACTGGTGGCCAGGTCTAACAAAACAAACTAAAGACTACGTCTTGAAATGTGACATCTGCCAACAGATGAAAGGCTCCACCATAAAATGCCAGGCACAGACACCGTTACTAAAATCAGACAAACCCCTCGCGTGTGTGTATCTGGACCACTGCTGCCCCTTACAATCTGATGGGGCTTACAAGTATATCTTGGTTGCAGTGGATTCCTGCTCAAGATTCCTATGGGTTTGGCCTCAGCGCTCGGCTGACGCCCGAACTGTTATAAAAGATTTGCGAGTCTTTATCTGGACATACGCAGTTGTCACGATTTACTCCCTGTGCTCTCGTTCCCACCACCAGGGGGCCAAATTGTGGGGCTTTCCAGTATTCCAATATGCTTCCAGACACTCCCCTGTATGCATATCCTGACTTCCAGGCATTTGGACATCATTTAGGAATTGACATCCATTCCCAATCCATGCCGGGATTTGTGGAAGCCAGTCTGCTCATGCTGGAAACTCCATTACCTTTAATCCCCTGCTCACTGCTTTGTCTCCACCCCTGCAGGCCAAGGATGGGTGGAGGAATTCAGTTCACCTGTGGCTGGCTGCTGCTAGCCTGCTCACACCTGATGCATGTGATTACTGTGAGCTCTTTTAAGCCACAGCTCCCTTCAGCCCAGTTTTGGTCATTGTAGCTGTATACCGGTGAGGCCGAGCCTTGTTTCCAGTGTTTCCTGAGCTTTTGATATTCCTTGATTCCTGAGCTATAGTTAATCCTTGTTCCTTGATTGCTGAGCTATAACTATTCCTTGTGCCTGAATTAGCACTGCCTGCAGTGCTACCTTGTTTCCTGAGTTCCTGAGCTATAGCTATTCCTTGTGCCTGAATTAGCACTGCCTGCAGTGCTACCTTGTTTCCTGAGTTCCTGAGCTATAGTTATTCTTTGTTCCTGGGCTTCAGCTATTTCTTGTTCCTGATTTGCACTGCTTGCAGTGCTCTCTTGACTACTTGTTTCCTGAGCTGTAGCTATTTCCGGTTTCCTTGAACCAGTACTGCCTGCAGTGCTACCTTGACTCCTGAGCCTTAGCATTCCTTGTTCCTGACCTGCAGCAGTTTCCCTTCTCCTGAACTAGCACTGCCTGCAGTGCTACCTTGACTCCTGAGCCTTAGCATTCCTTGTTCCTGACCTGCAGCAGTTTCCCTTCTCCTGAACTAGCACTACCTGCAGTGCTACTTTGACTCCTGAGCTTTTGCTCAATTCTTGTTCCTGCCCCAGCACTGCCTTCTATGCTACTTTGTTTTCTTTGATTCCTGAAACTGCACTATTCTAGTATACCCTTGTAGCCTCCCTTCTGTATATCCTTTTCCAGTCCCTGCCTTTCTTCCCATTTCCTTGGTTCCAGTTCTAGTTTGCTGTCTTTCTATTTCTGCTGTCTTGCTTCTGTTACCTTGTATGTTTGTTACCTGCTTTCTACCAAGTGTGCCCTGTGATTTCCTTCCTTTCCTGGTAAGCATTCCTCCTTGCTAGCTCCTTGTCTATTGTGCTAGTGTTTAGTTCTACCCCTTTGCTGTTACTGCTTTGCGTGTTCTTGTTTGATCGCCAGGATCCGTGGGCACAGCTGACTACCTAGGTGGTGTTTCTTGTTCACTGTGAGTATTGTCTTTGAGTTACTGTTATAACATCACCATAGGTATAAGCTCCACAGACCCTGCCTTTGCATACATATCCTATATGTGGGTATTTTCAGTCAGTATCTGTAACAGCAATTGTGGGTGAGGAACTTACTGAGCTTCAGTCTTACCGTGTGGAGCTCCTGAGTGCTTTACCCCTCATTCCCTTTATTGTTAATGTTGTATTATATATGTCTTGCACATCCGTCCTGGGTGTAGTTAGTCTGAATGCTAAATTGCCTTGTGAGTGCCCTACCTTTGTGAGTCTTAGCCATCTTGTACAGGCTTCCCCTTTGGATCCCTTTTTCTCCTCTGACTCCTTGTGTGATCCTGGGCAGCGCTGTACTACTCTTTCTGTGCACGGTACGTTTTCTACTCAGTCCCCAGTCCTTGCTCAAGTCCCTGACTGTGTTCCCGACATAGTCCCAGACAGTCCCTGACAGAATGACCAACCCACATTTCCAGGGTCACTTGTGAGGTTTCTTTGCATTCAGTTAGCTACCACTTTTTTTTCTCAAAGCTCTCCCAGTCAGTTCTTGCCAAGATGTTTAGCATCAGAACCAGAAAGTCTGCGTATGATGGCAGACATCCATTGCCAAGGCAGCGCAGTTCCGTACAACCTATTAGAAAGTCCTTAGACTATAGAGATCGAATCATGGAACACAACAGGCTCTTACGTGCTGAATATTATTCCCTGTGGTTGGCTGATCCTTCTATGTTAGATTTTCATTTCATCTGTAACCCTGATCCTCACCTGATGTCAGCCTATAACCTACAAGATGAAAACGAATTTCTGCAAACCTTGTTAGCAGCAGAAAGACAAAAGAGTAATTTAGAGAGTGGTACTATTAGGGGAAATTTTTCTGAAGTTTGTAACTCAGAGACCCCCTGTCAAGACAATGTTTTCTTTGAAGACATTTTCCAGACACAGTATTTATCAGCATCTTACCAAACGGGTAGTTCAATGACCCCAGTTAAAGCATGTTTAACCACACAGCAGCCAAAGAAAGAGCAGATTCATTTCATAACCTCTGTTCTCCATTCAAATAATGTTACCCAGTCTTGTAGTCCAGTAAAGATCACAGTCCCGGATACTAAAGGGACCTTGTTAGATACCACATTCAAAGTAAACAATCAGTTTAACAAAAGAGAGAAAAGACCTACTAGAACACAGGTGGCTAATAGCCACTTTGAATAAAATCCAAGGTATAGCTCTGTTGTTTGTTGTGAAGTTGCCAAGTCTACCACTGTCCTTGTAGAGAAAGATCTGCAGGCTTCACAGGATATAATTACATCTAAGATTCTTGAAGTACAACAAGAGAATAAAATGTTTCAGACTATGTTAAAAAAATTATAACCCACACTTCAAGTGGGAATCTAAAACCCCTATAGAAAACAACTTTTCCACCTCTATGTTAGCCTCCTTAGAAATGGAGAATGAAGCCTTGCGCTCGCTTTGCGTTCCCTCAGAGCTGGTCCAGCGATTGTGTGAACAATACAGTGGCTGATCCCTCAGATTCCATTCAGAAAAACCATAGTACCTTGTCTCACAGTCCAGTTAATGAAAGTATTTGTTTGAATTCTGAAATTTCTACCTCCTCTGATGTATGGTCTTCTAGTGCTAAACTGTGTATAGGCACTACATCGGAGATGTGTCCCTCCACTTCTAAGGAACCCCAGATGCCAGGAGAGACACTAAATACTTGTTTGCTTTCTCTTCCTGGTAGTGAGGTCAGTTCCACCCCGGGGGTATCACATACACTGGCCATTGACATACAGACAAAACCTGAACCAGTGCCCAACATAATCCATGATGTGACAACACCCTCTGACTCAGTCTATGCTCTTGGTCTAACTTCTGTGACTGAAACCAACCTCCTCACTGAGAAGGAACAAAATCTTGACCCCTTGTTTGCTCTCTCGCCTTCAAGCACACCACATATTGAAAAGTCAGGAAATGATAGTACTGTATGCTCTGATGCACCTGTACCACCTTGTAATGCAGAAGAAAATGAAAAAATTTCCAAAGACCAAGTGATCTCTGACCTGTTTCCTCTGACTAAGACATGTGACCTGCCAAATGGTAAAGGGAGTCTGATCATCAGAGACTCTAAGATAAGCAGTATTCTTAGCCATCCCGAAGAAAGCCCTTCAGTGTGTTTTAATGAGCCAAGGAACTGTGAAGATTTCAATATTAGCAATAGGGAATCTACTGTTCACGGGCTATCGCCATTCCCAGAATTTAAAGTCCATCATCCTTGTGCCTCTCTGTCATCAGCTTGTCTTTTTGCAAAGTCTCCAGAATCCTCAGCTGGCCTGCTGCCTTCTGAACTTCAGCCTACAGCCTGCCTGCCATGTGAGCCCGAGCCTGCAGCCTGCCTGCCATGTGAGCCCGAGCCTGCAGCCTGCCTGCCATCTGAGCCCGAGCCTGCTGCCTGCCTGCCATCTGAGCCTGAGCCCGAGCCTGCAGCCTGCCTGCCATCTGAGCCTGCGCCTGCAGCCTGCCTGCCATTAGTACTGGAGCCTCCAGACTGCCTGCATTCAGAGCACAAGCCCTCAGCTCACCTGCCTACTAAGTCAAGAGTCTCCAGCCTATCTGACTTCAGAGCCAGAACTTCCAGCCTGTCTGACTTCAGAGCCAGAACTTCCAGCCTGTCTGACTTCCGAGCCAGAACTTCCAGCCTGTCTGACTTCCGAGCCAGAACTTCCAGCCTGTCTGACTTCCGAGCCAGAACTTCCAGCCTGTCTGACTTCCGAGCCTGAACTTCCAGCCTGTCTGACTTCCGAGCCTGAACTTCCAGCCTGTCTGACTTCCGAGCCTGAACTTCCAGCCTGTCTGACTTCCGAGCCTGAACTTCCAGCCTGTCTGACTTCCGAGCCTGAACTTCCAGCCTGTCTGACTTCCGAGCCAGAACTTCCAGCCTGTCTGACTTCCGAGCCAGAACTTCCAGCCTGTCTGACTTCCGAGCCAGAGCTTCCAGCCTCCCTGCCTTCAGCACCAGAGTTCCAGCCTCCCTGCCTTCAGCACCAGAGCTTCCAGGCTCCCTGCCTTCAGCACCAGAGCTTCCAGGCTCCCTGCTTTCAGCACCAGAGCTTCCAGGCTCCCTGCTTTCAGCACCAGAGCTTCCAGGCTCCCTGCTTTCAGCACCAGAGCTTCCAGGCTCCCTGCCTTCAGCACCAGAGCTTCCAGGCTCTCTGCCTTCAGCACCAGCGCTTCCAGGCTCCCTGCCTTCTGGCCTTGAGTCTCTATCTTGCCTACTTTTTGACCCTGTGCTTCCAGTTTGCCAGCCTTCAGAGTTCTCAGTACGTATACATTCAGAGACTGAATCTCCAGCATCAGAGACAAAACTCCTGCATACCTGCTTCCAGAGTCTCCTGCATGTGAGTCTTCTGTATGTTTTCATCCAGGGCCAGAGCCTCAGGTCTGCTTTTCGTTGTCTCCTTTGTCTTTAGCCAGTTTGCCGTTGACCTCTGTGCCTCCTGCCAATCCGTTATATGCTTTTGACCCTACAGTAAATCTTCCTTTGTTTTCAGAGTGCTACTCTAGCCTGCCATCATCAGGACTTCAAACACCTTTAATCCAGGCTTCTAAGCCCCTGTTACTGGATTTGGACTCTTCAGGTTCTGCCTTCAATACTGCTGTTAATTTACAGCCTATTATCTTACCCTCCAGAACATCACATTTTTCCTGTAGTCCTCTGGTATCTTGCACTACATCTCTGATGGGAATGGACTTATTTCATAGCAGCAAAGGCTTTAAATCGAGTCCCTGATTCCGGGAGCCGGTCGTTGGAGGGGGTGTACTGTCACGATTCACTCTCTGTGCTCTCATTCCCACCACCAGGGGCCGAATTGTGGGGCTTTCCAGTATTCTAATATGCTTCCAGACACTCCCCTGTATGCATATCCTGACTTCCAGGCATTTGGACATCATTTAGGAATTGACAGCAGTTGGCACGTTACATTCTGACCGTGGCCCGGCGTTTAGCTCTCGGGCTTACAAAGAGGCCATGGAAAGTATGGGCGTAGCATTGCGGTACTCCTCTCCGTACCATCCTGAGGGAAATTTGGTTGTGGAGATGAAAAACCGGGACGTAAAGCAATCTTTAACAGCTAGGGTATTAGGTAAGGGCGGTAGTTGGGTCAATCATCTCTACGGGGTACAGCGAGCACTCAATAACCAGCCAAGAAATTCTCTAGGGGGTGTCTCTCTCATTATGAGGTCCTATTTGGGACAAGAATGTGGGTACCTGATCTTCATTGTGAAGGCGCAGTGGCGGATGAAAAACCATTTGATATCCATGATCGTTTGGCTGTTTTACAGGATCTAAATGATTCCAGGACACAACAAAGTAACGTGCTCCAGAAACAGACCGCCACTGGGGAAGTCAAGGCAAACACGGCAAGACCTGTCTGGATCCCAAAGGTTGGGGAACTGGTCACAGAACAAAATAGCGGACAAAAAAGAATTTGGACCATCATACAGAAAGCCTGTACCTGTCCTAGCAGTTCACGGAACAAGAACTGTACTTTTGCCACCTCTTGCCGGAAAAAAGGAGAAAAGATTTGTCTCAATCGACTTAATCAAACCACACTATGTGGCCGATACTGAACAGTAGGCATCGTGGACTCCACAGTAGCAGACGCCCTCCTCTAGCTACCATCCAAGAAGTTCAAACAGAAAGACTCATCACGTTTGAAGAGCCTCCTGTAAAGGAAAGAAGGACTAAGCAACAATGCTATGGAACTCGTTCCCCTTGAACCAGAATTATATCTTCAAAATTCAATTCAAAATAACACACAAGTTGCAATCAGACCAAATACAGACGTCTACGTCAACATGCCTCGACAAGAGCAAAGTGCGATTTCAACAAATCCCGATGCAATTCCTACAATTGATCGAACTGCTTCTGGCTACTTCATGAACTTTGATACGTTTTCTTTGGATCCAAGTGAACCAGAAACGATGCCAGCCCAAAAATCACGTAAACAGCAAGCTAAAGACTTCGTGAACTTTCTCAAAAAGACTTATCTGGTATCGCCTTGGGTAGAACTATGGGTGATTTCTGGGATACTATTTTTTATTTTCTGGCTAGGCTTAGTTATAACTTTTAGCATGCTTATTAATGGACGTTATCTGCAACAAAGCTCCGCGACACAAAGTTAATTTAATTCTGAAGCCACATCAATCGTCCCATCGTGAACAGAGAGACTTGTCATCAGTGAACATTACAGCAGTTCCTATACCGGACGGTATAGTGTGGGACAAGGTTGATTTCGAAATATTCGGTCCTACTGAACTTTTAAAAATTTCACATGTATTTAAAATTTCATTAAGTGATATCATTACCTCCAGTACATTTTCTGATGATTCGGACTCTGAAACTGTTAATGATATGTTGTCTGACTTAGAGAAAACTGCCGCATTTCCAAATAATGAAATGTTAGAAGGTACGTCAGACTACAACACATTGTACTGTTATCAACATTATGGTCATCATTTCCTACACAAATCTATATCACCTAGAAATGTTTGTGAATACCACCAGTGGGAACATTGCCATACACCACCTAAAAGTAGTTCGCACACATTTGCATAGAAATTTTCATATTTTTCAGGGTTTAACACCACTGACCCGACCTCATATTATAAGGTTACACCGACATCGTTTTTGGAGGTCTTCCACTGATCCTGCTTTCTATCGCAGGAATCCTGATTGTCATTTTCCTGATCCACAATAGACGGCCCAATTACCAACGAGATGGCAAAAGCGCTCCTGGAGTGCAAATACCGTGAGCGCATGGTATAGCATCTGGGCACACCCTGCCTACGGGAACTAAGTGCCTCTTGGTTCCTATCGTTTAGACCAGTCTGGATGGACTGCATCTTACCTGTTCTTCGATGCCTGTTTTGCGGTGAAGAATGCGTGTTGGATCTTTGTCTGACACTTGCAACGGACACACCTGTGGACTTGAATACCAGGCTGGAACCCCTGAGGGCCCATGCTCGGCAATGTCCCCAGCGTATTCCCATCTTGATGGCTGCATTCCTCGAGAATCTGCAGGTGCCTTTTACAACTGGGTTGAGCATCAGCTCCACCACTAGCACCACTAGCACCCAGGTATCGACTACAGCACCGGCTGCCTCTACTCCATCTATTGGCAGTACTGAATATCATCTGTGCTCCATTGACGTACTTTGCGAGGGGTTACAAGGACCGTCCCCTGCAGCAAGCAACGATGATGTTGCTTCTCCCAGCCAGGACACTTAATCTAAAATTGGCTCATCGTGTGCTGGGAAAGAATTCAGTTTGTTCATTTTTTTCAAAAGTCAACTAAGTTTGGAACATTTCTTTTAAAATTGACACTTTCGCTGAAAAGCATGGCCTTCAGACGCTTGTAGTGGTTCGATTGATATAAACGATCTCAATTAGGACTTCGGCTTAAGTATCTATCCCCAAAAACTGATTTTCAAAGTTAAAAGTTTTTATCTCCATTTTTTCCACCTCTTAATACTGTTTTTAAATGATTTTACGAAAAAATGTTTTTATAAATTTTATGCGCTTTTACCTTGTAAAGTGAATAGTTTGATGGCATTTTTATCATTGTTGACTATTCGGAAGAGGAGTGGGTGTTATGTTTCATATAGGTACCCTAATATAGGCCCGGGTAATATCTTACACCTTCGGCTACATTTCCCCCCGCCTATACTACACAGTAACGGACCTTTTAGGATTGAACCTTTTACCTAGTTCTAGTCCTGGGCACAGAAGGAGGGTTTCTCAGTGAACAATAGTGTCTTATAACTTCATCAATAGACTCACACAGTATGAATGAATATTCATAAGGGTTCTTAGAAACCAAGCTGGGGCTACACCACCTTCCTCCCCATATCTACGTACACGGTTCATCCCATACGTCATGCTCAAATCCAACAATGGCTAATACAAGCAACAAGAGACAAAGGAACCCTAGATACTTTCTGTATAAATACAGCACCTCTTGCTAGTGTTAGTTAGAGGGAACCGAGACTTCCAGGCCGACACACTGACCAGAGACGCTGAGGCTCCTGCATGCAGACGCTCCAGCTGACAGTGGTCTAGCTCATCCCTTGCGGGGTGTCCAACCTGAGACCAGGACGGGGTCCCACACTCTCTCTCTTCAGGTAATGGGGTTCGAACAAATCCTAGAGGGATTCTTGGCTTCACACCTACTCACATGCTAGGTACACTTAGGTACATCTAGATAGGCATCGTAGGAGTATGCACTTTCTTTTATCATGCATTTTATATCCATGTATGCATTTATGATTATTGCAAAATGGTAGAACTGTACTATCCATTTATATTCACCATACTGCTGATTATATATATCTGCTACTGTCTAACAATTATTGTAGCACATCTATCTTACACTAGAAGAACAAATGTACAATAAATACTTATTGTAACACGCCCGACTGCTTCTTCTGTGTAACTCTCTGAGACCGAATGAGTGAGCACGAGTGACTTAGCGAAAAGTAGTACATTGTTTCCACGATCCTGAGGGATCAGGGTTGTCATGTTCTGAGGTTACCAGAAACTATTCTCTCCCCGATAAGAGGAGACACTAGTGGCACTGTGAGCTAGCTAATGCAAACAGGCTAACATTTTCGGTGGGGGTGCTCAGAGCCAGTCTGCCACGAAGTCCACAGTTCATGTTATCCGAACGCACAGATTCTGTATAGGTTATATATAGGAACTACACGACAGCGTGAAGAGAGACCGTATCATTTGACTTGTGGTAGTGCTGTATGAGTTGGCAGGTCTGCTACTGCAACATCATAAAACCCCTTTAGTCACCTGCTCTGCCTTTGCTCTTACACTATTATTACTTCCCCAGGTGGGCCCTCGCCTCATCCCACAGGCGTGGGTTAATCATTCAGTTTGCTTCTTTGCAGTACCTCAGGTGAGGCGAGAAAGGTGGGGTCTCTAAAAAGAATTTGGTCGAAAAGGTTAACAAGGAATCCTTTACAAAAGGTGTGGCCTGTGTGCTTATGTGTGTGGCCCAAAAAAGGTGACTTTGAATCCTGTACTTGTGCATCTATCTGAGTTTTCTGTTAGCGGGTCTAGATACATCACACAACAACAAACATGTACACCTGAAACAAGGCAGACCTTTTGGCTTTTCCAATGCTTGTTAGCTATGATTTTTATTTTTTTTCAATATCACACAAATCAGTAACAATTCCCATTCTTCCCTCCACATCTCTGTCCTCTGCAATCAGCGCTACTCAAACCAATGTCGGATGTCAGAGGACTTTACCTCACACATATAGGAAATATTCCATAAAACAATAAGCACTACAAGGTGTAGGAGTCACATGTCATCCATTCTGGTAGACATTACATTTTAAGAGTGTTTGATCAGGAGAAGTTGCAACTCATGATTTAAAATATAACCCAGTGGTTGGGATTGGCTTTACTAACAAGAATTTATTTCCAGCCAAACACACCCTTTTTTAGCAACCGTAGGATAATGAAAGACAGGAGAAAACGATACGTTTTTAACCTATGTCTTGCATGCAGCTGTTTGTTGCCAATTCATAGCTCACTGCGCTACATTAGGATCTTAACTTAGTAGCAAACGGATCTCTGTGACAAAAGCAGTAACCCACTGAGCTAGCTATATAAAATACAATTCTGTGATCTGCATGGCACACATTTTTCAGCAGGTACTTTAACCCTCTGTGCTACTTTATGATGAATCAACACAGTGACTAGACAAAACTTGATCTCTCTCCAGCAGGTACATTAATCACCAGAATTGCGGGTCATTATTTTTTGCTTTTTATTAACACATTGCTGTTTTTTTTAGTTTAAATTTGTGTTAGTGCAGTGCTTTGTGGTATTTACAAGTAGATTTAAAATATCTTATCCATATTTTTATAGCACTTTATAATGCAGTTTTGCTTTTTCTAAGTGTAGCAAATAACCAAGTATACTCCTATTCAATTTCATAGTCCTCAATTTACTGACCTAAGAAAGATGGAATGCTAAGTTAGCCATGCAAAGGTGATTGATCTCATTAGAAGGTGCATGTCATCCACCTGTGTTACTTATTGCTATCAATGCGTGTGCGCTCAAGGAAATGGGAACCTTGGTAATGGCTCACACGGCCTGCTCACGTAAAGAAGACAGGACCAGCTGCAATTTCTGTTCTAAGCATGTAGAAGGGACCTATTGTGTTATTCGTGTTTTATGCATCCCAGATGCGAAGATATTTTTAAGACATTTTGAGAATTGCAAAGAGTTAAAAAAGACAGCCATACCGCGTGCAGCACAAGTCTGTGGTGTCCATTAATATTGAAGTTTGGAATTTTGTATCATATATCAAACACACATTTGACATGGATCGTTTCCTGATGCCAAAAGATGGTAGGGTGCTCAAACGAAAGACCGAAACAGATGGTGAGAACAAAGCTGCAAAAATTAGGAAGTATGATGCCTCCTACTTGGACTTTGGATTCACCCGCGTCACCATAATTGGCAAAATTAGGCCACAGTGTGTGGTTTGTGGCATGACCTTGGCTAACGAAAGCCTGAAGCCAAACAAATTAAAGCAGCACTTGGAAACAAAACATGGGTCACTGGTAGGAAAGAATAGAGATGTTATTGCCAGAAAGCTGGAAGACATCATCCACCAAAAAGACACTGTGAAAAATGTGGTCTCCACACCAGCAAATGCCTTGAAAGCATCTTACCAAGCGGCATAGTAAGTTGCCAAAAACAAAAAGCCTTTTACAGATAGAGAAAAAGTGATTCTTCCAGTAGTTCTCGACATGACCAGGACAATGCTTGGTGAAAAAGTGGCAGAGAAGTTTAAAATGGTGCCCTTTTCATACACAACAGTTTGCCGCCGCATCTCTGACATGTCAGAGGATATCAACAGACAACTCATAGCACGCTTGAAATTGAGTTTGTTTACTTTGCAATTGGATGAAGTGACTGACTTATCTAAGGAAGCTCATTTAATTGCTTATGTACAGTACTGCCACAAAACTTTAATATTGGAAGATTTTTTATTCTGTAAACCAATCAAGGGACAGGCAACAGCATCAGCCCTATATGATATTCCCAAATGCTTTCTGTTCTCCAATGGCTTAAAATGGGACAGCTGTGTTGGGATCTGTACGGATGGTGCTCCTTCCCTCTGTGGGGCTAGGGCAGGCTTAAAAGCCAAAGTGTTGAAAGTGGCTGTTCATATTCTATGGGCCCACTGTATGATACACCGGGAAGCCCTTGCAGTCCCAAAAATTGATAGACAACTTGGGGATGTGTTGAATTCTGCTATGAAAATTGTTAATTTCATAAAAGCTCACCCCACTAGAGCTCGTCTGTTTGCAGTTTTATGTGGAGAAATGGGAGCTGAGCATGATGGTTTGTTGTTCCATACAGAAGGTCGGTGGTTATCCAGGGGGAAGGTGATGAATCAAATTTTTGAATTGAGAAATGAAGTACGACAGTTCCTTCTGGATTGAGACCCATATAAAGCAGAACCGTTGTGTAATCCCCATTGGCTTGTGCTTTTAGCATACCTTGCAGGCATCTTTGATAAATTTAATTCCTTGAATGTGAAGAAGCTAGAGTTGTGGAGAAGACTACTAATTCAAGGTGGCCTGCTTGAGGCATTCCCATGTTTAGCAGAAGCTCGAGGACACAGGATATGAACTTGAAAGTGCTATGAGGTCATAAGAAATCACTTGACTTCTCTCAGGGACAGTTTAGAAATGTACTTTCCTGAGGACAATGATCATGTCAATGACTGGGCCTTTCAACCTTTTCTAGCGTATGCAGGTACTCATCTCCCAATGCGCCTTCAGGAAGATTTAATTGACCTTCAGAGTGACCGCGTTCTCCAGATGCGATTCAGCAAAATCTCATTGGGGGAATTTTGGCTGAAAATGTCTGAAGAACATTCAGGTTTGTCGAAAATTGCAGTCAAGACACTTCTGCCTTTTAGCTCATCATATTTATGTGAGATTTGGTTCTCAGCACTGGCAGTATAAACATGGAGTACCGTTCAAGACATGAAGTGGAGCACAACCTGAGGATGGCAGTAGCTAGAATACATCCACAGATTGACCGTCTCTCTCGAGAAAAACAGGCACACCCACCACACTAGTTCAGAAAGGTGTTATCTTCCAAATGAGTCAAATTATGTTTTGTTTGTTTGTGAAAAATATAGTACAGTACTATTTGTGCATTTTTGGGCAATTCGTTTTGGAGATTTTGTATTTGAGCTGTGTGGTAAGCCTCTGAGACTGAAACACAGTCACCCACAAACCTTTGTTTTGCTAAACACTGTTTAATACTATTTCTCAACCATAAAATGATTTGCCGTGGGAATTGGGGGGCGCTTTTGGTTGTCGATGATGATGAGTACCAAGTTCTAGAAACTTTTGTCAGGAGGGGGCCATTACGCCTAAAATATGTTGACAGGGGGGTCTTGCCATCAAAAAGTTTGAAGACCTCTGCTCTGGTCTAAGGTGAGCCATCTGCAGTTAGATAGGGTATCCACCATAAAGAGTGTAACTGAAGGTAGTAACTTGTTCTTGGGTGCTATCAGCAGAGCCACTGGAATTATGTGATTGTGCAGCCATAGAGTTTTACACAGTTTGCCGCATTTGTCACATAATCTGTCATCTGCACCATAATCTGCAGATTCAAAAAATAAAACAAAATCTAGCTGAAACGGTTCAAAAGTTACAAAAACCACAGCGACACATGTTGCTGCGCAGTGGAAGGTCCTTTGCAAAGCTTGACTGGTCACCTTTCTGTTGCTTATTGCTATATTCGTTTTACACTGGGGCTAATGAGGTGCGACCAATGCCCAGACAGTGTTAACAAGTGTAAACATTACAAAATAATGAAGTAATACTATCACAAAATATGCTGCATTACGCTGCATAACTAGCTTTTTCTTGACCCATAATTTACTCAACTGTGTCTCATAACTTGTCTCTCTCCTGCCACATAATTCCAGTATCCCTGGCTAACAGTAACTAAAAAGGCTAGAACTGTTGCCTTTGCCAATATTGTTCTCCTTTGACGCCCCTCTTTCATTTTTATCTAAAAGTTTTGCTCTTGGCTTTTATTCTAGCCTTAAAGAAAACGAATGTCTAGCTCTGTTCTTTACTTACACCATGTAACTAGTTTGTTCGCTGCCTCCTCCCGAATAATTAGCTATCAGCTGGCATCTTAAAATGTATGACTTTCAACATTACATTTCAGCCAAAAGCAGTAAGCTTGCTCAAACTTGTAGTTTGGTCTCACATTACAAGCAGAGACTTCATGTACCGTCAAGAAGCTTATTGAAGTTGGCTTAAATTCATAACTCACTGAAAGTCACACTCATAACAGTGTGCCTCTTCCCTATGCAAATCATTTTTCAAATCAGTTCAGTTGTTGGCTCACCTCTATTGGCATTGCCACCCTGGCGGCAGATGCCAAAACCTTGCCCTCGTTTGCCCCTGCATGAATAAACGCTTCCAGTCTCCCTTCCGTGCCTGTCTGTTTGTGTTTACCCGCTTTGATTTCTTTTGCCTCTTTTTAATTCTTCTGTAAAGGCCTTTTGCTAAGTTTGATCAAGTTAAGTGAACTGAATAACTGAGTTTAAGCTTGAATAAATGAAAACATGTTTGCTCGCTGGCGCTGTATTTTGTGTAAGCTTCTTTTTCCCTTTTGGATGCCAGGGCATCTTACACAATAGATCCGTTGTGTGGTCCCGCAATCCCTCTGACCTTCAACTGTTTTCTGTTCCCCATCGCACGGTGCCCAGATGTAAGTGCTTCAAGCTGTTAGACCAAAACCTTTGCCAACTGCGACTCAAAATGAGTCGAAGCACACATTATGCAAACTTTCTGCATATTAAATTTTGTTCCATGTTAAAAAAAAGTAGAATTTTAGGTAACACCATGGAGAAAAGCCATAACCACCCCTGCACTACTCCCTTCTTGGCTGTAAATAGTATCACTCCTCTCCGGCTCCTTCAGAGAAGTTCCCATCAGTTTGGGTTTAGTAGATTGAGGTCAGGACTCAGCCAGCCTGCAGGGCTTAATTTGTAAAAGAATGAGACCTGCGACCGGTGGTATCAAATGTCGGTGTGCTGAATACCAAGGCTGCGTAGTCCTCCATCCACCTCATGCCTCAGACACCCCCTTGCCCTTTATTTCACTCTTGCAGGTTTCTTGCTTTCTCCCTTTGTGACGGTTTTTCAGTCCCCTTTGTGTGTTCTTCACCCCTTGCTTTTGATGCATGCCTGATGAGGAAAAAATAAGTGCTGGTACCTAAAAATGTGTTGGTGGCCCCCACCGGCAACCATAGGCTTAAATTAACCACTGCCTCTATGGTTAGCGTGAGGCTGATAGAAGCCAGCAGCGGCCGGTGCAGGTAAGAGCGGTGGGGCCGGGTGGGGGGATTTCGACTGATGACAACGACGAGGGGAAATTATTTCTTTATTTAATTTTCCCTCTTGGTCGTTTGTCGAATCCCTCACCCCCAACCCGGCCCCACCCCTCTTACTTGCACGGGCCGCTGCTGATGGCAGCAACCTCGAGTTCAAATCAACCTGTGTGCCCAAACCAATTTTTTGTGCACTGAGTGCTTTAAGTCCAGTGTAGAGTTACAGTAGGCATTTTGTGCTGATAGGGCAGTCCTTGGGCATTCCTTATCATGGGCTACACCGTTCCTGGTGCTCTCCATGTCCTTCTCCACAAATGATATAGTTATCTATCATCAGTGACACTCCACGCATTTTGTTCTACCTGTTTGCAAATCCGCCTTACCTGAACAGATTTTGATATGCGCTTAATCTTTGCCCCAATTTCGCCATTATCTATATTAATCAAGTCCCTCCACTTCCTTGCATGCTAAGGGCCTGATTACGATCTTGGCGGATAGGGTTACTCCATCACAACCATGACGGATATCCCGTCTGCTAAATTACCATTCCATTATATCCTATGGAACTTTTAATACATCGGACGAGATATCCGTCACGTTTGTGAAAGAGTATCCTGTCCGGCAAGGTCATAATCAGGCCCTAAGTTAGCACTGGCGGCCTTCTTGGGGCAGCACATGCAGTATGTGCTGCACTTGTTCAAGCAGGGCGCTTCACGGCAGTGGTGTGAGTGCCCACCTAAATCCCATCACGTTTGAGGACGTGTTTGGTAAGAGCAGTGACAGGACATTCTTCTTCTTCCTGAGTGTCTCTAAACAGTCTGTTGCTGCTCACATTGTCCTGGTAAATGACGCCCATTGTAGGTTTTGTTAGGAGTGTTAATGTTAGCCGATTTACAGTGAGATGCTCCAATTACATCTGGAAGGCATCTCTGCCCTCTCACCCACTGGGCTGTTTAACCTTTCATTGCCTGTAAGAACAAGCATTTGCAATGCAACAGGTCTCGCATTCATGCGAGTTTGAGCTATTGGCATTGTAAATGACAATGCCTTTTATTCATGTTTTAGGTTTTAAAACATAAATAAAAGGCATTGTCATTTACAATACTAATAGCTTAAACTCTCGCAAATGCGAGACCTATTGCATTACAATAAAGGGCCTTCTCGACCGCTTGCTAGATTGTAAATATCAGAGGAAGAGATCTGCCTGCGACGTCTTCAAAGTAGTGATAAATAGTGCAGTGAAGAAGATGTGTAAGTGTTGTAAATTACACAGACACAAAGTGTGAAGTGAGAGTTGCATATGATCCGGGCTATAAACACTAACAAAGTGCTCCAACACCTTTCGCTCTGTGATTACACTGTCGCAGCTCAGGAGGAAGAGCGGGAGGTGGGGCTATTTCCTGCCCTCTCCGTGTTTTGAGTGTGCAGTGTGGCATTGCGTAATGTCATTGCTATCTTTGGCCTAATAAAAAACACTCCAGCTGTAGTAGGGCCCTGGCTTCACCTCCTGGTGCAGGGCGGGCTGTGCTTTATGGCAGGCATTGAGGGAGGGATGGTCTCGGCTGCAGCTCCGGCCTAGTACAGTGCCCCTGCTATTACTAGTGAGCATGAGGCGCTGAGGTGGTGGTATTGGTGGAGGTGGGATAGGTATTGGTGATGGTGGTATTGGTGGTGGCATTGCTGGTGGTGGTATTGGTGGTGGTGGTGGTATTGGTGGTGGTGGTATTGGTATTTGTGGTGGTGGTATTGGTGGTGGTGGTACTGGTATTGGTGGTGGTAGTATTGGTGGTATTGGGAGTGAGGTATTGGTGGTGGTGATATTGGTGATGGTATTGGTACTGGTGGTGGTGGTATTGGTGGTGGTACCTTTCGCTCAGTGATTACACTGTCGCGGCTCAGGAGGAAGAGCGGGAGGTGGGGCTATTTCCTGCCCTCTCCGTGTTTTGAGTGTGCAGTGTGGCATTGCGTAATGTCATTGCTATCTTTGGCCTAATAAAAAACACTCCAGCTGTAGTAGGGCCCTGGCTTCACCTCCTGGTGCAGGGCGGGCTGTGCTTTATGGCAGGCATTGAGGGAGGGATGGTCTCGGCTGCAGCTCCGGCCTAGTACAGTGCCCCTGCTATTACTAGTGAGCGAGAGGCGCTGAGGTGGTGATATTGGTGGAGGTGGGATAGGTATTGGTGATGGTGGTATTGGTGGTGGTGGTGGTGGCATTGCTGGTGGTGGTATTGGTGGTGGTGGTGGTGGTAGTATTGGTGGTGGTATTGGGAGTGAGGTATTGGTGGTGGTGATATTGGTGACGGTATTGGTATTGGTACTGGTGGTGGTACCCTTCGCTCTGTGATTACACTGTCGCGGCTCAGGAGGAAGAGCGGGAGGTGGGGCTATTTCCTGCCCTCTCCTTGATTTGAGTGTGCAGTGTGGCATTGCATAATGTTATTGCTATCTTTGGCCTAATAAAAAACACTCCATACATTGGTATTTGTGGTAGTGGTATTGGTGGTGGTGGTACTGGTATTGGTGGTGGAGGTATTGGGGGTGGTATTGGTGTTGGAGTATTGATGTTGGTGTTGGTGGTATTGGTGATGGTATTGGTGATGGTATTGGTGGTGGTATTGGTATTGGTGGTGGAGGTATTGGTATTGGTGGTGGTGGTATTGGTGGAGGTGGTGGTATTGGTGGTGGTATTGGTGGTGGTATTGGTGGTGGTGGTAGTATTGGTGGTGGTATTAGTGGTGGTATTGGTGGTGATGTTGGTATTGGTGGTGGTATTGGTGGTGGTGGTATTAGTGGTGGTGGTGGTATTGATATTGGTGGTGGAATTGGTGGTGGTATTGGTATTGGCGGTGGTATTGGATTGGTGGTGGTGGTATTGGTGGTGGTATCGGTGGTGGTGGTGGTATTGGTGGTGGTGGTAGTATTGGTGGTGGTATTGGTGGTGGTGGTATTAGTGGTGGTATTGGTGGTGATGGTGGTATTGATGTTGGTATTGGTGGTGGTATTGGATTGGTGGTGGTGGTATTGGTGGTGGTATTGGTGGTGTTGGTATTGGTGGTGGTATTGGTGATGGTGGTATTGGTGGTTGTGATGGTATTGGTGGTGGTGATGGTATTGGTGGTGGTATTGGTGGTGGTGGTGGTGATATTGATGGTGGTGGTGGTATTGGTGGTGGTAGTGGTGGTGGTGGTATTGGTGGTGGTATTGGCAGTGGTGATATTGGTGGTGGTGGTGGTTTTGGTGGTGGTGGTATTGTTGGTGTATTAGTGGTGGTACTGGTGGTAGTATTGGTGGTGGTATTGGTGGTGGTATTGGTGGTGGGGTATTGGTTGTGGTGATATTGGTGGTGGTATTGGTGGTGGTATTGGTATTGGCAGTGGTGGTATTGGTGGTGATGGTGGTATTGGTGGTGGTGGTATTGGTGGTGGTGTTGGTGGTATTGGGCGTGGTATTGGTCGTGGTGGAGGTGGTGGTATTGATGGTGGGTGTGGTATTGGTGGTGGTATTGGTGGTGGTGGTATTGGTGGTGAGGGTATTAGTGGTGGTGGTATTGGTGGAGGTGGTGGTATTGGTGGTGGTGGTGGTATTGGTGGTGGTGGTGGTATTGGTGGTATTGCTGGTGGTGGTGGTATTGCTGGTGGTGGTGGTATTGCTGGTGGTGGTGGTATTGCTGGTGGTGGTGGTATTGGTGGTGGTGGTATTGGTGGTGATGGTATTGTTGGTGATTTTTGTGGTGTTGGTATTGGTGGTGGTATTGGTGGTGGTGGTATTGGTGGAGGTGGTGGTATTGATGGTGGTGGTATTGATGGTGGTGGTATTGGTGGTGGTGGTATTGGTGGTGGTGTTGTCAATAAAACAGGCTTTTGAAAACAACCCGTCAGATGGCTTTAGTACAGATGACATATAACACAGATATGCCTTTATCAGCTTCAGCCCATTAGCACACAATTATGTGCTACCTGGATTTCACTTGACTTAATTCGCTAATCATTTCTAAATCCATTTTACTTGGGGGGTTGAAACAGACACAAGATAAAGCTGGGTTATAGTGATTGAAAGTGGGCGCCCGTGTTACGGGGGCGGCCGTGCTGCTTAAAAAAACACAAGCGGTTTCAGCTGAAGCAGCGCATGTCCGGCCTGCAGTAAGAGAAACTCAATAAAGTAAATAGTGCTTACAGACTAAATAACAGGTCCTGTGTAACAACCGAAGTAAAGGGGCCAGTCGCCATGGGAGGGTACAAATGAAGACAAGGCCGTACTGAGGAAGGACTAACAAGCCTATTAACGAATTCGAAGGCAGCATTTACGAAAGACAATGACACAAGTCAATGAAAAATATGGGAGAGAAGTGGGTGCAGCTTCTCTCCCATACTCTACTACAGCAGTCTCGCAAAGCGAGCAGCACATGCGCGCTGCCGCTAGGCTCGACCTAAAAAAGCAAGAAAACCAAAAACTAACTTTTATTTTGCATTTCACAACTCTACACTTTCGCAGTAGAGAGAGGAAACCATCATCTATTTTTGTTTTCTTCAACCAAGGACGTGTTGCATTTTGGGGTTTGTAGTTTTGCTTTTAACAGTTTCATTGTGGACTCAAAGCCCCAGCATACAAAGTGCTGTCGGCTAAAATCCGAGAATTGGGCATTTGTCAGCTATGTTTTAAAATTTTAGAAAGTCAACTACTCCGTTTAAAAAAAAGCTTGTTTCACACGTAAATTCAAACGTAAACTCTGATCATATATTTTGTAAGGGTTCACTCTTTCACTCACATCATGCATTAAAACAAACACTGGCAATATGAATCTTTTTTTTCTTTTGTGTAGCTTCACAACACAATAAATGTACAACATGAATAGCAGTAACACAACCTTCTCAAACACAAATAATAAGTTAAGGAAATGTGGCAGTAGTAGAAGGAACATAACACGATTCTCTCCCACTTACAGGACTGGTACAACACTTGTAGGTAATACACTAAAGGGTGAGTGAGAGGCATTAAATGACTGTTGTACAATTTCCACACAAAGCCACACAAGAAGTACAAAACATCTGGAATAAACAGCCAGATCTCTTATAGAATTAACATACATAAATGTACTCCTATAGAATGATGAACACTCACTTACCTAGAATGGTTCTCTTCATCAATGGGTTCCATATTTACTTTGCCACAGAACAGGGACAGCATGGCAGTAACGATGCAAGCTTCCCTCACTCACTGAACATGTACAGATAAGGCATGAATGACACATAGGTTACAGACAGATTTCTGAAGTGGGTGCTTAAGTCACTGAGATGAATGTATAAATGTATGAATTATTGAATATGCAAGTTCTGACACCATTCTTGTTCAGGTGCTAGTCTGAATCAGCATCCTGAAGGTCCTGCTGCTGTCAATTTGAGACATGCTGTTTGCGTTGATTCTTTGGTGTTCCATGTATTGAGAAGTAGCTGTTAAATTGTAAATCATTATTTGGAGCAACCCAGCCACAGCCTAAGTACCTGCTCTAGACAGGCACACAGGTAACAACCTCGTCAAAAAGGTTCTGAATGTGTACCCTCATCAGGCGCTGTGCAATCCTTGGCTTGGTGCTGCACCTGTTCAAAATGTTGAGGACCGCCAGTGATGCTAAGAAACCAATAACTAGTAATCAGACTGTCTGAGCCTGGAGCACTGGCCCAACAGTTTTCGCCCCAGCGCCATTGGGCTCATCCGTACGGTTTTATTCATTTGGAAGAGTCCAAGTGTGTTACAGCTTTCTGGATCCACCACCCGAGCCCAGAAAGAAGCCTACATAATTAATGCCCTCTCATTCTTGTTACTGTATTTCTCATTCTGTTACATAATCTCTCCCTTCCCTCATCCATGTGTCTCATTAGTTAACTAAACTGATTTTTCTTATATGTGCTGTCACTCTTGATATCTCACTCACTACTAACAGTGCCTTAGCTTGACTTCTATCTAATCTGACAGATGCTGTATGTATTACATGAGCCTATGTACAGTATTTCTGTTTGAAAGGCTAATCAGTCAAATAAACTGTGATAATAATCTACTATAAAGATAGTCCAACCAAGATCCCTTTGCCCCCACACTCTCTTAAAGGCCCAGTTTACCTACAGCCGGGATGGACTCATACCTGCATTCACCGCTGACATCCTTAGTTCTTTTAGGTAAGTTTCCTGCCTGTTATCATAGAAATGAAGACTTTTGATGAGACATTCTGGGACCAGTAGCTGATGTCACCATTTGGCTGTTCTTACCCAACCAATCCCAAGGCACATTACTGTCAAGCTGTTCACATCTCCGTTAAAAATGCTAAACAGAAGGAAAGAAAAGATACAGTAATAGGCTGAAGCACAAGTGTCTACCAACGGTTCGATTAAAACTGCTAAGCCATTTCAATAGATGAGCCTGGGAAATAATGTTCAATTCTTGTTGAAGTTGTTTTTTTAAAATTTTCATTCAACCAACCAATTTCTCTTCCAATTTAAGAAAGAGTATGTGTGTCTCTGAAGGTCAGTCTGTCTGTCTCCCTCTTATATAAAATATAGGCTTTGGAAGTGTCCAGCATATTAAAAAAAAGCCATTCTGCACTTATTGTGCCCTGTACTTTCACTGACACTCAAGTCTTTCTGATGGGTCTTTTACTCTGTGGTCTAATTAGATTTGGCCAGTGGGGCATGGAAAGAGTATGACACACGTTTTGCTTTGCCGATTGTATTTAACAAATTTAAGAAGGGTTTTCCAGGTTGCAGAATCATTAGTTCGTCCAGTTAGGTTATCCATGGTGTTTCCCACTTTGCCCTTCTTGCCTAATGTTATGTTGTGTTGTGGTATAGGAAACTTGTAGAGCTGAATAGGGCTGATGTATTAGAAATGGGAGAATCTCACCCATGTTGTGGCTATGATTAGACTAGATGGGCATTAAAGAGGGGCACACGGATTGCAGTAGCAGTAGAGCCATTAGCCTTTGAGAAAAATCATTTGCGGATGGAAGTACAAAAGGGAAAATTGTAGGTAACTTTTTTTTAATTTTTTTTTTATATGTGTTGATACTTTGTGCTCTGCTGACAATCTGGTGGAGAGGGCTACATCTACCTTAGAGGCAGTGGAGAGCTTTGGAGTTCGTTCTGCTCTCAAATTTAATTGGACTAAATTGACAATATATGTAATTGCCGGTTGGGTACACTGGGTCACACAAAAGGGTTTCGCAACTGGGACCTGATAGGGATCTCCCATATAAAAGACCTATGGGGGCCCAATGGTATGGTGACATTTGCCTCTCTACAGCAAAAGTACGACTTAGCGCAAACGGAATACTTTCGGTACATACAGATCAGACACTCACTCCAGTCTAACATTCCACCCGGCACGATGCTCCCGGAGTCCTCCCCCTGGAGGACAGACTGCTTGACGGCCATCTACCGGAAAAGGCTATCTCCCTCACATATCAAAAACTTATACATCATACCCCTGATCCCTTGCTTGCCCTTAGGAGAAAGTGGGAGACTGATGGTCTTGAGATCGATGACGAAGAATGGAGAGAGGCACTTTCCTCCCCCAGGGAGGTAGCGATTTCGGCAAAACTGAGACTGATACAACTCAAAATATTACACCGAGTATACATCTCTGGTACACGATTAGTATTGATGGGTAGGAGTGCGGACGGGCTTTGTAGGAGACAGTGTGGGGAGGTGGGGACATTCCTCCACATAATTTGGGAGTGCCCTCTAATACAAGCCTACTGGAAACGAGTGCACAGCTGTATGCGAACTGTCTGGGGGCAGAACTGCGACCCGAAATAAAAGGTGCATCTTAAACATCTGGGAGCCCACAGACGTGTCCGCAAAAGGCAAAATATGGGCGACACTGGGACAGATGATTGCAAAACAAAATATAGCACGCCAATGGGGAGCGGGCACACCTCCAACACTAAGTGCCTGGAAGAAAGACATGGACTGGTGCATGTTGCGAGAGAGGACAGTCTATGTGGCTCGGGATGTCCCCGGAAATGGGTAGCAATTTGGACAAAATGGAATGAGTACCGAGGACATCTGTGTGAACCCCCTGGTCCCCTCCCTTGAAGAACCATTAACGCCCGTAAGGATTTATGTATTGTGGCCATCTTGTGTGCTGTAACATCAAAGGAGATATATTGAAATGTGAGTATGTGAATGCAACACTGTACTTATCACGCATCCCTGTGTGCAATGACCAACAAGTTTATTTTTTGCAAATAAAAAGAGTTTAAAAAAAATATATATATGTAATTGCAGTAGAAACGTGGATGAGATTACTGAATTCCCACTTAAGGTTACAGATTAGCCTTTTCGTTACATGAGGATGTTATTTATAGAGGTAAAATAAAGAAAGAGCATACAATTCTGCTTAAAACAGCCAATGTCCTTGTTGGTCGAGTTGCTTTCTCTAAGATGTACAGGCTGATGCGGCTACTTTGTTAATATTTCATGTGTGCCTGTACTCAGTTTGGAAAAGTTGTGTTGCAAGTTGGATCCACTAGTATTGCAGCTTTTTTTTTAATACTAGAGTTCCACGGGTAGCGTTGATGTCTCTCAGACTGCAGGTTGAGGACCTGGTTTAACTGCTCCTCATTGAATGAATCGCTATCAGGCCGCACAATTGCAACAAGAGATAAAATGGGTGGAGGGAGGGAGATGGAGACCTGTTAACTGCACTTCTGAAGACACTGATTGCCCCAACTCGAATGTTGTAATTGTTATAGGACCCCGGTCTGGTTGCACAAGGCTGGGTTGAGTGAGGATGCGAGGTGCGTGAGATGTCGCGCCCCAGAGGCCTCTTTTATGCACCTGACCTGGGAGTGCCCGGCAGTGGCAGAATACTGGGAACGAGTATTTGAGGTGCTGGATGTCATGACGAATGAAGTAATGGAACGCTCCCCACTAGTGGCCCTGTTGGGGCACGTACGTAGAATAGCTGCAGAACACAGAAAATTGATAGCCCTGCTATTACTGCTAGCAAAAAGAAGGGTGGAAATTTGTTGGGGCCGCAAATGCTGTCCAAAAGTGCCAGAGTGGCTGAAGGATGCGGCGTTTTGCCACAGCCAGCTGTCTGACTATTGGGAGCTCATGCCCGCACAGTCACGACCAAAAAACATCTGGGCACCACTGCAAAGCTACCTAGACTCTCAACCCCCTTCCCAAAGGGAGGTCCCATTGACTGAAGCGTAAATACAGTGAACTGATTATCCTAAATCCCCAGGGGCTGGTCGAGCCTGCCACTGCGATTGCTAAAATATAACCTCACAAGGGCCAGAGAGAGAACCCTCCTCCCCCCCCCTTTTATTCTTCATCTCCCCCTTCTCCCTCCATTATTCTATCTCTAGTTCTTTTTCCCATGGTTAGCATGGCGCCCTGGAATCTTTCCCGAGAAGACATAGCACCGCCTAAGCCAGTGCTACATTTCCGAAGTACGGGAGTGGTGTCTATTTCGAATGTATAAATTTAACTGAACAACGTTGTGTATACTTGCTGCACTTGTTCCGGGAATCTTCCAAGAATGTATGGAGCCGTGCTGTGTTAACTGTCCTTTTGAAATTCAATAAAAAGAAATTTTAAATGAATGTTGTAATTGGAATTGCATTTATATAGCGCTTACTACCCCTGACGAGGCGTCGAAGCGCTTTTTGGTGAGTAGCACACTACTCCGGAACCCAAATGGGATTAGTGGTGAATTAGTGTAGTGACATATCAAATTAATTTGAGAGGTGGATATGTTAGTCTGTTATTTGGATTGAAAAACATAGTGGAGGGATAGAGGGAAGGGTTTGCCTTTAATAGTGTTTGCTACCACTGATGAGGTGTTGAAGCGCTTTTCAGCGAGTAGCACGCTACTCCGAACTCAAAAAGGATTAGTGGTGAGTTAGTCTAGGGAAATTTTATTGAGTGGGGATGGGTTAGGAAGGCATTACCAACCTCCCTCTCAAGAACGTCTGGAGAGCAGCATACTGGAGGAGAAGACAGTGGACCAGGCTAGCATCACATTATGGTGCAAGCTTGGGTTGTATTTAAAGGGGAATTCAAAAGCTCCCACTTAGCACCCTGGAATGAAAATCGTGGGTAGCAGATTTCTAGGGTACATGGATTCCCCATTATAATGTGTAATGTCAGATAATATGTTTATTATCATAGGTTGGAATGGCAGCCATAGTGCAAAAGATATTGGAAGCTTTCCCCCCCAAAAACTGAGAACAATATATTTATGACCACTGTACACAATCTGAGCAATAAGGGAAAGTGGGGACTTCTGAGATGAATATAGCACTGGGAGGGTGCAATGAAGGGTGAAACATGAAACAAATGGGAGCAGGACATTGGAGAACGACGTGCCCATAGAGAACAGAAGAGAACCTGTTTTCATACAAGAGATGTATGCAGTAATGTACACTAGCATATGTTTATTGAAGAATCAGTGTACCTATCTGATGCCCAGCAATCTTAAAAAGGGTTTGGTTAAGGCAATAACTTTCAGGTTACCCAGCAAAATGTTTTAAAGTAATGTAAAGGGGGAATGTGTCATTTATTGCCAAAAGGGTGAGTGGGCAGAAGATCTGATTCTGCTGCCAGGGGCAGAGAGTTCTAGAAGGGGAATGTTTAAAATTATAGTTTGTGCTGTTTGCAAAAATCAATAGAGAAATAAAAAAAATAAAAACAGTACCCTACTTTCTTATGCCATGCAAAATCATTCAGCACATGCACCTCAAAGTCTAAAGAATGACATGCTCCAAGTGCCCAGATAAAAATGTGCTCACAAACCTCAAGTTAACTTTATTGATTGACAGGCATTTGCTTATGTGTGTTCAAACCTTTTAGGCTCTCTACAACTTCAGTACTGCCGTTGCTTGGGTCGCGTTCCGACGGAAAGATCTGATCTTAATTCTTGAAGAAGTTGGCAGGCTCCTTCGTTCTAATGCATTCAATCCAGCTTTGAGGCTGAGAGACGACCTAGAGGAGAGCCAAACAAAGCTGTCCTTTGAAAAGAGGAAAACCATGTATGTGCAGAGAAGTATAATTGGTCTATTGTTCTCCTAGATGTGGCACCGTGGTTTGTAATTGGTTAATGAAAAGAAGTGCAAACATTCAAAGGCAGGTCTGGGTATGTATACAAATTTTTCTTTGCTAAGAATGAAAAACCATAGCTTATCGTTTGCCGGTGGCCACAAGATATGCATTGATAAATAATCCTGCTTTTAACAAATTCATTGAATGCTGATGGCTCTTCATTTGTCTAGGCAAGGTTTATTTTTGGTACAGCCAAAGACTCCTATGATCGTTTCACCTAATTGACATCTCTCTAGTTTGCCCCTTAGGCTTACCTCCTTTTTAGGTTTCGCCTGCATAGCACTTGCACTGTGCTTGTGAAATCTCTTGTATTTAATATATCTTAAAAGGGGGCTCTTATCAGTTCCCATTTCCAACTTACTGTGTTCATTCGCTTTTGTGTGGAACTCTGGTTTTTTGTTAACTTCCCCTGGCTGCACGCATTTACTATACTTTTACTAAAGCTATTCACACTGTTTAAGGCCGATTTACTGTCAAGATAATATCTTTTCCCACAGAAAAGGCAGACAGTTTCTAACAGTATGCTGGAATGCTTGCTTTTTATTACTTAGTTGTGTAAAGCAGATACTTTAGCCTTAGAACGTTTGTGGCATTTCCTATTCATACCTCAGTACATTTCTTTGCACTTTGTAGGCATTCTCGGAATGATATTTTCAACATAATGTATTTGGTCATTATGATCAAATTCTAAATGTTGTAATAAACATTGCACATTAAAAATAAAGTTAAAGTAAAATATACAGCCTTCCAATAGACATCACATTACTTTATAAAATAAAGGGACTATACAGGTGGTGTTGTATGAGATCATAAGAAAGGAAGACAATTCAATTGTAACAAGAATATAAACTTTCTTGCTTGAGCAACCTAGTCAACACTTTCTCATCTAAGGAGCTAAGATGTGAAAGCGAGACTGTAAGAAAGTGGCTCTGCATATACTGAACCAAAGTAAGGTTCAGTGTGCACAGAGTCCACAGTCCGCAGAGGTTTGGCAGAGACTAAAGTTAGATATAACCTTACTCTCTAAAGTGGTAGCTTGGTCGAGCAGTAAGGCAGTATCAGAGGACAGTGTAAAGCATTTGTTGTACACACTCAGTCAGCAAATGGTCTCACACACTCAAGAACTGAACTCTAGGCCAATTGTTTTGTATATAAAAATATATTGTGTTTTATTTTAGAACCACAAGTAGGTACAAAAATACTTTCCCAGAATGAGATGCTTTAGTTATATACTTTCAATAAGCAATAGACTTTTAAAGGCAATAGTCACAGTTTGTTGCAATAGGCAACACAATTCAAACACAATTATAACATTGAGCTCAATGGGAATTTTTAAGTAAAAGCAATATCAATTACTTTGCATATGATTTTCTTACTCAGGGCTGGATCCTGGATTCAGCCCTGGTGCATTTCCTGTAAACAGTTGGAAGAAATCGTTTTTGTTACACAGGCGATTTTTAAGGAATATTTGTATGTTTCAAAAATCGACACTTAGAAGAATTTCTGGAGAAAACCAGGCAATGTTATCCTATGGAGGAAAATCAAGTTATCAGTAAGTACAGTTGTAATTGCTTTTCAGGGTCAGTGCTGGGCACCAAAATCCAGCACTGGGATCTCTCCTGATAACAGGTGAGTAATTTCGTTTTCGTTGATCGGACGATTTTTAGTGATTATTTTAAAGTTTCAAAACTCGACACTTAGAAGAAATTTCAGTGTAAACCAGTCAATGTTACCCTATGGAGAAAATGTAGGTTATCGGTTTTCAGGTAAGTACTCGACTGGCAGAGTTAAGGTTCTGGGCATAGACTCAGGGGTCTCCCAGGGTCAGGTAGGTACAGTTGGTACACCCTCAGCGGCACAGTGGCGGCCGGGTGCAGAGTGAGTTAGGCCCAATGTTAGCCTATGGCGGGCAGGGGGCCCTTGGTTGGTGGCTGCTAGCAGGCAGGCCACGCGGCTGTGGGAGCTGGGCTCCTGGTCACTTACACAGGGCAAGTGGGGAAGAAAAATAGGATAGGTGTTGCACTCCCAGGGGCACTCGGGCGGCTGGGTGCAGGGTGCTTTTGAGCCGTCGGGCGCTCAATGTATTTCAATGGAGAAGCTGGAAGTTGAACAAAGGCTGCAAGCTCGGGGACGGAGATTCTTCAGGTGCGACCACCACTTCGAGAGGTAAGTTGGGTAGTTGGAGGATAGGTAGGCACCCCGGAGTTGGGCACAGGGGGCCGCAGGGCGCCGGGTGCAGGGGTGTCTTTTTGCGTCGGGAAATCTTACCCTCTGCTGGTCGCGGTTGGAGGGGTTCCTGGTTCTGAGGCTGCAGGCGTCGTCAGGAGCGTCGAGGAGGGTCCTTGGGTGCTGGATTCTGGGTCACAGTCGCCGGGGGGACGTCCTCGTGGTCTTTGTCCACTCAGGCACAGGCCGGGCTCAGCGGGTGCAAAGTGTGCAGGAGTCGCGGTTCCTGGCTGGCACCAGGGGTTTGTTACTTGCTTTGAGCAGTACCACTGCTTGTGGGAGTCCCAGTTCTTTTAGAGTCACAAGGCAGTCGGGTCCTCCGGGGTTTTCGAGGTTGCTGACCACTGGAGACGCCGGGGTTTAGCAGGAACAGGTTCGAGGGTCGACAGGCCTGTAGGGCTGGGGCCAAGTCAGTTGGTGTCGTCCTCTTGTGAGCAGCTGCACGGCAGGTCTTCTTTCTTCTTGTTCTTCTTGCTTGTTTCGAATTCGGGATCTGAGGAAGGAAGGTTCAGGGTGCCCCTAAATACTAGATTTAGGGGCGTTACAGGTAGGTAAAGGGCAGGTACACCCTCTATCCTGCCACTCTCCAGTGGGAGGGGGGCAGGAGCCTAGTCCTGATTGGGCAGGGCTCCCCATCTTCAAGATGGCGAGAGCCCGGAGATGTGCTTCACCTCGCCTCCCCCACCTGAGGGGTGGGGTTGGCAGAGGCTGGCACACCCCCTTTCCTCACTTGGGGTTTCCCACCAGTCTTCCCGCCAGGGTGGGGGCTAGAACCGGTGGGGACCAGTTGCTGAGTACAGCAAGTGGTCTGGAGAGGCTCACAAAGGCGGCATGCCTTTGAAGCTTCCCCTGCCCATCCTGGGGGAGGAGACTCTAGCACCTCGCCCAGGACGTGCATTGTTGCAGGCCCGGGAGAGCGGATGGCTCTCTACCCAGGGGTCCAGCAACATGTCTGCTGGGTGGAAGCCTAGGCAGCCTCTCAGGCAGGACGTGGATTGTGGGTTAGGTTCAGGGGGCAACTCTAAGTTGCCCTCTGTCGTGCATCTTGCATTAAATCCCACACTGGCATCAGTGTGGGTTTAATGTGCTGAGAAGTTTGATACCAAACTTCTCAGTCTTCAGTGTAGCCATCATGGTGCTGTGGAGTTCGTGATGACGACCTCCCAGCACCATATACTCTTAATGGCAGCACTGCACTTACAGGGCCCAGGAATGGACCTGGGTACTGTAGGGGTACAGGGCTCATGCACCTGTACCCTCACCACTGGCATAGTGCACCCAGCTAGAGGGGTGACTGAGGTATGCCAGGGCACTGTGTTTAGGGCATGGCACACAGGGATGTGTGCCATGTCGACTCTCTGTTTTGTTCTGCACCAAGACACTCAGCCTGCAAAGGCAGTGTGTGTGTGTCAGGGTACAGGGCTTCTAAGGGTGGCACAATAAGTGCTGCAGCCCTTAGAGGCCTTCTCTGGTCACAGTGCCCTGGGTACCTAGGGTACCATTTACCAGGGGCTGACATGTGGCCAGAGATGCCAATTGGGTTTAGGCTTCAATGCAGTTTTAGGGACGGAACACAGGCCCTGGGCACCTGATTGGCAGGAGCCCAGGGCACACTCAGTCAAAGTACATCAGCAATTCAGCAAAAAGTGGGGGCATACCATGCAAGAAAGATGGCACTTTCTCACAGAGACTAAAAACATAGTCGGGCACTACCACTGGGGATGATTAGCAAGGGTAAAAAACATGGCAGGAGCAGTTACATTGATGATAAAGCAGTAGTTCACATTAATAACTCCTCCTTCTTGCACTATTAATTAGTGCAACTTAAGACAAATCAATCATCAAATAATTTACTTCCAATTTCACACCAGGCTCAAAACATTCTAAGGAACTATAATTTGATTTGCGGGGCGGAGCTTGCCTGGCTCCAAGATGGCAGTGAGCTAAGGGAGCTCCGTCGTCAGCCACTGATATCCGTCAAAATCCTGGTCCATTTCATAGCACCTACTCCCCCAGAAGGGGATATCGTCGCCCCAACACTCAAGGAACCCGAGGGACCCGACGATTCCGAGATCTATACATGCTGGCGGCCTCGATCGTCTGCAGCGGCCGCAGCGACGTGCCAGATCCGGAAGGCCTTGGCGCTAGCGAGGAGGGGAAGCGCGCCCTTCCGGGCACCTGCGTGGCCAGAGATAAGCGACTGAACAACGCCGAGGAGGTCTCTGAGACCCAGTGCTGGGAAGGAAGCCGCGTGGCTGTGGGTAGCAACCCACCCGTGACGGAATCCGGAGGGCACAGGAGCCAGAAACGAAGAGTGCGGCCTGCTCCGGTAATCGACAGAGCCGAATGTGAGCGGCGGAGCGGGGCCTCCCCTGGGTGCCGGTTCCGGACACAGTGAGTCGCGGGTCCCTACAAGCAGCGAGATACAGTTGGTGCGCGTTGTCTCGCAGGGGTGCTGCGAGGGGGAGAATTGTAGCGCCCACCACCTTGGCACGCACAAGCAGCCGCGAGGCGCTCACCCAGTTGTGAGAGGAGCGAGCAGTAAGCGCTGCAGCATTGCCCTGGCAGGACCGTCCTAAAGAGCAGCAGTGTCCCAACGTGCATTGTAGAACTGTTAGAGGACTGCTGGGGACGAGAGATAAACCGGGGTTCGCCAGGGGGGGCCTCAGGCTGTCGCACAAGATGGCGCTCTCGCCGGTGTGAAACACAGGACTCAGACAGCAGTTGTGGTTTTCCGGGCCGCCTTGGGACACCTCCATTTGCTAGGATCAGTATAGCCAGCGCGGCTCTCTGGACATGCCCCTTTGTGGTTCTAGGGCCTTGTGACGAGCCTGGAGTCACGAGGCGCACGCCTTCACCGTCCATAGTGGCTCACATGTGTGGATCTGTGTCGGCTTACTGGTGGATCGCACCTGATCTAAGGGCCCCGGGTTGACGCCCTCGCTGTTGTGTGGGACTTTAGACACACTGGAATCCTATTGCACCAGAGCATAGCACATCGAGACTGATAGCAGCACAGGAAAGCAGAAGACCCCGAGGATCGATTAAGGTATCACTGTAAGATGGGTAAAACAGACAAAATTCAGTCGAAACTGCAGTTCGACCTGCGCAAAGCTCCCAGATCACGGGAGCTCACCCCAACTGATCCTGAAGCTACATGAGATGACCAGAAGGCACCAACAGACGCGGATCTGAAGCAGATACTACGCACCATGCAGCAAAGCCTGTCCTAAATAGACTGCAAAATAGATGCTTTATCGTCCCGCATGGACAGAATGTCTGAGCGCCTAGACAAACACGGAGACTGACTTAATGTGGCGGAACAAAGAATATCAGATGTGGAGGACATTGTGAAGGCAGACTCAGAGGCAGACAAATCGAGAGACAAAATTCTTCAAGCGCTCCAATCCAAGGCAGAAGACCTCGAAGCGAGATCGAGGCGGAATAATATCTGAAATTTAGGGGTGGCGGAGACGTCAAATATAAGGAACATGGAGCAGCATGTGGAGAAACTACTCATCACTCTCCTGGGCAGAGACACTTTTTCAGATATGTTTGTGGGGGAACGCGCCTACTGCATCTTGGCGGTCCGGGCTCGGCCCCATGACCCATAATAGCAAGAATGTTAAATTACAGAGATCGCGATGCCGCCCTTAGGAGGGCCTGTGAGTTGGGGGCGCTACGTCATGAGGGCGCAGACATATCCCTATTCCCGGACTTCACATTGCAAGTCCAAGAGGCGAGACGTCTTTTCATTCCTGCTAAAAAACGGCTCAGAGGACTGAACCTATAGTACAGAATACAATATCCAGCCAAGCTGAGTATCAGATCAGATGGGAAGGTGCATTTCTTCACTGACCCCAAAGCAGTTCTTCGTTTCCTGAAAGAAAAGGAGCAAGCTTTGAGGCGGCGGGGGTCCCCAGGCAGTTCTCGCCCAAACACAGACGCCACTCCGGACTCTGATGATGAGCGAGGAGAGTGAGAAGTGCCGGAAGGGAATCCAATCGAAGGCGTCGTAGACGTTGCTGGGATGGTGTGATCTGCACAGAGCAAGGAACTCTAATGCCGCAGGGACTGTTAGGGACTTGGGAGGGCCGCTACGTAGGGAAAAGGCATATCAGAAATCAGCTCTCCACACCAGGCTATTAGTTTACTAGCTGGGGGTATCCAATTGTGAGGGGGGAGGGTGTAATTGCTCGAACTGAGCCTATGTGTGAACATTGATGCACCAAAGTACAAGTACGTGATGAAAGGATGGTGTTAAGACCCAGGAGAGATGGCAACATCTGCCCCCAAGTGTATCAAACTATTTTGCATGCTTTGTTGGGGGTTATTAAGCACAAAGGGAATGAAGGGAGGGGGAGAGGGGATTTCTGCATCTATGGAAGTTGGGGGCACCCATAGTGTGGGAGGATTGTTTTTAATTGCATGTACTGTTTTGTTTAGATCAGAGAATAATATACATCATAATTACACCAGACAGGTGACATGTGCAGTGATCCGATTTCTAATTTTGATACGCAAACTCAATGGCACCTGAAGGCAGTGGGGCGCGGTTCTTGCGACTTGTGACCTGGAATGTCCGGGGACTAAATGACAATAGAAAAGTTAGGAGGGTAGTGGCACAGTTAAAGAGGCATTCAATAGACGTTGCGGTCTTGCAGGAGACACATCTCAAATTAGAAAGCAGCGGAGCAGTGCAGCGCAAAATGCAGGGCCTGTGCTACTCAGCCGACTACACCTCTCACGCCAGAGGGGTACTGTTATAGGCGGACAGGCGGTCAGGGGTAGGCATGATGGGACTTCTCAGAGACCCAAGCGGTAGATTTGCAGTAGCTCTCTGCAGCAAGGGAGACCTTAAATTCGTATTGGTTGGTATATATGGCCTGAACCATGATGATCCCCACTTTTATAATTCGCTGGAAGCGAAGCTGGCGCAATGGGCAGGGGACCCGCAGGTGTGGGGGGGAGATTTCAAGTGCATCCTCAACCCGGACATGGACAGATCCAAGGGTCAGCCCAGGCGTCCAGCAGCTGCGGCGTTAGCCATAGTAGACATTATGAGTACAGGAGGCCTATTAGACATCTGGAGACATCGATCTCCTTCAGTAAGGGGCTATACCCATTACTCCTCAGCCTATGATACGCACACTTGCATCGATTACTGGTTGCTGTCTGGGGGCTTGGGCGCGAGGGTGAGGGCTTGCACGCACCTCCCCAGAACATACTCAGATTATTCCCCAGTCCTGCTAACACTTGAATATAGCTCACCTAGGGTCCCCATATTTATCTGGCGATTCCCGCCATATTCACTATTAGATGCTGTTTTCAAAGCAGAATTGATGAAGGCAATAGAAGAGTTCTTCACGAATAACATAGCTTCTGACCAAACGTTCGCCACGATATGGTAAACTTTTAAGGTGTACACGAGGGGGGTTGTGATCTCTCTTCACACGCAGGAGTGTTCCGGACCATACAAGGCAGGCTAGTGACCCTAAAAAAGGAACTTGGGAGTATAGAAAGGGCACTTTTGAGGGGCGAGGGAACCCACACCACCGCGAAACTTAAGGGAAAAATTGGCAGAATTCCAAGACACAGCGAATGACGAAATCAAGCATACGGGAAAGTACGCTACCATTCGCTGTTTTGGGGAGTGGGAGAGGCCAGGAGCTACGCTGGCGGGGATCCTGCGACCTCCGAGGGACTTAGATAAACTGACGGGCATTAAAGATGACGAAGGACATACTTTACACACTCCAGAGGAAATCGCAAATCACTTCCGATCCTATTACCAGACACTGCACACATCACAAATACCGACTGATAACGTCGCGCTTGACGAATACTTGTCGTATATCAAAATGCCGTGGCTAGTGACGGAACATAGGAACACCTGATGGCTCCCCTGGAATCAGCTGAAATGAGCAATGCGCTGCGAAGTATGGCAGCCGGCTAAGCTTCAGGAGCAGATGGGTTGATGGTGGCGTTTTATAAAGAGTTCCAGGAGCTACTGATCCCACACCTTAAAACGCTATATGAGGAAATGGTGGAGGCGGGGATAATGCCCCCCTCCCTACGAGAGGCAGTGATAGTAACACTGTTGAAGGCGGGCAAACAACACACTCATTGTTCCTCGTATCCCTGCTCAATGTGGATGCTAAAATCTACGTGAAAATTTTGGCAAACAGGTTGGCGCCAATATTACCAGGCTTTATTAGCCCAGAGCAAGCGGGATTTGTTCCTAGTCGGAATCTAACACGAAACCTGAAAACGTTATTCGGTATAGTACAAAGACTGAATCCAGAGATCAAGGCTGCCGCGGTATTCCTCGATGCCGAGAAGGCTATTGACTCCATGGAGTGGGGGTTCATGTTCGCGGTCCTGCGCAGAATTGGGGTTGGGGAGGTCTTTCTACGCTTGATCTCTGTCCTATACACATCGCCTACTGCTAGGGTAAGAATCGGAGATGCAATCTCTAATACATTTAGCATCACGCGGGGCACAAGACAGGGATGCCCTCTGTCTCCCCTACTATACGCGATCGTAGCTGAACCACTGGCGTGTGCAATCCGCAAGTATCATTCTCATAGGGGGCTGGGGTTTCCAGGGTACACTCTGAACATCTCCGTGTATGCTGACGACACCTTGTTGTATATTCGCAATCCGGACGAAAACCTCTCCCCCATATTGCAAGAGGTGGTCCAGTTTTGCGGGCATTCGGGGGTGCGCATCAACTGGGACAAGTCTATCATATTCCCTCTCACTCCCATCACTGCAGCGCCAGTTTTGGAGTTCCCTTTGCATTGGACCACTGACTCGGTAAGATACTTGGGCATTAGGATCCACACTTACCCAGCTGTGGTAATACGTGAAAATTATGGGGTGGCTGCGCAGAGATTAACAGAGGATGTAGACAGGTGGAACAGGCTTCCACTGTTGCTAATGGGGCGAGTGGCTTTAATGAAGATGGTAGTTCTGCCAAGGTTTATATTCCTATTCCAAAACATACCGATTTCACTATCACACACTCTATTTAAGCAATTGCGCACACAGCTCATCAGGTTAGCATGGGCGGGGAAGCAGCCCCGAATACGGTAGGACTCACCTTACCTTATGAATTAGGTCTGGGTGCCCCAGACCTAGAGAAGTACTATAGAGCAGCACACAGGACATTCGCACATTACTGGGTGCAGGCCCCACATGACACTCCCTACCTATACTTGGAGAGGAATGCAGCTGATCCGCTCACGTTGCCCCAGACGCTATTCCACCCACCATCCAGGAGACAACAAATATTCGACTCGTTATCTACTACTTCACAGGTGTGGCAAGTATTGCTACATATGCAAGCAGGGGCTTTGATGTACTCGCCAGAGATCCCTCTGAACTGGTGCCTGTGGTTCCCGCGAGGGCAGGACGGTGGGGCAAGGCAGGCGCTGCGCACCGTAGGCATCCGTAATATGGGGATTTCTTCAAAGACGTATTGGTATGTAGCTGGGGAGCACTTCAGAGACCAGAATCACGGCCGGCGGGTACGGCACTGTTCCACTTCTTCAGGGCTCAACATACCTGGCAGGCCCTATTAGGGGACGACATGATAGAACCGCAGGCGATGAGCGCCCTTCCACTCTTATTAAAACGAGCGCACCCTCTAAGTTGATCGCTAGGCGTTATTCCAGTATGCAGGAAACTCGTCGGTGGAAGTACTGAAAGTTGGTTGGAGTGGCAACGTGAATTGGGTAATCCGCTGAGCGACAAAGAGTGGCAATATTGTTGTGATAGGACTGTCTCCCTAAATGGGAGACATAGGCTCATCCATTATAAATTCCTGCATAGAGCCTACTGCACTCCGGAGAGGCAGTATAAATATGGGTTATCCGAGAACTCCAAATGCCAAAGATGCGGGAGGGACGAAGCAGGCTTTTGGTATCTGACTTGGCAGTGCCCCGGGATTCAAGCATTCTGGTGCACAGTGTTTCATGAGCTCGGAACCATTAGAAGCGCGGACCTGGAGCCTGACCCTAAGATGGCATTGTTGGAATGGCACCTAAATGTGGACAAAGCGGCGAGCCCCTTTATAGCCATTGGTCTCCTTTTGACCAAGCGCCAGGTGGCAATAAGATGGGCGGGGGGCCCGCTACAGACAATAAAAGAGTGGCACGCAGACATGCTTTATTGCAACACACAGACACATATAATGAATTGCTCCCTCCTACCAGTTATCCGCAGAGCTGTTGGGGTCCCTATCAAACATATCTCTTTGCTAAAGATGCAAGTACAGGACCTGAAGGCACTGAGTGTACCAACACCAATGCGGTACAGGAATAGAGTGGTTCGGGTTGATGTAGGGCATATGGGACAAAGGTGCGCCTCTGACACGGAGATTTATTATGTTGTCATCTACACTTCACAGTAATAGTGTTGGTCTACAGACACTATGATGGTACTCCGTGCGCCCCAGGTGGTAACTGCAAAAATGTTGTGTTCTTCTTTTGGTCACTTTGCCATATAAAACATTGTATGTTGTATCATGTATTGTCATGGCTGGTCACGATGTATCTGTTTTTACTTTGATTGTTCAATAAAACTTAATTAAAAAAAAAAAAAACTATCATTTGATTTCCAATCTAGGTCATCATCATTATCCAAGTTTATCAGTGGATGGGATGGAGTGGTACCCTTGTTTCCGTTGAGAATGTTGATGAAGGCAATATAGCCTCGGTCAATAATATAAATCAAGATAAGGGCAACGAAGATGACCAACACAGTGCCAAGAATCTTCTTTCCCCGACTTCTAAAAATACTTATCAACCAAGACCAAGTGCTCCATCCTACATTATCCATCCAATCATCAATTTTATGTATGTTCTTAATACTTTAATATATTTGATCATTCTGTTGATATATGCCTAAAGAGACGTGGGGTATAAAAGTACTACATTCTGAACCAACGACTGCTCAAATTCCAACTCTGGCCGCCAAGACAAAATAAAAAACATCCTATTCTGTAAAATTACAGTTCATTGCATTTCCAATTGCCCAGAAATGCATCTATGGGTAATTGCAGTCATTTGCTACCTTTTTTAATACTTTGGCTAATTGTTGGATTTCATAGAAAGACAACGCTATTCCATGGACTGTAAATAGGATTGGAAAGAATAGGGCAATGTCTGAAATTTTCCGTTAGTCTCTTATGGAAAGAATGGCATTTGGCAGGAGGATGTCTTATGAAATGAAATGGAATTAAAGGGCATTTGTAAAGGGCTCTGTTACTCCGGAGAGTGTCCTGGCGCTCTGCACTTCTGAGTCACTGTACCTGGGACCGAAGCAGATTTAAACTTGATTAAAAAGCCAGGTTTTAATTTTCTTTCTGAACACAAATGTATCAGAGATAGTCCGATGTCCAAGGGGCAGTTTATTCCAGGCAGATGGTCCTAGAAAGAAGAAGGATCTGCCACCAACCCCAGAGCGACGAATCCTGGGAATTTTAGCCATATAAGCCGTATGGCAGAAATATTGTAGGTGGGATAACAGAATATTGACCAGTCCTTGGATTATTACACATAGAGTCAGTTCCACTCCAGAAAATATGTTCCAGGGCTTTTAGCAGCCTCACTACCTGCCAGCAGGGCTGCAGAAGGATCGATTGTTTGTGTTAGGTGCACTTGAATGAAGACAGAATAAGGAACTGGCTAAGTACGCATGGGTATGGTCATCTTACATTCACTGTATCTCACGAATAAACTCCCATTTCCAAGTTTGCAAATTAGTCCAGAGGCAGCAGCAGCAGCAAGATGAACAGCAAGTGGGCCAATGCATTGGTGGGCAACGCATGGCCTGATTAACAGGTGAAAGGCAAGTGATTCGAAAATCACATTCAGTGATGTTTTTGTCCCTGCACATGTAAATTATCCCCTTGTTTGTTCCAATCAAGCAGAATTAGATTCATGGGTACAGCTCTTGGAATCCAAGGGTAGATGGGTACATGCACAGCATTAAGAATGGCTCAAATGATGTTTGTACTGATCCAGAATTTGCAGAAAAGTTTTGTTATTGTAGAGCGAGAATTTGTCAAGAAGGTGGCTGCAGGCTCAATGTGGTTGATTGCTTTACGCCAGCCGCTATTCCCTTCTAGACGCAGCAGCACAGTGAGCAGTGCAAGCAGGTTTACAGCGAAGAGGGTAGACAGATCCACCAAGGGATCAGGTAGCTGGATATGTAGGCTGAAATCCTGGGCATCAGGATGTGCTGCATCACAGTGAAATATTCTGTTTAGTTAAGGGGCAGAAACAAGAGTCCCTCTGAGTTTTGAAGCAAGAGCACAGCGATCAGCAGCAGTTTGCAAGTGCAGAACCTCCTCTGTTCACAGGACCAGAAGCAGGGGTAGCTTGGTCAGCAGGTCTGGAATCTTTCGGTTTGGTGGTCCACTTGCAGTGTGATGAAGGGATCCAGGCAGGCAGTCCCTGGCTCTTCACAGCAGCAGTGGCGGCTCGCATAGGGCGTGCTGCGGGGCGGTTGGGCGGGGGAGGGGCAGGGTGGAGGGGTAGTAAACTCGGACATACGGGGGAACGGAGGAACGTAATAATTACTTTCCTCCGTTCCGTCGTATGTCCGAGTTTACTAGCCCCCCCACCCTGCCCCTCCCCCGCCCCGCAGCACCGACCCGCAGCACGCCCTATGCGAGCCGCCACTGCACAGCAGTGTTCGTGGTGAGCAGGATTTGGTAATGACTTCCGCAATGGGGTTAGAGTGCCAACTTTGCTGATGAATCTTCAACTGCACCCAGTCGCCAGGCTGCAGATCGTGACAATCTCCAGTTGAGCAGGTGGGCAATGGGGCTTGTACCTAGTAACAGAAGCTATTGGGAGAGCTAATCAGTTGTTTGCAATACTGCAGGTTCACATCATCATTCAGCTACAAATCAAGCAAAGCTGTAGACATCAGAGGGGTAGAAGGGAGTAGCATTGGATGACCCATTATTATCTCATTGGGACTCAGTTTAGCCTTTTGGCTCGAACTGATCAGAGTGCCGTAAATAGTGTAACACTACATAAGCCCTGTTCTGCTACAAATGTTAGAGGATTCATGGTGGTAATTGCAATGAAAAGTATTGTTTGATTATTAAACCCGATCATATTTCTGGGACTACACACAACACTGAACATCTATGGTGAACACTCTTTCTCTGGGGCGTGGCCAAGCCGCGGACCAAGATGGCCGCGCGGCTTTGAAGCTCCGTCCGGTTGCTCCAGCATGATCTGTCTGTCTCTCTAAATTGAGATCGCCAGGGCGTTGTGACCCACTGCGCTGAATCTCCTCCTGATAGTGCAGCTGGGAAGCCGTTTTGACCCCCTGGATCCGCCTGCAAACCGGTGAAAATCGATCCTGGAATTTGAGGGGGTGGGCCTGTTCCGTCCTCCGACGCGGCCTGTTGGAGCTCCCGGGCTGCCGGCGCCTGGATCACTCCTACGGCGCCCGGTGGAGCCCACCCTGGCATTGCTGGCTTTGGTGCCTGCGGCGATGAGTGCGACGCTTGCTGGCCCTCCCCCGCCCGCCTAGACCCGCTTTTGCCGTCGCTGCGCGCTCCCTCTATCGGCTCCTGTGGGAGACGCGCGCGTCATCGCCGACACTCCCGGTGGCCCCCGGGGAGACAGGGTTCTCGGGCAAGCCAGGGAGGCAGCCATCCGGCTGCGCACTGGGTCTGTGGGGGGTGGATGGCTGGGTGCACTACGGGCCTGCTCCTGCTGCGGATCGCCGGCGGCGCTGCTGCATATTCAGTGGCCCCACCCCTGGACCCTCAGCGTTGTGGGGTGGCGGTGCAGGCCCAATTACACGCCACTGGGGAGATAAAGAACTGAGCGGCAGCTGGCCACTTCACAGGGAGGGGTCACCTCCAAACGGACCAGATGATGCCATTGAGGTTGCTGGAACATTGTTCTTTCCCTGCCTGCTTAATTAGAACACTTCATCAAGCCTAAAGCACCGCACAGACTGGGAGAACATCTCACTTGTTGGCCATCTGTTCAAAGTTCACTCTCTGCTGAGAGGTCTCCCCCAATATCTGGCAACAAAACACTCGGAAACACCCCTGGCGCCTACTGCAATGGGCTGAAGACTGGATGGGCACCTGAGTACTTACACAACAGCGTCCTACTCTCTACACGTCGGCTGCTGCGATGCCCATGCTGCACTAACTTGGCGCTGCTACATCGCGCCATATTGCCTCATCCGGCTAGCTATCGTCATTAACGGCTGGCTCACCACTCTGCCAAGGTCACACAGGTATGGGCAAGAAAGATCCCAAACACAGAGTGTTAACATTCCCATATCGCCACAGAGAGAGCACAAGACCACAGCGCCATCATGGCGGAGGGTGGCCAGGACTCGGCCACTGCGCCTGAGACCACCCCCTCCCATCCCGATTTGTTGGCGGAACTCAGAGCCGGGTTTAAGTCACTGGATAGCAGATTTGATACGCTGGACAAACGCCTTGACTCACTAGGGGCCAAATTAGACATCCATGACCGAAGGCTGGACACAGCGGAAGGCCGTATCTCTGACCTTGAAGACGGGGCCGCGCAGTCAACGAAACGTCTGGAGCACATGGACAAAATTTTTAAAGACATTGTAATTAAAAACGAAGATTTAGAAGCGCGCAGCCGCCGTAACAATCTCTGCATTATTGGGGTCCCGGAGTCGACAAACACGAGAAGAATGGACACATTTGTTGAATCCTTGCTCGGTGACATTTTCGGAAAAGAGGTCTTCACCCCTGGATTTGTTGTGGAACGCGCTCATCGCTCCTTAGGCCCCCGCCCCAATCCTGGCTGTCCACCTCGGCCTATCATAGCACGGATCATGAACTTTTTCGATAGGGACACGGCATTACGGCTGGCCAGAGAGCGTGGAGAACTTACCTAGCAGGGCTCCACTGTGTCATTATTCCCGGACTTCACAATTATGGTCCAAGAAGCTCGCCGAAAGTACTCTGGTGTTAAGGCAGCGCTGCGGAATTTGGGCCTCTGGTATGGCATGCTGTACCCTGCACGCCTACGAGTTGACATCAACGGGTGGTCCCGCATATTTGACAATCCCACTGAGGCCCAAGCTTTTTGCAAGACCTACAAAAACTCTGACGGCCAGCGGAGGGACGTTGGAGCTGGCTCTTCCCCTCCCCACAGCGGCTCTGTTGCGAGTGTGGACCTTTTCTCTAATGATTAATCCTCATGGCTATTCTTTTTTCGTTTCTGTTTTTCTTTGCATAGAGCGGTCTTATGTTACAACTAAGCTAAATAATAATTGAGACAGTATAAGTAATGTGCTTTTATATTAATCTAATTATGCTGAGCACCGTTGGAGCGTTGCCTCCCCCCTAGGTGCGTAGCACACTGTTGTATTCACAGATCACAATGCATCGTTCTGAGACTTGGTATTTCCATACGAGATGTTTACAGGATGCATTAGGTTATTGGTTATTCGGGTTGGTACCTTGCGAATTGGGACACGAGGTTGGGAAGGGGGTGGAGGGGGGGATGTTTTTCAAACTGTTAGATTCTATTTGTTTGCCAACTCCATACATGATAATCAGTGGTTGCTCGCCACTCATCACACTTTCATCATACTGCTCTACGGCACTGATGTCTACTGCCCCTAACCTAGTGGACCACTCCAATCTGTCTCTCATTACTTGGAACGTACGGGGACTCGACAACCCCAAAAAAGGTAAACACGTATTACATTATCTGCAAAGGCAGAATGTCGATATAGCCTTTCTGCAGGAGACACACCTGCCCAGGTCTGACACTACACAGTTTGCAGCCAGTTGGGGCGCACACCGTTTTTTCCCCAACTACAGTACATATGCCAGAGGCACAGCGATTTTAATCCACAAGAGACTCCCTTTCTCTTTGATCCGCAGCCATAACGATAGGTAAGGCCGGTTCACAATAGTAGTGGGCAGACTGATGGGCCACATTGTCACTTTGGTGTGCATTTACGCTCCTAACGCCGACTGCCCCGAATTTTTTCAGGAACTAGACGCCAGAATTCTGCGCTTGGGCACTGACAGTTTGCTACTGGGGGGGGATTTCAACTTGCTTCTTAACCGCACATTAGACAGCTCCTCCGAGGCTGCGGACACCAAACCCCGTGCGCGCCGGGTGCTGTTAGACACCTGCGAGACATTCCAACTCTCGGATATTTGGAGAGCCCGCAACCCGACAAATCCAGGATTTACACACTATTCAGCCCAACATGACACCTGGACCAGGCTAGACTTCTGGCTACTCACCCCGAGCCCAATCATGTGGTACAAAGCAATTATAATACTCCCCAGGACCTATTCCGATCACGCCCCAGTCTTGCTTAGACTCTGTATTCCCAGACCAGAGGGGCATGAGCGTCAGTGGAGATTCCCCAGCAGGGCGTTGAACGATGACTTGTTTGACTCAGAAATTAGAGAGGCAATTGAGGATTATTTCGATTTAAATACGGGGTCAGTGGACACATGGGCGATGCTTTGGGAGGCCTTTAAGGCCTATATCAGGGGTATTGCCATATCAAAACATGCTGGGGTGTTAAAAGATCTGAGAAAAACTCTAGCTAATATCGAACAGCAGCTGACGGCGTTGGATACCTCTATGCTTCTCTCACCAGAAGCTGCAGAGGGAAGAAAACGCCGTCTGGCATTACTGGTGGAATTTCGAGAGGCTGCAGATAGGGAAACCCATTTACTGAGCAAATATACAATAGCGCGTAGGTATGGCGAAGGCGAGAGGCCAGGGCGCACATTAGCACAATTGTTGAGACCTTCATATTCCAAATCATACATCACAGAACTCCGGGCTGACTCTGGGCATATCTTAACAGATACATCGGACATTCAGGACGCATTCCTAGCATATTATGAACAATTGTATACTTCCAAACTTGTGCACAATTCCTCGGAGCGAGATGATTATTTTGCTGCGATTGCACTGGTATACATGGAAAAATATATGCAGGACTTCCTTGCCTAGCCATTTTCCACAGACGAAATAATTAGTGCGATTGATGCATTGAACGGCTCCCGGCCTCGATGGTTTCACAGGTGACTTTTATAAAAGATCAAGGATATATTAGCCCCGAAGCTCCTAGAAGTTTACCACGAATCCTTAGAACGGAATCAGTTGCCTCCCACTCTCAGAGAAGCAGTGATTGTTTTATTACCTAAACCTGGCAAGGAACCCCTGCTGTGCGGGTCGTATAGACCTTTGTCACTATTAAACTTAGATTATAAAATATTGGCAAAAACGATCCCTATGCGGCTCGCCCAACTACTGGACACAATAATATCCTCAGTCCAGTCGGGGTTTGTGCCCCACAGATCTACCTCCCTAAATCTGCACACTCTCTTTGCAGTCCTACACCGAATTGATCCGGCGATTCCGGCAGCAGCGGTTCTGCTGGACGCGCAGAAGGCCTTCGACTCCCTGGAGTGGCCATTCTTATGGACAGTTATGCGTAGGCTGGGCATGCCCTTTGGGTTCGTAAATCTCACTGCACTACTGTACTCGGCCCCCACTGCCAGACTGCGATTAAATGGCACTCTGTCCCGCTCCTTTACATTATCCCGAGGCACCAGACAGGGATGCCCCCTGTCGCCACTCCTATTTATATTAGCAATGGACCCACTCATTAGGCATTTCCAGGAGCGTCATTTACAGAGGGGGCTCCAATTCAACACTGGGCCTCTATTGGTGTCACTGCATGCAGATGACGTTATATTATATGTTAGAGACCCCCAAAACAATTTAGAACAACTAATCAAAGAGATCATCAGGTTTGGCAGCTTCTCCGGCCTTGGCATAAATTGGCACAAGTCTGTGATATTCCCCCTCACCGCAGGTACAGTAAGATGGGAATGCGAGTACCCACTAGCCTGGTGTTCGGACTCAGTAAAGTACCTGGGGATAAATATACACTTGAATACCACGGAAATTATATTGTCGAACTACGGCACAGCAGTACACACATTGGAAAAGCAAGTGGACAGGTGGCTAAGACTTCCACTCTCGATTGCTGGGCGAGTTGCACTGATTAAAATGATTGTCCTGCCCAAATTCCTATATCTTTTTAACAATATTCCTATCTCACTAACAAATCGATTCTTCAAATCAATATACACCCATCTTATTCGACTGACTTGGGGAGGTAAACGGCCCAGGGTCCGCTGGGAGGTAATGACACTCCCGTACCACAGAGGAGGCTTTGGAGTCCCCAACTTTCAATTATACTACCTGATCGCTCAGTGCAGCTATGCACACTCCTGGTTTCACCCTGATGCTAGGATTCCTTATTTACGTCCTGAGGCAGATCTGGTCCTGCTGGACTCTTTGAATACGGTATTACCCCTGGGTTACCCACGTGACCCTACAGACATTCAGACGGTCTCCACTACCAGCTGGGCCTGGCAGAAGCTGGTCCGAGTACTGGGGTCACCGGTTATATACTCCCCGAGCCTACCTCTCCCAAATAAACGCTGGATTCCTATTACTGGGGAAAGGATAGTACAGCGCACTCTCTCTCTGTACGACATGACCACTATTGGGGATTTCTACATTGAGGGGCAAGTATTTTCTGTTTCAGACGGAGATAGGTTTAATGAGGCTTCCTTCATGGACAAATTTGTGCTTACTCGCCTTTGATCAACTCTGAGGGCTAAGATCCCTGGCTTTCCCGTCGAACCTGATCCATTCACCCCGCTTTCCACAGTTCTCGATAGTACCAATGGGGAGCATCTGGTTTCCAAGCTATACCGGGCTTGTGTGGATATAATCCCAATACGCGATGCTAAAATAAGGGCTGATTGGGAGGCAGACCTGGGCCACCCTATTACTGACGACCAATGGGCTGCATGCTGTCTACAAACCAAGGAGGTCTCCTTGAATAGCCACCACAAACTAATCCACTTCAAATTCTTGTGCAGAATATATGTAACCCCTGAGATGACACATAAAATAGATCCTGACAGACCCCATTGTTGTTTAAAATGTAAATCCCCACATGCAGACTTTGTGCATCTCACCTGGACTTGTTGCAAAATACAAAAGTATTGGGCCGAAATCTATCGTACCCTTGGGGAAATGATAGGCTTAGACATTGAACCTACTCCAGAGGTAGCCTTGTTGGGGTACGTGACTAACATCCCAAAGCCAGTCCGGAAATTCACTGCCTTGGGATTACTACTGGCCAAAAGAGAAATAGCGCTCAAATGGGGACGAACAACTGCTCCGATGCACAAGGAATGGCTGGGCAGTCTTGCATATTGCAACACCAACTACGACTTGTATGCCTCCACTCTTCCCAGTACATCCCGTCCACGGGACATTTGGGGCCCTTTTAAACACTACACGGCAACGACACAATCACAGCCCACCACACAGCTGGAGCGCAGAATTGTGCCTGCGGGCATTGGCTGATCAGATAGAAATTGTATACCAGACGTAGAAATGTGATATTTCCTTTAGCTATGTGTTTTTCTTTTCATAATGTGGTATGCTGTGCACTGTAGCAACAAGGTAATTCGTGTATGTGATTACCAGGTGTGGAGCTCAAGTAATTGTAAAGCTGACTTCCCAGGCTGAACAGAGCAGCATGGAGATAAATGTTGTGAGGCGGGCAAATTTCTGTGTCTTTCACTGTAATGTCATAATGCCATTGTAATGGAGCTGGAAAATCTACTGTTCTAATTTTGAAACTGGTAAATAAAGTGTTAAAAAAAAAACACTTTCTCTTGGCAATACAATGTCATGGGTTTAGAGTTATCAGGTAATCCCTATGCAGGTGCAGAAGGCAATTCTTGTTTCAGATATGTGAATGCCTGTTCTGCCTCCTTGGACCTAGGCAAAGGTTAAGGGTTGCCTGTTTTTACAAAGTTTTACATTGGTTTGATAAGGTTGGCATAGCCTAAAACCCAGTGCTCAGTAACCTGCCATCCCTAAAATAGGGCATAATGCAGAGACAGTAACGGGTCTGGGTAGCTTACTGATAGCTTTAGTGTCCGCTGACAGGTGTCATTCCTCTACCGATATGCATGACCTAAATATATAACACAGGGTAAAGGGAATTGCAATTTCTCTTTACATGCTTTCTGCTCCATCTTAGCTACTATAGTGAACAGATACAGGGAATCTGTATGATCACAGTACCAAAGCACTCCGAAGAATAATCAAAGATAGTAGTTTCAAAATGTGATATTCACATGATTCTTCATATAGAAAATAAATGACAAAATTCAAATCGTTGTAGACCGTGGCGTGTATTAAGACCAAGAAAGAACAGCCGACACGTTTTTCGTCACAGAGTGACTTCTTCAAGGCTAGGTTCACGGTCACGTGGTCATGAATAATGGAAGAGAAATGTGCATCAAAACGTATTGTTGAGGATTAATGAAATTGTGGTGGATTTTTTGTTCCACGTATTCTCGAAAGTCGCGAAAAGGTCCAAAGTGCTCTTCCTCCAATTTAGGATAAGTGGCCTCTTGTTCAGTTGACGGCCACAAGAATTTCTCCTGCCAAGTGGCGTACGACGTACGACGACGTCTGTGATGTGTATCAGTCTCGAAAAGTCGACGCATAGGAGTCCATGATAAGTCTCCTACATCTGTATCATATCTGTTCTCGTCTAGGGACGCCGAGAAACAATAGGCCAACATTCCATCGCCTTTTGTATCGATAGGTATGAGTAAAAGACCATCAATGGGGGGTGTGGTCAGCCAGCCCAACATGGCGGACTCGAGCTGCTAGAGCTCCGTCTTCACACCCCTAATTATCCTGCTGAACATTAGTATCCCCACCCATCCGGGCGCAGCCAGACGACGCAAAAATGCCTGTGCAGTGGCGGCCCACGTTCGTGGCCGGAGAGGAGCAGAGGAGGCGAGGAGAGCCATGACTGCGAGCCCCGCAGGACCTGACGACAAGGAGCGCGCGAGCGGCGCAACGCCGGGGCCTGCGAACGCGGCCTGCGGGACGCTGGCCCGCGCTGCCGGGCTCATCCAGAAGCAAGAGCAGCAATCGTGAGGCGCCGGGCTCACCCGGCTAGAGAAAAATGCAGTGGTCACTGCTGGGGGGAGCCGCAGACGGCCGCTGCCTGCGCACGCCCCAAATACCTACGAGCCACCGAGACACCTAAGAACCTCACAGAGGCCCAGCGGTGACGCACTTATAAACAGTGAAACACTGAGGCCTACAGATGTGGCCCATGAGGGGAGGGCCCGCACTTACAAGACCGCCAGAGTGAGAGTGAAAGTGAAGTGGCAAGGAATTACCAGGCTCCTTCGGCTTAGGAACCGAAGTGCCCTCCGCTGAAAGGGAGCAGCAGACGCCCGCCATTGGCGTGCGCCTAAAACACCTGAGCGCCGCCGCGAAGGCAGGGCGGGAAAGAAACCGAGGCGGCCTGCGACCCCTGAGAAGAAGAACTGTGAGCGCGTCGGAGCTGTGTTGCAGAGCCGTTGGGGGAGGCTGCCGCATTGGGAACAGAGGTGAGTGGCCTGCCCCCGACCCCCTTTCCCCTGCCTGGACTGATGCCATATGTGTGTGGCTGGGGGAGGTCGCTGCCATATCCTGGACCGTGCTGGGGCCGCTGCGCAAGACAGTGAAGAATCAGGTGGACACCGCCTGACCCTGAGCTGGGCCCCATGGTCGAACTGGGCCTAGACTGCGCAGACACGGTGGGAAACAGCGTAGCATCTGAAAAGACACAGACTCGCCCTGGGCTGGGCCCGGGGGCCGAATCGGGCCTGGGCCGTCAACATACGGAGGTGAGTGGCGCAATAACCCCCCCCGCCTACTCGGGAGTAGACACGGCGCCAAGGGATAAAACGCCATCAATCCTGCAAGCCCCCAGAGCTCCAAGCTGGCCTTTGCTAGGGAAAGAGACAACAAGCTGAGACTGTTAGGGGAAACATCTTGAGCACGGCTAGATGCCACACCGGGAGTGCTGCATGACGGCTGCCCCCCTCTTCTCAGACCCGCCCAGCAAACAAGAATGCCAAATGCACGGCCGGGTGGGTAGGGGGAGGGGAAACAACCCAGACACAGAATAGAGTGGAGGGGGCACTACGCGACAGCACACCTTCCCTGCTGCTAACGGGACGATAAGGCTAGAGAGAAAAAGGCACTGAGACGCAGTTGTAGAGCACTAAAGAGGCCTAACCCCACCTTAAAGCGACTCTCTCCACCTACCCTGAAGAAAACACCGCTACTGGGAGGTGAACAATCCTGCAACGTTAATGCAAGGACGTGAGGAGGCAACGCAGACCCGCCATGCGCTGAACACGGCGGTGGAACTGGATCCAAAGCACGTCAAGGTGAAGAAGACGGAGTTGACCAGCGAAAATAGCAGGATCGCCCTCCCCCCGCACTGAAGCATAAAAGGGAACTAAAACCGCCAGATAGTGCCCAGAGACATCTAAACACATACCAGCAAGCCCGTAGCTGAGACACTGGGAAGTCAAGAACCAGAGAAGGCTCATCTCACTTTAAACGAGTGGACTGGATCAGGCCCAGGCCACGACAACACAAGGCAGAGGCAGTAACCAGAGAATAAAAGACGAGTGCGGAAAGTCACACACGCCCACCCCGGTAATCGACAGCCTAATATAGCGAGCGTGCAGCTCCTCCACGAGATTGGGCCTACTGTACAAGCGAAGCCGCGGTCCAGCCCTGATACTACCTACACGTGCTGGTGACGAATGCCGACAGCGCAGCAGCTAGTAATAGGCCGCCTACGTACAAACACTCAACAGCTAAACGCACGCACTGGCAGTTCGGAATCGACAACTGTGGAAGGCGACATAACCACAGAGATGCCACGCGCAACACTCGCTGCCAAGCTGGACTCTGTTCTGGCAGCGGTGGAGAAGATAGGATCTGCGTTAGACCAGACCCGCTCCTTGTTGGAGTCAAAAATTGACAAGGTCACCTCGGATTTTACCCTTCTGAGAGCCGACCACCACAAACTTGGGGACAAAGTGCGCTTACAGGAGCAGACGACCGTAGAGCTAAAACCAGTCACACAAAGCCACACCGCAGCCCTGCAAGACTTAATAGACCGTGTGCACGACCTAGAAGACAAAGTAGAAGACGCAGAAGGGCGCTCGCGCGGCAACAATATCCACGTCGTGGGATTTCCGGAGGGTGAAGAGGGACGAAAACCAGAGGAGTATGCCGAACACTGGATCAGAGAATTGTTTCCCGCTGGCACCCTGTCCCCCCACTTTGTGGTTGAAAGAGCGCACCGAGTCCCTGCGCAAAAACCACCGCCGGGAGCCCGCCCACGTCCATTCCTGTTTAAAGTCCTCAACTATAGGGACAGGGACTTGATCGTCCGCGAAACCCGCAAACTGGCAGACATAAACATCGGAAACAACCAAATCATGATCTTCCCGGACTACACAGCGCAGGTACAGCGCCGCAGAAGTGCATATACCGCCGTGAAAAGACAGCTACGTGACCTTGGTCTAAGCTACTCATTATTATTTCCTGCCAGGCTATGCGTGTTTGCAAAAGGATCGGCACGCTTTTTTGATTCACCCGTCGAAGTTTGGGACTGGCTGGAGGAATTGGGAACGTTGATGGGACCTAGGCCGCCTGTGGAAGAGGAGCCAAGAAAATTCAACAGGCAAAGACGCCGCCGGGGTGGACACAGTAGATATCGATCAGGAGCCACTGCGGCCTCCACAGCCCCCAACCTAGAGCAGAGGAGAGCGGAGAGGCAGGAGGCGCTACATGCGGCCGCGGCGCTAGGAACTGCAACACAAAATTCAGACCGCCACTTGAGCCCATCCAGATCCTCAGAAACTGGTGACTCCACACCCTCCAGATTCGAGGACCCTGAAGAGTTCCCATGCCCGGATGTTGCGCCACAAACGGCTGACAACATCATATGACTTTTTCCATGACCTCCTGTGAACTGATGAACATAATCCACGCAAGTACCTGCCATGCTGGCAACATGTTGTGTAAAATAATATGTCGATTAAGTAATTGTTCTTTGCAGAATGTGGCGCCGCCCTGCACACTGCCGTACACAGCACATACCTAACATTATGTCGGGGGACACGTGCAGCTCGCACCCCTCCCCCCGCGCTACGGACTGGCTGGGGGGATGCACAACAAGACATTGAGGGGCGAAACATTCCCTGCCGCCAGCACGCCGCATAAACCCACGCCACACGTCAGTTTGATACAGTTTTAGCCTTATGTTGGGCAATATAGTTTGGACGAACACCCACTTGGAACTCGCCCTAATAGTTATGCATAGTTCAGTTCACACATACACCCTATTATTAACAGTACTGAGCTGGAGCGCACCCACATGGATCAAGAGTCGCAGCGCCTTGCCCCCCTCTACGCCGACCTGGTCAATGTAAGAAGGAAACATGGTGCAGGTCAACGTAGTCACATGGAACGTGCGCGGTATACACACACCGACACGTAGATACTCGATCTATGCATATCTGTGGCGCAGAGCCACTGACATCGCGCTGCTCCAAGAGACGCACATGTCCCACGTGGAACTGGGGTGTCTACGCCACAGATGGAGAGGTCAAGTGCACGGTACCGGCTACTCAGCCCACGCGCGGGGTGTCCTCATCTGGGTGAGAGCGGGGGTCCCGTTTACAAGTGAGGAGGTGCTAGTCGACCCTGAAGGCAGATATACGCTCGTGAGCGGGCGACTCAATGGCCAACCAATCCTCCTTGGGTCTATCTATGCCCCGAATGTCAGCCAGCCCTCCTTTTTAGAAGGCCTCACAAAGATTTTAGCAGGGTGGAGCGGAGTCCCCTGGCTCCTGGGAGGGGACTTTAATTCTGTGCTTAGCGTAGACTTGGACAGATTGTTTCCGTCCTTGACCAAGACCGCAGCGACGTCCAATGAGCAGGTTCTCACAGACTGGCTGGCACACTGGGCGCTATTAGACAAATGGCGCGACATCAATGCGGATGCTCGGATCTACTCACACTACTCAGCGGTACACAGACTACATGTACGCCTAGATAGAATAGTGGGAACCCCGCGCTGCTCCCTCTGGTCCGCCGAATAGAGTACCTAGGCCGTACACACTCTGACCACAATCCCCAAATACTGCAACTCACCTGGGAACCTGAACGCCCCCCTGCCCCCACGTGGAGACTCCAAACGGCCGCACTCGAAGACCCACCATTTCGCTCCTCTCTGGCTACGGCGATCCTTCAATTTTTTTAACTTAACGAAGGCACAGCAGGGGACACGCTAGTGGAATGGGAAGCTTTCAAAGTTACGACAAGTGGAAACTGTATGGGAGCGACCTGGAACATACGTAGGACTCTCACCTCCAACCTGAGCAAAATAGAACTGGAACTACTGCGATATGAGACAGAGGGGGAGGGAAGAGACAGACACCGTCTGGAGACTCTGCGCACACAGCACGCGGAGTTGATAGAACGCCTCCGCTGTCACAACTACACCGCGCACACAGCCCGCACTCATGCCACCGCTGATCATGCAGGCCGACTTCTGGCCTGGCTGATCCGCCAAGAACACGCCCGCAAACCAATAGGTGCGCTACGAGATGGCACAGGGCTTCTAGTGCACATGCAACGGGATATTCACGCCGCCTTGACGCAGCACTATCAACGGCTATACCAATCCCAAAGCCACTATGAACCACAAGCCCTCCCAACTTTTCTAGATCAGGTGCAACTACCTGAGGCGACGCGGGCACACAACGAGATACTAGATGCGCAGATTTCACCGGAGGAGATTAGGGAAGCAATTATGTCCCTGGCTGCAGGGAAGTCTCCGGGACCAGACAGGCTCCCGGCAGAATATTACAAGGCGTATCAGGTGTCATTGGTGCCACGACAGCATACCCTCTACGCAACCGCTGTGGATGAGGGACGACTCCCTCCTTCACTGTGCGAAGCACACCTGATTTCACTGCCCAAACCCGGCAGGGACCCAACAGACATGGGTTCACTCATACAGACCCATTGCCCTGCTTAACACCGACTACAAAATCTTAGCGAAAATCCTAGCGGACAGATTAGCGCAGGCGGTCCCCACCCTGGTGCACACGGACCAAAACGGCTTTGTGCCGTCCCGAAACACCTCACTCAACCTGCGCCGCTTTTTTCGAATCGCAACCTATTCCATATGCGAATGGCCGAGAGCAGGCTGCCTCATACTTGACCTCGAGAAAGCATTAGATTCTCTCGAATGGAATTACATGTTTGCAACTCTCGAAAGGTACAAATTTGGCCCTGATTTCTTACAGTTGAGCCGCCTACTTTACACGAACCCTGTGGTGAGAGTGAAGGTGGGACCATACGTGTCGGATGTGATCCCAGTGCGGCGAGGGACGAGACAAGGCTGCCCGTTGTCCCCTCTCCTTTTCGCGCTCGCGATGTAGCCACTGGCGGAGTCGCTAAGAACACAACTACATGATGGCATACCGCTAGGCGATGGCACGCACAAAGTGTCACTATATGCTGACGATCTGTTAATCTACCTAAGGGACATCGCTCAAGTACCAGAACGACTAGCCCAAATTCTTCGGGAATTCGCGGCCATATCAGGGTTAAAAGTAAATGTCGCCAAATCTAAACTATATGCCTTTAAAGAGCAGTGCCGCGACCCAGGCCTTCGACGTGCGGGTGCAGTGGAGTGCAGATACATTCCGCTACCTAGGCATACGTGTGTATCGCCAGCCGCTAGACCTCTTCGACGGTAACCTAGGCAGAGCACTAACAGCCGTGAGATCCCAGATGCAATTCTGGAGTACACTCCCCCTTGCAGTCGTGGGTAGAGTGGCACTGGTCAAAATGGTGGCCCTGCCGAGATTCCTGTATTACTTCGCCAATCTGCTGATTTATGTACCCGCCTCCTTCTTTACCACGCTGGAAAAGATGACCAGAGACTTCATCTGGGGCCCCAATCGACATAGGGTGGCGGTTAAAAAACTATATTTACCTACAGACCAGGGAGGCCTGGCAGCGCCTTGCTTTGAGCACTACTGCCTGGCGGCCCAACTCCAATGGATGGCAGACCGCCAGCGTGACGACACGGCGACCACACGCCCATCGTATACACTACCCCAGATCCTTGCGCTCTTCCACCCCGGCACCCGAGTGCGGCCTCCTGAGCCCCAGTTTCTGAACGTGGCTTACAGGTGCTACCGCAGAAGCCTCTACTTAACCCGGGTCACAACACCCTACGCTCCCGTGCTCCCCTAGGGGACATGCAACACTCACAGCTGCCGAACTGCAACACTGGCACGAAGCGGGTATACAAACCCTAGGAGATCTTTATCGTGAAGGCTCGCTTATTCCCTACACTACACTGGTAGAAGACGAGGGACTCCCTGCAGGGCAATTCCTCCTACATCGGTCATTGGTGACTACACTCTCGGTGAAATGGGGAGACCTTGCCACTGAGCCACAAACGTACCTCACCGTGCAATACTTGCATGTCATGGGACGAGGTAGGCACCTGATGCGGTGGTTCGCAGCCTCGTTGCGACAACATGCAGCAGTAAATCAAGACCCCCTCAGACACAAATGGGAGCATGACTTGGGCCGACAATTCACAGACAAAGAATGGGAGCGGGTGTTAGCCAGTCCAGTTCAGATCCCAAGGAACGCAAGATTTAGGCAGATAAAGTACTACATCACAAAGAGGGCGTACCTCACGCCAGCCAACATTAACAGATACTTTCACCGCACTGACTACGCCTGCCCCAGGTGTGCGCCATAGATGCAGACTTGGTGCACATGCTCTGGGGTTGCGCCAGCCTGAGTGCATATTGGGGCGGGGTAGCGAACACACTTCGCACCTGCACCGAGAGAGAGATACCTTTTGACTGGCCAACATATCTACTGCACATATTCCGTAGGACATGAAACACTAAAGTCACCTCCAGGTTCCTAGACCTGGGCATGGTGACAGCCAAGAGGCTAATCACAAAGAGGTGGAAGGCACCTGACCCCCTGCACATACAAGCATGGAGGCGCTCTACTCTTGCATGGGCCAGAGCCGAAGGTATAGCGATTCGGCGTGAGGAAACCATGGACCTCAGGAAAATACCTATATCCACAGGTTGGGAAGCGATCCTGGCAGCGCTACAGCAGAGCACGGACCAGCCAGATCAGTCCCTGCAGACACCTGACCCGGTGGAGTAATTCCGCGCATGCGACCAACACCCTTAGGCCATTCATAGATACTAGACTCGTTGTCCTTAGCCATGCACTGCACTCTGATGCGCACATACACCGGATACCAACCGTCAAGGCAATGGACGGGAGCGCACTAAGCGACGCACGCGGCAACAAGCACTAGTAGACACATGGGGTTGTTCCAGTTCACTTCCAAGTTTTATACCCCGTCTCCTTGTTTTTTAATCGAATGTATAATGTACCAGATTTACCTAAGCTGAACTAGACTTAATGTGATACTCACTATGTGGCAAACCTGTAGGACAAATAGTTTACTTGGGCATGTGCGACGTGGCCAGACTAATGTAACGCACAAGAACTGACACGCCGCCATACCTACTACATAAACACAAGGGAAGTAATAACCATTGTTAATGCAAGAAATATAACAGAGGTTGTTGCTACATGTTGTAGCATAATGTTCTAACTGCTGGTAATAAAAATGTAAAACCAAAAATCAATAAAAACATTTACTACAAAAATAATAAATGAGTAAAAGACCATCAATATTTGATGTTTCTTCCCCCATCAGAGCATTACCACTAAAGCAATTGAGATGGTCTTTGGATTTTGTTCAGATATACAACCCAGTTTGTTGAAATGGTACATCTGATGCTTTATCTCGCATTGGGATTCCACCAATCAAGGAAGTGAAATCATTCAGTCAGTCATGGATGGGAAATCTAACAAGAATTTTTATGGATCAAATGTTTCTGTCTTGTGGATACCACGAGATAGTTAGTTTCACCAATGAAGAGAAGCAGAAGTGTCATCTCTTTTGTTCCATATAGTTTCCTCCAAGAGTTTCTCTAGGAGCTGTTTATCCTCTGACTTGGTCACACAGCCTGCTGTATGCATGTCCAATGTTACTTTTTATACAGACGATTCAGAACATTTCCTGTCACAGAGCAACACTGATTCTAATAGTCCAAGGTTGGGTTAGAAGAACCTGTTATCCAGATGTGTTACATTTGCAGTGTGCAACTCCTCCAAACCTGCCCCTCATTGATTAACTCGAATGCAGAACCGAGTCAGGGTTCTACATTCCAAACCTTACACTGCGCCTAGATGCCTGGAGCTACCATCATCCCTTAGAAATGTTAGAGATTCTGTTAGGATCCAGAAAGCCTTCTACAAAGGAGGGCCATTCTAGCAGATGATCAGTTTTTTCAACTTGGTACAGTTATAACTCTCTGGACCTGAGACAGCCCATATTCTACAGTTTGAGGTCAGTGTCTCTTGTAAAGAAAAAGTGTGGAGTATGTACGATTAAAAGCTATTCAGCATCTATTGCAACATGTCTTTTTTTTCTCCTGAGATTAAGGTTCAGTTTACCAATTAGTAGCAAGGTTTTTTTAATCTTAATCATTAAATTTGAGGACTTGGTCTTCAGGTATTGATATTTACATATTGATTTATATGGGGTTTGCTAAATGTGACAAAAACGCAGAATCTTTTTTTGTGGATTCCATTAAATGTTAAGCATTGATACATCCAGGATGTGAATGGTGGGTTAGCAGCAGCTATCCTTAATTTGATATTTAGTTCATGTGTTTCATGGATGTAATCTTGTATTCTCTCTCTCCATAGCCTGGTCCGAGTATTATGAAATTATCTTCATCTTACTCTTAAGGGCCAAAATGATAATGGTGGCTAGTCTCTACACTTCTCCAATCGATAAAAAGCATTACCTGGAAAATAAAGGGACTGCTGTGTCTGACTCAACTCGGGACGGTACAGTAGCAGCTGTCTATTCAGCTAACACAGATGTTCTTTATAAAAAAAAGTCTGAACAGTATAGGACAGGATCACTGTTTTCCAGCTAAATTTCGACACTGCATAAAAGGACTTCTAATAAATAGTTAACCCCAAAGGCCCTGTAAACAAAAATTTATAAGAGGTCTCTAGATCCATAGATGAAGTTATCTGAAATACCATAAATGTTTATAATACTTTAATCAAAAATTGAAATACCTGTCTTTGTGGCAACCAAAATTGTAACTATCCCATCCCCAAAATTAGTTTTTTTCTCCTTCGTTTATGAGTTTAAATCCCCAATGGCTGCTCAGACTAAGTTAGCCCGCACTCTGATGCTAAATATTTCTGTGACTCGGGCCCTGGAATATACTAGTGTCAACTGCTCTAACAACTCGGTGCCAACAAGCTCCAGCCCTTGAGCTGGAGCGAAGTCAGCCATCATCTAATAATGATAATGCTGTGGGGTTCTTGAGAAGAAAGAGCAAGTCCAGAGCAAGGGTGAATGAGTGAGTGTAGAACAAACTGTCACATTGTGAATGGACCAAAGCATCTCTCAGATCAGTGTGTGTGCCCACAGGAGATTCCATAAGCAGAAACAAAAGTTTTGTTTTAAAACCCAGGTCAAAAACTTAATCTGTTTCTGGTTTCTCACCTACATTTCATAACTTGAAATGAGGGGCATGGACTTTTTCTAATTGCTGTAACAAGTAGTTCCAAAAACAGGTGTTTCGCTTGACCACCAATTTGGCTGTGTTGTTTATTCATCTGCAATAAAATGAGTCAGTGAACAGCTCTGTTTTCAGACAATTCTTTTCACGCTAAAGCTTGTTATATAACTGGTGCTATTGTTTCTTTTGAAAAAGAGTATTTTTATATTTGATCAGACTGTATATTTTGATACTGGAAATCTAGCAATAAGCGTCCTGCTATAAGAAGCATCATCCATCAGCGATCCCCAGCCTTGATCTCCCTGATGCCATCGCCAAAAGATAAGGCTGACTACTTATTTCAGCAACATCAGCTGCATCCAAACAACACCCAAAGACCTATCGACAGCGACAAATGGATGGAAATGTCATCAGATATGTTTACATCGAAGTAAGTCACAATGCAATTTTTTAGACATTTTGAAACACAAGAAAATCCTTGATTTGCAGAAAGAAATTTGAATTTAAAACCATTAGAAACATCAATTTGATGTACACGCATGATTCTGAAAATCTTAAGAGGAAATCTCAGATCTGTATACAGATTTGGATCATGATTTTATGTTGTATGATAGAACATCATTGTGAAAAAAATATTCTAGTACCACATAGTGATTTTGAGTTAGATGGTAATGGAAAATCATCCAGTTTCTGAAGGAAGTGCTAAATCTGGAAAAGAACCAAGAGGTGAAATTTTCTCCAACATATTATCCCTATGGTTGACGTATATCAACTGGGGGATTCGTCACCAGATCTAGCTTTTCCTGCAAAAATCGGTAATTTTCCATTAACGAATGAGGCCTTTGGTCAGGAACACAAGTTAAATTCTAGCTACGTACACTGTTAAGATTAAGGCAAGAGGAAGTCTACAACTACACCCAACAATAGTGTGTGCCATGCTTACTCAGAACACTGAGGACCCGAAATACCATGGGCCAGATGTACAACCGTTTTTTGCGGTCGCAAAGGGAATGTCGGCCCCTTTGCGACCGCAAAAAAGGTCAGCCCAATGTACTAACCCTATTTTGCGGGTCGCTAACCTAATAGCGACTCGCAAAATATGGTTAGCGACTCGCTATTAGGAAGGGGCATGCGTGCCAAGGGCGTCCCTTCCTAATAGCGAGTCCATACCCAATGTATGATTGTTTTGCGACCGCAATTGTGGTCGCAAAACACTCGCAGTTTACCACCCTTTTCAGAAGGGTGGTAAGCCACTTGCAAACGGGAAGGGGTTCCCAGGGGACCCGCTTCCCCTTTGTGAATGGGTGCGCAAATATTTTTCAACACAGTGGTCCCAGGGACCACTGCCTGCCCTTAAAAAATGAAACTGAAAAGTTAAATTTTTCTTTTTTAAATGCATTCCGTTTTCCTGTAAGGAAAACGGGATGCATTTAAAAACAGAAACTGCTTTATTGACAAAGCAGTCCCAGACATGGTGGTCTGCTGACCCCAGCAGGCCACCATCCCTGGGAGTGCAAGCCATTCCCAATGGGGTCGCAAATTGCGACAGTCTCATTAATATTCATGAGGCATGCAATTTGCGACCCCATTGGGAATCGCAAACAGTGTCTGAGACACTGTTGTACATTGAATTTTGCGACTCGCAATTTGCGAGTCACAATTTGCAAGTTGCAAAATTCAATGGTCGTACATCTGGCCCCATGTGATCGGTCGCAAAATGCGCACTGACTTTCTGCAACCTCTCTCTGGTTTTGCTTTGTGGCCAGTGTACTAATGGTCATATCACAAAAATTCAGTCACAGGGTTGCATAATGGCCAGCCTAATGAAAATTCATTAGGCAGCTCGCCATTTTCAACCCCCCCATACCCACGAATTGCCTAAAAACACAGTGAAGGCAGCTTGCAAGGAACAGCAGGCCACAGTTTGGATGGTTCTCAAATTGCTTCCCTTGCTGCATCCCTTAAAAAAAGTATTTATAAAAGATTTAAGGGTTATTGAAAGAAGGAAAGCGTTTATTTGCTTGAGATTTACAGATGACCCCAAAGAACATGGCTCTTACTATTCCCTTTTCAGGGACATTGTGGCATTACACACTTAATCGCATTACATGAGATTTGGTACACTCCGGTTTTATGACGAGGTTGGAAGAAAGTGGATTTACACATGCACATTTTGTGTGAACTTTGATGTTTGAGGGTGATTACTGGCAGAAAACCGTTTTACCTAACAGACTTCAGATCCTCTAATGCCAACTTGCTGGAACATGTTGTGAACTGAAGGAGTAGGGCGAGGCAGCACTACCTATGTACTAGTGTGTTAACATATCAAGTTGTTGTCCCATGGCTCTCTGACACAACTGCTGGCCCTCCCACCTGAGTCCTGACTGTTAAAAAAAAAGAAAAGCTGTGGTTGGGTAATTTTCAAAGTGAAAAATATCCATAGGCAACATGAATTACTCACCCGAGTGAATGTCACCAAAAGTAATTCATAATTTCTTTTCATTTATGCCAACTTTAGAGAGCCCAACCTTTCTTCCTTTTACCGCAATACCGGGTTGTACAGAGGCCTTTGATTAATTTAAAGTTTGATTATGCAACATTCATGCATGAAATAAAATCTGCCACCCATCTTAAAAATGTAATCAATAAAAAATTCAGTCGGTCATGTGATGCTTGTTGTAGGACTTGGCCTTTTTGGCTAAAGTTCCCTAAACTTTTTGCTTTCCCCCTAGACCGTTTTCCTGACATAGAGTTGCCAATTTAGATGCTTTGGGTACTTTGCCACTGCTGATCAGTATCAAAGTACAAGTGTTCCCTGTGTAAAGTGTAATGGTAATTGGTTGACCATGATTGGTATGTTGCCTTACTAGTAAAGTCCCTAGTGATGTGCACTGTGCGTGCCAGGGCTAGTAATGCAAAGGTGCACGGAGAAGGGAACTCAGGCCTGCAGTGTAGGGCCTGCGTGCAGTTTGCCAAGTTAGCATGTTGTCCTGACAAGTGCAACCACTTGTCAGGCCTTACTTTCCCTTTTGCGTACACAGTGGGCACCCCTGTGGTAGGTCCCGGGTAACCCCTGGGCAGGGTGCAGTGTAAGTAAAAGGCAGGACATATACTGAGGTGTGTGTTATGTCCTGACAGTGAACAACACTACATTTCGTTTTTCACTGGTGAAAGGCCATCCTGCCCATAGGACAGAATGGGGGAGGCTGGGTATTGTGTTTGTTAGCCTAGTTTCCCATTAGTTTAAAATGGAGAGGTGAAGTTTAGTATGTATGAACTCACAGCGTCATAACACATCTTTCTATGAAAGTGGTTTTGTCACTGTGTGTTCAGAAGCCACTCTTTTAGAAAGTGGCTGAGTTTTGTGCTTTAAGCATTTCTGTGTGTCTCTGCTGAATGTGGATTGACTGTCTGGATCTGAGAGGGGAGAGGAGCTGGGGGAGGTCTTGACCCAGGGAGGGGTTGAGATGGCACCAGGCTGACCTGCATCTGGAGAGTAGGCGAGGAAAAGCACCGGGCGGTGAAGAGGCCTGGGTTGCGGCTATAAAACAATTGACCCATCTCCTGCTGAGTGATTAAGGATCCAGACCCCCAGTATCAAAGGGAGAAAGGTGACACTCGGAGGGAGACACCCAGAACTGATTTAGGCAGGGGTCAGGGACCCCTGAGCACAACGAACTTCAAAGACATGAAGGGGTATAACTATGAGAGCTGAGACCCCTGAACGTGGGAATAGAAATGGATTGAGACTGAAAAGGCTTGGACCCATTTTGTGGTCAAGAGGAACCTCTGCTAAGGAAGGAACAACTGAAGAGACTGCTGGGAAGGACCAACCCTTGCTTCGTGATCTGGGGCTGGTCTGCAATTTGCTGTTTTAACCAAGGAAGAGGCTGTTGGGACTGTGCTTTGGGCGCTGGGTCCCCCTGCTTGAAGAAGACTGTGCTTTGTGCTGTGTCTTGTTACCCCAAGGGCCCGAGGTGAGCTGGCTCCCTGCTTGGAAACACAGGAACATAAAAGTTTCCGGAGAAGTTTCAAGCGACGCGGTGGGCGCGTGTTGTGGCAGCTTGAGACCCTCGGAAGGTGTGCCCTGTGATCTTGGACACATGGAGAAGTGAGACTCGGATGCGCTGGGTGCGTGTCGTGGTGCACAGCAGGCGTTGGTGAAGAGCGCCTGGTCAGCGTGTGCATCGGAGGTGACGTGAGACTCGGACGTACAGGGTGCGTGTCGGGGTGCACCGCAGGCGCTGGTGAAGAGCGCCTGGTCAGCGGGTGCATCGGAGGTGAAGGGAGTCTCGGACGCGCAGGGTGCGTGTCGTGGTGCACAGGAGGCGTTGGTGAGGAGCGCCTGGTCAACGTGTGCATCGGAAGTGGAGTGAGTCTCGGACGCGCAGGGTGCGTGTCGGGGTGCGGCCGAAGGCGTTGGTGAAGAGCGCCTGGATATCGGGGCACCGGAGTGGAGTAAGTCTCAGTGAAGCAGTGTGCGTGCTTTGGTGCAACCTGGGACTGTGGTGGTGATCGGCTGATCATCGTGTGCACCGGAAGAAAGTGAGTCTCTGCAGCGCGGTGTGCGTGTCTTGGTGCCAACTGAGACCGCAGGAAGCAGTGCCTGGTGAACGTGCACTCGGAGTCGACGTGAAGTCCCATCAGCGTTGTGTGTGTGGCTTCCTGCCAGAGGAGACCCAGAGGGTGCTGTGGTGAACGTGCACCCGGAGTAACGTAATCTCAGGGGCGTGGGGTACGTGTGCCCTGCGGCCGCCTGAGACCTTCCTAACAGTCGCTGCCCGGACCGGCAGCCCCGGAGGAGCTGAGCTGCCAGGCCGAGCCGCTGAGGCCCATTGAGAAAGTTCTACATGGAAGGCCCAGTTCGCTGAAGGAGGAGAGGAGAGTGGAGTCGCGCCCCCAGGTAACGTGGATCACTGCCTGGGTGGGGCGCGGGCTCGGAGGGACACTCTCTCGGCCTCTCAGTCCTTCTGGCAACGTGAGCCTTTGCTTCGGCTCAGATTGGGGCCCGTACTGCGTTCAGGAGTGGCAGTACTGGGGCCAGAGTGAGAAGCTGTACTTTATGTCATCGTTGATACGTGTGGGGGGCAACTGTTAAGAGGCTGACTGTCGTAATACACATTGCCAATATTGCTGCTAACGAACTGCCGGACTGTCTTATGACGCCTGACATTATTTCTGCATAACGAAGTACACGATTGTAGCGCTACGCATTGCACTATTTCTCCATTGCAAAGTACAGGATTGTAGCGGCCCGCATTGCATTATTTCTTCATTGCAAAGTACATGATTGTAGCTACGCATTGCATTATTCCTTCATTACAAAGTACATGAATGTAGCGGCGCGCATTGCATTATTTCTTCATTGCAAAGAACGTGATTGGGGTGTGACGCATTGCATTATTCCTTCATTGCGCAGTACATGATTGTAGCGGTACGCATTGCATTATTTCTCCCATTGCAGGTACCGGGGTGTATCGTTACGCATTGTATTATTTCTCCTTTGTCCAGCACAGGATTGTATCGTTACGCAGCGCACTATTGTTTGTCCATTGCAACGTGTGTGATTCTAGCATTGCGACCAGCATAGCATTTTGAAAGCGGTGGATAGGATTTGAACCTACCAACTAGCCGGAACGAATATTACCCTTTATTACATGTTGGCTTATGTATCGTGTGGTCTGATTGTATATCTTTTTACATAAAGTTTATACTCGTTTTATCAAAGTCGTGTGGAGTCCATTTGTGGTGTCACCAGTGGGTTGTTGTGAGTGTGGTTGCACATACTGTACACTCCTGCCTTGGAGATAGGCATGGCTGCTCGTGCCAAGCTACTAAGGGGGTGAGCAGGGCTATCTCAAACGGTGTCCTTACTTGGCCTAACATTGAGTGAGGAGTCCCGGGTCTCACATTTGGTGACAGTGGTGCGGGACGGGGACTCCGGCTTCCAACACTTGTGTTGAGCAGATTTGATCCCATCTTCCTTAAGCTTTGATTCTCTGTTTCCAAGTAATGAGTTGGTTCTATGTTGCATCTATATGTGTATCAGATACTAGACCATTGTCCCTCAGAAACATAATATGTTATACTTTTTTTCGAAACTATGCAACCATCACCTTTTTTAAGGATCATCATAAGATTAAAAAAAAGGCAGTCAGAGGATTTATATTCCTCAAAGATCATGCTTTCCCTAGCAAGATAAAATATGTCCCCTCTCCAAGTCCTTAGGCGCCATTAGTTTGCTGTGCTGCACATAACTAATGCATTGCAATCACAGTGATTATGATCATACAATGTGTATCAAATATTTGTAAATAGGTATGTTTCAGTATCAGATATTAGAGCAGCAAAGGTCTTTTTCCATCAAATCTGTAATACATGTGCCTATGTTCCCCAACGGTAATGTAAGCTTAGCAGTCTGGTGTAAGCATTAGTTCATACACTTATTTATTTATTTATTTATTTAAGAGTGTTATATAGCGCTAGCCAGACCCGAAGGTATCGGAGCGCTTTACAGCATTTGTCATTCGTAGGACACAATATCACAGTAATATGTACAATGACTCAAGACGCATCACATAGTATCGTCGTAAAAAGCACAATGATTCGTGACGAGATTAGTTCAGGGAGGGGGGGATGGAGGCGGGAGTCATGCAGAGATTGAGGTAGAAGTCTTAATGTCAAAGTGTCTGTGTGCTGCTGTGGGCAGGCTTCGGCGGTTAGGCGGAAGCGATCCGTTCGGGAGAGATCGGTTGAGGAGAAGGTCTTTGAGCTGCCTTTTGAATTTCAAATAGCAGGGGGTAGTCCTGATCTGGACTGGGATGGTGTTCCAGATTTTGGGCGCATTTCCTGAGAAGGATCAAGATGCGGTTTTTTGTTTGAGAGTTTGCCGGGGGGGATAAGGAGTAGAGTGTTGGTACACCTCAGGCTCCTTGTCTGACCGGCCTTCTGAAGTTTGGAGGCCAGGTAGGCGGGTTTCCCTGTGTGCAGAGCTTTGTGAGTGAGGCAGGCAGTTCTAAAGTTGGCACGCATTTCAATTGGGAGCCATTTTAGCTCTCGGAGTGCCGGCGAGATGTGTTCATATTTCTTCACTCCGGTGACCATTCTGGCTGCTGCATTCAGAGTTGATCTTAGGGGAGCTAGGTGAGATTTTGCTGAGCCTGTGAGGGTTGCATTCCCGTAGTCTAGTCTGGACAGTACCAGGGATTGAGTAGCTTGTTTGAGGTCGTTCGGAGGGATGAAAGGTTTTATTTTGTTGAGTAGTTTAAGGTTAAGGAAGGCGCTCTTTGCGGTGTTATTGATGTGTTTGATCATGTCTAATTTTGGGTCCAGAGTGATTCCCAGTGATTTTACAGAATCGGCTGGGGTGAGGTTGCAGTTGAGAGTATCAATCTCTTTTAGCCATTCTGTGATTTGGGGGTTCTTTTCCTTGTTGGAGATGAGGAAGATTTCCTTCTTGTCTTGGTTTAGTTTAAAGTGGTTGAGTGATAGCCAGTGTTGAACCTCTCTAAGCGTGTCGTTCAGTCTCTGAATGTCATCAATGGAGGAGGTTTCCAGACAGATCTGGGTATCGTCTGCGTAGAGGTGGAAGGGAATGTTGGTTTTTTAAGTATGGTGGTAAGGGGTTCCATATAGATGTTGAAAAGTTGTGGGGAGAGCACTTATCCTTGGGGGACACCCCTGCTAACGGGGAGTAGGTCAGACGAGAAGTTTTTATTTTTTATTTTTTGGGTGCGGTTCTTTAGAAAAGAGGTGAACCACTGTAAGACCACCTCTTCCGCTCCTACCCTTTCTTGAAGTGCCTTAATGAGTAGTTTGTGGTCAACCATGTCGAAGGCTGCCAAGAGGTCCAGGAGTATGAGTAGGCAGCTTTGGTCTGTGTCTTGAGACTTGTGCATATCATCTACTACATTTAGGATCGCTGTCTCTGTGCTGCAACCTTTTCTGAAACCCGATTGGTGAGGGTCTAGAAGGTTGGAGCTGTCCAGGTGTTGAGTAAGTTGGAGGAGAACACATCTTTCCAGGGTTTTCGCTAGGAGAGGGAGGTTGGAGACGGGTCTGAAGTTAATAAGGTCATTTGTGTCAGAGCCCGATTTTTTCAGTAGAGGTGTGACTTGGCCGATTTTGAGACAATCAGGTATGACTCCAGTACTCAGGAAGCTGTTTATAATCTTGGTCCAGAGCGGGGCTAGGGTGAGTTTGGGCTTTTTGGCCAGTTGGGCAGGTATGGGGTCCACGACGAGTGATGAGGGTATGGAGTTGGAAATCATTTCGATGACCTCTGCTTCGGAGATGGAGTTGAAGGATTTCCAGAAATTTGGTGGGTGCTTGGGTGTGATATCTTCTGTCCCAGGGGGCGAGTTGCTGTTGGGGGGGCTGCGGTGAGCGTCTAAGGAGAGTTCTATCTTGGTGATTTGGTCGTTGAAGAAATTGGCAAAGTTATCACACAGGTCTTTGGAGGCCAGAACTGATGTCGAAGGATGCTTGGCAGTTTGTTGCCTAATGAGATTAAAGAGTTCTTTGGGCCTGTTTTTTGCGTTGCCAAGGGCATTGCAAAAGAAGGAAGTTTTTTCATTCTTTATGTGATTATTATATTTCCTCCGTATTGATTTGAGTCTAGCTCGTAGGATTGTGGATGGGTTGTTCCGCCAGAGTGTTTCTGCAGCTCTTAGTTCTCTTCTTTCGGAGTTTATGTCTGTGTTGAACCACGATCTAGATGGAATGTTCCTGACTCTTTTTAGTTTCAAGGGGGCTATTTGATCCATAATGGAAGTCATGGCGGTGTTGTAGTGCGAGGTGAGTTCTGTTGTTGAGAGCTCTCCTGTGGGGATGGGGAGGAGAGAGCTTATCCTTTCCTCTAGGTCAGCTAGGGGAATCTGACTTAGATTTCTAGCCCAGCGTGGAGGGTCTTGCATAGTGGGCTGGCATTGGATCATTTGGTTGATGTGGAATAGTATGATATGGTGATCAGACCAGTCAACGGGCAAGGTGTGGTCGATAGAGACTATGTCTGCTTGAGCGATAATGGCATCCAGGATTGAGCCTCTGTTGTGGGTTTCCTCTGTGCAGTGTTGGGTGAGGTTGTTGTTGATTAGGAGATCATTCAAGGTTTTGTTTAGCGAGTTGTTTTCCTCATTCCAGTGTAGATTGAGGTCGCCTAGAATTATGTTGTTGGAGTCCCGGAGTGAGCAGTGAGTTATCAGGTCGGAAAGGTGTTCTCCGAATGAGGAGGTGTTTCCTGGCGGATGGTAGAGGAGATGGCAGAGTAGTGCCTTGTTGTCACTCATCTTAATGGTGGCAGTAAGACATTCAAATGAGTTGTATTTGAAGGCGTCAGTTTCCGTGACGGAGATGGTGTTCTTGTGTATAATTGCTATACCCCCTCCTCTTTGGTTTTTTCTGTCTTTGTGGATGATTGCGAAGCCCGGGGGCACAAGCATGTCAATAATTGCGGAAGAGAACTCGTTTAGCCATGTTTCGGTGATGAACGTGATGTCAATGTCGTGGGCGAGGATGGTTTCTGCCAGTTCTGTTGCATGTTTGGTGGCAGATCTGCAGTTAATGAGCATGCATTTGGAGTTGGACCCCTCGTTTTTGGGTTTCTTCTTTATGGGGGCCCTGGGGATATTAGTGAGGACGGCTGGGGGTCTTGAGGATCTTGGTGGGGAGCGGTCTCTTCCGCATCCAGTGATAACCTGGATCTTGGTGGCAGTGGTGGATGTGTCATACGAGGTGGCAAGATCTATTGCTTCACTCGTGGACAATGCGGCTCTTGTTCTTTTGGGTCTCTGTGTCTGGTTCAGGAGGGGGGTTGTGCTCCAGCTGAGCCGTTGGGTCTTGAGAGGGCTTGAGTGATTAGTGTTGGTGAGTGTGGGTGTCGGGTGTGGGTGTTGGTTAGGCTTTCGGGGTGTGGTGAGGTTCAGTAAGATTTCGTTGAGGCCCAGTATTACCGTTTCAAGCTGACTTTCCAGCAGGGCATGTCGCTGAGTCGTCTCTAAATAGGCGGGGGTGGGGGTGTCCCGGGAGGACATTGCAGCTCTTGTTCTTTTGGGTCTCTGTGTCTGGTTCCAGAGGGGGGTTGTGGTCGAGCTGGGCTGTTGCGTCTTGGGAGGCCTTGCGTGATAAGTATCAGTAAATGTGGGTGTCCGGTGTGAGTGTTGGCTAGGGTCTTGGTGTTGGCTTTTTGTGTTGGTATTGCCCATGTTATCCCTATGGGTAGTTCTGGATATGGGGTGTGGAAGATCCTGGCGTGGTTCAAGCGGCCGTCTCTTGTGCGTCGGTAGAGGGAGAGATTCCGGAGCCATTGACTGCGGGTTAGGTTCACTGGTTGTTTGTTGAGAGTGGTGGTTTAGGGATGAGGGGGGTGGGTGGTGGTCGGTAGGGGTCGGAGGGGGGAGGTTGGCTTTCGTGGCAAAGGTTTTGGGATTGATTTGTGCGTTCTCCTGGAGGGGCGGTCTATCAGGGGATAAGGAGTTGGTCTGGCGGGAGTGGTGTGAATGCGAGGGGGCATTGCAAAGCGAGGGGAAGAGGGAGTCGAATGCTTCTAGGTTGTCATTATTGGCTTGGATCATGACTGTGCCGTTGGAGTAGATGGTCACAGAGGTGTTACCGCTATGTATAGGTCGGTTTGGGAGTGTGATCGTTAGTTTGCAGCTGTAGGGGGTATTAGCTATTTTGGATATGAGCAGATGTGTTCGGAGGATGGTGTTCCAGTTTGCCGGTCTAACGGTATGGAAAATGAGATCCATTTTCAACTGGCCTTTGGAAGAACGGTGGTATATGTCAGCGAATAGTGTTTCTGGGTGTTGTCTAATCAGTCTTTGTTTGAGGTTTCTTTTTGCTTTTGGTGAGAGGTTGGGGGAAAATGATGGAGAAGGAGTTCGGGCCATGAGGTTTCAGGCAATTAGTTGTAGAGGGGCGGAGGGAGGATGAGGTGGGAGGTGCCATTTTGTCTTGGTTAGGAGGGTGGAAGGTTATCTAGGGCTGTGTTCAGTCTATTGGTCTGGGGGATAAGACTGGAGGGAAATTGGAGCTAGTATCCCTCTCCGTGGCTAGGTAACATTAGGGGCTAGGTTTATTGCTCTTTCTGACAGTATGGGCTCAGCATTTGAGCCAGCGGCGAGAGTTAGCTGCGGTTGGCGGTGTGGGGACTACCTCTTTGCTACTCACATTCGGTCCTCAGGTGAGGTCATGTAGCTGGAGTTGGTGTGAGGGAGCTGCCTCTCCGACCCTCAGGCGAGGTCAGGTAGGTGGGAGAATTGCTTGTGGAGTAGAGGAGGATAGGTGGGAGAATTGTTTGTGGAGTAGAGGAGGATAGGTAGGGGTGTAGGGGCTTGCTTTCCCTCGTTAGTGGATTAGGAGCAGTTGAATGTGGTACTGACTTTTGTGGCTGGCTGTTCTTTGCATATTGTCAGTATTCGTTTTTGTTGATTTAGCCAAATCGTGAACATCCGCAAGTTTTTGTTAGGGTCATTTCCATTGTCGATTTAATGTCTTGTTTTGCTTTTAGTGGAGAGTCTGGGTGCGGTGGGTCCGCTTTCACTCTTTTTAGTGTTTAGTGTCTTTTTCCGTCGTTTTCGCCGCTGGATAATTTAAAAGTGTTTCCTACGATCTGACCTTGTGAGCGGTAGGACTATGATTGCCTTCCTACAAGAAAGTCAGTTGAACCAGTTTGTTGTTGATGAATTTAGTAGGTGTCACTGGATTCCTTGCACTTTTAAAGAAGCAACGAGATTGAGCAATCGAGGGTGGCACTGTAAATGTTTGAAGTAGCACTAGGATTACAATGAGTTTGCACTGAAACCGCGCTATATTAGCTCATCCTAAAGTGGCACCGGTTAAGCCAAGTTAGATTTGTTCTTTTACTGGCACATACATGTATGGCACATACATGTACAGCTAAAATCTGGTAAACTATTAATCTCATAAACTGTTAATCTCAGGCGGCCATTTTGTGACTATGAATATTGTACTGCAGACCCCTGTCCTCTGCTGGTCACGTTGCGCAAATCGGTGACTTATAGATGTATGATACCTTTGGGTATTATCACAGATTCTTAACACTTTGCAGCCTGTTATCTGTGGCCGAGTTGAGACCTGGTTAATTGCATTAAATGGTAATTGCTTGCTTGCTCAGCTCAATACTGCAATGGGCACCATCTTAGAGTCAGGCATCAAAATCAGGCACACGGGCAATTGCCCAGGTGTGCAGGAGAAGACACAGAGTAAGGTCTTGAACACTTATATATCCACTGGTGCTGGCAGACCTAGTCAGATACTGAGGAGCAGTGAGCCTGAAATTTGGAGCGCTGGACTGTTTGTTAAGGACAGGCAGACTTCCACCATTTTCAGGCCAGACCACTGGAAGGAGCTGACCAGTGCAAAAACACATATTACAACTCCACCCTATCAGTACAAATCCATTGCATTCATTGCATGCATACCATGTAGCCTGTGTTTGCAGATTTAAGCACTCACTTCCATATTGCATAATGCTATATTTGATGATCAGATTGTTTCAAAATAGTAAGGCAGTCGCCATCTTGAAGTCAGGCAACCGAAACGATATATATGTATATATACGTATTACAAAACACACATGCTCTTTATGTGCCAGGTATGGGCCTTCAACAATACTATCTCAAGACACTGTGATGATACAGTTCTCATATTGCATAATCCCAGTAGCACTAAATCTACACTATTTCTCATATGCGAGTCCTTCACCCCAGCACTCATTCTTGAGAATGGACACCTTCCTCTAGACTGCATGATGCTCTTCCTCAGACTTCCAATGATATGAGAGAGAGAGAGAGAGAGAGAGAGTTGTAACTGTATAGTTATAGTTAGGTCAGTGTTTCCGTAGGAAGAGCCGTTTTAGGTTTCACTAATAACTTTGACATGGTTTGACAAATCTGCACATATATATATATATATATATATACATATATATATATATACTTGCAAACTTGAATAATCCTACTGTTTTATTTAATCCTAGAAAAGTCCTAGAAACATTGGCAGTTGGGTATGCTGCTACACCTAAATATCCTCAAGTGTCTACATAAAACTCTCTCTATTCAAAGTGAATAATCTTTCTCAGACATTTGGGATAATGGAGAGCATCAACCAGTGCTTATTTTTATGACCATTCCAGTCCATCTAAATAATGCATTCTTCACAAAATTATATTCAAAGATAGAGTTTTTATGGAATAAGGCGAACCTGCAAATCAGTATATCAAAATAAACTCTTCGCTGGGGAGAGGGGGATGGCACTCCCAGACTGGAAAGAGTATTATATGGTGGCTTTTCTAGTTATCCACACCAGGATACATAATATAATGAAGGTGTCAGTAGTAGATAGTTTTTATGTGGAAAAAATCCTGAATGAGTTTCCACCATATTCATGTTTTATTAAATCCTATGAGAGAAATTCCAAGGTGATCAGATATAAGACTATAATATTATTTAAGCAGAAGCAAAAACAGCTTTGGAGCTACCTTCAAGTCCACAGATCCAAGCAGCGTTCCCCTCAAATTTCTTTGCCCGTTAGAGTTACAGCAAACTGTAAGAAAATGGGAAAGAGCTAAATGGGGAATAAAAGGAGACTGGTTAAATGCCAACAATGAAATAGTTGCATGGGGGTAGGGCAGATGAGTTTTCCCTCAGGACAGACTTTCAACATTCTGGATTATTTCCAAATACAAAGTGTGCTTAAGAAACTCCTCCCTCTTCAGGTAAAGGAATCAAGAGAGAGAGCGAAAGTAATATATGATCACAAATTATAAAGAAAAAGCTTGGCAATGGGTAAAGTGGTTACACATGAGCCATAGACAGACTGACGAAATGTTCTGTAAAATCCAAGGGAAGTGAAGGAAGGAGGTTGGACTAAATCTGGAGGAAGAAGTCTGGTCTGAAGTTTCTCTCTTCAATGCTCAGATGTTTAGAGGAGTGATTTTCAAGCGCATGCACGTGTATTCATCCTGGTTAGTGTACTACACCCTGAAGAAACTGAATGAGTGGAATGCAAACATCCGAGTAACTGCCCTAGGTGCAACTCTGTGGGCACGTGGGAGCACATGATTTGGAGTTGTCCGAGGCTGGATGGATATTATGATGGGGTATTAAAACTTGTTCAGAAGATTCTTGGAGCTCGGCTTGTACCAGACGCTGAAGCCTTATTATTAGGAAGTACTAGATATATGGGAATTAGGACAGGGAGCATGCATGCTTGGTGGTAAGTAGCTATTTTAACCACTCGGTCAGTGATAACCAGTCAGTGGAAATCAAGGGACCCGCCCAATTCTCAAGCATGGTTCAATAAGCTGGTTGGAGTTTACAATAAACAATTTTTGTATGCTAAAAGGGCACGGAGGGGTAAGAAGGTTTTTAAATTGTGGCCATGTTTTAAGTATTATATGGAAAGCACTTTAACTGAGGTCCTGTATAATGAACTTTTTTTCATTTTACTCTTCTCTCTGCACCTTAGGCATTATACGCGTATTCTAGTATAATATCATTGGGGGATTTTCGGTGGAGAAACTTGGAAATTTTGAATAGGAAGGCGGGAACGTTAGGTGATGTGCCAAGATGATGATTTAACGGGTATTACCTAACAAAGAAAAGTACTGAAACTGGGAGCACATTATAATGGCATTTTCTTCTTCTCTTTCTAGCACTTTAACAATTTTAAATGCAGTTCCTTGCAATATGTTGTGGATTTTTGTTAACTTTTACTGCTGAAAAAGTGGGAATGGTCAGTAGTAGGGAAACTCGAACTTTTAGTTCATGTAAAAATAATTAATTAACCTAATGTATGAAAGTGATACATGGAAACTGTAAAAATAACTGAATAAAGGTATTTTTTTTTAAAACAAAGAAAAACAGTGCTTAATTTGTGCCGGTAAGCTATTGAGGACCTAAGTAATTAGCAACTCTCTTTATTGCTTAGATCTCAGAATCAGCACTTGCTATTTATTCATGAATATGTCACCTCTACACTCTCCATCCTTGTATTTTGAATCAGCTGTAAAGCACTTTCAAAGGTCATTGCTGCATCCCCTTTGTTTATGAACTGTAGTTAATTATTCTGTACCACTATACAATTCCCCTAGTTAACATCCATAGGTAGGATTAAATATAGGAAATATAGGTCCACTCTATTTTTCAAATCCTTATTACACAGTTTGGGGTTCTCCTTTGAATTCTTTGAACTGACATCAACACTAAGCATACAGTCAATGTTAGCAAGATTTGTTTTTCATTTGATCAGTTTCTTGAACATTATTCATGTTACCGGACTTGGCCTTGGAAACTTTATCAAAGAGACAATTACTTTCAATATGCATATAAGGTTGCAAGATGGACAGATGTCCTGTAAGCTGATGACCGCACAAACTGAAAGCCTGGAAACGCACTACCAATATCCAAAGTTCATAGCTGGTCCTTGCAGTAACCGATGAAAGAGGATCAAATATGCATTAACACACAGGTCTCTTGGCGGTGATCTTCTGAAGGCCACCTGGCCAAACCGGCAAGCTTTCAACCTTTTAAGTATGTCTTAGCCTCCATTTACGAAATAATGAGCTGTTGCAGAATTTTTCTTTTTATTAAATCTACAGGTCCGCCTCAACTTGAACCTGATTGAGGAGGCAAACAGGAGCAAGGGGGGGAATAGGGGAAGGGGAAGGTACCATTTGTGAGGCATCAGCTCTGTTCAGGTAGGAGTACTCTGAGAAAAACAATCAGGTCTCAAAGGTTTCTAACTCCACACCCACCTTGGCCCAATATGGACCTTTTTCTTACCAAACATTCAAGGAGACTGGAGAGCACGAAAACATCCAACACAGTTCTCCACCTAATAAGTCTAGCCAGTCACACCAGTCTTGCCAGTCTCTGGATTTTCTTTCCTCCATTTGGATAAGAAGGCCTCTGCTGTCTCCTGTGTGAGATCAGAGTTTTTTTCTCTATACATTACCTTAAGCTTAGCTGGACCGACATAGAGAAGCATCAGTTCAAATGTACCGTAAATCTTTTTTAATGAGCTGTAGTTACTGTTGTCTTTTCATGGTATCCTGGTTATAATCAAGGAAAATCAGGGTTTTATTCCCTTCCATAGAAATCCCAGGATGGTTGTGGGTTTTCACAGCATCAACTCCCTTTCTGCTTTGTTGGCAAGCACTGTTCCCTTTGGATCTGTCTTTCCTTTAGGTTTCTTGGTAGGCAGCGTGTATTCCTGCAGACTTTGATCTGGGAGTGAGAGTCTTGTAACATGACTTTACTAGCCAGGAGGCCAGAGACCTTAGATTGAGATATGTAGCAGTTTTTCATCTGGGGGATGTTTCGGGGTTCCCAATATATGGATATTTGTGCCTCCTGATGAATCTTCCAGATAGTCAAACTTAGACTTCAAGTGCACCAGTGCTGATACTGCACAGGAACAAAACTTGTGATGCTGTTGTTTGGTTTCCATCTGCTTGCACGTCAGATACCGTAGACTCTATGAATACTATCATCTTCCTTGTCTTTGAGATTTCTTTATGCAAGGACATTATTGCCACCTCTATTGAGATGCCATTCTTCTCAATACGTTTAGTGATGTGTTGCAGGTCTTTAAGGTCGGCTCAGGTAGTCCACATGATGAATGGTCTTCGTGGATTCCTGCTGGTGTTGGTATAAAAAAAGGTCTCTATTCTCCCTCTTCAATTTCCTTTAGTCCTTTTGGGTCCATCTCTACTTCTATCATTTGTTATTCCCCAACTCTGCTCTGATTATACCCCCATCACTGTGTGCCTGCGGTTTTACACAGCTAGCGGGGCAACAGGTTGGTAATATACTTGGGCTGCATACTTCAGCCCTCCCTCATCTGCAAATCACCATCATTCCACAGACCCTTTCTCTCCGGTTGTCCTTCTTGCCACAGACACAGTTGGACAATGGGTGGTTCCAGTCCACCCCTCGATTGTGTTTCCTATCCTCTATGAGTTATGTTGGGCCTGGATTTGCCACAGCGAACCTCAATTGTGTTTTATCTCTGTTGTACATGGTTGTTCGTCCTCTGGACAACGAATACCATTTCCTTAAGATCATGTCTTATTCCCAACTTGATGAATGTGTCACTGTTGCATCCTCTAAACTTAATTAATCCATTAGAGAATTTTTTTCCAGCAGGTAAATGTTAGAACAATTTTCAAATGTTTCCTGCCGTCCAGTAAACCCTTTCAGAGACTCATCTTGTTACTCCCCTATGTGGAGCCAACCCATGAGGCCTGGCACACAACGTTTCTTAGGACTGCGATGAGGAACAGTAAGATTCAGATTGATGGGATGATCAGTAAACTATCTGGTCAGTTCTTCTTTACTAGATCCAAGCAGTGCAAATCACTAGACACTGGCCCCTTACTCATAAAAAGATGGGAACATATTGCCCCTTTCTGTGTTGGTCTAAATTTGCTTCCAGGAGCAAGACAAAATTGAAGGTTCTATGTCACACACTTAGCATTTCATATTCTAGGGGTGGGTGCACCATTCATCTGAAACAAGTCAAAAACGACTCTTATTTTCAGACTCTAGATCGTGTAATGAGCAACTCTTTATTGTCCAGAACTTTTATAAAAGTGACGGAAGGAGGCAGGACCTTCTCAGGTCTTTCTCCATCCCTTCTGCAGTTTGTGTAACAGAAAATATTTCTTATTTTAAAATAAGACGTAAACTTATACGTTTGCGGCATTTGATCAGGCTTCTTTTCAGAAGGATGCTAAATTTACAAATAAGTTCATTTCCAATCAGTTGATTAGTTGCTTTTTGAAAGAACACGGTTAGAAATAAGGGGCTGATGTACTATGATTCAATTACTAAAAGTGTTCGCTAAATGTTCACCTTTTTGAGATTTGAATCAGATTTGGCCAACTGACCTATGGTAATAGGTAAGTAAGCAAAATATAGATTTGCAGAGGGTCGCAGAAGGACCTGCCCAATTAATATTCATTAGGGAGGTTGCAATTTGTGACCCCCTGCAATTGGCTAAAATGACAGGGATAATGGCCTGCAAGAGATAGCAGACCACCATCCATGTGACTGCATTCCTAAACGGAGAAAGTATTTTTTTTAAAGCCACCAGGATTGCTTAAAGGAACCGGGGCTTCTTTAAAAAAAGTTAATGTTTGGAAAAACTTTAGTAAAAGCAGGCAGCGATCCTCTAGACCACTGCCTACTCCCCCCAAAGCTGCCCCCTGATTACCAAAGAGCAAAGGGTCCAAAGGAAACTCCCTTCGCTTTGAAAATCAGTTACCACTCCAGCCTGGGAGTCAGTAACTGATTACTGGTTTGCGACTGAATAAATACCATACCGACTCACAATGTGGAAGGAATTTGGGACCACATGTATGAAAGTAGGATTTTGCGATTACCAAATAGCGATTTTTCCAGAATCGCTGTTTGGTAATCGTAGAATGCAATGTATTAAAGAATCAGTACAATATTTGCAATTCCTTAATATTACCCAATAGTGATTCGCTAAATAGCGAATCGCTATTAGTAAATTTGACTCCATTCGTTCCTATGGGCTAAAAGGCCTATAGGTGCAAATGGTTTTGCATTAGCTAATTTGCAATCACCTTATTGGTAATCGCAATTTAGCAAATGCAAAGCTAAGGGTGCCCGGGGGCCTAAGGACCCCCTGAAGCACCCCCAAAATTTAAATTTTGCACATGTTGGGCCTGATTCACAGAACTAACTTACGTCAAAAACGTAAAGTTAGTACTTTTTGGTATTCACAGAATGCACTTACTCATTTTGGTATTCACAGAATGCACTTACTCATACTAACTTTATGTCCGCACTCAGGCCGAGATTCCGGCCCTTTGGTGGAGATTCCGGCCCTTTGGTGGAGATTCCGGCCGTTGTGGAGATTCCGGCCGGTGGCGGACATTCCGCCACCGGCCGGAATCTCCACAACCGGCCACCAAAGGGCCGGAATCTCCACCAAAGGGCCGGAATCTCCACCAAAGGGCCGGAATCTCCGGCCCGAGTGCGGACATAAAGTTAGTATGAGTAAGTGCATTCTGTGAATACCAAAATGAGTAAGTGCATTCTGTGAATACCAAAATGAGTAAGTGTATTCTGTGAATACCAAAAAGTACTAACTTTACGTTTTTGACGTAAGTTAGTTCTGTGAATCGGGCCCGTAAAGCGCACACATGCCCTAGGGACATATGTGCGCTACATGGCACTTTTAAAAGTGCATTTTTGTGCATTTTTCAAAATTTGCTCATGGCTACCATCAACTTGAAGTTGATGGTAACAGCGTTTCCTAAATGCACAGTCCGCATTTAGGAAAGGCTTCTTAAATGTGGATTAGGGAATCGCAAATTGCGCTTTCCTATTTGCATTCGCAATTTAGGTAATCACTACAAATTGCGATTACCAAAATTGTGAATCCTGAAGCCTTTCATACATGAGGAAAGGCCATTTTGCATTCACAAACGGCCAAATTTTGCGATTCTCATCGTTTGCGAACGCAAACTACTTTCATACATCTGGCCCTAGTTTATCAATAAAGCCTTCCAAATTGCGTTTCGGTATGGGTTGGAAATCCTATTTTGCAATTCGAAAAAAACCCAATCAAAAGCAGTTTTCTGCAAGACTGCCTACTCTGTCTGCTTACGTCCACAAGACTTTATTTTGTGGTATCCGCTTACAGTCATTCAACCGATTTGGGCAGAATAGAACTTTAGAATGCGGTCCATTTGTTTTAAAATAACCATGGTTCCTCAAAACTCTATCACTTTTCAACCAATCATTTGAACATTCAGGGAGGCAGTGGCTAATAAGTAAAAATAGAATGTCTTTGCAAACCCTTTAAATACACAACTAACTTGGTCCTTCCTGGTTTCGGATGACAGTGGTGAAAAGGTAATATGGCATTAGAGCGGGTGAAAGCAGTTGCCATATTTTATTTATATTCGTGTTTGTGTGGCTTTTATACTGCGGACCAGGCCTAAAGGGCAACTGAGTTGTCAATGCTTCTTTCTAGAAATCAGAATTTGATATCCCGTATTGGCCTTGTGATATCATCCTAGAAGTTAGTGGTCAGAAATGGCGATCTAATTCAAGGATATTGCATTATATGTAAGGGTAATTACTTTTACTCTGCAGTTGCAGAGATTATGAGCCCATTTGTTACCTAAGACATGGTGGGGTGTTGTAACACAATATTCCATGGAAAGATGAGGTCATTTCCAGGTCCAAAATAGAAGCGATAGATGGGAAAAAGAAGACCACACTGCCAGATGAGAAAGGATATTCTGTAAACTTGTCTTGCATTAAGTGAACTTGCCATTATCCGCCACTGTTATGAAACATATTTCTGCCGCTTTGTGTTAAGCAATTGTTAGTGTTCATAATCCAGCTTTGGGCCTTTGCCAGCAAAGACACACCTACTGCTTAACCAGAGACGCATATCTAAGCTTGCCAACTTAAACAGGACTAGCCGAGGGAAACATTTGATGAATAACACACACAGATACAGACATGCCCCACATTGCATAACTGCACACGTTTTCCACAATGTGAGGACAGAGTTAACAATTTCTTGCCGTAACTCATCACAGTGCCTCAGTCCTATCCAGCACAGTTACCTGTGGGACCTGGATATTCAAGGGTTCAGGGATATGGCAAGAGAGTGGGTTAAACCATTACACCTTCCTGCTCTGATCTCAGCAGGACTAGTGTGAGGGTCCCATCACAGCTTTCCTTCTCTCACATGACAAGCATGAGGCGGATGACATTTTTTTGTGGGGAGTGACTAGAACAGACACAAGGCGCAACCTGTCCCATAGCCTGCCCAAGCATTTCCAACATCTTAAAACTACATAAATGCAGGAATACCATTGATAGTCACGTTGAAACAGGGAAGCACCAATAAATCACAACTTGATTTAATAATCGTTTTGGAAACGTGAATCATTCCTTCCACATGTATGCCGATGATACTCAGATCTACATCAAAATCTCATCACTAGAGGAGATCAACTGTTTGAATGAGGCTCTGAAGTTGACTGTTCAATGGCTCGCCAGCAACCAGCTCAAATTAAATGCAGAAAAAACGGAGTTCCTTCTCATTTCCCCCCCCTAAAAATACTACTGACATTCTGGAATGGACTAATTCGATCACAGCACTGAACTGCACACCGACCATAGTGGAATCTGCCAAATCTCTCGGTATAACCCTGGACAGCAACCTGAATATGCGAGACCACATCAACTCGATGGCCAAAACGTCCAGGTTTTACGTGAGCTACTTGAGGAAACTAAAACCTTTCCTTGATGCTTCGGACCTAAAAAACGCAGTTCAGGCGTTAGTTATCTCCAGAATTTAATACAGTTGCTCAATCCTATCTGGCCTTCCCAAGATCATCACGGCCCCCCTAAAAGCTTGCCTCAATGCCGCAGCAAGACTCTTAACTGGCTCAAAAACATTCGACGACATCTCACTGCACCTGAAGGCGCTGAACTGGCTTCCTATTGAGGCCAGAATCCAACTCAAACTGGCCTGTATCACGCACAAAGCACTATACACAAATTCCCCTGCGTATCTCACCAAGAAAATCTTGGTATCTGTAAGAGCCAGAAACTCCCGGTCCGCCAGAGACCTTGTGCTCCAGCCACCCCACTTCCGTAAGGAAAAAACGTATAATCGTGCCTTCTCTGGGGTCGCACCAAGAATCTGGAACTCGCTGCCGTCCTCCAGCAGAAGAATACCTTCTCTGTCAATTTTTAAAAAGGAAGCTAAAACCTTCCTAATGGGCAAGTTCCTCCCATAAATCTCATTCATTGCGCACACCGCTCTGCGGCATTGCTTTTTGTTTTCTGCAAGAATCTTGTCTTCTTGGTTGCTCTTGTCTTTGTACTAACCTATTACTCCCTCAAATGTAATTGCTGGCTATCTCTGCATATTGCTCACATGTCGCTGCTCTGAACATTGTATATACCCTGTTATGCCCGGATGTAGTCACTTCCTTCTATCCCTATCTATGTCAAACTTGTATATAACGTGTTATTCCAATAAAGCGCTCTGATACCCTAACGGGTCACGTTTCGCGCTCTATAAAACTCTAAATAAATAAATAAATTCCTTCTTAATAGACCATCTGAAAGTCCTCCTTCCATTCAGATACTCCGTCCAAAATCTCATCTACAAAGACATGGTTTCAATGGAGGTTGTCCTATATGTGATAGAACTCCACAGAGCTCTGCCAGGAAACATGGCACATGTAAATGTCTGGTCTTCAGTCTACACCATCCACAAAATTATGTTTGACATTATTTATATCTTACCATAAAATACACATTGTTCATGTGGCTATACACAGAACACATAACCATGCAAGTCGTGTAATCTTGAGACAATCTCTGCCTAGGAAATGTTAACTTGCATTTAGGGACAGCCACATCCCATCTGTAATCACTGAGAAAGTCATGTTGTAGACATTTACATTATCGGGCTTTACTCTGAACCTCATCATAAAGGAGCACAGATCCTTGACTTCATCTTCATTTTTATGAATAAAAAGTATCTAAAGACCCTGCAGTCAAATAAATCTGCAAACCATTTATACCAAACAAATCCAAGAAAACTGAACAGCAAAAACCCGAAAACAAAGGGAGAATAGAGATCAATTACATACTCCTCTGCAAAGTGCATACAAGAGAGTATTGGCAATAACTTAAAAAAATGGCAAAGGTGATCTGCATGACTCCCTTGCTCGTGAGATTTCCACAGAGGCCACAAAATCTCTCTCCAGCTGATAGTACCTCACTTTATGTCAAATGGGAAAATGCAACCCAAACAAAATAATTCAAGCAAAAGCAGTTTATTTCATCATCCTAATTCATGAACCCACAAATCCCCCTATGACTGCCCTAAGTTAAAAAAAAAACACACACATCTAGCCCAGTCTTGCTAGCAGAGATCTCCTTCTATGTGGAACAATGTCAGGAAAAAGTAAAAACAATTATCCCAATGATACACTTTCCCAGCCGATTTCTGTAGTCATGAAAGGTCTTAGCCCGCTGTGCTGACTTTACCCCACTCTTGAATCAGAAATGGAAAAAAGACATGATCTCATGCTTGGAAAAATGTTTGATTCTGCATCCAACCTTATATATTAAATGGCAATCCAGTAAGGAACTCCTCTTGTATTACAGGAATAGCTAGGGATAGCAAGACGCATAAGCCTACTTGTTAGAAATCATTTAATCCAATTTAGCACCGTTTTCTTGGAGTCTTCAGTTCATAATGTCACAATTGATGATGTTGAATGCAGGTCTGTCTAATAAGACCAGGGTGTGGACATTGTCATAAATGCCTATAAGTCTTTTTTTTTTTTTAATTCTTTATTGATTTTTTCCCCTTTAATGCAAGGAATATAGTGATCATATTTCACAAATCAGGTCTTTCAGTCAAAATATTACAGACACAGCAGCAGATACAGACAGAACTTATATATAAAACAAAAAAAAATATAAGCATACTGAAATAAAGAGAATCTGACATAAACAGTGGTTATCCATTATTCAACATTAAATCCAATCAGTAACGGGGCCCAGATCTTAGCTCCCATTACACTCTTCCTTCTCCCTTTAGTCTTGTATATAGCTGATTCCAAATTGTACATTGCAAGCAGTCTTGCCCGCCAACTCAGAAAGGATGGAGGGTCAGAATTTATCCAATCCTGTGCAATACAAGCACGGAGAACAGCCATGCAAATAAACAGAAAAGAAACCATTGCTTTAGATCTTGTGATGACGGAAGTATCTGAGTAAAAACCAATCAAAACCAGTTCCCCAGTAATAGACACTGGTATCCCCATTATTACTGCTAAAAATCGTTCAATGGACAGGAATAGTTCAGCTAATTTAGGACAGGCAAAAAACATGTGAACTATGTCGGCTGCATATAAACCACATCTGTTACATTTGGAACCAGCAGATGTCCCCCATTTAGAAATCTTCTTTGGAGTATAATACAGATCATTAACAACCATATAATGCTGAGTACGCATCCTTCCAGACATCAAAACTTGATTAGCAAAACTTAAGGATTTGATAATATCGATTCCCCCATGACCTAACTTAATTTCCCACTTGTTTTGACAAATCTCTACATCATCTGAGAGTACATTAATCAATTGAGAATAAAATTCACCAATTGCCGTTATTTTACACATCCTTTCAATAAGGAGGACTTTTCGAAATTGATATTCCGCATCAGGGGCAAGCGAATTCAGATAGCTCCGAATTTGAAGGTATTTAAAAAATCATTTTTAGGAAGATCATATTTTATTTGTAGCTCAGCAAATGATATCAACTGTCCATCCTCATAAAAATCCCCTAAACAATGAATTCCTTTTAAGCGCCAGCTATTTACCGTATGATCACGAAAAATCAATGGGAGTACCCCAATAGTTGATAATGGGGTATATGCATTTAAATTCAAGACCCCTAGATGTCGTTTAATTGATCTCCAAACACAATATGCTGCTTTAAGAATTTTAAATTTTGTTTTCTTAAAGTAACTAGGTTCTAGTATTTTAACCAAGCTACCATTAGCCTCTTCACCCAAGCCAAACTCATAGATGAATAAATGCCTATAAGTCAAAGGTCATCAAGAAAGCTAGCCCGGACATGAGAGCTTAGCAAAGACGTGCAGATTGGTTTAAAGTTAGAGGCCTCTTTCGGATATATTGTGGGCTTCTTCAATATCATATGGATGACTACTTTTTTCTGTTATGTAGACACAAAATGTTCCAATAAGATGGATTAATGGGATCTGACATTTGTTAAGCTGGAGCAGAGAAGGGCAGAAACTGTATAAAGCATGCTGCTAAGAGAGAGTTATGCAGCGAGCTAAAGAGCTTTGATTTCATAAATAGGACCCAAACCTGATTCTTGGCTTGCGGTGTAAATTGGCTCACCCTACATGTTTTTGATTGGTTGTCTTATATTACCCGATCACACTCTTGTATTTGGCAGAGCTAGGAGGTACACAAGAAATAACTGGTGTCCCGGTTTGAGTTGCTCCGAACAGAAGGTGCGTATATACCCTATTTGATAGAGACTTCTAGCCACAATTTCCTTGCCTTAGAATTATCCCCAGGTGTCAGACTGAATCTGGAAATTTTTCTGAGCAGTCACTTTGCGCGCTGGTAGGTGGTGCCTTTAAGCTCTGCGTGGCATCATTGGCATCATCCACGCCGGAAGTGATGTGCACAGTACCTACATAGGCCTCACCCTAGCGCAGTGACTTCAGTTCCTTCTTTTACATTCCATCAGGGCAGATCCGAATCCAGGTCCCCTCAGTCACGTTTTTACTGACTTTTTTCTATGTTTTTTTAATCTTTACACCAATGTGCTCATTTTTCACCCTTTTTTTGGACTATAGCCCCTAAAAAACAACTGGTTTTAAACCTTGTGGTACCAGTCACATGCAGATGTTTTAGACAGATCTGCTCTTGGTGCACCTTTAATGCCTGGAGTCTGACCACGACTCCAAGTGCTGCCCAGATTGTAAGACCATGCATCCAACTGCCATCTGCAAACGAGCCATGAAGCTCCTGGCTGCTCGACACTGCAGCGCTCCAGGTCCCGGTCATGAAGGAGGTCCCAGGACAGCTCTTTGAGTCACAAGCGCCAGTCATCATCACGATCCAGGACTTCTTCAGGTAAGTCTCACAGGAAGACGTTGAAGCACTATCCACACATCTCCAAGTCATCGGAGACGCCCGGGAATAACGCCATAAATCTAGGCCCCGCTCCTAGCCTCAGCCTGGATTCTCTCTGCCCTTCCCCGAGTGCCTCAGAGTCGGAGCGACCCCTGCCCAACTACGTGAGTTCTATGAGGCCATGCACCTCATTTTTGAGTGGCCGGACCCCTCTGGAATGCCTTCCTGCCCCCATAGGTTCAGGAGGGACACCGAATGGATTTCTACTTAAGGGTTCACCCTCTGCACCAATTTGGCCCTCAGGATTCGTTAGTGGATCCGGATCAGCCCCGGCCGCGACTTCGTAACCTTCAGGTTCCGTTCCAAAGGTGACGTTCCTGCACAGAATGGACACAGACGGTCTGAATTGGAGATAGAGCCTTATTTTCCTGACAGGCCTTGTGAGGAACACAAATGGAGGGGATCTGTGGATACCCACAGTTATCATGCCTGCCTAGAAGAGTCCATGGCTGATGATAACTGGTATGAGGAACTGGCTGATGCCAGTGGTCTGGCTAGCTCACTGGTGTTTCAACCTGGGGTATCTTCCTCAGAACCCCTACTTACTACCCTTTAATGAAGCCCTCATTGATGTTCTGCTCGGGCCTGGGCTAAGCCCTGCACAAGCAGCCCTGTGCATAAGACCATAGGCCGCCACTCACGTCCTGCTCCCTGGATCCAGCCTTTCTTACCCAGCACCCTACCCCTGAGAGCCTGGTATTCCAGGCCTCTAGGTCCAAGATTAACCTTGGTGCGTTCCCTACTACACCACCGGATAGGGAATCCAAGAGGTTGGATACTTTTGGCAAGATAGTGTTTTCACAGCACACAATTAGCCCAGATGCATTGTGGTAAATGTAGTGCATGATAATACTTACTTTAGCTGAAAGTCTTTAGTATTCATCATTGTTGGTGCAGCCAGTGCTGTGTATCTCTTGACACATGTTTCAGGATTGTTGCCCTTCTTCAGTAGAGAGTAGCAAGTAAAATTTGATGGGGCTGGAAATGCTGCTAACAGTCTCCTCATGTTTTGTACCACTCCCAGAGCGCAGGTGCATCCCAGAGCTCCTCAGCCAAAACAACTGAGCAAAGAGCCAATCACAAAAAAAGGGGGGAGCACATGGCCAACGTCCCTTAGTCAGCTGACCGAGGACCACCTTTTCCTCTTGTGACAGGAAGTACAGGCTCTTCTGGCCAAAGGAGCCATCAAGAGGGTGCCAGCATCAGAAGTAAGTTGTGGTTGTTATTCCCGCTACTTTCTGGTGCCGAAAAAAGATGGAGGCCTCAGTCCTGTTCTAGATCTACGCGCTCTCAATTACATCCTGAAAAATGAAATGTTCAAAATGCTCACTCTGGCTCAGGTCTTGTCTGCCCTGGACCCTGAAGACTGCATGGCAGCGCTGGACTTGCAGTAACATACTTCCATATTCCCATTCTGCCGACCCACAGACGTTACCTGCGGTTCATGGTAGGTCAGAAGCATTTCCATTTTGCTGTGCTCCTCCTCGGCCTTACCAGCACCACTCGGCATGTTCACAAAGGTGATGTCGGTGAATGTAGCCCATCTGTGGAGGCTGGGGATTCAGGTCTTCCCCTATCTCGACGACTGGCTTTTGAAGGCGGACTCGCCCCAGGCAGTCATCTCCTATCTACCAAACATAGGACGGATCACCGCCAAAGGGTCCTAGGGAAATTTAAAGACCTCACAGGGTTCGCTCCCCATAACCGTTTCATAACACAATATAAAACCCCCGGGTCTATGCAAAACAGAGATCAAACTAAGTGTAATAAATCACTATATGATTTGAAGGCATGAAAAATGTATAAATGTGCATTTACAGAACCTAGTAGCTAGTGCCACAGACCTAACTGGGGGCACTTCCCTTTAAGGACGAAATCCCTCACTCACCAGAGGTGACATGCTTCATCATATGGGATTCAACTCCCAGAGGAAAAACCTAGTTCCTCTGAGGGCTACAACTCTCTCTCTGAGAGGGAGGAGCTCAGGGATGTTTTTAGTAGGATATTATAAATCCACAAATGAAGAGACAACTGTGTGAATGAAGGCGCAGCGCAACAAAAAAATGCGTGAATGTGCAAATAGTGAAAAATAAAACTGACTAGAGAACGCAAACCAGTCACTATATTCAGATGCGTCCTTTGCCAGGATTAAAAAGTGTACCCGCGGTATGAATTTAGACCGCAAAGGTAAAATAGAAAAAGTGGTCAACATGTTTCAGCCATCCACCTAACAGTAGGCAAGGCTTTCATCAGGACCTATTAAGCTGCTGCTATCTCAATGATGTGCTATAACGCAAAGGATATGAAACCAGAAAAGCTCCTCAATCTGTCCATTCTTGAAGGGAAGATTACCCGTCACTGTTGGGTAAAGAACCACACCTCTACCTGGCGACAGCTCAGGAAAGGAGCACCGCTCTATCCGTCGGTACCCCGAGGTATGCAGAGCCTGCAACCACATCCCTGAGCTCCTCCCTCTCAGAGAGAGAGTTGTAGCCCTCAGAGGAACTAGGTTTTTCCTCTGGGAGGAGAATCCCATATGATGAAGCATGTCACCTCTGGTGAGTGAGGGATTTCGTCCTTAAAAGGGAAGTGCACCCAGTTAGGTCTGTGGCACTAGCTACTAGGTTCTGTAAATGCACATTTATACATTTTTCATGCCTTCAAATCATATAGTGATTTATTACACTTAGTTTGATCTCTGTTTTGCATAGACCTAGTCATCTCCTAACTCCAGACTCCGGTGGACCTCTCTCATTCACTGAGGTTCTCTATCAATGAACCAAAGTCACATCTGACTCCTTTTGAGACGCTTCCTTTCATCGTAGCCATTCTGGACAAGTACAATTTCGCACTCATCCTCCAGAGCAGTGAGTCCGGAATATCCAAGTTATGATACTGATGTTTCAGCCTCTATCCTGGATTTCAGTGAAACTGGTTTTGAGGCTGCTGGGCCTCATTGCCACGTGCATCCTACTGGTAAAACATGCAAATTGGCATATGCAGGCTCTGTAGTGGGACCTGAGGTTCCAGTGGACCCAGCTTCAGAAGATTCTCTCTGACTTGGTCCAGATATCGAAGGGAACTGCAATAGATCTGCATTGGTGGCTGACAAACAGATATTGGGTCAGCGGCTGACCCCTCTCCCTTCCCCACCCAGAAATCACAGTGTACACAGATGCATCACTTCTGGTTTGGGGTGGCCATCTGGGAGAGGTTGAGATCAGAGGACTCTGGTCTCCAGCGGCTTTCAGCTCCACATCGAGTTCTTGAGTTGAGAGCGATACACTTGGCATTGAAAGCCTTCCTTCCATCTATCAAGGAGGGGCTGGTTCAGAAATTCACAGACAACCTCACTGCCATGTGGTACTGCAACAAACAGGGCAGCGTGGGGTTCTGGACCCTGTACCAGGAGGCACTACACCTCTGGACATGGCTGGAACATCAGGACAACTTCCTTGTGGTTCAACTTCTGGCAGCTCTCTGAATGCCAGAGCGGACAAACTCAGCTGTCGATGCCTAGCGGATCACAAATATTGTCTCCAGAGGTAGTGCAAGGTCTCCTCAGAGATTGGAGACAACCTTGGTTAGATCTATCTGCCACCACTTAGAATTTGCAATGTCAGCATTTCTGAGTGCTGGAGTTTCCATGATGGCTCTCGCTCGGAGACGCATTTCATCTCAAGTGGAGCACAGGCCTCCTGTATGCCTTTCTGATGGTCCCACTCCTGTCCAGTAAGTCAAAACTACTTGTTTATTTAGACCGTAATCTATTAAAAACACTATAAACACAATCAACACAAAGTACATACAAGAAATATACTTAAAAGAATAAAAGATCCCTATAAATAAAAAAACCCTAAATAATGTCCATTCTGCACAGCAGCAATATCTTACCTATTTAACCACAAGATCTTTTAAAACACCCTTAATTTTAATTAAAAATTGGTTTTAAAAATACTTGACGCATATTTAAAAACCATTTACAGTGTAATAAGATGTGCCCATCCCCATTACATTTTGTCATCATAGCACAAGTACAAATGCCCAAATCATCTAGAATTGCCAATTTTGTCCTCCTATCAACACAACAGGGATTTATCCCAACTCTAAATTTTTATACTGCATACCCAAGCTTGGGGTTAGGTACGGCCTCAGTGTATGGAAAGCAGTCATCAACAACCCAAACCGTTATCAAAAAGTGCAAGGGTGATTTCCCCCCTAGATACCGAAGGTCCTCCTCTCTAGCACATTTATTTGCAAGCACCCGTAACTCTGATTTGAAGATCTTCAACTAAACTTCCTCAGATCCAGTTTTATTGTCAACCTATTACAGATTTCATTCAAGGCTTGTCTCACCTACTTTGCGCATTTCAATTCATTAGTTTTGACCTCACTTTTGCAAAAGGAGGAGTATTTGGGGATTTCTTCCCTTGCTACCCCTGACAAATACATAAGCACAGCTGCATACCCTAAATAACTCCAAGCCGTAAGCTAGGTATCCATCCTTATAGCCTGAATCATGGATGAAGGTGGCAATGCAAGGTGTCTTTTCATGCATGTACCTTCTTCATAATTCCAGTCCAGTTTACCACCCAAGGTTAAAACCTTTGCTCCATACTGGAATTGAGGACGAACCATAGCGTTGTAGGCTGACGATATAGGTCGTAGAGAGGGACGACCATATTTCCTGTTAAATAGTTTTAAGCCCCACACTGAGGTCAATGCTGTGGCTTTTAACGATTCTATGTGCTGTTTCCAATTTAAATTTACATCGAACCGCATGCCAAGGTATTCATACTTTTCTACAACTTCCACTTTATTCCTTCCTAGGAGCCAATTGAACCCTACATTTCCTCTCCCCAGCACCATGAACTTTGTCTTGTCAAGTTTTACAGTAAACTTTTCCATTAAACAATATTCCTGGAAGACATCCAGTTTCCTTTGTAGGTCTACTTCCGTTATGTCCATAAGCACCAGATCATCGGCATAAACAGACACGAAGCATGCAAGCCGTTCAGCCTTTTACTTCTTTGAATGTATTTGACAAATCTGCTACAAAAAGGAAAAATAATAAAGGGGCCAAGACACAGCCCTGACGCAAGCCGTTCTTAATCTGTATCTTCCTTGTTAAGGTATCTGGCGACTCTAATATTACCTGCGCCTAATTCTGGCTATGTAACATCTGGAGAAGCAAGAGTAGATCTTTGTGGATTCCAAGCCTCCTCAATGCTTCCCACAATAAGTTTCAGTCCACTAGGTCAAAAGCGGTGCCTACAAACCAACAAATCAATTTCGCCCAGAGGCCAAGACCTTTTGGAAAATTACATAATAAAAACTTACCAACCAGTCTTCATTATTTTTTATTAGATCTGCAGGGAGGTTGTCTGGCCCCGCTGCCTTAGTTAACTTTAGGGACAGAATCGTTTTTTTATCCTTTTAAGTGAGAAATATGACACAATCTCATTATCCACATTAAAATTTACCATTGGGCACACCTCATCATCTTCACTACCATATATTTTACCCAGGTAATTAACCCAATAATCTACACCAATCAAAAATCTCATTTTCCCTGACCCTCTTCCTTCATGTACCAAATGTCAAAATGTCCTAATGTTTTTTGTTTCTATTACCTCAATCCTAATTTGCATGTTTTTACTAAAATCATTTTTCCTCCTTTTTGACAGGTTCTTATATGGAATTTTTGCCATATGGAGGTTACTACCTAATACCTGTTCATACTTTTTCTTAAGAGATCTCTCCCATTTCCTTATTTCATGTTTTATTCTCCCACATCCCCGACTGAACCAACCATCCCTCTTTCCTTGTATGACTCTCTCTCTTTTCTCCTTCTGTGCTTTATGGTAAAACCTCACCCTCAGACAGTTGGCAACTTGTACCAAAACCCCATCATGCCATATTAAGAAATCATCCTGGACCTCCTTCACCTATGGCAACTTTTGTTCTTGTATATAGTCATTAAGTACCTTTAGGTGTACATCAGAGATACAGGTAGAGATCTGTCTGGGCTATTTCACTTGCATCGGGATAACTATAGCCCTTTGCCCAAATCTTAACACTAAATGCAAGGGCCAATGGTCGCTTCCTTCGGTGTGCAACACCTTAAACTCTTCTATAGAGGAAAAATGGGTGACCCTGATTCCCATAACGAAAGGTTTGAATTGCTGGGCGATGCATGACTACCTGACCATTTACACAGAACAGCCCTTTTGACCCTAGGAACTTTATCAACCAGTGTTGCTCAGCAAGTTTTAGGGAAACTAGCCTTGGGAACCTGGGTAGCAGACAACAAATGTTTATACACTGAATCACTAAATGTTGGGTTTAATTTGTGGTTAAAATCCTCTAGAAGAACTCTCAGCTGGGTATGATATTCTGCACTTATATTCTCCAAGTCTTCTTCCAGCAGACCTAACTGTAATGCATAGTCTTCAACATTCAGTGATTGAATATATATATTAATCACTATTAGGTCTACCTTTTACAAGATGTTGCTCTTGAGCGCTACTTGACCTGCCAAGATCTATCGACTTTTAACCTTTAGAGCGGTCACTTTGTTGGGCACTTTTGTCGAGACAAGCATGATCAGCCCGCCTGATGGGAGAACTGAACCCTGATGCCTTGCATCTTCTGATAACATTAGAAACCCATCTACTGGTTCGGGCTCTTCGCACAGCCATGTCTCCTGCAAACACATGAACTCCTACATTTCCAACATTTCTTTGAATTAGTTTAGGGTTGAGCATTTCCTATACCCCCCTATATTCCAGAATTGAGCTGCCAGGCTGTGCGAAGTCCCGAATACTTAATCCAAATCGCTCAGACTCCCCCTCACACTATCCTCTAGACTCAATATGAAGTTGGATAAACACTCAAAGTGGTTTCTTGCCTTCAAACTCTCAGCTCCACTTGAAGCAGTCACCTTCTCTTGGTTCTGCTACTGTAAACATTCTGTGAACATATCCTTACTTGGCTTAGACTTAACCCGGCATGGTTTATCAGGACGTTATGGGCTTTCTGTTCATCCTACCCTAACTCGCTCATGTGTACCCGCCTTAAGCCTTCCATCGTAAGTTCTTCCTCTGCTTTCACCAAAATCGATTTTACAAATTCTGAGTAAAACAGTACCTTTGTCACCTCTCTTCCCTCCTATTTTGATACATATCCTACCTTCTTAATATCCCCCAAAGCTATCACATGCAGACTCTGAAATTTGGCAAGCGAGTGCAAAAGGTAGGAGTGATTCAATGGCTTAAGTTTTCTTAGTCGTTTCCTACCATTACCGCCTCACTGAGGTGCTAAAAAGACCCACAAGCTGTCCCATTTTTTGTTACCTTCTTCTTTTGGTCTTTCCTTTTTTGACCTCCGCTCACTTCTTATGTAACGTTAATGACCTGCTCTCCCTAGGTTGATCTGAGCTGGCGTCCCTGCCTGAATTTACTCTAGCATTCACTCTATCCAACTTACATTGCTCCCTATTACTAGCTAAGAACTCCCTTGCCCAACCATTGGGGAAGATCGAGAACTGCACCAAATTTGATTTTGACAGATTTCCCCCCTTCCCATGTCCTTAGTTCGATGCAGGGTGCCCTCTGCCCTCTTTCTTGCTCCACTAACACTTTTCCTATGTTTTTCAGCCCATGGGGCCCGGCTTGCTTCCTTTCTAACCTTCCCTTTTATGTCCTCCTTCTTACCAATCTTTTTTGTCTTGTGTATTCTTCGAATGCGAGCGATGTAACCCCTTAAACCCCCAGTACGCCCCCTGTTTTATTATCAACATGGCTTGTTTAAAGATAGATACAGAAGGTAGATGAACATCATTAATGGGGTCTGCTGCCCCAACTTCTGTAGAAGCACATACCACTTGATCCTTTTTTCTACCATGGGTCTGACTAAGGTAGGCATACATTTATTGATTTGTTTTAGCTCCCCTGAAATCACTTGTAGTTGACTTTTTGGGGATTTTACCAACCCATTATTTACCATCAGAGCTGCTAAAATTCCTTGTAAAGTCTTTTGTATTAAAAACATCACCTTTAGCATGGATGAAGAAGGGGTTGCTGAAATATTTAATCCAAGCAATGTATGTGGGGGGGGGGGGGCCTTGCAGGATTTGCCTTCATTTCTACGTTATCCAGAGACCTACTCTCCACACTTCCATTACCATCCCCCACCACAACAACTTCCTTTTCCGGGGTTGGGCACTAATTGTCCAATGTAAAACTTTTCATCGTATAGGGAGAAAGTTGAGGCAAGGAGGATAATCTTGGTTCTGGTAAAGGAGTACTCATAGCCACCACATCTTACCCAGAGTTCACAAGAAGATCAGGAATGACTGGGCCCAAGTCATACTTGTGGCTCCGGATTGGGCACACAAAGTATGGGATCCTCCTGAGCATGAACCTCGGTCCTCTAATTTGGCTGCCTCTTTGAGAGGATCTCCTGTTGCAGCAGCAGGGCAGGATTTTTGTACCTGTACCTGCACACACTACAACTTCATGCGTGAAGATCAAGGAGCAACAGCGGAGAGTTTTCCACATGCCTCCCGAAGTGTGTGATGTCATCTTAGCAGCCAGGAGTCCTTCCACTAAAACTGTATACAACTGCCGATGGAACAAATTTGTGGCTTGGTTTTCTACTAATCCATTGATCCTCTGTCTGCACCCTTATCTGAGGTTCTCCTGTTTGCGTTGTCCCTCACCTGCAATGCCTTGCTTTGGGCATAGTTGAAGGGTATCTTTTGGCCATCTCTGCTTTCTTGCGGTTGCCGGATCAACCCTCCCTGTTCAAGTCACCCATTCTGACATGATTCCTGAAAGGTTTACGAAATATGTTCCCTCCCACTCCTTTCATTATGCCCCAATGGGGCCTTAATTTAATCCTCACTTTTCTGATGTGCTAACCTTTTAAGCCCATGCACAGCTGCTCTCTAAGACTAATCACCATCAAAACAATCTTCCTATTGATGATTACATCTGCCAGGAGAGTTAGTGAGTTGCAGGCGCTCTCAGTCAAACCTTCATATACTACATTCCTACCGGACAAATTGGTCCTCAGAACTCGTGCCTCCTTCCTGCCCAAGGTGACACCCCCTTTTTACGTCGGACAAACCATTAGGCTACTGACTTTTTTTGCTCCACCTCACCCTACCAAACAAGAGCAGAGACTCCGACATCTGGATCCAAAACAAGCAATATCGTTCGATATTGATAATACCAAAGTCATCTGAGTAGACAATCAGCTCTTTGTAAGCTTTGCTGGAGCAAAGAAAGGCAAAGCAATACAAAAGAGAACCATCTCCAGGTGGATTGTCCTCTGCATAAAGATCTTCTATGCACTGGCCAAGAAGCAACCCCCTGAGGGTCTGCAAGCTTACTCCACCAAAGCCAAGGCTGCGACCACTGCGTTAGCTTGCAAAGTTCCTGTCCTGGTTATCTGTCAGGAAGCTATGTGGGCATCGCTGTCCACATTCACCAAGCACTACTGCCTGAACAGTTTAGGTTCAGCATGATGGGCATTTTGCCCATTCAGTCCTCCAGGCCTTCTTAGTATGCCCACCTCCGGGGAGATATTGGTTTTGTATATCTATTCTTAGGTAAGGAATATGCAGCTCATAGTCTATATGACATGAACAAGTAACATACCTTTGGTAATGCCTTATCTGGTAGAGACTCTATCTAGTTGCAGACTACATACCGCCCTCCCAAACTTCCCGTTTTGCGGTCTGTCAAATCTAATTGAAGAGGTCCTTAAGGACTTCACACTGGTTCTATACCTCAGTATGGCATCATGCTTCTGGCACAGGAAAAGTCTTGAAACTGAGGTCAGCATGCTGGGGTGGAGGCACCACGCACTTCATTTGCGGTGCGGCCAATGACACCATGCGTTGCCGAACGGCACCACCTACTCGCATGTTAGAGGTTTGCTCGGAAAATGTTCAGATCCAGTCTGACGCCTGAGGATAATTCTAAGGTAAGTAGTCTGCTGATAGTGTCTACCAGATAAGGCATTAACAAAAGTAACCTCTTCACAGAATTTTACAATTTTTTTCCTCATTTAGTCTTTGTGGTCAGGGGTTCTTTTCAGCTGAGTTAATGAATTTATATTGCTGCAGAAAGTTTTTATAATCAATAATGTCTTTTAGAGTGTCATCAGGACACCATTTGTTTTACTTAGGGCCTGATTTGGATCTTAGCGGAGGGGAATACTCCATCAGAAACGTGACAGATCTTGCCCGCCGTATTACGTTCCCATTCTATCTTATGGAGATTGCAATACTGCGGACAGGATAGCCATCATGTTTATGACGGAGTATTCGATCCGCTGAGATCTAAATCAGGCCCTCAGTCAGTGTTTGCATGCTTGTTTTTTAAGATCTGTGATAAAGCTGTGCGGATCTTTCTCTGAAATACAATTTCCAAATTCCTGGATGAACTAATATTTCAGTTGTGTTAATTTCCTAGTGAATTGTTGAAATGATGATTCACATACTTAGATGCAAAATAATAAAATATCAATTTCCAAAACACCGTTGACCAGGCACTGTTTGTTACTTTAACTTGATCTGTCATCCTTATAGTTTTAGGACCTATTACAAGCAACACAAAAATAACTGCAGCATGGTCGCACTGAATAAGGTGTTGATGATGACCTATTCACCATTTTCGCTGGCCTGTCAACTTTGTTCTTCTTCCATTGTTTGTCGATCTCTCTGTGCCTTTACACGTTGTGGTGTTCATCTGCCATGCCAAAAAGAACTTCCTCTCCGACATCTGAACTTCTGACCTCATCTTTCATGTTCAGGGGCCAACATCAAAGTCACAATAAAACAAGAAGCTGATGGATAGTAATTACTCTTGATTTGTACTCTTTAGCTCGTCTAGTGACAAAGACAGATTAGAATAAATGATAGAATGTAACATGCCCATGAGTAATTAGCACAGTCTGAGAATGATTAAAGCATTCTATCGATCACTTTTTGTGCTAACTAAATGAGTCTCCCTTACTAGGAGGGGTAATCCCACACATGGATCCTGAGCTCACCGTGTCGTAGAACCCAAGCTGCACCTCACTGATGAGTCCTAACAAGGCAAAAAGCGTTCAGGGTTTCTTTATGTTCCTGTTCACAAAGGGTCTTATTTGGCAGTTTGGTCTTTACTGTTCCTTGTAGGGTGGAACCAGGTATTATCTGATATTGTTTTTCCATCTTTGTAATGGCACAGTGGGCTAAAACGTCAAGGAATGGAATGCACCCCAGATTAATCCTAGCATTCCATCCATCACTTTTTGTGTTTTCTGGCCAGCAATGGCCTGTGCTTCAACTACAGTGGTCCTCATACATGTCTAAGGCATCGACAAGTGACAATGTGGGCTCTCATGTAAAAAAGGTTTTTAAAAAAGCTCTGTATGCCACTGGGGAAGAGAAATACAAAGAAAAAGAAATGGAACAAAGGAAAACTGGACAACATACAAAAAGAAAGGAACAAGAGAAACAAACAACAAATAGAAAGAAAGGGGAAAAGAAAAGATAAAAAAGAGATAAGACCAACATAATGGAAACAGCATTTTTTTAAAGAGTACATTTAATTATTATTGATGATATTTATTGAACAAGACAGTAAAACTACCCAACACCAACCACCACATTACGATCAGAAGGAATTTTAATCCAATTAAAAACATGAAGAGGAGGCCCTTTCCAAACCCTTATCATGAAGATGTGTACCGTTTTCAGAAGTAGCATAATGCGATACCTGCTTAGTCAAAAGAACATGAGAAAGTTACCTACAACAATATTTTTTATGATCAGACCATCTAATGATCCTGTTCTTTTGAAAAGCAATGCAAAAAATGATTGAGAAGAAGGGCAAAATAAATCCCTTTCCATTCAAAAGTAAAGCAACTGGATGCTAGGGTGGTTTTCCTTCATGGAAGGTTCCATCCAAGATAGCAATAAATACAGCATCACTGGCAGTGCCAAATATGGCTTTTTGTCAGATATGTAACAGTCAAGTCATGCTTAGGCATTCAGGGCTAAAATATTCTGAGTTTAGACCAGATGGCCCAGCACTTAATTGTAACATGCAGTTCAGTAGCAAAGCATTCAACAGGAATTTGAGATTCCAGTAGAGGATGAGCCCCCCCATTCTAATAACCGACTTCCAGGGGTCCCCCAGTGACCATTTGGTATCCAAAACACTCTTCTACCATAGAGTGGTTTGAGGTAACCAAGTATGTGATAAGGGGGGTAAAATAACTCTACTTAATGAAAAGGTGCACAATGAGCAAATACCCCATAAAAATGATAAAAATGAGGGAATTCAAAAGATAGTTTACGAAATAACAAAAGAATAAATTCAGCACACATTTTAAAACACTAACTTGGTATACAGTTCTGGTTGTTCCATGGGAACTGAAGAATTAATACATCACCGGTGGGTTTCCATCAGCGTCTAAGAGGTGGACTGCCTTGGGGTATGAGCAAAGAAAAGATTTGCTCTAGATGTCAAGTGCAAACATGAAGCAATAATAATGTTCAGTTCGCTGCCTTCCCTAATTTGGATGAGGTTGCGGGTTGAATGAGTAGGCATATTGATATTGCAAAATACAGGATAAGTGCACCTAGGATAGAGGGTTTTACAACATTAAAAATAGGCGAGCGGGTAAACACAGAAACAAGTTGTCCCTCTCAGGAGCCGCGATAACTTAAGATGGCGGCCGCAGAGAGAAATGAATGTTTCAATGAGATGCACTAGTGCCATATAGGAGGATCATCTTGCATATTGATATTGCAAAATACAGGATAAGTGTGCCTAGGAAAGGGGGTTTTACAATATTAAGAATAGGTAAGCAGGCATACACAGAAACAAGTAGTCCCTCTCAGGTGCTGCTGTAACTTAATTTGGTGGCCGCGTAGAGAAACGAATGTTTCAACGAGATGCATTAGTGTCTCATGCGAGGATCACATGATCCTCCGAAGAGGCTGATTGAGGAAATAAAACAGCGGCCCGACTGAGCAATAGCTGACTTCGGAGAGCTGATAGTGGCGTTACGGGCGACGTCGGACCCTTGACTAAGTAAGTGGAAAGGGGAATAGAGGAGACATAAGATGTCTTGACCAGGTTGTTTCCCCCGCCTATAACTTTCGGCAGGGGAGGGAATATTGATGGTAATGAGAACACTGGAGTAACAACACACAGGCAGTAAAAAAGCTAACACAATGAGAGATTTTACTCTGAGAGAATGGAGCCGTGCCAGGGGAGCACCGAGCATGTTGTATTTCCTTGGTTAGTATCTGAGAGAATAAATGAGTTTATAGCATCATAGTAATCACCTCGAAGACCCAGAAAGACGCTATACCGTTTGCTACTCCCTAACAAAATAGGAAAGCAAAACAGATTGAACATGGATGAAAGACCAGTTGAGCCAATGGAGGGTATAGTCAATGGAACCCTCTTCTTTGTATTGACAATAGGGGACAATAAGTGGGGCTTACCTTTTGTGTATTTTAACAGTGTGTGACTACAGGGCGACGTTCCCTCTCCAACCCCGGGTTCGAATTGATTCATACTAAATTCAGGTAAGAGAGACAGTAATGGATTTTCTTTTAAAATATCTAGGTGTGTGGGTTCACGGGTGTCCTCCACTTAATTGTTGATACAAAGTGGGACTATAAGGGATGTCACTAAAAAATGAGTTGTATGCAATATGGCTAAAATTAACTGCCTACCCTCAAATGATATTGTATTGTTTTTAAGATTTTTCTTACAGGAAGATCCTGAGAGTGTGTCCTAAATGGGCCGAGTATGGATTCCCCATCTCCATTAAGTCAGTGACAGTGAGGGAAAGTTTAGGTCTAATAATACAAGAGACCTTTATCTTGAAGAAGGCTGTCAACCTTTAGAGGCGTTGGAGAGGCTGAAACATGTTAATAACAGCAATAAGGGGTACAGGGAACTAATCATCCGGGCACACCCTGCATTACATTTTTTAACCCTGACAAGAGAGGCCCAGAATAAAGCATTAAAAGTTTGTTTGTGCTTAAAGGATCCTTTTATTTTTGAGGGGGCATTTGCCCCAAAATAACACATTTTTTGCTCCACTCTGAGTGTTGGTCTGCACCAGAGTGTAGTAGCACGCCCTATGATGAAGCATGCCACTTTATAGTGGGTGGGGGCCATTTTAAAATCATTGAGGGTTTACCAAAGATGAATTAGATGTATTGAATTCTCCTCTTCCTTTTCTCTTTGTGTGATTGAATAGTACTAGGGGAGGATAAAGGAAGGGTAGTACCTCTCACCCCTGTTTTGAGTGTGTGTTGGATCCCAGTAGACCAGTCAGCCATCTTGGGTGCAGATCTATTTAAACCGCAGTCATGTCATGGTCAGGCGCTTGCTCTTCTTCCGTTAGTGCGAGAGGAAGCTTCAATATCTGCTCTCTGACTCTTCTTACCCATTTCTAACTACCTGGTTTCCACCTCAGGTTTTCTACTCACTACTCCCAGCTTGTATTCTGGACTATCAGCCTGTGCTGTGGTAAAGCCTTCACATATTTTTCCTGCTTCCACCATGCATAAATTGTGACTCTGAAATTATGCATAGCGGTTCAAAACATTAAGCATTGGTATCAGTAGTTATATAGTGAAAGTCCAGCAGGGGAGCAACTATGGTTATAGGGAAGCCTGTCAGTTTGGCCCATCTGTAGACCCAGTATATCATCATTTGTGATGTGACTGTGCAGCCACAATCATTCTATTACAATTTCCCCAGCAGTGTTTTGCTGATAATCAGGAATGAATGTTGGTACAGATCTCAATTTTTCTGTTTCTTTTACAGAGTTGGCATCATCGGAGAACTCAGCAGGAACTTCAATCTCCAATCTCTTATACCTCATAATGCAGATGATGATGACGATGATGAAAACAAAGCAAGGAAAAGCAATGCATCTTTCCACTCGGAGCGCAAGGCTTCGACATTTGATACGGGCACGCGAGGGGGCATCAGCCGCCCCAGCACTGTCATCTCAAGAGCCACCACTGAAGGAGGCTACTCGGATACAGAAGAGTAAAAACTAAAAACGGGCATCGTTCAGGATTAGAAATAACAATTTCCACATCGTGTCAAAAAACATCTTTTGTCTTTCCATTTTCAATCCCTAAGCAGTTCTCAATTTTTGTAAAATTTCAAGTAGCAGTTTCTGCAAGACTTCTTTTCAAAAGCCATACAATATTAACATTATGTTATAGACACTTGCGTGTAAATGTGATTCATTGGTCTACTATTTTAATTTTGTTTCTCCAGACTGTTTTTATTATCTTTCTATTTACAGTTTGTCGAATAGTAGCTCAACACAATAAAATGCACGGTTCAAATTTTGGTCTTTTTTTATTAAAGTTATTATTATATTTATTGTTGTAAACTTATATCAGTGTAACCCTGCCTTTCCCAAATAGTATTTCTGCATTAGAGAAATTTGAGCCAGGCTTACAGGAGCAGGTACAAGCAATGCTGGCCAGTGCCAAATCTGGCTCCTCACAGGACTAAAACCCCCAAAGATCACTTACTCCTTAGCCCACCTTATTGTGCCAGCCGTGACTGAGTTTTTTAATCTCTCTTTGGATTGTGCCTCACTCCTGCCTGAGTGGAAGTATGCCCAATTGACTCCAATATTTAAAAAAAACGCCAATCCTGAAATTCTCTCCAACTATCGACCTATCTCTTTGCTTCCTCTGTTAGGAAAATGCCTGGAACACCACATAAATAAACAACTGGCCACCTATTTGGAAGGGCACACAATCCTTGACCCCCTCACAATTGAGCTTCATGGCGATGCACAGCATTGAAACTGCACCAGTGGCAGTCACCAATAGCATCAGACTCTCATTAGATGCAGGTACTCCAGTAATGCTGGTATTGCTGGATCTGTCAGCAGTTTTCGACATGGTCTCACATTCAATCCTAATCCGCAGACTGAATGACCGGGTGTACATGGTAGAGCACTACAATGGCTCAGGGATTTTCTCAGCAACCAAACCCAAACCATCTCCATAGACTCATTTAGATCCCACACTTTGCAGGTTAATAAAGGAGTCCTACAGGGTTCCTCCCTGAGCTTGACATTATTTAATGTCTACATGGCCGTGCTCGCGCAGATTGTTAGATCTTGCGGGTTCGAGATCGTGTCTTATGCCGATGACACCCAATTAGTCATCTGCTTTTGGGCATGATCCAGACATGGCTAAACCACATGTGTGCTGCATGAGGAAAATTACTGATTGGAAGACCAACAACTGCTTCCAACTAAATGGTGAAAAAACAGAGATAGCGTTGTTTAGCAAGGCTCTGGACTCTTGGTCAAGGGACTGGTGGCCTGCTGAATTAGGCCCTGCCCCTTACCCAAAACAGGTGCTTAAAAATCTTGGCATCAAATTGGATCTGGCACTTTCTATGAAAGACCAAGTCAGTGCAACCTGTGGCTCCTGTTTCACCACTATGCGTTTACTTAGGAAAGTCTTTCCATGGCTCCCTGCTTCATCAAGAAAAACCCTAGTCCAGGCACTGATTACGAGCCGCGTGGACTATGGTAATGCACTACTAGTGGCAGCAAATGATTCACTGGTGGCTAAGCTCCAAATGGTGCAGAGTACAGCGGCCCGATTAATCTGCAACCTCCCTTCTTGCTCATCCTCTGCTCCCATCCTGAAAGCCCTTCATTGGCTACCAGTTAGGAAATATGCCATTTTCAAACTGTACTGTTTGACCCATAAGGCAGTAACCAAACTGCTTCCTACTTACTTGCATGATAGACTCAGTCAATACCAGCCTACCTGATTGCTTAGATCGTCAAATCAACCTTTACTAAAGATCCCTTGTATCCGCACTTCCAGATTGTTCTCATATCTTGCCCCATTTCACTTGAACAGGCTTACTCTGCAAATCCAGTTGTGCCAAGATCTTTCAAAATTCAAAAACGTTTTAAAACGTGGATGTTTTAACTGGTCTACCTGCACTTGTCCTTTTAGTTGCTAAGCACCAAGATACACCTTCGGGTTTGAGTCATTTTGCGCTATAACAAATGCCCATAACATAACCATTTTATTTAGGAAATCTTTTTCATCAACATAATTTTACTTGTTTTCATCCGGGTTTACAGTCCTTCTGTTGTTCATATACTTTTCGAAAAATCACCATTAAATTGGTGGGTGCTGCAGCCGATCCACCAAGGGCAGAAAACCGCCGATACCCGTTCTTATGTATGCAGATGACTGCGTCCTCATGGCCAAGAGGGATCTGGGACTCCAAAAACTTCTAGTCACTTTTGAAAAATGTATGTCTGACCTGGGCCTAACAAAAAATACATCTAAATCATATGCCATGGTATCTGGTGGCCCCCAGAGTAGGCTGACGTATTTCCAGGTTAATGGGAACACACTCAAGTGTGTTAACTATTTTGGGATCCCATTCGACAATAAGATCACCTGGGGGCACCTGAGGAGTGTGAGAGTAACCCAGTACGAACAAGCCATTGCTTCCCTGTTCCAATTTGTTGCAAGGTTAGGGTCCATGCCCCTTAAAGCTGCCACTATTATATATAAAGCTAGACCCGTGCCTATTGTCACTTATCGTGCGAGGGTGTGGGGATTCATCGATAACTACCAATTGCAAATCAGTGAAAACAGATTCCTTCGTAGAACTTTGTCACTTTCCAACTCTATCCCATCTGTTTTAGTACATGAAGAACTGGGTCTTCAGTATTTGGGGGATATACTGAGGTTGGCTCCTACTCTGTTATGAGCTAGGCCAGAAGCAGCTATGACACAAGCTGTAATCACTGACTGTCTTAAACTGGACAGGGTTCACAAAATCAGTTGGCTAACCCATATTAGAGAAGATCTCCACCTAATTGGCAGAAGGGATCTGTTTGACAACCCGTCAGCAATCAATCACACACAGAAAACCATGGTTAAAGATGACCTACTGCAATTGACAGTAGAAAAGGGGTGGGAGGTTGAAATTAAGAAGTCTGTTGAGTCATAGCTTCCATTAAATACAACCCCAGCAATTGAGCCATACCCGCTTAAAATTCCACACAACCAAAGGTTTTACCGCATAAGATTTAGGCTGGGAAAGGCTCCCTTCCTAGTATCATATCCCTCAAGTGTTTATTATAGCAGCGATCTCCTCCCTTGCCCATGCAATTCAAAAGCACCGCAGTCACAACTCCATTTTTTTTGTGAGTTATATAGAGAACAACGAACCCGCATTTTGAAAATTTTACTGCGAAGATTAAATATTCGGAAATGTAAAGAGGCAATACAGTATTTGCATTTGTTGCAGGCGAATATTGTGTGTGATACTATTTATAGATTTGTTATAACTGTAATCAAATGCAGGAGAATCGACGGGAAGTGAACGTGCATGAATTATGTACTCCTTCCCAGTTTAAGTTTGAATTTGTACTTTTGCCCATGTAACATCGCTATAGCACAAAAGCTAAGTATCTTGCACTGTATTAACCCCTTCGCTGCTAGGCCTTTTCCCCCCCTGTGCTAAGCCTTTTTTTGGCTATTTGGGGTAGTTCGCGCTTAGGCCCCTGTAACCTTTTGACCACATAAGGTATCCACGCCAAATTTGCGTCCTTTTTTTCCAACATCATGGGGATTCTACAGGTACCCAGGGTTTGTGGATTTCCCTGGAGGGGACCCAGAAATTAGCCAAAATACAGCAACATTTTGTTTTTTTTGGAAAAATGGGAAAAAAGGGCTACAGATGAAAGCGTCTGGTTTTTTCCCTGCAAATGGTATCAAAAAGGGGTTGTGGTGCTGAAATCACCATCTTCCCAGCTTTCAGGGACAAGCAGACTTTTGTCAGAAAACCAACATTTTTTACACAGTTTTGGCATTTTTCTGGGACATAGCCTATTATTGTGCTTTCAACCTCTTTCCAGTTACTGGTAGAAATGGGTATGAAAGCAATAATGGATCCTGGAAAGCTATACATTTTAGAAAAGTAGACAAAATTCTGAATTCAGCAAGGGGTCATTTGTGTAGATCCTTCAAGTTTTCTTCATAGAAACTAACAGTTAAATATAGGAAAAATTGAAAATTAGTTGAAAAAAACAGCCATTTGTGTCAACGTTTTCACCTGTAACTTCTTCTAATTATGACAGTTGTTTGAAAGCAATATACCATTACATCCACTAGACCTTTCTGGTTGTGGGGATATATAGGACTTGTAGGTTCACCAAGAACCCGACGAACCCAGAGCCAATAACTGAGCAGCGTCTTGCAATGGTTTTTTATTATGTACCGGGTATATAGCAATTCATTTGGGAAAATGTATACATGGAAAAATCGGTATGAAAGACACCTATGTATTTCTGAAATGGGAACAAAATATAGAGTTTAGAAACAGTAGATATTTGCACATTTCCGAAATTGGGAGTACCCATACTAGCATGAGAATTATAGGTCATTTTTCAAAATGACTTCTTTTTTACACATTGTCTTTCATTTGGAAGGCAGAAAGGCATCGAAAGTCAATAGGTAATAACAGTTGCTCTACAATTCTGTGTTACCCTAAATCTCCCGATAAAAATGGTACCTCACTTGTGTGGGTAGGCCTTGTGCCCACGAAGGAAACGGCTCAAAACGCAACGTGGACACACCACATTTTCACAATGAAAAATGACCCTTTTTTTGCAAAGTGACTAGCTGTAGTTTTTGAACCCTAGCTCTGCCGGCACCTAGGGAAACCTAGCAAACCTATACATTTTTGAAAACTAGACACCCAGGGAAATCCAGGATGGGGTGACTTGACTGGCTCTCACCAGGTTCTGTTACCCAGAATCCCTTGCAAACCTAACAAATTGTCAAAAAAAAAACATTTTCCTCACATTTCTGTGGTGGAAAGTTCTGAAATCTGCGTGGATCCACAAAATTCCACCCACCCCGCGTTCCCCAAAGTCTTCCGAGAAAAATGGTACCTCACTTGTGTGGGTAGGCCTAGTGCCCGCGACAGGAAACGGCCCAAAACGCAAGGTGGACACACCACATTTTCACAGTGAAAAATGACCCTTTTTTTGCAAAGTGCCTAGCTGTAGTTTTTGAACCCTAGCTCTGCCGGCACCTAGGGAAACCTAGCAAACCTATACATTTTTGAAAACTAGACACCCAGGGGAATCTAGGATGGGGTGACTTGACTGGCTCTCACCAGGTTCTCTTACCCAGAATTCCTTGCAAACCTAAAAAAGTGTCCAGAAAAACACATTTTCCTCACATTTCTGTGGCGGAAAGTTCTGGAATCTGCGTGGATCCATAAAATTCCACCCACCCCGTGTTCCCCAAAGTCTTCCGAGAAAAATGGTACCTCACTTGTGTGGGTAGGGCTAGTGCCCGCGACAGGAAACGGCCCAAAACGCAACGTGGACACACCACATTTTCACAGTGAAAAATGACCCTTTTTTTGCAAAGTGTCTAGCTGTAGTTTTTGAACCCTAGCTCTGCCAGCACCTAGGGAAACCTAGCAAACCTATAAATTTTTGAAAACTAGACACCCGGGGGATGCCAGGGAGGTATGGCTTGCGTGGACCCCCCAACGTTTTCTTACCCAGAATCCCCTGCAAACCTCAAATTTAGCTGAAGAAATCACTTTTTCCACACATTTTTGTGTGGGAAAGTTGTGGCATCACAGGGCTGACACAAATTTCCTACCACCCAGCGTTCCCCCAGGTCTACCAATAAAAATGGTGCCTCACTTGTGTGGGAGGCCCAAGTACCCACAACAGGCAAGGGCCCAAAACATATTGAGGCGACATCAAAATTGCCTATCACAAAACTGACCTGGTTTTGCAAGGGGGGTCACCTGGGTTTTTGGCCCCGTGCTGGGCGGCCAGCTAGGGAAACCTACCAAACCCACACATTTCTGAAAACTAGACACCCGGGGGGTTCCACGGAGGTATGGCTTGCGTGGATCCCCCAATGTTTTCTTACCCAGAATCCCCTGCAAACCTCAATTTTAGCTGAAAAAAACACTTTTTCCACACATTTTGTGTGGGAAAGTTGTGGCATCACCGGGCTGACACAAATTTCCTACCACCCAGCGTTCCCCAGGTCTCCCGATAAAATGGTGCCTCACTCGTGTGGGAGGCCTAAGTACCTGCGACAGGCAAGGGCCCAAAACGTATTGAGGCGACATCAAAATTGCCCATCACAAAACGACCTGGTTTTGCAAGGAGGGTCACCTGGGTTTTTGGCCCCGTGCTCGGCAGCCAGCTAGGGAAACCTACCAAACCCAAGCATTTCTGAAAACTAGACACCCGGAGGGTTCCATGGAGGTATAGATTGCGTGGATCCCCCAACGTTTTCTTACCCAGAATCTCCTGCAAACCTCAATTTTAGCTGAAAAAAATCACTTTTTCCACACATTTTTGTGTGGGAAACTTGTGGCATCACCGGGCTGACACAAATTTCCTACCATCCAGCGTTCCTCCAGGTCTCCCGATAAAATGGTGCCTCACTCGTGTGGGAGGCCCAAGTACCGCGACAGGCAAGGGCCCAAAACGTATTGAGGCGATATCAAAATTGCCTATCACAAAACAACCTGGTTTTGCAAGGAGGGGTCACCTTGGTTTTGGCCTCGTGCTCGGCGGCCAGCTAGGAAACCTACCAAACCCACACATTTCTGAAAACTAGACACCCGGGGGTTCCAGGGAGTATGGTGTGCGTGGATCGCCCAATGTTTTCTTACCCAGAATCCCCTGCAAACCTCAATTGTAGCTGAAAAAATCACTTTTTCCACAAATTTTTGTGTTGGAAAGTTGTGGCATCACCGGGCTGACACAAATTTCCTACCACCAGCGTTCCCCAGGTCTCCCGATAAAAATGGTGCCTCACTCGTGTGGGAGGCCTAAGTACCTGCGACAGGCAAGGGCCCAAAACGTATTGAGGCGACATCAAAATTGCCCATCACAAAACGACCTGGTTTTGCAAGGAGGGTCACCTGGGTTTTTGGCCCCGTGCTCGGCAGCCAGCTAGGGAAACCTACCAAACCCACACATTTCTGAAAACTAGACACCCGGAGGGTTCCATGGAGGTATAGCTTGCGTGGATCCCCCAACGTTTTCTTACCCAGAATCCCCTGCAAACCTCAATTTTAGCTGAAAAAAAATCACTTTTTCCGCACATTTTTGTGTGGGAAAGTTGTGGCATCACCGGGCTGACACAAATTTCCTACCACCCAGCGTTCCCTCAGGTCTCCCGATAAAAATGGTGCCTCACTCGTGTGGGAGGCGCAAGTACCCGCGACAGGCAAGGGCCCAAAACGTATTGAGGCGATATCAAAATTGCCTATCACAAAACAACCTGGTTTTGCAAGGAGGGGTCACCTTGGTTTTGGCCCCGTGCTCGGCGGCCAGCTAGGGAAACCTACCAAACCCACACATTTCTGAAAACTAGACACCCGGGGGGGTTCCAGGGAGGTATGGCTTGCGTGGATCGCCCAATGTTTTCTTACCCAGAATCCCCTGCAAACCTCAATTGTAGCTGAAAAAATCACTTTTTCCACAAATTTTTGTGTTGGAAAGTTGTGGCATCACCGGGCTGACACAAATTTCCTACCACCCAGCGTTCCCCCAGGTCTCCCGATAAAAATGGTGCCTCACTCGTGTGGGAGGCCCAAGTACCCGCGACAGGTAAGGGCCCAAAACGTATTGAGGCGACATCAAAATTGCCTATCACAAAATGTTTTGGGCCCTTGCCTGTCACGGGTACTTGGGCCTCCCACACGAGTCAGGCACCATTTTTATCAGGAGACCTGGGGGAACACTGGGTGGTAGGAAATTTGTGTCAGCCCAGTGAGGCCACACCTTCCCACACAAAAATGTGTGGAAAAGTGATTTTTTCAGCTAAATTTGAGGTTTGCAGAGGATTCTGGGTAAGAAAACGTTGGGGGATCCACGCAAGCCATACCTCCCTGGAATCCCCTGGGTGTCTAGTTTTCAGAAATGTGTGGGTTTGGTAGGTTTCCTAGCTGGCCGCCGAGCACGGGGCCAAAACCCAGGTGACCCCCTTGCAAAACCAGGTCGCTTTGTGATAGGCAATTTTGATGTCGCCTCAATACGTTTTGGGCCCTTGCCTGTCGCGGGTACTTGGGCCTCCCACACGAGTGAGGAACCATTTTTATCGGGAGACCTGGGGAACGCTGGGTGGTAGGAAATTTGTGTCAGCCCGGTGATGCCACAACTTTCCCACACAAAAATGTGTGGAAAAAGTGATTTTTTCAGCTAAAATTGAGGTTTGCAGGGATTCTGGGTAAGAAAACGTTGGGGGATCCACGCAAGCCATACCTCTCTGGAACCCCGGGTGTCTAGTTTTCAGAAATGTGTGGGTTTGGTAGGTTTCCCTAGCTGGCCGCCGAGCTCGAGCCAAAACCCAGGTGACCCCCTTGCAAAACCAGATCGTTTTGCGATAGGCAATTTTGATGTCGCCTCAATACGTTTTGGGCCCTTGCCTGTCGCGGGTACTTGGGCCTCCCACAGGAGTGAGGCACCATTTTTATCGGGAGACCTGGGGGAACGCTGGGTGGTAGGAAATTTGTGTCAGCCCGGTGATGCCAGAACTTTCCCACACAAAAATATGTGGAAAAAGTGATTTTTTCAGCTAAAATTGAGGTTTGCAGGGGATTCTGGGTAAGAAAACCTTGAGGGATCCACGCAAGCCATACCTCCCTGGAACCCCCCCGGGTGTCTAGTTTTCAGAAATGTGTGGGTTTGGTAGGTTTCCCTAGCTGGCCGCCGAGCACGGGGCAAAAACCCAGGTGACCCCCCTTGCAAAACCAGGTCGTTTTGTGATAGGCAATTTTGATGTCTCCTCAATACGTTTTGGGCCCTTACCTGTCGCGGGTACTTGGGCCTCCCACACGAGTGAGGCACCATTTTTATCGGGAGACCTGGAGGAACGCTGGGTGGTAGGCATTTTGTGTCAGCCCGGTGATCCCACAACTTTCCCACACAAAAATGTGTGGAAAAGTGATTTTTTTCAGCTAAATTTGAGGTTTGCAGGGTATTCTGGGTAAGAAACCTTTTGGGGGATCCACGCAACCCATACCTCCCTGGAATCCCCTGAGTGTCTAGTTTTCAGAAATGTGTGGGTTTGGTAGGTTTCCCTAGCTGGCCGCCGAGCACGGGGCCAAAAACCGAGGTGACCCCCCTTGCAAAACCAGGTCGTTTTGTGATAGGCAATTTTGATGTCTCCTCAATACGTTTTGGGCCCTTGCCTGTCGCAGGTACTTGGGCCTCCCACAAGAGTGAGGCATCATTTTTATCGGGAGACCTGGGGGAACGCTGGGTGGTAGGAAATTTGTGTCAGCCCAGTGATCCTACAACTTTCCCACACAAAAATGTGTGGAAAAAGTGATTTTTTTCAGCTAAAATTGAGGTTTGCAAGGTATTCTGGGTAAGAAAACGTTAGGGGGTCCACGCAAGCCATACCTCCCTGGAACCCCCCCAGGTGTCTAGTTTTCAGAAATGTGTGGGTTTGGTAGGTTTCCCTAGCTGGCCGCCGAGCACGGGGCCAAAAACCCAGGTGACCCCCCTTGCAAAACAAGGTAGTTTTGTGATAGGCAATTTTGATGTCGCCTCAATACGTTTTGGGCCCTTGCCTGTCGCGGGTACTTGGGCCTCCCACACGAGTGAGGCACCATTTTTATCGGGAGACCTGGGGGAGTGCTGGGTGGTAGGAAATTTGTGTCAGCCCGGTGATGCCACAACTTTCCCACACAAAAATGTGTGGGAAAAGTGATTTTGTCAGCTAAAATTGAGGTTTGCAGGGGATTCTGGGTAAGAAAACACTGGGGGATCCACGCAAGCCATACCTCCCTGGAACCCCCCGGGTGTCTAGTTTTCAGAAATGTGTGGGTTTGGTAGGTTTCCCTAGCTGGCCGCCGAGCACGGGGCCAAAAACCCAGGTGACCCCCCTTGCAAAACCAGGTCGTTTTGTAGTAGGCAATTTTGATGTCTCCTCAATACGTTTTGGGCCCTTACCTGTCGCGGGTACTTGGGCCTCCCACACGAGTGAGGCACCATTTTTATCGGGAGACCTGGGGGAACGCTGGGTGGTAGGCATTTTGTGTCAGCCCGGTGATCCCACAACTTTCCCACACAAAAATGTGTGGAAAAAGTGATTTTTTTCAGCTAAATTTGAGGTTTGCAGGGTATTCTGGGTAAGAAACCTTTTGGGGGATCCACGCAACCCATACCTCCCTGGAATCCCCTGGGTGTCTAGTTTTCAGAAATGTGTGGGTTTGGTAGGTTTCCCTAGCTGGCCGCCGAGCACGGGCCAAAAACCCAGGTGACCCCCCTTGCAAAACCAGGTCGTTTTGTGATAGGCAATTTTGATGTCTCCTCAATACGTTTTGGGCCCTTGCCTGTCGCGGGTACTTGGGCCTCCCACAAGAGTGAGGCATCATTTTTATCGGGAGACCTGGGGGAACGCTGGGTGGTAGGAAATTTGTGTCAGCCCAGTGATCCTACAACTTTCCCACACAGAAATGTGAGAAGAAATTTATTTTTGTCAACAAAATGTGAGGTTTGCAGGGGATTCTGGGTAGGGAAATGTTGGGGGACCCACGCAAGCCATTCCTTGCTGGACTCCCCCAGGTGTCTAGTTTTCAGAAATGTGTGGGTTTGGTAGGTTTCCCTAGATGGCCACTGAGCCCGGGGCCAAAAACTCATGGGACCCCCCTTGCAAAACCAGGTTGTTTTGTGATAGGTAATTTTGATGTCGCCGCAATAGGTTTTGGGCCCTTGCCTGTCTCGGGTACTTGACCCACCGACACAAGTGAGGTACCATTTTTCTCAGAAGACTTTGGGGAATGCGGGGTGGGTGGAATTTTGTGGATCTACACAGATTCCACAACTTTCCATCAAATGTGAGGAAAATGTGTTTTTTTTTTTACAAATTTTGAGGTTTGCAAGGGATTCTGGGTAACAGAACCTGGTGAGAGCCAGTCAAGTCACCCCATCCTGGATTCCCCTGGGTGTCTAGTTTTCAAAAATGTATAGGTTTGCTAGGTTTCCCTATGTGCCAGTTGCGCTAGGGCCCAAAATCCACAGGTAGGCACATTGCTAAAAACAAGTCTGTGCCTAGTGGGCTTTCTGCCGCCCTGAGGGGGAATCGGGGGGGGGGGGGGTTACCCCGATATGCCCCCAAGGGGGGCATAAAGACTGGCTATGATTTTGGGGGGTGGGGGCATTGGTATGCCCATTCTGGGCAGCCCCCACCCCCACGCATAAAAAAAGCCAGCGTAATCGCTGGCGCCTAGTGGGCTTTCTGCCCCCCCGGGGGCAGATCAGGGGCCACTGCCCCCATCCGCCCCTCGGGGGGGGCAGAAAGACTGTGGCACTTTTTTGGGGAGGTGTGGGCATTGGCATGCCCATTCTGGGTTGACCTCAACCCTGAATAAAAAATGTAAAAATCCTGAGGCCTAGTGGGCTTTCTGCCCCCCCCGGGGGGCAGATATGTGGCTATTGCCCCAACATGCCTCTGGGGAGGGGCAGAAAGACTGTGGTAATTGTTTTTGGGGCGGGGCATTATCATGCCCATTCTGGGCAGCCCCCACCCCTACATTATAAAAAAAATAAATCCCTCGTTCCTAGTGGGCTTTCTGCCCCCCCGGGGGCAGATCAGGGGCTATTGCCCCCATCTGCCCCTGGGGGGGCAGAAAGACTGACATTTCACAGGGGGTGGGGGCATTGCCATGCCTTTTGGGCAGCCCCCACCCCAACATCAATAAAAAAAAAATCCCTGGTTTCTAATGGGCTTTCTGCCCCACCCGGGGGGCAGATTGGGGGCTACTGCCCCCATATGCCCCCTGGGGGGGGCAGAAAGACTGACTTTTCTCTGGGGGGAGGGGTGGGGGCATTGCAATGCCCTTTTTCGGCAGCCCCCACCTCAACGTCAATAAAAAAAAATAATCCCTGGCTTCTAGTGGGCTTTCCCCCCCCCGGGGGGACAGATTGGGGGCTACTGCCCCCATCTGCCCCCCAGGGGGGGCAGAAAGACTCACATTTCTCTGGGGGGGTGGGGGCATTGCCATGCCCTTTTTGGGCAGTTCCCACCCCAACGTCAATAAAAAAAATAATCCCTGGCTTCTAGTGGGCTTTCCGCCCCCCCCATGTGGCAGATTGGGGACTACCGCCCCCATCTGCCCCCCAGGGGGGGGCAGAAAGACTGTGGTGCCCAAACAAATATGGGGGGAGCAAAGGCCCTTGCCCAAGGGGCCGCTCCCCCCTCCCTGGTGTCTAGTGGGTGGATCCCTGCTAGGGGATCGCCCCCCTGGGGTGATCCCCAAGCAGGGATCCACTAGGGAAGGGTACCATTGGAAAGGGGAGATTCTCCCCTTTCCAACGATACCCCTCCCATCTTCTTCGGTGCTCGGGGGGGCTGAGATAGCCCCACAAGCACTGAAACACTGAAACTGAAACTAAGTTTCAGTTTCGTTTTCGTTGCAATGACGATAGCGCGCTATGCGCGCGATCGTCATTGCAACAAAATTCAAAAAGAGGCCTGGGAAGGTTGAGGAAGCTCTTCCCCACCTCCCCAGGCAAAAAAAAAAAATGGGAAATCCCTCTGCTGTCTGCAGCAGAGGGATTTTCTGAGCATGTGCTCATGACGGAATGGTTCCGTCATGAGCACACTGGAACTTGTGCTCATGACAGAACCATTCCGTCATGAGCACTGAAAGGGTTAAGAAGGGAGGAAATGGACTGTTCTGCTTGCTCTAAAACACTTAGATATTATATGTTTCTTCTTGGAGATTTTTTATGTTTTATGCGTTTTTTTATATCAAGGTAACTGTATTTTATCTTCGTTTTTAACATCCGTATTTTATGTGCGGTTTTATGGTTTGAAATAAACCGTTTTAATATTTTTACTGAAATCTAAAGGCCCATCAAAGTAACAGCAATAACATTGCCAAACTTCAAAAGACATTTTGTAATGATAATATATACGCTGCTTAAAATAAATAATGTACAGATCTAACTCAAAACAAAATAATGACACAACTCGAGATGAAATGTTATGTATCATTAAAAAAGAGGCTACATTCGTAGCCAATAACTAACGGGAATAAACAACACTAAAGACGGACAATGACCAAATATATGTTAAATAAGCATGGACAACTGGAAACAAGCATTTGCAATGCAATAGGTATTTGCATTGCAAGAGTTTAAGCTATTGGCAGTGTAAATGACAATGCCTTTTATTTATCTGTTTTGATAATTAACACATAAATACAGGGCATTGTCATTTACAATGCCAAAAGCTCAAACTCTTGCAAATGCGAGACCTATTTCATTTCAAAGAAGTGGCCGCCATTGTCCCGGGCTGCTTGGAAAGTGAAAGCGCGCATGGCGCGCTGAATGCTGCAGGAAAGCATGTTGTGCCTGCAGTAGGACAAACTCATTAAAGAAAATAATACTTACAGACTAAATAAGACATACCATGAACAGGAGTAAAAGGGTCAGTCCTCATGGGAGGTTACAAATGAAGACAAGGCGGTACTAAGGAGGTACTAACACGCCTATCAATGAATCAGAAGCCAGCATTTACGAAGGACAATGACGCAAGCCAATGACAAATATGGGCGGAGAGTGGGCGGGGCTTCAAGTCTATACTCAAATACTGCATGCCTCGCAGAGCAGCACTTGCGCTGCCCAGGCTCGACCTAAAAAGAAATAACATTGATAAACACGGCCATCCTGCCCCAGGAACGACACATTCAGCCAAACTGCTTCGTTATCTGTTGTGTCAGGGGCGCAGCTTCAGTGGGATGTTTGGGGTGTTACACCCCTCTAATAAATGTATTTTCGGGTAAATAGTTGGATACAGGTGCTTTCAGTCGGGTATGGTGATGCATCTGTTGGATGCCACCAGGAATTTTGTCATGCATACATACAAAAACGCTCACACACACTCTCCCTCTTTGGAAGGCCTCGAAAATGTTGGTTAGTTAACAAAATATTTCGTTTTTTTCTCAATTAGTACCCCCACCAATCCGCATTCCTCTCCATTTCCACTCACCCCTTAGGCCCCTCTCATGCACCCTCCTTGTCCTGTAATGTATTATAACATTATATGCCTGCGTGATTGCTGGAAAAGCCGAAGCTCGCACCCCCCAATCTTACTGTCCGTGCTCAGCCTCTGGTTGTTACTATACAGTAGTCGTTGAACAGTGAACAGAATTCCAACGGTGGGGATGGGCTGTGTTCAAGACACGACAGAGCCTTCCTCGAGACGAGCATTCCACTGCAGATATTTCACACAAGTATAAACGTGTATCTATTCCTGACGAAGAATTCCACTGATGACGAAACTGCGAAGAACACGGGCGGGCTCGTTTAATTTCTGCAATTTATGTCTCGGAAACATCAAGCCACAGTAACTGACGGTCGAGCCCATCGGCTCGTCCGAAATAGGTCGCGCCGCTCGCGCGCAGCCCGGTAGCTGCGTCCACAGCCCCTCGTGACGTGTCCCGTGCTTCCGGTTTGTATACCACCGCTTGCAGAGAGCGAGCTGCTGAGGGAAAGATGTGATCAAGTCTGTTTCTAAATACATCGCACTGGAGGTGCAAGTGATGCAAATCCACCAAAATCCCCCCAGCAACTCCCAAAATAAACTGCAGTCAGAAGGTGCTTGGAGCTCAGGACAGTTGAGGTCGGGGGCCTGCAGCACACCCGCAGGTGATCCTCCAGCACCGTGATGGTCGCTGAGTAGGCGTGTGCAGTGTGAGGGGGCATAGAGGACATTTTACACTTCTTCTGTAGCACGGCGCGAGGCCAAGGTTTGCGCACAGAGCTGCCATCGTGCACGCCCTGGGATCTGGCGCTCTAGTTAATAATACACTTTTACATGGACAAATACAACTTCACTTTTTCAGGAAAGCATTTTAGCACACAGGAGTAGACTGCTTTGTTTAGCCAATGGGTAGCCCTTTTTTTTTTATTTCATCTGCTTCAGGTTTAGTAACTAAACTGGGGACCGTGAATCCAGGAGTCCTAGTTTCTAATCCCAGCTTCACAATTTCATGGTGTGATCTGGGACAAATCAGTTTATTTCGCCGTCTCTTTTAGAGATGCTCCAAAATTAAAAGTGTTTTCTTATGGGCCAGCAAAATTCTTGACTGGGTTTAAAAAATATATATATACTTTCAACCTTTCACCTCAGAGAAAAAGCACACGTGATTAACGATAACTTAGACTCCGAGAAACTCAAACCTCACACAATGACAATATTTCGCTGCAGGCTTTCTCGTGAACAGCAGAACTCAGCAGATTCTGTGTGCCTGCGTATAGCATAATGTGTGCTTACACCTCCAGTTTTCTAGCCAAGATTTGTTTGTTTAAATATTTTATAAACTTGCACACCAGGAGATTTCCCTACACGCATACCACGCTGAAATTACTTAACCAACAGACACTGAGGGTGCTAGAACAGGTAGGGGACGGTTTTTGAATGCTTCAACCTGCATCTCTTTTTGGAACCTCTTACACATCGGTGGCGAGATAGCATGCATTAGAAACCCAAGGGTTGTTCCTGCACAGGAGCTTTGTCCATTCACATGATTGCATTATATTACTTTCCATTCAGCTGAACTATGTTTTTTCTTAATGTTTATAGCTCTGCTTTTCCAAGTAAGTTGATGAGGTCATGGAGAGGTGTGTGCTGCAGACCCAATGAAACATCACAAGATTGTGGGATGTATGAAGCCACAGCAGCTTACTAGAACAACTAAGCAATTCTTCCCTTGTATAGCCTGTGCTTGATAAACGTCCTCCCTGTTTCTGATTTAACCTCCTTATTATGCAAGGCATCAGAACAAATAGGAATTTTTCAAACACGACAAAAGTTGTTGAACTTAAAGTTTAGATGAAAAGGCTTTCATATGCAGTGCTCTTTTGTTTGCTATTTGAGTTTCCTGGCGTGCGACATAATAACTAAACTTTGTATGCACAATATCTGAGAGAATGCCATCTTAATCTTTCAGATACCGGAAAAGAATAGTTTTCAGGATTATCGAGGTGATGAAAAGGAAAGTCAAATTGATTTGCTTTGATTTGAGGAGGGTTAGTTGTCCAGGTTTTGGGTATTTTAAGGGTATTAGAAGCTGTGGGTGGGCTGGTCTCTGCTCTTGGAGTGACAGTTCTACCGGAGCTACAGTGTGATGGTCAAGAAGAGACACTTGACTTGTTGCGATTGACATCACGCTGCAGTAAGACCCAATATTTTTTTAAGATGTTCAGAGAATTCCAGAGGTAACGCTGGGGACAAGAAAGGCCTAGTAAGGGCCGGATTCCTCTCCATCCTTCGACAGCTCTTGGAAGGGATGCTGTAGACCTTTCAAAGTATCATCAGCAATGCACTGGGATGAGCAGACTGGATGGCCATGGCTCCCTGCGCCCTGGACATTTATTTAAAATTGAGTTTAGTCCAAAAAGTTACCGTAGGGAACATAGCCACTGCGGCTGAGCAGAGTTTAGTAAGTCAACAAACATCAAACAACGGACGAGATAAACCCGTGCAATTATATAAAGCAAAAAAAACAGATTCAATAACCTCTTGACACAAATATTCCCTTTAGTACCCACCAAAAAACATGTTAACTCAGACTAACAAGCTTTGTATGAGAAGGGATGTCCTCCTCACAAAATCTTGAACACACGCCTGACAGTGTGAGTTGTGTCCTCACTCCCTGGGATAGATTTACTTACAGTGCCTCTGTAGGTCTGTATTCCATCTGCCTTTGAAGATGATTCGGTGCAATGACACGCGGTGAATGCCCGACACGTGCCATCTCTTAAGGCGAGCCTTAGATCGTCCCTGACCAGGCAGAACACACATGATCTATCATTTATTTATTCATATTTACAGCACTGCGTTACATGGCGAGCTACTTTCAATCTCTAGGCCTCACCTCCATTATCGACCAGTGTCTGCAGAGGCAGAATCATTAGTCGCTGCACAAACGAGTGCATTGATCCAACAGGCGGGCCCAGCCGGGGCGCGCGCTCCCCTGCGTTTAGGAACGTGATGTGATGTGTAAATGCCTGTCCTGCAGCAGGGCGTGCGGCCTCGCTTGTAATCACGGATAAGCATTGCGGGCCTCGTACCCTGCCCTCGTGAAGGGACCAGTGGCGCGCGCTTCTGCAGCCCTCTTGTGATTCATCTCATCAGCGCGTGCTTCCCTGCACAGCGAGCGCCCCAGATGTCATTGCCGGCTGCGCCAGGGTTTGCCTGCTCTACTTACAGCTCTAACAAGCCCGGACCGCTCCATCACATCCACTCCCCCAGGACACTCCTTGCAAAAAACAAGCAGATTGCAGACAGTGAAAGTGAAAACGACGCCGCGAGCAAAAGAGACGCCTTGCGCGTGCACATCTCCTGTCCGGGCAGGCATGGCAAACAGGAGACAGGGAGGGAACAAACATGCCTCCCTTCCAATCAAAAGCGCACATTTTTAACGCGTGCCAATGCAAAGCATGGGTGGAGCTTCCACCCCGCTTCCGAGGCAAAACCGACGACAATAGATCTTGCAAGCGAGCAGCGGATGCGCTGCGTCGCTAGGCGAGACCTAAAAAGGATCTTCAAGCAGTCCAACACGGATCGTTTAGAAGATGAAACTCTAGTTTTACCCTCGAGACCAAATGTGAAGTAATGAGAAGATACTGTCTTCAAGAGAATTAAAAGAAAGTTTAAGAGTTTGAAAAGCTAAATGATTAACAACTACCTATCCGCTGCCGAAAACAGTCAGACGGTAGAAAAAGCTGCTCAATCTAGCTATGTGTGAATGACATGAGGTACCCAAATTTCCGGGGACAGAAGCTTGAAGTTGGCCGGACCACCAAGTCCATAGGCGCATATAGATTGTGCAGTAAAGACCCAGTGCCTTTTCTTGATTTCCTAGTTCTTTTGCTCTTTCCGTAGATAATGTCTAAATGATGTCTAAAATTACAGACATTTTGGAAATAAACATTGGCAAAACTTGGACATTTGGTCATGCAGATAGAGCAGTACTGTACTGTAGAGTCACTCTCTGTGTCCAAGTCATGGTATTCTATGCTAGACAATTTAAATAAAATGTATGGAGGCAGATAAGTGACAAATTCAGGTTCATGAACACTGCTGCTCTGGACCTCTTCTTCCAGGCAGCCTGCCAGTGGGTTCAGATTCATCTGCAGCCACATGTTCAGCATTCCAGTGAGCTCTGCAGCATCAGGGTGTCCTGTGATGAACCCAGGTAGCACTTGCCTCCTTGTCTCCTGCAAGAAATACAAAGGGCTCAGAGACACGTTTTTTCCTGCTGTTGAATTCCACATAAATCTCCTTCAATGTAACACATTTCTTATGAAGTTCTTGCAGGCAGTGCTTGCTGTGGAGACTTGCGCCGTTGCTGTATGAGGCCACTTGCTTACCCAGTGGTCCTATTGCCATTTATAACCTGCCTTCTTGCTCACCAAAAATGATGGAAATACCTTGGGTGTTCGTACAGTGATGAGGCCCGAGAGAGAAAATCGAACGAATCAGGCGCTTCTGGACTGCGGTTACTGAAACACGCCTTTAATATTTTGCGTTTTGGTGCAGTGGCTCTATAGCACTACTAAGGCGAAAAGAATTGTTAATAGTACGTTGTAAGACCTGGGAAATGCAGGTACTGAATGCATCAGAAGTTGCTCCTAAATTTAAAGGGCCTCATTTACGAGGCCCTAGCAGCACTCTTGCGCTGCCGTAGCGTCACTTTTTTGATGCTCTGGAGCCGCATTGTGCCGCAGCTTCTTTACAAGACCATGCAAAGCCACTTTACATGGCTTTTCATGGCTGTGTAACACTGCGTGAAAGGGGCATTCCATAGGTGGTGCTGTGGGTGTTCCCACGCAACATCCATGGAATCTAAAGCATTCCCAGATTTACAAGGAATGCGTCTATTTCTCCTCGTTCTTTCCTCTTTCTATGCGTGCTGCATTCTGTAGCAGGCATAGAAAGAGGAAAATGCCATCAATGATTTTTTGTGCAGGAAGGTGTCCCTTGCTGTAGAAAAACATTCATCCCCGCAACGCAGGCATCCTTGTAACATGATGCAAGGGTGTCTGCGTTGGCGCATGACTGCTGTTTGTGGAAAAATGAGGAGTTGGGTGCTAACAGTGATCTGGACACCTCTCTAGACTCTGGCCCGATTACTTCTCTGAGCTCTGACAGGGAGGGCGTATCTTTCGCAACAGTTATGCGTAGGGCGGCGAAGGTCCTTGAACGGCAGCTGCCATCCGTCAAAGTTAAAACCAATGTCTTGACGGAGGTGCTTCACCCGGCAGCAAGCTCTGCAGAACACTTGCATCGCTTTAATGAGGCCCTTACGGATGTTCTCCTGGGTGTCTGGGCCAAATCCTGCAAGGGGCTCCCATTCACAGAATGATTGCTCCCCACCATAGTCCCGCCCCCAGTGACCCATCCTGCCTCTTCCAGCCTCACTCCCCCAAGAGCCTGATGGTGCAGATCTCAACAGCCAAGGTCAACCCAAGCGCGTTCCCTACCATCCCACTGGATAGGGAATCCAAGAGGTTGGCCACCTTTGGGATGCGGATCTTCTCTTCAACCATCTTGGCATTGTGGTTGGTGAACACTGCGTGACTCTTGGGTCAATATTCCAATGCCCTGTGGAATTCAGTTGTGCAACTGCTGCCCACGCTGCCTGAAGAGGGCCGAACCATCCTGAACCAGCCGTTCAGTGATGGTGGGGATGCAAAGTTCGCCATTTGGTGTGGCCTGGACACCACAGGCTCACTTGGCAGGGCCACAGCCTCTACAGTGGCAATCCGCTTCCACACCTGGTTGAGCTCCACAGGATTTTCGGGGGTTATCCATCATCTTTGATCGACATGCCCTTTGATGGGTCTCGCCTCTTCGGCAACTAAGCTGACACGTTGTTTGAACAGTTCAAGGACAGCTGGTTCACTGGCAGACCTCTGGGCCTTTCCTTGGGCCCCTAGCAATAGCAGCAGTCCTTTTGCCCCTTGGGTGTCCTCTGCCGGGGCTTCCATGGGCGTCTGCAATTCCAGCCATACCTCCCAGCCAAGCAAGCTTCCCAGTATTTTCGCAGCCATGGATTCGGATCCCATAAAGTACAGTCCAATCCCCGCCCCTTTGGCTGCCACAGACTCCAATCCAATTTAATGGGCCCTCAAAGCAGCACAACTATTTCATTGGCGGCAGGATCAGACACCACCAACCCCAGTGGTAAGCAATAACATCAGACAAGTGGGTGCTCCAAATCACGCAGCATGGTTATGACCTTCCATTTCTGGAAGCCCCACCTGCCTTGCCACCGTCTGCAGAACAGCAAACAGAGGGCCATGTCTTTTTTCTCTGTCAAGAAGTGCAGGCTCTGCTGGCATTAAGATGGTGCTAGCATCAGAAGTAGGATGTGGTGATTATTCCTGCTACTTTCTGGTGCCGAAAAAGGCAGAGTTCTCCACCTTATACTAGATCTCCGCCATCTCAACACCTTTCTAAGGAAAGAGAAGTTCAAGATGCTCACTTGGCTCAGGTTCTGTCTGCTCTGGACTCTGAAGATTTGATGGTAGCGTTGGACCTTCAGGACACATATTTCCATATTCCTGTCTAGAGTACCACAGATTTCACTAGTCCTTCACGGTAGGCCACGAGCATTTCCAGTTCGCTGTGCTCCCCTTTGGCCTCACCAGTGCCCTTCAGGTGTTCACAAAAGTGATGGCAGTGCTAGCAACACATCTGCGGAGGTCAGGGGACCCAGCCTTCACCTACCTCGAAGACTGGCTATTGAAGGTGGGCTTGCCCCATTCAGTCGTCACCCACCTCCAGGCTATGGTGGACCTTCTAAAGACTGGGGTTCACAATCAGCAAGCCAAAGTCACACCTGACCCCTTCTCCTACGCTCCCTTTCATCAGAGCAATTCTGGACATAATGCAGTTCCACGCCTCCGGAGCAGAGAGTCCAGGACATTGGGGCTATGATTCTGATATTCAACCTCAGTCCTGAATTTCAGTGATACTGACTCTGAGGCTCTTGCGTCTGATGGCCTCCTGCATCCTGCTGGAGAATTTCCCTCTGTGGCATAGGCAGAACCTGCAGTGGGATCACTAGGCACAGCACTAGAGGAATCTCACTGATCTGATCCAGATTTCAAAGGAGACTGCAAAAGATCTGCAGTGATGGTTGACGAACAGCAATTGGGTCAGTGGCAGACGTCTCTTCCTTCCACTCCCAGAGCTGACAGTGGTGACCGATGCATCTCTTCTGCGTTGGGGCGGCCATGTGGGAGAGGTGGAGATCAGAGGTCTATGGTCTCTAGTGGAGTCTCAGCTCCACATCAATATTCTGGAGCTGAGAGCTATCCGTTTGGCAGTCAAAGCCTTCCTCCCATCCATCAAGGGAAGCCTGGCTCATGTGTTCATGGGCAACACTACCACCAAACAAGGCAAAGTGAGGTTGTGGACTTTGTGCCAGAAGGCTCTGCCCTCCTGGTTTTGGTTGGAGTGTCAGGACATTTTCCTGGACGTGCAGCATCTGGCAAGATCTCTGAACACCAGGATAGACATATTCAGCCTCAGATGCCTTGCGGATTACGAATGGCATCTACACCCAGAGGTGGTGCAAGGTCTCTTCTGAGGATGAGGAGAACCTTGGCTTGATCTGTTTGTCACTGCCAAAAACGTACAATGTCAGCTCTTCTGCGCTTTGGAGTTTCCAAAGTGAATATCACCCAGAGGCATGTTCTACTTAGACTGGAACCCAGGACTCTTATACTCCTTTCCACCAATAAGGCGCCTACCCCGGGATCTCAAGAAGATCAGGACCAACCAGGCCCAAGTCATCCTTATGGCCCCGGACTGGGCAAAGAGAGTTTGGTATCATGAACTCCTGAGCATGAGCATCTGTTCTCTGATCAGCCTGCCCCTTCAGAAGGATCTCCTGTCTCGCTGTTTTACTGAATATTAGTGGTGCTCGGACAGAGATTGCTGCTACACTGAATCTAAATTGTAATTGTTTTAAAATTGTTGAAAACTCGGGGGGCTTTTAAAATTTGTGATTGCACGCTGCACTTTAGCATTTTACAATCGCGGGAGCTGTGTTAAAGCTCCGGGGCTGCTTTTTAATCTTGAAAAGCATTTTGAGGTCAGCAGTCGAGTGTTTAGACGCTGACGCCAACGCGCACGCCCAGCTACAAAAGGGGCTGATGACGCGTCCGCGCTGAGGCGCTGTTTTACTGAATATTAGTGGTGCTCGGACAGAGATTGCTGCTACACTAAATCTAAATTGTAATTGTTTTAAAATTGTTGAAAACTCGGGGGGCTTTTAAAATTTGTGATTGCACGCTGCACTTTAGCATTTTACAATCGCGGGAGCTGTGTTAAAGCTCCGGGGCTTCTTTTTAATCTTGAAAAGCATTTTGAGGTCAGCAGTCGAGTGTTTAGACGCTGACGCCAACGCGCACGCCCAGCTACAAAAGGGGCTGATGACGCGAACGCGCTGAGGCGCTGTTTTACTGAATATTACTGGTGCTCGGACAGAGATTGCTGCTACACTGAATCTAAATTGTAATTGTTTTAAAATTGTTGAAAACTCGGGGGGCTTTTAAAATGTGTGTTTGCACGCTGCACTTTAGCATTTTACAATAGCGGGAGCTGTGTTAAAGCTCCAGGGCTGCTTTTTAATCTTGAAAAGCATTTTGAGGTCAGCAGTCGAGTGTTTAGACGCTGACGCCAACGCGCACGCCCAGCTACAAAAGGGGCTGATGACGCGACCGCGCAGCGGACGCGCGCAGCTGGCGCGCCGAAGGCAAGCCCGTCTGCGCCCGTCCGCGCCTGTCCGCGCCCGACCGGTCCCAGGTGCCAGAACCCCTGCCGGTTGCGCGAGGGCGTCGATCATTTATACCACTGATCAGCTCCAGCACTATAGAGGGACGGTAAGGAGTATTTGTATCCATCGTATGTGCCCTGATGGAAAGACAATTCAATGTATGCACTGCTCCTTTCAATTCCGTCCCGCCCTCAATGAGCACACAACCTCGACTCCAGCTACTGTTTTTAACATGCTTCTGCTTAATTGTCGCTCAATGCCCAGACATGCCATTGAAATTAGATTACTGTTAGAGGAGGAGAGTCCAGATGTTCTGTTTCTAACAGAAACATGGCTAACGAGTGAGTCAGACCCGAACCTTACGCAAGCCCTCCCCTCTGGGTACACTATTCAAAGACATGATAGAGAATACAACAGAGGAGGTGGCATAGCCATCGTTTATAAAACTGGATTTAACTGCCGTATGTCAGGGAATCCTATACCCGACTGCGAGAGTCTGCTCTTTTTCATCGGCTTTTCCCACACCTGCACCTTTTCTGGGATTTTAATTTATCGCCCTCCGGGGACATTGGGCAAATTTTGCAATGACCTCCCCGAGATCACAGCCAACTTAGCTAGCCCCTGTCCAACTTTTCCCTCCTGGGAGATTTTAACATGCATTTTGATGACTACTCTTTACCAGCCACACGTGACCTATTGGATAGTATGGAAGCCCTCCAATTTTCCCAGAAAGTGAGAGGCCACACCCACTCCCAGGGTCATTTACTTGACCCTATTTTTACTAACGCCACAGATCTTCAGGTTGGAAATCCTATTTCGCTTCCTTGGACAGATCACTCCCTTATTCCTTTTTCTTGGACCCATCAAGCTAGTAGCAGATTAGCGGTAACATCTACCAAACTGTTCCGCTTATGGTCACAACTCCCAGTAGAACGATGGGTATCAATACTCAATGACACTAGACCAGCACCAGAGTCCAATCCGATTAATGCAAGTCACAACTTTGAAAAATGGCTGATCTCTTCTTTAGACATGGTGCTCCCAAAGAAACAAATTAAGGATAAAAGTGGCGCAAATAGAACAGCTTGGTATTCCCCCAAACTGCGTAAACTTAAGCAGGCCTGTAAACGGTCCGAAAGAAAATGGAGAAAAGATTACTCCATTACTAATAAAATGATTTATAGGGAGGATATTAAAAGGTATAAGGAAGAAATTAAGTGTGCACAGTCCCTTTACTACGAAAACCAAATACTTTCAGCCCCCAATTCTTCTCGCGAAATATTTCGCATAGTGAAATCTCTTATTAAACCCCCTCCCCTACCTATTCCTTGCGATGATATGTCATCTCGTTGCAACCAATTAGCTACTTTTTTCTTCATCAAAATCCAAGATATTTATACCTCTTTTCACCAGACCACAGCTTTAATCAATGTTCCCCTAATCAACAACAAAGGAGGCATTGATAATCGTATTTTAGCTGAAATTCCTCTCCTGGATCAATCCGCCCTGCAAGGTATCCTTGGCCAGTTGAAGTCAGTTTCCCCCATGGATACAGTTCCCCCCCTCATTTTAAATCGAATTATTGATACAGTGTCTACTGTTATCCTAGATATGATTAATGCTACATTCCGGACGGGCATAGTCCCTCCCCCTTGGAAGCAAGCAATGGTTAAAGCTTTGCTGAAAAAACCGAACCTGGACCCTGAGATGTTAGGGAACTATCGTCCCATTTCACTATTGCCAGGGATCAGCAAAATGGCTGAAAAACATGTGAATAGTGCTCTGTCCGCGTTTTTGGAAAGCAATAACTGTCTTCACCCGTCTCAAACTGGGTTCAGACCCCAACAGGGCACAGAAACCGCCCTTTTAGCTGTGGTTGAGGCAACTAGGAAAATCCTAGACAATGGGGGCTGCGCTGCCATTGTACTTTTAGATCTGAGCGCAGCCTTCGACACAGTCAATCATCAGCTGCTCATCCAGAGGCCTAAAGATGTAGGAGTGACTGATCTGGCCCTTAAATGGATCCACTCCTTTCTGGACGACCGGTCATTTCAAGTGTTCCATGAAGACTGCATCTCTGACCCTCTGCCACTCCGATGTGGGGTTCCTCAGGGATCCTCCCTGTCCCCCACGCTTTTTAATGTGTACATGAGCCCCTTGGCAGGTGTTGTGGAGCCTTTCGGCATCCAAATCATCACATATGCCGACGATACGCAGCTGATTGTCTCTTTTAATCAGCTCAACAACACTGCCCCGGAGTGGGCCATGTGTCTTCGAGAGGTCTCAGCATGGATGGAGGGCTCATTCTTGAAGTTGAACGGATCTAAAACGGAGCTGATGTTTTTGGGTAAACCTTCTGTACCCAATATAATATCATCTTGGCCGAGTTGCTTCTTCCCTCCCCCATCCCCCAAAGATTATATCAAGAGTTTGGGGGTTTGGTTAGATCGTAACCTTGATTTTGGGGAGCAAGCAAGGAAGGTTGCTGGTAGCTGCTTTGGGCTGATGAGGATGACACGGAAAATCATCCCTCTCCTCCCTTTCTCTGCAAGGAAAGTGGTGGTCCAGTCCCTTATTCTTTCTAGGCTCGACTACGCCAATGCCCTGTACTTAGGAGCACCTTGCTCCACGGTCAAGAAACTGCAAATTGAACAGAACTGTGCGGCACGACAACTTTTGAATATTCCCAGCCGACAGTCAGCAGGGGCTGCCCTGGCCGCCCTTCACTGGCTGCCCATTCAGCAGAGAGTGCAGTTCAAGGCTCTCTGCATTTCACACAAGGTACTGTTAGGTTCTGGCCCACCTATCACACGCTCCCTCATTTCCTCTTACCATCCTGAGAGAACCCTGCGATCATGCAATAAACAGTTGGCAGCTGTACCTAGAATCAGGAAAGCACGTACAGGGTGTCACCTTTTTTCATATAACGCTGCAAGGCTATGGAACTCCCTCCCCCTTGCCATTCGGTGTGAAACTAACCATCTGGTCTTCCGGAAACGTATAAAAACCTTCCTGTTTCCATAAACTGATATGTAGTTCATGAACTTCGGCCTCTAGCGCTTTACAAATGTTTTACAATTACAATAACAACGGGACAGGGTTCTGCCCCCAAACCTGCGCATCCTCCACCTTCATGTGTGGATTGAGCAGCAACAGTTGAATGCTTTTGACCTTCCCCTCCAAGAATTGTGATGTCATTCTGGCAGAAAGGCGTCCCTCAACAAAAACTGCATAAGCCTGCTGTTGGGACAAATTTGTGGCTTGGTGTTCCTCCCGTAATGTTATTCCCCATTTCCTTGTCGGAGGGGCTTTTGTTTGTGCTGTAATTAGCCCGGCAAGGCCTTGACTTGGGCACCATTGAAGGTAACCTTGCCATCATTTCAGCTTTCTTGCAGTTATCGGATCAGCCCTCCCTGTTCACGTCAATCATTATGACGTGTTTCCTTCAGGGCTTGCAACACTTGTTTCCTCCTACCCCTTTTGTTATGCTCCAATGGGACCTCAATCTGGTTCTGACGTTTCCCATTTGAACCCATACATAAGTGTCCTTTCAACTCCTGACCCATAAGACAGTATTCCAGGTGGCCATTACATCGGACAAGAGGGTCAGTGAGATTCAGGCTCCTTCGGTTGCACCTCCATATACCAACTCCAGCTTGAGCAAACTGATCCTTCGGACTCGTGCCTCCTTTCTGCCAAAGTGGTGACTGCAGGGACTTCCTTTCACATTGGCCAAAACAAAACGCTGCTGAAATTTTTTACTCCTTCTCATACTTCAAAGAAAAAGGTGAGACTCCACTGTTTGGACCGAAGAAGAGCCCTCTCTTTCTACACTGATCATACCAAAGATCACCGAGTGGATGATCAGCTTTTCATTTGGTTCTCTGGAGCGAAAAAAGGCAAGGCGGTGCAAAACAGAACATCTCTGGATGGATTGTACTCTGCATCAAAGTTTGCTACACACTAGCTAAAAAGCAGCCCCCTGAGGGCTTGGGGGCTCATTCAACCAGGGTGCAGGCCGCTACTACTGCGTTAACTTGCAGGGTACGTTTCCTGGATATCTGCCACATGGGCATCACTCCATACATTTCATGAAGCATTACTGCTTGGACAGTCAGGTCCATCGAGACAGCATTTTGCCCCTTCAGTCCTCTAGGACTTTCTGGTTTGAGCCTGGCTGCAGCCCCATCTCAGGGAGGTATTGCTTGAGGTTTTATTCTAAGGTGAGAAATGTGCAGTTATCTATCAGAAGAACAAGAACTTACCTTCAGTAATGCTTTTTCTGGTTTAGACTCTATCTAATCACATATTCCTCACCAATCCTCCCATCCTCCGCACTCTGTGGTCAGGCTTTTTACCCTAAAGACTTTTGCAAATTAAGGCAAATGGTATACTACAATAAAATACCCAGTCGGCATAGAAGGTTGGTCTAACATCAAATTACATAAGTAGCCCAATATGGATTTAAACTAGAAGTTGTTACCATTAACCTTTGTGGTCCACATTCAATTTTATTATTGCGATTTAGGTTAAGCATATTTGAGCAAATATAATACAAAACACTGGGTAAAACAAACAGCAACAAAGTTAAAATCACATTTAAATGGTACAGCAATCATATAAATCATAATATTGCTTTAAGTCAACAACAAAAGAGAAAAACTGCATTGTCTGCAGCTCTGCTCTGGCCATTACGGCCATGACTGCAGTGCACATGTCGCACCCACACACCCCCTCCAAAGTCGGCAGCTCTGCTCTGGCCATTACGGCCAATACTGCCACAGTGCAAACTACGTCGCACATGATACAACAATGTTGAGCCATCGACGCCGAGACTCGAACCTGGTTCACCTGAAGGGAACCAGGTTCAAGTATCGGCATTGATGGTTCAACATCCTGTGATTCTGGGCAAATCAAATATCGCTTGACTAAGACTTAATAAATCTTAATCTCCCACTGTGTGCCTGCCGGTGCCTACCAAAAAGGAGGATCATGACTGTTGCGAAGTCCAAATTACTTTGTGTGTGAGGACACTGACTGTGTCCTCCTTGTGTACCAACTGGCGTGCACCACTCATGTAAATCCAGCCACGGCCGCGCTCTTAATTACCTGCTCCGAGCTTCGACTCGATTAGCGTTCCCGCTATATATAAACACTCACACTCTTTGAAGTGCAGAGTGACTCTGCACTTCAAAGAGTGTGAGTGTTTTTATAGCGGGAACGCAGACTGGTGCAGACAGAAATGTTTCTGAATCTAGGCCCTGCCACGAACCAGTATACACGTTGCGTGCAAGCAGGGCCTAGCTTCAGAAACATAACATTCCTTGTAGACAGAAATGTTTCTACTCTGCTAGGCCCTGTTGGCACGCAGCGTGTATGCTTCTCAGAGATACACAGAGACGTTTGCCAGCTCTGTTCTGCAGTCTTGCCCTGATGACCTTCAATAATACTTAAACAGATTTTTTTTTGAATACCCAGGACTGTGAATACCGTTTTCCTATCATTTATTATTAATGTGGGTGATGTGTGAGACTAGTAGTCTATTACAGACATTTTGCAGAGAAATGTTATATACGTTTCATGCAACATCCTTACGAAAGTTTCTTTTTGATCAAAACAGTACCATACATATGAGAAATGGGATGGCGTCACAGAGATTATTTGCATGAATATTAGTGACCTTATTTGCATTAATATTAGTGAGCTGCTGTTTTGTTGCAATATTGAAAACACACGTCATCACTATCTATGAATATATTAGATGTGAACACTTTTAGAATTTTGGACGAGTGGCTGTGCACTGTCAGTGACATGGTCAAAGAGGGCATGAAACAGCTGAAACTGGATCATATATTCAAAGCTGTTCCAAACGGGGGCCCCCTAAATACGTTTGGCCCAGGGTCCCCAAAATCTTTAAGATGTCCCTGGTGGTGCATGCCAGCAGGGCCTAGCTTCAGAAACATACATTTCTAACTTGCAGATAGAAATGTTGCTGAAGCTAAGAGCATTGGCAAGCAGCGTGTATGCTTCAAGAGGTGCATGCCAGCCTAGCTTCAGAAACGTTATTTTTGCACCACAGGAATAAACACCAGTGATTGCGTTTTGTGTGTTCCACTTGCATAATAGTTGCAGCAATATCTAAAGCCTTAGGCTTTAAATATTGCAGTAACACATAGTGCCACTATCAACTGCTGTTCATTCCTGTGCTGCTTACAGCAATAAACATTCTATGACCAGCTTTCATTCTGGGCCTCAGTAGAGGTTGCTTAAACTGGCACTTACCATCAGCACCCTAGGCCCACTTCCAGCATGTGGAAGTGCGTGCGCAGCCATAGGGTGAAGGTCTTTGGTGTGGTCTGCCATGATTGAAGGCTGCAGTGCTGCTGGAACAATTTTAAGAGTGGCGTCAATGTTGCATGACTGACTGAAATCATAGGGTTTGTGAAAATTACAAAGAATAAGTGTTTCTAATTTATGTGTTTGGTTGCCAATACGACTAATTATGTTATATTTTTCTTTTCAGCATCTGGTAAAGGCAGTGTGACACACTCTATATACTTTTGGGCAAACAACAAGAGGGTCCTATACAGAACCCAACCTACTTTGCTGCTCTTGCACCCCCACAACACAACAACTCCTGTGTTTAAGGTAAGGAAACGGATGCTATATTTTTTACATGGTAGTTAAAGGCTATATATGTGGTCTACATGCTGGGTCAGTGGGTGCACATCGGTATCAATTTAAGGCATGGAACTGTGTAATCAGTATTAAAAGATGGATTGGAATATTGTGAGTTCTATTGAAAACAATGAAGTGGTTCAGGGATTGTAATGGCAGGTGTAAGCTTTCAGCTCCAACTTCCCAATGTTTGTTTTTCTGTTTCTCCCTTTTTAATGTGGAACCCTCAGTGGGTGGATTGTAATAATAGCTTTATAGCCCAGCTGCCTCGGGCTATACCAGTTGTTAAAGGCCCTCTCCCTTGCCTTGCTATAGGCCCTCACCTGTCGCACGAGATATGTCTGCTTCAGGGCCTTGAGCAACTAGTATGGCACACAGAGGCAGCAGGCTATAAGGCTGTATTTTTAACGGTCATGTTGTGCAAAGGGAAGCCTTTTGAAGATATATTGCGATAATGCACAAGATATGTATTTATACAGAAATTTGATGTTTTTGCACCAAACCTTATACATTGTACTTTGATTATTGACAGGTAACTTTAATATTGGTAAGACACCATGAATACTGTAGAGCAGCTACTTGCAGGGCCATTCGTTGGACTGAGACTTGAAGACAAACTAACTATAAAACGATTAGGACCTGACCATCCTGACCTAAAACTACAACAAAGTGCCTCAGACAGAGGGAAGTCTTACAGATGTACATTCTCAAACACCTGGTACACAAATGTTGATTGGCTTACAGGGCGTACTTCAACAAATTCTCTGTTCTGCTTCACCTGCTGGCTGTTTGGTGGTGACATTCCTTGGACAAAAAAAGAAGTAACAGACTTGAAGCATTTGTCAGACAAAATAACAAAGCATGCACACACAGGAATCCATATGGAAAACCTGACGAGACTGGGAATGTTGGGAGACACACCGATTGAAGCCCACATAAGCGACGCATACTGCAAATCAATATAGAAGCACAATGAAGCAGTTGATAGGAATAGACACATACTGTCAAAAGTAATTTGATTGCATTAGTTTCTGTGGTGCTTTTAAACTGGCATTACAAGGGCATAATGAATCTGAAAGTTCCTCAAATCCTGGTACATTCAGAGGCCTTGTGGGTTTAATAGCAAGCATAGACAATGAAATGGAGGCACATTTAGCAAGTGCTACAGTCTTTAAGGGCACCTCTAAAATTATACAAAATGAACTCCTGGAGTGTATGCTAGAAATTAGGGGAAGCTATGTTGTCCAACAGGTGAAAAAAACAGACTTTGCTGCTATTCAAGCTGATGACACCACTGATGTGGCCACAAAAACACAGTCTGTATTAGTGTTTCGGTACCTTAACAATGACAGTAAAGTTGTGGAGAGGTTCTATGGTTTCACACATTTAAGAGACTCTAGTGCAGAAACCATTACTTCAGCTATACTGCGTGAACTGAACTTGATTTTAACTGAGCAGCCTCAAAAACAAAAACTTATTGCACAAAGCTATGATGGTGCGTCAGTAATGAGTAGATGCCTTGGTGGAATACAGAAAAGAATTAGAGATGTGTACCCTAATGCTCATTATGTGTACTGTTACGCCCACCAGCTTAATCTTTTTATGCAACTGGCAGCATCAAAGATCTCCGAGGCACAACTTTTCTTTTTGGATGTAGGAGGCATGGCAGTATTCTTCTTACGTTCCCCCAAAAGAACGGAAGTACTTCAGGAAATTGTGGCCAAAAGGCTTCCAAAGGGATCCCAAACTCGTTGGAACTTTCACATACATACAATCAACCTAATAATCCAATATAGGGATGATCTTCAGAAATGTTTCGACGCCATAGAAGCCAATGCTGACTTTGAATTCAAATGTCGGAATGAAGCCCTTGGCTTTGTTAGAACACTACAAGACAGAGAGTTTCAGTTCTTTCTGTTTTTATTTCATGAAATAATGCCTCATGTCGACATATTATACAGCTAGTTACAAAAATGAGAAATAGATACTGTCTTTGTGCAAAGAGCTGCCAGTCTGTTTGTCACCAGCGTGAGCAAAGTGAGAGATGGGGTTGACAATTTAGACAGCAGACTGCCAAAGGATTCTACTTTCTCAAACCGCAGGAAAAACATCAGCAGTCTGGTCCGAATTGCAAAGGAGGTATGTGACATTATAATTGTGCATGCACTGGAATGTTTTATTTTTACAAAACATTTGTTGAGTGCCTCATTACTGCAAATTGATCAGTTTGCAAAATATGATCATTCCTTCCCTGAGCAAGCTCTGAATGAGGATGTGGAAGCTTACCCTATGCTCAACAAAGAGGATCTGAGAACTGAGTTGACTGTACTGTACAGAATGCATGTATACTAGCAGGCACTGGTGCCATTTCTTTGCTGGCTTAAATTCAGAAACTTAATATGGAACAGTCACTTACAGAGACAGTGGCTTTACTAAAAATATTAATTACCACTCCTATGACAACAGCAGAGTCGGAACGATGTTCTTCCACTTTAAACAGAATTAATACATTCCTGATGAATACCATGATTGAGGAAAGACTGAATGCTTTAGCAATGCTCACTATAGAGAGAGACCTTGTCAATAGAATACCAGACTTTAATGTTCAAGTTATTGAGAAGTTCGTAGCTATTAAAGGCAGACGTGCAGATTCTGTCTACAAAAAGTGAACAATATGTTAATCCCAACATTTCTTCTTGAATGCTGCTAGTTTGTGACCTGTTTAGTTGTTTGTTAAACCAAAAAATCTGTGAGGTACTCCGCATTATCTCGAAGTCTGTTATGAAGCTCTGTGGTTATACTGAATAAGCAGCTACCTTTGTTAATATATGACATCTCTTTATTAATGTAATAACTGCACGTTCACAATTGCTTTATTAACCTTCTTGCTTTCTCAAATTTGCTTGAAAATGAACCATTTGCCCACTCTTTTTTCAAACTTTTCTAGGCGGGAGAACCCCCCGAACCCACCTTAGGTTGTTCGGGCTCACTCACTATGCCCGCTCATCCGCCGTGCACTCGGCCACAAATTTTGTGCCCCCCACTTTCAAATGTCACCAGCCGCCATTGAATAGAATGGCTTTAAATATTGTATTGTATTGTATTGTAATTGCATTTATATAGCGCTTACTACCCCTGACGAGGCGTCGAAGCGCTTTTCGGCGAGTAGCACGCTACTCCGGGACCCATAGAGGATTAGTGTTGAATTAGTATAGTGAAACATGCAAGTACATTTTAAGTGGTGGATAGGTTAGTTAGTTATTTGGATTTGGAATGATAGCAGAAGGATAGAGGAGGAAAAAAGGTTTGTATTTATATAGCGCTTGTTACCCCTGATGGGGTGTTGAAGCACGCTACTCCGGAAGCCCATAAAGGATTAGTGGTGAATTAATATGGTGAAATATGAAAGTAATTTCAGTGGTGGATATTAGTCAGTTATTTGGAGTGAGAAGGATAGCGGAGGGATAAAAAGGGAAGAAAGGTTTGCATTCATATAGCACTTGTTACCCCTGATGGGTGTTGAAGCGCTTTTCTGGCGAGTAGCACGCCACTCCGGAACCCATTAAGGATTAGTGTTGAAAATTAGTATAGTAAAATATGAAGTAATTTGAGTAGTGGATATGTTATTCAGTTATTTGGGTAGAGAAGGGTAGGTGGCGGGATAGAAGAGGGAAAGAGGTTTGTATTTATATAGCGCTTGCTACCCCTGATGGGGTTTTGAAGCGCAAGTAGCACGCTACTCTGGAACCCATAAGTATTAGTGTTGAATTAGTATGGTGAAACATGAAAGTAATTTTAGTGGTGGATATGTTAGTCAGTTATTTGGATTGAGAAGGGTTGGGGAGGGTTGAAAAGGGAAAAGGTTTGCATTTATATAGCGCTTGTAACCCTGATGGGGTGTTGAGATGCTTTATTGGCGAGTAGCACGCTACTCTGGAACCCATAAAGGATTAGTGGTGAATTAGTATATTTGAATATGGAATTTGAGAAGTGAACATGTTAGTCTGTTAATTTTGATTGAAAAGGATAGTGGAGGGATAAAAGAGTGAAGGATTTTTTTTTTTAGGTCTTAGCAGTAGGAGGAGGCTTTTGGATGAGTAAAAGGAGTTTTGGAGGGGAGGAGTCAGAGGGAAGAGTTTAGAAAGGTTTGTTTTAGGGGATCGGTATAGTAAAAGAGGTGTCAGATGATGCAAGGAGGGGTAGAGTAGGAGAGAGTCTAGAAAGGGTTATTTTGGGGATCATAGTAGTGGTATGGGGTTTGGGATAAATGAGAGTGTGGATGTAGAGGATATATTGATAAATGTATAGGATGAGAGATAAGGTAGTGCATTGGAAAGAGTAGTAGAAAGAAGTTTGAGATGAGTCAGAAGGTTGGGCTAGAAGATATATTGAGAGAAGTATAGGCTGAGAAATAGGGTAGTGCCTTGGAAATGCTAAATTAGAAGAAAGTGATAAATATATAGATCCATAAGTACATTGAAAGTATATAGATACATAAAGGAGGTAAGTATAAGTAGATTAAAGATATTGATAGAGGCACAGGATGAGAAATAGGGTAGTGCATTGGATATGCTTTTTCAGGAGAAAAGTAACAGAGACACAGATCCAAGTACATGGAAGGTACATAGATGCACAATGGAAGTAAGTACATGTAGTCCAAAGATGATTTTTATTTATTTATTTATTTATTATTTTTTTTTTTATCTCAACAACATAATTATTCTACATGTTTATACAAAGCAATACACAAAGGTAGGTACATGTCTATAGTGAAAACAAATGCTTATATACAGAGGGATATGCTGTAAATTTCTGTTTGCGTATGGTGCTTATGTGGGGAAGAGCCAATTCTTGAGTAGTTTTCTGAAGATAAGGTGGTTGTCGGTGGATCTTATGTTGGGGGGTAAAGAGTTCCATAGTTTGGCTGCTTGAACAGAGAAGGATGTGCCACCCATGGTTTTTTTCTTGTATCTTGGGATTTTGAGGCGAGATGCTCCTTTAGAGCGGAGGTTCCTCTGTTGAATGTGTTTGGTGATTTTATTCCTGATGAAGAGCGGTCCCATTCCATGTATTGCTTTGTGGGTGATACAAAGCAGCTTGAACGTGGATCTTCTGGCAACCGGTAACCAATGCAGGGCTTTCAAGGCAGGGGAGATGTGGTCTCGCGGTTTGATATGCAAGAGTAGTCTGGCAGCCGAGTTCTGAATCCGTTGTAGTCTTTTCATGGTTGTTAAAGGTGATCCGTGGTAGAGGCTATTGGCGTAATCGAGTTTGGACAGGACAAGGGAGATGGTAGCTTGGACCTTGTGCGGGAGTCCCAAATGAGGGAAAATTTGTCGCAGCGTTTTTATAGTGACAAAGCTTGATCTTGCTAGTTTGTCCACTTGGGCATTCATCGACAGCTTGGAGTCCATGGTCATTCTGAGGTTTCTTACTTCCTTCGATACTTTAGGTGGTGATCCCAGTTCATTAGGCCATGCGGCAAGCGGGTTGTAATGTTTCCAATCGCCACACGTGAGTATTTCCGTTTTTGAAGTATTCAATTTGAGATGGCTCCAAGTCATCCACTGATCCACGGCTCTGAGACAGCTGAAAATTGGTGATTTTCCAATGTCTTTGGGGCATTCCAGTTGAAGGAGTATTTGCGTGTCATCTGCATAGTTATAGCACGTGAGGTGAAATTGATTGATCAGTACTGGTAATGACTTCATGTAAATGTTGAAAAGCATGGGCGAGATGATAGAACCTTGAGGGACCCCTGCTTTTGTGGAGTACGGTTTGGACGAGAAAGGTGGGGTATGGATGACATTAGTTCTGTTTCGAAGGTAGGACGCGATCCAGTCTAGAGCAGTTCCCTCTATGCCGGCTTCATAGAGTCTTTGTTTCAGAGTGTCATGGTCAACTGTGTCAAAGGCAGCTGAGAGGTCCAAGAGGAGTAGCGCAGCAACCCCGTTGCGGTCAACTGTATTCTTCAGGTCATCCCAGATGGCAAGGAGGGCAGATTCAGTGCCTCTTCCCGGACGGATTCCTGTTTGGAAGTCTGAAAGTATGTCATTCTCTTCAATGAATTGTGACATCTGGGCGAACGCTGCTCTTTCTATCAGTTTGCCCAGGAAAGGTCCATTTGTAATGGGTCTAATATACTTTTGCCTAAAGAAGGAGGTGTATGTCATGTTGTAAAAACTCTGTGTTGCACATATATTCCAGATAATGGTGAGAATATTAACAAATATATTGATAACCTTACTCATATTGTGAAAGAGATCCAACCATTCGGAGAACCTGGGATCTGGACAAATGAAGTTTAATTAATTAGTGGGATAGGCAAAGATATACCAATAAGGATTATTATTACATTACTAATAAAAGTCATAGTGATAATAAGTGTTGTTCTAATGTTTACACTTTGTTAGTTATACCTTGATACATGTTTTATATGTAATTGCAGGAACAAGAAGGAGCAGATGATGAGAGGATTGATGAAGAAAGAGATTGTTCTGGATGAACAGTTGGCTGAAATCTATGAAAACATGAGCGCTACAGAAGGAAGGTCTGATAAAATCAAGAATGATGAGAGAGTTGTAATAGTGTGACGGTGTGATAATTTAAAGAGTAACAGAGGGGAAAACTGTACAAGTAAAATATTTTACTGCAAAATAGTGCCTAATACAGTGCTTGTCATAATACAGAAAAGAGCATGTTTAATTGTTGTGCACGAGTTACACGCTTTCATGTGTCTTTTTTTCATAAAATTATTGAAATTTAGCTGCAAACTTTGGTTTCTGACGTTGAGTGCAGAAGTAATTTATCTCTAACTTCCTCGAGAAGAAATATATGTGTTGTAACATTGCACAGCTATGAGCTAAAGCTTTAGCATTATGAATGTGCAGAAGTAGTTCTTTGTCCGCTTGTGTTTTTGCATTAAGAAAATGTACAGATTCTTCTGTGCAGCAAATATAGTATTTAACAGCCAATAAAAATAATATGCAAGTATATGTTATTTTGTCATTAATAATGTGATTGGTGCTGTGCATGTAACATTTTAAGTGCTGCTCATTCATGTAAAATGATGCCATGAATGTGTGTGTTTTCTTTGAGTAGAACATTATTAAAGACATGCTTTTGGAGAAAGAGACAGGCTTTTCTTGATTATTCCTATGAGATTTTCCAGAGGTTATGAGGTAGGTTGTGATTGATAGCATGGATTCATTCATATATGAATATCAATTTTGTCTGGATAAGGTTGACTTTATCGTAAGGTGGATAGCTACTACCTCGGCTACAAGCCAATATTCCGGCTCAGCTTGTCTCGACTGTCACCAAGTTTCCAATCCAAGATTTTAGCCCTGCCTCTAATGGTACAAAAATTGTTTGGATAAAAGGTTGACCATACACTGAAGTAATGTTAGGGGCTTCAATCTTTAAAGGATTGGTAAATAAATGTCCTTCTGTGTGACATCAACACTGAATTGATCACTTGATGTCTGCACTTTTTGACCCTTTGCACAGCTGTGATAAGAAATGCCTTAACCTAAGCTCAATGTTCTAATTGTACCAGAGGAGGTTAAGTTGGAAGAAAGCGGTGTGGAAGGATTCGTAGTACACAGTAAAGTCTCTTCCTGCCACCCGAGTCCCTTAGAAGCGAGTCAGAGTCTGCATGGACTACATCCAAAGAGGCCCGGCCATCAGTAATTATATCTCCATTTCTGACAATTACAGGATGGCTAGACAGACCTTTGTTGCATGTAGAAGTGCTTTCATGAATTACAAAACAGATATTACTACAAAACAGACATTACGATTGATAGTCTCTTGCACTAGGGTGTGCTACGAAGTACCCCTCTCCATTCTAGACAGGGGTGTGTGTTGCTTCTTATATGTTCAAAAGAGAGAGAGAATGAAAGAGAGAGAGAGTGTTCGCACGTGTGTGCGTGCGCGTGTATGTGTGCGCACACATGTCATCTAGTTATAGGTGCAGGGAGAAGAGAATAGAGCCCTTACAAGATATATGAAGTGAGGCTGTACTTCAGGGCCTCCTTGAAGTATGTAGAGTTATAGAGGGTAACTATTGATAAAAAGATTGTTTTTCTCCAAGGGGTTCCAGTGACATCAAATAAACAACATGTGTAAAGCTCAAGCTCCTTATAATTTTACTTAGAACCATGAAGTGTCAATCAACCCTGTTATTGATCATTTCCCACTTATTGTTTTGTGTATGAACCCACATAACCACCCTCTGCCTTTCCCATTTGGAATTATCTAAAATATCCAGCACCGTTTCCCAAATATTTAATAAACAAAATAACAACCTGGTGCCCTGCCACCATCCCCACCATTTGTAAGTAGCTCCCTTCCCTTCACCACCGAAATATTTAAAAAATAATACCTGATCTTCTTCTATTCTTTATCACTACTACAGTTGATTTCCCCCTCCTTGTCCAGATGTTTATTTTACAATTCTAAGACTTGGAGCCCTGGCACCAACCTTCCCCCACCCTACCCCACTGATATGACTCTGCTCTAAATTAGTAAGTGGAGAGCTAGTGCCCCTGCTGGTAGTGACTCTTGATGAGCTACGTCAACACCGAAGGGAGAAGTCTCCTGGTCTGTGCATATGCAGAACAATGGCTCACTGGAAAACAAAATCAACATTCAGCAGCATCAGAGTGCCACCGAGAATCCACCAACTTTGTTTGACCTCTGGAGAGGCAAGGTGCTGAAGCCGTCTGTGCATATGCTGCAGGTGAATTATGTCCTGATAATGGTGAACTGATTCAGCCTTTTATCTGTAAGAAGTCAATGTAATGTGCAATGCAGAAACACAATAACACTTGTCTTTTACAGGACTATGAAACAGCCAAACGTGTGTCAAACACGTTATGCAAAAACAAATTAATCAGTACAATATTTTACTTCAGGCTTGAAAAAAAAAAATACAGAATCTTATGTAGGTGTCTCAATTTTATAATAAATATCATCCTCATTCATTTGTCTCAATTAAAGAGCATTCAAATTTACACAAATATCATTATCAGCATATATTTTTAAAAAGATCAAAGACGCCTTCCCCACTTACAACCAGTTCTGGGATGAATGGGGAACCAGCTGTATCTCGGATCCGGAAGCTATTATTGAGCTGGATCGGGGATCTGTATGGCCCCAGTGAAATATGATGAATTTGTCCAGGTGCAATACACAATACACAATACAGCAGTCCCCACACATTGTGTGCTTTCTACTTGGAATAGCAGGGTCCATACAGTGAGGGGACTTTTTTATTTTCACTTCCTGCTGGGTACAAACAAAGGTCGAATTTAAAGGGCCATCAGCCCGCCTTTTGTTTGAGTATGGTCCAGGCTGGGAGCTATCTGGAACTTAATACCTAGACACCAATGCAATGGATGGAAACAAAGGCACACATTTTGTTATCACTTCACAAGTACTTAAGAAAACTATGCTTTGAAGACAAGAGATTTGCATGCATTGTAAGAATCTCAGCTGTATCGGCCTGTACTACTATTTGCACGAATAACAATTTAAATACCATTTACTAATGTTTTCATTTAATCCTTTTATAGCACTACTCATTCCAATGCAGGGTGTCAGAGCGCTTTACATTACATACACACATTGTACATTAACAATAAATCATACAAGTGTGTAAAGCAATGTACAGGATGTTACGTAAAACAAAGAGGGTTTCAAGGTGTAGGAGTCACAAACTGTCTTTACTGGTAGGGATTATATGTTAAGCGTGAATGGCCCGGAGAAACACAAATTCGGGATTTAAAACGCAACGCAGTGCTTGTTGTTGTCTGTACTACTAAAAGGATTTCTGTACCAATAGCAGTAACCCGCTTATCTTTCTACATGATATAAAAATCTGTCATCTGCATGTTATACCATGTGCTTTGAAGGAGACACATTAACCCTCTGTTCTACTTTATGGGGGATATTCTCAAGAACGTGCGATAATCATCGCCAAAAAAGGCTAACGCACGTTTTCATATCGCCGTCTATCGCGGGAAAATAACTCTGTGTTAACGTCGTATTCTCAACGCGGCGGTAACATGCGATAGTCTCCCAATAACGCGTCAAATGTCCGCGATACAACTACCGCAACAGCAATAAAAAAGGAAACCCGAACGTGAAATAAGTTGCGATGGGCCCAACCGCGATAGAAAAATCGGCGACAAGCAGCGCCAGACTTGCAATTCCCACGTCAGGCGGGAAAAATCACCATAAAAGCAGCAAAATAAACAGAAATAAATAAAAAAAATATAACAACTGCGAAGCACAATGGAGGGAGCTGGAGGAAGTACAGAGGACAACCCGAACCCCACAAGCACCACGGAGGACCAGCCTGGGACCTTGGGGCCAGGGAAGGGCAAGGAGAAGAAGAAGAGGAAGATGCGGTTCAGTCCGCAGGAAAACAGGATCCCGATAACGGAGGTGACACTCCCACCATCCAATTGCCATTGGTGAAATTGTCAGCACTAAATGTTGCACATACACTTGTCAGAGCGATGTGCCAATGCAGAGGAGTGACATGCACACAGGGAATGTGTCCAGGAATGAATGTATTTGCACATGCTGTGCCGGTGGTCATTTTGACCTGTCCCATGATTGCTAAGGACAGTCCCCATGTGATGTGCTTATGTGAAGAAATTGTGAATGATAGTGTCCCTGCGGGCTATTCCAGCTGCTGCTGCACTGGGGTGTGGTCCACCTGCCTCATCCTCATCCTCATCGCCCGGTGCATCTGGCACATGGATCCATGGGGCATTGGTGCGTACACATATGTTGTGCAACACACAACATGCAATGATCATCTTGCACACTATTTGGGGGCTGTACAGGATTCTTCCACCTGTGATGTCCAGGCACCTGAAACGTGACTTCAACACACCAAATGAGTGCTCCACAAAGCCCCTGGTGCGTATGTGGGCCGCACTGTACTGCCTCTGGGCCTGGGTGTTCGGGGCTCGGAGGGGTGTCATCATCCACGGGCACAGTGCATATCCTTGATCACCTGTGACAGGGGAGAGAGATGTGTCAATCGGTGGTTCGGCATTCTGTGTTGGCAGGCTTATTAGTATGTTGGTGTGTGATGTGTGCGACTTTGGGATACTTGTCTGACATGTCTTGTATGTGGCAAATGAGCGGCATCCATGTGTAGTACGTTGCCTCACAGTGGCTCCTCACTCCCCCCGAGCCTATTTACTTGTGTGCGCTGCGCGGTTGCATCACTTGCACTCCTAGGACACACCATTGTCATGACTGTCTGCGCATGTCTTCAAGCCTGACAACGACACTGTGATATTGGCCGTTGAAGGTGGTCGGCCACGTGTGTGTAGGCCTATGGTCAGGATATGGCGGAAACAGAGACACACGCAGTAGTTGCCTTGGTGGCCATCCCGGAAGTGAACCACGCCCTGAGCCCCGGGCTATTGATTCCCACTCCTACGCTGGCCCAGCCCACTCCGCTTACGCTTACAGGGGGGGGGGGGGGGGCGACATAGCTACATGTCCAGGGTCTACCCCACTGCCTGAGGTAACATGGTTGCACCCACTGTCTACGACACTACAAACACCAACAGTATATGTCCACATGGACATGTCTGTGCTCTGCATACTTAAGTCTGTCCAGCACATCCCCACCACACTTGGCATTGTGTACATTCTGATTCATGGGTCATTTGCCTCCCTCGCACATACTTGGTTCCCGCCTCTCACCACATCCTGCTATTGTGTGGCAGAGGTGCCATGACGTGGATGGCTTGTCTACATGTCTGGCCCCTGTTACCACAGTTCCATGTGTTGTCGTGTCTGGTAGGTGGGCATGTTGTTTGACATGTCGTATGTGATGTTGTGACGTGTGCATTCCCACAGTTGCTAGTTGCATGATTGTGGAGTTGAGGTGTGTGGTGTGTTCCGTTGGTACTTACCAACGAGCAGTGCATTTCCGTAGGTGCCATCCTCGAAGCGCTGGTTGATGATGGACTGTCGGAAGATGTAGGAATCATGCACACTGCCTGGGTAGTTGGCGACTACGTTGGTGAAGAGTCCCCGGTGGTCCACTATTGCCTGCACATTGATGGAATGCGTGTGCTTCCTGTTGCGGTAATTGTGTGCAGTGTCGGCAAGAGGCACAAGTAGAACATGTGTGCAGTCAATTGCCCCCAACACGTGCGGGAAGCCAGCTATGGCGTAGAAGCCTTGCTTGGTCTCCAGCTGTTCCTGCGCAGTGTGGGGAAGTGAAGGGTACTGGGGTACCAAGCTGATGATGGCATCCAAGACAGGTGTGAGGAACTTTGATAGGGCTGGCTGTGAGACTCCTCCGACTCTGGCAGTTGTTGGTTGGAAGGTACCAGAGGCCAACAGGTGCAGCACAGCCAGCAGCTTTGTCTGCGGAGGGATGTTGGTTGTCCGCTGTGTTGGTACCGTCAGCCTGTGGGCAATGTGGGTCAGGATGCGGAGGATGGTCGTCCTTTTGAGCCTGTAGTGGGCAATGACTTCCTCTGGCGTTAAGTCTCCGAGGCTGGTGCGTTTCGGAAGGACCGCTGTCTCATTCTGCGCTGCCTCGGTGGTAGTCCGGGGGGTGGTCCTGGGAGGGGTGGGGGGCCTGGGGGGTGGCGGTGGGTGTTGTGGGGCTCTTGGGGCTCCGAGCTGCATGATCAGTAGCTTCATGACATGTGTTGGTCTGCCGATGTGGCACTGGGCTGGGCTCCCTTTTATACTGCAGTTTGTCGTCCGGCTTAACACCAGTGGAAGGCAGGTGTTAAATACCTGCTGCTAATGCGCCTTATCGCCTGTTTGTGGATCGCATCGCAGATCTGGCTGGTCGTTGTGTTTTTGCACGGGAACGCCTACTCTGCATATCATTAGCGTTAGTTGTCTCTCTCATCCGTGGCGATGTTTTTTGCGGCAGCTATCTCTGGTATACTGGCGATGTGGGGAGTTTGCACCAGCTTGTGAATGGGGCGATAATTCTTTCGCCACTTTTGCTGCACTAAAGTGCCGTTACCTCGGCGATGAGTCCTTGAGAATATGCCCCTATGAGTCAAAACATTGACTGGACAAAACACAGATCTCTCCGGCAAGAGCATTAACCACCAGAGTTATTTTACTATTAATATTATTCCCTGAGATTTACTAGCCACACAAAACTCCCTGCAGCAGGTGCTTAAACCACATAAGATATTTTAAATGGAGCCTTTGCAACCAATTGGGGCAGAACAGATTTACTTTCGCGTTTCTCATTGTTGACAATTTGTTTGTGGCAGAGTTTTTAAAAATAAATGCAAAAGTTTATTGGCATACTCTGCCCCACGTGGCTCTGCCTTGCTTTTGTTGCCACACTTTGACTCCCAATTTATGGCTTCCCGGAGAAAAGGTTTTCGAATTCCATCATTCGTTACAACATTCATTGAATTTGGTAACAGATGGCCGAGCCTGCCCCAATCTGATAGCAACTGCACACAACGAAAAAAACATACTCGCTACGTGGTTTCTGTTTCAGTCCATCTCTCCCTAAACAACCTATATCGAATTTAAAACGTACCGCTTAAACTGAACTGAACGTCGAATTTATTTTCTTGGGACTAAAAAGGAAAGAGTTACTCCGAGTAACTCCGCGAGTTCTTTGCTGCCTAGGGCGTTGCTTTCTTTCCTACCTTTCATCGGATACAAGGCGAATAAAACAATTGACAAGTAAGCATTGCCATCTAGCGGCCAAAAATGTTTTAGCGGCTGAGCAGTTTCAAAAAGGATTAATGCACAATTCGAGTAAAAAAACAAAACATAAGTATGAATTCGTTTATCGCATTTTTTTCAAAGCAAATTGAAAAATGTACACCGTGACAGTTAGACCTAGGTTATCTGTGCTTTGCTAATACAGACTTCTTTAAAAATCTAGGGGGCATATTAGCAAGAAGAGGCGATAATCATCGCTAACCCTGCTTAGCGTGATTTTCTTTATCGCCGGCTATCGCTGGAATATATCGCCACGCTAACGCTGTATTATCAACGATTAGCGCTATGGCGATGAATATTCCAGCGATAGCTGGGGAAATGGGCCAACATCGCTGAAAAACCAGCGATGTTGCATGGAGAAGGGAGAACACCTTGCTGATACGACCCTGTGGTCGTATCAGCATAATCCACCCCCCCATGTTAGGTATGGCTAACACCTGCTAATTGCAGGTGTTAAATAAATGGCGATGACCCCGGTTAGCGCGACTTTTCACGTCGCTAACTGGGGCCATGGCCACCTTGCTAATAGGCGATAGGCCTGTTAGCGAGTGTTTCCCAGGTTTGTTCGTCGGGAACGCCCACTTTGCATGTCATTAGCGATAAATATCGCTGACATGCAAAGCGGTAAAAAAACGGGCGCTAATGCCCGCAAACTGTCGCTAACTGCTGTTAGAGACAGTTTGCTGATAGGGCGATATAAATATCGCCGCTTTAGCGGCAAAAAGTGCCGCTAAAGCGGCGATAGTGCCCTTGCTAATATGCCCCTTGGTTTGGCTAATTTGAAATAGACGTTCCAATTCTTTCTGCAAAATTGCCTTGTCTTCGCGCCCACACAACGAAAAGGCAGCTCCCAATCGACATCATGGGTTTACCATGATAAACTGACCTTATGAAAGCAAAAGATTACGGGCCATATTATCCAGAACGGCGCTAACATTATTGCCGCTTTAGCAGCAGGAAACTGCCGCTAAAGCGGCGATAAGGGGCTTGATAATATGCCCTATAGAATTCCAATAGAAGCCCAGGATCTGGTGTGACGGACATCAAACCTGGGCTTCTATTGGAATTCTATAGGGCATATTTTCAAGCCCCTTATCGCCGCTTTAGCGGCAGTTTCCTGGCGATAATGTTATTGCCGTTCTTGATAATATGGCCCAATATTCTCTTACATTCTTGCGACTGTGTTTAACTCATATACTTATCTTTAGCACAGCTTGTGTAAAGTAGTGAACCTTTCAAAACACGTATGAGCAAGTTCTTTTATCTGAAACACGACTGATGAAACATCAGCACTTACTAGTCAACTTTTAATAGGTAAATATTAATCAACATTTCAATGTATATTTTGGGGGGAAAATAATTGAATAACAGCTTACTTCCTCGATTTCTCTGTCCTTACATCTTACTCTCTCTTTAGCCTATACATAGACTCCCTTGTCGCTCTCTGGGGGATATTCACAAGAATGTGCGATAAACATCACCAAAATAGGCTAACGCAATTTTCCACATCGCTGCCTATCGCGGGAAAATAACTCTGTGTTAACGTCTTATTCCCAACAAGGCGGTAACATGCGATAGTTTCCCGAGTACGCCACAAATATCCGCGTTACAACCACTGCGACGGCGCTAAAAAAGGAAACCCGAACGTGAAAAAAGTTGCGATGGGCCCAACCGCAATAGAAAAATCGGGGACAAGCAGCGCCAGGCTTGTAATTCCCACGTCAGGCGGGAAAAATCACCATAAAAGCAGCAAAAAAACAAAAAAAAAACAAACACATAACAACTGCGAAGCACAATTTAGCGCTGCTGCCCGAGTCACTGTTGTTTTTAAAAATATTATGCTGCTAACTGTGTTGTGATCTTGAATTTGAACTTGTTTTTAAGCCTACCTGCTACTGAGTTATTATTCCTGGCACCGGCCTTCTGTCTTCGGCTACCGGTCCAGTTCACTTCCTGATTCTCATCGCTGGGGCCAATCACTGAGGGCGGGAGGCGGGGCTAAGGCGGACCTCGACTATTTCATGCCGGCCGCAGCGCGGGAGCATTTAGATAGCGCTGCTGCCCGAGTCACTGTGGTTTTTAAAAATATTATCCTGCTAACTGTGTTGTGATCTTGAATTTGAACTTGTTTTTAAGCCTACCTGCTACTGAGTTATTATTCCTGGCACCGGCCTTCTGTCTTCGGCTACCGGTCCAGTTCACTTCCTGATTCTCATCGCTGGGGCCAATCACTGAGGGCGGGAGGCGGGGCTAAGGCGGACCTCGGCTATTACATGCCGGCCGCAGCGCGGGAGCGGGCGCATTTAGATAACGCTGCTGCCCGAGTCACTGTTGCTTTTAAAAATATTATGCTGCTAACTGTGTTCTGATCTTGAATTTGAACTTGTTTTTAAGCCTACTTGCTACTGAGTTATTATTCCTGGCACCGGCCTTCTGTCTTCGGCTACCGGTCCAGTTCACTTCCTGATTCTCATCGCTGGGGCCAATCACTGAGGGCGGGAGGCGGGGCTAAGGCGGACCTTGGCTATTTCATGCCGGCCGCAGCGCGGGAGCGCAGCGGGCGCGCCAAAGGCGTGCCAAAGGCAAGCCCGTCTGCGCCCGGCCGCCACCAGCCGCCAGTCACCCTGCCGGTTTTGACAAAAACACACGTACATATTCCCGGGATAAACTTTTGGCCATGAGACCAATAAGGAACACGGGCTGCTCTACCCTCTCAAACCCCCCTGTGGGTCTATTTTGCTGCAGGAACTGTGGTTTTAACTCAGGGGCAACCACCTCTCCCCCCCCTATCCACCCTTCGGTAGCTGGTCAAGACACTAAACTGCTCAGTCTCAACTGCCGGTCACTGGCTAGACACTACTTAGATGTGTATGACCTACTACAAGATGAATCACCAGATGTTCTTTTCCTGATGGAGACATGGCTGTCAGCAGACACGGTGGCTGAACCTGGTCTTGCACTTCCCCCGGGCTACAGTATTACCATCCTTAACCGAGAAACAAGAGGTGGCGGAGTGGCAGTTGTGTTTAAATCATGCTACACCTGCACACTTGTTAAGGAAACTGTAGTGGGTTGTGAGTGCGGCCGATTCGGGATCACCTTCAATTCCAATTTTACCATGTCTGGCATACTAGTATATCGTCCCCCAGGCCCCTCTAAGGAAGGTAGGGCGGCACTGGTGGACCTAGTGGGCGCTCTTGTCGTGAGGCATGCCAATTTCTCTGTTATTGGGGACTTACATTTGCACCTTGATAATCTCCATGACTCAGAAGCAGCCAATTTTTCAGTGGACCTAGCGGCCTGCCAGCTGCTCCAATTGGTGCGTAGTCCCACTCATTCTGCTGGCCACCTACTCGACCCAGTCTTTTCTAATCTTCCGCGTCTTTCTGTCTCGATTCCCACTCCGCTATGCTGGACTGATCACTACTTGATCTCTATGACGCTTTCTGGGGTAGTGCCCTCACGAAAGTCACATCAGAAATGCACGCTCCGCCGCCCTTGGCATAAATTAAACTTCGACCAGCTCAGTACTATCCTCTCGACGAGTGTGCCTAGCTGGCCAGAGGATCCAGATATCGCCAGTGAAGCACTTTCTGACTGGCTAAGGCATCCTCTGGATGTCATGATCCCGGCCAAACTATCGAAATGTCGAAGCACCAAGTCCAATCCATGGTATAACAACAATCTTGCTATTATGCACAAAGCTTGCAAAAGGCTGGAACGGGAGTGGAGGAGAGATTTTGATTCTACCCGGAAAGGTCATTATCAGTCAGCCATCAAAAAATATCATAGGGCTGTCCAGAAGGCTCGGGCTACCTATTTCTCGGAGGAGATCAGAAACAGCCAGAATCCCTCCAAGAAGATCTTCTCCATTATTAAAAATCTCAAAAATGCTGGGGCGCCTGTGGCATCTGCCGTTAAGTCTAATGAATAATGTGAGGAACTTGCCACCTTCTTTATAACAAAGGTGGATAACATCTACAAGACCTTCCCCCAGATAGCTAGGGCCCCTGATCCTGAGGACTTAGCCTCTCCCACCCACACATTGGCCATCTTTCCACCAATTACTGAAGAAGTACTTAGTATACTCTGTAGGAAGGTCAAATCTGGTTCTCCAACTGATCCTATGAAGCCGGAACACCTAATGAGACTTCTACCGGTACTACTTACACCTTTGGGCCAGGTTATCAACCTGTCCTTGGCCATGGCCACAGTCCCCAGGACATGGAAGCAAGCCGCGGTAATGCCGCTTCTAAAGAAGCCCACTCTAGAGCCGACAAAACCTGAGAATTTTCGTCCTATCTCCTTGCTGTCTTGGACCGCTAAAATATCCGAAGCCTATGTTAATACCATCGTGTCAGGCTATCTGGAGGAGAATAACATACTGGACCCCTCTCAGTGTGGCTTTCGCCCGGGTCTTAGCACAGAGTCCGCCTTGCTAGTTGTGACCGAACACCTGAGAGCGGCACTGGATGAGAGACGTACTTCGGCACTGATCCTATTGGATCTCAGTGCCGCATTTGATACCGTCTCCCACCAGATTCTGATCCGGAGACTGAAGGAGGCTGGTATCGTGGGCCCCGCCCTGGCGTGGCTCACCTCCTTCCTCTCGGACAGGTCCTTTCAGGTGTCGGCCCCCCCCTTTTTCATCTAGGGTGCACTCCATCAAACAGGGCGTTCCGCAGGGCTCTGCGCTAAGTCCAACGCTTTTTAATCTGTATGTTCAGCCCTTAGCCGCAATAGCCAAGAAGAGCGGGCTGACTATTGTGTCATATGCTAATGACACTCAATTAGTAGTCGCCCTCTCCAACGAGTGTCTAAATGATGCTGCTAAGGTTTGAAGTGGGCTGGCGGACGTTGCAGGGTGGATGACTGCCAATTGCCTCCAGCTCAACGCCAACAAGACTGAGGTCCTGCTGGTGGGGAAAAATCCTGAGCTATGGAGTGGACATTGGTGGCCTACCACCCTGGGACCAGCTCCCACTCCCAAACAGGTGGTGAAAAATCTTGGTGTCTGGGTCGACTCGACGCTTAGTTTTCTGGATCAAACTAAGAGGGTGGCAGCGACTTGTTTTGGTACTCTGCGCAGCCTTAGGCCCATGCTGGGCTTTTTTGACCCCTCTATCCGGCAGACGATCGTGCAGGCATCTGTGCTGTCGAGACTGGATTATGCCAGCGTGCTCTATCTGGGGGTCAACAGGGCCGAGATCGCTAGACTGCAGAGGGTCCAAAATGTCACCGCCAGAACTCTTCTTGCCATGCCCAGACGCTGCTCCACCTCCAGCGCCATTCGTCGGTTACACTGGCTGCCAGTGGAGAGGCGGGTGGAGTTCAAGTCTCTCTGCTTTGCGTTTAAGATCTTGAAATATCCTATCTCCGGGATAATATCGGGCTTACTCTCCGCCTATATTCCCACGCGTCAGCTACGTTCTGCAGGCCAGCAGCTGGCATCGATTCCTCGAGTGAAGAGGGCCCGCGCAGGTGGGCGCTCTTTCCGCGTATTGGCAGCTAAGCTGTGGAATGGCCTTCCGTTGCACATCCGGAGTATGGACAACCATTTGGCTTTTCGAAAAGCACTAAAAACCCACCTGTTCCCTCATTAGGCTTTCTGTGCTGTCTTCTGTCATTTTGACACCCTATGACCCTTCTTTTTCTTTGCCAGGCCGGACTCATGCTGCTAGCTGCTATCATTGCTCTTAGCGCCGGGACGCCCCTTTGCTGGGGCAGCTGCGTGCTTTACAAGACATCTTAACATAACATAACATAACAATGGAGGTAGCAGGAGCAAGTACAGAGGACAACCCGGACCCCACAAGCCCCACGGAGGACCAGCCTGGGACCTCGGGTTCAGGGAAGGGCAAGGAGAAGAAGAAGAGGAAGACGCGTTTCAGTCCGCAGGAAAACAGGATCCTGATTACGGAGGTGACAGAACACATCAACATCTGTTCGTCACCTCCACTGTGTCATTGGCAACAAAAAATGGAATATGGCAGTCCATCGTGGACAAGGTGAATGCAGTCGGAGTGCTGAGGAGGACAATGGACGAGGTCAAGAGGCGCTGGAATGATGTGAAGCGCAAAACCAAGCAGAAACTCGCAGACAACCGCAAAGCAGCAATGCAGACTGGGGGTGGGAGTCCTGCGCCACAGGAGGAGCTGGATGAGATGGAGGAACTGGTGTCCACAGTCATCAGTGTGGAGACGGTGGCAGGAGTCGGGGGACCGGACACTGCTCAACATGACCTGACACAACAGCAACAGGGTGAGTAACCACCAGGGACTGGGGGGACGGGGGAGATGGGCACAATGGCACACATGCACAATGGAGTATAGCACACTGCACAACCACAATGACTCTGGATCATGTCCCTGATCTCCTTGCCATACTGCAGCACACATAGTGATTTTATGATTTTATTAGAAAACGTTTGTGGAGCTCACAAAGATTTTGTTTTCGGAAAAAAGGGCCGCAGGAATCCTTCAGCTCCTGTGAGGTGTTCACCTGGGTATCAATCAATCAAAAAATTTGTTTATTTCGACAAATAGTCTTCAACTTCGTAAAACACAATAAAACACAAATTGCTTTAAAATTCTCAAGAGAGAATCAATTATTACAGAATCATCATAATACATTGAATAGAACTATTATTGCCACATCCTCTTAATTAAAGGAAATTTTTTTTATAAATAATTTATATACCCATTCGTTTGGCACATCTATAGTTCAAGAGCTAAAATTCTACCTAAAATATTTAACATTTTACAAATTTTAAAATTACCATATTTTTTGCTGCACCGTTCAATCCTCCTTCCCTATTACATAAACAATCTTTTAAAAGCCTGAATAAACTTCGCCACTGCTATTGCAATATCTCGATGCTGCATCCCCGTGAGGAGCTCAATCGCTTCCATACGTGACCTAATACCATACTTTATGAAAATTGGTCGTAAAACAGTTTTCGCTGGGCTAGCAATTTTTGACAATCCATTAAAATATGTAAACAATTGCATTTCCTGCCCCGCCTGCAATTACATCTGCCATCGGGTTGCATCAGTTCCCTTTTTATTTTATCATTTGTACGGGCCGGGTTAATACCAACTCTCATCCTTAATATTTCCATTCTGAGCCATTGATTTGGTAAAATGTCTAGATAGGGACACCAATTTTCTCCCCTCCAGCTATTCATCATAAATTGCACGGACTCTTTACCTTTTAGATACTCCATATCAACAAATCTAGATTTTTCCTTTCCTAAGGATTTGATTACATTTTTTGGTCCATCAATGTGCAAGAGCTGAGGATCAATTTTCACCTGCAAATTGTCACAGATGGAGAGGAGTTTCTTTCTCGTTGCTTTCGCCCACCTCAATTCACTCTGCTGAATTTCCTTCATACACCATCGTGATACTTTCTCATCATCTCCTGTCCCCAGCCGTTTCCAAAATCTGAGTAAACTCACTTGGGCCTGTACGTTCCATGAGGACGTGTCTAGCTCCAACCTAATTGCCTGTATCATCGATGAGCTTGGCAATGACAGCATGGCTTTTAGACATTTCCCTTCCTCCCTGTCCCAGGTGTTTTTTCCATCTATACATAAAATTTCTGCTCCGTACTGAAATTGTGGGGGGATCATTGGTTATAGGCTTTCAAAACGGGTCTGTGAGACATGGCACCATAATTACGATTGAAATTTTTCAACCCACATACAGATGCTAAAGCTTTAGCTTCCTGGGCCTCTAGGTGCGTGCCCTCATTTTAATGACTTGTCAAACCATATTCCCAGGTATTTATATTCGTTGACAATTTCTAATTTTGTTTGCCCCAAGAACCAATTATATTTTTGATCTCTCTTCCCAAAGCATAGGATTTTTGTTTTATCCATATTTACTGTAAGACGTTTGTTTGTACAGTAGGTATTAAACGCATTCAGCTTCCTTTGCAGACCCAATTCAGTCTGATCAAGGATTACTAAATCGTCTGCGTACAGAAGGCAGGACAAAAGCTTCCCATTTACTTTTGGGCTAGCGCCTCTTACCGTTGTTAATAGGGTCAGTAAATCAGCTAGAAAGATTGAAAAAAGAAGTGGGGCTAATACACACCCCTGCCTTAGGCCATTATTAATAGCTATCTCCAGTGTCAGGCCCCCTGTTGTATCTTTAATTACCTGTGCCCAGTTCTGACTATGCAACTCCTGGATTATTACTAGGAGTTCCTCCGGAATGTTATGACTTTTCAACATTTCCCAAAGACACTCCCTATCCACCAGGTCGAATGCCGCGCGGAAGTCCACAAAACAGCAGTATAATCTACCTTGCTGTTCTCACGACTTCCGGGCTAGAGCCCATAAAGCAAAACAGTGATCAATGGTTGAGTGCCCCTCCTTAAACCCACCTTGTTCCACAGGCACTATTGAATGTAACTCAGCCCAATCCTTCAATCTACCGAGGATTATTTTGGAGAATACTTTTACACCAATATCTAACAGATTAATTAATCTGTAGTTTTTGGGATCCTTCCTCTCTCCTTTTTTATGCAGCGGCCTAATCACGGCCCCCTTCCATGATTTAGGGATAATTCGAGTGTCTATGACTGCTAAGAACATCTTGGAGAAAAAGTGTGCCCACCAGTTTAGTTCGGTTTTAATTATAACAGCAGGTAGGTTATCTGGCCCTGCGGCTCGAGTCAGATTTAACTTCCTAATGGTTTCCTTCACTTTTTCTACCGAAAATGATGGTATAAGCTCTTTTACAGCCCTTCCCATAGGGACTCTTTCCTCGCTTTTTCCAGGTACATTGCTTGCCCTATATAAGTGGCTCAAGTGATCCTCCCAAGAAGCCTCATCCACTACACAGCTCATAGATCCCGAAGCCCGACCCGAGGCGTCTTGAATCAGCTTCCAAAAGCCTTTAATGTTTTTTGTTTCAATAGTTTCTAATAACTTCTCCCAGCATTTTTCTTTAAATCTACTCTTCTTAGACCTCACTAAGGTTTTAAATTCTTTCCTTAAACTGATTAAATTAGCAAGACCCTCCTGATCATATCTTAACTTCAAACGTCTTTCTTCTCTCCTTAGCAGCCTCTTTTTTTCCCTACACTCAGAATCGAACCAGCCTATTTTCTTTCTTTGTCTAACTTGTGGACCTTTATTACCCTTTTCCTTCCTTTTTAAATCGATTTTAAGCCTCTGTACAACCTGATAAATTGTTTCCTCAAACCATGAAACCAGCTGGTCATTCACTTCCTCCATACTTAAATTCTGTTGAAAACTGGCTACTTTCCCTAGATATTCATCAGTTAATTTTGTAGTCAAACGTTTTGGGTATAGCACAGATTGGGGGAGGACTCTTTCGCAATATCTCAGGGGCTCTCTCACTAGTTCACAGTACAGTGGATAATGATCGCTTTCTTCGTGTTGGATCACTTTAAACTTCTTTACCATGGTGTAGTTCCATGCCTGTACAAACACATAATCTATAGGACAACGTTGATTACCTCTCCTAAATGTCTGTTTTGCTGGATGGTCGGATTCTAGTCTGCCATTTAAGCTAATTAACCCCTTTGATCCTAAGAACTTCCCTAGGGCTTCATCTTGTCTACTCATGTGGCAAATGGGGAAGTATGCTGGCATTATTTCATATACATTAAAAATTCCTTTAAACCAATGGTCCAGTTTTTTAGGGTTTAATTTATGATTAAAATCGCCCATGATGATTAGTATATCATTTCCGTACTTATCACTCAAAAAATTCAAGTCATCTTTAAATAGCCCCATTTCTCTTCCATACTCCTCCTGCGAGCCCCATTGTATATAAATGTTCACCACCAGCACCCGGTCATTCAACCTATCAGAGCTCTGCAGGGATAGCTCATTAACCAGCACCCATTTACAAGAAGTAGTTATCAACTTCACTTGTTTCACAGTTCTTGTAGAAGTGAGTGTCATAATCCCCCCAGAAGGTCGTCCACATGTTGTTTTATTGGCGGGTTTATGGGACATGGCACACCCTTCGATTATCGGGATGTTGTCGCATAGCCACGTTTCCTGCAGGCAAATAATATCTACCTGCCGTGAGACACGCTTTATACTTTCGAATTTTGTTTGCCCTATAAATCCATTTATATTCCATGAAATTATTCTTAGGCTATGCGACAATCCACTTCCCTAATCGATCTCACTAAGGTTTCCAGACTCGTTCAGGGCCCACGCGGGTGTACTCGTATAACTATCTCCTAAACTCCAATCCCCCCAGTTTTTACAGGGTTCTGAGTTCTCTACCACTATATTAATGTTTGGTCTTTCCCCGCATGCCCCTACTATCAACCTTGCTTGCCTTTTTCCCAGGCCTGCATGACATTTCAGGAAGGAACTATCGGGCAGGGTTACCCTTTCCAAGTCTGCCTCCGATATTAACCTTATTCCTTCCTTTAAAATTTCTTTTTCGGCGATTAGAATTGCCGATTTTACCATCCCTGAGTAGACTTCAACTTTTGTGACTTCTTTGCCTTTCTTATTGAGGCTGAAGCCTACCTGTCTCAGATCTTTAGACTCAATTTCTCTCAGACTTGGGCATTTTGAGAAAGAAAATAAAAGTTGCGAACGGTTTAGGGGTACAATTTTCCTTAACTTTTTCCTCCCCTTCTCCACTTCTAAGGGTTCAAAATATAACCACTTTTTATTACTTGAATCTGACATATTTATACCATCACTTTTCTTTCCGTACATATTTCCCTTCCTCTTTGGGGTTGCTGATTTTTTCCCACCTAGATTCCTAGAGAGACCATTCTCCCCCTGCAAATTTACCCATTTTCCCAATTTTTTCTCTTCTCTTTCTACTTTCCTTATGTTTTTTTGTTGGACCTTTTTCCCACCTTTTACCTCCTGTCTCGCGATTGAACTGCTCCCTAAATTTCTCCTTTCCCTCTTGTTATCTAGGGAAATACCTCTTACTGGTGAAGTTGCGTGAGCCTCAACTCCCTTATCCCTATCTTTCTTAGGACCCTTTAGCTTTCCCTTTTGCTGAATTTGTTTTCTTGGAGGATAACTTGTCTTTAACCACCTATACCAGGGGTGAACCCCCTTCTCCTAATTAACATTGGACGCTTAGAAATATACACATCATGGCAGTTATTAGTTTGCTCTACATCCCCTACACCACATTGCATAGAAAAATCAGGCACTGGTCTAACCACAGACGGTATTAGGCTCCTAATGCCCTGTAATTCACATACTGTCTGTTTTAAGTAAGTTTCATGGGTATTCAATAATCTGTTATTTGATAATGTAACCTCTAATAAGCCTTGCAAAGTTTTTTGCAGCATTAACATTATGTCCAGTGTAACCTCTAATAAGCCTTGCAAAGTTGACTCATGCTGCTAGCTGCTATCATTGCTCTTAGCGCCGGGACGCCCCTTTGCTGGGGCAGCTGCGTGCTTTACAAGACATCTTAACATAACATAACATAACATAACAATGGAGGTAGCAGGAGCAAGTACAGAGGACAACCCGGACCCCACAAGCCCCCACGGAGGACCAGCCTGGGACCTCGGGTTCAGGGAAGGGCAAGGAGAAGAAGAAGAGGAAGACGCGTTTCAGTCCGCAGGAAAACAGGATCCTGATTACGGAGGTGACAGAACACCATCAACATCTGTTCGTCACCTCCACTGTGTCATTGGCAACAAAAAATGGAATATGGCAGTCCATCGTGGACAAGGTGAATGCAGTCGGAGTGCTGAGGAGGACAATGGACGAGGTCAAGAGGCGCTGGAATGATGTGAAGCACAAAACCAAGCAGAAACTCGCAGACAACCGCAAAGCAGCAATGCAGACTGGGGGTGGGAGTCCTGCGCCACAGGAGGAGCTGGATGAGATGGAGGAACTGGTGTCCACAGTCATCAGTGTGGAGACGGTGGCAGGAGTCGGGGGACCGGACACTGCTCAACATGACCTGACACAACAGCAACTGGGTGAGTAACCACCAGGGACTGGGGGACGAGGGGAGATGGGCACAATGGCACACATGCACAATGGAGTATAGCACACTGCACAACCACAATGACTCTGGATCATGTCCCTGATCTCCTTGCCATACTGCAGCACACATAGTAACAGCAAGTTGTCCCCCGTCCACAATGTGCCCAGAGGGGGCCCTCCCCACACATCACCAATTTCACAACAAACCCATGCACATGTGCTGAACTCAGCAAAGCTGCGGATCCATGAGCCGCACTGACAATTCAAGTGACACTGCATGACGATGAGCATGTCTGCAGGCCACTCATCATGACATGTTGCACGCCACGACACCGAGGTGGCTGAGTGTGGTCCACATCCGGATAGGAGCAGGTCACACACTGACACATCCACGTGCACAAACAACCCCTGACGGCAACAAGACATCTGCGGACAAACCATGCCCAAGAGTCCCAACTCCCACCAAGAGCACAATTTACCCAACTATGCAACATCTCAGCACTGCTAAAGCACAGAAGTCAAAGGCACACCGCCTGAAAGGGAGAAGGCCAAGCAAAGTCTGAGCTGCAGGGGCGACTCTCCCACAATGCAGCACACACACAAGAATCAGAGCACATCAACATTGACAACAATGTGGTACAAACTGCAACACTTTCACAACAGAACAGAGGACACAACTGCTGCCGCTTGTGTGTAGAAACTGGCCAATCACATTTGGCATAGCAGGAAACTGTGACATGATAATGGACAAGTACAACCCCACATCCCTTGATGGTGCACATATGTCCACTGTCCCGCTTCAAATAGGCAGCACATCCTAAACAGTCACAATGTACATTGTCATGCAGTCTGTTTTGATACTTAGCCAATGCGTGAACATACATGGAACACACTGTTAAACTGCATCTCCCCTTTACATTGCAGAGGGAGAATCATCTACTCTGGCAGAGCAGACCGAACACCTCCTTACTGATGACGAGTAGGACCACCCCACCTTCGACACCGACGCCCTCCAGGAGCTCATCGACAGCTTCGGCACCCCACACCCCGGAGCAGGGCAGCCCAGCTGCATCGAGCAGACCCCACCCCCTGCACAGACCACACAGCAGGAGGCACCCACCACCCCGGCTGTCTCCCAGGCCCCCCACGAACAACACATGGCCTTCCAACGCCGTGTGTTAGAGGGCCAGAAGGAGATGGCTGATCAGGTGTGGGTGGGGTTCGACCTCATGGCAGCCAAACTAGATGCCATCCATGGGTGTCTACGTCCCATCAGGGACCACTTACAGTCCCTAACGGACACCCACAGTCTGCTCCATGGTCTCCAACGAGCCCTGGCTGACATCGCTGGAGTCCTGACTCGGAGATAAGAACACCTGTCTGGTCAGAGTGGCTCCAGCGATCTCAGCCGGGAGATGGGACAAATGCGGAGGCTCATGGAGGACATGGTGCGGATGGAGGCGGAAAGGATGGCTGCCACGGCTGCACATCAGCGAGATGTAGCTGGGATCTACCTTGCCCTGCAGATCCTCATCATGGCATTGCTGCCACAAGGCCTGGCGCAGATGAATGCTGCTGCTCCTACACCATCCACATCTCCGCCCCCTGATGTGTCAGTGCCCCACAGTGCGGCAGACATTCCACCTCCGGCACCTGATGTGTCACGGCCACACAGTGCGGCCGACAATCCACCTCCGCCCCTGATGTGTCAATGCCACACAGTGCTGCAGCCGAAACACCACCACCGCCAGGTGAGGCACATCACACATCAGAGGACGAAGATGCGTATGAATCTGCCTTAGTGGTAAGGAGGAGGCGGTAGCATTCATCTCCGCCATATGGCCTGTTTCTGCTTGGTTCGGCCCTTTGCATCATCACCTTCCACTGTCCCCAGATGCACTCTGCGGCACTCACCTTGGACCTCGACATGGACTGCCATATACTGTTTGGTTACCAATGACACAGCAATCAGACTGCGGACTGAACTCTTCCTCTTCCGATGAACTTGTCCTTCCCTAATGGACTCTGGCTGGCCCTCCACGGGGCAACAATGTCAAGTGGGGTGTGCATGGCTCTGTACTGCTCCAGCTGCTACCCTCCAATGAATGTGAATAAAACATTCAAATTCACACAGATGTGTCATGTCTGTGAACCTTCAAGTATGACAGTATGGATGAATGTCGGGTCACTGATTCACCCTCACGTCCATTTTGCACATGTTGTGGGGCTTGGGTCACATGGTGCAACATTGCCGATTGCGGTCCGGGTGGCACAGACACTACAACGGAGACACATGCAATGGTTACTTCCTTGTCCAGGCCAGAACTGAACCACACCCAGAGCCCCGGGCTCATCGTTCACACCCCTACGCTGGGCTGGCATACGCCAGGCCAGCCCACTCCGCTTACGCTCACAGGGGGTGACGCTCACAGGGGGTAACTACACAGCTACATGTCCCAGGTCTTCCCCGTAGTGATCTGCTGGTCACTGGTCTAGTTGTCAGCATGCCACAGCCACTCCCTGAGGGCTAGTTTACACCCACACCACACCCATCCAGCACAGGCGTCACAGGACATGTGACCCTGCCAATATAAGGGGCCCACCACAGCACATCCCCCACTGCCGGAGGTGACATGATGGCGTCCGCACCACGAGACTCAATCATGAGGGGGCCGTGACTTGCGTTGCCAGAGTTAGTGGCACCCGATGGCCTGCGTCCGGCACAGGCCTACCGCCACGTGGCGATGACTTGCGTTGCACTGAGTTAGGCCCACCTGAAGAGCTGAGCGGGTGTGCAGCCTGCGATGATGCGTTGGCCTCGTTACGGCGTCCAGCGAATCAAGACTCGAATTGAACTGTGTGCCCTGCTGGACCGCAGTGTATGCGCAGGCAGCAGTCAGCACACACATGACTCCGCGGTGCGGTGCCGCAGGGTGCGCTGGGGGCCTGTGGCGCGGAAACCAGCGACCGGCTGAGGAGGTTGCACCGGCACATGGAGGGCCCTCTTGGAGACACACCAGTGGCTGCAGGTGAGCATTTAGGCCTGGGTGCGCAGGGGCGGGCAGTCATCCTTGGGCGGTGGACCGGTCTGGGGACCAGGGCTGGGGTGCAGCAGGTGCACAGGATTGCGCAGGCACCACCGATCACGGTGGCGGCCACGTGGCTGGGTGGGGGGCGCCGCCCTGGCAGACACGAGCCTGCATGCGCTGACGAGATGTACGCGGGTTGGCTTGGGACGTAGTCACCTCGTCTCCAGTGTGAATACGGCCGTTGAATGTGGTCGGGCATGTGTGTGTAGGCCTATGGTCATGATATGGCGGACACAGAGGCACGCGCAGTAGTTACTGTGGTGGCCATCCCGGAAGTGGACCACGCCCAGGGCCCCGGGCTATTCATTCGCGACATACGCCGGCCAAGGCCGCTCCGCTCAGGCTTACAGGGGGAGACCACATGGCTACATGTCCAAGGTCTTCCACACTGCCTGGGGTAACCTGTTTGCGTCCACTGTCCACTACACTGCATACACCAGCAGTAGATGTCCACATGGACCTGTCTGTGCTCTGCATACTGCAGTCTGTCCAGCACATCTCCGCCACACTTGGCATTGTGTCCTTTCTTATTGCTGGGGCACTTGCCTCCTTCGCACATTCTTGGTTCCCACCTCTCCCCACATTGTGCAATTGTGTGGCAGAGGGGCTCTGCCTTTGTGGATGGTTTGTCTACATGTCTGTCCCCTGTTACCACGGTTACTTGTGTTGTCGTTTCCGGTAGTTGGGCCTGTTGTTTGGCATGTTGTATGTGATTTTGTTACGTGTGCTCTCCCACAGTTGTGAGTTGTGTGGTTGTGGAGTTGAGGTGTGTGGTGCGTTCAGTTAGTACTTACCAATGAGCAGTGCATTACCATGGGTGCCATCCTGGAAGCGCTGGTTGATGATGGACTGTCGGAAGATGTATGTATCATGCACACTGCCTGTGAAGTTGGCGATGACATTGGGGAGCTGTCCCCGGTGGTCCACTATCGCCTGCACATTGATGGAATGCGTGTGCTTTCTGTGGCGGTTGTTGTGTGCAGGGTAGGCAGGGGGCACAAGTGGTACATGTGTACAGTCAATTGCCCCCGACACGTGCGGTAAGGCAGCTATGGCGTAGTTCCCTTGCATGGTCTCCAGCTGTTCATGCACAGCGTGGGGGAAGTGAAGGTGCAGGGGTATCAAGATGATACAAACCGTGATGTTTACAGGTATGATGAATCCTGCATGATGAGACCGTTACAGATGTTTGTGTGGTCGTCACCTTCCTTTTCTTTCCTGCGGAGGTTACGTGCACACGGACGTCTGTTACAGTATGTTTGGACTGGATTCATCGTACCTGTATGCATTCCGGTTTGTCCAAGTGCAATACACTGTGCCAGATTACGTTTGTGACTATGAGGACCCTTGACCATTGTCACCATTTCCCCAACAGGTTTCTGACTACTGATTTCGGGATGTGGAATGGTATTGGGGAGTTCCCACAGCATTTACAGTTTTTGGATCCACACGTTGCCCTGGTGAAGTTCCCCGTTGGGAATGGAACGCGTTGGCTGAGCTTTTCGTCTTGTTGTTTATGTATTTGTAATAAAGTTCTGTTTTTCCACTACCGTTGACTGCTGGACTTCATGACCAGGGGGGGGTTGCGGTGGGTGTTGTGGCCCTCTTGGGTCTCCCAGCAATAAGATGATCAGTAGCTCCATGACATGTGTTGGTCTTCAGATGTGGCTCTAGGCTGGGCCCCCTTTCATGCTGCAGGTTGTCGTCCTGCTTGACACCAGTGAGAGGCAGGTGTTGGATACCTGCCGCTAACGCGCCTTATCGCCTGTTTTTGTCCGGCATCGCAGATCTGGCTGGTCGTTGAGAATATCGCGAAGTGGTGTTTCCGTGTGTTTTTGCACGGGAACGCCTACTCTGCATGTCATTAGCGTTAATTGTCGCTCTCATCCGTGGCAATGTGTTTTGCGGCAGCTATCGCGGGAAAACTGGCGATGTCGGCAGTTTGCACCAGCTTGTGAATGGGGCGATAAGTCTATCGCCACTTTTGCGGCGCTAAAGTGCCAATAAATCGGCGATAAGTCCTTGAGAATATACCCCTCTGATTCTCTCCAATATCTCCTATCATTTCCTTGGTGATAACACTGAGTTGAATGCCTGCTTCCCATGAGGATATCTATCGCTGGTCCACATGCTTATGAAAATCAAGACAGTCTTGGAGGGCAAACTAACATCTAATCCTGGGCCTTTTAAAGCTGAGCTGCTTCTTTTTTTGTATGTTCTAAAGATTTTATTGAGGTTTCCGAGAAAATACGTAAACAAACAAACATAAGATAACATAGTCTGGTGCAATAGGGTGCCGGAGGAAGCATGGGAGTGACATCGTTACCAGATCAATCAATACAGCTAGACAAGTTTACAAAATTCAGTTAACAAATAAGTCAAGGTTGCATAAAAACAACGCAGCGACTATAAAACAAAATCAAAAGAGGTACAATGCATCCACCTAGCAAGATCGTCCAAAAAATTAGATAGAACACTAAGAAGTGAGAGAGTTAGACTCAAATGAAGAGGCAAGGAATAGATAAGTAGCAAAGAGGGGAAGAAAAAAGGAGAAAGAGCAGCGGAGAGGGGAGTCAAGTAGAGCATACGTGAAAATGAGTTAATCAGCCTTGGATAAGGTATATACATTAGAATGTCAGTACAAGAAGGAATCCTTCAAAATTCCTAACTGTGTTGAATGAAAGCATCTAATGCTCTCCATATACGTTGTGATATAATGTGATTGCTGGAGCACTTCGACTGAGCAATGTTCGTGCTTCTGAGGCAGGTTACCCACGCCCACCCTTGCCCAAATATTTAAAAGAATAAATACTTGGTGCCCTTCCACCCTCTGTAAGCAGCTCCCTTCCCTTCACCTCCCAAATATTCAAAAAATAATACTTGGTCTCCTTCTATTTTTTACTACTACTACAGTTGATTTCCCCCTCCTTGTCCAGATGTTTATTTTAAAATTCTAAGACTTGGAGCCCTGGCACCAACCTTCCCCCACCCTACCCCACTGACATGACTCTGCTCTAAATTAGTAAGTGGAGAGCTAGTGCCCCTGCTGGTAGTGACTCTTGATGAGCTTCGTCAACACCGAAGGGAGAAGTCTCCTGGTCTGTGCATATGCACAGCAATGGCTTACTGGGAAAAAAAAATCAGCATTCGGCAGCATCAGAGTGCCACCCCGAATCCACCAACTTTGTTTGACCTCTGGAGAGGCAAGGTGCTGAAGCCGTCTGTGCATAGGCTGGGGTGGAATTATGTCCTGATAATGGTGAGCTGATTCATCCTTTTATCCGTGTGAAGTCAATGTAATGTGCAATGCAGAAACACAATAACACTTTTCTTTTACAGGACTATGAAACAGCAAAACGTGTATCAAATACATTATGCAAAAACAAATTAATCAGTAAAATATTTTATTTCAGGCTTGAAAACACAAAAAGACAGCAACTTATGTCGGTGTCCCAATTTTATAATTAATATCTTCATTCATCTCGCTCAACAAAAGAGCATTCAAATTTAGACAAATATCATTATCAGCATATATTTTTTTTAAATCGAAGATGCCGTCCCCACTTACAACCATTTCTGGGATGAATGAGGAACCAGCTGTATCTCGGATCCGGAAGCTATTATTGAGCTGGATGGGGGATCCGTATGGCCCCAGTGAAATTTGCTGAATTTGTCCAGGTGTAATTTGTAGGCCTGGGCGGAAAACTACGCTCCGCTCGCGTAGTTTGTGCAACTACGCGCTACGCGAATTGCACATAGCACAGTGCAAAAACGCGTAGCGGGCATTTTTTGCTTGCTCGCGATCCTCAACGTCAAGTTTGTGACCGCGAGCGAGCAAAATGACATCCCGGCGAGACTTTTTCCTCGTTCGCGAACAGCAACATCAAGTTCCCGATCGCGAACGTGGAAAATAAACCTCCCGGCGAGATTCTCAACGCGGGGAGGTCAGGTTTCTCATTGCGAGTGGTCGAGTATGCTCGCGACCGCTCGCGATGAGAAACTACCAGTCCGCGTTGAGAAAACTGCCGCTCGAGTACAAATCTACTCGAGCGGCAGAAAACGACCGCTTGCACTGTGCAAGATGCCGTTTGCAATGATTGCACAGTGCGGACAAGCATCCGGCACTGTGCAATCATTGCGAACAGCATTTCCTACCGCACTACGCAGTTCGCGTAGTGCTACGCGTAGTGCTACGCGTAGCTCACGAAGTGCACTTCGCGTAGCTACGCGTAGCGCTACTACGCGAACTACGCCCAGGGTTAGTAATTTGCCAACACCGGGACACAATACAGCAGCGCCCGCACATTGCCCGCTTTCTATTCCGAGCAGCACTGTCTGGTGGCGAGGAGAATTTTTTTATTTTCACCTCCTGCTGTGTCCAAACAAAGGCCGAATTTAAAGGGCCATCAGCCCTCCTTTTGTTTGAGTATGATCCAGGAGCTATCTGGAACTTAAAACCTAGACACCAATGCAATGGATGGAAACAAAGGCACACATTTTGTTATCACTTCACAAGTACTTAAGAGAAACTATGATTTGGAGGCAAGAGATTTGCATGCATTGTAAGAATCTCAGATGTATCAGTCTGTACGACTATTTGCATGAATAACAATTTAAATAACACTTACTATTTTTTTTATTTAATCCTTTTATAGCACTACTCATTCCAATGTAGGGTGTCGGAGCGCCTTACATCACATGCACACATTGCACATTAACAATAAATCATACAAGTGTGCAAAGCAATGTACAGGATATTACGTAAGACAATGACGGCTTCAATGTGTAGGAGTCACACATCGTTTACTGGTAGGGATTATATGTTAAGAATGAATGGCCTGGAGAAACACAAAGTTGGAATTTAAAACGCAACACAGTGCTTGTGGCTGTCTGTACTACTAAAAGGATTTCTGTACCAAAAGCAGTAACCCGCTTACCTATCTACATGAAATAATAATCTATCATCTGCATGTTTTACCATGTGCTTTGAAGGATGCACATTAACCCTCTATTCTACTTTATGAGTCAAAACATTGACTGGACAGAACACATCTCTCCAGCAAGAGCATTTACCACCAGATTTATCTTACTAGTATTATTGTTCCCTGAGATTTACTGGCCACACAAAACTCTCTGCAGCAGGTGCTTTAACCACATAAGATATTTTAAAATGGAGCCTTTGCAACCAATTAAGGAAGATCAGATATACTTCCACGTTTCTCGTTGTTGACAATTTCTTTGTGGCAGAGTTAAAAAAAAAAAATGCATAAGTTTATTAAAGTCTTTAAGTCTATCTTCAATATCCCGAAAAATATTGGCCATGCCAGTGTACGACTGGAATTTGGCTTGACAAACCAATCCTTAGTGAGAAAATCAGCATTTTAAAAACGTTTATATCTCTTGTTCTCTTTCGAACCGTGCACTTTAGCAAATAAGTGCTGGCAAGAAATAATGAAATATGATTATTCCTATGTCTGGAGAAAATTCTGCACTGAAAGCCTTCAGACCTTAAATCTGCATCCTTTTGGCCATAAAAAACACTTCCCTTAAGGAGATAATAAATCGTGCAACTAATATACTACCATTTCAAATGGACAAGGAAACTGTTGCGGGGAAAAGGTTTGCTTGGTCGTTTATCAATTAATTAAAAAGCTAGAGCCTCAGCCATATTTATTGACAAATCTTAAACCATTCTTTAGGGAGTGATTGCTCAGGCTAAGATTAGGTAGATATCCAACAAAGGATGGAATACCAGCATGGATACATAAATGGTCAACTTGAAGTTGCCATTTATGTGGTGCCTCGGATGAAAATATATTACATATGGTGTGCATTTGCCCACGTCTATTAAAAGAGCGGAAGGTTTTGTTAAAGCCTCCTTTTAATATCGAGGGGGTGAGAACCTGCCGACACGCAGTCATATATTGTCTCTCAGGTCAATCAGCCTACTTAACCACCCAATTTATTAAGTTTACTCATTTAATTGATCACATGTTGAACCAGGGAGCAGAACCCCCATAGTAAGGTACACATGAAGGCTTCTTATCTTATATGTCATATCCATGTACAATATAATGCCTGGATGCACTTTACTGCTTAGAATTCCTTACAGCTTAGGACTTACCATTACATCATACTAAAAAGCCTAATCATATACCAGATATAGCATGTATGCACTTTACTGCTTAGGACTTACTACTACACTGGACTGTGACAGTGTGTATTGAATTATTGCGTAATTGGAAGTATTTCTAAGACTGATAATATGTCTTCTATAATACTTTTTTATTGTAACTTTGGTATGGATTTTAATATGTTTTCTATATCATATTTAATTTTTTATTTGTATAGGATCTTTGGAAAGGACTTTAATTATATGATCAAGGGGAATCGCTTTTTAATATATAATTTGAGACCAAATAAAACCTTGTTCTCCTTGATGTTAATGTGTATATATATGGTATCAATGTTCCCAGTACGGCATGTTACCCTTAAAACATCATGATATCTGTAGTAAGGTTGGTCTGAGTTTTATGAAACTCCCATGGTCAATGAAATAGCATTCTCCCTGCAAATTATTTGCATAAATTAACGTTTGTCTGAATTTAATTTTTCAAATTGTAATGATTTTAATTAATCAGATAATAAAGATGATCTATCTAGCTAAGAGGAATACAGAGAAGTAATTTTGCAATATCTGAGACATCTGAAATCATGTTGAAAGTTAACGAATAATTAATTATTAAAATGTTGTTGTTTTTTAAGTTTATTGACAGACTCCGCCCCTTGTGACTCTGCCCTCTTTTTCTTGCCACACTTTGACACGCAATTTATGGTTTACCGGAGAAAAGTTTTTCCAATTCCAGCACCGGTTACATCATTCGTTGAATTTGGTAACAGATGACCCACCCGGCCCCAATCTGATAACAACTGCACACAACGAACAAAAATACTCGCTACATGGTTTCTGCTTCGGCCCATCTCTCCCAAAATAACCTTTATTTGAAGATAAAACGTACCGCTTAAACTGAACTGAACGTCGTATTTCTTTTCTTGGGATTAAAAAGGAAAGAGTTACTTCAAGTAGCTCCGCGAGCTCTTTGCTGCCAACGGCTTTGCTTTTCTTTTCCTTTCCTACCTTTCATCGGAGTACAGGCAGAATAAAATAATTGACAAGTAAGCATTGCCATCTGGCTGCCTAAAATGTTTTAGCACCTGAGCAGCCTCAAAAGGGATCAGTGCATGATTCGAGTTCAAAAACAAATCATAATAAGTATTCATTCGTTTATCGCATTTTTTGCAAAGCAAATTGAAAAACGTACACAGTGACAGTCAGACCTAGTTTATCTGTGCTTTGCTAATACAGAATTCTTAAGAAATCTAGGTTTGGCTAATTTGAAATAAACGTTCCAATTCTTTTTTGCAAAATTGCCTTGTCGTCGCGCCCACACAACGAAAAGGCAGCCTCTCAATCGACATCATGGGTTTGCCATGATAAACTGACTTTATGAAAGTAAGTAATTTCACTCTTACATTCTTGTGACTGTGTTTAATTCATCTACTTATCTTTAGCACAGCTTGTGTAAAGCAGTGAACTCTACAAAACACGAATGAGCAGATCTTTTATCTGAAACAAGACTGATGAACCATCAGCACTTACTAGTCAACTTTTAATGGGTAAATATTAATCAACATTTCAATGTTTATATGGGAAAAAAATCATTGAATAACAGCCTACTTCTTCCTCGATTTCTCTATCCTTTCATCTTCCTCTCTCTTTAGCCTATACCTTGTAGCTCTCTGAGGGGCATATTTACAAGAGAATGGCAGAGCACTGTGTTACACCACAATTGGTAACACCATGCTCCAACTTTCTGAAAACGCAGGGATGCGCCGTATTTACAATAATACGGCGTACCCCTGCGTTTCCCCTAGCACTGGCGCAAATTTAGCTGCTTAGCGCCAACGCAGGCACCCTTTCACCATAGTGCAAGGGTGCCTGCTTTGCAGGGAATGGTTGTTTATGTCAGGAAGGTGACCCTTCCTGCACATAAACAATCAGTAATGCAGCACATATAGACGTTGCAAACATCATTTTTTTAATGATTGTTTATGTGCAGGAAGGGACACTTTCCTGCACATGATCAATCACTAATGGCGATTTGCTCTTTCTATGGGGGAGATGTACAAGGAAGTGGCTGAGCGTGTCATTAGCCTCCTTGGCTTAACGACACGCTCTGCCACTTCTGAAACGCAAGGCTGCACCATATTTACAAGAATGTGGTGCAGCCTTGCGTTTCCCCCTGCGATGGCGCTAAGTTTAGCAACTTAGCGCCAACGCAGGCACCCTTGCACTAGAGTGCAAGGGTGTCTGCGTGCAGGGGAGGATTGTTCATGTGTAGGAAGGTGCCCCTTCCTGCACATAAACAATCCTAAAATGAAATCCTGTCACTTTCATGTGTGCTGCTTCGGATCCAGGCCACAGGAAGGACAAGTCGCTATCTCCTCATCCGACCTCCAATTGCTGCTGAATTGCCTTGTCTGTAAACAACCAAATCTGAACCTTATATATAAGCTTTTGGCCAGAGCTGGTGTAATATCATTCAGGTAATTTTCAAAGGCCGGTGTTAGCCAGTGGTGGCTCCTCCGCAATGGCCAACACCAGCAAATGAAAAATAAAACGATGTTCTTGCATCATTTTATTTTGCATTTGCCTGCTTTGATCCAGCGCTGTAGGGAGGAGCAGAGCCGAGGCATGGGTGGGGGGAGGACGAGTGCCACGTGTACTCCACTCCCTAAGTGCTCATATGTGTTTGGCCGGCCGTCTCAAGCCGACCAAAACACACTTGCGCACTTAGGTTTTCTCCATTGAGCAGCCGGGCTGGAGAAACCCCACAGACTCCCTGTCCTGAGCGGAGCGTCTTTCTAGCCCGCTCCGGCCAATCCCTGCGCTGCTCTGCAGAACGGGGATTGGATGGGAGTCTGTTCCAGGGGCTGCTGGGACCAGGCAGGAAGAGGAGAGGCAGCACGATGCGACTGGAGGCGGCCGGCGGCTAAAGGTAAGTTTAAAAAAAAAAAAAATATTGTATGTCTAACCCCCCCTTCCCACGTTACCCCCACACCACCCTTTTTTAGGTTGAGCCTAGAGTAGCGCGCAAGCGCTGCTCTGGCGAAGACTTTATGTAGGGGCTTCAAAAAGCTGACCAGACGCTCGTACGTCTTGGCCTTTTCCTTGCGGTTACCCGCACGGCCGCCATCTGTTTCCAATTATCGTGCCGAGACGCGGGCGCGATAATTGAAAACACATGGCGGCCGTGCGGGTAACCGCAAGCAAAAGGCCATGGTGCACGAGCGTGTGGTCAGCTCAGCAGGCTGCCGCGCTCGCTCGCCCCCGCTCCTCTCTTCCCCGCTCCTCTCTTGTTTATAGTTTACTTATGAGGGGGGTTACACAGTGCTACATAGCTCCTTCACAGCGCTTTGTCAAGATGCCGGCCGCCTTTCTTTTGTTCGTCGCGGTTCGCACACAATGCAACGCTCTCAAACAAGATGTGAAAACCAGAACCGAGGGCAGCTGTGTTGATCAGCTGTTGCCGATAAGCTACCTCTGCTCAAGGATCAGCTTGACATGCTCTCTCCAACTGTGCATGTCTGCATCAATTGCACGATCCTCTCTCCCACCGTACTTCCCCTCACCTCCCTCATGTCTTCCAGGCCTCTCGTGTTTTCGCTCTTTTTGGAAAGGTGGGGGGTCATTTTTTTTAACAGAAGTACCGGCTGCTTCAAATTGCCTACAAGCCACTCGTTTCCCTTTTTGCACTACTGCACACGGTGTCTTTTATTTTTAGTGTACTTATGCTGGGGGTCTACATAGCTCCCTGCAGCTCCTTCACAACGCTTTCTCAAGATGGAAAAGCACTAAAAAGCTAGGATCAAGGCAGAGTCCAGCTAAGTGTGAGGAGGGTCCCCACACAACATTTGTCATGCACTGTTATCCAGAAAAGCAATATTAAATTAGAACTGAGTGCGATGCGCTATGAAGCGCCGTTTAGGAGAGAGAGAATTATAAGTGTCAATAATTTAATGCTATTTTTCACGAGCATTTGTTGACAGGATCAGAGCACGGAACTTCTCCCTTCTGCCATTCTAATAAACAAAAATAGTACAAATCCATGTTTCAAAGCTCAGTACAAATTGACGTGGCTGAGTTACCGCCTCGGGCTGTGTTGGTAGGAGACCATGTTCCAGCCCCTTTTATTTGTCGACCTATTGCCTTGTGGGAGTTGAAGTCTGTGTGCTTCCATTGAAGCAATTGCACCGAGGTGCCTTCTTCCAGTAAACTGTAACAGAAAATGCCAGAAGTAGCAGGTTCACAACTTCGGTTGTGTACCTAATTTTAAGTTGGTGAAGAGGGATCCACCTGGAAATGTAAAACTTAGGCCCAGGATAAGCAAACATTTATGCTGGCAGATGGATTCACAGTAGTAAATCATGTTTCAAATTACTAAGTTTAGAGAGGTCCGGCACACGGTGTGCGGGAGGAGCAGCCGACAGACACTTGGATGCTGACGACAGACATGATGTAAGTAACCTTTCTTCTGAACTTTTATTTTTGTGGCTTGGGCTCTGACAAGGCGGGAGGGAGAGAAGTATAGTTGTTGTAGAAGTGACCTGTACAAGTCACAATGGTTTGATTTTCTCCTTTACCTGCACTTCTTTATTTGTTAATTAGCGATGTTAAATTTATTTCCAGTTTGGAATTTTTTCCAGAGTTAAAAAACGCCAAGAAGATTGGGTGGTGGTACTTTTTGGAGTTTGGGTGTTTTGAGTTATCACAAATGTTTTTGCTACTTTCTAAAAAAAAAAAAAAAGGTTTCTTCTGACTACGGTTGTAACTTGTTTGGATTCCCAACTTGTACGTGGCTGACATCAGTGCATTTGGTCACGAGATTTCATGTGAAGGCATCATTAACGTGAAAGCATCATTAATGAACACTGCTCTTGCAAACTAAATACAGTGAGTAAACGGTGCCATACAGAACAGTCTTTTTAAGTGAGGCATTATATATTTTAAGATATCGCAGTGAGTGGAGCACGGCTCACCTTTTTGCAATAGATAAGCAGTTATTGTTCACTTAAATGAAATAGGAGACATTCTTTATGTGTGGCTAAATAAATGATGTAAATCTTTATTAAGTGTTATCATCTTTGCCTGCAAGTTTTAGGTCAGTCAGTAAATTGTCTTAAATGGGTACGGCATTTGTTGTAAGGCACATATCTGAGCAAAGGTTACATATGTGCCTTCCACCATGTTTAACATTCAAAGCTACTGTAATTATGCCCACCTGTGCCTTCTGTGTTGCTTCTGGCCCCCGCCCTCGGTGTTGCTTCACTTGTTATCATCAGACTTTGAGCCAGAGAGAGAAACTGGACAGAAAAGGAAGAGCGTAGGAGCTAGAGAAAGACAGGAAAACAGTGACATTAGGAGAAAGCAGGGATGAAAAAAGAACCTGCAAGAGTGAGAGCGCGAGAAAGTGTAGGGTTGTGGAAGAAAGAGACATGAGGTGAAATCAAAACGAAAGCCTTGGTCGACAAGTTGAGTCGACCAGTGGCAGATTGCGGCTCCCTTCATTTTTTTAAAAATTCACCACTGCGTTCGCCTCACCTAGGATCACCTGAAATATACACTTCTTAAAAAAAAATCAAAGTAGTGAATAGAGTAAGCAACTACACAAAATGACTAGGCTACAACAATAGCGAAGGGTAGACATCTATTGAGAGGATTGCCAAATTAGTAACTTCGGTGACAGCCCATCTTCACCCCCAGTTTCACTCTGAAGTGGTCCCTTCCATTCAGCTGTGTATAAAACTAAATATATTTTATATTGACAAAAGCAAAACTTTCTGTCGGGCACTGTCCGCAACTGTTCTAAGGCTACCCTGGGCTCTGAGCCCTCTGCGCACCCTCGAATAACATTTTCCGTACAACCCATCACCCCGGAAGAGGTGGAACCCATGTTGTGAGCCCTTAAACACACTCATTCCACCATGCACCCTGCATCAGCATGACTCCTGAGAAACAACACCCCATGATTTGCCCCTAATCTATTCACCATTTGATCAAGCGGAGTGATAGACACCTGTGAGTTCTCCTTTTCCCCGAGCAGGGTACGCCACGTATATTTCCTTTTGAGGCTAAGGAGATCTACCGGGTGTGCATCACCCCAAAAATAATGGGCAATGCAGCACTTTAAGAACCATGAAGTGACAGTGTTTTCCACCAGCTGGCATGTATGTGTATGTTGTGTGCCTAAAGGGTAAGCTTTGTCAATGGTATATATCAGAGTGAAGAATCATTTTACGGTTCATGGCTGTCCAGCACAAGGAGTGTTGTGAGAACTCCCATGAGAAGCACGGGATGGGAACGAAGCGATGGAGACCCTGCAAGATAGAGATCACCTGGCAATGCAATGATTGTCCTTTATGCTACATTCCAGATTACCTAGACAAATTCATAGTTTTTTCAATTTTGAAAAGTAGCAACTTTGATTCCCTCACATTTTTAGATTTCAGACCGATCACCAATCTGCCTGTTTTAGCTAAGATCTTGGAAAAGATTGTCTGTACAGAACTCCAGTTGTAGCCGGGCACACACAACTGTCGGTCACCCCTCCTTTCAGGGTTTTGTCCTAAACATGGCACTTATGTTTCTCTCATTGGCTTTTCAGATGACATCCTCATATTCCCAGATGATGGAGCTGGCACTTTGCTGGGAATGCTAGATGTTTCTACTGCATTTGACACAGTGGATTACTCCATCCTATTAGACAGGCTGTATTCACTAGCAAATTAAACCATCAAATGCTTCACTCTTGGCGTCCAGTTCTCAGAAAGTGTCTTTATATAGCAGTGTTCCTCAGAATTTTCCGCTGTCACATGTTCTACTTAACATCTACCTGGCTCCATTATTTCCCATCTTAGGTAATAGTCAGGTGGGGCAGAGTAATTTACGGATGATTATTACATAAGACTGTCCCATAATACCTCTCCTGTAGAGGAGCTTGACAGAACCCCAAGTAAGGTTCAAGCTTGGTTATTTGTTATTTTAATTTATAACGTGCACAAATCACCCTGGGAGGGGTATCTTGGTGCAATACCAGGACAGAGGCAAAAGAAAAGCTACACTATTAGAATGAAGCAGTGTTAAGTAATTTCCTGAATTGGATGTGATCCCTGCAGGTACAGATTTAAAGAGGCAGCTTATTCCAATAAAAAGGGGCAAGGTATGAAAACGACCTGCGTCCTGAACGAGACTTTCTGACCCTTGGAACATTGAGCAAAGCTTTGTCACTTGATCTTAGAAGCCTTGAGGGGGAATAACGAATGAGCTTTAAAGATAAACTGCTGGGACCTTTCCCTGACAGAACCTTATGGGTTAGACAGCAGATCTTAAAGATGTTTGTGTTTCGTACCGGTAACTAGTGTAATGCACGCAGAAGAGGGGTAGATGCAGCTCCAGATGGGAGATTACTGATGAGACGAGCTGCTGTGTTCTGCACCAGTTAGAGTTTTATAGCAACATCTCATTTGCTGAGGTCAATAGGGCATTACCATAATCCAAACAGCTGATGACCAGAGCCTGGACCACAGTTTTCCTTGCTGTGAGTGGTAGGAAAGGAAAGGCTCTTCTCAGCAAAAGCATCCTATGAAAGCAAGAGCCAATAATGGACAAAACCTGCTCTTTCATGATAAGACATTGGTCCAGTCGAACTCCCAAGTTTTTAACTACCGGTTTTGGTGTTGGAGCTATACCACGTTCTGGGGGCCACCAGTCAGGATTCCAAAGCTGTTGGGCCTTCCCAAACAGCATATTTTCCTTTTTTCCTGTATTTAGCTGGAGACCGTTTTCTGTCATCCATGTAGCAATTGCTTTCATCCCAGCAGAAAAAGATTCCTTCAGTTTGAACTGATTTTTTCAAAGGAAATTAGTAGTTGCGTGTCGTCCACATGCGATATGATTTCAAAACCAAAGGCTCTGACGACTTTGGCTAGTGGGGCAACATAGATGTTAAAAAGCGCTGGTCTAAGACAAGAGCCCTGAGGCACCCCCCTATCCAGTATCATGGTAAAAGACTTATAGGAACCCAGAATGACAGCTTGAGTCCTATTGGAGAGGAATTCAGTAAGCCATTGTAGCGCTGTTCCGTGAATACCAACCTCCTGCAGCCTGCGAAGTAGCCTGGGATGAGACATAGTATCAAATGCTGTGGACAAGTTCAGCAGCACCAGCATAGATGGTAATTTGGCATAGAGAGGGCCTCTGATATGGTCAGTGACCGCTACCAGAGCTGTCTCTGTACTGTGCGATGGTCTGAAGCCGGATTGTGACGGATCTAGAATCCAATTAGCCTCTATATATACTCCATTAGTTGTTTATTAATGAGTCCCTCCAACAGCTTGCTTAACAAAGGGAGTAGTGAGATAGGTCAATAGTTAGCAAGATTGAGCAACGCCAGGTTAAACTTTTATTGAATGGGTCGGACCTGTGCCACCAAATCAAAGATCTATTATAGTAGGAGAGCACTTGATCCACGCCTGCGTCAACCGAGGGAACTGAGAATTCCAACTCCTTAGCAACAGAGTCTGGAGTGATTTTCCCCCAATTTCTAGAATTTTGTTTATGAGGTTTATTCATTTTTCCTGTCACTTTCTGCTTAGGAATCTGGAACTGGTTGAGTGAATGATCCATCCAGAGTAAAGGTTAGGGCAGTTCACAGTTAACAATGTGGCATTAGTAAAAATTAGGTCCAGTGTATGACCTGCAACTTGAGTGGATCCATTGACTTGTTGATACAGGCCAAGCATAGCTAAGTCAGAGAAAAGCTGGCTTGTCTCTGTGTTAAGGGAATCTTCCCCATGGTAATTGAAGTCTCTCAACCTAAGAAATTGTTGCGCTGCTAAAACATGTGGCAGAATATATTCCATTAGGCAGTGATTAAACTCCTTTTTTGTCCCAGGCGGGCAGTATACTACTAAAGTGCCTTTCCAACTGATTTTTGGGGAGAGTTCAAGCTTGAATATACATATCTCCACCCAATCCCCCAGAGCAGTATTAATTATTGAGAGTTAATATTGTCTTTGAAAACAATGGCAGTACCACCACCGGTCTTGCCTTCCCTGTCCAATCTGAGCATTCTATAATTCTCAGGTTGGGCAAGCATGATTGCAGGTAGAGTGGTAGAGCTTAGCCAGGTTTTAGTGAGGAAATCGACCTCAGGTGACAATGAGTAGAATAGGCCCCAAGTTCAACCGCATGTTTAGCTAAGGACCAAACATGAACTAAGAGGCTCTCATTGTAATTAGGAGCAGACTTGTCAGCCAAAGAAGAAGAAGAATTGTGTGAATGTATTGGGACAGCACCCATCAAACATTTATGATTATTCTCTGGCTGTTGGGACATTCTTGTTTCTATAGAAGATTCAGAAAGACAATTAAATCGACACTTTAAACATGCAACAGGGCCTTCTATTTGAGTTGGGAAGATAGCATTTCACATAGTGTCTGAAAGAACATTAGAACTATGTGATCACTGAGGAACAGATACTATAAAAGCATCAGAATCTCAAAAACACATTTCTTCAGAAACCAGCCGGATCAAGCCAGTAACCGACCCAAAAAACCTTTTGAACGCATAAAAGCAAAATCAAACTGCGTACCCAATCTGTACCTTGCTGGATCTTGTTCCCTATCAAACTGTGAGGAATTTGCCTCCTTCTTTCTGCAGAAGACTAAGGGCCCGACTCACAGAAGTAATCTGAGACGAAAGTCTAACTTTATGACTTTCGGTATTCACAAAGGGTATTTACGAGAAGTAAAGTTAGACTTTTGGTCTAAATTAGCCTTTTAGTCTAAACTTAGACCAAAAGTCTAACTTTAGTAGTAGTAAAGTTAGACTTTTGGTCTAAGTTAGACTTTTGGTCTAAACTTAGACCAAAAATCTAACTTTACTACTCGTAAATGGCTTTTGTGAATACCGAAAGTAGTAAAGTTAGACTTTCGTCTCAGATTACTTCTGTGAATCGGGCCCAGAAACCTTGAGAACTGATCTGCTGATGGCCTTGGAACAACATCCTCTCCCTCCTCAAACCAGCCTCTCCATCTCCCAGTCTTCTGTTCCCTTCAGTCACACTGGCCACCTCCCTAAAAACAACGCCTCATGGAATTCTTTCAAAACCTTTGAGGAAAGTTCCATTCACGAGATTTTAACAATGCTAAAACCCTCAAACCACTCCAATGACCCTCTACCGCCCAACTTCTTCAAGGAGATCATACCCTTGATACTCCCACTTTGGCCCAAGATTGTCAATGCCTTCCTCCTTCAAGGCTCTATCTCTGACTGCCCTAAATCTGGTCAGGTTTTCCCCATCCTAAAAAAAAACAAAAGCAGATCAAACTGACTTAAACAACTTCCGACCTATCTCCAAAATTCCTACAGTGGATGCGCTTTTTGAAAAATGTGTTCACTTCCAACTCTGTAACCACATTGATCAATTCCGACTGCTAGACCAATTTCAATCTGGCTTCAGGGCAGGACACAGCACCGAATCGGCTATGACACACATTATGGACAATGCGCTAAAAATGCTGGCTCAGCACCAATCCTGCCTTTTAAGCCTACTTGACTTATCATCTGCATTTGATATGGTTAAGCATGACAACCATAGTGATCGTAATTTGATCGTGGCCTTCCTCAGGACCTAGATAGTGATTGCTACTGCAACAAGCATTGGCATAGCCAATAGGTCTCGCCTTTGGGACCTTATAAGTGTTTAACCATGCAACAGTTAATGTTGTTGCACCAAGGATATTGTGCTGCATAACTAAATACTTATAAGGTCCCAAAAGCGAGACCTATTGGCTATGCCAATGCTTGTTTATGGTGGCCGCTGCTGGTGTTGGCTTAAAATTCAAAAACTGCTCAGTCAGATGGCCCTGGTTATCGCTTCTAATTAGCTGTTCATGCATTGGAGCACTTTACATGAGAGCCAGTTACATTACATAAGGTCAAATTAAGTTTTTAGGCATAGTGAGATTACGTGATGTGCCCAGAATCACAGGATGTTGAGCCGAAGCCAGGACCCAAACCTGGCTTCCCCTTTCCAAAGTTGGCAGATCTGCCCTTAATGCTACATCCTCTCGCCATCTTTGAATGTTGGTTCTGCAGTGCTTCAGTCTTGAAGCTTTACAGTTTTGCTACCATTCAACAGCTGTTTTTTCCAATCTCCATTTTCTTACATTTATTGTTCAAAGACTTCATTTGACGCTTTTGGAATTCACGAAGGGGGACCTGATTGTGACTACATTTCACATCACCCTGGGCACAGCCAGTCCTGACATGTGCTATCATACTTTGTTGTGCTAATCTTTTGTATGCATGAGCCACCTTGTGACTTTTACTAATACCCTGTCGAGCAGTTCACCATGAGCAGGGCCACTGGAATAATGTGATTCTATGGCTGCCGCATCTTCCACATAATTAAGGATTTGCCACATTTGTCATATAATCCATCATCTGTTGCATATCCCAAAGTTACTAAAAATGCATCAATAAGCATTGCCAAGGTGGTTAAAGTCCTTCACCTTTCAGTTGCTTATTCTTGTATTTAGGCATACAACTGGTACTAATGAGGTATAACCTTTGCCCAGACACTGTTAAGGTTTGTGAAAATGACAAAATAATGAGGTAAAATTATCACAAAATGTGCTGCATTATGCAGCATAATTAGCTTTTTATTGCCGCTTAATTTAGTCAACGCTGCCACATAATTTGGTTCTTCCCGCCAAATAATCCCAGTGGGCAATAACTGCATGTAAAAAATAATTGTAGACACCTTAAATGAAAAAGAAATGTAATAAAAATGAATCTGTGGTAAATGCATTATTCTGGAGGAAAGCTCAGTTTGTTAAAATGATTACTTCACATATCTGTGTGTATATTCGGTTGGTGCACTGGGGACTAGTGACTTATGTGTTTATACACCTATGAGGTGCCAGTCTGGGAGCGAAAGCACTGTGAATATGTAGATCAGTTTAAAAGATGTATGTTAGACCCAGCGGTTTCCGGCTGGCTGGGAAGCATCAAACCAAGTCAGAATCCACCGTCCTAGATAGGATGAGTATGATACACATGTCCGATAACCTGTGCTCACCCTTGGGTAGCTTGGCACCGAGCAGTCAGGCTTATCCTCAGGGCCCAAGTGTAAAGTATTGGCACACCACAAAAAGACTCCACACCGTATGTATAAAACACTGGTCTTTGTATCACACAGACATTGAAATCAAAACGAGATACACATTGTATATACACTGTACAGTTATATGCAATTGTTGAACTTTCCCGTTAGCAGCAGAATGGCATGAACATATATGCTCTAATCAGAAGTATTCATCCAATATGACATCCCCCAATATTGCATAACCCCAACAGTTGCAATGGTTAAGCAATCACAGGTTTTTGACTACGCCTCGTGACCCAGCCCCTCAGTCACTAAACTACACCAGCCAACGATATACGCTGCCCCTGCTGGTGGCACGTTGATTAGATTGTCGAAACCACCTAAAACGGAAAGAAACAGTTACTTTGTTTCATTCATCCAGATTAGACCCCCGGGGATTCCGAGCGGCACCTGCACGAGTGCTCGATCGCTAACCCCCCTCCTCCCCCCGTAGACAAAAGGTTGTGACCGAGGAAGCTGGCACACTTGCAAGCCTGGAGAAATGTTTCCCCTCAAGCGGAGGTGCGATTTGCCGTAGCTCCCAGCAGCCAGCTGACACAACAAAACCCCTTGGGCCCGTTACGATATTCTCCACAAAAGAAGACCCTTGTGGTGTGGGTCCAGGGAGCAACAAGAGCCAGTGAGCTCGGACGGGGGCCACGATGTCAGGCACTGTCGTTCTCCTGATCTGGAGGTCGAAGATAGTCTCAGTTCCCAGCTCAGGTCCCCCAACACACCTCAGACACCACACGCTCCGGAGTGCAAGCTAGCACAGGTCCCCTGGTTGCAAGCAAGGGTCCCTTGGACTCTGCAAGCTTCTCCAGCACTCCTCAAACTTCTCACAACCTGTCATCTCAGGTGGGGTGCTGAGCTTTATGAGCACACTCCTCTGCACAGTGTGATGATGGTTTACGTCAGGTCGGTCCTTGTCTCAACCAACGATTGCTTCAACCCGTTTCCGCCACATCCTGTGCAGTCCGTACAATGTCGTGGAAATGGGACGATCCTTTATGTCCCTGGGATCTCGTGGACAGGAGGCCAGCCAACTGGCCCTTGGACAGTACTTATGGACCCGGGCCACAACAGTTGGCACTTAGCTGCAGGCCAGCAATTTCCAGGCAAAATCCACCAAGTGATAGTCCCCTTCCTGGGGCACGACAAGCTCCAGGCCAGCACAAGTCTGCGGATAATCCAGTTGCAGTCCCTCCTGCCCTAACGATTCCTCTTGCCGATGTCCCAGCACCGTACCATCATCTCATGGTAGTTGTCGATGAGTATTCATGTTTTCCTCTAGTGGAATACTTGTCCTCAACCACACATGACAGAGTCATCAAGAGGCTGGATGGCATTTTCACAGCATGGGGTATTCCTTCCATTCTCAAATCTGACAATGGTCTACCCTTCAATAGCAGAGAGTTCAAAGACTTTCTTACTCGTTTGAACATCAAACATCAGAAAAGTACACCTCTCTGGCCACAGGCAAATGGGGTTGTTGAACGATTTATGAGTACTTTGAAAAGGGTGGTTCAATGTGCTGCATTGGAAGGCATCAACCTCAAGTCTGCTTTACACCCTGCCGTTCGTGCATACCACTCCACTACTCATTCCACGACAGGAGAATGTCCTGTCACCTTGCTGTTCGGGAAAGCTCTTGGAACGAAGATACCACAATTGACCACCGGCTGGTCAATAGATATTTGTCTCTCTGACACCTTTCGCAAATGCAAAATGAAGGCTCACGCCTACAAGCGCCAACGTGCTCGAGACACGGTTTTCGAGAAAGGAGACCGACTTCTTGTCAAGCAAAAGCAGACATGCAAGACAGACACTCCATTTGATTCTGAACCACTAAGAGTTGTGGTGAGAAAAGAGCATATGGTGACTGCCCAACGAACTGTAAAATCTATAACCCGAGACTCGTCACACTTTAAGCCTTTGCCTCGATGTTCGTCAGCTCCAGACCTCATGAATGAGGCAAGTCCATCTTAGTGCCCAAGTCAAGCATCCGACTCATTTCCAGAGATGCCAGATGAAGGCACCCCCTCCTCTATCTTGTACAACTAGATCTGGAACACTGGTGCGAGCACCTCGACGACTCATCGAGGAGTTGTAATGTATAGATGTGTATATGTTTGTACTTTTTATTTAACAAAGGGGGGAATGTTGTGTCCTGTGTTTATGTGTATGAGGGTTCTAGTGGTCCTCTGTAGACTCCTTACAAGTATTGCGTAATCTGGTGGGTGTGACTGGGTGTGGTTAATAAAGTTTGTGCGCAATGCATTCAGTTAACAGCTGCATGCTGAAGAATAAAGATGTGCAAACCAGAGCTCCGTGTGTGGCGCGTTCTGCTGCATGCTCCCGAGTTGGGGAATATGCTACACCATGGTCTTTGACTAGGACGGTCATGTCTACGATTTTTGCTAAGGGGCCAGAAATATCTAAAAGCTTGTCCTGGCAAGCATTCCAGTAATAATAAATTCCATTCTTTGGGTCTTTAACAATCTTGCCCAGGAAGGTAGACAGTTTGGGGTCTATGTCAGGCATCATAGCGACCTTTCCCTCCAAGGATGGACGGGGGCATTCTGAGCGTAAGCGGCTTCTCACTTCTTTGGGAAAGGCTTTACGTACTCTGCTTTGGAAATAAGCTGCAGTTTTATTGGACGGGGTCCACTCTGAAGAGGATGGATGTACAATGTCCTCTAGGTCGAATGTGTCTTTTAATAAGGGGGGCTGAGAAGAGCCAGAAGGGTCATTCTCAGCAATGGATTGATCCAAATGTCTCTTTTTAGGAGCAGGTAACCAGAAGCTAGAATCATCCTCGGCGGATTCATCCAAATCTCCTCTTTGATGTTCCCAATCCTGGACAAAGACAATACTGCTGTGAGTCTCAGCCTCTGAATCTCCTTCTGGAAAGGCAGGGAGTGAGGTTAACTAGGCAGTTTTCAGTTGTTCTAACGCGTTTGTCTACGACGCCGCTTTATGGGGGTAGGGTCATGTATTGGGGGAACAGGCGGCCCTTGAGGCATTGAGTGAAGCATTCCTTCAAAGAAAGCTTGGAGTTTTTTAGCCAAAGGACTCAATGATTTAGTAATGGTTCTCTATACATAATTCTGCATAGCATGGGATACAGCCTCACCATTCGGTCCTAAAATAAAATCTGTTACATTCTCCTTCATGAGGTCTACTGGTAAACCCGCAGGGTTGGACCGTGACATCTTAATAAGGAGATTCAACTCAAATCACCAAAAAAGAAATGCCCTAGAAATAAACAGGGCTATCTCGCTTCTTCTACAGGCAAGCCTGAAGATATCAGGGGGTAGGCCCTAGTGAGACCAGAATATACTCTAGTCAAACTTCTACCAAAGTTCCAGTAATGGAATTAATGAATATAGTAGTAACAGGGCACAAGCACTAAATAAATGTGGCTAAAGGTTTGTAAAATTTTGATCCAGAGAGTTAGATGGAGCACCACCTGAAAAGAAATGAAGGGAGGATTCTACCCACAGCCCAAGCCTAAATTGACTATTGTTGCAGCCCTGGGTGTGTCCAATTGTTAAAAGTATTATTATAGGCCTAAGAGGGCTTCTCACCCGGTATAGGGACACCTCTGGGCAAGGATCAGCCCAGTCACAATATGGCAGGCGAGGCTGGGCTGCAAGGGCCTTGATCCAGATGTGACAGGCACACAGGAGGAGAGAGAGCCCATTCCTGGAAATGAGGAAGAAACAGAGGGAAAGCGGCAAGTGGAAATGCTTTGGCAGCCGCTCTCCTTACATGTGGGAGGCAAAGGAAGAGAAACACCACGTAAGAATCCGCCACTGACCTCAGGTGCTCCCCAGCCGGGGACAGAAAGATAGGAAAGGGGAGTTACCGCCAACAGCAGTCCGCACGGGCACAAGGGTTAAGTGTGATACCAAAGCGGTTAAAATACAAGCAAGTAACAAATAACCATAAGCACCAGTCATGAAATAACATTAAAATATATAAATGAGGAAAGATGAGGAAATACTTAACATGGCTACCGAGCAGCAAAGAAGAGGCGGAGTTAATGATGTTCAACCGGTTTATAGGAAGGCTTGTGGCTTGCCCGAGCACCGTGCTGCTTTCTGAGGCCCAGAGGAGTGCGCACCCACAGGGCTCACCATCGGGTGAGAGTTGCCCTCATTCTATACCGCTCACTCTGGGGGAGGACCACGAAGCATCCAGAGGGGCCCTGGAGGGGTGTTGCCCAATGCCTGGCTCATTAGCCCTGGGACCAAGGAAGAGTCCTGGATGCCCACATTGGCAGTGATGCCTAACCTGCTACAGTAGAGTGCCTGCCTGGGGCCTGAAAGCAGCGGCCGCTTCCCCAATCCTCCAGTGCACAGCCTCAGATTTACAGGTGAGTGGCGGCTGCACTGACACGACTTGCCCGGGCCGCACTTGGACTTACGTGGCACCTGGTAGCATAAAGCAGTCTTTGAAATAGGGTCTCTGCTTGGAGGCTCCTGCAGTAGGCAGCGGGGATAAAGGTGTGCTGCTCCCCTCAGGAAGTCACAACTTCCCGTGTGAGCCCATGATGCGGGCACAAGGACTGCTGCATTAAAGGAGTCATCGGACCAACAACACATTTTGGGTATCGCGCTGGGGGATGGTAACTGCACCCCACACCATGGTCAGACTTGGAGCATAATATTGACTGAAGAATGGGCGTGGTCTGGTGAGGGTCACTCCGCATCTGTGCTCCTACTCGTGGAGGTTTGAGAGTGCTTGCTGGAATCCTGCTGGACACACAGGGGCCCCCCCGACAGCCATTTCCATTGAGAAGAGTTGGAGACCCCTACTTTGTGGCAATACACACCCACAGGGCCCTCTCTCTCAAGACTTCATGCATTCTGAATGGTATCGCGTGGGGGCCCTATATAATGCTGCTTTTTGGGGACTGACAGAGAATCCCCGGAGGGCATGACCTCAAGCCGCCGCTGGGGACCCCAGTAAAACACCCAGTTGTCCATCCCTGGGGCTCACAGCAGAGCTGAGCTGCTCTTGCTGCGAGGCGCCACTACCTCACCTGGTGCCCACAAACGAGCCCGCACCTGGAGTCGTCCGTTGTGCCTACTGGACGGTGCTGCAATCACAACATAAACAATGGGGCACCTTAGATCTGGAACCCAGCCCGCACAACCTCAACCCTTGACGCCACCACTGGGCAAGCAGCAGCTAAGGGATTCTGTCAATCACCCCACTGGCCCTACCTCAGTCCAAAGTAAACATGAAGTTGTACTCGCAGCAATAGAGTGGTCCCGAGTGTTTATGGAAAATAAAATAGATGCTGTTGCAATGGATCTTACGCTGCTGAGAGACAACCATCGTAAGCTCATCGACAGGGTTCAAGCAGTGGAGAAGTTGCTGGCAACTATCCAACCGCAAACCTAAAACACGCAGTTACAGATACGTACACTGAGTGAAAGGGTCCGCACTCTTGAAGAGCGCGCAGAAAAAGCCGAAGGCCGATCACGGTGCAGTAACATCCGGTTGGTGGGTCTACCCAAAAACGCAGAAGGCCGGGACGTAGAATCCTTTGTTGAATCCTGGATTTGCAGTTTCATTCCTGCGGAGGCCCTCTCACCATTCTTCTCAGTGGAACCCGTACACAGAGTCCCGGAGCAGATACTCCCCTCTGTAGCTCCGCTTAGACTGCTGGTGGTGTGCCTCATTCACTATAAATACAGAACAGACATGCTATCCTGAACGAAACCCGCAAGCAGAACTAACTGGAAGTCGACAAGGCTAAAGTGATGATTTTTCCAGGCTACACACTGGTGGTCCAGTATATATACCAAACTTTTCTTGCGGTCAAGCGTAGACTGAGAGACCTGAAAATCCACTCGCTCCTGTTCCCGGCCTGCCTCCGAATCCAGGCTGATGGCAAGTCGCACTGTCTCACGGACCCTCAGGATGCATAATCTTGGGCAGAGAGCCGTGGAACTGATCAAGGACCTGGGGTGTCGGGGGGCATCCGCCTACTGGTGGAGGCCGACGGAGGTGCAGGAAGAGGAGATTGCCGGCAGCCACACACACACCCTGCTCTCCGAACGCAGAGGTTATACAGGAGAGACAGAGGGCACTGCAGGCGGCGGTGGAGTTTTGAGATACCACTCCACGCTCTGACACCGACAGCGATGACTCCAAATAATTTGGGGACAAGGATTATTTGACCTTTTCCTCCCAGGTTCCGGCACGCCGCCTGTGGTGACCCCACAGAGTGCAGACAATATCCCTTAAAACTGTCCAATGTTATGCTGATTATGTGGGGACGATCAGCTCAATCATCCAGCTATGACGGCCCCCTAAGTCCTTCTCCATATGTCAGATCTGATATCGCATCTTGGGATACTTGGGGGTGCTGGTGGTCTGCTCTGCGACTTGGGTCAGGCACATGCCCATATGCCCGACGTGTCGCTGATCGGTGGAGAGGGCTGAGGGCCCTTAAACATGCCATCTTCTCCCAACCCTCACTGGAGCATTCATGACCCCTAGCGCTGCACCACTGTCCAAGTGCTTATGCAACCTGCCCCTGCACCACCGCTGTACTATGCAATGATCCTCCCCCCGGGAGTAATAGTGGGATTCACCGGGACACACAGGGAGACTGTTCTGTTTGGCTAGGTGGTGGGGACATGCTCTCTTCCCAACTCCCTCCCCTTGCAGAGTTGTTGTTCTGGGGCCGGGGGAACGCCCACCTGAGGTGTTCTGGTGTCCCCCCTTTGTTAGATGTTCACATGACGGAGGTGGTGGCCACTGGTGCCGAACTCACCTTCTGTGCACACAGGATGTAACCACTCTCCAAACTACCCACCCCTAGACCCGGTTCATTAATGCTGGTACCCTTCATAAGCATGTTTGGGCGGGTACCTGTTGTATCCCTGCTCTCGATGGTATTGCACACACTAGGGGGTATATTCACAAGAACGTGTGATAACTACCGCAAGAGTAGCGTAACGCAACTTTAATTATCGCAGCCCATCGTGGGAAAATAACCCTGTGTCAACGTGGAATTCACAACAAGGCGGTACCATGCGATAGTCACCAGATAACGCGTCAAATGTCAGCGTGAAAATCAACGCCACGCCGAAATAATGCGAAACGCGAACGCGAGAAATCATGCGATGAGGCCAATCGCTGTACAAAAAGTAGCGAAAACCAGCCTCAGGCCTGCAACTCCCACGCGTCTGGCGGGAAATTGCACCATAAAAACCACAGACACAACACACCAGAAACAAGCCAAAGCACGTAGCAACATGGATGCACCCTGACCCAGCGCAGAGGGCAACGCGAACCCCACAACCCCCACAGACCACCAGCAAGGAACAACAGGCTCGGGGAAGGCCAAGGAGAAAAGGGAGAGGAAGACGTGGTGCAGATCGCAGGAAAACAAGACCCAGGCCACGGAGGCGACAGAACACTACCAGCAACTGACCCACAAGCAGACCACCTGGAACGCAGTCGGAGTGCCCAGGAGGCCAATCCAGGAGGCCAAGAGGCGCCGGCAGGACGTGACAACCTAAACCAGGTACAAACCCGCTGCCAACAGGAAGGCAGCAACGGCGACAGGAGGTGGTAGTCCAGCGCCACAGGAAGAGCTGGAGGAAACCCAGGCCGCAGCCATCAGTGTGGAGAGGGTGCAAGGAGTAGGGAGTACGGACACAGCTCGACAGGACCAGACACAACGACAACAGGATGAGGATCCAACAGGGACTGGGGGGACGGGGGGTGATGGGCACAATGCCACACATGCACAATGAGGTGTAACACACTGCACACCCACAATTACCCAGGGACATGTCCCCCATCCCCGTGGCACACTGCAGCACACACACATAGCAATCACAGCACATACCATGACAATGTGGCACAAAGTGCAACACCCACACTGCAGAACAGGGAACACAACTGGGTCCACCCAGGTGCAGAAACAGAACAATAACAGTGGACAGAGCAGGGAACTGCGAGATGCACATCTACCCCTACAACCCCACATCAGCCATGTAGGCCAAATGTACACTGTCCCAACTCAAATAGCCACCACCGCCCAAACAGTCACAACGTACAATGTCACACAGTCTGCATGTCGACAAGAGCAAGGCGCCAACACAATGCCAACATGCACCTCCCCTTCACAATGCAGAGGGACAAACAACACCTCCAGCAGGTCAGAACAGACAACCCATCAGTGATGCCCGAGACGAACACCACACCCCCGTCACCGACGCCCTACAACAGCCCATGGACATCCCACACAACCCCCCACCAGGACCAGGGCAGACAAGCCACTCAGAGGAGAACCCAGCCCCTGCAACAGACCGCACAGCATGTAGCACCCGCAATCACGGCTGCCTCACAACACTTCATCCACCCACACATGGCACCCCAATGCCAGGTGGCAGAACGCCAAAAGGAGGTGGCCCAACAGGTGAGGGTGTTGCCGAACCCATGGAATGCGAACTAGAACACATACGTGGGTGTCCAATACCCTTCAGGGACCACCAACACCCCACAAAGGAGACCCACACCCCCACAGAGACACATGCACATATCATGTTGAACTGGCTACGGGCACGTGCGCCTGGCCCCTTTATTGGCAGGGCCACATGTACAGTGACGCCTGTGCTGGATGTGTGTGGGGTGAGTATAGGCCAGCCCGCACGGAGTGCTTGGTGCTGGCAACAACCTGAACAGTGGACACTAGTGTAATGGAAACAGAAAACACCAGCATAACAGAGTCAACTGCAGAGCAACATGGAGGGATCCGGAGTAAGAACAGAGGTCACCCAATATTCAGTCAGGAGGTTCCGTGAGTTGTAGTGCACTGAGGCAGGGGCACCAGAGAAGAGCGCGCACATGTGAAGAAAGTGCTAGGATTGTGTCCCTTCCGGTTAGTCCTGATGCACATGCAGTGGGGTGTGTAACACCTGCATCAACTTCCTCATCAACGTCCCAGCTCCCCCACACTGCCTGAGGTGACAGTTGCGTCCGCAGTCCACAGCGCAATACCCAGTAAGAGATCCGGCTGTGTAGCATGACTACCACCACCAGTCTGCATTCCTGCCTAGGGGCTGTTGCCACCTGCCCTCCCATTGTCTGTGCCTTCTCCCGACCGCACACTTGACACATCTTCCTCATCATAGTCCCAGGTCTTCCCCACTGCATGGGGGGACATTGCTGCGCAACCTCACAACAGCACAAAACTCAATCAGTAACGGACAATGGCTTGCGGTGCACTGAGTCACAGGCACCTGGAGTGCTGAGCAGGGTAGCAGGCCAATGATGGCAACCACGACAGGTCTGAGCAACTCCGTAGGTCTGTCAGGACCACCCTTTCGACTTTGGCAGATGGCGGTTGGAGGTGGTCCTTGCGGTGGTGGCATGTGCCTCCTGCGGTGATGCGACGTCTGGGCCGGTCAAGACTCGATGCCATGTGTGGGCCCTGCTGGCCCGCAGTTGGTGCCGGAGGAGGCGGACAGCGCAGGGCCACAGACACATGGCGTTGATGACCCCAAGACCATCGCTACAGAGGGCATTCAATGTCTCAGAAGAAGGGGTCCCAGGCCTGAGCAGCACAGAGTTAGTGGCCCCGGATGCACTGCGGCCGGCACAGGCACCCAGCCACGGGACGGTGACTTGCGGTGCAGTCAGATGGGCCATGCAACCTGAGCGGGTCCCCATCAATGTCCGAGGTGTATGTTGCGGAGGGTTGAGGGGGACAGTGGAAGGTGTCCCCCAGGGCATGATGCGGAAAGGTCTGATGTCATCTGGAAGCAGCAAATGGAGGAGTGGAAAGCGCAACCCTCGTCCTCACCAACAATTTGGGATCAGCTACATGAGGATGAAAACTAGCCCCTAGTCCATGGACTCAAACGCCACCAATGTCCGACCAGTGAGTGTCCATGAATGTCGGGGAACAAACTTAGTGGCACAGGTGCTGTGAGGGGATGCAGTCTGCGATGATGCCCGTACACAGATGTGAACTCCAAGAATGCCAAATCAAGGCTCTGTGACCTACTGGACTGCAGTGTAGGCCGGAGGCAGCGGACAGCAGTGGCCCACAGCCACGGGTCGTTGGCTCGCGAGGCACAGAGTTGGTGACACAGTGGCAGTTGTCGGTAGTGTTCAATCACCTCCGTGACGCTGATCCTGTTCCCTCCGGACTGCAACATGTCATCCTCTTACGCCCCTCCGTGCGTGCGAGGAAATGTATTCTGCCTTCTGAATTACCGATGTTCAGTTACAAATCAGTGATCCCACTCGTGCGCAGCGTAGACCGAGGGCAGTGGTCCGCGTAGGCCCACAGACACGTGTGGTTGTGATGCCATGCACAGACTTGTTGCCACCACATCGGAGGGTGTGTAGTGAATTGTTCTCTGCCTTAAATGATGTTCACTGCCATAGTGTAATCAAGACTCAGTTCCAAATGTGTGACCTACCTGACCGTGGTGTAGGCCTGAGGCAGCGGTCAGCACGGCCCATTCACCGAGTGTCGCCGGCATAGGTTGGATGGCCCCACCGGCCTGCGTAGTTCAGGTTCAGTGGCACCACGTGTAGCAGGCTGGCGTTGAACAGGGTTAGTGGCACCACGTGTAGCAGGCTGGCGTTGAACAGGGTTAGTGGCACCACGTGTCGCAAGAAGCCCATATGGAACTATGCCTCACTGATCGGGGGGGGTCTGGTGCTGTGGCCGCTGGCCCGGATGTGGGGTCACTGCCATTCATGACTCAGGACACAGTTTCACATATGGGACCTACTGGCCAGAAGAGTAGGCCGGGGGCGGCAGTAGAGTACGGCAACGAAAAAGGAATAAAGCGAGCCTGTGTCGTGGAGGCCGTGATGGTCTGAGGTGGCTGCCAAGGTCCCGGGCCTCGGGCTTGGGGCTTGCGCCTGCACGTGGTGGACCCTCCTTGACACACGCCGGTGTCGGAAGGTGATCAGTGTGGCCTGGCTGCGCAGGGGCTGGCCTGACGGGTTCGTGGTCCAGCGTGCCAGGGTCTGGCAGGAGCACAGCATCGCAGGCAACGCCGCTCACGAGGATGGCGTCGGCCTCGTGGCGGGGTGGGAGGCGCCGCCCTGGCGGAGACGTGGGTCTTTCCGGAAGAGGACCACGCCCAGGCCTACGTGCTTTTTATCCACACCCCTACTCTGGCGTGGTGTACGCCAGGCCATCCCACTCTACTGACGCTTGGGGGGGCGTAACAGGCAACATTTCCGCGGGGTCCCCCACTGGCTGGGGTGACATGGTGGAGTCCACTGTCCACTACACTGCATACGCAAGCGGTGTATGTCGCCATGGATATGGGTGTGTTCTGCATACTGCGAGGTGTCCAGCACATATCCGGCACTCTTGGCATTGTGTACTTTCCCAATCATGGTTCTACTGCATCCTTCACACATGGCTGGTTGCCACCTCTTCCCACATTGGGTTATTATGTGGCTGAGGTGCCATGCCGTTGCTGGCTCATGTTCAGGGCTTGCCCATGTGGTCATTGTAAGTTGTTCTGTTGTGTCTGGTGGGTGGGCATGTTGTTGTGCCTGTTGTATGTGATTTTGTGACGTGTGCATTGCCAGAGTTGTGAGTTGCATGGTTGTGGAGTTGAGGTGTGTGGGGTGTTCATTTGGACATTGCCAAGGAGCTGTGCATTTCCCTTGTTGCCATCCTGGGAACGCTGGTTGATGATGGACTGTCGGAGGATGTAGGTGTCATGCACACTGGCTGTGTATTTGAGGGCGACATTGTTGGGTGTTCCAAGGTGTTCTGTTGTTGCCTGCACATTGATGTGAGACGTGTGCTTCCTGTTGCGGTGATTGTGTGCTGTGTCACCAGGGGCACAGTAGTACATGTGCTGTGTATTGCCCCCAACACGTGCGTGCATCCTGCTATGGCGTATGCTCCTTGCTTGGTCTCCAGCGGATCCTGCGCATTGTGTTATACGTATGGGGACTGGGGTACCAGGGTGATGGTGAAGTCCAGGACACGTGTGGGGGACTTGGATGTGGCTGGCTGTGAGACTCCTCCGACTCTGGCGGGTGTTGTTGGGGGGGTCCCAGGGGCCAACAGGTGCAGCCACGCCATCAGCTTTGCGTGGGGTGGGATGTTGGTTGTCCGCTGTGTTGGTGCCGTAGGCCTGTTAGGCGATGATGGTCAGGATGTGTAGGTTGGTTGTCCCTTTCAGCCTGTAGTGGGCGGTGACATTGTCAGATGTTGGGTCTGTGCGGCTGGTAAGTTTTCTGGGGTTCCGCTGTCTTTGTCTGCGCTGCGTCTGTGGTGGTCCGGGGAGGGGGTGTTCCGGGTGTGGGTTGGGGTCATGGGGAGGTGGCTGTGGGTGTTGTGGCCCACTTGGGTGTCCGGGCCGCATGATGGGTGGCTCCATGGCATCTGTTGCCCTTGGGATGTGGCCCTGGGCTGTGCTCCCTTTTGTGGTGCTGGCTGCCGTCCGACTTTACACCAGGTCAGAGCAGGTGTAAATTTCCTGGTGCTAACGCGCCTTATCGCCTGTTTTGTGTTTTTATCGCGGATGTGACTGGTCGTTGTGAATGTTGAGGTGTGATGTTGTCTCGGCTTTTCGCACGGCAACGCCTACTCTGCATCTCATTAGCGATATTTGCGGGGGTCCTCTGTGGCGATGTTTTTTGCGGCTGCCATCGTGGGTAAACTGGTGCTGTGGGCTGTTTACACGGGCTTGTGAATGGGGGGATAAATTTATCACGACTTTGGCTGCGATAAAGTGCCGTTAATTCGGCGATAGCTCCTTGTGAATATGGCCCTAGGTTTTCACAGTTATTCCCTTTCTTTTGTTTGCTGTTACTGCCTGAATACACCTAATTGCTGTATTTAGGGTGGAGCTGGCCCTGTCCTCTGGGGGTGGGCCACACTCTATCCACCCAAATGCTATCATGATGACTGACACTAATATCATAACATGGAACGTCCAGGGATGCACACCCCTTCCTGTCGATATGCTGTATATTCATACTTACCCCGCAGGAAGACACATATTCTCCTGCAAGAATCCCACTTTACTCATGTAGAGGCCCTGTGGTTACACAAAAGATGGGGGGGGGGGCAATTATACTCCACTAACTACTCTACTTACACCCGGGGGTTACTGGTGTGGATTTGGGCAGGGGCCCCTTTCACTGCGGATGACACGAACATAGACAGGGAGGGTAGGTACATTCTGTTGGAGGGCCGATTGGATGCCCGCCAGGTGCAGCTTGGCGCAAATTATGTGCCTAATACTGAACAGGCAACATTTCTGACTACACTGTCTGGGGTCTTAGCAAGATGGAGCGGACTCCCCTGTATCATGGGCTGGGACTTTAGTAGCATTCTTAATGTGACTCTTGACTGCTCGTTTCCACACCTACCCTGCACAACTGCCAGTTCGAACGCTTACACTTTGACCACATAGATGCGACATTGGGACCAGTTGGACCTCTGGCAACAGTGCAATACCAACACGAAGGTGTACTCATTCTACTCACATGCCCACGGCTTACACGTTCGAATAGACCAATTTGTCAACACTTAGGACATAGTCCCACACATCATGCACATAGAATACCTCAGCAGGGCACATTATGGTCAGCCCACCCCCCAAATCCCAATGTGGCGGCTACAGGCATGGGTGATAGAGGACATCCCACTTAGGGCCTCCATCAAAAGTAATATCATGGAGTATTCTGACATAAGCACTGATACTGCTAAATCCAGGCTGATAGAATGGGATGCCTTCAAGGTGGCAATTCGAGGATACTGCCTGGGCAACACACTGAACTTACGCCGCCAGATTGACGGTGAGATCTCCCAGGTGGAACTGCAACTGATTAAAATTGAGGAGCAGGTCCAGTCCAACAAAACAGGCAGAGCACGCCAAGGCCAGGCTTGACGTGACCATGCTGCCCTATTGGAGAGATTACGTTGCCTCAATTATGCAGCTAAAACTCATGCTGAGGCTGACAAACCAGGAGCACTGTTGGCATGGTTACTACACCTGGAACAACCACGGCAGTCTTTACTGCCCATTCGCTGTGACACATGGATCCTACTGTACACACAGAGGGAGATACATGCAGCATTCACTCGTCATTATACTTCATTGTATACCTATGTGGCTACTGCGCTGATGGGGGAAATCAGGGCCTTTCTAGCTGACGATGACCTCCCTCAGGTCTCCCTCGAACACAGGGAGGGACTTAACGGGGACATCACGATCTTCGAGATTAAGGAAGCTATATGCACACTCGCCACAGGTAAAACTCGTGGGCCTGACGGACTGCCAACTAAATTTTAGAAGACGTATGCCTCCTTGCTGGCATTATGACAAAGCTCTGATAGTGGCCTGTCTTCCGCCCACACTATGCGATGCCTTACTCATTTCGCCACCCAAGCCGGGAAGTAAAGCAACGGAGCTGGAATCCTACAGACCCCTTGCGCTCCTACACAGAGATTATAAAATACTAGCAAAGATCCTGGCCGACAGGTTGGCCCCCAAGGTCTGACAACTGGTCCACCCAGACCAGACTGTATTCGTGCTGGCCAGGAGCACCTCCCTGAACCTGCGTTATTTTTTCCGGGTGCTGGAGTATGCCCCACTTACGCACCCCCTGTCGGGCTGCCTGGTACTCGACTTACAGAAGGCATTTCACTCTCTGGAATAGCCCTACTTATTCGAGATACTCTCACAGTACGGCCTTGAGACCCAATTTTCCGGACTGATCAAACTATTAAACGCTTACCTGACAGCCAGGGTCAAAAAAGGGAGTCACATATCGGACCTGAAATTGATTCAGAGAGCTACAAGACAGGGCTGCCCACTGTCCCCTCTTCTTTTCCCCTGACAATGGAGTTGCTGACCCGCATTCTCAGTGCGCAGGGCCAGCAATGGGGTATACCCCTCAGAGATGACATACACTCTGTCTCGCTATACGCGGATGATATGCTCCTTTACGTTAACAATATTTATGCAGTCCCGGCCACCACAGAGCAGTTGCTAACCTGGTTTGCTGAGGTATCGGGTCTCAGAGTAAATTGGGCCAAATCTTGTCTATTCCCATTCACTGATACTGATCCAGCGGTATACTAACAACAGATACTCCGCTACCATATACTCACCTGGGCCCATAAACACAACACACTTCTGTATCGAGTAGACAGCTGGGGTTTAGTTTAAATTTTTCATATTTCAGGATTAGTTATTTCTTATTCCTAACTAACCTTTCACTGATCAAAAAGTTCTTTCCTCTGGTCGATGGACCATTGGTTGAACTAATTGATGGTGATAATGAACATAACACTTAACTGTTCTTTAACTAAAGTAAATAACCACAGACTCGGGAAGTTTTAAAATCTTTATCTAAATTAAATGAATGTGAACCATCTCAAAGTTTCAGCACAAACACCCTCATTCATAAGAGTGTTAATTCAATCGAATAATCATTAAACAAAATTACTTCAGTCTCATGCAATAACTATGCTCAGAAAAGAGAGGATAGAGAGAAAAGAACATCTACAAACGGACAAGAAATAATAATTACCAAGGATGGTGTGAAGACCAACCCCCTGGCCAAAGGGCTGGTGAGGGTCCCCCGAGATAGATCAGGAGACAAAGACTTCAGGACAGGAATCAGGACAGGATACTTGACCTCTCTAAATACCAACGACTGCGTAGCACCCCTCTCTGACACTCTCTTCCTCCTCGAATTTCTTCCGCGATCTTCTTATCTAACCCAATTAATTTAGGATAGAAGGTTCTGCATTCAGCTTCTTCATCAGCACCTCACAGCATCACTCCCTGCGTCAGCATCACAGCAACACGAACTCCCAGACAGCATCCCGAGCTCTGCTAACTAACTAACTAAAGCTACCTCAATTATACCTTTCGTTCATCATGTACCACCCACTAAAGTTTCAATATCAGAAAAATAGGAAATCAAATTGGTCAGGCAAGGGGGATGATCATCACACCATGCTTACATATTACTTTTATTCTATCAATCCATTGTTCACAAAACCATTCCCTTAAACTTTATTCATTTCTTTCGTTCCCATACATATCCAAACTTTATTAGCAACATATATTTCAAAATCATGAATAAGAGTCTTCTTGGCTGAACTCTTCACCCTCCGTTCTCAGGGCACATCATTCTCGTCCTTGGACGGCTGTCAAATCCTCGGTCATCCTTCCGGGTTAACTTTCTTGTGGGCCTGCGCACGAATCATGTGACTCAGCTTATTTTGGTCATTCACGAGAGGCCCAAATGCGCACTAATAATAAAGTCAAAAAGACAAATGTTACTTTCACAAATAAATGGTCTCACTGTATACCACCCATCTCTATTCTAACCCTCTTTACTTATTAATACTTTCCCCGCATTAGCATAGTAAAATAGCTGGTTTTCATTTCGGCTAAGCAGATGCCATGCACGTGAGTCTTCAAGACTCCATTTTAATGCCTTCTGCACATGCGCTAGAATTTCCCTCCAAGCGTTACCTCGTCATATTGCGTAGATGCAGTTGACGCATGCGCGGTAAAGATTTCCCCGTTTAAAGCTATATTAGTCCGTTTTCATTGTTATATGCTGCAAGATGGCCGCCTGGTAGGAGCTCAGCCTTGTAGCTCTCGGGTTAGGGATCACCTTATCGGTGGATATCCCTCGCTAACCAAGCCATCCACCCCGCATCAACATTGTGTTGTACTGCGGATTTCTCCTGGACCCTGAATCTCTAATTTGGAGTCGCTTACCTGTGCCTGGAGGGCTAGACGTCCTGGATTTGATGCACTCGCCCGTCTCTGCCTTGACGCCCACGGCGCCCAACATCCTCGAGGCCATCACGCTCGCTGGACCGCCCTATACACTCACCCTTGGATGAGGCCCACGCTCCCTGCTCTGGGGTCCGTCGAGCCTGCAGTTGCAGCACCGGATTTTTCTAGGAAAATGGCGCTCGTGGTGTCTCCACTCGGATGGATTCACTCGAGGCTCTGGCCCTGTACTCATCCCGTGTCGGTACTCTGACGCCTGTGATGGTCTGCTTGCTAACCGGACATAGCTACTTACTGAGAAGGAGACGATCATCGTCGGACGGAGTCCTGCTCGTGAGCTCCATGCCCTAGGAGGCTTTGGCGTGGTGAATCTGGGCACTGATCGTTAGTGCTGCTGTACTGGTTGAAGGTATGGCGTGTCCGACAAACTATTGCAAATTCTGACGGCTTGCGGTGATTTGGTAACACTATCGGATGCGGATGGTGGATGATTGCTGAGCTCTTCAGTTTTGAGAATTCCTCGGGCTGATCTGCAGGGACTACGGATCGGCTCCTGCTCTGCAGCCCATCGAGGACTGGGGGCACCGGGCTCTGTGATGCCGTAGTGCCATATTGGTGTCTGATGGGATGAAGCGTCTGTGATGCCACTGAACCGGTGATGTCCGTCTGGTAGTATATCTCCCGGTATCTGTTTAAGGCTCGCCTGCTTGTAGTATGTGTTTACACTGTATTTCCATGGCAATGTACATCGCGCACTGATGGCGTCTTCCACGTGGTCAGCGCGCGATACTTGTATTATGTGTTATCTGTAGTAGTGTTCGTTTGAACGCTGTCCAGGACTCGGACATGGAGCGTACGTCGGTGCAGGGTTCGGATGGCATGAGTCAGTTGCTATCCGGACAGCTGGCCGAGAGGACGCTCCGTGTGTCGGGTGGACGAATATACGAATAAACCTTTTCTGGACATTCAAGGAGACTTTTCCACTTATTTCATCTGGCGACGATTGGGAACTTGTCCACCCGCACACCCACGCATTCGTTCCTACCTGTTCCGACTTCGTGCCTACTCTCAACGTCTTCTGGCTCAACGGCATTGCGAGTCGGAAGGCTGTTCATCGATCATTTACTCGTAGGTCCATGATCTCAGTCGGAAACGAGGTACGTGAACCTTTACTTTTTCACGGAGCGCCAGCGGAATTCAAATCGGCACCCTCACGCTATCGCTCATCTCCAAGCGAACTTCCGCTCGAGCCACTACTTAATTGGTGCACCTAACGTCATCACGTTATTTTACGCGGCGCCATTTTGGATTGGGCCGTGTGTGCACGCAACTCAACGCGCTTTACAGTACATTTTAAAAAGGATAAGCGTGTTGTCAGTTTCACTTCCGACGACACGCATGTCAATTACAAATATTTAAGCGCATTTTCTGAAACCTTGCGGGTTGTCAATTTCACTCCCCGACGACACGCACGTCATTTACAGAAATTGATCGACTGCATTTCGCAAGTGTGTTGTCACCTTAATTCAGCGACGACACACACGTCATTTCTTTTGCTTAACTACTGTGGAAGCATACTGTGGAGACAACACTGATACAGCGCGTAAAGCAATACTTCGGCGACGCGCACGCTTTTCTTCATTTTACAGCGCGTAAAGCTATACTTCAGCGACACGCGCGCTTTTCTTCATTTTTTTTTGGGGCACGCGTTTTTCTTCATTTTGGAACACACCTTTTAACAACAAGTTGTTAGTTATATTGTCAATCAACCTATAACCTATGGCTACCAATATCAGTCACATCACGCAACCCCCCCCTTTCTTAAGCAAACCAGGCAGCCCACCTATTATCTGGACTGAGTGGTTTAGACTTTTTGAAAACCATTTAGTCGCTATAGACGCAGTGGACTATTCTGCTGCTCGTAAATTCGCGTTATTGTTTGGTTGCCTGGGTCAGGCTGCCCAAAGAATTTTTGACAGCGTGGTTCCAATCCCACCTCCAGCCTCCCATTCTGGTGACAGCCAATGGAATGTGTACCTGGAAGCAATAGCACGCCTTAAGAAACAGTTTTCTGACGAGCCGAATATCATGTTAGAGCGCCACAACTTTTATAAAAGGAAACAAAAAGATGAGGAAAAAGTGGAAGAATACATCTCAGCACTCCGCGTATTAGCTATTACATGCGGATTTGGACCTTTAACAGATAATTACATCAGAGATCAGTTTGTGTTTAATTGTGCATCCAGAAAGATTAAAGAGAGAATACTGAGTTGCAAAAACCCACCTTTATCTGAAGTGATCGACTTAGCCTTGAGTATTGAACGTTCCGCTATTTCCAGTAAGGCTATGCAGGAGGATAATAAACTGGGAGTTAATTCAGTCATCCAAACTGAACTCGATCACGATATCTCATTGTCTGCGGTACATGTGAAGGGTAAACCGACTAAATTTCCTCAAAAGAGACAGCCTCTTTTCTGTTACAGGTGCGGTTCAAAGAACCATATTGGGAATTACCCAGGTTGCCCTGCAATCAGCAAACGTTGTACCGTATGTAAAAAAATAGGCCATTTTCAGGGGGTGTGCAGGAATGTTAGGAAACCTATCAACATTCGCTACGTTGATTCCGAGATAGATTCATGTTCCGACTCTCTTAATAATATCATTGTGACTTTGGACTGTGAAGGTGATGCTGTTTCCATAAAGGGTCCTTTGTGTCAAGCATCAATCGATAGCATTAGTCTACAAGTCATGGCAGACTCTGGTTCGCCGATTACCATTCTGAGAGATACTACATTCTACGATCTTTGGAAGAATAAACAATTAATGCATTCTGACGTCTACCCAAAAGCCTTCGGGGAGAAAGACATTAATATGATTGGGTATTTCCTGGGTGTGGTACAATGCCTTGGCAGAGAAACTACAACAAAAGTTTATGTAGCCGAAAAAGGGAAAAATATTATTGGGTGGAAAGATTTAGCTCGCATGGGTCTGTACTTAGTTCCAGGTGACGAAAACCCAATCAAAGTGGGAGAGCTACCGATATGTAATATTAATTGTTCTGATTCTGACATGAATGTTGAAATGTTAGACGAGATAATTTCAGAATTTAAACCTGTATTTAACAATCAGGTGGGTCGGGTTAAAGGTGTGGAGCACCATATCAGATTAGTCCCTGGTGCACACCCTGTAGCACATAAAGTACGTTCAGTCCCTATGAGCGTCAGAGAGGAACTAAAGCTCACATTAAAAGATTTAAGTGATCAGGGCGTCATCGAAACCACGGATTCTTCTCAGTGGGTGGCACCCATCGTGGTCGCGCGCAAAAAGTCCGACGAGGTCAGACTTTGCGCGGATTTACGCTCGCTTAATAAGAACATATTGGTGGATTGCCACCCACTACCCAGAATCCATGAACTATTAGCAAACTTGGGTGGTGCTAAGTGGTTTTCGTTGATCGACCTGAGATCGGCATATCACCAAGTATCACTGTCCAAAGAGTCCCAAGAATTGACAACATTTGTCACTCCTTTCGGGGCGTATAAATTCCTTCGCCTCCTTTTCGGTTTAGCATCAGCCGGGAGTGTATTCCAAAAGTTAATGGACTCACTATTTCATGACATCAAGGGCATTCAAGCATATTTGGATGACATCCTAATTTATGCTAAGTCATTTGAGGAACACAACGACATCCTTAAACGTGTTCTTACGATTTTAAGATCTAAGGAAATGACAGTAAGAGCTGATAAATGTAAATTCGCAGTACAGGAATTGGAATACTTGGGCCATACTGTATCTTGTCAAGGGATTAAACCGAAATTTTCAGTGATCAGAGCTATTGAAGATGCTATGGCACCTAAGGATAAAGATGCTTTACGCTCTTTCTTAGGCCTAGCAGAATATTATGCAAGGTTCGTACCATGTTATGCACAAGCTGTGGAACCCTTACGAGTATTACTTAGAAAAGGTCATAGTTTCAAATGGTCTGACGATTTAGAAACAGCATTTAAAAATGTAAAAAAGTTAATTGTTTCTGCTCAAGCACTTCATGTTTTTAGAGACGACTGTATGTCACTGATAACTGTTGATGCAAGTATTTTTGGCCTTGGTGCAGTTTTAAGCCAAAGAGTGGATGGTCGGGAACTCACTGTAGCGTTCGCGTCCAGAGCACTTAAACAGTTTGAACAGCAGTACAGCACAATTGAGCGTGAAGCTCTTGCGTGTGCGTGGGCTGTTCAGAAGTTTAAGATGTACATCTGGGGGCGCAAGTTTGAGTTGATAACTGACCATAAACCTTTGGTATACATATTTAACAAAATTAATACTTCCAATATGTCTGCCCGGTTAATGAGGATTGTTTCAAAGCTACAAGAATATAACTTTGTGGTGAAACACATACAAGGTGGAAGGAATTTCCGGGCGGACTGTTTGTCCAGGTTACTTATGGACAGGGACGATGAAGAAGACTCCCTATTGGAGGATATTGAGTGTGTGGCATTAGTGGACGCAGTACAAGAGTACGATTCTGTGTTGTCTGAGGGTGATTGGAAAACAGCTTGCGAGAACGATGCAATTTTAAAAAAAGTAGTTGATTATTCAACTTGTGTTTGGCCTGAACCTAGATGTCTGAGCAGTGATTTACGTATTTTCGCTCAGGTGTCGGACGAACTATCCGTTGAAAATGGTATCGTTCGAAGGGGTGATAAGTTTGTTCCCCCGGCAGGGGTTCGGCCTTCTATCATTAGCAAAGCTCACATGGGACATCTGGGATCCACTAAGACCATAATGAAAATTAAACAGCATTACTGGTGGCCTTCTTTGGATTCACAAGTTAAGAGCGTTATTGATAGATGCCCTGAGTGTCTGCTATCAGATAAGCACTGGCGGACCTTAAAGACGCCTTTGCATCCTACAGAGTTCCCTAAAGTTCCATGGGAAAAGATTGGTTTAGATTTCTCAGGGCCTTACTCAACACTTGGTCAAGATAAGAAATATGCCATTCTGGCAGTCGATTATTTTTCCAAATGGATGTACCACGATTTCGTAGAATCCCCTGATACTGGATCAACCATTTCATTTTTAAACAAAATATTCGCATTGGAGGGTGCCCCTAAAATCATCGTGACGGATAACGGCACGCATTTTGTTTCAGAAAGGATGTGCACGTTTCTGAAAAAGTTAGACATTAAACATCTTAAGGTAGCTTTATACTCTCCCACGTCTAACGGGTTAGTCGAAAGGGGTAACAAAGTGGTGAAAGAAGGTATTCAGACCGCGTTAGCTTCAGGGTTGGATGTAGGCGAATTTATTGTACAAAAGATCTGGAGTTATAACACATCCCCTCACTGTACGACTGGGATACCTCCTTTTACATTGTTAAGGGGTAGAGAGGCCCATACTTCATTGTTTCCATCTTGGTTGAAGGACATGTCTACTGAACCAATGGTTGATTACAAAGATATTTGTAATAGAGTTCACGCCAAACAATTACGGATGAAAGAAAATTTTGATAAGAGGTGTCATTTAGATGGTGAGGATGTTTGTGTCGGCGATTGGGTACTAATCAGGAGACCTGACAAGGTCAGAAAGGGGGAGTCGAAGTTTCTGACGCCTGAGCAGGTATGCAAGGTTAGTAAGGGAGCTGCTTTTGTTGGAACAAAAGGATGGTGGAACAAAAGACAACTAGTCAAAGTTTCTACTGAACAGGCCAGAATATTGCAAGGAAGACAGAGAAATTTCGTGGATGGACTTGATTGGGAGCACTGGTTAGTTTCTAAGGAATCTGCTAGTTCTCGCGATCATGTTTTTCCAGCTCAAGTCACAGGTGCAAGCCAGGTTGGGGGCAACATTTCCGTTCAGCCAGTCAACAGTAGGGGGAGCATTAGCTCTTCCAGGGGCCGCACTATAAACGTTCCAAAAAGATTTGACGATTTTATTAGGTATTGAACCTGTTCATTTTATCTCAATTCGTTATTTTGTTAGTTGCTTACTTTGTTTTCTTTTAAGGGGGAAGGTGATGTAGTATGTGTTTACACTGTATTTCCATGGCAATGTACATCGCGCACTGATGGCGTCTTCCACGTGGTCAGCGCGCGATACTTGTATTATGTGTTATCTGTAGTAGTGTTCGTTTGAACGCTGTCCAGGACTCGGACATGGAGCGTACGTCGGTGCAGGGTTCGGATGGCATGAGTCAGTTGCTATCCGGACAGCTGGCCGAGAGGACGCTCCGTGTGTCGGGTGGACGAATATACGAATAAACCTTTTCTGGACATTCAAGGAGACTTTTCCACTTATTTCACTGCTCCCTCCAGTCCCCACTCTCCTTGACTCCATAAACCTGGAGTTCTCATCTGCGGCTGATTGATGGCTCCCGTCGTCCTGGTCATCACTGTGGCCATCTTAGGATCTCCTCATACGATCATTTACACACCTCCCCATCCCGCCATCTTGCGATGTCCCTGCTGCCTGAGTGGACTATTTCTCAGTATGGACTCCATCGTCTGGGATGTGACTTATGCCAGCAACTCCAATCGATGCTCAAATGTTGAATAACTGAGACGTAATCAGTCTCCTGGTTTCCTCAAAGTCCTGATTTGTTTTGTTTGGGAGCTGGTACGGGGTCCACCTGGCCCTTTCTAACCCCTTGTCTGAAAAGCGGGACCTCTGCAACTTTTTCGCACTCTTGGTCCGTTGATGGAATTGTTTAAGGCTTGCAAATGACGATGATGATTGTTCCACATTGCTAGTCTTCTGCGTGCTCCCTCGGGGACTTTTGATGGAGCCCAACTGAATTTTAGGTCGCTCACTCTCACTGTGTTTTGTTTTCCCCTCCTTACTATCTTCCCATTGCTGTCATCTCTCCCGTTTTTCTCTTCATTTCCCTATTTCTTTTAGGAAACAATCTACACCAGATTAGATCTATCTTTTTACGGCAAACTAATAGAACTCTCTTATCTTGCCTTAGCCTGGAGCTCCACCTTGTGGCCTAACTATGTACATCATCCCACACTTTTTCCCTTTTGTAACTTATTTCCTTTAACCCTCTGTCTGGACCTTCCTATATGCTTTTTTGTCTTCATTCATGATAGCCTATCAACATTTACCTGTTGGTCTGTAGAAATTCTAGAATAGCATGATGATACTTTCTCCATAGTTATTCATCTCCTGTTGACAACCTAGTAACCTACCTTCACTATTGAAGTCTTTGTTGTGGAACTCCCTAGCCCGTTGAGCCCCCACTAATCTCTACCGCTTACCAGGCACTTATGGCAATAACTTTGCACTATTCTTTCCATTCCTGATCTGCAAGTGTTATTGTTCTGTCCCAGACTGTCTAGACTACTTTATCTGGCTCTCCTGTGGAGGCCATAATACTACTTTTACCCTCTTATTATCTTGTTGGTCCTTATAATTGCAGCTGAGTAGGAACACTTGATAGTAGCGCACGGGCTGCGGATCTCTGCTTTTCAGTGTCCCTTCCACTCTCCTCCCCCTGATAAATCCCCCTTTACCTTACCCCTACTTGCCCTCACGTCCTTCTACACCCTGATACATCCCCCTTTACCTTACCCCTAATTGCCCTCATGACCTTCTTCTAACTCTCTACTTCTCACCCCCGACCTAACATGCCCCCTTCAATCACTCACACATCCCCCATGACTATACTCTCTCCAAACATGGCCCTAACTCCTGGACCATCCTTTACCCCCCCAATCTGTCTAAAAATGCTAAGAAAAACTTCAAACATAAACTACTCATTCGTAACCCTGAAACACTTATCGTCAATAACTACCTCAGCCTCTCTTCCGCCATAAAAACCAACTACATCTTTTATTCCAAACGCCCCTCCAAATGGAAAAGCACTTTCCTACGTCAGCTCCCAGTCACACACTCAAACAAAATTCCCTATGGATTTAAATTATCCACTACTCCCTCCCCAATTTTCCCTGGTGAAATCGACATCTCCATCTTCAAAACGGGTAACATCCTCATACAAGCTGCCGAATCACACCTCTCCATCTTTGAGCACCACTTCAGCACCTTGTCTCTCCACCTAGACAAAATGATCCCTATTCCTCCGTATACCCAACCGGTCAACACCCCCCGCTCTCTCCCTTCCCCTACCCAACTCTCCCCCTCCCTCTCTTCTCTCCTACCAACACCATAGCCCAAACACCTATTTCCCACTCCCCCTACCCTGTCATCTCTACAATTAATACCATCTCCCTATCACAGTCACCCATATATTCTCCCCCTCCAACGCCCCTCCCTCTTTCTGACATCCCCACTGCACACCCCCGCCTCCAACCACTCACATCCTCCAATGACCTGTCCCCCTCTACCCCTTCTAAAATACCTAACCCTTATCCTCCCTCCTTGACCCCCCAACCTGAATCCCTACCCCTCCACCCTGGCTCTCCCACCATCCCACTTCAGGCCCTACCCTCACCCTCGCCTAATCCTCCATCTCTACCACCGAATTTCTCGCCATCGTTAATCCCCGATGCAGTCCTTCTTCAAACTCTTTGTGCCCTCATATTTTCACTACCCACATCACCTGAGTTTTCTAATTTCTTGTCCTCCATCATGCCATCACCTACGCCTAATAGCCCTATCTCTACTCATTCCACCTCCATCGACCCCACACACCCCACACACAATTGCCCTCCGTCTGCAACAAACACTATCCCTTCCTTCTCACCCTCATCCTCCCTTCTAAGATCCCCCTCTCCCTATAACCCTGACCCTACACAACATTGAACGCAATCTCTCCTCACTGACGAATGAACTCTCTCGACTTATAGAAGTTGTTAAATCCCTCAGCTCTGGAACCCGACTCACACGTGCAAACTCACCCCACCCCAACCGCAAAATCCCCGCCAACATCAATCGTCATCATTGGAATACTTCCCCCCTACACGACCGGATGTCTAGACCTCGCCGCACCTCGAACCACCTCTCCCCATCAGACCTCTCCGACCTATGCAATTCTTACCATCCTAATCCCTTAGTCAACAACCCACCTCCCCCCTACTCCAACATCCCCGTCATTCTAGGTACTAACAGAATTCCCTCCTCTCTTGGCTCCCCTAGACCCCCTCCACAACTCACCACCATCCACTCCTGCCCTCCCCCCCAAAACAACCCCAAACCACTCACCTGCATGCTTGTTAACTGTCGATCTGCCGTTCGACACACCACTGAAATCTCCGAATCTATCCTTAGCGAATCAATTGACATTGCGTTCCTCACGGAAACCTGGCTCAATGACCATTCAACGAGCATGCTTGATCTACTTCTCCCCCGGATACTCTATCCTCAGAAAAGACAGACCTGATAGAATAGGGGGGGCTGGCCATAATCTTCAAAAGTGAACTTCAGCTCTCCCTTGTTAACCACTCTGGCCACTCTACCTTCGAATACCTTGAAGCTGAACTTAAAGTTCAAGATACCCACCCTATTCAGCTTACATACTATCTATCACCCTCCTGGTGATCCTAACCCCTTTATTGACGAACTTTCTGACTTGATGACACAAGCTTCAATATCCAACTCAAAAATCTCTTCCTTGGAGACCTTAACCTCCACTTGAATGACACCAATGATCCCACTACCACCCTCTTCACCAACCTTCTCGAGATCAACGACCTCAAACAAATATGTCAGTCCCCCACCCACACCAAAGGAGCCACCCTGGACGCCATCATTACCAACAATGACTTGGCCTTCCTGACCAACATCATCCCCATTGACTGGTCCGACCACCACCTCATATTGTTCACCATTGCTATCACGCCCCCTCCCCTCCCCACCAAACAAACTAAAACCATGAAATGGACCAGAAATCTAAAATGTATCCCTCCTGATGAGCTTGAGTCCAAACTCCAAGCTCAACTGCTCCTCATTCCTCCCTCACAAAACGCAAATGAGCTTACTGAGCACTTTAATCAAGCTGTCACGGATGTCCTAGACCAATTGGCCCCTCCTAAACTTAAAACTCTAAGAAACGTCCCTTCCAAATCATGGTTTAACCTAGAACTTAACAACGAAAGACGCTCATTAAGACTGATGGAAAGAACCTGGAGACAGCATCCCTCCCACTCTAACCTGACACTCCTCAGATCAGCTAGATCTACATATAAAAAACACATTTTTAATGAAAAGGCATCCTTCTTCCGCACGCAACTCGATTGGGCCAAAAACAGACCTAGAGAACTGTTCAACATTATCCGTCACCAAACTTCCTCAGCTCCGCCTAACCAGACGGCCTCTGCCGGTAGATGTGATGAAATTGCCCTCTTCTTCTCTGAAAAAATTGCCAAAATAGATCAATACTTCCGTGCAACGCTGATCCCAACCAACCCCCTACTTACTCCTGACATCGCCTCTAAATCACACCCCACACTCCTGACCCCCCCTGGTACCCCCTCTCACTCTCCCACTTCTTCACTTCACCCTAACCCCTTCTCTCACATTCCTTCTCCTATTACCACCCTAAACCACCCCTCACACCCTTCCACCACTACTCCTCTCATACCCATGCACCAAAAATCACGACCAAAAAACAATGCCTCCTGGCAAAATTTCCTCCCTGTGACTGAGCGTGAAGTCCACAGCATCATTGTTAAACTAAAACCATCCTCCCATACCAAAGACCCCCTCCCTTCTAACCTTGTCCAAGACCTAAAGCACATCATTGTCCCATCCTGGACCACAATCATCAACACCTCCCTAGCTACTGGAAATGTCCCTAGCTCCCTTCAACTGGGTCAAATCTCCCCATTATCAAAAACACTAATGCTGATCCTAATGACTTAAACAATCTCTGCCCCATCACTAACCTCCCCTTCTTTCTAAAGCCCTCGAAAAATGTGTCTTGCTCCAATTAGACAAACACATCGAAAAATTCAACCTTCTGGACCCCTTACAATCAGGCTTCAGAAAAGGCTGCAGCACTGAAACTGCCATGCTTAACATTGTTGACGATATCCACCACTCCCTTGATAATGGCGAGACCTGCCTACTTATCCTCCTTGATCTCTCCGCAGCTTTTGACACTGTTAACCACTTTGCCCTACTTAATGTTCTCAAAGATCGTTTCGGCCTCAACGGTACTACCCACAAATGGTTTGTCTCCTATCTTCAACATCGAACCCAGCAAATTAAAATTCAAGACTGTCTATCTAACCCCACTCCGGTCTCCCTAGGAGTCCCCCAGGGATCTATTCTCTCTCCCTCTCTCTTTAACCTCTTTGTGGAACCCCTCACCGTCATTCTTAAACAAGCTGGTATCAACTACCACCTTTATGCCGACGACACCCAACTCTACTATAAGATCAAAAGCCACGCTGACATCATTCACCTTAATAACACCCTCACTACTATCCAATCCTGGTTCCACCTTAATCATCTCAAACGCAACCCCAAAAAAACTGAAATCATTCTCTTCTCCCCTAAAAATAACCCTCTCCCCATTCAAACCTGGATCTCTGACCTCAATGCCCTCAACTGCTCTCTCTCCTTGTCCAACTCAGTAAAATCTCTTGGTATCTCCATCGATAACAGTGTCAACCTCAATGTCCACATCAAAAATTCGGCTAAAGGAGCCCTCCTCACTCTCCGTCATCTCAAGAAAATCAAACCCTTTCTCCCAACTGAAGATTTTAAATTAGTAGTTCAATCCCTGGTCCTTTCGTGAATGGATTACGGCAATGCCATCCTCACCGGAATCCCCAAGGTCCACCTAGCTCCACTCAAATCTGTAATTAATCTTGCAGCCAGGCTCATCACCGACTGTAAACGGTTCGACCACATTTCCCCAGCCCTCAAAATTCTCCAATGGCTCCCCATCGAAGGCAGATCCGCCTACAAAAACGCATGCATCACACACAAAGTCCTCCACCAAAATGCTCCCTCATACCTTGCCAATAAACTCTGCAAAGCAGGCAGCACACGACCTCTGAGAAGCACTAACGCTCTCCTCCTTGTCCCACCCCTGCTAAAAAAGAAGTCTACACAATCCCGCTCCTTCTCCGGAAATGCCCCCTACATCTGGAACGCCCTCCCCAAAGACCTACGATGTAACCCCTCCTACTCCAGCTTTAAAAAGACCTCAAAATGCACCTCCTCAACAAATATTGGGGGTCTTTACCTGCACCTTAAACTCGAGGTACTTAACTCTTTACTCTGTCTAGCTATTTACACGATTTGTATAATCTCAAGCCGCTCTTTCTTCTGTTTTTACCTGCTGTTATTCCATGATGTTGTTATTTTATGTTACTGCAACTAGCTCGGTCGTATAAGTGATCTGATGTTTTGATATTCCATGATGCTGTAATTTGTTTCTGACCGTAACCAGCTCTATCATGTAAAGCGCTTTGATACCTCTGGGTCCAGCCAGCGCTATATAAAACCTCTAAAAATAAATATACATTAGTATACACATAAGCAAGCTTTGCTAACCCGCGTGTTTCTGTGGTGCGTGTTATTATTTACAAGACACGGTTAGTAATTTGTTAGCAAGTTAAATGAGAGGATTACTTTCGAGCAAGTCTCTTTCTTTACGAGTCCTTGCTCCATCAATCCCCTCTCTGATGGCATTTTAAGCCATCACAAAATTACCCATCCCATCCCAGATGCCAACTTTAGCACATCTCAATTTTCTATTTCTTTTCACATTTTTCCATTTGTTATTTCTTTTCCTTCTAAATCTTTCATCTTTTTATATATTTTTCCTTTCATTTCTTCTAGTTGTATCTCCTCATATTCTCTTTTCCGTTTCTTTCCTTTTCCCTCTCTTTCTAATTGTATTCTTCCTTTCCCTCTGTTTCTACAACATTTATATGAAGTCATTAATATCATTACTATTGTCATTATCACAGCTAATGGTAATATTATTTGACCTAGAAAACGTTTCCCAAAATCAGTAAACCAATTCCCTATTGATGTTATACTCTTTGTTAGTTTTCCCCATACACTGTCAACCTCCAGTTGGGTCAAGTCATTATGCATTATTGTAATGTTTCCAATATACCCTTTAATTTCTTTGCTCTTGTCCGGAATATAAGTGCAGCAATGTTGAATTTTCAACATACCACAGACTCCACCCTCTTTTGCTAATAAAATATCCCCAGACCTGGATACGTCGGACCCCCCATCCCGCAGTAGAATCGCGCAGGCGAAACAATTAACGAACTGGTCCGAGTCACTGGGCCTTTGCGATGCATGGCGTATCTGGCATCCACAGACCAAACAGTTCACCCATACCTCTGCAGCCCATCACACGCAGGCACGCATCGATGCAATCTTTGTCCCATCGACGGACTGTGCCGCGATCCAGGACGTCCGTATCCTCCCTAGGGGTATATCTGATCATTCTCCGGTACTACTTAGCACGGGGCCCCCTCCTCCCTCAATGCGCCAGACGTGGAGGTTGAACGCTTGGTTCCTCCAAGATAAGGAGTTCCGGAAGGTAGTGGGATGGGAACTCAAGCAGTATTTCTTGGCCAACAATGGGTCGGTGTCCTCTCCAGGCACCCTATGGGAAGCAAGCAAAGCCACAATCCGGGGTGTCGCCAAGGGTCAGCTCAAGCGCCAGCGGCAAGCGCAGCTGCAACAGATTTCCTCGCGAGAGGCGCAGGCGCTGCACCTCGAACAGACCTTGTCCGAGGTCGCTGACGCTTCCGGGGAGAGACTTCTTGCTCGCCTCCGCGCTGAGATTGGACAGCTTTCCTTGGAGGCGGCTAAACTTCTCTGGCGATCGTCAATTGCCAGAGTATATGGCTGGGGTGACAAGAACGGCTCTCTCCTCCACAGACTAGCTACCTATCCAAGGGTGAACCGTATTATCACCGAAATAGTCGATCCGGATGGCTCGGTGCGCCGCTCCCCATTGGAGATGGCTCATACCTTCGCCTCCTACTACCGCCAGCTATATACGGCCAAAACCCCGACACTTTCGCTCTCGGGCTTGCTAGAGACCAGGGGCACTTGTCTTCCACACCTGGACCCCGCTGTCCAAGCGGTCCTGGACCGCCCTATTACCCGTGAGGAGATCGGTGAGGCAATAACCCTTACCTCCTCCGGCAAAACACCGGGCCCAGATGGCCTCCCACAGGAATACTATGCTCTGTATCGCGAGACCCTCATTCTATACCTTGCTGGGCTGTTTGAGGATGGCGGCTGATAAGGGTTCCTTTCCTCCTGAGACAGACATGGCCACCATCGTGGTCCTTCCCAAGTCCCAGCCACCCTCCCCACGGTGTGCGGACTATCGCCCCATCTCCCTTATCAACACGGAACTGAAACTTTTCGCCACGATCCTCGCCCAGCGGCTCCAACCACACCTGTCCGTATTGGTTCACCCGGACCAGTGCAGGTTTATGCCCTCGCGTGGTACCCGGCATTGTCTCCGACGGTTGCATCTGGCCCTGGCCCACCGTCACTTGCTCACCCCCTACTTGGCGGTCCTCCTGGTGGACTTTGAGAAAGCCTTTGACTCGGTGGACTGGGGGTTTCTGGATGCCGTTCTTGCTACGATGGGCTTTGGTCCCCACTTTCGGGGTCTGGTCCGTGTCCTATATGCCCGCCCGAGGGCTCGTGTCCTAGTCAATGGGGTCTTGTCGGAGCCCTTCTCTGTCTGCCGGAGAACGAGACAAGGGTGTCCCCTCTCCCCCCTGCTCTTCGCCTTGGTGATGGAACCCCTGGCGGCCCTGATAAGGTCCGAGAGGCGTGTGCAGGGTTGGGATTGGCCCAATGCTGAGGCTGACAAGATCGCTCTTTACGCAGACGATGTCCTTATTTACCTGGCGGATCCTGCCCGGACCGGCCCTCACTGCCTCCGGATTCTTCAATCCTTCGAGCGGGCTTCCGGCCTCCGGCTGAATCCCGATAAGTCGGTCCTGGTCCCTCTCCACCTATCCAGAGAATGCTACGATTGGCAGTCCAACATACCGCTCCGGCGCCAATCGTTTAAATACCTGGGGATATGGGTGACTCTGCTCCCCGACTTGAGCTGGGCCCTCAATGTTACTCCTCTGGTGAAGAAAGCTAAGTCAGATCTCCAGAAATGGCAAACACTACCTCTGAACCCCATGGGGAGAGTCGCCCTGTTTAAAATTATGATTCTTCCCAGGTTCCTCTACGTTCTCCAAAACACCCCCCTCTGCTTTCCGAGGGCCTGGTTTTGGGAACTAGACAGTATGGCCTCTAAGTTCCTTTGGGGGAAAGGAAGGGCTCGCCTGGCCCTGAACGTCTGTAGGATACCGTCATTTGATGGGGGTCTGGGAATGACTCATTTATACCTCTACTACCTGGCCACGCACTTGCTCTCCATACACGATTGGTTTAACGGGGGTTGGTCCGACCCGGCCTACAGGCTTGAGCTGGGCGTACTGGGTCTGACTGAAATCCAATCCACGCTATACGAGGAACCCATTCCATCCCGACTGCCAGACGTGACACGCTCTGTGCTGCTGGCCGGGGGGCTGCGCTACGACATACTAAGTGGACACAAAAGTTGACCCAGTGCACGCCCCTCTGGCAAGGCACCTGGCTCAAAGAGGTGAGTGGACTACAGGGCTTTCGATCCTGGGACCTTATAGGGATTTCACAGTTGGGTGATGTGTGGGCAAGTGGTCATATGCGCTCCTTCATGGACCTCCGAACCCGGTATTCCCTGCACCAGTCACAATTTTACAAATATCTACAGCTGCGCCACGCCCTCCATGTACACCTCACAGAAGGCACGCGGATCCCTGAACACAGCCCGCCTGAGGCGCAGATCATGCTTGGGGACCTGGGGAAGGGGGGCATCTCCCGCATCTACCGCACACTGGTCAATAACACCCCGACCACGCTAGATCGAATCCGACATCAATGGGAGCAGTGGGTGGTTACTCTGGATGAGGAGGACTGGCGCGACGCCCTTATGGCCCCCAGGACTGTCACCGCTTCCGCCAGGCTCCGTATGGTTCAGCTATACTACTTGCATGCAGCCTACTTGATCCCGTCACGCCTTCACCGGGCTGGCTTTTGCCTAACCCCCGCCTGCACCAGGTGCGCCCATGAACCAGCCGACTTCTTCCACATGGTATGGGCTTGTCCCCGTCTGACACGGTTCTGGGGAGACATTGAGGAGGAGCTCACGGAGGCATTGGGATGGGAGGTCCCCCATGATCCACGGCACGCACTTCTGGGTATTACAGATGGGCTGGATGGGTCCAGGAATTAAAAATTGTTTCTTACTACGGCAATGGTTGTTGCTAAAAGGGACATAGCTGCTTCTTTGAAATGCCCTGACCCCCCGAGCGTCGGACGCTGGCGGAGCGGGGTTGACTGGTGCGCCACACAAGAAAAAACCATGTATGAGGCACGTGGTTGTCCCAAAAAATACCGTAGGGTGTGGGGGAGGTGGTTGGGGGATGGGTATAGACTTACAGGGAATGTCCACTTGCATTATTTCTTGTTCCCTACCAGATCCGCATTTTGGGAAAGTCGAGCCGTTGAATATGTTTATGCATTTTCATTGTATCGAGATGATTGGCTGATATCGTGTGTTAAAACAATAAAAATGTGTTTATCAAAAAAAATATCAAGAGCAAGACGGTTTTGTAAAACCTTAGACCTAATTGCAACCATTTCTGTGTTAATCATTAAGAATCCTCCTGCAGTGTCTGTAGAAAGACGATCAACTATGGTTGATAATTTACAAATTTTCTGCGACTTTAGAATGACTCCAACTGAGGGTATCAATGCACTAAATATATCTCCTACTATTTCAGAAAAACTAGCTCTTCTTCTACGTGTTAATTCATTAGATTTTCCATTGATTCCATTGATTCTGTCCACATGGTATATTTTCGGGAAAACTATTCCAAAATAACAGCTCTCGTACCATCTTGCAGGTAACCTATAATAGGCATTGTTCCCGCAGACATAATAAACTCCTGGAAATACAGGATCAGTTCCCCCTTTTAGTCCCCACCCTCCTAAAATTAGGAAGTTGTGATCTCACTCACTGGAACCAATGTAGTTATTATTGTAATCTGTCTTTAATCTATGGAGGCAGAATTTTCCCTTTTTCACAAAATCCAGGGACATCGCAGCATGAGCTTTGCCCTTTGCATAAATTCCCTCTTTCTCAGCCCATGGAGGTACGTACATAGGACTTCTGTTCAGCAGCTTTCTTTGTTAAATCCTGTCTCCTTTCTTCTACTAAATTCAAAAACTCTTTTTCTTCTTCTCGTAATATACATGTTAAGTTATCCTTATGTGCTTGAACTAGATCTATTGAACTCATAGTTAAGAAAAATTCACCCATAAACTGCGCATTTTTACTGCTAACTACTGGATTCATGTTCTTTCTTATAGGTAATTCTGAAAATACTACATCTAGATATGAATAAAAATACTGAAGTTTCCCTGTTGTGTAAAATAAACTTGATAAAAAACTACATGATATTCCATATGTTAAAGGTATATGGTGATACGTCACCCCCTCTGACACTGATGAAGGTAACTTCATACAAACATAACAATTACTAATCTCCATTGTATTAACGTACTGAAATAACAATTTAGTAAACACATTTGAAGACATATTATAGTCTGATTCATTATGATAATTTGCCTCATCTTCTACCCCTATTTCTATTTTAGTTCCCTTTATTCTATCTACCTTTTCATTAGTAATGGTATTATTCTTGTCACTTGTTTCCATTAGCAAAGGTACTCCTACTGTTAGGAATAACCATACTAATACTACCAGTAAAATACTACAAAAACAAAATCTAAAACATTTTCTTTTTAAACCTCGTTTTGGTCTTTCTGTGACTTCAACTTCTGCCATTTTAATTTGAGAAAATTTCTTCTCTCTTTTCTTTCTTTGTCTGTTTAATTTTATTTTTATTTTAAGGAGGTCTCAATTTGCTTTCATCAGTCTGTGCAACATGAACCCTTTCTGTTTCTTCACTTAAATCTAAGTTTTCAAATTCTTCGAGTATAACGTAGGTCCACTCAGGGGCCTTCTATTTTCTGTTTAAATTTCTCAACTTGGGCTTCTTCGTGTAAGTTTTACTAAGGTTTGTTTAGATTGCCTTTGACTCGTAACTTCATTTACTTGTTCTGGTTTCTTTTCTGATTTTCTCAAATAATACCTTAATTTCTTTACTCCTTCTGGCCAATTGTCTCCTTTTCTAACTCTTTTGACATGAACTGCACTTTCACCTTCCCTATCTCCTTCTAGAGTTCTTTTATTTTCACTTAATCTAGGCACAATCTGTCCTTGTTCTCTATTTTCTGTGTTTGAACCTTCCTCTACTTGCACCTGTTCAGGTCTTATTAAAATGTATTCTTCTTCTTCTGCCTGAACTTGTTCTTCTAGATCTACCTGATCCTGTTCAGGTCTTATTTCAGATTGTTCTTCTTCTGCCTGAACTTGTTCTTCTAATTCTGCCTCTCCCTCCTCAGGTTCCTGAATGTCTTTATTTATTTCTACCTGAGTGTGTTCTTCTTCCCCTGTCTTTTCCTGTCTACTTTCCTGCCTTTTCAGTTTTGTTATTCTTCTTGTTTCGACAGCATCATCAGGTATTTCAATTACTGGTATCCACTCTTTCTGACTTGTACTTGGCTGTTCGTCATATAGTTGTCTTTCAGAATCTATCACTCTAGATTCTTCAATTTCACAGCTCTCAACTTCTGACGTTTCAGCCTGTTCAGTCAGTGGTTGCTCTTGTTGTTCTGATGGGCTCGGAACTCTTCTGGTATGGCTAGCATGAATCCAATTGGGTAAACCTGCACACTTCACTGCTGTGATAGTGACTAGTATGACTTGACGTGGTTTATCCCACCTGGGTGCTAGGCACGATTTCCTTGCGTGTTTCTTCACTAACACCCAATCTCCAGGATTCAAATCATGTGCTTGGTCTAGCTGTCTTTCAACTGCGTCTTCTCCAACCTGGTGAGAGACAGAACGCACCATTTCAGCCAATCCTTTGCAATAGTCCAATACCAGTTCATCAGTTATAGTCATTAATTTATTTCCAGGAATAAATGCTTGTCTCATTGCCCTTCCCATGAGTACCTCATGAGGACTCATTCCTGTCTTTCTGTCAGGAATATTTCTGAGACCCATCAGTACAAGAGGCAATGCATCTGGCCATTTCAGCATCGTGGATGCACACACTTTCGCTAGTCTTGACTTGATTGTGCCATTTAACTGTTCAACTATTCCAGAAGCCTCTGGACGATAAGCACAGTGCAGTTTTTGTTCAATGTTAAATGCAGCACAGATTAATCGAATTATCTCATTATTAAAATGAGGTCCTCTATCTGATTCCAAAGTGACTGGAAAACCAAAACGAGGAATCAACTCCCTCAACAATAGTTTAGCAACTGTAAGACTGTCATTTCTTCTGGTGGGGTATGCCTCCACCCATCTTGAAAACAGGCACACTATGACAAGTACATATTTTAGTCCATTACAAGGAGGCAACTCAATGAAATCTAACTGCAACCTGGTGAAGGGTCCTTCTGCCTTTCCAATCTTTCCCCAGCTAACCACTGTCTACCTTCCTGGATTTTGCTGCTGACAGGTTAAGCATCTTTGGATTGTACCAACTCTGTCTGAATAATTTGATAATTGAATCTCTCCCTATGTGTGTTGCTCCATGATATACTCTTGCCATTTTAGAGAGCAAACAATCTGGCATGACTGGTCTTCCATCTAAATACACCCATACTTCATCTTCCGACCTTTTTGTACAAGCTGATTTTATCCAAATTTCTTTTTCCTCTTCCTCAACTTCTTCCTGCAACTGTCTAATCTCATCCCATGTTTCTGGAATTGAGAAAAACATAAGTTGGCAGCTGGTTTCACCTGTTTCAATTTTTCTGTTTATTGCCATTGTATTTCTCGCACAGTATCGAGCAATTTGGTCAGCATATCTATTGCCAGCTGCCACATAGTCATTTCCTGACTGATGTGCAGCACATTTAACAACTGCTACTTCTTTTGGCAATTGTAATGCTTCCAGCAGATCTTTCACATTTTTACTGTTTCTAATAGGAGATCCTGAAGAAGTCAGAAATCCCCTCTGCATCCAGAGTTGGCCAAAATCATGCACAACCTCGAAACCATATTGACTGTCCGTAAATATGGTTATTCTCCAATTTTTCCCATTTTTGCATGCCTTTGTTAAGGCCACCAATTCGGCTACTTGTGCAGATTTGACTCCCGCTAAACAGGATGCTTCAACCACCCCTGTTATTTTACATACAGCATATGCAGCACTTAATCCTCCTTCTTCATTTCTTAGACAAGACCCATCCACAAATAACTCATGATCAGCTTCTTTTAATGGTGTTTCTTTAATGTCAGGACGGGGCTTAGTACACAATTCAGTCACATCCAAACAATCATGATCAATTTCATCTCTCACTTCCTCATTGCATGGATCTGGCAATAATGTGGCAGGGTTCAAGATCGTACATCTTATCACTGTCACATTTTCTGCTCCCAAAATCACTCTTTCATACTTAGTCAATCGACTAGGAGTGAGATGTTGTGTTCTAGTTCTTGTCAAAAGAATTTCAACTGAGTGTGGAACGTAAACTTTTACAGAATGTCCCATCACTATTGACTCACTCTTCTCCAGACTCATACAAGTAGCAGCTACTGCTTTTAAGCAGCCAGGTAAGGCTGAAGCCACTGGATCCAATGTGGCAGAAAAATACGCCCCTGGACGTCGGCTCAGTCCATGTCTCTGTGTTAGGACTGAAAGTGCACAATTTTCTCTCTCACAGCACAACAATGCAAATTCTTTTGAATAATCAGGCACACAAACAATTTCGTAATTTTACAAAAGCTTCCAAACATTCATCATTCCAATGAATTAGATATTTTGCTCTTTTTCGGGTCAATTGTATCAATGGTTTTGCTAGCATGGAAAAACTGTTAATCCACTGCCTACAGTATCCAACCACTCCCAGGAACATTCTCATCTCTCTTTGTGTCTGAGGTAGTTGCATCTCTTTGATTATTTTTATTCTTTCCGGTGTCACTTTTCTAACTCCTCTTTCTATTTTATGCCCTAAATATCTAACTTCTTGTCGACAGAACTGTAATTTTTCTGGAGACACCTTGTGTCCTCCTTCGGCCAAATGGTTCAGTAATGCAATTGTATCAGTGACACAATCTTCTCGTGTTTTCGATGCCACCAGTAGGTCATCAATGTACTGAACCAGAACTGATTTTCCAGGCATAATTAATGACTCTAAACACTTTTTCAGGATTTGGTTAAAAATTGAGGGACTCTCTGTGTACCCTTGAGGAACTCGGCACCATGCGAAGATACGATCCTCAAACTTAAAGGCGAAAAGATACTGGCTGTCTGGGTGCAAAGGAATAGAAAAGAATGCTTGGCACAAATCAATTACTGTAAACCAGCCTGCATTCCAAGGTATCTGATAAAGGATCACTGCTGGATTTGGCACTATTGGGCAACATGGCAATACAATTTTGTTAATCTTTCTCAAATCCTGCACGATTCTGTATTTTCCGCTAGGCTTTTTCAGTCCTATTATTGGCGAATTACAAGGACTACCCATTATTTCCTTTAAAATGCCTTGTTTAACCATTCGATCGATTTCTGGAATAATTCCTGCTTTCACTTCTGGACTCATCTTGTACCGTTGTGTGTTTGGATAAACTGCACCTTCCTTCACTGTCACTTTAACTGGGTCTACATTTGACATCAGCCCAATATCTTTTCCTGTAAAATCCCACACTTCTGGATTGACTGTGGCTCTCAACTCTTCCGGCAATTCATTTTCAGTCATTAATGAAAACATCTCATCTACTTCTGTTCCTTGCTTAACTAGCATCATTTTGTATATAATATCTCCATCAGGGGTCTGGAAAGCGACACCATCTGGTGTACAATAGATCGTGCAATTCATCTTGCACAATAGATCTCTTCCCAACAGATTTACGGGACTGGAATCGCAAACTACAAACCGATGCATTTCTTTAAAGTTTCCGATATGCACCTCCATCGGTTTTGTGATTGGGGTTCTAATCTGTTGATTTGACACTCCTACAACTTGGATGGACTCTTCCGAGAGGGGTAGGTTTGGGATGTCTGCTGTTCTCACAGTAGACCGGGTAGCACCAGTATCCAATAGGAAAGTGATGTCTTTACCTTCCACTTTCCCATCAACAAATGGACCTGACTGATCTACCGGCAAGGATGCGCCAAGCACGCACTCCTCTTCCTCCCCCCTCAGGCACCGTCATTGCACGAAGTCCGAATTTTCCTCATCATTCTGCAAAAAATATTGTGTAACTGTTCTATTATTCTTACCACTTTCTCCTTGAAATCCGGTGTTCGTACTGAACTTTTGGTGGTTCACAAAGTGGGGCATAGGAGCTGGTGGCACCTGATATTGTGGAGTAACTACCTGCTGCTGCTGATTCATAAATACTTCATTCTGCATCTGTGGAATTAAATTTTGATTAGGCCCATTATTATTCTGAATACTCTTACACTCGTTCTTACAATGTCCAAGCTTTCCGCACGCATGACAAGGAAACTTCTTCTTCGCTTCTTCTCTGTTCATTCGTCCTCTAAATTTACTACCATTCGCCACTAGATCATTCTGACTCTGCTCTTTCACTTGATTATCAGTCTGAGTATTTGTTTTATTCTCCTTCTGCTCCGCCAATTTTACCTGTGCCCACATCATTTTCTCCTTTAACTTTCTACGCCTCGCCTCAATGTCGTCTCCGCAATATTTTGCATACTTTAAAATTTCATCCACTGTTTTACTCTGCCAACACAACATGTGCTGCTGAATCATCTGACTAATCTCCTGTTTATACAAACCGATACACAAAATGTCCCATATCCTTATCACCAATATTCTCAAAGCCACTATACTGCTTAAACACCTGCAGTAACCTTTCATAATACGCATGTACAGACTCATTTGGTTCTTGAGTTGTCCTATCTATCTTTACCCAATCTGTTTCTTTAGGAGGAATTTTCCCTTTCAAGAATGTAATTACTTGGTGATATTTCTTCATCACCTCCTCTGACGGTGCTCCTGTCTTCGAGTCTCTAGCATACTCCTCACTTGGCCAATCAATTGTAATCTTACACTCCGTCCATAAATCAGCAGGTACCACAATGTCAAATAAACCATCCAGGTCTTTCAATAAAACCTTTGAAACCTTCACAAATCTTTCCACTTGTTTATACCATTCAACTGGCTTTTCTCTTAATCTGGGAAAATCATTCGTAAATGATAAAATATCCTGTCTACTCCAAGGAACATGAACATATCCACCTCCAGGAACTTCTCTCATTGGGCAAATTTTCTCAACTTTATCTGATTCTCTCACTGGGAATGCAGCTGCTGCTTCTCTTGCTTGCACCTCTTCATTCTTTCTTATCCACCTAATTCTCCATTTGTCAATGTCTCCCCATTTCCTCAAAATATTCATCAATTCCTTTATCTGTAGTCTCTTACCAGAAGCATTTACACTTTCTAAATCCTTGTCAGTAAAATCCACTCGATATGTTTTCTGCAACAATTTCGATTTCCTTATATCTATTCCAATCTCTGAAGCGACTTCTGTTAATTTCTCATGAAATATTCTTGCACTCCTGGTTATACTCTTACATAAGAATAATAACTCTTCATCATTATAAACATTCAATCTTTCTATGCTCACACTTCCCACTATCATTTCTTCCAATTCCACTTTCAATCTGCTGATATTTAGAATCTTTGGTGGTGGGTTTCGATTATCTATTTCCTGTGCCCATCTTTCTATATCTTATGGGGTAACTACTGTTGCACCTCCAGTTCCTATAGGAACCAAAGATCTCTTCTCTCTCAAATTTGTAGGCGTAACTCTTTTCGGTGTTTCAGTTGAAGGTTCTACATTCGGGAGATCCATTAGTGAAATAACTGATTCACTTTCACTGACCTGATCATCTGTAATTAATACTTCTTTTCTGGGACTGTTTAATGGAATTGTTACAGTTTGTGGTTTCTGGCAAGTCTTTTTATCTCCATACAATGGGATTACCGGACCAATGGTCACTGGTACTGTCAAAGCTTCAGTATTCAAATTTAATTGGCTTATTTTCTGAACTAATTGCTCTCTAGTTTTATTTAAAACATATCTCTCATTATCCTGCAACACCCTATTGAATGACGTATCATGTAAAATTTGTGGGGTTAAAGGCATTCCTATCACTGGTGCACTTGGGGTAACCTTACTAGTTGCTTCTTGATACGGTGGTGGATTTTTAATTAAAATATCCTCTAATAACTCATCATCTGATTCACCATATCCTGTTGTATTCATGTGTTTCGTTTTCTCTTTACACTTTCCTCCAGACTGTTCCTCAGCCATTAACACTGGATATAAACCTTCTGATACCATAGCTCTCCTCCATTGTTTCATCTGCCCTTCGCGTGACTCATGCAAGTATCTGGGGAAAAATCCTCTATATCTCCCACTTCTGCATTTCTCGCGTTCATATGACTCAGTCTCCCATTCTTCTAAAGCCTCGTATTGAGTTAACCTAGGTCTTGGTTCTAAATCATTCATTCTCATTCTCAAATTCTGAAGAATTCTCCCGTTAAATGTACCATTTTCAGGAAACGCTAGCACTCCATCACCTTTCGTATAATCTATCCAATTTTCCAACCACACGCAAGTATGATATCCTCTTTCCATCATCATAAAAGAAGCTGGTGTCTTCGGTGGCGGAATAGGAATTCCCACCCTAGTCAACACAGGCTTATCTTTCTTAAAGAAATTCTTAATTTTCTTTATCAATTACATTTTTCTCTTTTCTCCATACATCCTAGATGAATGATATATAAAATTATATTCTGCAAACCCTTGAAATCTTCTATCTGCGCGTCTCACACTGGCAGTCAAATCAAAATCCTGCATACAATTTCTCTTTCTACCAATCCTAGCGCAGCTTCTTAACTAATTATTCAATCAAACTCAGGCTCACGCTCGTGGTCTGACCAATGCCAGCGTGACCTTTTGTGACGTCAGTTCTGCTCCTTACTACTGACCCCTCCTTTACAAGGCTGCTTTTGTCACACGCCTGCTGCTTGTACCAATCCCAGCGTGGCTCATTGTGACGTCAGTACAACTCCGGCGACTGAGCCTCCCCTCACAAGGTAATATGGAAACTTATTTCTTAATACTTTTCATTAAATTCTTTGTTATTAACAACATAAAAACATTGGCTACTCTGTCTGTTCCACTAAACAAAAGGATAGAATTTTTCGACTTATTCTGGAGTCTCAGAATTGCTCCTCTTCTACTGCGAGTAAAAACCTCTGTTTACTCTTCACTCAAGCTTCAGAGAACCTGCTACTCCTCCAGTGTCACCCGTATTGGAAAATGAGACCAAAGTTTCACCAGTGAACCCCTTTTGCTATCATTCACACTCTACTTTTATACGAAATAGTCCCTAGTTTAACACTGCCAGCCCTACCTAGCTTCTCAGTGTTATTCCAACAGACGAGTAACCTCACTGCAGTATGGCTTCTGTCACCACCCGCTATTCATTTTCCGGGAATTCTGGACAACATAAAACAAAGACGCTAACTCTTTTGTTAAAACATAAATCAATAATCAATAATCTATACTTATCACCAAACTAGTCAATAATAACCATAACTCTGCTACCAGAAAACTGATCCAGCAGTATACTAACACCAGATACTACTCCGCTACCATATACTCACCTGGGCCCATAAACACAACACACTTCTGTATCGAGTAGACCGCTGGGGTTTAGTTTATATTTTTCATATTTCAGGATTAGTTATTTCTTATTCCTAACTAACCTTTCACTGATTAAAAAGTTCTTTCCTCTGGTCGATGGACCATTAGTTGAACTAATTGCTGGCGATAATGAACATAACACTTAACTGTTCTTTAACTAAAGTAAATAACCACAGACTCGGGAAGTTTTAAAATCTTTATCTAAATTAAATGAATGTGAACCATCTCACAGTTTCAGCACAAACACCCTCATTCGTAAGAGTGTTAATTCAATCGAATAATCATTAAACAAAATTACTTCAGTCTCATGCAATAACTATGCTCAGAAAAGAGAGGATAGAGAGAAAAGAACATCTACAAACGGACAAGAAATAATAATTACCAAGGATGGTGTGAAGACCAACCCCCCTGGCCAAAGGGCTGGTGAGGGTCCCCCGAGATAGATCAGGAGACAAAGACTTCAGGACAGGAATCAGGACAGGATACTTGACCTCTCTAAATACCGACAACTGCGTAGCACCCCTCTCTGACACTCTCTTCCTCCTCGAATTTCTTCCGCGATCTTCTTATCTAACCCAATTAATTTAGGATAGAAGGTTCTGCATTCGGCTTCTTCATCAGCACCTCACAGCATCCCTCCCTGCGTCAGCATCTCAGCAACACGAACTCCCAGACAGCATCCCGAGCTCTGCTAACTAACTAACTAAAGCTACCTCAATTATACCTTTCGTTCATCATGTACCACCCACTAAAGTTTCAATATCGTAAAAATACGAAATCTAATTGGTCAGGCAAGGGGGATGATCATCACACCATGCTTACATATTACTTTTATTCTATCAATCCATTGTTCACAAAACCATCCCCTTAAACTTTATTCATTTCTTTCGTTCCCATACATATCCAAACTTTATTAGCAACATTTATTTCAAAATCATGAATAAGAGTCTTCTTGGCTGAACTCTTCACCCTCCGTTCTCAGGGCACATCATTCTCGTCCTTGGACGGCTGTCAAATCCTCGGTCATCCTTCCGGGTTAAATTTCTTGTGGGCCTGCGCACGAATCATGTGACTCAGCTTATTTTGGTCATTCACGAGAGGCCCAAATGCGCACTAATAATAAAGTCAAAAAGACAAATGTTATTTTCACAAATCAATGGTCTCACTGTATACCACCCATCTCTATTCTAACCCTCTTTACTTATTAATACTTTCCCCGCATTAGCATTAGTAAAATAGCTGGTTTTCATTTCGGCTAAGCAGATGCCATGCACGTGAGTCTTCAAGACTCCATTTTAATGCCTTCTGCACATGCGCTAGAATTTCCCTCCAAGCGTTACCTCGTCATATTGCGTAGATGCAGTTGACGCAAGCGCGGTAAAGATTTCCCCGTTTAAAGCTATATTAGTCCGTTTTCATTGTTATTTACATTAGTATACACATAAGCAAGCTTCGCTAACCCGCGTGTTTCTGTGGTGTGTGTTATTATTTACAAGACACGGTTAGTAATTCGTTAGCAAGTTAAACGAGAGTATTACTTTCGAGCAAGTCTCTTTCTTTACGAGTCCTTGCTCCATCAATACGACACCTGACCCGGCACTACACATGAATGGTGTCCATTTGGACTGGCAGCCGACCACATTCCAGTACCTGGGTATTCGTATTTACCATACACAGGCAGACCTCATTGATGGTAACCTTTATGCCATTATCAGTGGTGGGCCAAGTGGCCCTTACGAAAACAGTTATGCTGCCCCACCTGTGTACTACTTCGCCAACTTGCCCTTATAAATTAACAAACCTTTTTTTCGCTCACTGGAGTGCCTAACAGGGGACTCCCAACAGAGTGTGGTGGACGGGGTTTGTCCAATTTTGAGCACAACTATTTGGCCTACCAACTGCAATGGGTGGCACACTGGTTTGCCGGTTGCCATCTGGAGGACATTTAGACTGTCCTTCCCCCGTGGGATCTGGGGCTCCTGCTATACACATTTCACCCCCTAGTTAGTGTACCATTGCCATGATCGCTACTTATTCAAGTGGCATGCCGGTGTTTTTGCAGAAGCCTCTTTATTATCCGATCAATGACACCCTACGCCCCTGCACTGCCACTGTTTGGCATGCCGTGGGATGATGTGGTGCCCACCCTATGGGTGCTTGTACCCTGGAATGCAGTGGAACTCCACAGCGTGGGCGATTTGTATTGGAATGGGGCCCTTATATTCATGTAGGAGCTTGTCCCTGAGGCATTTCTCCCTCCGGGGCAGTTCCTATTACATGCTTCCCTTGTACAGTCACTAGGGACGTGCTGGGGGGCATGCAGCAGGAACCGGCAATGCAATCACCATCCAGTACCCACATGTATTGGGAAGAGGTCACCACCTGACACGATTGATGGCCAGCTCCCTGCGTACTCATGCAGCTATTCCCCTGGACAACATGCACCAGCACTGGGATACCGACCTGGGCCGTCCTTACACTGATAAAGAATGGCAGGAAACACTAGCTTACCCTACCCTAGAATACCTCAATGCCCGCTTTAAATTAATACAGTTTCATATATTACACAGAGCTTATTTAACCCCCCACAAAATTAATCGATACTTCCATCGTACCGATGCTGCCTGTCCCCAGTGCCTCACCGTGGACGCTGATTTTTTACACATGATCTGGACATGTCCTTCACTTACCCAGTAATGGAAGGAAATTACGGTGCACCTAACAGGGTGCACAAGCCTTTCCGCATTATACATCTGGGAGTTGTGCCTGCAGGGACTCATACGCCGTACCAAGATAAATAAAGTAACAACACGTTTCACAGACATGGCCCTTATCCTTACAAAATGCCTGATTGCCCGTAAATGTAAATCAGCGACCACTCCCACACCCTCCTCGTTGGCGCTCTCAATGGTAGCCTGGGCGCAAGCGGAAAGTAAAGCCTTACACCTCCAAACTCAAGGATATTGTCTGCGGTGTCCCCCAGGGCTCATCCCTCAGCCCCATGCTCTTCAACGCATATAGGACCCTGCTAGACAACATCTTCAGATATCACGGTCTCAACATTATATCCTATGCAGATGACACCCTACTCGTCCTCTCACTCACGGATGACCCCCACCACCACCAGGACCATCTTCCACAGATGCATAACAAGCGTCACCGACTGGATGAAGGACAACTTCCTGAAACAGAACACGGGCAAGATGGAAGTTCTGATCTTCGGCAACAACAGCAACCCATGGAACGACACCTGGTGGCCATTAAACCTAGGACCAACACCCGCAAGCCACACCAAAAACCTCGGAATCATCATTGATAACAAGCTCACCATTAAATCACAGATCAACGCTGCCTCCTCCACTTGCTTCCTCACTCTTCACCTACTACGTAAGATATTCAAGTAGCTACACCTACACACAAGACTCACTGTGACACAGGCCCTCATCACCAGCCGACTGGACCATGACATCGCTCACTACGCAGGAATCGCCGAACACCTCTTACAGAGACTTAAAACCATACAGAACGCCACAGCCTGACTCAGCCTCAACCTCCCCGACGAACCCACATCACACCCCACCTCATGAAACTCCATTGGCTCCCCGTACAGAAGAGATGCCAATTCAAGCTACTGACCCACGAACACAAGGCTGTAAACAACCACGGACCTGCCTACATTAACCACTGCCTGAACTTCCATCAATCATTGAGAAGACTACGCTCTGCCTCCTTATCACTTGTCGACACTCCCAGCATCTACCGAAGCATAAGGGGAGGATTCTCCTTCTCCTACATCGCAGAAAAGACCTGAAACAGACCCCTCCCCCCCCCACACACAGCTCCAGACCATCACCTCACTTCCGGAATTCCAAAGGGCCTTCAAGACCTGATTGTTCTATTGAGCCTTGATGGGACATTCAGGCGCCTGGATACCCTATCGGGTGATTAGCAGCAGTTTACAAATTCTTATTGATTGATTGACTGATTGATTAATGGAGAGGAAACAAGAGACTTACGCAAATACCCCGTCTCTGATAGCTGAGACATTCTCCTGGAGCGCCTGCGCGAGGGCCAGCATGCTGATGTACAACCCCCTTAGAGCACATCACTTATTTCTCCCCAGTTATCTAACAACTTCCACTACTGTATATGACCCTTTTTGGGCCATCGTATTCAATGTATGTAATCATGTGTATGCCCTTGTCTAAGCTAAAGTTATTTTTTGTTAACTCTGACACGTGTCGTGGGGTGCAGGCATGTTATGTTTAATATAGTTACAGAAAGTTGTGTATTCTTGTATATCTGGGAAATGGAAACTTCGCCTATGACTAGGCTCCCTCACTGATGCACCCCCCAAAGAATTGTGCTTTCTAGCAACGCATTTGTTTGTAATGCTCAGCTGCTCAAATTACTGTACTATAGCATACATGCCAACATTTCAGGAGAGGAAAGTGGGAGATCTTAAAAAAAATAATCGGGATCGTTGACATGTGTAGTGTCCTGCTGGACACGTTCTACTGTCTCAGCAGGCACTAGTTTTACCAGCGACTACCTCGAGGGCTGGCCACACCCATCAAACAGAGGCATCACGAGTGACGTGGGCCTGTTAATAAAAGGGCCTAGGGCCCACAACTCTACAATGGCGATGAGGGCTTTTGAACCCATGCCGTGCTGCCTAGGAGGTTGTCCTGTGGATGAAGGGGTGATAGGGATCCCTGCTGCAGCCTGCCCATGAAGCGGGCACAAGGGGAACCATCTACTCGCCTAGGAAGGAAGAGCCCTGACCCCTCCGAGTATGACTGGGCATGTGCCAGGCAATGGCCACCGTGGTGAAGCGCCCGTAAGCTGCCTGAGCTGGCCGAATCATCATAATAGCTGGTAAGAATCCATTTGGTTTATCTGTACCGTCATGGACGGCTTCGGGCTGCATTGAGTGCAACACTAGGTACGGATAAACCAAATGGATTTCTGGATACTGCTACCCTGCAAGCCTGAATTATTCGTCTTCACCCATACCTATGAGTTTTAATGATCGGTTCCCTAGTGAGGTGCATACGGACTCCTTTCCTGATTTCTTACCAGCTATTACGATGATTCATCTCTGATTAACCCAATGGATTCCTGAGTATCGTTACTTTGCAAAATTGAATAATCAGCATTTGCTCCTATGAGTTTTATTATCGGTTCTTCAGTAGTGTCCTTACCAACTCTATTTCTGGATTTTAAACCAGTCACAGTGATGTTGCGTCCCTGATGACCTGATATAAATCGCACTGTTGACTCCATCCACGATTGGAGGAGTTACTGTTTTCTATTTTGGAACAACTTGGCTGTCACAGCATGGTTAATTTTGTCCTGAAGAAGACCCTACGTAATGCTCTTACAATAATACAGACACCAGGGTCGAAACGTCGACGTATATCCTACTCATGTCCTTAGTCACTGTAACCATGAATAGTTGATATTGCGGGTTACTATTTGAACTTTATAAGTGGACAGAGATTTTTTTCATTTGTTTTATTATTTATGGATTCATGTAGTGTTTGTCAGTTCACCACTTTTTTCACTATATGTCACATCAGTACACTGATTAACTGGTTGTTTTGTTTATGTTCTGTATGACAGCCTCTTTCACCAAATAAAATATATAAATGAAACATATATATAACTTTAAGTATCTTTGTGGTGTGTTTAGTACTACGTTTGGAGTACGGAAAAATAAATGTCTTTTCATTTAAATTGTTATGATTCAAAAGTAATTGGTCTCACCCACCTGAACTTTTGTAGACTATATCAACAATACCCAGGTTCCGAGGGACACAGGGTCACCCCTTTGACTTTAATAGTTGCCTCCATGAGGAAAGCAGAACAAGCATACAAGGAGCCAGCCGAGAGCGTACTCCTAGAGACAAGGTCACTGAGAGAGCCTGGTTGCCTGCCAAACACCTGCAAAAGAGACTATCAGCAGTGCCAAGTGCCACCAGCGTTCCCCCATGGAGGAGAGGGGAGCAAAGGCCTAGAGTGGCCCGGACGCAGGAGGGAGAGTCTCTACATCTCCACTGCACTAACACTTCCCTGCAGTGGGCCAAAGACTGCACATAGAGTGTCCTCCCCGCACTGCCTCAAGGCAGAGTCACCAGTGGCCCAATACAGGCAATAGGAGAGTCGCACACCCGAGTGGCAAGCTGCCACCACCACAGCTCCCTACTGCCCGTGGAACCAATTCCCAGAAGAGGGAACACCCGGAGTAGGAGTGTAATAAAGTCAATTCTGGGTAAAGAAGATGACGAAGTGAGTTGTAGTAATTATCCAAGTAGTTTTTTAGATATAAGTCTCAGGAGAAACACCCCAGCCACCGTTCACCTCCAAGCTCCAGTTGTAATTCATATCATCACATTCCAATAGAATATACACATGCAGGGATTCCAAAGGAATGATAACAATCATTACATTACAGGGATAGAAATGACCCCAGCATAAAGAAACCAGTTACCACACACCTCCCCCCATAATAAAACTTAAACTGAATAAAACAGCTACACAAAGTTAAATTTAAAAAAAACACTTCACAGTCTGTTAATGATTCACCTTCAAAGCCACACTGCAATCAAACATAGGTATTAGCATGAATGTAATGCTTGAAATATTTAGGAGGCATCACACTTCGCGAACTCCTCCTTACATCCACAAGCTTCCTCCCACAGCCACCATCACCTGCCTCATCACCTGCCCTGTCAACAACCCCATAGTTCACAACTGTAACTCTATTGAGAATCCACACCCTAGAGTCCCTAGTCTTTTCGGCATTCTTAAACAATTTTACAACACAAATGAGATTAGAAAACTTCATACGACAACCCGGTAATCTGATCCTCACCCAGTCTCCCACCTTCACCTTTGGAACCTCGAACTGTTTTCTGTCATCAAACAACTTCTTTGTCACAAACATACACCTCCTTTCCTTGTCCTGCATAGTCAACTTTCAACCTTCCCTTCACATTTGCCAACCACCCATCCTGGTGTCAGCAAACAGTTAGCTCTTCTTTTCCTAAAACATTCAAAGGGTTTCTTACCAGTCACAGAATGGGGGGTCAACCGTTACACACACACCTTACTGCGTACCTCTTCTCTCCAATCCATTGCATTGTCCTTAGCCATTCTAATCATCCCCTTTAACACCCTGTTAAAACGCTCCACAACTCCATTGGATTCTGGGTGATATAGAGCACATTTGGCATGCAAAATACCCTTCTCAGAGAAATATCCCTCCATTTCACTCTAAACTAACTCCACCCCATTGTCAGTCAACACTTTACTAGATACCCCTTCGCGTTCAATAAGTTCCTGCAAGAATGCAATCACATGTTTAGTTTCAATACCCCTGGTAACAGTTATTTCAGGCCAACGCAAAAACAAATCCACCAAAACCAACACATAATACGAACCACTTTGACTATGAATCGGCCCCACATTTTCGAGCGCAACTTCATCCCAAGGACCTTTCGGTAGTCATCTCATTACCATAGGTTGAGTCCTCGGCTTCAACACCTTCTCACAGTGGCGGCCGGCATGGCTTGCGGGTGGCAGGGCAGGCGTGTGCGGGGGGTGCAAAATGTACAAAAATAAAATAAACACTTACCTTGCCGCCGGGTCCCGCGTCTCTGCTCCTGCTCTCCTCATTGAGGAACAGGAAGCACAGCCAGGCTCCCCTGACCAATTACAACGCTGACATGCAGCGTTATGATTGGTCTGAACCCAAATTTTGGAGTGGTGCACCGCTCGATATTAAAAAGGTTGTTAGTCAAATAAGTCACTAGTTCATATGGTCTTGTCAGAGTTGTCTTAAACAATCCTTTATTTTCATAGGTGTCCAAATACAAATATACCAGCCAACGCGTTTCGTTCATAAAAATGAACTTCTTCAGGGCATAAAATGTTGGTCCTGGGAGAGACAAAATATGTGTGCAATCTAGGCTGCGTGGGCCTCCTTGATAAGGGCCAGTATGTGGTGAGTCTGATAGCAAAGTAGGTAGTGAACCGTCCGTTCCGGAAATAAGAATAACTCGGTTAATATCGAGCGGTGCACCACTCCAAAAATTTGGGTTTATCCATTATCTGCATTGCAGTTAGCACCCAACGACGGCAGGTGCTGGAGTAGTTTGTGCACACTCAACTGGATTGACTGTTTAAACTAACACGAAGGGAACATAGCAGGGGAGTGCGGTCACAGCGTCCGCCGTTGCCCGTAACCGTACCTTATGATTGGTCTGAGCATCCTGGTTCGACGCTCAGCCAGGGAATGGGGGCCTTGGCATGTTCTCCATGCAGGCTGTAATGCAGCCTGCATGGAGAACAGGGAAAGTGTGCATTACTGTTTTGGGCGGCACTAGAGGGCCAGCCAAACAGTCATGTGCACTTAGGAGTGGGCAAACCACTTCTCCTCTGCCCTGCTCCGAGAGCAGAGCAGCCGTGCCCACCCACCAGCCCGCAAAGCAGCACGGAAACCAGTACTGACACAAACATTAAATGATAATAGCTCAAAGTTATTATCATTTTATGTTTCCCTTACTTTGCACTACTTAAAAGTAGTGGGGCGGCGCTCCTCCGCCATAGCGGAGGAGCCGCTACTGCCTTCTCACTCACCAAGCACTGAGCACACTCTTGAACTAACATCTCAGCCTCCATGTCCGCCCCCGGCCACCAGTACACCGCCCTTAATCTTTCCTTAGTCTTGGAAATACCCAAGTGGCTTTCATGTGACATCTCAAGTAAAGTCTTCCTCAGCACAACCAGGGGTACCAATCTGGTTCCACGAAATAACAACCCATTTACCTCAGACAACTCCTCTCTAACAGACCAAAATTTTTGACTCTCCTTATTAGCACAATCCGTCTTACACCAACCAATCCTTAACCTCTTAAAACCCTCTTGAATACAACCATCATCCCTCACAACATCCCTCCATTCTTCTTCCGATATAGCAGCTCTCTCCCCAGCACAAACACACTCATCCTCATCCACCGCTTCATCAACAGACTCTAAAACAGCATTACGTTCCGACACCAACCTTGACAGCGCGTCGGCAACCACATTCCTACCGGTGATGTATCCGATCACAAAATTATACTCCTGCAATGCCACAACCCAGAGGGTTACTTTGAAAAATGTCTCTCAACGGTTTGTGGTCAGTGTTAACACAAAACTCAGAACCCCACAAAAAAGGCTTCATTTTCCTTACCGCTAAGGCTTCCCTCTCAATGACCGAATTACTCATTTCAGGTCCATGTAAACTTCTAGAAGCAAACATGGTGGTCCTAGTTCTAGGACCCTCCCCCTGGAACAAATCCGCTCCTGAGCCCTTAACACTTGCATCAGTGATAATAGTGCTTTTCAAATTAGGATCAAAACTCCTCAAATTATGAGCCTCACCAAGCTCTTTCTTCGAACACTTGAATTCTTCCTCACCCCAAAGAAATGACACACCCTTTTTTAAAAGCGCCTCTTCTCTCCAATCCAACGCATTGTCCTTAGCCATTCTAATAGTCTCCTTTAACACCCTGTTAAAACGCTACACAACTCCATTGGATTCTGGGTGATATAAAGCAAACTTGGCATGCAAAATTCCCTTCTCAGACAAAAATCCCTCCATTTCACTCGAAACTAACTGCACCCCATTGTCAGTCAGTCAACACTATGAATTTAACCCCAGCATAGAGAAACCAATTATCACAAGGAGCGTCAAGAAGGTCCCTGAAGAGGGATCACAAGACATGTGGCCATACGCCACCCAGCACTCAAGAGGAAGAGGAGAACCAGATCAGAGACTGCCCTGATCATCGCTACGCCGGAGCCCAACACCCAAGGCCAGTGGCCGGACTACGGAAACAATCGACCACCGCGCGGGTCTGTTGGCCGACCCCGGAGAAGGTGCAGGCTGCTGCACCTGGAAGAAGTGACTCAAGCGACCAGAAGTCTCACCTGCATGGTCCAGAGACCATTGAACACTAAGAGGCCCTGTTGGCCTGTTAGGAAGATGGTGCATGCCACCACACCAAGCAGAAGATTTGGAAGTGTGACCGGCTGGTCTACACATGGGAACCTGACAACCAACCACGTTCAGGAGGGAAAAGTCGTGAGAGGCTCAAGAAGATTTGAGCTGCTGTGGGAGCGCATCCAGACACACAAGCAGCAAGCTAACTAGGTGACACAACACGAGAATGGCCTGGCAACGGCACAGCGGGAGACCCCAGAGTAAGCCTCAAGCATGCGCAAACAGAGTCTCTGCCTCACACTTCTCAGCGTGTCTACGCCGACACCAGTCACTGACAACTCAGCAACCTAACAACATCCAGGCACAAGGATGCCGATGACTTCTCAAAGGAAATAGAAACACCTGGTCACCCTCACTACCAGTGGTTGACAACTCAAGAATGAAGGGCTGCAACCATCACAGCAAGTCGTCACCAAATGTCATCCAGGTTCCCCACACGACTGGCAACCGTATCACGTCAGCGCATGTCAGGTGCATTTGGTATCCTGGTTACATGTATCCTAGTAACAGGATGCCACAGTTCTGGAATGTGTGGGGAACTCAGGGCAGTTGGTGGAAGTTACAAGTGGAGACAGGCGTCTCCTGCTTGCTCTCAATAAAGAGTTTACCTACCATCGCAGTACGCTTATTCCTTACAGTGCGTCAAACCTTACCATCCCTAGAGTGTTGAACAAGCGGACTGGAGTCCTACACCGTTGTTGTACCAGCTGACAAGAAGAACCAGTGATTCCCTGTCAACCTGGCTTGCATCCAGATCCCAGTAATAAGAGCACGTCTTGACCAAGACCCATCCACCCCTGAGGTATGTGTGAGCAACTAGGCAGCGTCTCCTCAGTGGTCTTGCAGCTGCCTCAATGCAGGCACACACGCAGCCCCCAGCGCAGCCCACAAGCAGTCCCGTGGCAACCCAAACAAGGGGCCTTCCCCAAGCGTGAGAGTTGGACTTGATATTGCCCCACCGACGGTCTCCAGGATGCAGCAAGGTCATCTAATGGAGACTTAAAAAGTCACAGCACACCAAGACGGTCTTCAGTCGATCAAGCAACATCTTTGTGAACCTTCACAATGGACTCCAACCACGCTCATCACACAACCTGTTTTATGAACTGTTAGGACCCACCACAGATCATCCTCAACATCAGCGGAGTGGAGCAACTTCAGACCAAAGAACATGTTTACACTGGTATGCTGCCAGAGTGCGGCTGACGTCCCCAAGCCAGCATTCATGTCCTGAACCACTCAGGTTAAATTATGAGTGCAAGCGAAGATGTCCAGCTGCAGTCTGAGTCATCAGCCCCACCCGTTCTAGTGTCTCAGTAGGCACTAGTTTTACCAGCCACTCCCTCGAGGGCTGACCACACTCACACCCCACACCCATCCAACACAGGCATCATGAGTGACGTGAGCCTGTTAATAAAAGGGCCAGAGTGCACATGCTCATGGCCAGTTAACCAAGCATAACCGCAGAGTCTGTGTCCATCATTTTAGGGCCTAGGGCCCACAACTCTGCAGGAAGCATGCTATATCAACGTGCCTTTTTCTTCGACTGGCTCTCCTCACCTTTCACCTGTCTTACTGAGGCTCCCCCGAGCTATGTATCTTCTCTTCACATCGCTTCTACTTGCCTTCGCTACCGTTGCGGTGCTCTCCTCTTCCCCTCCACTAACCTCACAGCTCCCTCGTCATCTCTTAACTAAGTCAACCTATTGTGTGAAGTCTGGAGTCAACTGCTTCAAGATCATTTACCCCCCCAATCTATCCAAAGCTTCAGCAAAAAGGCTCAAACACAACACCCTCGAACAATTTCCTGACTCCCTCTTCGTTGACCAATACCACAGCGGTCATTATGGAAGGCTTAAAACTGACATCTTCTTCACATACAACATCCCCTCCTGGATTACTATTTTCAACAACTTCTTCAACATTACTTCCTCCTCCTCAATCCCTCACGGGCTCCAACTAAAAATCTCCCCCTCTACTTGTTTCAATGGCTCACTCACTATCTCACTCTATAATAATGGCACCGTCCTGATCCAAGCCAAAAACACCTGTCTCTCTCTTTTCGACCTACTTTTTCCTTCACTGCTCCCGATCCCTGGCATTTCGATCCCTCCAGACTCTTCAAAGTACTCCTCCCTCCATTCTCTCTCACCTCCCCCGACCCACCTAGACACCAGTAGGCTGCTCTCTCAGGAGGTTCAGACCTCCTCCCTAGCATACCTGTTCCCCTCCTTCACCCCTGTTTCCCCTTCTCCCAATCTGCCCCTCTCCAATTGGGACGTCCCCCTCAACACTTAAGCCATGCCAATGGACAGCACTCTCATCTACCCTTCAACACCATCCTGCAATCTCGAAGTAACCCCCCTCCCCCAACCAGGCTCATCACTCCCTCATCCAATCTACTTTTCCAACAGCCCAACCTCCCTGATCACTTAGCGACCTGTCCACCTCATGCTCTCCCTTTTCTTCCACCCCACCCATTCTCCCCCTCTCCCTTTAACCTGAATCCTACACAAACCCCCTTCATCTCTCTTCACCCCCCATCTCTCCAGTAATGCTGCTTGATCCACTATCCTCTCTTGGCAATCTCTTCCTTCCCCTCCCCCTTCCTCTTGCCTAGAAGAGCCATACTCTTTCTTTGACTACCATCAGGGTCAACCTTCCCCTCTGTGCTTGTTTCCAGCCCCTTTATACTCATTTCTCCCAGGCCACTTTCCCTCTCCAACCCTTCCTCCATTCTCCTCCCCCGACCTCCTGCCCTTCTGTGACTCCCTTCTATCCCCTACCCTTATTCCGTCCTCCCACCACTGCCCTCAACCGCCTCTTCCTAAACCTGAACTCAATACTTCTTTTTCATTCAATGTTTGCCTAGACAATTTTCTCTCTACCACAGTTGCACCGATAATCACTACCAAGCAACATCACACGAGTCTACCTCCACTTTACTCTACCACACCCCAACACTCCTTCCTACCCCCCCCCTCCTTGCTCTCCCTCTCACGCTGATCTCTCTCCTGAACCTGTCGAGCCACTTAACACTCCGTGCTCGGCCCTACTCTCCTTAGAAAATAAACTAGGTTACCTCATCTCCTCTATCTCCCAGCTTGAACCCACCATCTCACTCCTAAAAGTTAAAACCTCCACCTTACCCAACTCCCTAATCCCCCTGACGAACACTCACTTCCCCAAACTCCAGAGGAGCATCCTGCTCCCACGCCCCAAAAAAGCCACACACAATCTGTCCCCCACAGACATCTCTAATTTATTGGCTAGCTACAAGACCTCCAACGCCAGCCCCCTCACACTCTCCTCTCCAGCAAATTCTAATCTTTGCACTATTCCGACCATCTCCCTTGCCCGAACTAAACATCAGGCTTGTTCTACCCAGGCACCATCAGTCAGGAACTGTATCCCTATCACCCCTAAAAGCACTAACTCCCCCTTCACCAAAACAGTCATTTCATAATTGCGCTGTATGCTTCACAACTGTAGATCTGCAAACAAACACAAGTTGGAAATCTCAGACTCCATCAATCTTCACAATCTTGACATACTTCTCCTAACTGAGACCTGGTTCAATGACACCTCTCATACTTCTTTCGATCTTCTGCTCCCCTCCGACTATTCCATTATCAGAAATAATAGAGCAGGTAAAGTTGGGGGAGGCGTGGCAGCTATCTTCAGAAACTCCCTTTAACTCAAGGCTCTTCCCAACAGCTCCTTCCGTACATTTGAATGCCTCTCCCTGGAGCTCCAAGTACAAAACTGCTCTTTGTTCAGGTTTCATGCCATCTATCACCCGCCTGGTAACTGTTCTGCCTTCACTGGAGAATTCATCGACTTTGCCAGTGACCAATATTCTCAAAACAACAGCCAGATTTTTCTTGGAGACTTTAATCTGCATTGGGCTCTCCGGAAGACTCAGCTGCCAACAATCTGGACACTTTTCTCATAGGAAATGATCTTATCCAACACAGCATGAAACCAACACACTCTAAGGGCTCCATTCTTGACCTTGTCATGTCCAAAGCAGATATGCTGACTACTGCTGACCCTATACCAGTAGACTGGTCTGATCACTTCCTCATCCCCTTCTCTCTGCACCTATCCCACTCTTTAACCCATGGCCAACCTAAAAGGGCTAATTTCTGGTTCCATAACATCAAAAACATCGCCCTTGACACTCTGTGCAATTCAGCTATGTTTTCACTTCCAATCGTAGACCCCAACTCAGATGTCAACGATCTCACCTCCCAATACCTGTCCAGTCTTTCAATCGAAATTGATAAGGTTGCTCCACTACAAAGTAAAAAGAAAAGACCTACTCCTTCTGAACCATGGTTCAATAAATTCCTCTATGAAGAAAGGAAGAATTTGAGGTATCTAGAAAAACAATGGATACAATCTCCCTCCACCACTAACCTCTCTAATCTATGTTTAGCAAGGTCAAGTTACCACAAACAGATCTTCCATGAAAAAGCGCTGTACTTCAGTACCCTCCTTGACGCAGCCAAAAACAGACCTAAAAAGTTATTCAACCTCATCAAAAGCACCAACATCTCTCCCTCAACCATCAAATTTGAAGACCCTCCCAAGAAAGCAGCAGAATTTGCTCTATTCTTCGATGAGAAAGTGAAATTGCTTGTGGATCAGGTCATTCACCCTACCCCCGTTGAGGATCGCAAATCATTAGTCGCATGGCAGCACTTTGACGTCATCACTGAGGATGCCCACCTCAAAAGCATTCTAGAAACTAAACCTGCTAATCATTCTTTCGACCCCATTCCCAGTGACATCTCCATTGACTTCTACACCCACACTCTTTCCTACTGGACCAACCTGATAAACCTCTTCCTCAACCAAGGCTCCCTTCCTGTTGCCCTTAAAACAGGACAGGTTACCCCACTTCTTAAAAAACCATCTGCTGATGTGAATGACTTCAACAACTTCCGCCCTATCACCAACCTCCCCTTTCTTGTGAAAATCACAGAAGGCTGTGTAGTGAAGCAACTTTCCCTTCACATCAGGAATAACAACCTCCACGACGAATTCCAGTCTGGTTTCATGCAAGGCTGTAGCACTGAAACTGCCCTGCTTCAAGTGATCAACAATGCCCTGCATATACTTGATTCTGGTGAGTCTTGTCTCTTGATTCTTCTTGACCTATCCGCAGCCTTTGACACTATCAACCACAAAACTCTTCTGTACATTCTAAAACAAAGAATGGGTTTTGAAGACACAGTGCTCAAATGGTTCGATTCTTTTCTTTCGGATAGATCTCAAATGATCAAAATAGGAAACGCTCTCTCTACTTCAATATCTTTTGGACAAGGCATCCCTCAAGGCTCTATCCTCGCACCCACTTTGTTCAATCTCTACATGAAACCATTGGAAAAATCTCCTTAAAAAAGCTGGGATCCACTATCACCTCTATGCAGATGACACCAAATCTACCTTAAGGTGTCTTCCACACATGACACCTCAATCCTCAACACCACTCTCAACTCCATCCAAAATTGGATGTCAACTCATCAACTTATTCTGAATCCTTCCAAAACGGAATTCCTTCTTCTCTCTACCTCTCTTTCTCCTCCTCCTGTTCAACTTTGGATGGACAATCTGAACTTACTTAACAACAAACCTATTGTTGTTGACAGCTCTAAATCCCTAGGTGTCATACTTGACAAAAGGCTCAATCTACATTCCCATATCAATAGCATTGCCAAGAATGCAAGTTACCAACTGCGCCTTCTCTGGAGGGTTAGGCGTTTCTTTCCTGTGCAAAACCTAAAAACCTTGGTCCAATCACTGGTTCTCTCCAGATTGGACTACTGCAACTCTCTCCTTGCTGGCCTCCCCTCTTAAATCCATCCTCCATTCAGTGGCATGCTTCGTATATGGGGCCAAAAGATATGATCACATTACTCCCATACTGTCTTCTCTTCTATGGCTTCCCATCAAAGCAAGGTCAATTTACAAGACTGCCTGTATCACCCACAAAGCCTTGCACACTTCCACCCCTCGCTATCTGGGGAGTAAACTCAAAATCTCAGGGGTCTCTAGACCTTCACGCAATGCTGAAAAACTACTGATCGAGCCTCCTACTTTCAAAAGGGAAAGATGTATGGCTCAATCCTTTTCCGGCAACACTGCTAGAATCTGGAACTCACTTCCACCAACCCTCCAAGCCACAGCCTCTATCCGGACCTTCAAAACAGATCTTAAATCTCTTCTCTTCATAAGACACTTCCAGGCTTAATTCAACTCTCTCTCATGTCCCTCAAGACTACTTGGCATTCATTTGAACGCAACACTGTAAATATGTCTCCTATACCTGTATTAACCTATTTCTTGCACCTCTTATTTTTTCTTTACCTTTTTAATTAGCCTGAATGTGTTTGTTACTTGTTAGTGTGTAATTCTCCTTATGTAACGTACTTGGTTCTATTGTAAAGCGCTCTGACACCTTTGGGTAAAATCTGCGCTATATAAAACTGCATTAAAATAAAAACTATAGGATAGCACGCTGCACCACCTGTTGCGCGCATACCGAGTAATATGATTTGTAAGCTATTCAACAACTATGTCAATTTCAAAATGCCTGTAAAAATGTTTTTTTTAAATTACATATATGTTATTTGAAAGCTCTGGCATTTGTAATTTTTTTAGGGATTGTTTTGTAGCTCTAATTATATTTATTACATCGATGCTGTTAAATAAAGCTAAGTGGGGAATGCATATTCTGAAGCTTCCGGTCCTGTCATAGAATCCTCACCTCCCTGTCCTTGATAGAATCGAAAATTCTTGTTGGCAATGGTAGAAATTTTTTAATTCCTATATTAGCCCACATCGTGGTGCCCCCAGCCCCTGCCAAGTATCACGCATCATGCGTTAGACTAACTCATTTCAGTGTGGTGGCCCGCATCACCGCACTAAAATGCGAAGTCACGCATTTCTAGCGCCTCCTGAAGCTATCAAGCCAGGACGCTTTAATTAGCACAATCTGGAAAGAAAGCAGCGCGTGGTTGCGCTGCTCTGGCAGCCGCAGAGTCATGTGATTAACAGAGACTGACTGCTGCAGGCGTGGGGGGCTGGCTTAGCTGCGCTCGGCTCGCTTGTTCACGTGACGCATGTCAAGGAGACTGCAACAATTGTGCGCACATTCGCGCCCAGCACCGAGACAGGCCTAATAAGATAGGGACCGGTGTGCAGGGGGCAGTTATCAAATAGTTTAAAAGTTAAGTTTGACTTAAGTCCGTGGAGCCCGCCGCTGCTCGCACCTCTGCTGTGGTGCCCTCTGATCAAGGAGCCGCTTGCATCCGGAACAGAGTTGGACCGCGGTCGCTGCAGTGCTGGACAAGAGGGTTAAGTCAGGGTGCCTGCAGCCTCTGTTGATGCTGCGCGAGTCCGGACCGGACCGCTGATGCTGCAGTCGAGTTTGGGGCCTGCAGACTCTCATGAGCTGGTCGATGGTACCGTGCCTCGCTCTGAGAGACTGCCACTGACATTACTGTCTTAGGTAATGTATTTGAAAATATATTTCATTTATGCGCCATGACATACCTGTTGAGAGCTGGGTTTTAAAATGTACCTAATTCATTCCACACAACCACCAATCAGAGCAGCCTTTCAAACAAAACCTTGTATTCTTTGGGTGGCAGGCAAAATTGCTCTCTGATTTGGGAATTCGCTATTGAAAATGATTCAGGTGGAAAGGATTCGAATTGTGGCTGATGCTGTGTTGCAGGCGCAGAGCTATGGCTTCTTGTATAATGGGTGTAATTGTTTTCGGTGCGGCGTGATTTCAGACATAACAGCTAAACTCTAAGTGTGCGGAGTCTAATTTAATTCATTACTGAAAGCTAAAACACACAATCTAAATTGCCTCTCGCACAGTTATATTTTGTATGGGTTTGAATCTATCAGGGGGAGTGAAGGGGAAGCCATAAATCTTGGATGGAAATTGCAGGCCGTGGAAAGCAGGGAGTCCCATTGCATTATCTTTATGGAAAGACACAGTGTACCTTCACTGAGCAGAACTGGTTTCAGATTACATCTGGCCAGCTCTGATCTTTCTATAACGCACTGCAGGTGCAGAGCGAAACGCTCCTGCCTGTGCAGAGGGTTAACATGCCTGCAACAAAGAAGGTGTACTTTGACAACACCGAACTGTATTTTATGTAGATAGCTCAGCGAGTTAATGCTTTTGCCACATAGATCCTTTAGTTACTTGTGGTTCAGCCGCACCTGCTGAGCTGAGGGAGGGTGCTGTGCTTAGACATAACTTATGGGTGTAAAAGCTCCTGCTGGAGAGTTACTTGTCTAGTAGCAGTTTTGACTCACCAAAAAGTAGCGCAGAGGGTTACAATGCATTTTGCAAAGATCAGTTGCTTTGCACCAGTTTCAAGATCTTAGAGTTTCTCGTTGCTCAAATGGGTGTAATTTCTAATATTTATGTTTCCCTCTTCTTCATTGCGTGATTTTGCCCACGAGAAAGTGTCACTCATAGTTGTTGAAATGTCACTCATGATTACACAGAAATTATGAAAATGTCACACATAACAATCTGAAACCTTGGCAGCTATGGGGGGGCCCCCACTGCATTTTCCACACGCAAAAGTCTAGAGCTCAAGGAATAAGGGTGTGGCTTGAGAGACCTACGCTTTGACCAAATGCAATATTCGCAAGGGGGGGGGGGCGTAGCGGTACCCCCAACGTTTTTAGTTTCATTTTAGGTAATCGGTAGCCTTTATCCGTGGTGCTTTTCTCGTCCTTCTTTTGTGTTCATAAACGCCTCCTACCTTCCACTTCCTGTATGTCTTCAGCTGGAGTGACTGCGGTGTGCAAACTCTCGCGAGAGCAGTTCGTTTTGGTGAGAGCTGTAGCTGTGCCGGGTCGGATGTTTCAAGCTCAGTGTTGCTGCTCGGCAGCAGCGCGTGTATCGTCTGTGAAGTGCTAGCGGCAAATGCAGAATGATAGAAAGACAGGGGTTCTTTTAAGCGCACTAGTGTGCTCAGTTCGTAGCAACTTAGGTGACCCCTGTTGTGTTGAGAGGGACATTTAGTGCCCTAGAGGTGCCCGCACCCCGGTGAGCCGCCACCATGAGCGGGCGGCGGGTGTGCCAGAATTGCGGCTGTGCAGATATAGACGTGGACCAGGCCCGCGGAGATGCTGTGTGCACGGGATGTGGCTCTGTTTTGGAGGACAACATCATCGTGTCCGAGGTGCAATTCGTGGAGAACAGTGGGGGTGGCTCCTCAGCCGTGGGACAGTTCGTATCATCGGACGGTGAGTGCTGAAGTCCTCCTATACGAGGGGTTTAGGGGCATGCCATAATTCAAGGAATTGTAGCACCCTTTCGTATGTATGCACGTTAATTCGCTGCACACACTGAAGACAAATGAAGGGTGTGTATGCATGTACACGCAGATATGTCCATTGACCCGAGCCTTGAGGCACGTGGCAAGTGTGTATGTAAACACGGATTTCACATCCTCCGCGAGCATAAAACACAATTGCCGCATGGACAGACATGCTATGTCGCATTATCTACACGTAGTAAAGAATCAAGATTTCGCGTTCTGTATACAAGTTGAAGATCACTTCCACAGAGGTCCTTGACAAGCAATATAGAACCGTGCACATTTTCTACATCAGTCAAGTAAGGCAGTGCCAGCAAACTGACTCACTACCCATCCTCTGAAATCTGAATGCAATTAATATGTACAGTGTGCATGTAAACAAACATACATTATAGGTGGGCGAGGCACTGAAAGCTAGAGCCTGGCTCATTTCGAGGTCGTGTTGGACCCTCGAGCCCTTAACGGGCCAAGCTTTCATGCGGCTTGTGTCTTCCTGCCTCCCTCTATCTAGGATGCGGCGTTGCTGCCAGAACTGCCGAGTAGGTTCGAGTCTCGGCTTCGGCTCAACATCCTGTGTTTCTGGACAATTCACTTCATCTCCCCTGTCTATAAACAATGAAGTGACCATGTGTATTTTAATTAACGCTCATGTAAAGCGCTCCAATACCTTCAGGTCAAGTTCACGCTACGTAAAAATAGCAGAAAATGCACAAAGGTAAAAAAACAAAAAACAAAGCCTTAACAAATGGAAAGACAAATGGATACCAATTTCCTGGCTGATTTGTGCAAAGTAAAAACAGAAACCCCGAATAAACTGCGGCTTCCCTGCTTAAAGTGTGTGATCTTAGGAAAATATTTTATTTCACCAAAACGTTTTAATTTTTTTTTATTAATGTAAATGAAAGCACTTTCAAGTATGTGAGTTAAGAATACCAGTTGAACAAAACCTAATGTGCTTGATTCAATGGACTACTGGCTTGTCTCTCCCTGTAAACCTCTTGGCTCGCCCACCTCTAATATACATGGCCTTTCCATAGCTCACACTGAATGTAGGGAGGGCCATTAGAATTATGCAATTGTATTAACTAAATTTAGAGCCAAAAAGAGAGACAAAGTATGTGGCACCTGTTGTAGTCATATTAGATTATGTCAACACACTGTACTGTATGGACAAAGCTTCACTTTATTAGTATAGTACCTGTTTACCAGCTGAATACAGCCACAAGCAACTGAAAGGTGACAAGTTAACATATCCACCAATCAAATTAATTTCATATTTTCACTATACTAATTCACCACTAATCCTTTTGGGTTCTGGAGTAGCGTGCTACTCGCCGAAAAAACGTTTCGCCTCGTCTGGGGTAGTAAGCGCTATATAAATGCAATTACAATAAAATTTGCACAGGGTATACAACTACAATGCATAAAACCAATAGTGGTACGACTAGGTCATTTTGGTCAAAGGAACACCACTTGAAACCTAGCAACAGTTTTAAACAATTTATCGGGGAGAATGTGTACACTTACAATCATGCATGTATGGCATCACTCACTTGGTAGCCAAAGGTTCATCTTTTAACTCCTAAGGCAGTCTGGGAACAATGATACTACTATGAATTCAAGTCCAGCGAACATTACTAGAGACAGAGGGCACCTAGGCTGCCCATGCGGCATAAATAACGCAAGATATAAACAGCATGCACAATGGCACCTCACTTTTTCTAGTTATGATTGATTTTAGAACACCTAGCACCTTATAAGGAATTTTAAATAGTACATAGTCTCAATTTTATTTATTGCGTTTTACATGTTTCACAAAATTATTGTATAATATAATTGTGATGGTTTTTATTAACTTATAACAATAAAAAGATTCATTGGAATGGAACTGCAAGGCATCAAGCAAATTCTTATAATAAGGTTTGATCCTTTTGAGATGACAAAAACATTTTTTGTTCAAATTTACAAATTGTCAGATGGTAGATTAGTGCATTATGTAGAAAGTGTGGTAAATCCACAATAAAGCTGTTGCCGCAGACTTGTACATACAACTCACTTCCATCGTCTGCACAGTCTGAAAACTACTTATGCATGACCTGTGTGTAGCTAAAGAAAACTGTATTTTCCGCAATACACTGAAGTCCCACAGCAAATGTAAGATGTACACTGAACCCCAGAGCCAATTTCACTGTTTTGCTTCCATGGAGGACAAGTAGCACTTGGGGAATGTAAATATATATCCATCTTTGTCGAGGACAGGTAACATATGGGCCCTGTGGATAGAGACAGAAAGCTCAGAGGCCTGTGCATTTTTGGGATAACCTAAAGTGCGAGAAAACTTTGCTGTTACTGAGTGTGATTGTCTTAAGCCTCTGTCCCTGACAATAGTTATCAGAAAATCCCTGCTTTGATAGATCTCTGATCATTTCCCTTTTCAAAGCCATTCATTGTACAAGGTGCCAGAGAATGAAGGGAGGACAAGAGAGCGAGAGGGTGGGGGGGCAACTGAGGACTCCTTACCCAGCATCAGGAAGTATTAACCATTCAGGAGCAGTTATTAAAATATATATATATATATATATATATATATATATATATATATATATATATATATATATATATATATATATATATATATATTTTTTTTGTGTGTGTAAGATAGTCTTGTAAAGCCAGTCCCAGTGGTTCCTGCCCACTTCAAAACCTTATTGAGTGATACATTTCGCAATGCTGGTTTTGGTTCATTAACTATATTCAGAAATACTTGATCTGGATGCATTTGGAGAATTCATGTAGGGGTAACAAATTGTATAAAAATAAGTAGAGAGTCAAGCTTGGTTGTGTTTTTAATTTGTCTAGCAGACTTTCGCCGGGTATTGGGTGCAGAAAGAATTTCTCAACCAAAGTTGTGGAAACCATGCATTTATGCATTACTTTGTGCTGATGGTGCCTTTTTTTTATTGGTTCTACTCCGGTCCGTCTCTAACAGCCACTGAACTTACTACAAAAATATTACACTGAAAATTAAATTGACATAAGTTTTTTGACAAAAAAAAATCTTGCATTTGGGAGCAGTCACATTGGTCGGTGTTTGGATGGTTCTCGTAAATATGTCCATCTTGACATGTTGATCGTTAGTCCTCAAGCTTGTAATCTTGTAGAGTTTAACGAATAAGGAAGGCATTTTTGTGTGGTGAATCAGTTGCACCTTAACACCTTGCCTGCGGCAGGAATTCCAGCCCGGTGCTGGACATTCCAATCGCGGGCGTGGTCGTGACGGAACCCAGCCGTCATGCGCACAGGCCACCCGTGGCTCATGACGGCTGGGTTCCGTCATGAGCATCGAAGGGGTTAACAAGAAATTTGGAGGCAGTCAGCTGGTCCTCCTGAAATTAGCCAGTTGTGCATTAATTGTTCCAGTTATCACCTATTGCTCCCTCCATTTAATTTCTTCGATTAAATCAGACATTGAAAAGGGTTGATGCACACATATAGTCAAACCACAGTTTAAGATGTGCAACATTTATAAAACGGTATGGTCTTAAACTAGGACTACTCCACAAAGAATGTTTCTATTGAGTGTTCACTCAAATAGTACTTTGATTTGGTTTATGCTGTTATTTTCCCTCTACTTAAAAATTGAGTCAAACACTTCGGACCAGTTTTAGAGTGTGGCGGAAATGGTACCCTGTCCCCGTACTGGAGGTCCATGAGCCTCATTAAGAGTCGGATGGACCTTCCATATGTCAGTGGTGGAGACTACTCTGTATCCTCACCCACGCACACAAGGCCCTCCACGACACCGGGCCAGCATACCTGAACAGCGGACTCAAATTCCATGCACCCCAAAGGACCCTACGATCAGCCAAGCTCTCCTACGCCGTAGTCCCCCGCACCAGAAAGACCAGATCGGGAGGCCGCTCCTTCTCCTTCCTCGCGGCCAGAGCCTGGAACGCCCTTCCGCTCCACCTCAGACAGACAACATCGCTCCCCATCTTCGCGAGAAACCTCAAGACCTGGCTCTTCGACAGACCCCCTCCTTGATGGACTGGAACCTGCACCCCCCCCCCCAACCCCAGTGCCTTGAGACCCTCATGGGTGAGTAGTTGCGCTTAACAAACACCTGATTGATTGATATCCACCGCTGACATACACCTCTCTGATGGAGTAGAGGTTTTGCCATTTGTCCGCCCGCCCTATTAAGAGTATGCGAACAAATGGCAAGTATTTACTGTCACTTACCACTATGTAAAACGTAGCAGTAGGTGAAATTAAAAATATTTTAATGATCCTCTACGCCATGGAAGAAAACTCCAATGGTGAGGGGTTCATTGCTTTTTTACTATTACTATTAAAAACAAATCCCTCCTAAGGATTTTCTTTTCGAAAATAAAAAAAGAAATTAAAAGTGTGCCATACTACTCCAACATGTTGACCGAGCCGTACTGCAAATTTTGAATGAATTGACAAGAATTGCCTTTATGGTGGTTCCTGCCAATGTAAGAGATGTTTCCTGGGGCAGCGGACATCTCTAAATCTGGAGTGCGCTTATTCTGTCAAGATGACACAGTAAAATACTGTCGCCCTGACTGAGTAACCGCACTCTGAATCAGGTCCATAGTTCAAAATTCCTTCATAGATGTCCCTAATCTGAGTCCTAAAAGTAAGTAAAGTCCTAGATCAGAGAAGAACATCTTAAGTAATCCATTAGACAAGAATTCTTAGACCACACAAGCGGATGTCCTTGGTCCAATTACATCAGTTCGGACATCCACAGTGGCAATCTGAGGTATCAGTCCAGTCTTAGTTTTCTGTGTGAAGCAGAACTAAACTATACAAGGCAGTTGAGGGACAATTGCCCAGTGCTTGGTGGGACCATCAGAGTTTCTGCTGCGATATTCCTCGAATAGTGTTGAGTGGAGTGTAGTAGAAAATCTAAAATATTTCATGGGGCTTCCCAATAAAAATGTCATTTTTATTTGTGTATTCCATACTATTTTAAGACTGTGCAAGAGCCATACAGTTCTTCAAATCGTATGTAATGCAGATAGACAGCCCTATAATTCCACATCACTAGAAATCTCCATAGAATCAATAAAAAGGAGTTTCTCAAAAGTAATCCCCTTTTCTGGGCTGTGAGTTAATAAAATACATTTGCAATGAATTAATAAAACATGGTATTCCCAATATTTAACATGTTGTCGCCTCTGTCACATTAACAGTTACTGAGTGCATCCACTAAGCTAATGATGGTTTATGACTTTCATGGACAGCTATTCGATAAAAGGACTTCTGGTTGTAAAACATTGTTCAACATTTGTATTGAAATCGATAGACTGAGTAAGAGGTGTATATCTGTAAAAACACATAACCATTCTACATAGCGCCATATATACAACATAATGTTAAGTAGTTCCAAAGATAAGAATGACAGGAAAAATTGTCTATCGGGAAATATGGCGTGAATTTTGGCATATTATGCTGTAGTTTTTATGACTTGTCTCTCCAGAAGAATTATAACAAAAATGTGAACTCAATATCAGGGTCAGGAACACTGTAGTCACGGATTATATATGTTAGTTCCTAATTAGTTACTAATATATTTTGCATTTTACTTCAGCCACAAGCTATTAAATGCTGTATTTGATTTCACTTGCATGCCACCTATACCAAAGCTTAATTGGAGCTTAAATCTGAAATAGTTTTTACGATCTCAGCCTTTTGTCGCTGTACGGTACTCGGCAGGTCCACTCAGCTTTTCATCCTTCGAAGGATTATACACTGATTACTTTTGAGCTGGGTTAATTATGACGCATGTTTTTAGCGTGATTTTGTGGTGCATACTTGAGGCAGTAAAACCTGTTAATAGTATTCCTATTTTTTTCAGCATCCAATATGTGAGGGGCATATAGTTAATTTTGTGGAGTGTCGTTATATTCGGTTGAATAATTTTCGTCAGTTTAATATAGAGCTGTGCTAAATGTCCTTTTTTTTTTTTTTTTTTTAATTTCTATTTTTTAAACACTAATGATGGCGGGGCAGGTCTTTGTAAATGGAACAACAAATAGGCACAATAGCCATGCCAGTGCCTCTCCTGGTCAGTCACCCTGTCAGCTAGATTGGTTTGTGCAACTAAATAAACCACTTGAGATTGATATTGTAGTTGGTACTTAGAAAGCACTGTCAAAGTAGTCGAGTCTCCAGGCGCTAAGGAAACACAAACATAAAAATTTCAAGAAAACAAATGTTTCAACTGTTGTCCCCTACAGCCAACAGATTGATTCATGGAATTGTTTTCAGGTAACACTTTCTATGAATGTGTTGCTAATTTGGCAAATGACAGCCCTCCTCCTGGTTTGGCTTTCTTATACGTTTGGTTGAAAGTTTTTGCATGTAGATGTATTTAGTCGTTTCTCTATTTGTTCAGGCTCATTGCTATTAATTGCCCTTTGAGTAACAGTCTGTATTTAAAACATCTTCCTTATTGACAGATAGTGAATGCATTCCAGTACAGGTCCTGTGCAAGGCTTTCGAATTATCCGCTGACCATGAGCCAACTTCTATGTTCTACCGTCGTTAGCAAAATAAAATAAAAAAATCAATAATGGAATTGATTATGGCTCTTGCAATAGCTGCAAGATCTTGATGAGAACAGGAATGCTGGGCCTTTCTCCAGAGCACTAGAGGGCTGTTGGCATTCACTGAGATAACTTGATGCACTTTGAAAGGTGTGGGGTCGAATATTGTGAAAATTGTTTTGATGTTAGGCAGGGTTCAATCAATCAATCAGGGAATTGTAAGCGCGCTACTCACCCGTCAGGGTCTCAAGGCGCTGAGGGGGGGGTCCGCAGATCTGTTTAGCCGAAGAGCCAGGTCTTGAGGGTCTTCCTGAAGGTGTTCAGGGAGGGGGCGCGTCTGATGTCTGCCGGTAGCTCGTTCCAGGTCTTGGCTGCAATGTGAGAGAAGGATCTTCCGCCTGCTCTGTGGATGCGCGGGGTTTCGGCCAGTGCGAGGTTGGAAGATCGGAGGTTTCTTTTGGGTACGTGGAAGTTGATTCTGTTGTTGAGGTATTTGGGTCCGTTGTTGTGTAGGCATTTGTAGGCGTGAGTGAGGATTTTGAAAGTGACTCTTTTCTCCACGGGGAGCCAGTGGAGACTTCGTAGGTGTTGGCTGATGTGTTCGTGTCGGGGGATGCCGAGGACGAGTCTGGTGGCGGTGTTCTGTACTGTCTGGAGTTTGTGGAGTAGGGACTTGTTGATGCCGGCGTAGAGTGCGTTTCCATAGTCTAGTCTGCTGGTGATGAGTGCGTGGGTGACTGTCTTCCTTGACTCTGGGGGGGGGGGAGGGGATCCACTTGAAGGTCTTGCGGAGGATGCGGAGGGTGATGAAGCAACTGGAGGTGATGGCGTTGACCTGTCGGTTCATGGAGAGTGATGAGTCGAGTACGATGCCGAGGTTCTTGGCGTGGTCTGAGGGGGTAGGTGGGCTTCCGAGGGCGGTCGGCCACCAGGTGCTGTCCCATGCAGAAGGGGTGGTACGAGGACTAATGTCTTCTCGGCGTTGAGCTTCAGGCAGCTGTTGGTCATCCAGACTGCGACGTCTTGCATTCCTTTCTGGAAGTTGAGTTTGGCAGTGGTGGGGTCTTTGGTGAGGGAGAGGATGAGCTGGGTGTCGTCGGCGTAGGATACGATGTTGAGGCCGTGTTGTCGGACGATGGCTGCGAGGGGGGCCATGTAAATGTTGAAGAGGGTGGGGCTCAGTGATGAACCCTGTGGGACTCCGCACGTGATTTTCGTCGGGTTGGAGAGGACGGGTGGGAGTCTGATCCTTTGGCTTCTTCCGGTGAGGAATGATCGGATCCAGTCCAGGGCTGTTCCTTGTATGCCTGCGTCGTGTAGTCTGACGACTAGTGTGCGATGGGAGACGGTGTCGAAGGCCGCTGATAGGTCGAGTAGGATGAGGGCTGCGGAGTGGCCTTGGTCCAGGAGGGTGCGGATGTCGTCTGTGGCGGCGAGTAGGGCGGCCTCTGTGCTGTGGTTGCTTCGGAATCCGGATTGGGACGGGTCGAGGACGGCGTTTTCTTCAATGAATCGTGTCAGTTTCCTGTTGACTGTTTTCTCTGCAACTTTGGTTGCGAAGGGGAGGAGCGAGATGGGCCGATAGTTCTTGAGGTCGGTGGGGTCAGCTGTGGGCTTCTTGAGCAGGGGTCCGACTTCTGCGCGCTTCCAGTCGTCTGGGAAGGTGCCTGTTTTGAAGGTGGTGTTGGTGGTGCGTTGTAGTTCGGGTGCGATGGCGGCCACAGCTCTGTGGTAGATGTGAGGGGGGCAGGGGTCGGTGGGGGCCCCCGAGTGGATGCTTTTCATGGTCGAGGCAGTGTCTTCGGCCATGATCGGTGTCCAGTTGGAGATGGTGGGCTGGCTGGTGTTTCTGGGGGGTGGGGGGGCCGACTGTGGCACCTGGTGGATGGTCGATGAAGTTGTCGTAGAGATTTTTGATCTTGAGGTGGAAATAGGTTCCAAGCTTGTCGCAGAGGTCTTGGGATGGGGTGATGTCTGTGGCTTCGCTGCGTGGGTTGGTGAATTCTTGAATGACACTGAAAAGTTCCTTGGAGTTGGCCAGGATTTTGTTGTGGATGAAGTTCCTTTTGGTGGCTCTGATCTGGTTGTGGTAGTCCGTCATGGCGTCCTTGTAGGTGGTGTGGTTTTCGGTTGTCTTGGTGTTTCTCAGTTCTTCTCCAGGCGTCTGCAGGTGCGTCTGGCTTCTTGGAGAGCGGTTGTGAACCAGGCGGCTTTCCGGGGGCGTTGTCTGTCGGGGTTGCGTAGCGGGGCGAGCTCATCTGCGCAGTTGGAGATCCAGGTGTGGAGTTCTCTGGCTGCGTCGTTTGCGCTGTTTGCATTGGGTGCCCAGGTGTGGTTGTCTCGGTTGAGGGTGGAGTTAAGTTGCTCGTCGGTAACCTTGCTCCAGTTCCTTCGTGGTGGGCGTGGGGCTGGTTTGGGTGCCTTGGGTTTGTTGATGGCGAAGTGTACGCAGTGGTGGTCGGTCCATGGCGGCTGCGTTGTGTGGCTGAAATGGACGCTGTTTCCTGCCGCGAAGAAGGGGTAAGGGGGGGTCCTGCTCTGTGGGTCGGTGTGTTGACGAGTTGTTTAAGTCCGATGCTGGCGAGGTTGTCACGAAGGATAGTGGAGTTGGGGTCGCTGGGGTTGTCGAGGTGGAAGTTCAGGTCTCCAATGAGTATGTAGTTTGTTGAGGCGATCGCGTGGGGTGCGATGAAGTCGGTGATGGCAGTGGCGAAGGGTGTTCGGGGCCGGGGGGTCTGTAGACGAGGGTTCCTCGGAGTGTGGCTTTGGGGTGGTCTGGATCTTGAAGTGCAGGTGTTCGGCGGAGGGAAGGTTTTGCTGGAGGTGATGAGGCGGAGGGTGCTCTTGTGGGCGATGGCGAGGCCCCCTCCTGGGTGGTTGGGGCGGTCTTTCCTCTGGATCTTGTATCCGTCTGGGATGGCGGTGCTGATGTCGGGGGCGGAGGATGCATTGGTCCAGGTCTCTGTGAAGAAGGCGATGTCGGGCGAAAGAGAGTCGAGTAGGTTCCAGATTTCCATGGCGTGTTTGTGTACGGAGCGTACATTGAGGAGGATGCATTTTAGGGTGTCGCAGGTGCTGGCGTCGGCGGTGTTGGAGGCCGGGGTGGCGGTGAGGGTCTGGCGGCAGTGGAGGCAGGAGAACTGGCCGTGGGTCGTGTTCGGCGAGGCCTGTTGGCATTCTCTAAGTCTTCCAGGGTTGAGTGCGAGGAGGGTGGTGGTGTCGTAGCGATGGGTAGTGGGAGGGCCAGGGTTCCTGGCGCTGGCCGCAGTCGGGTAACGGACGGGCGCAGACAGGCTTGCCTTTGGTGCGCCTTCGGCGCGCCGGCGGCGCACCCGCCTGCCATTAAGTAGGGGAGGTGGGAGGGAGGAGAGGCTGGGAGGCGGGAGCAGGGGAATTTCGGGGGGGAATTCCGGGGGGAAATTCCGGAGGGGAAATTCCGGGGGGGAGGGGCCGCAGGGGCAGCAGCGGCGAAAGGCAAAAGGAACAGGCAGCCACGAGAAAATAAAAACAGTGGTGGAATTAGAGCAAGACACAGATGGGCACAATAACAGTGGCACAACAGGGAAAAAAATTAAGAAAAAAAGCGTCTGAGAAAGGTTACGGTGGTTGGAGGCAGTCTGGTCCCAGTTGGAGCGGGCAGCAGGCGCAGGAGCGGGCAGCAGCCTCGAACCTCCCAAGGAGGAGGTCGGGGTCTGGAGGCAAGAGACGGCACAGCGGAGCAGTGGGGAGAGAGTGGACCTAGACCGAGGGTCGGAGGTCTTAGTCGGAGGGTTGGACTTGCTATGCCAGTTTGAGTTTCACAGATGTTCACCCTTTGTTCATTTGTTTATTTCCTTGATGCATGGTTTGAGTGTATTTCTGGCTACAGATGTGTAAAGTACAAACCTAATCTGATTTCCATCCGGCGTGAGAAATAGACCACCGATTCACAAGACTGGATGTATCGTGGCATGCTGTGTATGATTTTTTTAGACTTAGTTTTTTTGTACCAAAGGTGGTGTATTTCATGTGAATATTATAAGAACGGTAATTATTAATTGGGGTGGATAGTAGTCCCCTGTGATTCAGTGAATTATTTATTGGAGTAAATGGTAATTCACACAAGTAATGTCACACATCTTGTTTTTTTTTTTTTTATTAACACAATTTTATTAGCATCTTCATATATGTATCACAATACAGCTTGTAATTACATTTTTAGTGGTATAGACGTCATCTATTTGCTTACATGTCTTGACAATCTTCTGTAACATTTGTATTAAAGCATACAAGTATTCGGCCCATGCGTGGGCCGTTCATGGCACTAAATTGTACTGCAATAGTGCGTTCAAAGCAAAAAATTCTCGCATCACTGCATATCGTCTGCTACCCATTCATACCCACCCTTGGTATCCCACCCACAATTATCCCTCCCTACAAACTGTTAACTATAAACTTGGTTGCTATATTCCAATTTGTCATGCCGGGACTGGGTCTCGAGGGTCCACCCAAGTAGTGTTGCTCCAGTGTGTCCCTATGTGGAGGGGGGGGGGGGTTGCGGGGGGACGGGGGGAGAAGGGGAGGAGGGAAGAAAGGAGCAGGCTGGCACCCAGGAAGGTGGCTGAGTGGTCGGGGCCGGGGAGGGGGGGAGAAAGAGAGCGAGAGGGGTGGGCCGGTCACAAGCGCAATCCTCGGTCGTGCTCAGGTTGCTGTCCAAACCAGAAACTAGGCGGACGAGGCCTACTCAACCGAGGGGTCCAGGGCTGCACCCACATCGTCACCCATTACTGCCTTAAATTGCTCTAACACGTGAGCCCGGTCTAGTGCTATTGGTCTTTTCCTCAATCCCCTATATTCCTCCCGAGCTAACGCTTCCCCCTCCGCTACCGCCCATCTAATGACTTCTTCTCTCCATTTGCCCTCTCGCGGTGCCCTGCAAGACTTCCATCGCTGTGTTATTAGACGCTTAGCGAGCATCAGAGCCAATACCGCAAAGCGACACAACAGTTTAGCTTTCTTCGGGAGTGAGAGGAGACCCAATATACACACTTCCATGGTGTCCCATCTGGTGCGTTCCGTAAGTGCAGATAGCCCAGTGGTAACTTCAGACCAAAACCTCCCCAGGACAGGACCATACCATATCATATGAGTAAAATCAGCAGGGTCGTGGGGACATTTGGGGCAGCGCGCAGCAGCTAAGGGGTACATCTTGTGTATAGCCTGCGGTGTAAGATAAGCCCTGTGTAGTATTAGTAACTGTATGGATTTCAGCCGAAAATTACGGGACACCCGACGGGGATGTTCCAGGGCAGCATCCCATTCCCTATCCTCCAATTCCCTCTGCAGTGCCATGTCCCACTTTTGACGAAGCGGCAGCAGTGTTGCATGCAGGTGTTCCCGCAGTCCACGGTACAGCCAGCGTACCAGGTGGCGTCCATGTCCCATGATGTGAAGTGACCGCAACAATTGAAATGTAGGGGGTTCCGTCTGCGCCACCAACCAATATTTCCGGACATATTGTACAACCGATGCATGCGTGAGGAACAGAGTCTCCGGTACCGCTCTAGTGCGGGCAAATTCGTCATGTGTCATCAGTGCACCGTCGAGGAAGAGATCTCCAACTGTGGTTGAGCCCGCCTGTAACCAGTCCCGTACCTGGCCAGCCGACAACACACCACGTCGGGTAGGTAGACCACAAAGGGGGATATTCGGAGCATATGGGTTCAGGGCTTTAGCAGATGGCAATGGACAATAGGAAGGGAGGGTCACGCATCCTGTCAGCCCCGGGACATAGTAGTGCCTGTAACTTCCCACTCCGTAAGTGTGCCGGGGTGTAACCAATTTCGAACAAATTGTGTCCCGTCAACCAATAGGCCAGCCATTGCAACTGCCCAACTATACAGTAAGTTTTAAAATCGGGTGCCCCATGCCGCCTGCCGTGCTTGGCCTCTGCATCTTGGATAATGCTAATCTGTGCCTCCCTTGTCCCCATAACAAGGATGTGAGCAATGTATTTAGTGACCTAAATATCCAGGCCGGAAAGATCACAGGAATATTTACAAAATGGTATAAAAGTCTTGGTAGCATGACCATTTTGGACACTGCTAGCCGGCCCGCCATGGACAATGGCAGGGTGTTCCAGAAGGATACTTGCGACCGGAGCGAGTTGATAGTCCGCACCACATTCCCATCAATAGTGTCGGCGGAGGACCTATAAATTTGTATCCCCAGATATTTAAATGTTGTAGGTTCTACTCTGAACTGCACTCGACCAAATTGTAGGTGGGTCTCCTCGTACGTGCCAGAGAAGGAATATGCGACCGACTTTGCGGCGTTAAGGCGCAGACCAGAGATGTCTCCAAACTGCGAGAATACGCCGGCCACAACCCGCATGTCCACACCCAGGTCCCTAAAAAATAACAACATATCGTCCGCATAGAGTGAGACTGAATGTGTTATTGGGTGTATCGGTATGCCATACGGGGCCATCGCACAGCGCAGTCGCTGCGCCATTGGCTCCAATGCCAACACAAACAACAGGGGCGATGGGGGGCAACCCTGGCGAGTCCCCCTATAAATACGATATGCAGGCGATATGATCAATCCCGATTTGGCGCGGGCCGTGGGGTCAGTGTAAAGCAACTGAATCCACTTGCAATATTCGGGGGGTATACCAAATTTCTCTAATACGGCAAGCATATAGGGCCAGCTTAAGGTGTCAAACGCTTGCCGTATATCTAGGGATAGGCATCCAGCCAGCGGCAATGCCTCCGTCACCGCATGCATCAAGGCGTGTAATCTACGAATGTTGAGGGAAGTGCTACGCTTAGGAACAAAGCCACACTGATCTGTGTGTATTAATTTGGGCAACAGGGGGAGTAATCTGGATGCCAATAGCTTACTTAGGATTTTATATTCCGTATTAAGTATCGATAACGGTCGATACGATGTCAAGTCGGTGGGAGCTTTATCTCGCTTCAACAGAGACGTGACGATTGCTTCCTTAGTAGTGGGGGGCAGCGTGCCCTCCTCAAGGGAGGTGACATACAGTTGTAATAACTTCGGGGCCAATGCGTCTACATAAGTGGAGTAAAATTCTACAGGTAGGCCATCCGAGCCTGGGGTCTTATTACGCGCCAGCGCTTTTATTGCAACCCGGATCTCTGCTATGGTAATCGGGGCTGCCAACAACTCAGCAGATGCTTCCGTGACTTTGGGAAGGTCCACGCCTACCAGGAATTGCACTGTCTCCTCAGACCTATCTGATGGGTATGCGCTATATAGAGTAGTGTAGTGGTCATGGAAAGTCCTGTTAATGTCACTCTGGGTGGTTAGTAACGCACCGCGAGCATCGTATCCCGCCAAGGTGGGAGTGGGAGCCCGTGGGGGAGCAATCAGTCGCGCCAGCAGAGTGCCAGCCCTATCTGCCTCAGCATGCGTACGCAACGTGTACGCATGAAAGTCTACTATCCGGATCCGCTCTAGTAACTCGGCATACCTTATCCGTGCCTCCTGCAATTGCTCCACTCCTGTTACATGTCCCTGAGCCGCCACTTCCAAAGTCTGCAGTCTGTCTTCCAAGTCTGTCAAGTCTCTGGTCACCTCCCTCCTAATTCCCACCAAACCCCCATAGCAACCCCCCGTATAGTGATTTTGAAAGCTTCCCACTCAATCGACCTGGTGGAAGCCGTGCCCTCGTTGTCAGCAAAGTACGTAGTAACAGTGTCGGCCAACTTAGCCCGAAACACCTGATCTTCCAACGCCGCAGGCTGCAGCCGCCATGTCGGGATAGGCGTAGGGACCCACCCCCAATGTAGCGACAGTTCTAAAGGATTATGGTCGGAGATGGTTTTCCCCAGGAACGTACTGTGATGTATGGCAGGGGACAGATCTACAGTGCAAAGGAAATGATCTAATCGGGTATGCAGGTTATGTGGGTGTGAGTAGAAAGAATATTCCCGCATATTCGTGTGTTGTGATCTCCAGACGTCCACAAGGTTCCATCCCCGGGCCCACCTCGCCAGTGCGGCAGCTTGATGCACAGCGCTGGTGTTCGACAAAGGGGGGTGAGAGCGGTCCCAGTGGACATCAAACACAGCGTTAAAGTCCCCACCTAATAACCATGGGTATTGTACCCAGTCTGAGAGTGCCTGCGTTAACCTGGAGAGATAGGCCTCCTGATCTAGGTTAGGGGCATAGATGGAGCCCAAAACCACCTGCCTACCATTCAGGGACCCACGGATCAGAACATACCTGCCTTGGTCGTCTATTCGGGATTCACTATGAGTAAAAGGGATTCCCGCCCGTATCCATATTGCAGCCCCTCTAGAAAAGGCAGAGTATGCCGTAGCGTAAAATTGGCCGCGCCATCTCCTCTGTAGTTTACATGCCTCAGAATGTAAAAGGTGCGTCTCCTGGAGACATACTATTTGGGCCTTGCGACGATGTAGTTGGGCTACTATTCTGTCGTTTTTGGGCCGACCCCATCCCCCAAACATTCCAGGATATGACAGTATACAATTTCTCAACCGACATTTGCAATTGTAAAACCAACATCCCCCTCAATCCCATCCCCATCCCAGCCCCCAGAACCCCCGGTCGGAATAAGCAGCAACCATAACACCAATGCAAACAACCCCCAATACTGGGTCCAACGATGAAACCCCGTCCGAAAAAACTGTGTAAAACAAAAAAAAACATTGTACACTGAGAACTCTAGCTTACGCTTGTCGGGTAGGCCACGTGTGGAACACACAAATTACCTAAGCAATGGGAAAGATACAAGCCCAAGTCGGGCCGGGCCATTATACTGACCGACATTCCCCCATGACCTCCATGTGTAACCAGTAGCATAACTAGCACAGTATGCAATAAAGACCAGTGGAGAGTGGAGCAACCCATATTGAGTAGGAAATCACTAAAGTGGGTGGACATGGTTATGGTAGTATGGCATCTACAACCCTCCAAAGAGAGGGGGGGGAAGAAAAACACCTCCGCCACATTTAGCCTAATGGGTCTTGACTAAGGTGAGTGGAGGTCGACGGGAATAAGGCCATACTCCCCCCAGAGTCAGAGTCTGAGTTAGCTGTCTCAGAAGGGCTAGAGCTAATCGCCGGCCATGGGACTCTGAGTGTCTCGGCTGTCCGGAGGGCCTCCCGCATACCCTCCATCACCTGGTGGCGGGGGAGGAGTTCCCCCCACTCTGTGTAACCCTACCCTTCTTGCGCCGGCGGGGGGGCCGCTGTGTTTTTGGCTGCGTCGGGTCTAGTCTCCGTTCTGGCAGGATCTCAGGGAAGTGTCGGTCCAGCCATTCCCATGCACTCTCGGGGGTGTCAAAGAACAATGCCCGTTGGTCGTGATTTATCTTGAGCTTGGCCGGAAAAAGTAGCGCAAATGTTAAGCCCGCTGCACGGACTCTTGCCTTGACCTCCATGAAAGAAAAGCGTTTTCGCTGGACCGCCAGGGTGTAGTCCGGGAATATAGAAATCCTCGCGTTCTCCATCCGCAGTGGGGCCTGTTCCCTTGCCGCTTGCAGCAACCTGTCCCGGTCTCTATAATTCAAAATACGGGCCAGCAGTGGACGTGGATTTGTACCCGGTAAGGGGCGCTGCGCAGGGACCCGGTGAGCCCGCTCAACAGTAAAGTGCGGCGATAGAACCGTGGGCGCCACCACGGTTCACAGCCATTCTTCGATGTAGGTCGTGGGATTGGGCCCTTCCTTCCCCTCGGGCATACCCACGATTCTGAGGTTGTTGCGCCTCGCCCGCCCTTCCGCATCATCAGCTCGGGCATGCAAGGCATCAATCTGTTGCATCTCCTTCACGTGCCTATTGTGGTCGGCGACTTGAGGCCCCAGGGTGCCCAGCTGGTGTTCAGTGTTTTTCACCCTATCTGACAACTTCCGGTGGTCGTCTTTAAGTAAGTTCAGGTCCACTGATATTGTGCCCAACTGCGTCTCTAGTGCAGAGCGGGAGTCACGAATTTCTTGAAGGATCATGTCCAACTTGTCCCCTGCTGGGGCGGGTGCGCGGTCCGCCGCCATTTTCGGAGATCTGCCAGTTGAGGACTCCGACCGCGGTGAATGAGATCCCCTCTTACTCGACCTCGAGGTGGCTCGAGTCGTCCCTCTGCCCATAGCGTATGCCAGTCCAGGCGGTCCCTGTACCCAGCGGGGAGGTGTTCACCACTCACAGCCACCACCAGCAGCACGGGGGGGAGCTCCGGGAGCACTGTCTGTAACAACCACACTAGGCCCCATCAATGTGTCAAGCAATGATGTCACACTTCTTGTTAGGGCCAGTAAAGATTTCAGTAATTAAAACCTGAGCTCAACCCCTGATAGCAATGGCACAGAATTGACTTACTTAAGATAAAGTGTAAAGCGGTTAGAAGTACCGAAACAGTAAAAAAGTGAAAACACAGCATAATAAAACCCCACTCCAATTTGTAACAAGCATTGGCATAGCCAATAGGTCTCGCTTTTGGGACCTTATAAGTATTTAGTTATGCAGCACAATATCCTTAGTACAACAACATCAACTGTTGCATGGCGAAACACTTATAAGGTCCCAAAGGCGAGACCTATTGGCTATGCCAATGCTTGTTTATTTTTACAAATTAAGCATTGCTTCAAGTACACATCTACACACAACAAGCAAGGCTGAGTCCTAGAGAGGAAACAAAGAACCAATCCGTGCTTACAGCCTGAACGGCAGCAAACACACCCGGCGTCAGCGCTCTACCTACAGAGTTAAAATACTGTGTCCAGTACAACAGACGCTCGGGTTCGAGGCCTTTGAGGTGAAGGACGGCCTTGGTGCGAACAAAACAAAACTGTGAAACCGGAAGGCAGGACAAAATCTCGCAAGTGTAAGGAAAGGCGCACGAAAAAAGATGGGACAGAAGAAAGAACGGGTGACAGGAGGAAAAGAAGAAGGAATAAGGGAAGGATTGCAGGTGAGGTAAGAAGGAAGAGGGAATATATAAAAGACAGACGGAAGAAAGGACAGACGGAAGGAAGGAAAGAGTGAAGGATGGAATAATGGAAGAGAGGCAGGAAAGAAAGGTGGGAAGCAAGGGAGCAGGGAAAGGAGAAAGAATGGAAAGTCCGGGATCCTGGGGCAAAGGATGGAGCGGACGGGGGATACTATGGAGGGACAAATAGAATCAGGGTAGGAGCGACAGGGAACGTGAGAAGGAAAGGGAGGGATGTAAAAAGGTAGGGCAGAAGGAAACATGGAAGGTAGAAAGGATGGACGGAAGAGGGAAGGTAGGGCGGAGCAGACCGAGGGAGGGGAAAGAAGGAAGGTGGGCGGACAGGGAAAGAACCTAGGGAGGGACAGAGAAAAGGGGGCAAAGAGGGAAGGAATAAAAGGGAATGAGAAAATAATGGGGCAAGAGAAAGAAGGAAAAAGAAAAGGACGAGGGAATTAAGAAGGCGAAGGTGAAAGAACAAAGAAACAAAGAAACAAAGCGCAGGGGTGAAGATGCAGTTAGGCACGGGAGAGAAGGATGAAAGATAGGAAGAACTAGGGGCATATTCACGAAGAGCCGTCCAGACACAGCAAAAACCAGACCAGTGCCTGCTGCGACTGTAGGGGCGGTGTTCCGGGAGAACAGAACCGTCTGCTGAGGACGGCTGCCCAGTGGCCCATCTCATGTTTTTAATCCGACAGGAATCCACACGTCCTGGTTTTATAGGCAAATGCAGTTGCATTTTGGGATTTGTAGTTTAGAGGAGGAACAAAAATCTCAGTATTTTTAGTGAAGTTGGCTGGCGGAAAGTGACGTGCCTATCATGGCACCACTTGGCAACAATGTGTAATTTGCTTTAATTTCATCAGTACCATGGTGCGTCGTCTTCTTGTTACCCTCTGTGGAATCTGAAAGTTCACTTATAACTTAGGCTTTTGGGTACAGGAGGTACGATCAGTGAGGCACTGTAGCGTAGTGTACTTCGTGTATACAAGTCCATGCCTACCCCTCACAATCTCAATGCACCCCTAGCTCCTCACGTGAGGACACGCAGTGCAGCTTCTCTTAATGTAAACAGGAAGCTTGTGGAAAGGTCAACTGACCGGAAGAAGCAAAGTAAAGTCCGCAATTTAGCATGTCGCAAACATTACAAAGGATCAAAAGAACCAGCCTGTTAAGAGAGACTAGGTCGATTCTAGCAGATATCCATTAACAGAACAGCAAAACCAGACTTAACCACAGACTGCGCATGCGCAACATCTCCGACTCGTGTATATAAAGTATCTTAAAACTATCCCTTGTAAAGTAGTAAGGCAATGTGTTTAACATAAAACAATCTTGCTATACATTGAATACGAATATAGGCTATATAAACAGAGAAAGTAAACTGGCATTTTGGGTAATTCGTGGAAAGGTAGTCAGGGCATGGGAGTGTGTTCTTGAATATTTCATGTTTAAAAAAAAGTATAAATGCCACTCCATTCTGTGATATAAATTGTATGTACCTGAGACACTGGTAAATGTAAATTTTTTTAATTTTAAAGCCTTTATCAAATTTCTTCATGACGTGATGTCGGATTTACATCATTTGATGGCTCGTGCTTTGACTCTTCGGGCCACGTCACACCCCTGCCTCTGCTCTCCAAGGCGGAGCGTGCTCTCCAGAAATGTGATGTCTCCGACTCCTACACCCTTGCTGCTAGTGCTCAGGAAACTCAGAGTATGCTGTAGGACTACGCTTGCTGTGGAGGCGGGGCAATACAGATTAGAGGAATGGCGCCAAATTCTGATAGCCAGTTCAACAAAAGGGTAGGGCACCAGGGTAACCTGGGAGCGCAATGAAAGAGCTCCTTAAAGGAGCCTCCTTTATCTACTCTCCATTTAACGAGCTTCATAAGGCTTGGGTGCTTTGATGCCGTCATGCGAGCCCATACTCTCCCGTGAATAGAACCAAAGCGCAGTGTCAACAAAACAACGAGCGAGCGCGGCAGTCTGCTCAGCTGACGAGACGCTCAGCTGACCAGACGCTCGTGCGTCGTGGCTGGCCTTTGGATGTGTACGCGCGGCAGACATGTGTTTCCACTTATCGCGCCCGCGTCTGGGCACGATAATTGGAAACATATGTTTGCCGCGCGTACCCATCTCAAAAAGGCCAGCCACGACGCACGAGCGTTTGTGGGACTGCTTTTGAAACCGCTTACATTAAGTCTTCGCCTCTAAGCAGCGCTTGCGCGCTACTCGAGGCTCGACCTAAAAATGGAAAATATATTAAGGAACAAAAAGACACCAAAACGTCAAAAATTTAATAAGGAGAGCCGGAGATCTTAATTAAAAAAAAAAAGTTTAAATATAAACAGTTCCAAAAATCTTTAAGCTCCAACCGCTGTCATCTGGTTGCATTTGATCAGTACCCAGGCATGAGTTAAGAACAACTGTAAGGTAGACCCTAAATGCCCATAGGGCAGGATTCAATGTATCGTCTTTAGAAAGTAGGGCATGTATATTTTATGTCCTGGCAGTGAAAAATCTCCGAAGTCTTGTTGCACTGTTGCAAGGCTTGCTCTTCCATAGGCAAGGAGGACTAGGTAACATCATAACGCTTGATAATGCTTAACGCCAGTTTGGGAGTAGCTAGAAAACGGTGCAAGGACTCATTTTATTAGTAATTTAAAATCCAACTTAACGGTCAAGTTAGATTTTATATTTCTATTTTGAAAATGACACTTTTAGAAAGTTGTCATCTTTCTGTCTGAGCCAAAGTGCTTTTCTGTAAGTGTTCAGTGCACCCAGGAGCTAAATGGCTCCTTGATTATGTGGGAAGTCGCTCTCAGAGCTGGGACAAAGGGAGAGGGGCTGACCTTCCCCTGACAGAATGGTCATCTGAGATGCGCCCAGGAAGGTAATTAACTTTAAAGGATGACTACCCTGTCACATGCAGGTGCAGTTCACACCTGGGCCAATGTATTCTTTTGTCCCGCTAGCCAGCCAAGCACCAATTCCAGTGGGATCGGAGCTGTCCCAAGAGCTAGTTTGGAGTGACCCAAAGGGAGGATTTGCCCATTATCATAGCCACACCTCTGGCTGGGCAAAGACTGCTCTGCACAAGGGAAGAACGGTTCTGCTATCTTGGTGTTGGGTAGAGAGGGATAGTTTTACAGTAAAACACAGAGGAAATGCTTCAAAAGTGGTAGGTCACCAATGGGAAGTTTTACCCCATTGCTTATGGAGTGCCCAGAAGTTTCCCCTCACACAGGCTGGCACTGGGCATACATGTGGCACCACCAGAAGTAATTGGGTGTAGTGGAGGTTCTATTATAGATAATTTGAGTGATATATTTTATGCTATGTAAACACTTTTCCTGAATTCTCTATTTCAAAGTCTGCTAGAATTCTTGTTAGCTTACACTTAGGAAACAGAAAAAGCTTCCCGTGCTGTGATTGCTGCTCAGTGCTACATTAATGCTAATTGCAAGTAGAGTAAAGATGGTGAAATTGCATGCCCCTTTGTGAAAATAACATAACATATAAACAGTATGGTTAAAGCTCTTCGTTTCTTTTGAGTCTAGTAGTGAGGGTTTGTGGCAGAGACAGCAAAACATAAAAAGTAGGTGATCACAATTATGCAGTGTGTAATTTACAAAACACAACTCGTTTTTCTCATGTAGCATACGTCAGTAGTATTAAAAAATAGCAGTTTATTTAGACTGTAGTCTGTAAAAACCGAATAAATACATTTAACATCACATTAAAACAATCTAAAATAACAGTACAATTAGCCAAGAACTTCCTTTAAAAACCTTTTCAGTGCATATTTTACATCATCACAATTGTATGTTAAACAGATGGCAAATTGCTTCACTTCTGTGCAGCATGTTACAGTTTATCAAAATTAGGTTTAAAATTAAGCACCTGGTGTAGTGCATTGATGTACAATCTAGGACGCTTGCTGTTCTGGGTGGACTCTAAATAGGAACTACATAGTATGCTGGGAGATGTTAAGGTGTGGTTAGCGGAAGTGTGATGTTATCATGCAGAGTGTGATTGTATGTTGGAGAATAACGACGCCTATGAATCCGCTCCGAGTGCAGTGCAGTTCATTTACATGCTCCAGGGCTGGCGAAGACGCTACAACTGGCGATGAGTGCAGGATACGTGCCAGAGAAGAACAAGGCTGCTCTCCCTGAGAGTTTGCAGCAGTACAGCAAACTGCTCATGCGTGCCACGTGTGCCTCAAATCTAGGCAAAGCAGTCTGCGACTGGTACATGTGGAGTCAAGGCCCTGCTCCAGCTCATACACAACCGCAAAAGGGTTTGAAGGTCCTGCAGAGGAGCAAATTCAAAACACCTGCCAAGAAATCGCTAGTGAGGTTGCTGGCAAAGACGCTGCACTGAGCCCTGAGCACAGAGCAATATTCAGACGAAGGAAAGACGTCCGGGACAACCAGGTACGAGAAACAGAAACCCACTCACCGTCAAGAAAAAATATAAAAACATCTATGACCTACCAACGGACGTGGCGACCCAGGCTCAAGCAAAAGGGTAGTTGTGTGCAGAGATTGCCGGTCCCACCACGTGCACCGAACGCTGTCTGAACAGCACATGCTCTCAATGGCAGAAGGAGGGAGCGCGAAGTACGATGCTGCCGTGTTTCTGAAACCACCAAAGTTCAACATGGCTAAGGGAGCATCGGCACCAAGTGGGCTGCGTGAATTGAAACTTTCGATGACTTTATAGATGCACTAGAAGATCTAGATGACAAGAAAATCATTAAATATTTAAAAACCCTTGCAGATTATGGAGTGAAAAAAGTGCTAAACAAAGTCTCACAAACTGATGCAACATCTTACCGACCGATAAAGGAGGTGTGCAATCCGATGGCGAACTTCGTCTATGAAAGCTACATTTTCAACCAAGCACGACAGCAAGCTGGTAAAACGAAGGACGAGTTTGTTGAAAGACTTGACACACTTATCAAACACTAAGTTCGGTGACTTTAATAATGATGAAGCCATGCGTCTCAGAATAATCAATGGTTGCCTCTTTGATTCCTTTAGAAGACCCATATTGAGAGTGTGAGAAGCTGGCCTGGTATGTGATGTCCACTTATGTAAATGGGCACCCTGCATCAGCCCAGACAACACTTATGGTGATTTAAGAGGTCTTAGACAACCTTAGAAAGCTCTCTAAGTGGTAGCTGTGGAGAGCAGCCTTCAGGCTTGGTCCAGAAGGAGTGTAAAACAGTTTGTTTTACCAGAATGCAATCTTCTAGTATAGATTAAGTGAAAAGAACCACACCAAGTGTTTATAAAAATATGTATTTATTATTTAATACTCTCTAGTACGTTCAAATATCTCCTACACGGAGATAAACACAATGCACACAATACTTTAGCAAAGAAACACTGTAAATAGCACAGAAATACAGTGGACCCCAGGGGGGGACCAAACCATATACTAAGAAAGTGGCATAAGAAACATGACTCGAGTCAGGACGATGTTGAGAGGACGTAGAAATGCTGGGTACCCTCAGAACCACCCAAGGTAAGTAGATAGGGACCCCACAGAGAGCGGGTGCAGTGTGGAAACACGACTGCGTGCTCCGTACAAGTCTATGTGCAAGTTGCGGTTGGATTTTTAAAGATTAAGGACCCTTCCCAGTGGATCCTGAAGAAACCCTGTGGAAGACAGAAGGTTGGAGAGCCACCCCACCCGTGGATACCCTAGTACCCACGTTACCTACACCCGGGAAGCCGGGTGCATACGTGTGAAGTGGTGTCGGGAACCGCCGTCGAACCCAATGGAGGACTTCAGGAAAGTGCCGCTGTGGAAGAAGTGTCCGGTGGAATCGGAGGATGGATTCTTGATGAGAGATTCCTGCCAGCAGAGGGGGGACAGAGTCTATGTCACTCCGGAGTGACCAGGAGACTTGGAAGACGAATGCACTCCGATGTCGGGTGTTGCAGGATGGTTGACGAGGACCTTGACTCTGCAGCTGTGAGGACCAGGAGCCGTGCACGAGCTGTCCCATGAAGGATGTCGAGTGCTTAGGGGTCGGTGTCCGGCGGGAGCACCAACAAGCCTTGGCAAATGCAACCAACGCAGGAATCAAAGGAGGAGCAACGTTGGGACCAGCAAGGTCCAAGGGACTCACCAAAAGCAGGGGAGTCAGGGATACTCCCGAGCAATCAGGGGAGCCCAAAAGAAACAAATGTGACTCTCAAATGGACCCACAGGCCGGTGGCAATGGAGTTGCGAGAGGACCTCAAGCAGCTCAACAAAAGATGCAGGTCCTGATGCACACAGTGTGGTGTGGCTGAAGATTCTGGTCACTGGAGATGCTTGAGGTTGGGGCTACTTGTAGCCCGAAGATCTTTTTGGAAGGAAGCCAACAAGCCTTTGCAACTGCAAGTTGTACGCGGTGCACAGGGGTTCGGTTATTGCAACCCCCACGAGGTATACTGGCCTCAAACGTGGTGAGAGGGCAGGGCAGGCCTCGGGAGTTGTGGAAAACCACCAACTGTGTTTCAGAACCTTCCCGAGTCTGGAGGAGCTCGGGATCAGCAGACCGGTCGACTTAGTTGTGGTCCCTGCGAATGTAGGAGAGTGACTCCTTCACTCCAAGGGAGATTCCTTCAAGTGTCTTTGATGCTTCACAGGCTTTGGAAGGTTCCTGTATGATGCGCAGGCACAGACGATGCAGCAGACTGGAAGGGAGACAGTCAAACCCAAACTAAGTCCAGCGAAGTCCAGAGTGCCCAGACGGTAGAAGAAGAAGTGGTGTCTGATCTGAATCTTATCCCACGACGAATCTAGGGACCTACACCCAGGTACACCCTTAATTACCCTAGGGAAAGGGTTGGGAAGATTCAAGGGAGGGAGGAGGTTACTCCCATGTCCAGTTTCGCACCAGAGCGGGAGCGAACGGCTCCCAGAACTGATTCGAACTGGACTGTGCACGGGGACACCAAGTGTGCCCCTCATGCAGACTTTCTGGCACTGACAAGCGCCGCCCCCCCAGTCCCAATATACTAAATCCTGTCTGAGAGGTGGTCACACCTCCCTGTGACAGGATGCCTACTGTTCCACCTTCCTCTGCTCAAGCTTGTCTCGGCAGCAGGAGGGCAGAAATGTGTCTCTGGTCGGCAGCAATCATTTTGTGCTGTCCGGGTCTAGAAGGTTGGCACCGGGAACACTGAGAGCCTAACGGGGCTCTTCCAGTGCTTGGAATCATTCCTCCCACACCGTTTACGATGTGGGGGTATGATTCCAACGTGTTTGATACCAAGCATGCTAGGATTCGTTGTAGCCAGTTTCAAGATGGTCATTGGGTAATTATGCGGTGCCCCTCTATATAGTATATGGCTGCTTCACTGACCACCTGGGAGAATGGACTCCGTAGGCTGTAGGGGGTGTCCTGCTCATGTAGGGGCACCCTCTCACTTAGAACCAAGCACCCTGCCTTCAGCATTGTAAAGGCCTGCTATAGGGGTGACTTATAGGTTTTAAGCGCAGAGACCCTTAGATATAGGAAACCTATATCTTAAGTAAGTGGTGCAAGCACAAACTTACACAGGCTGCAATGGCAGGCCTGTAGTTCCATTTTGCATGGTCTCCCATGGGTGGCATAATGCATGCTTCAGCCCACTGGAGACCTCGGGGATACCTATGCCCTGAGTACCTTAGTACCATATACTAGGGTCTGACAAGGGTACCCTAGTATCCAATCTGGGATGTACCTAAGTACTAAACACAACAATTTAGGGAGAAAGCAGATCAACTGGGGTCCTGATAGGAGGATCCCAGTCAGACTAGTCAAAAACAGCATCACATCCAGCAAAAAGTCGGGGTAACCATAGAAGCAGATCCTACTTTCCCACAGAGAGAGACACTCAGCCTAGATAAAAAATGCGGATGGCTGCAAGAGCGGAAGAACAAGCAGAACGACAAGCTGCTGAAATGGAAGTAGAATGGCGCATAATGAATCAGCGCTGTGAAAAGCAAGTATAAGTGCAAAACAGATGCATGCAAGTCGACATCCTCGAAGAAAACAAAGCTATGCTTCGGATGTGGATTTTCGTTTCTCCATGAAGGTAAATGTCCCTGCACAGGAAAAATTTGTAAAGGCTGTGGGGAAGAGAACTATTTCATAACAGTATGCGAGCCAAAGAGAAATCAAGATCGTCAAGGCAGAAAAGAAAGATGGACGCCAGACGTTCCAGAAGCACTCGAGCCACACCCACAAAGCAAAAAAGCAACTTCAACTACGTCAAGTAGAAACCAAGTAAAGTTGATCATCGTCAAATTCGTAGTACAAAGGTTCTTTAACATAGTTAGTTATTAAGCACCGATGAAGACGAAGGATGTGCGCTGATGATATATATTCCGAAGGACGGCATGTGGGGCTAGTTGTCTTTAAAGAAGGTAGAAAGTCCAAAAAAACCGCACCAAACAAAGCTGAAAATCTCATTTGGACACTGTCCCAAAATCATATTAAAGTGAACGGTTAACCAAAAACCTTCATTATAGACAGTGGTGCGTCGATTAATATCATGCCTATGGAAAAATTTAACAGCCTGTCCCCTGTGCCAAGACTCACCCGTCAGACACATTACAAAGTCAAGGGTCATTCACAGCAACCATGAGGCACAAAACCATATCAGTGCAAGCCACCATTCATGCTCTACGAGGAACTGCGTCCAGTGCACATTTGCCACCACTGCTAATGTGTAGTTGATATCCCTCAATTACAACATCCGTGCTCGATCTGAAATCGCAAACCAGTTCCTGTCGGTGTTTCATGGTTTGCGACAACTAAAGAACATGAAAGCACAGTTGCACATTAACGAGGGCATTCACCCTGTTGCCCAGCAGCTACACAGAGTGGCTTTCCGTTCACAGGAAACTGTAGAGAAAGAGTTAAAAACACTGCTAAAATTACCTTATTCAATGCTCCATGTAGGAAGGTGGAATCTGACTACATGGTTGCCCCCACTTTTTTCCTGGGGTTTTGATGGTTTTTGACTTAGGGTGGGGACCTGAATAGCAGGTTCCTAGCCAAACTATCTGCTTTCTCTTACAAATGGATTCCATGTACCTTAGGTACACTTCAGATTGGATTCTGGGGTGCCCTTATAAGTCCCTAGTATATGGTATACTATGTACCCAGGGCATAGGTACCCCAGAGGACTACCAGGGGCTGCAGCATGTATTATGCCACCCCTGGGAAGCCCTCCAAAATGACACCACAGGACTGCTACAGCAGCCCGAGTGAGGTGGTGCATTCACCCCTTACTGAGATATAGGTTCACTATATCTCACCCTATCACTGCACATATAAACCTATCAGTCACCCCTATGGCAGGCCTTATCAATCCTGAAGGCATGGTGCTTGGTTTTATGTGAGAGGGTGCCCATGCATGAGCAGAGCCCCTCTGCAGCCTTCGCAATCTATCATCCGGGGTTGTCTGTGATTGCGGCCTGACCATATACTCTTAAGTGCATTATATCTCAACGGTAAATGCTAACTTTGGGATGGCTGCACGGAAACATGTCGTGTTTGGTGTCAAACACCTTGGAATCATACCCCCACACCAGTAACTGGTGTGGGAGTATGATCCCACCCTTCTAGAGGGAGAGACATGACCGCACCGGTATACCCGGTACCAGCTAAACGGAGCCCTGGCATCACAAAATGGATGCTGCAGCCACAGACACGAGTCTGGCCCCCTACTGCTGACCGGAACTCCGGCAGGGGAGGCCTGGACAATAGGTTTCCTGTCACAGGGAGGTGTTACCACCTCCCAGACAGGCTTTAGTGTATTGGGGCTGGGTGGGTGCACTCTCTGAGTGCTTTGAAGTCCTGCACTGGGGGCACATTTGGTGTCCCTGTGTATACCCCAGTTCAAACCGGTTGCAGGGGCTGCCAGCCCCTGCACTGGCGCGAAACTGGACAAAGGAAATGGGTGTAGCCACCCCTCTTTCCAAACCCTCCCATAGGTGGGTCCCCTGAGTTAGTCCAACCCCTTCCTTCGGTATAAGATAGGAACCCCTGGCAACAGGATTTTAGATATCCCTGGACGAAACTCTGAAACTGAATCCTGGACCTTCGACGATCTGTTAAACGCCAGATGACTGAAGAATCTCCCTTGGAGTAAAGGAGTTACTCCCCTGCTTGGCAGGCACCAAAGACGCATCTGTCCGGTCTGCATCTCCGAAGCTCCCGCTGGACGCAGACGACCCTGCAACCCAGGTGGTGGATTTCCAGACTTCCCCGAGGCTGACCCGAGTCCCCAGCAAAGCTGAGACCCGTAGCCCTCGTGGGTACCATGGAACCGGAACCCCTGGACACCGTGCACATTTGCAAGTGCATAAGCTTCTGGTCGATCCTAGAGGCTGTGCTTTGGGTTATTTGTAGCCCCGAGCAGTGAATCCACCGAAGATTGCCGGCCTGGCCACTCCGAGTGACCCGTGGGCCGCCATTTCGTGATTCCGCTCTAGGTCCCTTCGCGATCCCTTGTCCGTCGACTTGTGGGTCCCTCAGAAGGACATCTCTGATTTCAACGGGCCTCCCTGGTTGCTCCAGGCCTGCCCTGACTCTCCCTCACTTGGGGAGTCCCTCGGACCTCGCTGGTCCGCTCCGAAGCCATTGTTCTCCTTCTGCATGGGTTGCTGTTACCAAGGCTTGTTGGGTCCAATCCGGGCACCGACACCGCAGTCAGCTACTACCTTCGTGGGACAGCTCAATTCCAGCTCCTGGTCGTCGTCGACGCCTCCTGGTCCTCGTGGCTGCAGAGACAATCTTCACCTCTTCGAACTTGAAGCACCCGACATCGGTGGGCATTCGACTATTGTGCCCCTGGTCACTGGCTAGTGACCTAGACTCTGTCCCCTCTGCTTTCAGGTTCTTCTCATCCTCGATCCAGGCTTGGATCTCTTCGGACACTTCGCAGCTTCTCGGCAGCAGCACTTTTCAGCCAGCGGCCATTGAAAACGACGGCGCGGCCCGACACCATTTGACACCTGTTCACACGGCTTCCCTGGGTGAGGTAACACGAGTACTTCGGTGCTCCCGTGGGTGTTGGCCCTAGAACCCTCTAAGTCCAAAAGGGTTTGTTTCTAGTCCACTCCGAAGTGTCCCTAAACTTTAAAACTCGAACCGCGACTTTCCCCATAGACGCTAACTGAGCTCGCTGCTGTGTTCACACACTGCACACGTCCCCCGTGGGTCCCCTGTGTCACTACCTTGGGTGGTTCCTTGGGGTCCCAGCGGTTCTACAGGCTCTATGCCTTGTCTAGTCAAGTCGTGGTTCTTATACCACTTTCTTAATATATGGTTTGGTACGCCCCTAAGGCTAATCGTATATTGTGCTAATTTACTGTGTTAATTGACTTGTAACTTGTGTATTTCGACCTCTAGCCTCATAAAGAGACTAGTGGGTAGTGTTTAGTAATTAATACATATATTTTATATATATACCTGGTGTGGTTCTCCTTTCATTTGGTCATTCATGAGATTATAGACTGGTAAAACAAACCGCTTAACACTCCTTCAAGACTTGGCCTGAAGGCTGCTCTCCATAGCTACCACTAGGATAGCTTTCAATAAAGGTTGTCTTTTAACCTATCATCAATAAAGATTGTTTGGACTGGTGCAAGGTGCCCACTATAACTAGTGGACAGCATATGCCAGGCCAACTTCTCACACTCCATAGGCCTTATGCGATGGGTTTCGCCCAGAATCTTTGTACCAAAAAAGCACAGTAACTGAGCGGTGCGCATTTGTATAGATATGCGCCAGGCAAACAAGGCCATTGAGTGGGAGAGAGACCCTGGTCTTCAAATGGCAGACATGATCATGCAATTAAATGAGCCAAAGTCTTTTTCCCGTCTTGACTTGAATAAAGGATAAAATCAATCAACAAGCTAGAAGAGAACTGTAGGTACACTACTACTTGTTCGACTCATGTTGGTTTGTTCAGATACAAGAGACTGAGTTTTGGGATGTCTTCGGCTGCTAAGATATTCAGGGTGTCATTCGCAGAGTGATTCAACCTGTCGTGCATGCTTTCAATTTAATGATGACATACTGGTTTTTGGGAGAACACAGAAAGAATACAACAAGGCCCTTAGCCAAGGGTGCCAGCAGGGCTCACTCTGAATGCAGCAAAGTGTGAATTTCACAAAGCCAAACTCAAGTTCTTTGGGCACATAATCTCTGATCGGGGAATGACTCCAGACCCAGGCAAGGTGCAAGCTCTGTCATCCACTTGCCCCCCCCCAAGGCTTTACCATGCTGGAATCCTTTTTAGGCATGGCCAGTTATTGCTCAAGATACATTTGCAACTTTGCTACACTGAGTGCTCCTTTGAGAGACTTGACAAAGCGAAATGTCCCGTTCCAGTGGTCTAATGAATGCAACCAAAATTTCATAGACCTAAAGCATGCATTTGAGAATGCAACCGAAATGGCCAATTTTGACCCCAAGTTGCATACAGAGATCACAGTAGATGCGAGCTGGGGGCAATCCTTGCTTAACACAATGGTCATCTGGATGCTCAGAGACACATTGTGGCTTTTGCCAGTCGGCGCCTATCTGAACAGAACGTGCCTATTCTCAGCTGGAGAAGGAAAGTCTGGCTGTAGTGTGAGCCTGCAAACATTTTCATGGATTCCTCTATGGAAAACGATTTACTGTAATAAAAGACCACCAGTATTGCTTACTATTTTTGGAAATCTGGAAGCCAAGATGCCCCCTCACATCAAGAGATGGGAGTTAAGGTTGCATGAGTACGACTATGAGATCATAGACAAGCCGAGGAAGGATCAAAACCCTGCAGACTACTTTTCACGAGTGCCGCAACTTCGACACAGTTCAACCTCCAAGGCGGCTGAAGAGTATCTCAATTTAATTGTGAAGTCCAGCACTCCAGTGGCTCTGTCTGTGGAACAGATCAATGCTGCCACCAATACAGACAAAGCCATGCTTATTATCAAAGACCTCATTGCAATGCAATCCTGAAGAATGAGTACTCGACCCCTTGCCGATGTTGAGATTCAAGAATGTGCAAGATGAGCTTACAGTCACTGAAGAAGGCATAATATTAAGAGACTCGAATAATCATACTGGATAGCCTAAGACAGCAAATAATCGAACTGACTCTGGAAGGACACCTTGGTATTGTAGCAACCAAAAGAGCTCTAAGAGATCGGGTGTGGTTCCCTCGGCTTGATGAGCGAGTCTAGAAGGAGCTGAAAATGTGTCGCATTTGTAACTGTTTGCCTCCCAAGGTGAAATGACACCCACTGACAGTCTGACCTTCCTGCTCCTACCTGGGAGAGAGTTGCAGTCGACTTTTTTGGACCTGTAGGTAATGAACATCATCTCATGGTAGTTATTGATGAATATTCACATTTTCCTCTGGTGGATCACCTATCTTTGACAACCCATGACCAAGTCTTAAGACAACTTGATGACATCTTTGCAGCGTGGGGCATTCCTGAAGTCCTGAAATCTGACAGTGGCCCGCGGTTCAATAGAAAAGAGTTTAAATAATTACTTGGCAGACTCAATGTAAAACATCAGGGCAGTACAATCCCCTCCCCACCCTAAGCCAATGGTGGTGTTGAGCTGTTCATGAGCACCCTCAAGAGGGTGATTCAATGACTATCAATGGAAGGAATCGATCTGAACCAAGCCCTGTGAGAGACCCTATGGGCCTATCTTATCAACTCCACTCCACGACCGGTGAGAGTTCAGCTACCTTGCTATTTGGGAGAGCCATCAGAACAAAACTACCTCAGTGGACATCAGATCGATCAGTGAATGCGGACTAGGTTCATATCACCGATGCTATTCAGAAAAGCAAAATGAAAGCATATTCTGACGTGTGCCGGTGAGCCCAGGAAACAGTCTTTGACAAAGGAGACTGGGTTCTGGTTAAACAGAGACCGAAATGGAAAACAGACACTCCATTTGACGCTGACCCGTTGGGGGTTATAGCGTGCAAAGGACACATGGTGACAGCAAATCGTCCCGGAAAGTACATCACATGGGACACATCATATTTTAAACATCTACTTCAACAGTTGTCAACTCATGAGACTACTTGTGAGGCAACCCTGCTCACAAGTCTCGTTCGATCGTCTGAGCCTGTGCCACTGTTACCTGATCAGGGTGGACTTTGTTCATTCCAGATCACCCGAGCCGGCAGACAAGTGCAAGCGCCCCTCCCTCTAATTGAGGAGATGTGATTTCTTAATGATATCTGTCACTTTCTATTTAACAAAGGGAGAGATGTAGTGTATTGATGTTGTACACGGTAGGACCCTTGTGGTTTTGGACGGACTCTGAACAGGAACTGCGTAGTTTGCTGAGAGGTGTTAAGAGGAAGTATGACGTTATCGTGCATAGTGTGATTTTATGTTGGAGAATAAAGACGTCTATAAATCAGCTCCGTGTGTGGTGTAGTTCATCTACATGCTACAGGGCTGGAAAGATGCTATACCTGGCTAGTAAGAAAAAAAAATGTAAACCTTCAAATAATAAATGTACATTAAAATTTTCCGCCGCATAAACCACAAGTGCATTGAACATCAGCATCCAATAAGCCATAAAAATTACTAGAATTTAGATACAGAAGAATAAGAACCAAACAAAATGTCAATAAACTCGTACACATTTGTGGGTTAGCTTACTTTGACTGGTAAGGGTGCGCTGAGCTTGCCTGCCATGATTTCAATAAATAACAAGTAGATCTCTCTGAGGCTAAATAACGTAGATACATGAGTGTAAAGATGATGGAAGCCGGAGAGTGAGTAAATCTTGAAGTTTATTTCAGAGGAGGCACAGTACGTGTAGTAGATATAAAATCCAACAGTAACTGACAAACTCAAAGCTCTGGAACATGGAACCAGGAATGTACACGCAGGTACATGGTTCCATATTCCAAGCAGGGAAATGGGCAAGGGGAAAAAAGGGAAGGGAGAGGAGGGGATGTAACACATCTCACCCCTAACAATGGAAGAACAGGGGGAAGAGGAAAGAGGAAAAAAAATAAAAAAGTGGAAAATCAAGACAAATATCTAGTAGGTAAGAACCTGGGTCTGTTATTACCTTTTACTCTGGATGCTATAGAATGGGCAGGATGAGAGGAGTTACTATAAGAATTAGGAGACACCCTCAAAGGTAAAGCTTCTTCACTGTCTGTGCTAGCTTCTTCACTGTCTGTGCTAAATCCTAGAGACCTACATTTGGCAACTCTCCTAACATTCCATACTCTTCCATCCTGGGTAATGATACTGTTCTTGCGAACCTTAACGATCTTGATGGGATGACCAAACTTGGAAACCCCCTTCGTCAAAAAACCAGGTTTTTTAATCCTGACCAACTCTCCTACATTGAAATCAGGTATCTTCACATTCATTTTAGAGTCAAACAAGACTTTCATCTTGTCTTGCCTTTCTTCCACACGCTTAGCGACCAGATTGATATCGATGGCGTCATCAGCCTTGTTAACCTTCTTAATCCACCAAGGGCAAATATCTGAAATAGGATCTCTGCCCTTCAAAAGTCTGAAAGGACTCACTCCCGTCACAGTGGGGAGTGATACGGTACATCCACAACCTCTTTCTTACCACATCTCTCCACGGTTCACTGGACATGCAAGCAGATTAAGAACACGGTTAAACCGCTCCACTTGGCCATTCTCTCTCGGTTCGTACAGAGAAGTGGTCACATGCTTAATGCTACACATATGCAGGAAACTCTCCATCTCCTGAGATGTGAGTTGTACCCCATTGTCTGTCACTAGAACTTCGGGGAATCGCTCACGCGCAAAAACTTCTTTAAAAAAATTGATGATGACCGGAGTGGAGGCGCTAGCCACAAACTTTACTTCCGGCCACTTGGAATGGTAGTCTATCATGACAAGGGCGAAACGGGCATTAGAAGGCAAGTGTTTGAAAGGACCCGAAACATCAAAAGCTACCTTTTGCCAAGGACACTCAGGCCAGGAGACAGGCCTGAGAGGGGCAGAAGAAACCTGGAGCATCTTGTCACTACTGATACAGTCGGGACATTCTCTCACAGCCCTATCAACCATTTTGTCAAGACCAGGCCACCAAAAATTGGCCCGGATAAGACGTTTCATGGAGGACATACCTAAGTGTCCCTGATGAGCAAGTGATAAAATCTTCTTTTGCATGGAAACAGGAGGAATGATCTTTCCTCCTTTGAAGAGCAATCCACCATCCTCCTCAATCTCATTGGAGACATGGCAAAAAGGAGCAATTTCAGCAGTGGCAGATTTTTCTTTGGGCCAACCCCTTTTCACACACTCAATAACTAGCTGACATATTACATCATTATTCATTTCAGTGACCCACTCAGATTCTGGCAAACACAGAAATTCATGAGAAACGAAATCCTTGATGGTGGCAACTATATCCACTTCTTGTTCATCAAAGGAAACACCAACCTCAGCACAAGGTAATCTGGATAAAAAATCGGCAGTAACATTGCTCTTGCCGGGGACATACACAACCTCAAAATCATATTCTTGTAACCTGGAAGTGAGACGAGCAATGCGAGCTGTAGAGTTCCAACCCCCACCAGGAGATAATATTCCAACAAGTGGCTTATGATCAGTCCTCAGTGTAAATCTGTTTCCCCACACATAGTTGCGGAAATGTTCGATGGCCCAAATGCATGCTAACAACTCTTTCTCGATGACAGCATACCTTCTCTGAGTAACAGAAAGAGTCCTAGAAGCAAAAGCCACACACCACTCTTCTTTACCGGAGCACTGGCTAAGTACACCTCCTAGACCGTAAAGGCTAGCATCAACAGTAATTACACATCTTTTATTAAGGCAAAAGGACTTCAGGGTGGGAGCATTGACAATTTCGTTTTTGATTTGTTTGAAAGCCGTCTCTTGTCTCTCAGACCAGAAAAACTCAGTGGATTTCCTGGTCAACTCTCTGAGGGGCTCCATCTTAGTGGCAAAGTTTTGTATGAATTTGCTGTAATATTCACACAAGCCCGCAAAGAGAGAAGTTTCTCTCTATTGTCGGGAGAGGGTGCATTAATGATGGCATCTACTAAAGACTTTTTGGGCACTACACCATCTCCTGAGAGAGTATGACCAAGGTATTCCACTGATTTGCAGAAAAATTTACACTTACAAGCCTTAAGTGTCAAACCACACCTTTTCAACCTCTGGCAAACTTCCTCTATGTGTTGAGAATGATCCTCTTCACTTTTAGAAAAAATGAGGATATCGTCCTGAAAACATTTTACAAAATTGCTGACATCCTTAAAAATATGATACATGGCCCTCTGAAATACAGATGCCGCTGACGCCAGGCCAAAAGGCATCCTCTTGAACTGAAATAGCCCATGGGGTGTGATAAATGCGGTATAATGTTTAGAATCTCCCGTAAGTTCAATTTGGTGGTACGCAGACCGAAGGTCGAGTGTGGAAAAATGCAGGCACCATCCAACATGCACACCATTTCATTTATATTGGGAAGAGGATGGCAATCAGCCACTAGACTGGCATTCAATGCTCTCATATCAACACACAACCTAATACTTTTGTCAGGTTTTTGGGCCAAAACTATAGGAGAAACCCATTCAGATGACTCAATTTCTTCAATGATCCCACCCAGAACCATGTCATCCAACATCTTCTTCAATTCATCTCTAATGCTAATGGGTACCCCCCTTAGTTTCTGTTTGACAGGAATAGATCCCTCTCTCACTTTGATTCTGTGGCTGAAACCAATGAGTTTGCCAAGTTTTTCAGAGAACACACCAGGGAATAATTTAGTAAAATCAGGACCAGCAGGGGTTAACTCTTTTGTAATCTCAGGACCCGCAGAGGTTAACGCTAGTACAGACACGGGCTCCCTGTCTCTGGGGTTCAGCACAATACCCAGCTTGGCTTGGTCCCGCCACCCTAAGACATTAACACCTTTAAACGCTACATAAAGTTTGATTATAGCAGTGTTCTCTTTAAATTCAATAAGCACTTCCTTGAAACCTATGAAATCGATATTGGAACCGTCAAAGTTCTGTGCTACAATATCAGGTTTGCACAAGGAGCTTAGGTCAAACAGATCCCCAAAGGATTCTAAGCAATAATTTTTAGTGATTATGGTCCAAGGTGACCCAGAGTCTGCCATTAACTCCAACTCTCTTCCAAGCACATGTACAAGACATTTGGGGGGGCAAATCTTGTCGGCTTCAGAAAGGTCAAATGAATCTTGGATGGAAACCACAATACCAGACTCTAAATTGTCCTGGACCTGGTCACAACTTGAAATATCGCAAGATACACAAGAAACTTTCCCTTTGGAAGAGGACGGAAAATTCCTCTTTGTGTCCGGGACACTCTTCCTGGTATCTCTGCACATCTTGGAAAAATGGCCTGAACGTCCACACTTACTGCATTCTTTACCTATAGCAGGACAACGAGGAAACGATGCTAAGTGCCCCGGATTTCCACACCTGTAACAGTAGAAACTTTTTTGGTTAGGATTACTCTTATAGTTGGGTAAATCTTTCGAAGTGGCAGGATTTACACTGTTAACTTCACTGGAAGTAAGATTTTTAGTCTCTTTGTTAAGAGACTTCATCCACTTCTCAGATTGCTCCAATGCTTTGGCCGTACAGATGGCAGCCTCTAAATTGGGGTCACCCATTATCCAAAGTTGCTCCTGAACTTTTTGCTTCTTACGTGGACAATGATTTGGTCTCTAATCATTTCGTCAGTTATTAAACCAAAGTTGCAGTGTAAAGATAAAGCACGGAGAGCAGTTAAGAATTCGTCAAAGCTCTCTCCCTCTTCTTGGGCTCTGGTATAGAATTTGAATCTGTTTAGAGCAAGACTAGTGGTTGGTTTAAATCTGTTCTCAATTCGTAAAATGGCCTCATCGTATACATTGTGATCACCACTAGATCTAATAGGAGGGAGAGTTCTATAGACTACCTGTCCTTCAGATCCTAAACAGTGGAGGAAAATGTTCTTCCTCTCTGCAGACATGCGTTCACCATCAATAGCTTTTAAATAAGTGATGAATTCTTCCTTCCATCTTGTCCATGGAATGGGTGGTTCTCCCTTGACTTGTAGGAATTTTGAAGGTGGTTCAAACTGCATTGTATTAATACAGAGGTAATATCAACAGAGTGTGAACATAAAACACAGTTCAAGACCGTGAAAATGAGCACATTAATAAAATGAACGCAACATGAAAAAAATGCATTGTACCATTAAAATAGAAATAAAGAAACTGGACTTGTCACCAATTATATAATATTGTAAAATACTGAAGGTGTGCCAGTCACAGCAGATAAGCAGAAAGTGCAAATAAGAAATGCGTTCAATGTGCATGTCACTGAGCCGGTAAGTAGCGAAATAAAAGAAGTAAAATTGTAAAATCCAAGGTGCCTGTCACCGATGAGGAACAGGCTTTCCTACCTCTGTACACAAAGAAGGTGTGCTCATCACCGTGTGAAGGAGGAACACGAGAGAGCTCCTGAGAGGTGTGCCCCTTGTCGAGTGAAAATGCCAACGCTCAAGGTATATAGGAAAGTGAACAGGTTGCGAAACGGGCAGTTGCAGAAGTTATGTCTTCCGATATGCACACTGAGTGAGTGGCGGTCTCTGAAATCCGCTGACAGCCAAAACTGAAATGAAATCGGCAAAGTCTTGCTGATCCCCTTGTAAAGTATTGAGGAATCCTGTTCCAAAATGGCCGCCGGCGTGATGATTCACGGCGTGCCAAACGTAATGAGCGTACAGCAGAGGCGTGCAGCAAAGGAGACACGGTAGCTAAGTGGGCAGGTGTGACGCGACCAGGCACGTCACAAAGGGCGAACAAGCAAAGCAGGAGAAGCAAGGCGGTCCGAGTAGAAATGGCCGTTGCTCCCCAAAAGTTGCAAAAAAACTTGAAATAGAGTCAGAGGAGTGCCGAAGGGCCAACAAACTCACGGTTTGGATAGAAATGCCCCCAAGAGTCACGCGGATGAAGCGGAGCAGCACAGAAGTACAGGAAACAGCAGGAACAGGAAAACGGGTCCGGGAAGACTTCGCAGCACCTGTGCCTCAGGGAAGACGTAGCTAACGAAGTCCTCAGTAGATCGTCGCCAATTGTAAAGATGATGGAAGCCGGAGAGTGAGTAAATCTTGAAGTTTATTTCAGAGGAGGCACAGTACGTGTAGTAGATATAAAATCCAACAGTAACTGACAAACTCAAAGCTCTGGAACATGGAACCAGGAATGTACACGCAGGTACATGGTTCCATATTCCAAGCAGGGAAATGGGCAAGGGGAAAAAAGGGAAGGGAGAGGAGGGGATGTAACAATGAGCCTTGATTCCACTTTACATATTTCATTTAAATCTTTTTTTCAAGAACGGATGAGGCTCTGCCGCATTAAAATTGACCATATTCAAATCTATTGCCATTCTCAGGAATTTGGCTTTTTACCTTCCAGTCCATTTCAGTTTACTATTGGATATTTTCTTTTAACAAAAAGTTGAGATTTTTGATCAACACCAAAAACAGAAACTTGATTTCCATGTCAAGAAATTCCAGGACTGCAGGCATGAATCACCTCTTAAAGCCAGAGCGACTACTTCATTAGGTAGTCTAAATAAGCTTTTTTAAACATTTGCTTCTGCTCTTATCCCAATTTAAATTTGAGCCTGGGCTTAAGAGTTCCGCCCCATATCAGCATTGCGTAGCCCTGCAGGCTGTGAATACCGGAGACGGGGAAGGACCACCAAACTTTTGTAAAAAATGTAGTTAACCCCCCCCCACCGTTGATAACGCGTGGAATTCCACAGCTTTTAGATGTAAATTCCATTTCAAATGTTCATTAACTATCATCGCCAGATACTTATATGAGGTGGCCACTTCCACAATCTTGCCCCCAGTAACCACGCAAATGGCTTGGACTCGCTCTCAAATCTAACAGTTTTCGTTTTTTCCATATTCATGGTTTAATCAGTTGCCACACAATGCTTACTGAAGACATCACATTTTCTTTAAAGCCCCACCTGCATCAGATCCACAATTGCCAAATCATTTGCATATATGAGGCACAATACATGTCTTCCCCCCCAGAAACAGAAAAAGTGAGTCCCCCCCATTACTGTCATTGCCACTCACGGTGCTACACCAATGCTAGTTACAAGTATAGTTGAGATGGTGACACTGCATGCTCATTTGTGAAATAATCTAACAAATATAAGCAGTATGGTGAAAACGTTTTGAGACTACTAGTGAGGGTGTGTGGCAGAGACAGAAAAACATGAAAAGTACTTGATCACAACTATACAGTGTGTCATTTATGAAATACAGCTTGGTTTTCTCATGTAACATGCGATAAGTTTTGAATCTCCCATCCACTTTGTGGCACCTTACTAAGTGTTGAAATACTTTTCCAGCTTCCTCATTCACTTCATACTATCCTTCAAGGAACAGACCGCATTGTTCCAACTTACATTACTATGCAAAATCAAACGTTTCCTCCTAACTTTGAACATCTGATCCGCAATACAGGATGCTGGAGGTAATGCTCTGCTTGCTGGACTCGAAGAGTTCTCACTCAGGGCCGGCTTTAGGGTCGTGGGACTGGTGCAGCCGCACCTGGCGCTGACCTTGGTGGGGGACATTGTGTTTAAAAATAACTTTTGTTTTAAAAGGGCTGGAACTTCTTGTGGGTCCAACAGTTTTCTGGCAACTATAAAAATGTCATAACTGAGTGTGGGCGAACTATGAGTAGCACAAACAACAAGCATTTGTAAATGCATTGGGTTTCACCTCTGTGATTAATAATAAGCTGTTTTTTGTTGTAAGTTGTAGCTTGCTGAGTAGTTGTACAATATAAGTTACAGAAAGTCTGTTAAAGGTTTATGACTTGTTTATGTATAAAAAGGCAATATATTGTGCTGTTACCAGTGGTATAGTGCGGGTAGGTAATAGCAAAATTTTGAAAAATGAAAGGAAAAAATAATCAAATTAATTGATGTAATAGCAATATTATGTGTTTAGTGGAGTTCTGACAACTTTTGGGCCCGATTGCACTGCACTATTCAAATCATGACCCTAGTGCTTGAAAGATAACTGCACTTGTAACTGCCTGTTTAGTTGTAAAATATAGCAATAATTAGTGTTTAGTGGGGTGCCTTGAGCTTTTGGGCCCGATGCCGCTGCACCATTCAAATAATCACTGTGTTGCCTGCAAGATAACTGGACTTGTGACTGCCTGTTTAGTTGGAAAATATAGCAATATTTGGTGTTTAGTGGAGTTATGACAAGTTGTGACCCTGGTGCCACTGCACCTGCTGCACCATTTAAATCAAGCCCTTTTTAACTGCAAGGTAACTGCAGTTGCCTGTATAATAGAAAAATATAGCAATATTAGGTGTTTAGAGGAGTTCTGACAAATTTTGGACCCGATGCTACTGCACCTGCTGCACCATTCAAATTATGACCCTGTTGTCTGCAAGGTAACTGCCCTTGTGGCTGCCTGTTTAGTAGTAAAATATAGCATAGCTCTTGTATATTAACTTTGTTTTTAAAGTGCAATGTTTATTACAACATTTAGAATTTGATCATAATGACAAAATAGATTAAGTTGAAAAAATCGATCCGATAATGCCTACAAAGTGCAAAGATGTACAGAGGCATGAATGGGAAATGCAACAAACGTTCTAATGCTAAAGCATCTGCTTTACAGAACTAAGTAATAAAAATCAAGCATTCCAGCATACTGTTATTTTATTTTTTATTTTAAAAGTTTTATATAGCGCTGGCTAGACCCAGAGGTATCAGAGCGCTTTACATGAGAAGATAATATAAAGCAAACATGGCATACAAATAGATAAAAAAGATAATGAAACAACGTGTGAGATATACATAACAAAAATAGATATACAGGTGCAAGAGCTATACACTTCAAGTAACTAGGTATATGATGTTCGGTAAATGGACAGATATTACTGGACAAAATGTAACATGGTGATTGGAGATCAGGTGCAGGACACAGGTTAGGACCCCCGATAATAATTGGGCCAAACATGGCGTATAAGTAAATAAAAGATAAAGACAACATGTGAAATATACAAATCAAATAGATAAACAAATCAAACAAGTAGATCAACAAATCAAATAGATAAACGGGCAGGAGCTATACATATCAAGTAATTAGGCAGATGTTCAGGAAATGTACAAGTATTTCTGGACTAATATGACATGGTGAATTTGGAGATCAAGTGCAGGTCACAGGTGAGGATCCCCAATAATAGTTGAGGAGGTGTATTTTGAGGTCTTTTTGAAGCTGAAATAGGAGGGGTTGCAGCGCATGTTTTTGGGAGGGCATTCCAGATGATGGGGGCATTACCAGAGAAGGAGCGTGATTGTGTGGCTTTCTTTTTATGCAGTGGTGGTATAAGGAGGAGGGAGTTGGTGCTTCTCAGAGGTCGTGTGGTTCCCGCAATGAGGAGTTTCTTGGAGAGGTACTGCGGAGTGTTTTGGTGGAGGACTTTGTGAGTGATGCAGGCAGTTTTGTAGGCAGATCTGCCTTCAATAGGGAGCCATTTAAGAGATTTGAGAGCCGGGGATATGTGATCGAAGCGTTTGCAGTCTGTAATGAGCCTGGCTGAAAGGTTGAGCACAGCTTTGATAGGAGCAAGGTGGACCTTGGGGATTCCGTTGAGGATGGCGTTACCATAATCAATACGTGAAAGAACAAGTGACTGGACTACAAATTTAAAGTCATCGGTAGGTATAAAGGGTTTTATTTTCTTGAGGTGACGGAGAGTGAAGAGGGCTCCTTTAGCAGTTTTTTTGATGTGGACGTTCAGGGTTAGGGTGTTGTCGATAGAAATACCAAGAGATTTGACGGAGTTGGACAGGGTGAGTGAGCAGTTGAGTGCGTTAAGGTCAGAGATCCATGATTGAACGGGGAGAGGGTTGTTTTTAGGGGAGAAGAGAATGATTTCAGTTTTATTAGGGTTAAGTTTGAGATGATTTGAGTGGAACCAGGATTGGATCTTGGTGAGGGTGTTGTTCAGGTGTAAGATGTCAGCATGAGTTTTAATCTTGTAATAGATTTGGGTGTCATCGGCGTAGAGGTGGTAGTTGATGCCTGCTTGTTTAAGAATGAGGGTGAGGGGTTCCATAAAGAGGTTAAAGAGGGAGGGAGAGGGAATAGACCCTTGGGGAACTCCAAGGGAGGCAGGAGTGGGGTTAGAAAGACCATTTTGAATTTTGATTTCCTGAGTTCGGTTTTGTAGGTAGGAGACGAACCATTTGTAGGCAGTATCGTTGAGGCCGAAACGGGTCCTAAGCACATTAAGTAGGGCTGAATGGTTGACTGTATCGAACGCTGCGGAGAGATCAAGGAGGATAAGAAGGCAGGTCTCGCCATTGTCAAGTGAGTGGTGGATGTCATCGACATTTAGCATTGCCGTTTCGGTGCTGCAGCCTTTCTTGAAGCCTGATTGAAAGGGATCGAGTAGGTTGAAGTTTTCGATGTTTGTCTAGTTGTAGTAGGACACATTTTTCAAGGACCTTTGAGAGAAGGGGGAGGTTAGTGATGGGGCGGAGATTGTTTAGGTCATTGGGGTCAGCATTGGGGTTTTTGATTATGGGAGAGATTTGTCCAAGTTGAAGGGAGGTGGGGACACAGCCAGTGGAGAGAGAGGTGTTGATGATTGTGGTCCAGTATGGGGTGATGTGCTTAAGGGCAGGGACAAGGTTAGAGGGTAGGGGGTCTTTTGTGTGGGAGGACGGTTTAAGATTACCAATTATTTTAAGGACTTCTAGCTCAGTCACGGGGAGGAAGTTGAGCAAGGAGGCATTGTTCTTTAATTGTGAGTTAAGGGAGTTGGTTTCCGGAGAAGTGGCAGTGGGTAGGTGTGGGGAGTGGTTAGGGGGGTGAGGAAGTAGGTGGGAGAGGAGAGTCACTGGGGAGCGGTAGAATTGAGGGCGGAAGAGAAGGGGTCAGCTGGTCGAGGGGATGTGGAGTAGGCATTAGAGGTGAGGACGGGCTTGCATAGGGATTTGGAGGGGAGCTGTGTGGAACGGAAGGATTGATCAATTTTGGCTATTTTTTCCGAGAAGAAGTGGGAAATTTCTTCGCATCTGGCTGAGGAGGCGATCAGATTTGGAGGTGCGGGGGAAGTTTGGTTACAAATGATTTTGAAGAGTTCCCTAGGTCTGTTTTTGGCACGATCAAGTTGTGTGCGGAAGAAGGATGCCTTTTCCTTGAAGATGTGTTTTTTGTACGTGGATCTAGCATGTCTGAGGAGTGCAAGATGGGAGGGAGAGGGATGGTGTCTCCAGGTTCTTTCCGACAGTCTGAGTGATCGTCGTTCGTTATTAAGCTCGGTGTTAAACCAAGAGTTGGAGGGGGTGATTCTTTGGTTTTTGAGTTTAGGCGGGGCTAGTTGATCAAGAATACCAGTGACAGTATTGTTAAAGTGTTCAGTGAGCTCATTAGCATTTTGTGAGGGGGGAATGAGACTAAGTTGAGCTTGGAGTTTAGACTCAAGAACACCCGGAGGGATATGTTTTAGATTTCTGGTCAGTTTCTTAGGTCTGTTAATTTTGGAGGTGGGGAGATTTGCATTGGTAGCAATGGTGAACAGTATAAGGTGATGGTCAGACCAGTCAATGGGGACGATATTGGTCACGGAGGCCAGATCTTCGTTGGAAAGAATGGCGTCAAGGATGGCTCCTTTGGTGTGTGTCGGGGACAGGCATAGTTGTTTGAGTTCATTGATCTCAAGTAGATTAGTGAGAAGGGAGATAGTGGGATCATCGGGATCGTTCCAATGGAGGTTAAGACCCCCCAGAAAGAGATTTTTTGAGTTGGATAATGAGGATTGTGTCAGGAGCTCAGATAAATCCTCGATGGGCTGGGGGGGGGTCCGGAGGGCGATGTTGTGAAGACGAATTGGGTGGGAATTTTGAGTTGTCAGTTCAGCTTCCAGGTATTCGCAGGAGGAGTAGCCAGAATTATTGACAAGGGATAGCTGAAGTTCATTTTTAAAGATAATGGCTAGACCACCCCCAACTCTGTCAGGTCTATCTTTTCTAAGAATAGAGTATCCCGGTGGGGAGAGTAGGTCAAGTATGCTCGTTGAGTGGTCTTTGAGCCAGGTTTCTGTGAGGAACGCAATGTCAATGGATTCACTCAGGATAGCTTCCGAAATTTCCGTGGCATGTTGGACTGCGGAGCGACAGTTGACAGGCATACATGTAAGTGGTGTGGGGTTGCATATGGTGGGTGGGCAAGTGTGGATCGACGTGAGTTGGGGCGTTGGTCTGGGGGAAGCGGGGGGGGGCGGGGATTCTATTAGTCCCTAAGATAACAGGGATGTGGGAGTAGGGGAGTAGAGGGTTGGTAAGCTAGGAAGGTAAGAGTTGCATAGGTCGGAGAGGTCAGACGGGGAGAGATGGTTCGAGGTGCAGCGAGGTCTATGTATACGGCAGCGGAGAGGAGTCGATCTCCAAAGATTGTGTTTGGTTTTAGGGATTTTCGGGGGTAATTTTTGGGAGGGATTTTTGGGGGGATTTTATGGTGAGGGAGGGTTCTGGAGCTGGGGAAGATAAAGTCTTTCCTGAATTGAGTTTAGTAATCAAATTAGATAGGTCAAGTTCGATGTTGTGTAGGCTCTGGGCAATTAAGGTGAGGGGAGATACCGAGGGGGGGTGGTCTGGGTTAGTTACGGAGGGTGGACTGATGTGTGAGGGGGGAGATAGGGAAGTGGGTGTGGAATGAGGGGTGACGGGGCTGTTAGGTGTGAGGGGTTCGGTAATCAAATTGGATAGGTCAAGTTCAGTGTTGTGTAGGCTCGTGTCAATTGGGGTGGAGGGGGGTACTGAAGGGGCGTGGGCGGGGTAGGGAATGATCTGGGTTAGTTGCAGAGGGTGGACTGATGTGTGAGGGGGAAGATAGGGTAGTGGGAGTGTAGTGAGGGGTGACGTGGCTGTTAGATGAGAGGGGTTCGGTAATCAAATTAGATAGGTGAGGGGGAAGATAGGGTAGTGGGAGTGTAGTGAGGGGTGACATGGCTGTTAGATGAGAGGGGTTCGGTAATCAAATTAGATAGGTCGAGTTCACTGTTGTGTAGGTTCGGGGCAATTAGGGTAAGGTGAGGTATTGAAGGGGCGTGGGCGGGGGAAGGGAATGATCTGGAGGTAGGGAATGGTCTGGGTTAGTTGCGGAGGGTGGACTGAAGTGTGAGGGGGGAGATAGGGTAGTGGGTGTGGAGTGAGGGGTGACGGTGCTGTTAGGTGTGAGGGGTTGGGCTAGGTTAGCCAGGAGGTTAAGAACTTCAGGAGATGTGGTCAGAGAGGATAAAAGGGCATAGAGTGAGTGGAGAGCGGATATATTGGGGTGGAGGGGTTGTGTATTTATCGGGGGTTGGGATAAAGGATTGGGAGGCGGAGTTAGGAGGGCCTGAAGGGGCAGGATAGGGGGATGGGGAGGAGAAGAGGGTGTACGGGATGGGTAGGAGGAGGGGGTGAGGAGTTGTGTTAGGGGATTGAAGGGCAAGGACGGTGGAGTACGTGAATAGTTGGGTAGGGGGAGAGAGGTTGGGGGGTCAGGCAGAGGCGGGGTTATGGGAGGGGAATGATAAGTAGATGGCAGGGATTGGGGGCAACCGTTTTTAGTGGAGGGGTCCGAGGAGTGTGAGTTCCGGGAGTTAGGGGGAGGGAAATTAGATGGGGATGAGAGATAGGTAACGGTGGTTGGGGGATGTCATTTGCTGTAGAGCGGTCCAGAGAGGGTGATGGTGAAGTCGATTGTTGGAGGATGGTGTTAGCTGGATGGTTGAGGGTGGAGGTGGAGTGAGGGGGAAGCGGGGAGGGAGAGGTTGGAGGGGCGTTATTCAGTAGGGGGGAAGGAGTGTTAGGCGCAGAGTGGTCAAGGAGGAGAGCCATAATGCCGAAGTGGTGTTCGAAGATGGCAAGGTGGGATACCGTGGCTTGTATGAGGATGTTACCTGTTTTGAAGATGGAGATATCAATATCACCAAGAAAGGCTGGGGAGGGAGTGGTGGATATTTTGAATCCATAAGGTATTTTGGTTGATTTAGAGATTGGGAGGTGTTGTAGGGGGATGCTTTTCCATTTGGAAGGACGTTTGGAGTAAAAGATGTAGTTGGTTATAATTGGGGAGGTGAGGCTGAGGTAGTTATCAACAATGAGTGTTTCAGGGTTACGGATAAGGAGTTTATGTTTGAAGTTTTTCTTGGCATGTTTGGAGAGATTGGGGGGGTAGAGAATGGTCCATGAGTTGGGGCCATGTTTGGAGAGAGTAGGGTCCTGGGGGTGATGGTCAATGCTGTGAAGGGGCATGTTGGGTAGACGTGAGAGGAAGAGAGAGTGGCAAGAGGGAAGTTAAGGAAATGGGGGGTAGAATAGGAGATGAGGATTGGGAACCAAGGGGGGCACTGGGAGAGTGGGGGGTAGAAATATGGGGGCTAGACAAGGAATAGGGTAGACAGGCGAGGAATTATAAGTCGGCAACAAGGAGCAGATCAAATAGATAAACAAATTATATCGACAACATGGAGCAAATCAAATATATAAGCAGTCGGCACAAGTGGAGCAGATCAGTATACCAGCATCAAAGTTTGCAAACAAGTAGATAAACAATCGGCAAGTACGCGCAGATCAGTGGAAGACAGCACCAATGCTTGCGAGGGCGTGGAATGTCTAAATTAGAGAGGGAGTACCGGAGGAGAGGGTAATACAGGAGTAAAAATATAGAAAGAGTTAGAGGGACATATGGATAAATCAATGAGCCAAGAAAATACTACGCGGTAAAAAAGTTTGAGTAAGAGGAATAGAGTCACCAATCAATAGAGACAATTAGGGAATATCTGAAGCAAAGCAAAATAATAAGCGGTAAAAAGTTAGGGTAAGAGGGTAGAGTTGACAATCAGTAGAAGCAACGACGATACTTGCGAGGGCGAGGAAGGTCCGAGTTGGAAAGGGAATGCAGGAAAGGTCACATAAGATTCACAGAACAGATACATAAGCAATGTTGAGGGACAATATAGTGTGGGGTCGGAGGCATCTCCATTTTGTAGAGTTTGAAGAGATGTAGTGATTGTCTTGTGGCAGGAGGTAGATTAGGGAGATAAATTGAACTTGTTTCCCAGGCTGATATATTGAGCTTGTTGGTATCGTTACAGTGCAGTCCTATTTCTATGATCAACAGTTTTCTTATCTCCAGAGGGTGTAAGTCCTCTTTTTACTACTGTTACTAATTTATTTATTTATTTATATTATTGTTAGAAGCTGTCTGCCTTTTCCGTGGGAAGAGATCTTATCTTGTTAGTGAATGGGACTTAAACAGTGTGAACAGCTTTAGTAGAGTTATCGTAAATGCGTGCATCCAGGGCAAGTTAACAAAAAAAAAAGTTACACACACAAGTGAATGAACACAGTAATTCGGCTATGGGAACTGAGAAGAGTCCTCTTTTAAAATATATTAATTGCAAGAGATTTCACACGCACAGCTCAAGCGATATGCAGGTGAAACCTAAAAATGAAATGTATGTCAGAGAGCGGCTATGTTGAGATGAGATGCACTGTTGTATAGAAGGAGGTCATGGGGATGGGACACCAAAATAAGACTCTTGCACCGGGCGCCATCAGCGTTAAAGCCGGCCCTGTGCTCACTAACACTAATAAACACAGGGTTCCATGCAGCAGCTCTAATAATCAGCAACCAAAGACATTTGGAGCACATATCTACTACACTGAATGATCTGCATTGTCTCGGTCTCCTCCCTGGAATCAAGTTTAAACTTTGTTGAGTGAGCTACAAAGCACTTCGCCTGGATATAAAACCTGGTCCTCTAGCCTTTGTACTCAACCTATCTGCTGGCACATGTTTAACGAGGAGCTCTTCACTTGCCAGATTGAAGATACAAAAGACCAGCAATGGAAATGTGCTGACATAGCCACTCTGCATAGCGTTCAAGACTTTGGAATTACCTCCCTTTGCACCTCAGTTGTTTTCCCTCATTAGTAGACGGCAGGAAAAATCTAAAAAAAAAACCACTTCACTGTTTGTTCGTTGTTTTTTTTTTTAGAGTTTGATATAGCGCGAACTAGACCCGAGAAATCTGGTATCGGAGCACTTTACACGAGCACCAGTTTCGTTACAGATGGACACATTCATTTTTGTTAGGCACGGGGAGATTAAGTGATTTGCCCAGAATCACAGTATGTTGAGCGTCGTTGCCGAGACTCGAACCCGGTTCCCCAGCTTCAAGGCCCACCGCTCTAGCCGTAAGGCTACATCCTCATTGACATGCCACCCTCCCCTTCTGATATTCAGTGCTTTTTTTTGTATTCACCACTTGTAATGGCTTTCCTTTCATAGTAAACAATCCTATGTGTCTTCCATGCACACACTGCTTTTCATCTTAAGCCTTTAACCTTTTTAGGTCTCGGCTAGGCAGCGCTTGCGCTGTCTCTTCGAGACATGCAGTAGTCAGTATATGGGCATTAAGCTCCGCCCATGTTCCACCCATCTTTAAAATTGGCTCCTCTTCCTGACCTTTGTAAATGATGGCTTTTGATTCATCAATAGACTTAGTAGTCCCTCCTTAGTACCTCCTTTTGTAAGTTCCCATGAGGACTGACCCTCTCACTGTGGTGTTACTCAGCATGTTTTATTTACTGTCTGTGGGCACTATTTTCTTAAATGACTTTCTCTTATCGCACACAGGACATGCTTTCCTGCAATCTACAACCCCTTGTTTACAATTTTACTCGCTCCCTCTCCTCCTCCCTCCTGCTTCAGGTTTTACATTGGCACCCCCCCCCCCCTCCCAGCTTTAATTGGCACTGACATCCCTCCCTCCTGTTGCTTGTTAGGTCTCGCCTACGCAGCGCGCATGCGCTGCATAGGCAAAAAGACCTTTTGCCATCGATTCGGCTTTTCAGCCTAAAACGTGCATGCGTTCCATTGCCTTCAATGGCAACGCGTGCACGTTTGGCGATTCACTTGCGGGAGCGAGCGGCGCCATATGGTAGCAATTATCGCTCCTGGCGCCGCTCGCTCCCGCAAGTGAATCGTGCAGGCTCCCTCCTCTCCCCCCTCCCCCTGCTGCCGTGCGAGGCGCGCGCGCGTTTCCTTTCCGTTGGAATAACACGCTCTCGTACATTCCAGGGCAAGAATTTTAATAGGGTCAAAGTCCTTTCTTCCACTCGGTGCAATATTTAATTTCAGCAATATCAAATACCAGAATGCGTGTGCAGGCAACCGTGACCCCTGACCCACGAAAGAATGAAGAGTTTAGGATTTCTCTAGAATTACCCCACGCCACAGCTCCGCTTGCCGAAGCAACGCAGCTCTTATAAACGAATTTTTATATTGCTCTCCCGCTGTGTCCTCAGGCAATTCCCACACTATTTAAAGAGCTTTTCGATCGAGCCATACAGTGCTGCCCGTCCCAGTGTGGCGACTTCAAAGCACTGTGAGATTATAACAGCGTTTATACACGGGCGAAACCGGGGAAGCAGTCGTAAATCTGGCGGAGGGGGGATCACAAGACAGTCTTCTTCACACCACAACCCCTAGTTTTGTGGGGGGGCAGTTGTAAGGCAGAAGAGTTCCATTTTCGGACTTTCCCTGGAGCACCTGAAGTCAATTCTCCCTGCAGGCTTGAGGTGGGTGTATATTGCACATCCAGTGTCCGGCCTCGTTGACCACATGGGTGTGCGGGTGCGGAGAGTCGGCTCCTATTGGCGCGTAGAGGTGTCAAATTCTGAAGGCCAGGCCCGGACTGTCCATTATTTCCATTGGGCATTTCCCTGGTGCGTCGGAGCCTTTAGAGTCCGGTTTTTGAAGCCAGAGAGGTTGACCCCTGGCCCCAGTATAAACACACACACAACGTGTAATATTTAGAAGCACTGTGCAGTTTCCTCTTTTCAAACACACCACTCTCCTCCCTTTTCTTTCTCCACCCCAGCCTCCAAACTGTCCTGCGACATGTGGCTGACCTGTCCCCAGTCCTCCAGCCTTAAAGGAACTGGCCTGTCAGGCTCTCTGAGTCCCATACAAGCCAAACTACCTCTGCACGAATGCCAAGGCGTAGCAGGGGGGACCTCGACCTCTCGGGGAGGTGAGGGGGGTGTCATTCAGCCCTAGGACAAAGAATATCTGTGTGATGTGGGAGACGCAGAGGCCCCGCTGGGAGGGGCACTATTTTCCGTTGCGACACTGCTAAAAGCCACAGGAACGAGACATGGTGCACGAGCTAGAGGGGAACAGAGGCAAACATATCACAGGCTCCCTCACTAACAGTCTGCCAGGCACCTGCATGATAGCGATCAGACCCCGTCACAGGATCACCCCTCCCCCACCCAACCTAAATGGCAGGGCATTGTATGTCAGTAGCAGACCCGAGGCCGCTCCTCAGTGCGCGTGAGCAAGAGCCCGCATTGCTGTCCTATCTGTGGGCCCGGCACACCTGTGCGCTTCTCCAGACAAAGCAGCCACTATCAAAGCTTCACGGGGGCCAATCGAAGAAGCAGCCGAGGCCCACCTGCGATGTCCCCCAGGTAGTGACACGCAAGGGGGGTATTCAAAATAAAATCCTGCTCGTTATCTGTCACAGAGATAGACTTCCAGGCTGGGCTCTGACGTGTGCAGACACTGCACGAGGCCCTTGTGCGGTGGATGGTTTACATATGAGACTGAGAAGTTCCTTATCGCGGACGTGTGCAGACACTGCGCTAGGCCCTTGTGCAGTGGATGGTTTGTAAATGAGGGAGCTTCAAACACGGAGATGCTTGTGAAGGGTGTTAAGAGTGTGGTGTTACACTATTTGCAAAGGGTAGTGTTTTTCTAAACGGTAGCCTCTGTTGGGCAAATAGAACTTATAAGTCATTGATTGTGACTTTTCCTACTCTGATGTGTCCATGGATCGCCTTCTCTTGTCAAGCATGCATTCCTGTTGGCCTCCTACCATGACGGCAAAGGATGCTGTGGGTAATTTTGTCACTATGAGCCCTCCTGTTATATACAGCGTCCATTTTAGTTTATAGTGTAAAGCGTTTGATCAAAAACTAACAGCTTATTAGGTAACCATTCATAAACAAATTTACAAATATTTATACACCATATATTTGCAAACCCAGCCTCGTACTAAAACATGCTTTTAATGAAGTCTACATATTCACTGTCAATAAAAGAGGGAACTGCCATTTCAGAACACACATTTATTTCCCCCTTTTCATGTTTAACAATATATTCGAAATCAGATGTTACACTTCAACATACTTCTGTAACTGAAAGTCCCAAATTAATTATCCACAAATAATTTCACTTCCTTGCCAATGCACTTAAACCTAGTCAGCAGTGCAAGTTCTAATTGCCTCCAACCAGTAAGCCATAACCTCATGAATGTGTGTTTGTATGTACAAGATTGGGGTATCAATCCACTATGCACCCTCCTGACTAGTATTCAGCTTGGCTGAGATTTAGCAACTATACAGGTAATGGAAATGGTTTATGCATTTATTTTACTAATGATTGTCATCTTTTACTTTATTGGCTGGAATATCACATTTAAGTTCTCACATGCAAACCTATGTACTCCAACTGCTAACTTCTAGTGGGCACTGCTTTGTAGCCTTTCAGCAAGGGCATTGTTAACAAGCATTGGCATAGCCAATAGGTCTCGCCATGTTTAGCCATGCAACAGTTGGTTGTTGCACCAAGGATATTGTGCTGCATAACTAAATTCTTATAAGGTCCCAAAGGCGAGACCTATTGGCTATGCCAATGCTTGTTTAAATTGCTGCTGCAGAAATGCGAGTTGTAAACAGAGGGTTTAGTAATGAATGAGGGCAGATAAAGATTAAACTTGGAAAACGCACGTTTTTGGCAAAACCACATTAAATGAGGTTTCCCCCACAGTCACCTTTTCTTTCTCTAAAACAAGAGCTTTGCAGCCATGATTCAGATGTTGGAAACAACTTTCACAAAGGTGCAGTGTGGCACTTTTCAAAGAACTATATTATTTATAAAGTGCCCTTCCTCCTCCTATGTCCGCAGAGACAGCTTAACAGTGAATTAAAGACACATTGTGTCCAAAACGCCCTGTCAATGCGGACATGGGAGGAGGGAGGGCACTTTTAAAATAATATTGTTTAAACAAAATTCAGCGCGCTTTCTAAACACATGTTCACCCAGCAGGATTGTTTAAAAAAAATAATAATAATTCACGAACAGGAAGCATTGCTGTTTCGCTTTTTAAGTACAAATGATAAAGCTTCGTATAAATGCATTCCATGTACTGACATAAAATGCATTTTTTCAAAGCTTTTTCATTTGTACTTAAAAAGCGAAACAACAATCCTTTCTGTTAGTTTATTTTAAAAAATACACTGGTCGGGTGAATGTACTGTGTGTGTTCTGTTCACTGCTCTGTGAAAGCCAGCCTTGTGTCATTCTTAAGTAGAGTTTATTGTGAAGTGTTAACACTGCTCACAAGCTTTTTAGGTGGAGCTTGGGCAGCGCATACACTGCTCTGCGAGCCATGCTTTATTGGAGTATGTACTTGAAGCCCCGCCCACTCTGCCCATATTTGTCAATGGCTTGTGTCATTGTTCTTAGTAAATGCTGGCTTCTGAAACGTTAATAGGCTTGTTAGTCCCTCCTTAGTACCGCCTTGTCTTCATTCGTAACCCCCCCCATGAAGACTGGCCCTTTTACTTCGGTTTTTACATGGTACATCTTCTTTAGTCTGTAAGCACTATTTTCCTTAATGAGTTTCTCTTACTGCAGGAGGGTCTCTCGTGCGCAGTTGTGACCACCGGCTTGTTTATTTAACTCTTGGCAAACGGTGAGCTCTTCAGGGGCCATGGGAGACAGAAGGGGGAAACTCAGCGATGCCTTCAATCATTTGGAATGCAATATGTCTCTCATTTGCGAGAGTTTAAGCTATTGGCATTGTAAATGACAATGCCCTTTAAGTTATGTTTTAAAAACCAAAACATAAATAAAAGGCATTGTCATTTACAATGCCAATAGCTCAAACCTGCGTAAATGCGAGACCTATTGCATTGCAGATGCTTGTTTTATGGGTGCTCCAGGAAGGAGACAGCCCTGATAAGATAAGGATCAGGAATCAAAGGCTGTCTGTTTTTTGTGAAATGCGCTGCTTTTCTGTTACTATAATATGAGACCGCATTGAATTTTTGTCAAAATCATCCATTCCTTTTTAGGTCGAGCCTCGAGTAGCGCGCAAGCGCTGCTTAGAGGCGAAGACTTTTAGTAAGTGAGTTTTGAAAGCAGTCCCAAAAACGCTCGTGCGTCGTGGCTGGCCTTTTTGAGATGGGTACGCGCGGCAAACATGTGTTTCCAATTATCGTGCCCAGACGCGGGCGCGATAATTGTAAACACATGCCGGCAAAAGGCCATGACGCACGAGCGTCTGGTCAGCTGAGCAGGCTGCCGCGCTCGCCCCTGCTCCTCCATTGTTGTCCTTGGCTCGCCTTCACGCGCACCGCTTCGGGCTCCCTCGTTGGCGGCGATAAAATGCCGCTTCGCTCATAGCTCCGAACCAGCACGCACCCTGCAGTTCCCCCGGGGCACAAGCAGGCATCCACTTCTGTCTTTTGCTGACCTACAGTTCCCCCGGGGCACAAGCAGGCATCCACTTCTGTCTTTTTGCTGCGATCAGCTTGTTAAAACGTGCTTCCTGGCAGAATTTCCTTTTGGGACGGAGCTTCTCTGGCAGTAATGGCCGGCTACTGTTTCCTTCCCAGAGCCTGAAAATTCATGGGTCAGGCTCCAAGCTAAATGTTTATTTCTCTAACTGTTTTATAGTAGAGTTTGGTTTAAAGACTTGGCACGGGGTACTTCTATTTAATTTGAAGGCTGACAGCCGAGCTGGCCTCGGAGTGCGCGAGAGTGTAATTTAGTTGCTGTGCGACTGGAAGTCTATGGAAGATTAATGAATGGAAAGGCTCTGTGGCAGTTGTGAGGAGAAGGGAGATAAAGCAAACCAGCGACCATCTGTTCGCAATGTCTTTGCAGCTCTTTTAAGGAAACAGTTAGCAGCAGGAGATAAAGGCATGTGGAGGTTTTAAATATTTAATACCCTTTGTAGTCAAACAGTATGGAAGCAAATATATTTTATTTATAAAACATGTATTAGCCAAATATAGACTAGAAAGGCGGCTTTCTGCCAAAAACTATAGTCCTGCGGGTAGGAACAGGATAGGTAGGGGGTCTTGATGGGCACACTTTTCAAAGCTGCCATCACTTTCCCCTGGTGGTCACTGGGACACTCTGCAGGCCCATTTGATATCGCTTTTTGATAGTGTTTACCCAGATCAGGTTTTTTGTTGTTGTTTTTTGTTTAACCAGTTGTAACATTAGGTCACAAACTGTATTTCGTGCTCAGTTTTGATGTCGATATTAAGACGCCAGGAAACTCGACAAAATAACTATCAAATGTAGATTCTCACAATCTATAAAAATATTGTTTTCTGTGCATGCTGTGTGCTGACGACATGACATATTTCCTCCATATTTAGTAAATAATAAACATACAGTCCAGAAGCTCTATTATTGGACGTGGCTGTAGAACAACTATAAAGAAACTATCCATTGGTGTTTTCTCACTGTTTCCCACAAAAAGCTAGCCTGCGATGAAGACGCCAAATCCTAAATCACAGAAGCCTTAAATGAGATATGAAGAAGGGACAGCTCTCTAAAACAACTTCGCCCAGCTTTTTCAAGATCAAGGTGGCAGTAGGAAATATACTGGATACAATTTAGTGCACATCTCTGGATTATTTTCCACAGTTTGTTCTGGAATAGTATCACAAGAACAGTGCAAATCGGGGAACGATGTTATCACCGTTGTTCATTTAGCAGCATCGTGGCGTGACAGGAAAACAAGATTAGTGCAGATACAAGAGTGTATGTCCTATTTGAGTGAGTCAGTGGTCAAATTTAAATTATACTAATTAAATTCTTGAAATTTCCGAATTTTTTGTGTTACCAAAAGATTGGCAACATTTCTCAATCATTCAATTTCATCTAATTTTCACCCAAGGCAGACTCGTTCATGAAGAGTACTTCTTGCCGACAGACTTTTTTTTCTGCTCTAATAAGCCTTCTGCCAGTATCTAAATTGGCTTTTTTCGCACAAGATTTTAATTTGCTCGAAAAAAAGTCACATGAGATGCAAGCAAATCACTTTATACACTAAACGTGTATGTTCCCCTAACTTTGTGAGATTTCTATAACATTTCTGCAAATTTCAGGAAAAAATGATACAAGTTTGCACATTTCTAGTCCCATTACTGGCAGTGCTGATATGTACAGGTAAATATGAACAATGGGTAATTATAATGGAATCTTGTTAGATAGAATGAAACTATTCATGCAGGTTGACATGCAGACTGATGACAGATGGAACCAATATTTGTTAAAGATAATGACCAGCATATTATGCAGATCAGACAATCCAAATATGTTTGGACACAAGAGCTTAACATTAATTTCTTTTTCGCACGTTTGAAGAAAGAACAAGGGAAAGAATATTATCATCAGGCAAAGATACTTTTTGAAGCCAAAAGAAGTAACATTTAGGGCCACATGTATCAACATTAGAAATAGCGATTACCTTATTGTGATTTTCTAAGAATCGCAATTAGGTAATCACTATTCCTAATGTATGAAGCACCAAGAGTTTCGTTTAGCGATTCATGGGGTTCACAAATCGACCTCGCACATGAATATTAATGAGGTAGATCGCTATTTGCGACCCATAAGGAATCGCAAAAATCACAGGGATGGTGGCCTGCTGGGGTCAGCAGACCACCATGTCCGTAATTGCTTTTAAATAAAGCAATCATTTTATTTTTTAAATGCAGCACCTTTTCCATAAAGGAAAACGGGTTGCGTTTAAAAAGAAAAATGAAAAGTTTTGCTTTTCATTTTTAAGAGCAGACAGTGGTCCGTGGGACCACTGCCTACTTTAAACAAGCATTGGCATAGGCAATAGGTCTCGCCTTTGGGAACTTATAAGTATTTAGTTATGCAGCACAATATCCTTGGTGCAACAACATCAACTGTTGCATGGCTAAACACTTAAAAGGTCCCAAAGGCGAGACCTATTGGCTATGCCAATGCTTGGTTTTTTTTTTTTTTTTTTACAAACATTTACACGATAATCCCAACACTACTAGCCTATCATAAAAATTATTTGTGATAACTTCAAAGACTTTTTTTCTTTAATATGGGATAGTGTGCTGCTTTTGTAAAAATGTTCCTTTTAATCTCTTTATTTTCTAAGCATCTACAATATAATTTAAAATCCAAGGGCCCTCTGGGACTGTAAATATTAAATGTAACCAATACATCTGAGCTATTTGTTATAAGCAGACAACCATGACCCACATGTTTTCACAAAAGGAATCCTCCTTTACTGGAATAAAAAACAATATTTCTGCTCACTCAGGAACTGTAAACAGGGTAGCTTTCTTTCTAGAAATTGTAGGAACGTTAACGCAGTTTTTCTAAAGCTTTTGCGCGATGTTTTCACCGTTTTTAAAGGAAAGGCTTTTTCAGCACTGCTCTAGATGGACAACAAGCAGTCAACGCCACATAATTCAACACAATGCCACACATTTCCACATTACACAACATAATTACAATCCACATAATACCACTCAACACCACCTAATTCAGCTCCATCTAATTGCACGGTACTCAATACCACATAAATACACCCCACATAAATCCACTCTATGCCACATAACAATCCACTTGAATAAACTCCACACCATGCCACATAATTCCTTTCAACATATTTTCACTCCACACCACACTGTCCCATACCACACTATTCAACGCCACACATCCATTCAACACCACATAATTCAATACCTCCACAACCCAATTCCACTCCACAACACATATATAAAATTTACAACACAGAATTCAACATACCACAGAATTCAACAGCACACCACAAAATTCAACAGCACACACACCACATAATTAAACTTCACTACATAACAATCCACAACACACAATACCATTCCACGCAATTCACTCCACATAATTCCAATATAGTCAAAAACACAAAATTACTATCCACATAATACAACTCCACATCATGCCACATAACTCCACTACACAAATCCATGCCACACAAAGCTACATCTAACAATTCCAATCCAACCCACATAATTCCACTACACACCACATACATCTAATCCAATCCATAACACATAGGTAAAATATTTACATTTACAACCGCCAATACCTCTAACTTTTTTTTTTAAACACACAGATCTTGAACTTAACTCCTACCTATTTGTTCTTTTTCGCCACCAAAAACGCAAACCTATCCACACAATTCAACTCCACACATTTCCAATCCACACCACATAATTCAACACAAACACAATACTACTTAACACAATTACACAGCACACCACATATATCCAATCCACACCACACTAATCCAATCCACACCACACTAATCCAATCCACACCACACTAATCCAATCCACACCACACTAATCCTATCCACACCACACTAATCCTATCCACACCACACTAATCCTATCCACACCACACTAATCCTATCCACACCACACTAATCCTATCCACACCACACTAATCTAATCCAATCCACACCACACTAATCCAATCCACACCACACTAATCCAATCCACACCACACTAATCCAATCCACACCACACTAATCCAATCCACACCACACTAATCCAATCCACACCACACTAATCCAATCCACACCACACTAATCCAATCCACACCACACTAATCCAATCCACACCACACTAATCCAATCCACACCACACTAATCCAATCCACACCACACTAATCCAATCCACACCACACTAATCCAATCCACACCACACTAATCCAATCCACACCACACTAATCCAATCCACACCACACTAATCCAATCCACACCACACAATTCCACATCATGTCACAAAATTCAAAAGCGGATCACATAATCAAACTCCACTACATACCACCCCACAACACAAAATACCATTACACACAATTACTCTTCATAACACATACTCCAGCTCCACATGATTCTAGTACTCTCAATACCACATAATTACTATCCACATAATTCCACAGTACACCATGCCACTTAATTCCACTACACAAATCCACTCCACACCACACAATTCCACAACTAACTAATTCAATACAACCCACATAATTCCACTCTGCCGCCCCCCCCCCCCATACATACACTCCATAACACATAGGTAAAAGACATTGCCATTTACAATGCCAATAGCTCTAACTCAAACTAATGCGAGACTGATTGCATTTTTTGTTAAAAAATATCCCAGCAGTAGCATAAGTAAGGGTGCAGTACCTTATGTGGCTAACAGAGGTCCCTTTGCAACTCCACAGGGACACCTAGTAACATCCTGTGGCACTGCACCCTTTTCTTGCTTTGTGGATTTTATTTGATTACTTATGCTACTGCTGGGATATTTTTTTAACAAAAACTAATAAACATTACACTTTGCAACGCCAATAACTCAAACATTCAGTAATGCGAGACCTAATGCATTGCAAATGCTTGTTTAAATAGATACTGAGTAAAGGTAGATTTGTTCTACCTGTAGTCTGAGGCCTAGGCACAGCTCTCTGCTAATAGAACACTGCAGTCCACACTTGATACCTCTTGCCTAACCGGCATGGCATGTACGTACACTGGTCACAACAGTCCGAATTCTAGCACTTCAGAAAAATTAACCCTAAAAACTAAATGACCAGTCTTTTCAGTTCAGATTGTTGGTGCAAGTATAAAGACTGGAAGAGTATACACTATACAAAAGTCAATGACACAGGATGCCCTATCCCTTCATCAAACGACTCTTTTGTTAAAATAGCTGATAAGTTGGTGGAAAATACGGGAGAAGCCAAAGCCCCAGACACGACTACAAGGGAGGCGATGCCACTCCTGTTCCTGACCCCGCGGTCTGGGTCATAGAGGAGGTCAAGGAGAAGTGCCAGGCTCAATCCAACAAGTCAGACTTTCAATTGTTCAGTCTTTACTTTGATTTTTAAGCCAAGCATAACAATGATGACAACTCTCAGTTGCGTTCTAGGATTTGTAGTTTTATGGCACAGATGCTACCTTTGCCAGCAGGGGATAACAGCTTAAATACAGATATAAATACAGTCATAGTTGACATTGATGCTGCTGAAATAGTTATGGATATGGAGCGTGAGAACAAAAGAAATTAGATAGTAACCTTAAATGATCACTTGGATGGTGTAAAAGGGAGGGCTACAGATAAGTGCACTCGGTCTGTAAAACCACCAGAGACTTCATATGTGATTAGTGACCCTCTTGGGGCTTGTATTCAAAAGAGCAAGTAACTTTAGCATTGGAGCAGTTTGTTTTCATTAACTGAAGTGTCATAGATCAGTTAAATCAAGGAAACAGACGATGAGGTGCCATTAGCAGAGGACTGTGACACCTCTCCCCAGACAGTGAAAAAAGTAGGTGAATGGAGAACTCAGTGCCTCGAAACTGACCACCTATGTACTACAGCAGCCTTGAAATGGAACAATTCAGCTACGTATGTGTCACACAGGCCTGCAGCATGGATGGCTATGCATACAGAGGTCACCGCGCATATAGTAGATACCCAGATTCCCACTCTTAAAATGATCTGCAATGCCATTTGGAAGCACAGAGAGAAAACGATGAGAAAATTAAAGCATGTGTCGCAATGTGGACGCGTCAGGGGGCCGTCCGTAAAATTACAAAAGTGTGTGTGAATGTAGAGGAGCAATTACAGAAATTGGAGGAGCAGACTCGAGCTGGAAAGTAATTGCTGGTCGTGAGGGGGTCTGGGGTAGACTAAGGCCATGGGGTAGGTAGGAAGGCGGTAGTAGGGGGCGGTAGAGGGTCAGGGTGGTGAGGTGGATTGGTGTCACTAAATAAAATTAAAGTTGAGAAATGTGCTGATGAGAGTAAATACAGGGCAGAAAGAAGACTAGCGAATATATGCAGAAGATTGGAAATAATTCGCTTAACATTGGAGGCCTCAGTGACAGAAAAATAGGGCTGGAATTGGCAATGGAGCTTGATCGGTACAAGTCGAACATTATATGTGTCCAAGAAACCCAGATTGCCTAATAGAATCAGAAATGGCTCTAAGATATGGGTATCTGGTAGCAGTGAATACCAAGCAACATTCATCAACTCATGCTGTTGCAATATTGATGAAACGCGGCATGTTCAAGTGTATATGGAAAATGCCTCACAGCCTGGGCAGATGAGTAATTGCGGACATAATCTTGGTAACAACACAATTTAATATTTGTTGTTTGTAAGGTCCTAATAGGGATGAGCAGGAGATATATAACTTCCTAAACCAAGAACTGGCTAGTTGGCATCCCACATGTGTAGTTTGTAGGGATTTCAATTGTAATATGAAAAGATAAACACATCCCAGGAGTATAAGGGGAAAAAAGTCAAAGTAATACACAATTTAATGTGAACTCAGGATATTTTCAATGTCTGGGCAAATCTTCATCCTGCAGACCCTGGGTATACTTTCCATTCTTACTCCCCATAAAAAAGAATCAAGTATTGATTATTTCTTAGTATCAGTAAATCTAATACAGGATGCCCGAATATGTAAATATCCTAAAACTGCCCGATCACAATCCAATTATATTAGAAGTGTTGGAAAATACCCTTCTTAGGAATCCTGAAAGGTGGACTTCCGAAAGGGCACCACTCAAGGAGACTGAGTATATTCAGTTTCTTGGCAAATGATTGCTGACTATTTGGATATTATTATTGGCTCGGCTAATATGGCCTCTGTACGGGATGGCTTTAAGACTTTAGTTAGGGGATAACTTTAGGCTACACCAATAAGAAGCAGAATACGCTTATTATTTGGATGAATTAAAAATATCAGCTATTAGCAGACTTGGAGTGGAAACATATTCTCTTTCATAATGAAACAAATCAGGCTTTTGACACACAAGACGAGGTTGCTGTAAAAAGGATTAATTACTGTAATATAGGAGAGAACAAGCAAAGAAATACACAATTAAAATTTAAGTTGTGTATATACTGACTCAGTTGGGAAAGTGCTAGCATCTAAATTACGGCAACACTTTAATAAAAATAATAAACAATCCAATTGTAATACAGAGAGAAACTTGGTTAAACATTTTGGCGATCTAGCGAAAGTATTTCGTAAATTCTTTTAAGAACTGTATTGTAAAGGTCTACCACCCTCTTAACCGATCACTGAGGAGTATGTAAGAAGAATGGAAATTCCTGTTTATCGTTGGGGGAACAAGAAAGTCTTGAAACGTAAATAACGTTAGAAGAGCTAAAGGATACAGTGAATAGCCTCTCCTTGGGTAAAGCTACAGGAACCTCTTAGCAAGAATTTGTAACCCACTGCTCTCCTTGGTGAAAGAAATAATACTGAAGGGTCATCTAGTACCTCCTAAAGTGAGACTAATATAATTTTTCCTAAGAAAGATAAGAATCCAACTGAACCTGGGACCTATCTACTGATTTCTCTGATCAACAGTAATTCAAAAAAAAAAATTCAAAATATTGTTCCTACGACTCAGCAGGAGCCATTGCTAAGCTTGTGACCCTATGGCAGCATGGCTTCATCCCTCGTAAGAGCACTATTGACCATATAAGTTGGTCTATTGCACTAATTGACATTGTAAGGAGTTAAAACACCCAATTGGCAATGATTCTAGTAGTTGCTGAAGAAGCTTTCAATCTGGTTATATGGGTTTACTTGTGGGGCAGTTTGCCGCTCTGTGCTTCAGTCAAACTTTTGTTGATTTCATCAAAGTATTATACAGAAACCCAGTCTCCAAACTTCAATTATTGGATGACTCCTCAGATAATATTGTAGTAACCCAGGGAATAAGACCGGAATACCCTAGCTCCCCATTACTATTTGCCATTTGTCTCAATCATGTTTAAGAAAACTAATTAAAAACTCTGCACATTTCAGCAATATGCTGTAAAGGCCACCTGACAAAAGAACTCTCCTATGCTGATGATGTCGCAATAGTTACAACTTGCCCCAAAACAGCCACTGAGGGAGAGGCTAAGAAATTCTTGAGCCATCTGGGTATTTAATGAGTAAAGGGAAAACTCAAATCTTAATTTAACGACATGCATCTTTTCATGATACGGTTACTAGGGAGGTAGAATTTCTGTGACTCAGACTGACTATGGCTATTGTTAGCATCATTAAAATAAACTACAATCCACTCATACATAAAATAGTTGATCTAAAAAGCTGGAATAAGGTTCATCTTACTTTAATAGGGTGATGTACTGATATCAAAATGGTAATGTTACCATTCTGTATAGGTTCAGTAGTATACCTTTGGCTCTCCATGACAAATGGTTTAAAAAAAAAAAAAGTAGATTCCGTATGTTAAAGCACATTAATTTTCTGATTGGTGGTATGAACCAAGTGATAAGTGTACAACGGCTCAATCCTAAATATGACGTACTCTTCCCCCAAGTCTATGAAGATTCTTTTTTAAAATTTCTTTTTATTGTTTTTTTGGGAACATACGACGCAGCATATACAACATTGTTCATATCTGGTATTACAAAGTAGCAAAGGTAAGGTCAGCCAGGAGGGCAGGCACAGCGTTTTTATGATCATATATAAACATTAAAGTATTCTAAGACCTCTATTCCGGTCTGGAGCCCGGCGTGTAGTGGAGGCCCAGAAAGTGGTACATGCATTACATTTCAGATATATCATCTCCTCTATGAAGATTCTTGAGAAAAGGCCAACTTGACAGAGTGTAAGAACTTCACAGCATTGAGGGTTGACGTCCCTGTTGGGATTCTAGAGTCACTATTTGACATTAGGGAGAATAGGCTGTACAAATTGTCCTGAGTGAATTTGAGGAGGTCAAAACCATCAGACAAGACCTGAAAATTCATAAAAGAGAAAGTTAGCTACATTTTGTTATCCTTATTGATAAGTGAATGGGTTCATGGTAGATGTACTGGCTTTTAGTAATCCCAGGTTTGCAAATTGGTGTGCACAAGCACCCAGAGGTGAATGCTTAATTTCACTTAAAAATATTTGAATCTGGGACCTCCCCTCAACCTAAGTCCCCAATCGCTGCTCGTCTCTCTTTGATTGAAGTAATTTGGAATAGCGCCCGACTCTTCCTCCTTTCCATCCAGAATAGAACCACTTGGCCAAATTAGTCTATTCTATTCTTTCAGGCATGAAGTACGCAATGACCCCTACATGTTCCCTAAAATAAAAAAGATCAACCTTCCTTGCACACAATCCGATCTGAAACTGTTTCCTCAATCACAGCTAGCTCTCTCTTGCCTTATTGCCCATGCCAGAACCTATTTTGCTGTATGCAGCATCTAAAAACGTATCCATATCTCTAACTTGGTCGAGCTTTGCCTTATCAAGATTAGACACATACGTTTTACCAGATCTTGGAGGGATGCTTCCGCTCCGACAAGAGTCTCCTTGATGGATTTCAATACACTATATGGAGGTACATACCCACTCACCAAATTTACACAATCCCATATAAACTTTGAACTGCCAGCATAACTGTTATTGCAGAATAAGAGTTGATTCCACCCCAGCATTTTAGTTGAAAGCAGTATGACATTTGAACATATAGAATTACATTTTTAGGTATTGTATGATTTACAAGTGGGATTCAATCCATGGGTAGCCTATATTGATGTAATTAGTTCTAGTTTAGATTATGTAATATGGCATTGTACATATGAAATGAAGACTGTATTGTGGGGGGTTAAGGTTATAGTAATAGTTTAACTTGACAAAGTCATAGGTCGCCTAGCTACCGCCAGGGTGAGGGGACTTATTCTGCTCCACTCCCCACCTGCCAAAAGTCAGTTGTTATGTAGTAGCCCCTTGCCTTGCCCAGGGTCAGGGGCTGAGCATTTTGTAACCATATCCTCATTGACACCGAGGTATTTAGTCCCCCCTCCCCCCACCACTACCACCTAGCTCAACAGCGTGGGTGGTATTTGCTGGGTCCCCATCTGTCCAAGGAAAGACGGGATTTAGTGCCCTGTACCTTCCCTAAGGCTAGGGAATGCATTATTACCCCCCACCCCACATTGCTTATGTGTGGGGATATTTCGTGCCCAGCCTGCTTTCCCATGTGCAAGCGTGTTTTGGTATAGGATCATATTGGTTGCTTCTGCCCCCCCCCCCCCCTCCTTTTGCCCAATCAAACTCTAGCCCAAAGGTGGCGGGGATATTGTGCCTTCAAACCACCACACACCCATCCACTGGCCAAGGGTGAGGGCGGGGTATTTTGAGCCTCCAGGCCACGGTCCTGCCATGGATGGTGCAGGGTATTCTGTGCCTCTGCTGTCTTTCAGCTTGCATCTTGTTAAAGTGTGGCTGCAGGTATTTATTGCCCTTTCTACTCTGCCCAAGGGTGAATGGGAATTATTCACGTAGTTGACACTGGATGTGCCCTTTGACCATGCTATGCCTAGTAAACCCACCAGCTGCAGGTATTCCAGCAGGCAATTAATGCCAGGCATGGTCCTAATGGTCCTAATGCACAAAGCCCTGAAAGGGACGGGTCCTGCCTATCTTAAGGAGATAATCCCTTATGTCCCTGCCCGCACTCTTCGCTCCTCCACGCATCTGGCAAAGGTCCCGCGATGTAGCCGACTGCGGATGGGTGGGAGATCCTTTGCCTACCTGGGTCCCCGTGCGTGGAATAGTCTTCCCATGTCACCGAGGCTGATAGACAATCTGGAACTTTTTAAGAAGAAAATCAAAACACATCTTTTTAATGATTAGCCTCGTCCTAGCATCCTGTCTTCCCTCTGCCAGCACCGGGACACTCTGTCGAGTATCCGCGCGCTTTACAAATAAAAATAAATAAAATAAAATAAAAAATTGTTCACCCATTGCCGGTGCCCAGTGCTAATAAACATTTTTATTAAGAACACTTGTGAGTAAAATATGCCCCCACTCCAGCATGCAGTGGCACCGTTAGACATCTTGTTTACATGGATACTGTAATTTGATAATATAGGAACAAGGACAACCCGCTACCATAACAGTACTGGTATTATTAATATTGAAAACAGTTGGTCTCATTGGACTAAATATGTCGTTCTACCTTTTGAATCAATACCAGGCGTTAGAATGATTCATTCGTGGTTACATTTTCCTTCTCCTTTGTGTCAAAAACAAAAGAAACGCATAAACTTTGAAGTCTTTTTTCCTTCTCATAAATATATATTGTTTGTCAAAAGAGGTGCTGTACAATGAGTGGTTTACTGCAGATGGGGCAGTGCTGTAAAGTGTGATATTATGTACAATGTTATCTACACCCACTGATTTTGTTCAAGTTTGATATTGTCCATTGCTGCAAATGGAGAATCCTGTGAGCAACAGTGTCCATGATATTCTTAAGAATCGGTCCAGATTCAGCCCAGGGTGTGGTGTCAATGTTTAATCCCGCAGTGATTTCAAAAGTCTTACCAGGACAATGATCATCTGCCTGTGCACCTAGGAGAGTAAGGAGGGTTCTTAGTACTGTGTGACCATGAGTTCATAACAACTCCTGGTTATCCAATGGTAACAACTCCTGGTGGAGAATGAAGCACTGTAGAATAAGTGCAAGACTGGAATTAATGTTGCACAAACCGCCAACATATACTAAAAACACTTGTGAAACTCACATTGCTAAGCAGGGTGTGTGTTACACTGCATGTCGACCCATAAAACATACACTGTTTGTAATCTAGATCAAGGTACACCCAACCAGAGACTCTACAGATCTGTAGAAAACCGGCTGCACCTATGCGACCAATCGGTGTCCGTTGTGAACACATTCAACGTATTCCTGATTTATATAGACTCTATGGCCTAATGGGTGCATTAATGAAATGGACCAAATGTATCACTACTCGCCACACTGGGAACGGAGCGCATAGATGCATACACAAAAAAATCATGAAAGATTTACGCTTCCAAGGAAGCCGAGACTGGTTTGCCCAAATTCATAATCTTGTGTCTCTGTAGAACCATTCAATGTAGCAACTTCAAATGAACCATCTTTGGTAAAAGTAGTTACCTACTATAAGTTTGTAGCAATATTCTTCAGTAGTCCTCTGGAGGCAATAAATTCTTCATTGTGTGAGGCCAAGAGTGATCTGTCGCTCGCTATGAAGTTACTCCAGCGCAAATCAAGCCAAGCATGGTCACTAGATTACCGGAGTCTCTTCCATCCAAAAGCTAAGCGTGGGAAAATGTTCCCGCTCAGACAAGATCAAGGTGCTTCACTCCCACCGCGGACACTAGACCAAAACCTAATTAAGAGTCCATCATGTTTGAAGATCTTATTGTTTGATCGTACCAGTAATTCTGATACCGTTGCACTACTTTGCAACCAATTGTTGATCAATGCATGCGGAAATAAGCCGTCCAGCCCATGGTTCGTAGACTGCTTCAGGGTGGAAAAGAAACGGTGTAAGCCTTGGAAAGACAATGGCGGAATGAATATAATACTACTGATAAGGACATATAATGGGCAGCTCCCGAAAATATTATGCTGAAGTTAAAATAGCTAAGCAAATACATTTGGAAGAAAGAATAGAGGGAGCAGGAAACAAAGCAAGGGAAATCTTTAAAGTTGTAAAAAAACGTTATGTCTCGCAGGCCTGTGCCAGATCCCAATACCCCTCAGTGGACTGGTGTGATCAGCTGGCTACCTATTTTCAAATTAACTACAACTAAATCTACACTCTCAAGCTACCATCACATCCCCTTGGAGGGCTCTTTAGCAGCCATACGCATCCTTAAATCTGGATCTCCTTCAGATCCGTGCCCTCCCAATCTGCTAGTAATGGGAACAGTTAAGAATTTAGGCGTCAAATTTGATAACTGTCTATCCTTCCAACCACAAACCAAATCAGTGGTTGGCACATGATTTGGATTACTACACTCACTAAAAAAGTTCTTGCAGTTTCTTTTATTCTCGGCAAGAAAATCGGTCGTCCAGGATCTGATAACCTCGAGACTGGACTATGGAAATGCCCTCTATCTAGGACTTCCTGAATAACTGATTAACAAACTTCTGGTAGTCCAGAACACGGCAGCTCACATTTGTCTGAACTTGCCTTCAAGAACGCATGTGTCCCAACACCTACGCGCCCTTCACTGGCTCCCAGTGAGGAAAAGAATCTTGTTCAAAGCACTAGTTTTGGTCCACAAGGCTGTTGCAAAGTCATCCTTGTGCCCAGGGCACCCCCCATTTTTTTGCTGACAGGTACTGGTGGTACCTGATTCCGACTGTCCCTGTGCTCTCTTCTAACCAGGCCCAGGGCCCGTTCTATGCTGAAAAAACACTTACAATACAGTGAAAATACCTACATACGCTAGGGTACACTATGGGTTAGGGTACCCCTATGATTGGCATGGCCTCCCCTATAAGACCCTAGGACATAATGGGGCAGGGGGATTAAAACTACCTTTACGACCCTAGCATATAATGGGGCATAGTAGTTTAAAGGCCTGCAGCTTTTCTGCACTTGCATGTCTGCACTGCTGAAGCCTGAGGTCAGTTTTAAAGCAGCACTGTTGCAGGACTGCTTTTTAAATGCACATTTTGCCCAAACTCGACTTTGGTGTTTGGGGTACTTACAAATTAATAGACTACAATGTGTGGGCATATTAGGTACCCCCAGGGTCTTCCCTGGGTGTCCCAGGGGTGGGGGTCAGGTATTTATAAGGAGGACACTTATAAAACAAGCATTGGCATAGCCAATAGGTCTCGCCGTTGGGACCTTATCAGTGTTTAACCATGCAACAGTTAATGTTGTTGCACCAAGGATATTGTGCTGCATAACTAAATACTTATAAGGTCCCAAAAGCGAGACCTATTGGCTATGCCAATGCTTGTTTAATGATCTTGCGATGAATGGCAGGCGAGTGATGTGCCGGAAGATGGCGAGGTCATTAGGGTCTAGTGCACGTTTCTTTAGGAGTGCAAGTATCTGGCCTGTCGTATGAGCTTCTGAGATGATGCCTTGAGTGGGGGAGGCATTGATAATGGTGAGATGGGGTGAGAAAGTATCCCCAGAGAGAACTTTAATATATAGCGTGAGGGTAAGACATCATCTTAATAAGAAGTGTCTTTAAGGGAGTTGAGTAAGTCATTGAGATCAGTGAGACATAGGGTTCTGAAAGCTGACCCCTGCATGATTCAATGGGAAGGGCTGGGCGTAAGAGTTTAAGCGGGCTTGATGCTGTTGAGTTAGTGGCGGATCTGTGTTTTACCACAACAATCTGCGGATGCCGAGTTAATGAATGTTTTTAATGAAAGCAATTGAAATCATGAGCTGCCAGCACTCACAACATGAGTCGACAAATCCCCCAAATAATCTCCTTTTCTCCCCGCCTACAAGTGATAAGGGAACACAAACGTGTAAATGGAAGCCGATGTTGCAGCATGTATATGTCTCTCAGATGTGCTTTTTAAATTCCGCCCATGAAGTGGGTATGCCTCTCGTAAAGAAGCTCTGGTTTGTACCTGGCAAGTGAACACACTTTGTTTGGTAGCTGAAGTTATAGCAAAACAAATCCATTTACTTAGTGTTGAGGAAGAGGGATGCTTTACTTGTTCTAAAACTGTAATTGCTGCCTCCTGGATCTTAAGAATGGAAACTGCTAAGCCTAGCAAAATTCATCTCTTAAAATATCCAGAATTTGACTAGAATTCTTTCTAGACCTCTTTTCAAAGTTTTGCCAGTGCCTAGCATAAATCTTCTTGCGTTTCTGGTCTTCTATACTGTTGAATACATAAAACCACACCAGTTGATCACCCCCTAACGTCTAATTCAAACCTTTCAAGAGCCAAGCCCCAGGCAAAGATGGCCGAGATTTGACTGACACAGGGACGGAAACAGTAGTAGCGATGGGAAGACTGCTAGTTGAACTAGAACCGGGTACCACTGATATCTTGGCAAACAAGACACCACAACCAACATTCTGCCCCTCTCACTGTGAAGTTTCCAAAAATCCCTGGGAATTAGAGAATGCCCTTGAAGCTGACAAGAGGCTGAAGTGGAGAAGTGTCAACTGGTAATGCTGATTGAGGACTCAGAACCAAGGAACCTTTCTGGCCTTTGATGGATCAGCAGTGCTCAATTTGAGCCAGTGGTTTCCGGTGATTAGCAACTGCGCTTTTATTGTCGACACCTGCTCTTATAACAGTCTGCCACATGGTGGCACTCTTTGAATAGTTTTGTGAGGAAAACAACAACAGTTAATTAATAAATAAATATATATTAAAACCACTAATACCTGCCACCCAAAGCTATAAGAATAGCATGGGCAGCATGCATTAGCCATTTTTAATGTATATTTAAAGTCTGAATTGTCACATTTGTATGAGTGTGATAGTTGTGATGGTACTGTCATTGGCAGCTCTGGCAGTGGAAATTGGTGGTGCAATCTGAAGTGGCCTCCTGACAAGGACCCTGTCACTTATTTTTTTACAAATCAATTACTGTGGATCAGGATGTGAAGATAAGCGTTCTTCAGATCCAGTAATACCGTGTAATTCCCAGGAAGGCTCATCGGGAGAATGGACGGGTCACTGGAGAGTCACCATTTTGAATGGCACCATGGGGAAATGAAGCATTTGACATCCTTCAGATCCAGGACTGGACAGGACTCCCTTGATTCGTTCAGGAACAAGATGTAACTCCCTTACTTTGATTTGTAAAGCTCTACATCATTGTGTCAGATAACCAAGCACCGTCCTCTTCTTGAACCATATGATTTTGCACTGAAGGTTGCACACACATAGGGGGCAGGGCCGGCTTTAGGGCTGGTGGCGCCCGGTGCGACAATCCTTTTTGGCGCCCCCACACCCGATGACCTGCTCGGATTCTCTCACTACCACCAGGCAAAAGAGCCCCTCATCTCGCCAATCATAAGTTATTGCTAAAAACAGCACCCCCCCCTGCCCCCTGAGGTCAGTGCCCCCTCCACAGGTCAGCTCCCAGTGCGGCCGCACCTGTTGCACTGCCCTAAAGCCGGCCCTGATAGGGGGTCTCGTCTCTGAGTGGTCGAATGAGGGTGGGGCAAAAAGGGGCAAAAAAAGGGCACAACATTATTTCATGGTAGTGTAGGCTTAAATGCCTTTTTGATGAGGAAGGCAAAAAGGAAGACCATGAAGACATTTTTCTTTTCAGGTGCTGGAGGGGTGTGAAGGAAGAAAGTCTGCTCACTTCAGTCATAGAGGTTCACTCTTACACAATGGGAGAGATTCTCAGTCATGCATCTATACCTGCTTATTATGCACATATATAATATTCATATGTGACACTCAGCAGGCCCTGTTATTACATATATGAATTGTAGTTGTGGGAGGACCAGCCGGGCAGCGTAGGGCTACTCAGCTCATTCCTCTATGCATATGTATGAGGCGTGTGTGTGCTTGACATTCACTCAGTCAGTTGGGCCGCCCACTTCGTAGGATCAGGAATGGCGGCCTGCTGGAGACAATAGAGATACATTCCAGACGATGGAAATATAGAGCTCAGCCTATGCACTGGAATGTTTGCTGAACAGTTTGCTTTTTCTGTAGTAGAACTGCAAGGCAGCCATTTTGTACAGCTGTGGTCATGCATGACGAGCACCCCAGTATAGCAACGGTACCTTACATAAAGGGGTCATAATCATACATGGCCCCTAGGTGCCTTGCCCATACGGTTCCAGCATGGCCTCTAGGTGCTCTGTGCTTTCATTTGCTCGTCCCCCTGTTATCATGCACCTGCACATTGTTACCTGCTCCAAAATGGACTTTCCATAATGGTGCAAAAAGTAGTGCATTTTATCATAATGTGCATTAGCGATGCTCTTTTATTGATTTACACTATCCTTAAAGGAATTGCCATTACTACGCAAACGTGCATTGTGCTCTGCTGGGAACTTTATGTGATTGAGACCCCGTGTATATACTTTATTTGACACTCATGCATTTTTTAACAATTTTATTTCAGTTTGCCCATAGAGCGGAAACTGTACCTTCAAAGAGTGGTTTGATGTGTATGTCTTTGTGTCTGGCCTTCTGATCAACTCTGACCCCTGAAAGCACCCCGTCTCTGTTACATCTACATTAAACTATACGAATGTAGAGGGATCAAGCTACAGCCTATGTATCCCTCTGAAAGAGGCCCGTCCGTCATTCATTCTTCCCGGGGCGCGTGCTTTTCATTAACGTCTCTCCGACGTTTCAGCGCGTACCATTGTCCTGTCCGGCGGGGGGCGGTGCTACCGTTCATCTTCTATATTACTCCATTAACAATGAACGTGAGACAAATATTGCGTTACACTTTCCATTCTCGTGCCCGTGCTGATAGTTTCAATCACAGTGATCGAAATTCCAGTAAATAAATACACGGTACCAACAAGAGAAACACCGCTGTCTCGTGAGTTTAAAGTGTAGTCATGCCTTCATTTATAGCATTGGAATAAGTCAGACGCTGATGCTATCCCTAACTATGTTGTGGATAAGTAGACCCCTCCCGGCTTATTCTGTTCACACAAGCACACACCTTGCACTTTGAGGCTCAGCCCATCTCGTGAACCCAACCCCTCAGAGTGTTTCATCGCAAGCAGCGTGCGAACAAAAACCTTCTGAAACTAGAAAGCTTCAGCCATGAACGGTGACAACTATAAAAGGAATTCAAGGACGTGAGTGGTGCGCGCGCGCCACAGCGAGCGATCTGTTTTCAATTATCGCGCCCGCGTCTGGGCACGATGATTGCAAACAGATGGCACCCGTGCGGGTAACCGCAGGGAAAAGGCCATGACGCACGAGCGTCTGGTCAGCTTTGAAAAGCCCCTCACATAAAGTCTCGCAGAGCAGCGCTTGCGCGCTACTCGAGGCTCGACCTAATGAGTTTTATATGCCTTGGATTTAGTGAAATTGCACATTTCACTCCCCACATTATATTAAAGTTCTTCCCAAAATCGACGTTTGTGCTAGGAGCACTGTGGCGTGAGGATCTGCAATATTTGTACATATTCAGAACCCGTAAAGTCTCCCCTAGGTGTTCCAGGGGTGGGGGGGGGGTCCTGTATATATAGGCAGGGTCCTTATAAGAGATGTTTTATAATCCCTGGTGGTGGAGAAATTGCTCAGTTCATTTTCCCCAGTGCAGATCCCCAGCCACATAGGTTAACATGGCAAGAAGTTATTGACTAGTAACTAAAGAAATGGGTGTCCTAAAAATATCATTCAAGGATTCAGTAGAACGGTATTGATAAATCCAACAATATGCTATTGTTGAATTTATCCTAAAATCTATTGATAAGAATTTCTTGTCTGTAAGCCAAAAATCCTCCTTCTAATGCTCTGACCCGATTGGCCAGAGTTAAGTGGATTAGCAGGCTGCTTTGAAGAGGTGATAAATGACCCTTGGGGTTAGGGAGCCCTTCTGGGAGGAGAAGGTGCTGGGCATAGGAATGCCAGGGGGAGGGGTAGTGAATAATGTTCTTCAAAGGAAGGAGGGAACGGGCTGGAGAAACCAGTTTCATTTACACCTCTACCCTCTGCCAGATGGCAGGCTTAGAAAAGGAGTTTGCATCCTATATCAGCTCCAGAACCACCCATACCCAATTTGGCTAACGTGGATTAATCAACCAAATGCTATTCTAGCTCGGTTCCTCTGGGGTGGGTGTCGCGGCGCGAGTAGCACGGAGGACTTGCTTTCAATCCACATACTGTGGTGGCGTCGCCACCCCAGATGTTCAGGCATATCACACGGCTGCACATCTTCTCGTCCTTAACGATTGGTGGTATGGTGATAGAGGAGACCCAGCATATGCGGTCGAACATTGCCTATTTGGCAACAAGACACTGCACTTATAGTTGCTTATAACAAGACCCTGTACACGGTCTTATATTCTGCATCGACCCTTAGGGAACTGCCGCCCGCAACCAAAACGGTCTTCACGATCTGGAAACGTGCTCTTCGTACAATGGGATGGTGGGGGAGGCTAACGAGATACTCCTCTTTGGCGAAACGGACAGTTGCCACAGCTGACACAGTTGTCTGGCTTTCGGGGTTGGGAGGCCATCGGAATAGAGGTGGGTGCTGTTATGCATGGTCGGAACCTGAAGTCCTTCCAAGAACTACAGACAGAATACGCTATGCCCTGCTCACAATTCTATAGATCCCTCCAATTTCGACATGTCTTCTCCCCGTATTTAGCACAACAAGCAGACATACCTGACTTTAACCCCGTAGAGGCTAAGGTTTTTATGGGTGAGCTGGGGGACCATAAAATAACCAAAATCTACAGCACACTCCTTAACAATACACCTACAACACTACACAACTAGAGCTGCGTGGCAGCTGGACCTAGGTGTCCTAGATGAGGATAATTGGATGGAGGCATTAGAGTCCCCGCGCAGCGCGGCGATCGCGGCCCGCCTGCGACTTGTCCAATTCAAATAATTACATCTGGTCTACTACACTAGACACAGGCAGTGGCACGCCGGCCTGATCGCATCCCCGCACTGCTTGCGATGTGGGGCAGCGGAGGGTACCTTTCTACACACGTTGTGGCAGTGTACGACACTGTTGAGGTTTTGGAGAGGGGTGACCACCTGTTTGTCAGAGGTCCTGGGGTGGGATATCCTGCTTTCTCCACGACTGGCCATGCTGCACATCACTGAGGGCCTGGGCTGTAATAGATACAAACGTCATCTGTTGTTCCTCTGCCTCACCTTGGCAGAGAGGGATATCCCCTGGGCGTGGAACGATGAATCCCCGCCGTCAGTGGCGGTGTGGAAGAAGGGCTTGGGTTTTACCATGGGCCTGGAAATCCCTGTCTTTAAGGCGAGGGGATGCCCCCAGAAAATTTTTTAAATTTGGAAAAGGTGAGTGGAGTACAGAGGGTTATATTTGGAACCTGCTCCTTCCGTTTCTGCTCTCGAAGAGCTGTTGAGATGAGTGTATCAAGCTGTGACTCCAACGCTACATGTATTTGCCCTTGTTATGAATGGCCTGGACCCCCGTGTATAAGATCTAGTTGTTTCTCCTGCGGATTCTGTATGGCACTTTTGTTGGTTTTCATAAAAAGTTCTTTAGTAAGACGTTTACTTTATAAAAGATGTTACAGTACCATTGGAAATGTTGATACCACTACCTGCGTAAATGTATATGTATCACTGGTGTCCCTCGGGGCACCAGACTTTTACCTGCTGTCAACAATAAAATTACGTTGTGAAAAAAAGAAAAGGAGTTTGCAGATGCAAAAAGGAGGGAAATTATGTAGACGAGCCATCTTGTAGGCTGGTGTAGTTAGCTCTTGCTCCTCTGCAGAAAATTCTGACATTTTGAATTTTGGAGAAATGGTGCTTTCTGGGAAAGCATTGTGGCACACTTTGGAGGAAGTGGTCATGCTCTGTGGTGTTGCCCTGCACCTCATTGGACAGTAGTGCCTGCCTGCTTGACCCAAAGAAGTTGGAAGAAGTATCTGAGAGGGGCAGAGCCTCTCAGCTCTGCTGCTTGAAACTGAGAGAAGAAGGATTTCCAAGCTGGAAACTTGATTTGCACCATCATCTGCATTCTGACTGACTGCACCTGCTGCATTATCTGTAACTGCAGCCCTTTGGAGGTACCTTGCTTCAAGTGGAATAAAGAGTGGACGCCAAGCTGGAAACTTGATTTGCACCATCAGGCCCTGCATTCGGACTAACTGTGCCTGCTGCATTATCTGGAACTACAGCCCTTTGGATGTACTTTGTTTCAAAAAGAGCAAAGAGTGGGCTCCCTGCAAGCTACTGGTTAACAGAGCTCACTTGCATCAACTCCACCAAGAGTCCCATGCCTGGAGTGTGTCCAGTGGACTTTTAAGGGTGTTGTCCAGGTGCATTGTCGGAATTTTGGTCCCAACCTTTCAAGGACCATCTTGGAGATTCCAGACCCTTGGAATATGTTTTGGACACTTTGGACCCTCAAGAGGAACTTCAGGAAGAAGTTCCAAAAGTTTGGGAAAGTTTGGTGAACTTTTGTGGAAAAGCTCCAGAGGGTGACCTAACTCTCACAGAAAGGCAATCCGGCGAACCCTCACTGAATCCAGCCTGCTGGTGGAGGCTGCACGTCGACTGGTGAGAAATCCTCCAGAAAAGTTATGTGAAGTGAAGGTAAAATCTTGTACGAGGCCTCCCACATAGTGTATCCGACCAGGGCTCCATCGCGGTCGGCCTCAAACTTTGACTTTGTCCCGGCAGAGGCACCCAAATGTCCAGAGGTGGCACTATTTGTTTCTAAAGACTAGAAAACGTTTAATCTTTAAAAATTCATATCTCTGGTTCCCTACAGTGGATTTTCTTTTCTGTTTTGGTGTCATTTTAAAGATAAAAATTATTTCCTATTTTTAAAAATTGTTGTTGGATTTTTATTGTATGTTGTGTCTTAATTATTTACTGAATTGGTGTTTTTGAATGCTTTACATACCGGTCTTTGAAGTTAAGCCTGCTTGCTTGCAGCCAAGCTACCAAGGGTTGAGCATGGGAATGATTTTCTAAGACCTGTTCTGAGCCCTAAATTGTGTTAGTGGTATTATTGTCAGTGTTAGATGTATATTTACCACTACTGATAACCCACTTTACAACAAAAGCACTCTACCAAACAGGTGTGGGCTACCTCAAGGCAAAGGCTCAGCTTATGTGTCCTTTCAAGAAATGTGCGGTCTGCCAAAAGACTTCAGGCTAGGATCCAAGAATTCGCTGCTTTAGAACTGGGGGACGTTCCTTCTATCTAGGGCCAGCGGCATGGGACAAGCTACCCATCGAAAAACGCTCAGTGGACTCTATTTCGGTGTTTAAAAATTAAGCTGAAAACTTTTCATTTTCATGCAGGAATAGACCACACTACCACACCCTACAATGTGACCTTTGAGCAAAGCCCTGGGACACTCCTTAGAGTAGCCGTGCACGTTACAAGTTGCATTTCATTCACTCACTCATTGTTAGTGGCACTGGCTGAAAAGTGGGTGTGTCCTTTTACAAGCAGTGCACCGAATTGAAGATTCTACATGTACCAGGTACACGTACGTGTCCTATCTTGTCGGGTGCAATAATTATTGCATTAGATAACCGGCCACTTTTGAATGGAGCATAAGGGAGTAGTAGCCCCAAGCTATATATTCAGAACATGTTTTGTCTTGCATGTGGTGGAAGCAGGAAGTGCATTTGGCCTTCCCTTGCACCTATACCTCAATGGTGATTCTTTACATTACCAGTTACCCAATGCACTGCTTTATATGGGCCGGTACTCACTGGTACTGAGTACCGGCACTTCGAAATTTTTCCCTCCTTAGTACCTGCACTTCTCCTTTGTCAGAAAGCGTACCAATACCAATGACGTTACAGCCATGCCCGGGTATGAGGCTGTGAGTGAAACATACCTGCCATTGACAGGTAGCGCCGGTCTAAGCCCCCCTGTGCTCCCTGAAAGAAGCGCTGACACAATGCAAATATGTTGTGATTGACAGCACAAGATTCAGCCTGCCCCTCTACTGTCTCCTGTCAATCACAGTGAATGTACGATGGAGGGTCTCTCTCCTGCCACATTATGTGCAGTCGAAAAGTTGGCCGTGGTAAAGCAGTCTGTTTACAATGGGAATTAGGACAGGAGTGGCAGCAGTATAGTAAGTATATCTGCAATGCTGTTTGTGCACGTCTGATAAAGACTTCTAGCTGAAGATTCCTTACCATAGAATTATCCCCAAGCATAGACCGGATCCGGAAACCTTTTCTTGAGCAGTACCCCTGCATGCCTATAGGTGGCTTCGATCGGCTCCGTGTGGCTGGAAGTGACGTGCTTGGTGCCTATAAAGGCATCAGCCCAGCACGCTGACTTAAGTTCTATTCTTTCCGCGTCAGTCAGTGCAGGTCCGTAGAGAGCAACCCCCTAGTCACTTTTTGACTAACCTTTTTTCGACTTTTGTCGAACTCTTTTGATGGAATCTTCATCTCAGCAGGCCGGCTTTAAGCCCTGCAGCGCCTGTCACCAATCGGTGACGGACCCGCACCTTGTTTGCCTCTGGTGCCTCTCGAGCATGACCACAACATGAAGACCTGCGTCGACTGTCGCATGATTAATCATAAGGCCTTGAGGGAGCGGTCCCTCCAGCTCCTGGCTGCTCGACATGTGACTGTCTCTGTTCCGGTCAAAAGGAAGGTCCCGGGATCTGTAGCGGAGCCCAAGATCTTCATCGCACGCGAAGTCGTCAGGTCACTCTGGTAAGTCCCACCACCAGAAGAGTAAGAAGTCGAAGAGGTCTCCGACTTAATCTGCTCTGCTCCTCCCTGAGTTTCCGGGAGCTGGAACACCCCCGCTCAAATTCAGGAGTTTTATGAGGCCATGCGCCTCATATTTTAAGGGCCTACTCCTGTTGGCGCACCTTCGGGTCCCTACTGGATCTATGCCGGTGGCTCTCCCCCTGGCACCAGTTCGGCCCCTTGGATCCACAGATGAATCCGGACCAGCACAGATCGTGCCACCTCGACCTTCCCTGGCGCCGATCCTGATGCTCCTGGCACCCACCGGTGGTGCCATCCCCATTCGGATTTCCGACACGGACCCGGTGGTGTGTTGTCAGACGCTGACTCCAGCGCCGACTGGTGGTCCAAGCCTCTACCTCCCATGTAAATCCTGGTGCATTCCCCACCAGATAGGGAATCTAAGAGGCTGGACACCTTAGGGAAGATGTTTTCTTCCACCAGCCTGGCACTATGGTCCATGGACATGCCTTTTGGGCCGTTACTCTCATTCTCTATGGGATTTGGTTGCACAGGTGCTGCCCATGGTGGCGGACGAGATCTGGGCTGTACTCTCCCAAGCTGTTGCTGATGGGAGAGACGCAGCTAAGTTCACGATCAGAGGTGAACTGGATACCACAGACTTGCTGGGCAGAGTGGTTCCATCGGCGATGGCCTTACGATGCCACAACTGGCTGCGGACAACTGGATTTTCTGGGGGTATCCAAGCATCACTTATGAGCCCTTTGATGTCTCCCATCTTTTCAGAGAAAAGGTGGATTCAGCGCTGGAGTGCTTCAAGGACAGCAGGGCTACGGTCAGGTCTTTGGGCCTTTCCATGGGCCCTCGCCACCCCTATCTGCTTTTCGCACCCACGGCAGTGGCTTCCAGCTACATCTATAACCTCCCAGCTGCATCTATAACCTCCCAGCCATTGCGGCGCACAAGCTTCCCATCCTCTGCGTGGCGGAGGACACAGTACCCACAGACCCTGTGGCTTGGGCAGCCAGAGGTCCGGCCCTTCCACCACCTCCCCGACAGCCGCAACCTCCAAACCCTTATAGTCTGAACACATACAATCATGGGCACCCAGTGGGAGGCAGGATACGCCATCACCTGCCCCACTGGAGGTCTATAACATCAGAGCGATGGGTTCTCCTAATTGTCCGAAGTGGATACTCCCTCCCCTTCATGTCTATCCCCCCCACCCATGCCACCTGCTTGCGACAGACTGATGGAGGACCATCCCTTCTTGCTCCGTCAGTAAGTGATGGCACCCTCTCGATGGCTCCCTTGGCCAAGAGAGCTAACGCCTGAAGTAGGTTGTGATTGCTATTCCTGCTACTTTCTGGTGCCCAGGAAGGATGGATGCCTTTGTCCTATCCTAGACCTGTGCCCTCTCTGGCCTGCTCAAAAAGGAGAAGTTCAAAATGCTCATGCTTGCTCAAGTCTTGGATGCCCTCGAACTGGGAGACTGGATGTTAACATTGGACTTGCATGATGCCTTTTTCCACATTCCCCTCCTGCCTGCCCACTGGCGTTACCTGCGGTTCACGATGGGCTGCTCGCACTTTCAGTTCGCCGTGCTCCCTTTTGGCCTTACAAGCGCCCCTCGGGTGTTCAAGGTGATGGCGGTGGTTGAGCTCATCTGTGGAGATTAGGGATCCCAGTTTTGCCCTATCTTGACGACTGGCTGTTGAAAGCAGACTTGCCCCAGGCCGTCGTCCCCCACCTCCAGACTATGGTGGACCTCCTGCACTCGCTGAGGTTCACTTTCACTGTGCCGAAGCCGGACCCGACTCCCTCTCACATGCTCCCTTCCATCTGAGCTGGTCTGGACACAGTGCAGTTTCGAGCTTATCCTCCTGAGCGATGACTCCAGGATATTCAGGCTATGATGCTGATGTTTCAACCTCTATCCTGGATTTCAATGGGCCTCATGGCTTCCTGCATCCTGCTTGTGACGCATGTCTGCTGGCATATGTGGGCTCTGCAGTGGGACCTGAAGTTCCAGTGGGTGCAGCATCAGGAGAATCTCTCCAACATGGTTCAGATCTCAGAGGGAACTGCAAAAGATCTGCAGCTTGTGGTACTGCAACAAGTAGGGCCGGGTGGGGTCATGGATCCTATGTCGAGAGGCCCTGCGTCTCTGGACATGGCTGGAACGTCAGGGCATTTCCCTGGTGGTTTAGCACCTGGCGGGTTCTCTGAATGCCAGGCGTGACGAGCTCAGACGAAGATGCCCATCATATCATGAATGACGTATCCATCTGGAGATGGTGCAACGTCTTTCAGCAGTGGGGAGAGCTTTGGTTGATCTGTTCGCCACCGCCGAGAATGCGCAGTGTCAGCAGTTCTGCATGCTGGAGTTTCCAAGGCAGCTCTCGCCCGAAGGCGCTTTTTGTCTCAAGTGTAGCTCCGGTCTCCTGTGTGCCTTTCCGCCCATAGCACCCCTGCCCAGATTTCTCAAGAAGATCAGGAACGATCAGACCCAAGTCATCCTTGTGGCTCCTGACTGGGCTCAGAGTTTGGTATTCCGATCTATTGAGAATGGCCATCAGTCTTACGATTAGGCTGCCCCTTCAGGAGGATCTTCTCGCAGCAGCAGGGGAGGGTTTGCCATCCGAACATATCAACGTTTCGTCTTCTTGTGTGGAGATTAAGCAGCAACAGTTGACAGCTTTCGACCTTCTGCCCGTAGTCTGCAATGTTATTCTGCCAGCCAGGCGTCCAAAACGGTATACACCTGCTGTTGGGACAAGTTTGTGGCATGGTGTTCAGAAAAACAGGTTGACCCTCTTTCTGCTTCCCTCTCTCGTGTTCTAATAACTGCGTACTGAATAACAAAAACAGATGTTATTTTGTAATGTCTGCAAAGCAAAGTGACCTACAACGTGCAGTTATGCTAAAATAGGAGCTAACTAAGTGGGTCCAAAATGGAACTTACTACAACACGGAGCCGATCGACACCACCTACCGGTGCGCAGGGGTACTGCTCACGAAAACAAATTCGGATCCAGTCTGACACCTGGGGATAATTCTAAGGTAAGGAATCTGTGGTTAGATAAAATCTCTACCATATAAAACGTTACTGAAGGTAAGTAATTTGTTCGCCTGTGTGTTTCTGTCCACATGACTGTGCGTGTTGTGCCCATTAGTGGCCACACTTACACAGTTTTTCGAGGGCTAAAATTTTAGTATCAAATATTGTAGTTGGACTTCAATTTTGTAAAATGAGTTAAATGTTACGTTAATATTCATATGTTAATTTTGCTACTTCAATAAAGAAAGCTTTGCATTGTTTCAGTTTTCTGCTTGCAGAAGTGATGAGGGAGGACATGGTCTTTGTAAGGCATTGATATGGCTCATTGTATTTTATTACAATAAAAAACTTCTGTGAAAGGATTAGTCTTGCTAGTTCAAATGGGTTGTATAGAAGGGCTTTGTTTAAACATTGTGCCAAGGCCCGACCAAGATAAGACATTGAAATATATAGCTGACGCCGCTCCCCACTTTTTACGAGATGCTGACCCAAGGAAGCTGATTGCCCCCCCCCCTCCATCTTTTTTACGAGATGCTGACCCAAGATCATTTAATGCGAGCTGAATATCACATAGCGGTGTCCCAAGAGCACACAGTTTGGAGCAGCTCTGATATCGCACTGAACCAAGCCAAACACAGATTTTTAGCCAATTATCACCTGGTGCTGGCCTATAATTACTCTGCACTCCACACTTACCCAAGATCACACAACACTGTCCCAAAGTTGCACTGGGATGGCAGGTCAGTGTCAAACAGCACTGTCTTGGGACCAAACAGCCTTGGTCCAAGCCATTCGGTTCTGGAGTATTATACAGAGCTTCTCTTTATGTATAGCTTTAAACCTGCCTATTTTGTACTGATGTCCATGTGACGATGATTGACCATCATCACCAGTTTCTGTAAATGCAATGGACTTCGTAAATATTTCAGATGGTCACAGCAGCAAACTAGTTATTCATTTAAAATAGGTTTGACACCTTTCAAATATGAGTGACTTGAAAACTGGAGTGCCGAAGAGGGTGGTTACATGCTGCACATTCATAGGGTCTTGGTCTTCCTTGTTTAATACTTCAGGTGAAAGTTTAAAGATAGGAATGTGTATTCCTGAATGAGAATAAAACCTATAAAAAAAAATACAGATGAATTGACAGAACCAAGAGCACATCACGTCATTCACTGCTGTACGATTGTTTTCCTTGTACTTCCCTACAAATCATCCTCTGCATTAACTTCTGCAACATTGTTGCTTCTATCTGACTCTGACTCAGTACTGTCATCTGCACATCATACTGTGTGAAGGCAGCCAAAAGTTGTGTTCATTACAGCACACAAACTGCATAACCTAGTGTATTGATTGTATTAAAATATTTTTTTCCAGCTTTACAAATTAGAAAATACAAAAATGTGCTTCATTTGTGCTTTCCTAATTCTGATATATTCTGAAGTATTTGCACAGTTCATTTACAGACATTTAAATTGTGTTGTGTGCTACAAAAAAACCCTTTCCTTTTACACCTCCAGATTGTCCGATAAATCCTCTCACTTTGAAGTCGGAGAGAAAAAGTAAACACCAAGCTTCCTCCGAAGAAATAACCTGACATTTGACCTCTGTCTTTCTTCTTGGGATCTTGGTGTTTATTTTTCTTTCTCTGACTTCAAAGTGAGATGATTTATCTGACAATCTGATAGCTACTTTTGGTGTGCTGTTGGACGGTATTTTGTTTTTTCTAGCACAAAACAAAATGTAAATGCCTGTAAATGAACTGTGCAGATATCTCCGAATATGGAAAGCACAAATTAAGCATATTTTTGGGTAATTCTGAAGTGTAGTGGAAACAAATATTTTAATATGTTAAAAACAAGTGAATACACTAGGTGATAACATTTCCACACATCGTTTGTGCGCTGTATACGTTTATCAGTAAAACTGTATGTCGGTGCAAATGTAATACTCATTTCAATTGAAGATGTGTTGGTTTTAATGGCAGTGAACTACCGCACCATGTATAGTCCACTTTTCCCCACTCCACTCTGAACCACTCCATGCCACTGCACTCTTCTCTGCACCGCTCCACTGTATGTCAGTGCACTTTACATCTGTGCGCTCTATGCCACTACACTCTACTCCACGCTAATCTACTGTGCACCTCTGCACTCTGGCACTGCACTCTACGCTTCTTCACCCTACGCCTCTCTACTCTACGCCACTTGACTCTGCCAGTGCAGAATACCCTACTCTACTATGCACAGCTGCACTCTTCGCCACTGGACCAATGTACTCTGCGCCACTCTACTCTGCCACTGCACTCTATGCCATTGCTCAACTCTACGCCGCTCTACTGCACTCTATGCCACTCCACTCTGCACCACTCCACTCTGCACCACTCCACTCTGCACCACTCCACTCTGCACCACTCCACTCTGCACCACTCCACTCTGCACCACTCCACTCTGCACCACTCACTCTGCACCACTCCACTCTGCACCACTCCACTCTGCACCACTCCACTCTGCACCACTCCACTCTGCACCACTCCACTCTGCACCACTCCACTCTGCACCACTCCACTCTGCACCACTCCACTCTGCACCACTCCACTCTGCACCACTCCACTCTGCACCACTCCACTCTGCACCACTCCACTCTGCACCACTCCACTCTGCACCACTCCACTCTGCACCACTCCACTCTGCACCACTCCACTCTGCACCGCTCTGCACCGCTCTGCACCGCTCTGCACCGCTCTGCACCGCTCTGCACCGCTCTGCACCGCTCTGCACCGCTCTGCACCGCTCTGCACCGCTCTGCACCGCTCTGCACCGCTCCGCACCGCTCCGCACCGCTCCGCACCGCTCTGCACCGCTCTGCACCGCTCTACCCTGCACCACTCTACTCAATGCCACTTCATTCTTCTCTGAAACTATCTGCATCACTGCACTCCTCACCACTCTACTCCACTCTGCACCAGTCGGTGCCATTGCATTCTGCGCCACTGCAATCTACTCTGCACCACTCTACTCTGCATCACTGCACTCTACGCCAATGGACTGTATACCACTTTACTCAAAACCAATGCACTCTACGCCAATCTACTCTGCACCACTCTACTTTACGCCACTTCACTCTAGTCCACTCTACTGGACGACACTCCACTCTGACACTACACTCCATGATACTCCACTCTGTGACACTCTTCTTCCTTAAACTCTACTCCACTCTATGCCACCCTACGGCACTACTTCACACTAAGATGCTCTACCCAACTTCCTCTACGCCACTCCATGCCACTTTACTCCACTCTATTCTACAATCTCTACTGCTCCACTCTACTCCGCTCTACTTCTGTAACACTCTACTCTATGCCATTACACTCTCTACTAATCCACTCTATGCCACTCCACTTTACAACAGTCTTCTCACTCTCTGCGTCACTCTAATCTACAACACTCTACTCCACTCTACGCAACACCATCTACGCCACTCCGCTCTACACCACTCCATGACAGTATGCCACTCAACTCTACAACACTCTACTCCTCTCTGCACTACTCAACTCTACGCCCTTTCATGCCCTTCTAGACACTACACAACACTCCACACTTCTCCACTCTGCCACTCCATGACAGTCCACCTTACTCTGCACCACTGAACTCTACAACACTCTGCGCCACTCTACGGCACTCCACAACTCTCTACGCCACTCCATAACTCTCCACTCTACTTTACGACAGTTCACTCTCCGTTACCTCCCTAACTTTTAGCAATGCTGAGCGGCAGCCACAATGGTGTATAACATGGCTAAAACATATTGTCAATACCAATAGCTCTTGCATAGGTGAGACTATTGGCTTTGCCAAAGCTTGTTTACAACAGTTTGGCCATTTTTCTAAGAGGTAGTCCATTTTTCCTATTTTTTTTGTGCTTTTGACGTACTTCGTTTGTGGTGGAAACCAGTCTGAAACCCATGGGTGATCCAGGATAGCTATAGATTTCTGAAAAGTAGACAAGATTGTGAATTCAGCAAGGGGTCATGTGTAGATCCCTCAGGGTTTTCCCAAAGAAACTAACACTTGAGGTAAAAAAAAATATATATATATTGTAAATGGGTAGGAAAAAACACCCATTTCTGACAACGTTTTTCACCTGTACCTTATTATCACAATGGCCAATTTACAAAAGCAGTATACCATTACGTCTGCTAGACCCATCTGGTTGCGGGGATATATAGAGTTTGTAGGGTCTCCAAGAACCTGAAGTACACAGAGCCAACAACTGAGACCTATTCATACAGTGAACTATGTAGAGTGAAAAATGGATATCAAAGAAGCCTATGTATTTCTGAAATGGGCACAAGATATGGAGTTTAGGAGCAGTGGTTATTCCTGCGTCTGAGTTTGTGGGTACCCATACTAGCGTATGATTTAGAGGCTATTTTTCAAAATTCCTTCTTTCTTACACACTGGCTTACATTTGAAAGGCAAAAATGCAGTCAAATCCATTTGGCAATAACAAATATTCTACTATTCTATGCTCCCACATGTCTTCCAATAAAAATGGTACCTCGATTTTGTGGGTAGGCCTAGTGCCTGCGATACGACAAAGCCCAAAATGTAACATGGACACATGGCATTTTTCCACTGAAAACTGACCTTTTTTTTGCAAAGTGGGTAGCTGTATATTTTAGGCCCTAACTCACTCAGCCTTCCCCTATGGAAACATAGTAAACCTGCACATTTTTGAAAACTAGATACCTGGGGGATTCCGGGTGGAATGGCTTGCATCAGAATCCCTTGCAAACCTCAAACTTTGACTAAGAAAACACATTTTCCTCAAATTTGTGTGATGGAAAGTTCTAGAATCTGTGGGGAGCAACAAATTTCCTTCCACCCAGCATCCCCCCCCCCCAAGTCTCCCAATAAAAATGGTACCTTACGTCTGTTGGTAGCCTTGTGCCTGCGACAGGAAAGGGCACAATACACAACATACACATCATTTTTACACTCAAAACTGACCTTTTTATACGAATTTGGCTAGATGTGATATTTGGGCCCTAACCCAACCGGCACCTAGGGAAACCTAGCAAACCTGCTCATCTTTGAAACTATACACCTGGGATAATTCAGGATGGGGTGCCTGGCATGGCTCTCCCAATGTTTTCTTATGCAGAATCCTTGCAAACCTCACATCTTGCCTAAAATAAACACATCTTCCTCACATTTCTGTGATGGAACGTTCTGGAATCTGCAGGGAGCCACAAACTTCCTTCCACCCAGCATTCCTCCAAGTCTCCCGATAAAAATTGTACCACACTTGTGTGGGTAGGCCTAGTGCCTGCGACAGCAAAAGGCCCAAAACGCATCATGTACACCACATTTTTCCACTCAAAATTGTTTGTTTTTTCCCCCCCCCAAAGTAGGTAGCTGTGGATTTTGGTGCCTAGCTCAGCCGGCACCTAGGGAAACCTAGCAAACCTGCCCATCACGGGAAATCTAGATTGAGGTGACTGGCAACGGCTCTACCAAGATTTTCTTACCCAGAATCCCTTGCAAAGTTCACACTTTGCCTAAAAAACACACATTTTCCTCACATTTCTGTGATGGAAAATTCTGGAATCTGCGGGGAGCCATATTTGGGAAAGAGCTGGGGCCCCCGTGTTCAGGATAAATGTACCCTGACAGGGAATAAACAATAAATGGTAAAAGAACACCTGGGCAAGGTGGATTACAACTTATGCGGGCATGACCATTTCAAATCAATCAGGAAACGATAATAATAGATCAAACGTGTATTCAAAAATAGATATTTATTAAATAGTCATATATAAAAATATTTTTCTATGTTTCTTTGATGTATATATGTGTGTATCAATAATCCAATAGATCATTCGATGTTATAACCAATTATAATCATTCAGTGTTATGCTTACATGAATCAATATTGCACAATTTAATATACAGAGGACAAAAGACCTAGAGATATACAATAGGTGATTCAATGATCGAATCCATAATCACATTTCAACAATTTGGTGATGGATGAACACTGTATGTGGAAACTGGCGGTATGTTGTTCTATGCGCGTTTCGGCAATGCCTTCATCAGGGTTCCGTCTCAGAATTCACTGAATGAAATACATAATCACACTGTTAAATATGAAATTGACTGCCCGCTATTTACACTAAATAAACAAAAAATAAACACGTGGGTGCCGGATGGAAAACGCCGTGTTTCACTGTTAACGCTAAAATATCTTACTTACCAACATAAAACAATAAATGTGTGTAAATTATACATGCAAAAGAAGTGAATTTTATCAAAAAAGGTAAAGATTTTGTGCTTGACATGCAGAATGAGGTAAAGGTATTCATGTATGTATCCGAGTGACGCCCTCTTATACATCGGATGTGATCGTGCATGAGCTTCACCAAAAAGGAGTTTGCACATCCCGACATACCTGTATGTAACTGGTCTAAAAGATGTCTAGGGGGATCCTACTGGTTGAGAAAAAAAGGTTCACGGAGTACCACTTGTAAAATGCATAGTAGCAAGCAAGTGCACTGGCTTCAATCCTGAGGGCGAGGTAAATGAAAAGAATGAAATAAGGTATTGGATAAGGTGATACCGGTTTAACAGTACGAATAACAGACCTAAATTAGAACACACATGGGGTAAACCTAAAAATAACATGTGTCCCTACTTCTTATAAATACCGGAGGCTGGAATTGGCTTGTGTATTATTCCAAACCGTCCAAGTGATAAAAAGATAAAAGGAGGGAGATGATGACAATCAGTATATCGTAGCAGATGAGCTGAAAAGAATACGATATTATATGAGAACCCCAGTGGTCCCGAATATTGTCCACAGATTAATATAAACTGCCATACATTTCTTACCACCCCGAGTTCCCACATTTCCCCCCGATAAGAACGGTACCCCACTTGTGTGGGTGGGCCAAGAGCCCACGAAAACAAAAGGCCCTAAAGTGCTACATTGATAGATGAGCAATAGGGTTCGGTGGTTATTTGGGGCTGTGCTTTGGTGCCACCCATGCAAAGGTACAAACCACAGAAATGTTTGAAAACTAGACACCAGGGGATTCCAGGGTGGTGTGCCTTGTGTGAAACCCATGAGGGTTTTTTTTTTACCTACAATAACCCTGCAAACCTCAAACTTTGCCTGAAATCACGCATGTTCCTTACATTTCTGTGATGGAAACTTTCGCAATCCGCAGGAATCTACAAAATTCCTATCACCCAGCGTTGCCCCATTTGTTCCCATAAAAACACTGCACCACTTGTGTTGCTGGGCCAAGTGCCTGCGACAGGAACGGATCAAACCGAAGTCAATGGGAATCTCCAGAGGGGAGGTAGTGTGTGCCGGCCATTGGCTGACACCAGCACTAAAAAGGTTAAGGAAGCAGAATTCTTTTGTTGTCAATAATAACTTTGCATAAGCTCCTAAAAAAATAAGCTGAGAACCACCACACGGAATGGGGTGTGTGGTAGGGCACAATTTGTTTTTGTAAAAGTATTTTTGATCCATGTTTGATCCTAGCATTATATAATGGTTTGTTCCTCAAGGATTGGTGGATTTTTGAGAGATTACCGTAGGGCCACAAACTTCCATCAACCACTGAGCACCACTATCACTTTCCTGATCTGTATCATATTCTCACTGAACGTATTTTGGTAATTTTAAGCTAACATTTTCCCACCGCCATATGACTAAATATTGTTTATTGTATTATGTTTTAGGTGATTGAGTTATGGACTTGAGAGGATTGTAAAGGGTACTTTATGTGAAGCACCACCACCCATTGCTGCTTAAAAGATAATTCCACAGATATTGAACAGATGAAGCCTGTAGGAGTTTGCCAGTCTTTACTTTATATCTGTATTCGGTTTATAAGTTTAAACCATAAAAGTACATGATAAAAACAACACAGTATACATAGTACAAAATTAAGTGTAGCTATTAAAAACCTATTCACATGTCTTGGGAACATATCCAATACTGGAATTACACTCAAAAGAAAAAAAAATGTTTGCCAGTAAATGAGATAGTACAGGAACATGGTATCACATTCTGTTTTCTTTCCTAAATTTTCCCTAGCATTCTTTATTGGCCATAATGTAAAAATTCAGATATCTTCCATGTGCTATAGAAATAAGTACAGATGTGTGATTTGAACCAGTATTAAATGCATTCTTTTGTCCACGCCTTAGATATAAAAGAAAACATACAACCTAAAAATGTCTCAACATGCCTTCCTTGTAAAACCAATAACCTAATCCCACCGCTAGCCCCAACCTCCTAATCCCGCCTCTATCCCCACCCTATACCTGGTCTCAGTTTAGTGCCCTTCCTTTTTCCTCATTTAAAACTTTGACCGATGTGTTTTACGTAGAGCAATCGTTGCAGTCATCTTTGGCTTTGTCTGAGGGCGTAGGCAGTGTATTGGTAGAACTTTGGTTGCGTAGCTCTCCGTAACTTGTGAATTTCGGTGGCTTTTATTCAGATTGTTAATGCTCCTTGAAGGAGGTGTATATGGATGGTATTTTTTTAGGAGAATTTCTTTATTTATATACATTATTTGGTGATTTACTTAAACCACCATGACTTCCCGTTGAGAATTCTTTCATTGTTTTTGAAAGGTTAATTTGCTTTCTGCCCTTGTTATTTAGCTTTACTTGGTACCATGCAATCTCTGTCGTCCAGGTGACACCCAGACATTTGCATTAGGATTTTCCAAAGCACATTTTCTAACTCGTGCCGAATTGCAGTAAACCTTGCTCCTTGCATCAACATATAAAAACCTGACTGAATTGTTTCCCGATACTCCTCACCGAAACCAAACATCATTAGGACTTCACAAAATAATTTACGATATACAACTGTAATGAAAGCACATTCTGCCTACTATTCGAGTGAAGCCCTGTGTCCAAGTAGACTTCTAGTTAAATAGCACCATCTAGTGGACATTCTGCCACATAGTTCTTATACCAATACAAATTAGTTTGAATGTACCATTCTAAAAAATAACACATTGTATAACCAATTTGTTGTGTTCTATTGTGAAATAGCATGTTATTGGCATGTAATTGAATATCTGTAACGCAGTTTCCAACGTTACTGTCCAGCAACAATCAATTGCATTCGGCATCTTTCTAGAGTCCCCTTTTAGTTTAGTTTTTTTCATGTGCCGCACACAAAGCAGCCTGGCTATAATATTCCAAGTAAGCAGTGGCTAAGGCTTGCGGGCTGCAGGGCGAGGCAGCGATGACCATGACCTTCACCCAGTGGTATCTCATCATGGCAACCTTTTCTTGTTGGTGCTGCACATACTGGAGATACTGCAATCCCTCATGTATACCTCATCTATGCTTCACACGTGTTCATGCTCAAGGGTGAAGTGAAGCTTTCAAATCCTGACCGACCAAACAGAATTACCAGGGGAGCCTGTAGGTATCCTTTTCAACTGGTAAAAAGACATGTACCCCACAACTATATCAGAAGTTGCCACTATCCCCTAGTCGTTTCATGTCATGGCGTGGGTTTAGGAAAAATAGCCAACTATGCTGAAAAAAGCAATATTATTGGTGCTGATAGTGCAGGAAAATTTACCTGAAAGTAAGTGCCATCATTTACACTAGGCATCAACATAAACATTAACACGAAAATGATTGAGAACGAAAAGTAGGAAAATGTGACTTTTCTTAATCGTGCAAATAAATGTGAAGCATGATTTTTTTTTTTTTTTTTGTAGTAAGCACTCATTTCTATCGTAATGAAATTAGCAGACTAGGCCTCATTTATCTTTCATCTTTCTGTTTTTCAATTAAATTTCTTCTTTAATAAATAAATGCTTTTAGGAGATGCTGAACTGTGCAATATTTTATTGTTAAATGTTTCACACTTGACTTGCTTAAACATCATCTCTGTAGAATGTGCTGTATTTAAAATGTATTTCTTCATTTCCTAAGCTGTTCTCATCGTATTTAGTTAAGATTCTACCCGCCCATATTCATACTGCTGAATACTGACTAATGTATTAAACAATAACGCTTACATGCAAACATGAATCTTGTTCCTTAATTCTGTAGTTTGCAACTAGAATGTTTCTGCTTTAGAATAGTTAATTCTTACGCAGTGGAATACTGAAAAGCTAATAGTTTAGACTGCAGGGTTCTAGTGTTAACTCCGAGAGAATGTAACCACACATGAATGTTTAGCAACTAAGTTGACACTTGTAGATAGCACATTACCGTCTTCATATGTTTACCGTGGGAATGACGGAAGAAGCAGCAGCCTATTCGACGATCCTTCCTCATTGGCTTAAGATAATTTAACACTAACGTGGATTATTGATGTCTTTATAATACACATGTTCCTAGTTAGATGTAGGTGAGTGCTATCCCGACTGATCCAGGCTATTCTTCTATGGCCATCTTCATTTTTCCTAAGCCCTTTTTGCCCTATTCACTGTTAGCTACTGCTGACAGTGATTTGTGTTGCCTACCATTTCTTTGGTGTCAATTTTTTTTTCAACGGTTATGGCTACTGCTGTGACTATTTTCTTAGCCTAATTTGAACAGTTGTTAATGCGTCTGTTTGCTGATGCTGTTAGAGAGAAGAGACTCAGACGAGTTTCTAAAAGTACTCCTGAGGTGTTTGACTTCAATCTGATTCTATTTCAAGGCTCTTTTAAATCGGACGCTTTGTGGGTTCTGGCAGGTTAGGATTCCCCAAGTAGGATAGGGACTTCATTTCCTTTATGGAACACAGTTATTTTCTTGATTGACTCCTACATTAATTTTCTTGATATTTCTGTAAACTGATTTATCTGATTTACTAGTTTGACTAAAGAGACAAAGAACAATATACTAAACTCTTATCGATTTAAATAAAGGTTTTCAAACTGATCCAAAACTCTCATAATTTACTGAATTAAATAGCTAAATTGATTGTTGATTGAGATGTTTTCGATTTATGCTCCATACTAAAACAATGGCAAAGATCCATTTGCCTGGAGAAGAACATGGCGCGTATTCGGAATCCACTCTTGTAAGTTACTGGTTGAACTAATTAAGTTAAAACGTTTCCGCACCAGCAGTTTCCTTCCATCTTCAGCAGAGTAGATTTCGACTTTAGTGAACAGCTCACTTAGCCAAAATGTGGTTGACCCTGTGCCAATGGTTCCACTTGAAAACATGGACTTCAAAAACATATTTTGATGAAACATAATCCAAAATATGGACTGCCGAAATCTAATCTTCAAATAGAGAAGTGTACTTAATTGACATATCACACGAATTTTACTTCTCACATGCATTAATGCGGATGTAATTTACCATTTTGACTCCAGTCATGGGGTACGTTCTTTTTTACCACTATATTTTTTATTGAGGAAACAAAAATAAGATTACTTCGGCTTACGGATATGCAAGATGATTGCATATTTACCTTTAAGAGCATATACAAGCTTTTGGCATGTTTTCAGAGTCCCAACATGGGCAAATAGTGCTCCTTGATGTTTTTCGTAGTCCATCAGTGCTGTGTGAAGTTATTTGTTTGGGTTACTTTTGTGTGTTGAAAAGTGGTCACTCTGAAATAGTGGGTAGATGCTTTTTCTTTTCTCAGAATGTTTAGTCTTTAGCTGCAACGTTGGAGTCCCAAATACCAAAACTGTACCAACTTGGGTATTATGGAAAAGAGGTGGAGCAGGGTAACTAATCATTAATTAATGAATTGAGTGGGGTGGTGTTCCAAGATAGCTCACCAATTCTAAGTGTTACAATTCTTCCTGGTAGGCAGAGGGACCACAATAAAAGGGTTACTTTCAGTCCACTATTTCTGATTTTAAAGGCAACGTAAGAGGGTATCATCAAAACTTATTAAAGAGTTACAGAGTTGGCAAGAAGTTCAAGCTCCGGGAATCGTGGAGTCGTAACCCCCAAACTATCTTCAATTCCCTTGTACATCTGCCCTGCCTGTACATTTGAACCGCTTAGACATAATTCATCCCACTCTTCTGTGGTGTGCTAATATCTGTAAACCTAAATTGTAGACTGTGTGTCAGCACCTCTATTGCCTTACCTCTCGTATTCTGGTGCTCCACTCTTTCAAAGTGGAGATGGCGTCAGACCTACAGAGACAAGTCCCACATTTGTTTGCTACTATCATTGGAACACAAAGTAAATGGTTATGTTTTTAATTAATATCACCTGAGCCCGAGCTTCAAATAGTACGTTGGATGTCCTCATTACCTTGGTTCTGAAAGATGTGTATCTAATGACTACATTGATTTGAATTCTCTCTATGGGGGAGAGGACGCTGTGATATGTGCTGATGAGAACAATAAGTTCCACTCTTCTATAACATATGTTTATCCAAAGTCACCCCCCCCATTTTTATCTTCTCTTGAGCGTCTTGTGAGGTAACTTTCTGAAGACTAGCTTAGTGTCTGTAGACCAAGTGTCTGGTCATGGGAACGTTCTATTATGATCCCTAAAGTTAATAAAGGGAGTCTTTTCTTTGTATCGGATTCTGACTTTGTGTGGGACTGCAGGTAAGTTATTAAATTGAGGGATTAGATCTCTCGTGGCAGATATATTCATGCAAGTTTAAGATTTTGGTAGTGAATGTTTTGGAGTATTTTATTTTTTCATTTAACAAAAGATGTGTTAGCAGTCGTTTCACATGCTAGATTTGCTAGGTGGGGGCGGTCTATGAGCTGATCAAGAAACATACTGGGTACATGAGGGAATGATGGAATCGGGAGCAGCAAAGACGACGTCTGCCCTGTGGATTTTCAGCCCCACAATACATTTCTTTGATTGCCTTCTCCAGTATGTTTGGAAACCACTTTGCATGCATGAAATCTCAATCAGTTGGCACTGTACCTCTGCACCAATAAGGTCTTTGACTTCAGTGTTGTCAAATGCTTACTACTCTATACTAGTCTGCAAAAGTAACACAACTTTATAATTGTACCTCAACTAGAACACCCTGTTCCTCCCTCTCCTTGTTCACCAAAAACAAACATTTGGAAAAGTGTCTAACCCACAAACCCACCAATGTAGGGAAAAGGCTCAATAATCATCCAAACCTCTGTCCCCTCCCTCTCTCCCCTTTTAAATGGAGGCGCTAGCTCATTCTGTGAAGGACTCCCTAGTCATTCTTGCAGTAGAAATTAATGAAAAACTAGACCAGTATTTGCTAGCTAGTGGCTCCTAATTGTTGAGAAAATAATTATGTAAAGATGACTTGTAAAAAAAAAAAAAAAAAAGTATATACCATGCATTATTCAGTCTTGCTCAACCATTGCCTGATCTCTAATTCCATTTTAGTAAAAGCCCTGGAAAAGGCAATAAGCTAACCACTCTCCAGCAACAAACTCTGCGGTGACTGTTGATTCAACCACTACATCTACCACAGCACACGTTTACTGTGCTGTGGTGGATGTAGTGGTTGAACTAACAGTCACCTCGGAGTTTGTTGTGGCAAAGCTGTTACCTTACTTCCTTTTCCAGGACTATAGCTATAAAACCACACCTATTAGCAGATCTTGCTCTTTCGTTACTCCAAAAAAAACTCTGACTCAACAGTTGATTTTCTCCAAGGCTCTTTGTTCGATCCAATGCATACCTGTCTTGTTTCTTAACACTGATTTTTGAGACTCTGGTCGCTTCATCATCCACTACATGCAAGACGCCCAATTGTATCTCTTGATGGTCGAGACAAACCGTTATCCAAATAGCAAATGTGCATGAAAGACCAGTATCAGAATCCTCACGATCTACTGATTTGTCCTTCATTTAATCAACCCCAAGGAGTTGTTTTTGAAAGATCTTTGAGTTTAGTCTCTCATAACATCCACATCAGGAGACATTTCATCATGTTTTGGAACCCGTGTGTGCTGAGAACGGTCTCAAAATCAGTCCTTCCTCCAAACTGTGGTTATCTCTTGCTTTGATTACTGCAACTCAGTATTAATATGTGGTAGTGACCTACAAGAACTGTTACTACAACTATCCTAGGGGTATGATATGCAAGAGCCATTTCAAACCCACACTTCACCATGTTCCTTTGTTCTGCATCAGCTTGTGTGTTAAATATAAATTTGCATTGGAAAAAAAATGCTCTGCTTGGAAATAAACCTGCGTACATAACCAATAGCCTGAAATTTCCATGCCCTCATATCCTTTCTGAAGCTCAAGCTGAATGCATACCACAAGTACTCCATAGGAGTGACTGTACCCAGGCCACATCAGGAGCACACCACACCAAAAAACATCAAACTGGCTTTTCACATCACACAATCTTACCCAATGCGAAACTCCTTGCAGTCTACTCCTGTCCTCAAATCTCAGCCCCAACGCATTTGCACTCCCTCCAGAGCACCCTGGCCAAATAGCCCAGTCCTTGACCTGTTTGTCCTTTCACAGGTACTTATACAGCACAATGACACCACTCGCTGTGAAAGTCAAATCAAGAAATTGGTGCGGGCTGGGAGTCTGCGTGAGCGCTCGTGTAGTATCGTGTTTTGTTCAGTAGGTCACCTCTGAAGAAGGGCACAGACAGAGAGACGAATGTTAGCCTGTGGGTGCACTGATAAAATAATTTAACACTTTATTTGCATGCTCTTTTTTGCAAGGCTGGTCAGGGTACCAAAACAATTGCCGAAAGCATTCAGTTAGTGTGAAGTCTTTGTACTTGCTTGTAAACATCTCCCCTCCTACCCTTCAACTGTTCCTCACCGGGCATTCTACATTGTGTTGTGTCCTCTCTAGGGTGCTGTCTATTTAGTCTTAGTGCTATGTATGCCTGATTAAGTCCCATACTCCTTAAGCCCTGAATGATGTTTTCACTATTGCGTAGAACGCTCAACGTTCTTGGGCAGTGAAGATCCCTAAAATGTTTCGCCAGGTGATGTATTAACAGGCTCCACAATTCCCCCCTTTTTTTTTTTCTTTTTTTTTTTAATACCCTTCCGCAATGTGCTATGTTTTAGTCTTTCCATCCCTAGAAGATTCCACATCTTCGTAAACCATGTTGCTGTTCTAGATATTTCTGCATTATCCATCTTGCTAATATTTCTTGTTTTGCTACTGGAAGCATATATGAGGTAAGCTTACCTTTCTCTGAGTGAAGTGGGTAAAACTATTAAGAGGGATAGAATCACCTCTGGGCAATTTGCTAATGGTCTCCCTGTGACTTTCTCAACCATATCCAGGACAATTGTCCTAGAATGCTACAGTCTTGGGACATGACCATAGTATGTGTTTTATATGTCTGCATTCTCTCCAGCATGTGTCCGAATGGTTTGCATTAATTGCATGCAGTCTCACTTGAGTGGAATGTTACCTATACCTCTGTAGGCCACCTATGCACCACCTACAAATCTATATGCCGATGACACCCAAATATACTTCAGAGTATCAAATCAGTCAGACAAAATCTCCCTCAGATTGTTAATGGTAAATCCGGCAAAATGGATGAGCACATTCTCCCTTAATTAAACATAACCATTCAAAAACTGAATTCCTCCCCGTATATTCACAGAGCACCTCCCCTAGTCCATCACTGGCTACATAATCTTACTGACCTGGGCTTCACACCATTCCTGTGAAATATTTAGGATTCACCGTCGACCATAACATATCAATGTGAGCACACATCACCGTTAATCAAAACCACCTCATTTCAGCTCCACCTCCTTAAGAAAATTGAACCCTCCTTTCCACCCAAAGATTTGAGGACTGGGTTTCAAGCCCTATTGCTACCACGCCTCAACACCTGCAACACTTTATTTGCAGGCCTCCCCAATGCTAATCTTCCTCCTCTGAGCGTCATTCTAAATATGGCTGTTGGCCTCATCAACGGCACAAAGAAATCCAGTCACATTACCGCCATCCTGAAAGACCTCCCCTCTAGTTGCCAGTGGATACTACAAGTCACTTTACAATTGCTTGCATTAACCATAAAGCCATACACCTAGGTATTGTCACTTATTTGAATAACAAACTCAATATTTCAGAACAGATGAGAAGTACCAGTAATCAACCGGTATGATTCTGGAAATTTGTGAAAGTGATAAAGTTCAAGACTATGAACTAGTTCTTCTCGTGTTTGGCCCGGAGACTCTGGTACGACTGCCTCAAGATTGGAGGACTAACAACAACCTTCTACACTTCAAAAGGAATGTGAAAACTGATTCTAGAATATCTCACTACAGGAAACTCGCTGACACATACTTTGTCAGGAGGTGTTCTTCTGTGAGAATGTTGCATCAGTGGACTTTACTCTCTCTCTTCCCCCCTTTTTTTATGCCACCCTTTTCTGGAACGTTTGCCTTGTTCCGGGCAGGGCAGATGCACCATGATCTGGAGCTGCTTCTGTTTCCATGCCCCCCTTCCTTTTCTTTTTTTATGTTAAGAGGGGGAGCTTCACCCCCAAACCCTTACAACAGGTCCTCAGTGTTTTTATTTTATGTTTTTTTAAGAATTCCATCTCTGCTTCACATACGCTGTTTCGTTCTGTGTTGAAGTTGCAGGTAGGGAATTATCCAGAGGCAAACAGAATGCACAGGCAAAGATGCATACCCTGAAAACTCACCCATTTAGAACCTATGTGTAAATACCTAAACACTTCCTTGAATAGTTTCTGTTACACTCTAATACCATGATTTTCGATGCATCCTGCCCACCTTGTTAATCCATCTCCATTACTCACTGAACTGTCTCTGGTTATCTGTGAAGTGCTCCAGTGCTCATGTAGGTCCACGCTACATACCTACTAAAAGTAAATACATAACATACAGTATCTTATAAAGCATTTGCCTGCCTAAGTTGTCTACTACGCTCAAAAATGTCCTGCCATTGGTCTTTCATTTAACTGCATGCCTAATTCTTTCTCCCAAGTCTGTTGGAATGGTGCTTTGTTCCCTTCTCCGCCACAAATTCTTTATAGATCCTGATTTCTTATACATTTTTACAAGGCTGTTGGAGCGGTAGTCTCTCCTTGCCTCACTTAATTGCTGTTTGTCTGATAGACCAACTTCCTGTTTGAGTCCTCAAAACCTTTTAATTCTCCCATATGGAACATATCTCCCAGTTTGAAACATCCTTCCTCTTAACATACCCTGAAGACCTCTCTTCGTATTCCTGGGGTAAAGTCCACATTGCCTGACAGAGGTTGGAAGGGAGAACGGAGACTGGGGCATCTCCATCCTCTCACCTGACCTAGCCCATGTCCTTAATAGAGTGCTGGTCACCGGTGATCTATAAATTTTAGTTGCAATGGTTTTTAGGAATACAACTGGCATCTCAGAGGGGTCTGAACGCAGTTATGTGGTCTACCATCTGTTTTTCGGTTTCCGTTCTTATTCATTCAATAAAAATCTACGCTGGGATGCCGAATAGTAGCAGGTGATGTCGGGGATACCCATATGCCCTCGTAAGGTGCAGTGCTCCCTCTTTCATTTTTATGCAGGGTTTACTCTTTCCCAAACTCTTTGTAGTTGTACAAGCTCCATCCCTTCAAACTGCAGCAGTAGGGGCTGAAAACTATAGTTAAGGGTGCACCATTGTTTTGTTCTTCTATCAAGCTTCCCCTGAGAAATTCAGTGAATCCCATTGTACTGCTACCCCCGCATATAGACTTTTATAGCACATGCAGTCATATCTAGCACTACTAGGTTTTTCCATCTGGGGAGAGGATGGTAGAGGCGCTGGAAACTGCAACCACTGCTTTCACAATCAGCGTTTTTTTTTGTTTTTTTTTTAACAAGACCGGGACCCTTTGAGGTCCCCAACTGGGTCCCAGGAGTAAAATCCTTTTTGGTAGACAGTAGAAACTCTGACCTAACCATAGCTAGAAGGCTCAATCGCTGGTTATGTAATCTCTCTCTCTCTCTCGCTCTATCCCTCTCTAACTCTCTCTATCTCTAGCCTCTTTACATATATATATATATATATATATATATATATATATATATATATATATATATATATATATATATTCAATGATAGTTGCCACTGTATAGTTATGGTTCAGCAGCACTTTATATTGAAAAAGCATTTCTTGATTAGTCTTTACCATTGTCCCCATTGCTGGATCTGCACAAAATGTGACAGTTGCTTAGCGTAGTCGGCTATGTTACGTTATAGCAATTTCGTTCAGGAGCAAAAGAAGTTAAGGGGGGAGAGGTTAAAAAAAATGTTCCTATTGTAGTTCCAATGGGAAATTTTGCTCTTACCTATAGCCCATACTACTGTGCGAATTCACACCAAACTTGTTGTAGTGTCATGTGAGTTTGTAATAACGGAACTCTTGTGGCCCCTGATGGACTCTTTAGAACTGTGATTTAAACATTAGAGCGTAGTGAAGTGAATGCAGGTCTAGAATGTTGAGTTTGCGGTTACATGCAGAAGAATACAGACGTGTTATACTAAGCTCGGTGTATGACTTTGCCATTGGTGAGTACCCGGGCTGGGAGGACGCTACAACTGGCGACGAGATTGGGGATAAGTAACCCGAAGGTTGACAGTGCTCTCCCAGAGTTTTCCATGGTCCAGCAAACTGCTCTTGCATGTCCCGTGTACCTCCGTCGAGGTGCGGAATCGATGTTTGGCATATGTGCAGTCAAAGCACATCCCCAGTGCTTGTAAAGCATTTGAAGATAACGAAATCATCACTAAGATGTTTACGCATCTTTGACCGAAAACCTGCTGGTAAGGCTGCAAAGAGGTACTGCGTTACTACACAACCTAAAGCCATACCAGAAGTGCTGCGAATCCGAGATCAACCAGGTGTTAAGCAGTACAAAGAGACGCTTACAAGCAACACAATTCAATTACAAGACAGTCATCTGCTTACCAGAACGGAGTGAAGTCATTGTGCCACGGTGCTGGGGGACGTAATCCCAGAGAAAGCACCCAGGGTTGTGCTTGCGGAGCTGTCCATACCCGAAGCAGTACACCACCGAAGCTGCCAGGTGGTGGCTCAAAATAACTCCCAAGGTCTCCTGAAAGCAAATGGTTTCCATTGAGACCAAGAGGGAGGTCAAGGTTCCACGGTCTGTCTAAAATGACCCAGAGGCCAGCACAGCACCTTAGTGATGATATGGCTAAAGTAGATCCTAGCGGACAGCAGATAGTGTTTGAGAAAACCCCACCATCAGTGACAACCAGTCTCGGTAATACAATGCTGCCGCCTTCTTGAAACCGCCACCACCATTCGATATGCCTAAAAAGCTGAATATTGGCGATGGGTGGACTGCCTGGATAAAGACATTTAATGATTTCATTGATGTGATTGAGGAAGCAGATAACAAAAGGATTATCAAGTACCTTAAGAATCTTGCTAGTGAAGGTGTAAAAGAAGTCATAAAGAAAATGTGGCGAGCTGACGAAATTACATACAGTCAAATCAAAGCAACCGTGAATCTCAAGTTCATTCCAATGCAAGTATAGATTATGAAAGGTACATCTTCAGCCAAGAACGTCAGAAAGCCAGTGAGACCATCGACAAATTTGTTGAGAGACTGGATATGCTCATCAAACACGAAGTTCAATTAAGTTAATGATGAAGCTATGCACCTCAGAATAATTTACGGATGCTTGTCAGATTCGTTCAAATGATGAATGCTGAGATAAACTCAGTCTGGAGTGAGTTCTCATGGCTGCCAGAGCTGAAGGGCGTGCTGATTGACAAGCTGCTGACATGGAGGCTGGAGGTCCCCAGAGTTAGTCAGTCATGAATGTGAAAAGTAAGTCAAAGGCCGAGGGACGCAGAGTGTATTCACAGAAAAAGAAGTTGTGCTTCAGGTGTGGATTTATGTTTACACACTAAGGTAATTGTTCCGCCATTGGACAAATCTGCAAAGGCTGTGGAAAAGAGAACCATTTTGTAATGGTTTGCAATGTGAAGAAAAAAGTAAGTGCGTCACAGTGTGAATGCAAAGTGGCCTCGTGAACGTTCCAGAAGCGACGTTTGACGCATGCCCATAAAGCCAAGTGACCACATCATCTGAGACAAATCGACACCAAACTAAGTCGATCAACATCTAAATCTTCATCAAACAGTTATTCCGTATCAACGTCAAGTGAAAGTTGTGCCATGTCGATGTTTACATCAGTGGAACGTGCGCATGTTGGACTGGCCGCATGTAAGTAAAAATACTGGTCTAAGAGAAGTCGACAAGATAAAGCATCAAAGTCATTCAAGCATTGTCCGAAAATGACAGTAAAAGTCAATGGTGGTTCAATACCTTTTTATTATCGATAGTGGTACGTCAATAAATATTATGCCTGAGAAGAAATATAACGAACTGTCTCCATTGCCCCAACTTACGCCATCGAAGCTAAAGTGAATACGTGGGCTGTATCTACGTCACTAATAAGTCGAGGTTCATTTGCAGCTACAATGAAACATAAGAAAACAAAAGTACAAGCACGATGATGGATTCAACCCAGATCTGTGACTGGGGGTGAGTGTCTGAAAAGTTTCAGCGCTCCGTCCATCATCTCCTTGTGTTTGCCAATTTTAACAGACAGAGTGTATAGCACCGGTCTAATCTAAGTAGGCTAAGTCAGCAAGACTACAGGAGAAGTCGCCAAAGTCTTGGTCGTGAACCAGAGCAATGGGATGTCAGTAGTGAAAGTGAAAAAAGAGTGCAGATCAGTATCTCTGGGTATATCAGTTCAAGGTAACGGTTTAGACTGTTCCATAAAGCATTATTAGCCGAGATCCAGGGATATTGGGTAGACAATATTGAGTGTGCACCCCTAATGTATCTAAGCCATTCCCACCATGCATTATTGGAGGCATTTCCCAGTGATTTCATAAAAGACAAAATAGTTTTGTGGGCGAAGGTAAAAATGTCAGAGGTAAGTCGTCCCATTGTAGTCCAGTTGTGTGTGAGGGACTAAAAGGGCCACAAACGGAAAACGAAAAGGGAGGTTAGTATGAAAGAGGTTGTCAATGGTATTGTGAATTTTAGTCCAGAAATAGTGTAACAAGGGACATCATGTGACGAAGGTCACATTCTCTGAGTTGCAACTCCAGCAAGTATTTTTGGTCATGAGACCCAGTGTGGCCAAGCGGTGTAGGGTTCAAACGGTTCTGTGAAGCATATGTAGTTTAGTCTGGGCAAGATTTGGTGTTCTTTTCTTTGTGAATGGGGAAGCCCATAGTTTTGGCCAGCCAATGTCTAACAGGTTAGATAGTCCATTTGGGACCAGTCAGAGCACCACTTCTGTTGGGTAGCGTTACATAATGAGATGGTTAGAGGTCTGACCTTGGCATATATCCTAAAGGCAATGTGTCTGCTCTTCTTAAATAATGCTAGGAGGATCAGTACTGAGACTTCTTTAAATGGGAAAGCTTTGCGTTTGGAAATGGCTACTTTTAGTTTAAGGAAGTCTAAAAGTCAGAGGGAGCAATGTTGGATTTTTGTTTGATGTCGTAGAACGATAGGGGATTTTGTTTGGAACCAAGGTCACCAACCATAGAAATTCCCTTTGTCCTCCATGAGCTTCCTATGGAGAAGTTGGGCTCACATTTAATATCTTTGTTGAAGCAGAATGAGGCCTCTAAGAAGTGTCTGATTTTCACCACGAGAAGCGAAAGGTAAAGATATAGCAAAACATTTCTAGTATATTTCAGAATCTGGTTACCAAGAAAGTGATGGTCTTTGGAAATGGTTAAGAGACATCAAAGAGAGAATAACTGCAAGCGATTGTTCAAGGGGAAGTCATGGGGTGTGAATTCAGAGGCATTGTCAAACTATTGCGCACCTGGGGCAGCCTGAAAAGCAAATTTGTACTTTTTGAAGTCTGCAAGGTTAGCACAGCCTAGATGTCTGGGTAGACTGTTTTTTTAAGGAGATATGTGTTTTTTTTAGAACGCCAAATGAATTTGTTAAGGTGGTCTATGTTACGAAAAAGCCATCCGAGCAGAGGATGGGGGACATGTTTAGTAGATTGGTTATCACTCCGATTATTAACATTCTTATGGATTCGGGTTTACCTCCACCATGTCAGGAATTTTGGTGACCAACCTTCCAGGAATTTCTCATCTTTTTGAAGGGCCAGGAACTCGTTATGCCATGTTTATTCGATGAGGTCATCATTGAATTACAGTACTATGTATTTGAGAAAGTTGAGTTGCCACAACAAGCCAGAGAAGCCCAGAACCTCCTTGGTGCAGGGAATGTTAAGTGGACAAACCTCAAATTTATCCTTGGGCGTATAGCCCGAGACCAAGGAGTACTCTTAAATCTTAGTCATAATTTCAGGAATAGCAGTATCTGCGTGTTCGGTTATTATTAGGATGTGATCAGCATAGGCTGCCATTTTAAAAGATTTACCATTGACGTTTAGTCCGATTGAATTGTTATGTTCGTTGAAAGATAGTAAAAGTGGTTCAGTGGCTGAAACGAATAGGGACAGTGGTGCCTTGTTTTAGTGGAAATGAGTCAGATAGTACACCGTTGGACATAATTTTAGCACTGGGATTTGAGTATAGGGCCATCACCATCTTTATAAATGACTCGCCTAATTGAAGCAACACATTGTAGCCTTCAATGAGGGTCAAGCAACTTTGTCAAATGCTTTTTCAGCATCGAGTGCTATCGCTACTACTGGTAAATGTTTGGTTTGGCAATTTGTAAGAAGTGGCCCAATAACCTAATATTATCATTGGAATGTCTGCCTTGGAGGAAGCCACCTCGATAAGGGCCGATAGGGAGGGTATTGTCGCTTTAATACATTTAGCTAGGATTTTGGCATATAGTTTGCAATCTAATTTGACGAGCGATATTAGCCGATAGTTTTTGAGGTAGGTGTGATCCTTATCTTACTTGGGGATTAGAGCTATAACCGCTTCTGCAGTGGTCCCCCGAATTTATCTGGTCTCGGCATAGTTATAAAAGAGGTCCATTAGGGGTAGTCGCAGCTCTTCTATGAACAATATATAGAAGTGGGCAGTTAGGCCAAGTGGCCCCAGGGCTTTACCAACTTCAAGGGATTTGATAGGTGATTGTAATTCCGATTCTGTAATGGCCTGATTGTAGTGAAACCAGCGTTGGGCTTCTAGTTTGGGGAGTTTGATTTTGTTTAGATACGTCAAGCTATCCGTGGAGTTAACATAGGTATTTTCATCATGTAGTGTCCGATAGAAGTCTAGAAAGTCACAGGATATTTTATGAGGCTCTAAGTGTAACTTACCCACCTTGTCTCTGATAGGGGTCATTTATGAGCTGTTTTTTTCTATGCTTTAAGTAGTATGCTAATATATTACCAGCAGTGTTGCCAGCAAATAGTTTTGAGTTAAATCTGGTCACCCATTGGCCAGCCTTTGTGCTCATGAGTTTATTAAATTAATATTTTTTCTGGTTTAGAATGTCCAAAAGGAGGGTGCCTTTCTCTGAATAATGTCTGAATTGTAATTGTTTAATTCAAGTTTACAAATTTTTCATCTGCATATTTGCAGATTTATTGAAGTGGGAGTTGATACCGATTATCACCCCCCTAATAGTAGCCTTGAAGGCATCCCCACGCACATGAGGAGAGCAGTCGTCAGGAGGATTTTCATGAAAAACGTTTTTAATAGCTAGACAGATTGTCTCAATATGGGCTTTGTCTTGTAATATGCCAGGATTAAGTCTACAGGATTTGTCAGTTGGGGTGGTTGTGACCCAGGCTAGCAAGGCCGAAATGGCCAAATGATCTGAGATCAATCCGGGTTCGATGGAGGAATCGTAGATAATTCTTACCAGGTTATTAGATACTAATATGTGGTCAATTCTAGAAATTGACTGGTGGGGAAAAGAGTAGAAAGTATAATGTCTGGGTGTTGAATAAGCCAGCTGTCTACTAGGGACTAGCTGGAGCACATCTTGTAGAGGATGGCCTAAATGTACCCCCCCCACCCCCCTCCCCCACTGCTAGTCTAGAGTTGTTGGGGAGTCCACAATCAGTTTGTCAATGTGTTTCCTGAAACCTATATTGTTACCATTGGGCACATAAATGTTCAGCAACTAAAATTCTTTACCGGATTTCAACAATGAGTATCCACCTCCCGTTTTGATCAGAGGGCGTGTCTAATACAGTAATTTTCACTTGTTCGATTATGACAGTAAGTACCCCATTCTTCTTATGTGCAGGTGAGCCTATGACCTCCGAGATCCAGGGGACACTGAAGGAGCCGATATCTGTGAGAGAAAGCTTAGGCTCTTGTAGCAGAAGTATGTCACATTTGAATTTGTATGTGTACTCAATAATTTTCCTCCTCTTAACTGAATGCTTCAACCACTTTGTGTTAAGTGATAGTAGCTGTAGTGAGTCAGTCTTCAGCATATGGAGTACAGGGAGACGACTGAAATCAAGATCGTCCCAATGTGTTGTGTGAGGGGACTACTCATGGTAAGAGTGTCTTGCATTAAAGGCCTACAGATACGGATGGTATGGATAAAGCGAATCAGATCTGTCATGAAGATGATATAGGAAGGAGGGCAGCCAGAAGAGAGGGAAGAAGAAAGGCAAAAGAAAAATAAGGAAAAACAAACAATTGGGGCCCACCAATTCCGTAACCCATCCCCACCCAAATCCCAACCCACCCCACCTGAAAGTGGAATAGCATGGGACCCAAAGGAGGAGACCAAACATCTCCTGGGTGCCACAAAACAACTTCACAGATAAGTAGACGAGCCCAAGTGCAGACGTGTTGCCACTAATGTGTATCGCGGCGTGGGTTTACTAGAGCAATGAAAGTGGGTAAATCACTCTGACATACTGAGCATATAAGGGAAACATTGAATTTCAAAACAAGTAAGTGGTCTAGCCGGTCTAAGTTACCAGAATGTGATAATTACTGGCAAACATGATCTGAAACAGAACAGATAAGGATCAGCTTAAGCATACTTAAATTATTAAAGCTTCCTGTGAAGGAATAGGAAGAAAACAATAGAACATTAAGGGTAAGGAATTATCGACAAAGTCAGTCATCTTTGTCCAATGTCGGAGGCAGCCAAAGGGTGAAATAAGTGTATAGCAATAACACATATATCTGGCAAAGGGGAAAATTAGTGAGGCATTACAATGTCCCTGTGGTGAGAGAGGGATTTTCCATTTTCATCTTTTGAATGTTATCAAGTAAGGAAAACAGGCCACAATCGCAGCTTATAGCATGACTTTACTTGAAAAGCAGATAGTTGAACCGTTCGGCTTAACGTTTAGGAAATGTAAAAATATCGACAGTTACGAGCTATGATATTATGAGATCAACCTAAACATATCTAAAGAAGCAAAGCCTTCTGTGACAGACCTATATGAAAACAATAGAACATTGTAGGTTAGTGGTCGCAGACCAAGACAATATGCATTCTTATTGCAAATATCACAGACAACCAGAGGGTATAAGTAAATGCCTATCCAGAAAGTAAAGTATCTGATGCAATATAAAAGTGATAATACTTTACGTTCCTGTGGTGGAAGAGGATGTATCCATCGCCGCCACTTGTATGTTATCTAGGAAGGAAGCCAGGTCTCGACGGTCGTGGAACATGTGTGTTGAGCCATTGTAGGTGATTTTGAACCGGGGGGGGCCTTGAAAAGGTAAAAGGGATGTTCATGTTCCGTAGTCTAGGTATGAGGTAGAGGAGGCCTTTCCTCATTTAGTCGTGGTCTTGGAGAAGTCCTGCGAGATGGTGATCCGGTGTCCTTCCCTGGTGATAAATCTTTTGTTACGCATCAATTCCAGGATTAGTTCCACATGTTGGTAGCGCAGGAGTTTACAGATGATTGGCCTAGGCGGGCTCGCTGAGGCAGCACAGTTGTTTTGTCGTGTAGGCGTACGGTGCACTCTCTCAAGTTCAAAATGTTTATCAAAGGAGACATTAGTTTTGCGAGGAAGCCAGTCTTCCAAAAAGGCAACACAGGAGTCATATTTTCCTTTGCTGCCTTCAGGAAAGACAAAAAAAATCTAATGTTGCAAGTTCGGCGATATCGTCTTGCATAGATGCTAACATTTTATGCAGTTAACTGGGGTCTTTTTTTGCAGAGAGGATTTGTCTTCAAGATCGTTGATTCGTTGTTCTTCTACTGATAGCTTGTCCGTTATTTGCTTTATATCAGTTCTCATACCTGCCACATCTTGTTTCATGATGTACATGCTGATTTTTGTTGTTTAAGCAAGTTGTAAGACGTCGGAAAGCTTTTTAAAAATGGTGTCCATTGTTTCTTTTAATTCAGTTTTGTTTTTAATCCGAGATTCTGGGGCAGGAGGCTATAACTTTGTCTTTTTCGTACCTGCTTTGGACTCTTTCTCGGCCATGATGGCACTTTAGCCGCTTCAAAGCAAGATAAGGGGAGGCAAAATGCAGGAAGACCAGTTGTCTCTTTATAAGCTTATGGACAGTGCGTTGGGGCCACTCGAGTGGAGTGACTAGGCAACTGTATATGAGGTGTTGCCACCACATCCGTCAGATCAGGGTCAAAACAGCAACATAAATTGTGTTATGGCCATGGAAGTAGACACTGATAAAGAGTCACTGCGCTTCGAAGCTTAGTTGGTGGTAAATCGTTCTTGAAGTGATGTATGTACACCCCCCCCTCCCCCCCTCTGTTGCCGACTGGTGTTGGAGGACAAATTTCAGTTGAGCCACAGCCTTAGAGTCCTCTTTGTTGAAGCGTGGAGCGAGGAGGTAATTGCAGTGGCAAGGGCTAAAACCAAGGACTAAAGAGTGAACCAAATTGAGAGGGCGGCAAGCAGCTGGATGTGATCACAGAGTCCTGAGAGTCTAAGCATCACAAATGTCTTCACAGACGCATTATCAGAAGTGCGATGCCTCATATGAGTTAATATGCGCAGATAAAGGAGGGTAGTAGGGGCACCTTGTGTCCCTTCACTCTGCTCGAGGGGTTACAGCCTACCATACATTTCAGGCGCAACGGGTCACATGCAACTTTGGTAGCAGACGTGGGCACAGATGCAATGTTTGCAGAGTTGTATTTAATTACCGAGTTGCAGCCTCTTTAGTTAATTTTGCATAATCGTATACAGAGCTGATGATTTTGCTCTTTAGAGAGCTGTCAGGAGTAGACCTGGAGGAGGAGTTGCCATGAGATTAGACTTTAGGGCTCTTAACGAGGGCAGGAATTTCCCAGCAGTCAAAAAAACACTCACTTCATTTTGCGCGCAGGGAGGGAGACGATCGGAGGCTTATTGCATAATGTGTCTCCAGCCGTTGCGATCACATTGGATCGTTAACTGCGGCCTCGCCACATTGAGAGGATGGGAGAGGCCGTATTGTAGGCCACATACAGCCCGTTTCCAGGACGCGGCTCTCTAGTGGAATGGAGGAGTCAGTGAGCGATTTGGAGCCTGTGCCGCATTCCCAGCACGCTCCGATGCTTTTTTCCTTGTGGTCGGAGTGTGATTACTGCATCTGACTCATTTTTGAGTTGATGTGGCGTTGAGGAGACGGAACTCGAGCTCAGGCGGCCATTTTCCTCAGCGTATACCAGCAGAGTGAGTCTAACTAACTATTGAGAAATGCCCAAGGGCCAATGAAGGATGGGTGTACCAACTGAGGGTTTTCTGTTGGCTCCTAATGACTATCTGGTGACATCTCAGGATGGGCAGAGAGTATTTATGTTTGCTGATTGCTAAATTATGGTTGGCTGGGCACTAGCTTCGATTCTATTAGGTGAGGCTGAGTGTCTTTGTTTGCCAAATGATGATCTGAGGGCTGGCTGCGGTAACGCGTAGGTCATTACAAGACCAGTGAGAACCAGCAACTAATCTGTAGTGGCAATTTGAGCGCTAGCTTGACAACTGATTGAGAGTGGCAGTGCAGGCTTAGGGCAGCAAGAAGCTAGATAAGGGGTCATTGGGGGACAGTATTAGATCTCCAAGGGACTGGGTCGCTGCAAAAAGGATTTTGTGAAATGAAAGAGCGTGTTGTGGGAGTTTACTGAGACACCAGCAGCAGGCAACAGTTCCAACAGTAAGGAGGTAGAGAAGCCTTGTTGCAACCCACCCTCTCTTTGTCACATTCTGTCAGGGAGGCCTTTACAAGAGTCTCCTGCTTCACACATGAACTTCTGCTGCTTATGCTGTATGTTTGAGGGGAAGTGACTGCTTCCATGCCGTATCAGTGCAGTGTGTGTGTTAGAGGTTTGCGCTGCTGCCTATGCTGCATACACAGTGGGGTACTCTTTATATTTTATTTTCTGGACAACAGTGGTGGGGCTTGTATCAATGAATAATGGCATGTTTATTTTTATCGTTGTATTTAGTCCTAAACAATGGAAAAACCCTTAACTTGCAGTGCGCTATGCAAGCTTTATTGTGTATATATATGGAAGAATACGTTGTCCTCAATAACTCTAAACAGATTTATTCTTCTGAACGAAGGGGGCTCAAATATCACCGGTCTACCAGCTTGTGCGTGGTGTGTCGAGTCTATTTTAGCCATTTCTTGAAAACATTTTGTGCGCATTATGTGATCAAACCACAGCATGATTTAATTTATGCTGTTTTATGATAGAACAAAACAAACTCTGGCCTGTGTTCTCTAAACATTATGCACCAGCTAAAAAAAAGTTCATTATTTCTAAATGAGTGATAAAGCAAACCAACATGTTCATCTCTTTTTTTTATGTAAAACTACTGCAGATCGTTCCCAAATTTTTCAAGCAGCAAAATAGCATGGCTCAGTTTATTCTTCTTGCAAATGTTTATAGGCATGATGGGCCAGGGGTAATTAGATTTTTAGTGTGAAAGTGCTGATTAAAATAGCACTATGACAGCAGGCACAGGAGGGTAATGGAGGAATGGGTGGGAGAGGAAGGGGAAAAGCAGCACAAGGAGAGCCGGGGTTGGGGATGGGGCGAAGCACAAGAGGGAGAGAAAACACCACAGAAGCACATGGGCAAGAGAGAGAGCTGCGCAGGAGAGGGGAAATGGAGATAGACGAGAGAGAGAGAGAGAGATAGCAGCACAGAGTGGGAGAAGGACAGCTGGAAATCAATGCACTCTTGTGGAGAACATTTGAAAAAAAAGTACTTTCCCTTATAGGGAGCTGTAGAACGACAAAAGTAAAGCAACAAAACTCCAAGAGAGGGAGAGACACCAGGTTGACCAGGCAAGCTGTTGAATAAGAAGCAAGCAAAGGGGAGTGACTCTAAAGCCAACCAATGGTAAGCAGTGAGTGGTCTTTTAGTCCACTGTAAGATCTTGGTAAGCTGACCGGAGGCCTTTTGCAACCAAGCAGCTTGTGCTGTCTGATAGGCTTGACCTAAAAAGTAGAATTTAGAGAAAACACCTATTTATTCAATGCTAAAAGTTATCTAGTAGGCCCGGCAGGAGGACCAGCCTGCTTCAGAGAGACTCATGAAGTGTCCATAATGAGTGAGCCCCAAAAAAAGGGAGTCCATGGTAATCGCCCACTTTGCCCATGCCTTAATACTTTTTTTTTTTTTAAAGTTTAGTATTTATATTAACAGTTCGTCCAATTTCCAATATGGAAGGAAAAACTCAAATCTCGAACTTGCATAAGATAACATTACAGAACTGGTTCAGTTCATTGTATGGCCGTTAACAAATTCAATTAGTAACATTGATAGAATTCATTTAATACCTCTAAAACTTAAGAAACCTTTTCCCCGCCCACCCGTTTCGCTTTAGGTTTTCTTTAACATATACAATATAAATCTTATTGAGCCATTTTGGAACTCTGGAGGTTCCGCTGCTTTCTAATAGGTTATATCAGGGAGTGAGCTTTCAAAGAGGCAACGAACCACCATGTTCAGGTAACTCTTGATCTTAACCCTAGATGTCTGGAATGCCCCAAAATAATCCGTTTTTACATCCAGTAATCTAGTAACACCTTGCAGATTTTTAATTAAAGATACAAACTTTCCCTAAAATTCCTCTAACCTTCTTGAGCTTCAGTATGTAGAGGCACATATTTAGCGCTATGGATTTGTATATAGGTGAGTTTCTTCTCTACTCACATAGGTGAAAGTTTCATCTTAACGGATTCCCATGAGAGTAGATTTTTGTTTTAAACCAATACCAGAATTCACCCAGACCAACTAGTAGTATCAAATTGTTGATTAAGCTCCAGATTATCCGCATACAGCTTGGGGACACTGAGGATTGCCACCTTAACTGCCCCATTTACTCTCAAGGCACAGGTTAAAGGCTCTGTAAAACCGAGGATGAAAGGGTACATGCCTGCTTGGTGCCTCTAGTGATCTTTAGAGGTACAATGACCCTTCCATTCGGCATAACGCGGCGGTAGATCCCTCATACATACTGGCGATTGACTCGATAAACTGAGTAAGCCTGTAGTTTCCGGAACTTTAAACAAAAACTTTCAATTCACCAAGTCAAATGCCTTCTCAGCATCTAGGAACAATACTGTTGCTGAGATCTTGTTTTTTGTGACGTAATAAATAGATTCAGCAACAAAATTCGTGTTCGTATATAATTGACGAGTGAGAATGAACTCGTTTTGGCCCCTGTCGATTAATTTTGGGATTACCAAGACTCAATGTAGGAATTTTCATTAAGATTTTGTACGAAAGTAGGATCTGCTTCTTATGGTTACCCCCACTTTTTGCTTGATGTTGCACTGTTTTTGACTAGTCTGACTGGGATCCTGCTAATCAGGAACCCAGTCTATCTGCTTTCTCCTTTAAATTGTTACACATGTACTTTGGTACACTCCAGATTGGATACTGGGGTACCCTTATAAGTCCCTAGTATATGGTACCCATGTACCCAGGGCATAGGTACCCCAGAGGCCTCCCTTGGGCCGAAGCATGTATTATGCCACCCATGAGAGGCCATGCAAAATGGAACTCCAGGTCTGCTACCGCAGCCTGTGTAAGATGGTGCTTGCACCACTTACTTTAGATATAGGTTCACTATATCTATAGATCACTACACTTAAAACTTATAAGTCACCCCTATAGCAGGCCTTCTCAATCCTGAAGGCAGGGTGCTGGGTTTTTAGTGAGAGGGTGCCCCTGCATGAGCAGAGCCCCTCTGCAGCCTTCGGAGACCATTCTCCCGGGTTGTCTGTGACACAGCCGGACATATAGGTAGAGGTGCATTATAACCTTGCGGTAAATGCTTAAATGCTCTCTCGAAAATGGCTGCATAGAAACATATTGTGTTTGGTATCAAACACCTTGGAATCATACCTCCACACCGGTAACCGGTGTGGGAGGTATGATTCCACCCTTCTGAAGCGAGCTTCGTGGGGTCACTGGTCTATCTGGTGCCAGCCTTCTCGACCCGGTCAGCACAAAATGGATGCTGCCGACCAGAGACACATTTCTGCCCTCCTGCTGCTGAGCCAAGCTCGAGCAGAGGAAGGCAGCACAATAGGCATCCTGTCACAGGGAGGTGTGACCACCTCCCAGACAGGATTAAGTGTATTGGGGCTGGGTAGGTGTCTCTGAGAGTGTCTGAAAGTCTGCACTTGGGGCGCATTTGGTGTCCCTGTGCATAGTCCAGCTCAAACCAGTTCTGGGAGCCATTGGCTCCTGCTCTGGCGCGAAACTGGACAAAGGACATGGGTGTAACCACCCCTCTGTCCTGACCCTCCCCTAGGAGGGTCCCCTGAATCTGTCCAACCCTCTCTCGTGGGTACAAAAGGGCTTACTTGGCTGTAAGACTTTAGAGTTTACGTGGACAAGATTCTACAAGAAGAAACCACTGACCTTCGACCGTCTGGACACTCTGGACTTCGACTGAGCCCGACTTCATCTCCCTCTCCGTCCAAAGCTTTGTCTGTGCCCTTGCTCCATACAGACTCCGTGCAGGACCTGTGGTGCACTAAGGACAACTTAAGAATCTCCCTTGGAGTGAAGGAATCACTCCCCTGCCCTAGCAGGCACCTAAACGCATTTGACCGGTCTGCTGCTCCTGAGCTCCTGCAGACTCCGAAGATTTCAGCAACACGGGGTGGGTTTCTGAAGGTCCCTGAGGTCGATCTGCCCTCTCAGCAAGTTTGAGGCCAGTATCCCTCGTGGAGACTGCATAACCCGAACCCCTTTGCACCGCGTCCATTTGCAGTTGCATATGCTTGTTGGCGATTCCCGAGCTTGTGTATTGGACTCCGTGTAGTCCTGAGCAGTATTTGCACCAAAGAACTCCGGCCTCCTTGCACCGAGTGCTCCGTGGGCTGGTACTTTGCAATCTCACTCGAGGTCCCCTCGCGACTCCTGGTCATTTGGCCTGTGGGTCCTCGTGAGGGTCATCTTGATTTCTGTTGGGCTTCCCTGGTTGCTCCAGACGTGCCCTGACTCCCCTTTGCTTGGTGAGTCCCCTGGACCTTGCTGGTCCACACCGTAACCTGCTTGACCTTCCTGCGTGGGTTGCTTTTGCCAAGGCTTGTTGGTGCTCCAGCCAGACACCGACCCCTCAGCACTTGACATCCTTCGTGGGACAGCTCGCATCTGGCTCCTGGTCGTCCTCGACGTCTCCTGGTCCTCGTGGCTGCAGAGTCAAGCATCCCTCCTTCGCACCTGAAGCACCCGACATCAGTGGGCATTCGTCTACCGAGCCACTGGTCACTCTGAAGTGACCCAGACTCTGTCCCCTCTGCTTTCAGGTTCCTTCCTTCCAGAATCCAGGCTTGGATTCCACCGGACCCTCTTCACCTTCACGGCAGCAGTACTTCTTCACAGCCCTCCATTGAGAACGACGGCGGTTTCCGACGCCACTCCAGACCTATGCACCCGGCTCCCCTGGGATAGGTAACTCGGGTACTACGGTATCCACGGGTGGGGTGGCGCTCCAACCTCTTAAGTTCCAAAGGGTTTGCTCGAAGTCCTCCTAGAAGGGTCCTTAAACTGTAAAATTGCAACCGCGACTTCCCCATAGAATTGTACGGAGCCCACGGTCGTGTTAGCACACTGCACCCGTCCTCCGTGGGGTCCCTAGCTACTCACCTTGGGTGGTTCCTTGGGGTCCCAGCGATTCTACGTACTCCAAACCTTGTCTTGATCCCAGTCGTGATTGTTATACCACTATTTTAGTATATGGTTTGGTCTCCCCCTGGAGCCCACTGTGTATTGTGCTACTTACAACTGTTCTATTGATCTCGTATTGTGTGCTTTGTGTTCTATCCTCGTGTAGAGGATACTAGAGAGTGTTATATTAATAAATACATATTTTTATATAACTACTGAGTGGTTCTCCTTTCATTTAGTCAATATAGGAGGTGATGTTCTGGTAAAACAAGCTGCTTTACATTCCTTCAAGATTAAGCCTGAAGGCTGCTCTCCACTGCTACCACTAGGATAGCTTTCTAAAGGTTATCTTTGACCTCGTACATCATAAGGGTCGTTTGGACTGGTGCAAGGTGCCCACTTTAACTAGTGGACAGCATATACCAGGCCAACTTCTCACAGATTTTGTAATCCAAATTTAGCAGCATTATTGGCCAATAGTTAACATCTTCTAAATGTTTCTTTTTTTTTTTTAGAAAAAACATGTCAATATTCTTTTCTTAAAAAGACGGCGGAACTCTACATCCATTTAGTAACTCATTAAATAATTTTATTAAAGGTAATTTTAACTGTTCAGTTAAATACCTATACCATTCTGCCAATTACCCATCTTCCTCGGCGGCTTTGCATCTAGGAAGTAACTTCACTGCTTTCGCTAGTTCCTCTTGGTCTATGGATGCTGCCGTGACCGAGGCAGTTTGAATTTTAGCATGGAGGCTTGTTATGTTGTTCTCTGTGGCGTTGAAATCTTCTTTATATATTTTATGAAAGTGTTTGAGGAAAATTGTTTCAAATTGTTTATAAGCACCAAATTATCTTACAATCTGGGCAGAGCTTGCCTGGCTCCAGGATGGCGCAATCGAGTGAGGCTCCGGCGGCCTGGTCACTGATCCGTAAAAATCCTGGCACCTACTGTGCAACACCAAACACCCGAAGGTGATTCGTTGACATGACTAGCCTGCTATAGCCTAGGGCGAAGAAACAGCTTACAGATGGTGGGAAGATCCGAGAAACGACCGGCAAAGTGACTTGGGCCGAGTCAAAGTGGTGAAGAAGCGTTGGCAGGTGAAACGACCCGACAGAAGCAGACTGCAGAGCGGGGCCGCAAAGCGACGTTCACGGAGACCGGTGAGAAGGGACGCCCGGAAACTACTGGTGCAGCGGGTCCCTTTAAGTTTACTGCGGGCTGCGTGGGGAAGGTGCAGACGACAAGACCAAGAAGGCACGCGCCTTCTGCTGCTGCTGCGCAGCGGGCATCCAAGCGGAGACCGAGGCCCGTGATACGGAGATTGTTGAGCGGGGGAGCACAGAGACTGCACTGGACACGGTAAGCACCTGCGGTGTTACCGGAGACCGGGGAAAAGGGACGCCCGAGGAGAGTGGGGAAGCGGGTCCCTAGGAGCTTGCTCTAGGCTGCGGGAAGACCGCGTCGGTGGTATGGCCAGTAATGTAAGCACCTGCTACTGACACGTAGTGGATATCTAAACGAAGCGGAGAGGACGGCAGCGGCGGAGAGGCCCGGACTTGTCCAGTGAAGGGCCTCAGCTGTCGAGTGCACAGCTGGGAGGCTGCGTGGAGTGAGAGTCACATCGGTGCTGCACAGGCGGAGGCCGGGACGGTCCCTCCCTGCAACAACGGGAACAAGAATTGCAGAGCAAGGCCAGGACCAACATGTAGGATGGGGGCAGTTCGGCAAAAAAGTGAAGAGCCCTGACGGCCTGGGGCTGAATATCCCTGCTAGCAGCCAGTATCCCTGCACACCAACCTGGAGCAGTACCCCGTGGGTCGCTGTTAGTGCCCTGCATCCCATACCTCAGGGCAATAGCACCCTGACCAGAACCTGGAGGTGAGGGCCCATAGTACTGATGGAGCGGAGTGGAGAGCCGCGTTGTGCTAGCGGCAGTCTAACACCTAAGGGCCTGTACCTCCCCAGCAGAGACATTACCAAACATACTGCAGATCTTAAGAGGCCAGCACTTACGGACGTCGTGGACCATGGGTGCAACTAGGCGCTTTGTTGCTGTACTAACTATATCTCCCCTGTCTTGGCAGACCCACTGCCTCACTGTGATGCAACATGGGCAAGATGGACAAAACTCAGGCGGACCCACTGCCTCACTGTGATGCAGCATGGGCAAGATGGACAAAACTCAGCCCAAACTCCAGTTCGAGTTGCGTAAAACCCCTAAGTCAAGGGATACTGACTTGAATGCTGCGGAGGGGGGGGAGGGAGGCTATGGACCTAGCTGCGGACACTGATCTAAAACAGATATTGGGGGCATGCAGCTCAGTCTAACGAAAATAGATGGAAAAATAGATGCCTTGCCATTCAGAATGGATAGAATGACAGAGAGGTTGGATAAACATACTGAGCAGCTGGACATGGTGGAGAGGAGGGTGTCCGATGCTGAGGATATCATAACATTAAATATAATGAGGTTACCCTGTGTCCCTCAGAACCTGGGTATGCAGTTATGCGCTACAAACAGTTCTGTCGGGTAAACTAAATCTCCTCAAGGAGAATTGTAAAATAATGTTTTTCATTAAACATTAAATATTAAAAAGGGCCTATAAATGATCCCTCAAGCATGTGTGAAACTTCTCCTTCTCAAAAAACAAATATTTAAAGAAAAATGATTTACAAAAACCACTGACACAACACAAGTTAATGGTTGCTCCCCTGCGGTCCCCCCCTCTGTCTTCCTTATCCCCACTTGTTACCGTCGTACTAATCTGTTTAATGGGTGCAATTGCGCTTCCTTTTGTTTCTGTAATAGGTGGCCGGGTTGGCTGGTGGCTTTCACAGGCGGTAACATCCACCCCCATGTGTACTTCACCACATGCAAATCGTAGAATCTGGTTGCATTCTGTTGGGGGACTATCGGGGAGGGTGGGAGATATTTATGCTGTGTACTTTTTGGGGGTACATGGCGGGGGGAAGGTTGGGGAAGTTATGGCCTTGTTACACTGGGGTAAAAGCGAAACACATGATAAGACATGACCGAGTTCGACGATCTGCGACAGTGCAATGGCAGACGTAGGACAGGATACTGCAGAACGCCCTTACATTTCTCAGGTGCGGCTTATCGCTTGGAACGTGCGTGGCGTTAATGAGCACAGGAAAATACGAAAGGTAGTGGAATATCTCAGACGGCATAAAGTGGACTTAGCCATTTTGCAGGAGACACACCTAGCGCCCGGGGGTACAACTTATAGAAGTGCATACTGTTCCGGGGGCAGATTTGTAGTCTCCCTTTGTCGTAAAGACGACTTGGAGACAGTGCTGGTGTACAGCCCTAACCACGACGATCCACAATTTTACCATTCCCTCAGCACTCGCCTGATGCAGTGGGGAGATCTCCCACAAATCTAGGGTGGGGATTTTAATTGCGTTTTAAACCCAGAACGAGACCGCTCGAGAGGTCCTCCCCGTCGCCCTGCCACCGCTGCTAAGGCAATATTGGAAATAGCAGATAGCACAGGGCTAGTAGACATATGGAGACATCACTGACTGATGACGCGGGATACAAGCATTACTCCACAGTTTATGATAAACACACATATATAGATTATTGGATGATATCCAGGAGCTTAGTGTCCCGGGTGGTTGAGTGTCGACACTTCCTCGCACTTATTCTTACTCCCTACTGGATGCTGTTTTTCAGTCCAAACTAGCACAGGCCATAGAAGAGTTCTTTGCAATCAACATAAGATCGGTCGACATCTGCGCTGTGTTCTGGTAAACCTTCAAGGTTTACATTAGGGGTGTTACTCTCTCTAAGCATGCAGGGGTTCTTAAATCACTGAGGAACAGGTTGTCTCATCTGGAAAGGGAGATAGCGGGCATGGAACAGAGGCATCAAAGCACAGGAGATCTCAGACTGCTGGGGGAAATAAAAGCAAAAATAGAAGAATACCACGACATAGCCAATGACGAGGTTAAACACTTAGGCAAATATGCCATTGCACGGACGTATGGGGGGGGGGGAACTTCTGGCATCCACTTTGGTGGCATTACTACGCCCCAAAAGGGAGACTGTAGTGGTCACAGGAATACAGGACGAACAGGGACGTTTGCTTAGCGCTACGGAACACAACGCAGACACATTTAAACAATACTATACTGACCTACAGTATGCACATAACACCAGCTGAGGCAGTAATTAATGACTACTTGGAGCACATAGCAATGACGTGGCTCTCAGTAGAACACAGGGAACATCTGATGGTGCCTTGAAGACCTGCAGATCTACGCATAGCATTGGCCTGCATGAAAGCCGGCAAGGCGCCAGGTGTTGATGGCCTCACAAGAGCCTTTTATAAGACTTATCAGGACCTCCTCATCCCGCACTTGGCCACATTTTATGAAGACATGGTAAAGACCGGAGTGATGCCCCCATCAATGCGGGAGGCCTTGATAGTCCTGCTACTGAAAACAGGCAAGAGACCTGATAGCTGTTCCTCGTAGAGGCTGTTATGTCTACTAAATGTTGATACCAAATTTTTTGCTAAAATACTGGCAAATTGATTGGCACCGATACTGCCTGGAGTAGTATGCCCTGAGCAGGCAGGCTTTGTCCTGGGCCGCAACTTAATGTATAATCTATGTACGTTGTTTAGCACCATGGAGCATATTCACCCTGAAGTGAGAGCAGCTGCTGTCTTTCTAGACACAGAAAAAGCGTTCGTTTCGGTTGAGTGGACCTTTCTGTGGGCTGTCCTCGATAGGATAGGAGTCGGCGAAGTCTACTTGCGATTAATTGAAGTGTTGTATACTAAACCCGTTGCTCGGATCCGTGTGGGTAATGCTGTGACGTCCCCTATAGAAATCACTAAGGGCACCAGACAGGGCTGCCCCATCTCCGTTGCTGTATGCGCTAGTGGAGGAACCTCTGGCGAGCACACTCCATGAGTACCACTGATATAGAGGACTGCGCTTCCCCGGCTATAACCTTGTGGTTACTTTTGCTGACCCTGATATACGTCTGTGACCCGGAGAGAGATCTCCCTCCAATGTTGCGGGAGGTGGACTTTCCGGCCTCAAAATCAACTGGGACAAATCCAGCCTTTTCCCTGTCACCCAACCCATGACACCAATAACGTTGGAGTTCCCCCTGCGCTGGACGACAGACTCAGTCCGTTATCATGGGATACAGATACATACAGACCCAGCGCAGGTACTAAGGGATAACTATGGCACAGCGATACATAAATTAGGGGAAGATATAGAGCGTTGACTCAAACTCCCGCTGTCATTAGCGGGCGGATAGCAATCATGAAAAATGGTGGTACTCCCCAGATTTATATTCCTATTCCAAAATATTCCCATGCTCCTGCCGCGGTCATTCTTTGATACGTTGCGCTCCCAGAAGTTAGGACTAGCCTGGGCCGGGAAGCAACCCAGGGTGCAATGGAAGATCCTCACGCTGCCGTATGATATGGGGGAGGTCTCAGCACGTCATACTTCGAGCTGTATTACAGAGCGGCGCAGGCTGTCCCACCATATCACTGGCTTCATGGCCCTCGTGATTTGCCTCACTTACACATCAAAAGACATGCTGATGCTGCACATCCACATACCCTTCCCCAGATGTTGTTCCGTAACCCCGCAAGACGCTTCGGTGTTTGACTTGCTTAACTCCACGGTGTACTCTTGCCGTCAACTATTGGAGCAACAGGCTGGATGCTTGTTATACTCCTCACATACATTGATAAAATGGTGCTCCTGGCTCCCGTTCAGCTGGGAGAAGAGTGCGGTTAAAATATTGAATACATTGGGGTAGTTACACTGGAGGATCTATTCAAGGAGGGGGTGTCGAGAGGATGGGAAACTTTTCAAGATGCCGCAGAGGCACAGTAACTCCTATCTCATTTTCAGTACTTCAGAGTTAGACACACACTGCGAGATCTCTTAGGAGAGAATATGCAGGAGCCACCGGACATGCCTGCACTATGCTCCCTAATGCAATCATCATCCTCATCATCATCATCAATCAACTTTATTTCAGGTTTACTGTACCATAAAAATGCATAATACAAGATAATAAATGTACCTAAAAACATTATAATACAAATCTCAACTCATTGCAGTATAAAACGCCCCCACTAAACTTGGCATGAAAATATACGCCCTGACACAAGAAGCACGGCGACCGGGCGTCACAAAGGCGAGACTAGAATGGCAGAGGGACATCGGCAGGCCCATCGATGAGGAGACCTGGAGATATTGTTGCTCAGTGATAAAAAAGTGTAGCTAAACGGACAACACAGACTCAAACATTTTAAATTTATTAACAGAGTTTACTATACTCAAGAAAGGCTCTACAAATGTGGATTGCGAGACACAGCGAAGTGTCCCAGATGTAGTGAGGGCGTTGCTGGATTCATGCATGTGGCATGGCACTGTCCTAAACTAGTTGAATTCTGGGACGCAGTATTCTGTGAATTGGGTACTATCATTGGCTCCCTCTAGCTCTTTTAGGTTGGGACAGGAAAGTGGATATAGCAGACAGGAAATTAATGGCCATTGGGCTCTTGCTGGCCAGGTGCTGTGTGGCAATGCGTTGGGCTAGAGGTCCGATCCCTACCTTAACAGAATGGCATACAGACCTGGTATTCTGTAATACGCAGTCTGATGTATATAGCAAACTGCTTCCTCATCAAAGTCGCCCAAAAAATCACTGGGGGGCCGTATCAGATGTATCTGATCGGGAAAGAAATGGGTAAACCCGAGGGAGAATAAGCAGACATATGTCAACAGATGACCAGGAAAAGATAGGGCGCGAGGATAGGGTAGGTGACAATCCCAATGCAATTGGAGGCTGTACGCGCTGCAAGATCTGACATTCATCTGCAGTAATCGTTCCAATGTGAAGTAATAGTTGTAATAATAAGCACAGACGAGAGTTACTACTTGGAATGTTATACCCAATGTGCTGACAATAATGCTTGTGCCATTGCAGACTGCTATTGTTAAGGCTGTACACACCGCCATATCTGAGTAACATCTATCAGTCAATGTAATGATCTTGACACGCTGTTCGATCTATGTGTATACTGTATTTCAACAAAGAAAATAAAAAAATTAAAAATTATCTTACAATCTGTAATCTTGGTTAACTGAGTCTGGGGTTGCCGGGCTCTAGTTAATCAAGCTATCAGTTTCTCGCTGAATTACCCGTCGTCATTCAACTGTTGGCCAAATGTTCGGCTGTGAAGAATTTCCTTTTCAAGTAGAACATTTTGTAACTGTTGTTTTGCATTCTTCCTATCTAGATAGTTCTGCCACTGGTTGGATTGATGGAGTTTAATTTCAGCTAGATAAAATGTGCCTAAAAGTACTTTGTACTTAATTTTCTCTATTTTGTTTTAAATTAGTTTAAATGGATATTCTCTCCATCTTTATAGTTACTTTGTAGGCTTTCCACACATTTTCTATGGAGATAGATCCATTGTTTTCAATTAAAAAAAATAGCTGAGTTCTATTACTCTTCTTTTCCAAAAAGCTACTATTCGAAAGCTAAACTTTGTCAAAGAACCATCTGTGGGTGGCTATCTCCAAATAGATTGTGGTGTGGTCTGTTAAACGTTTTAAGAGAAATTAGGTTGTGGCTTTAGATATTGTATCAGAATTAGGAAAGTAGTCTATTTGGGAGTCGGATTGATAGCCACTCAAAAAAGTGTATCATTTTTCATGAGGAATTTGGCCAACCTTGGTCTGAAGTCATACAGTAGCTCTAGTCATTCTCGGTTTTCTTTGAAATATTTTTCGGCTTATTCAGATTTAAATCTATCGACTGGCGGAAATTAAAATCGCCCCCAATTATTATAGCCTTTTGGAAATCCATCTGACAGTATCTTAAATCATATATGGCTTTTGCCTCATCCAGGATGGGATAATAAAATGAGCCTCCGTTTAAAGAAAATTAGTTAAATTGTATTTCAGCAATGACCCCCCACCTCCCTAAATCACAAGGAGCTGGTTTTAACTAAGCTTCCAGTGTTTTTTGTGGGGGTTTTTTAACCACAAAGATTTACTACTCCCTTATATGTGGTTAAGGCAGATGAAGCCCCTAGTAACTCGAAAGGTACCCAAATAAATGATTTTTCCCGTTGTTTCTTAATATGGCCTCCTGTAAAAATATAAGGGATGTCTTTTGTTCGAATGACCAACCTAGAACTGATTTCCGTGTGTCTGAGTTGTTTAATCCACTGATGTTCCTAGAGATGGTATTAAACGTCAGAATCAACATAGATATAGAGTTAATTCTGCATGGCAATGCAGAGGACTGCTTATGTGGGATGCCCAGTGGGCATCTGGATTTTCTCTCCATCTACAGGATGCCAACTTTTTTTGCCCTCCCACATCGCGCATTCCTGGTAAATTCAGCTCCTGCCCCCCCCTTTGCCTTCCCCCACGCCCCCCCACCACCTCTACCACATGACGCTGACTGTGCACTGGTTTACGCCTCAGCCTCTTCCAGATACCCTCATTGTCTTCCTCCCATGGTGCCCTGGTTGCACCTGCTGTATCTGGTGAACAGACTTGCCCGTGTACCTACAGAGTGATAGACTTCCTCCCGCTTCTGTACTAAGTACCTCTGTTTCCTTTAACTTCTAATCAGCCTATTCATCGACCATTTAGGACCCTAAGTAGTATACAGACTGGTTTCTGTCATGGCAAATCCACTTTCTTATGTTATTCCCCACACCCCTCTTTGCTGAATTTCAATTAAGTAGTTAGGTGTTTCTAAGCTTCTTTTTCTTATGGGACATCTTAAATGTGCCATTATCAATTAATATTAGTCTGGCTGGGTGTATTAGAATTGCCTGAATCCCTTCAGCTTTGAAAGATGGCTTTAACTACTGGAGCTCCCTACAGCATTTTCGAAGTTTCAAACCTCGTTTCAGGAGAAACTTGAAAGCTGAATTCATCTGACATTTTAAATGTTTTCTGTTTTATTGCTTGGAAAGCGTTCTTTCTTGTGTTCTGTTTTCACCAAAGTTAACAAATTGTCCATGGGCATGCACTGTTCACTTTACCCGGTAAAGGGTACTCCGTGTGCTCTTACTGTGGTGAGGTCTTCTTTAGTCCCTTAGTAGAATTCTGGTTCTAATTAGATATTCTATTTAATTTACTGTTCTTGAAGCAGATTCTTTTCTTTCAGGTATTCCGATAAACCTTAAATTTGATCTCTTAAGTCAGTTCTCCTGGTCCTGTAGTTGCATCTTGATACTGCTCAATATATTTGAGTGAGTGGAAGTCACTTTTGGCCGTTATTTTGGATGCCTTCTCAGCCTGAACTGCTTACTTGGAGTTCTTCAAGCTGAGTTGAATAGGAGTCTGTCTTTTGCCTAGTTCTAACAACTTTGTGTTGAGGGAACAACCAAAAAACACCTGATTAGTTTCCAGCTCTTCTACTTCTGCTAAGATAGTAGTCAACAATGTTTTTAATGCCCCATGGGAAATATGCTCTGGGGAGCTTATTTGTGCCTGCGCTTGAGATTGCTCACCAAACATTGCTCCCTTTGTGTACATTGAAATCATGGCCTGACTGTGTGGTTCCGCCTCCGTTTGCATTCAGAGCGCATGACACATGGATAAGCAGAACTTTAGTCTTTTCCAGAGGACCACCAATCTGACGTAAGGAATTATTTAGCGCCACCTTATTCTGCCTGCGGCTCACTCTTTTTATTGACCTTGTTGAAAAAGACTTGATATATCTTGTTTCCATTCCCTACGAACCTAGTATATTCTAATGCTTCTCTGTGAGGTGTTTTGGATAAAGCTTCCAAGGGGCTACCAAAGTTCTGATCCATAATGCTAAGTGATTCATGGTGAACCCCGATGGGCTGACATGTCTCTTCATCTAACGCAGGTTTTTTTTTTTTTTTTTTAGGGCATTTGCAATTGCATTTAGTGTTTGGGTCTTAAGATTGGCCCGGGAGTCTGAGTAACAAAAAGATCATTGTCCTGGCGTTGTTTGTATTTCTACCATTCTGAGTTTAGGTTCAAAGTGCAACAGTATCTCCCCTTTGCGAAAAGGCCCTCGCCCGAGCATTGTTTTCCTCATCCCTTATAACTTCCAATGAGAGAAATACCTTTATTTTCTCTGAAGTAGAACCAGTTCCTCTTTAGGTGTTCCATGCTTTTTAGATTTTATTTTTCTGGAAGTAGCCAGGTCCTTTCTAAGTGGCCACGGACTGTGTTTGGCATTGGCCCTGGCATGATTCAGTTGAGATGGTACTAGGCTCACCTGGGTATGCTAAGCTTTTTAGGTTTTGTATGCCAGTGACCCTTCTATCCTGCTATATGGCGCCTCAAGGAAACCTGCTGCTCTGTCACCTACCTGGTGTACTCCTTATTTAGTCCTCCAGCTCATGGCAGCTCGTTCTGGATTCTTCCTGATGGCGGTGCTGAGCGGAAGGGCCTCCCAGCAGCTCTGCTTGGACGTTGCCGGCATATAGTGTTCTCGCTAAGATTATCTCATTGTGGCAACACCAAACTCCCCTCTGAGCCAGATATCTGTTCTGGTATTGTGAGGGGCCAACGACCAGCATCGAAGGGGACAGTGTATTTTTTGCGCAGCTAAAAGCTTCTGTTTGATTGTGGCTTCTCCCTGATCGGGTAGCTGCTAAAAGCAGTTTCAATAGCGGCAGCCATGTTTGGCTGGAGGGGGAGAGTGGCCTTGTCTGTGTAGTGGTTCAGGGGTGTGCATCACCAGGACTTTAAAACTTTCTTGCTGACAACACTGTTCAGGGAAAGCAAAACATGCTTTTGATATCTCCAACGTTTATCTCCAACGTTTCATTCTGCATGAGGGGAACATGAGAATTCCTGGAAATCTGTTGTGCACCTCTGTTTTTCCAGAAAACTCATTGGGGTTTCAGTGAGCTGCTGGGAGGTATAGCTAAATCTGCCAGATTATAGGTCTAAATATGATGCATGAATCACTTTAAAAAAAAAAAAAAAAAAAAATCAAGGCAAGAAAGCACTGCAGGTTGAACAGCTGATATGTTTTCCCTTTAAGCATTTCACTGGCCTTTTATTTCTAAAAAGTAAGTGCTTTGCAACCCGGCAACCAATAGCATTCTGAAATTGAGTCCTCAGCCTTATGTGGACTTTCCGAATTACCTGCTTATGTTTTTTTTATGTTGCTACTCCATTGTAGAATGAACCAAGAAAGTTTTCCCATATGGTGTTGTGGTATAATCCAGTTATCTGATACCTCCCTGAGCAGTCGCTGCAGGCTTGGCTCGCGGGTGGGTGGGGGGTGATCCCGCGGGGGTAGGGTAGCCGGGGGGGTGGAGGGGGAGGGTCCTGTGGGGTGGGGTGGGGTAATTTAATTTTTTTTTAAATAATTAAACGTACCTTTCCGCCGGCCGGGTCCCGCGTCTTCTCTGCTCTTGCTAACAGGAAGCAGAAGCGGGCAGCCAGGCTCCCTCTCCTAAGCCAATCACAGCGCTGCAAGCAGAGTTGTGATTGGTCGGGACGCCGCCCAGCCAGCGGCTTATGAGGAGGCCATCTTCTCCATGCAGGCTGCAATGCAGCCTACATGGAGAAGGGCAGAGTGCGTACGACTCGTTTGAGAAGCCCCAGGGGGCCGACCAAACAGTCTTTGCGCACATGGGAGTGGGCAGGCACACACTGCCTCCCCTGCCTGCTCACAGAGCAGCCCCGCCTGCAACCAAACATAAAATGGTAATAACTGAAAGTTATTACCATTTTATGTTTCTGCTTCTCGCACTGCCAGAAAACAGTGGAGGAGCCGCCCCTGTCCATGAGGATGTGAGCTATGTTGCCCTGAAACCTCCCTGTTGTCATTGCTTCTCTGATACTTCATCACCCCCCAGCAGGGAGCTTAGACAGGTCGTATGGGTAAGAGTGAACTAGGAGATCTAAAGAGCAATTTAAATAATCTACTGAGAAAGGCTAAGATTGCAATCAAAGATCCGTTGCTCCTCAAGGAGGAAAGAGAAGAACCACATACAGGAAATCCATTTGGCAAGAGCAGTAAAGAGCTGAGGGAGTACGGTGGCTGCATATTATCATGAACTCACACAAGGTACCCTCAACCAAGGGGAGCAGTAAGAATATAATGGACGTAGTAAATAGTTAAAAGTATCTACTGGTGGACTTTGTAAAATGTGTTTCTGTCCCCAGTGGCTAGAGGCTAAAAACTGTGTGGGGTATGATTCAACCCATAGGTGATGGATGGTAAACATGTTTCTGCCTATGATGACCCTTTACTCTGGTGTGTAGGCATTCGTCAGAAACACAATATCCTCTCTGCAAAATGATCAATATTGAGTGAAAAGGAAAAATGAGCTACCAGTAGTAGGCTGATAGGATATTTAATTTACCAGTGACAGAACATGTAATGGTCAGGAGAAAACCGAAGGTAACAAAGATTTTTAAAGCACAAAACAACATAGGTACCCCGGTGTCACGACAAAAATGGCAACTTGCTAAATTAGGTGGTCGCAAACAGTGCCACACGGTGAAAGTGCAAAGAGGGTTCTCCATACATACTTTTAGTCATCAAAAATATACAAAAAAAATTCATCTTTTCATAGTCTGCCAAGCAAGAGACCGGCCCAAGTTTTGGAACTATGTTAATAAAAAAGCCTCTGAAGGGAACAGGCCATCGGTGAATTGCACCCCTCCAGTGGAATGGAATAGCTACGTAAACAAGCATTTGCAATGCAGTCTGTCTCACATTTGTGAAAGTTAGAGCAATTGGCGTTGCAAATGACAATGTCTTTTACTTATGTTTATGAAGTGGATGTATGTAGTGTGGATTGGAATTATGTGGGTTGGATTGAAATTGTTAGTTGTGGAATAGTGTGGTGTGAAGTGGATTTGTGTAGTGGAATTATGTGGTATGGTATGCAATGGAATTATGTAGAGTGGAATTTTGTGTCATGGAGTGTAATTATGTGGATTGGTATTTTGTGTTATGGAGTGGTATGTAGTGGAGTTTATTACGTGTTGTGCTGTTGAATGTATTACTTCATGTGTATACCTCTATATATGCACGTTCTAAATGTGTACTCGTACATATTGTTTATTCATTGTGTCTGCATTTATGTACAGACATGTTGGTACACTGTGATGTAGTTTCTTCGTGTGTGTATACGTTTTCAAAACTCTGTACAAAGCGCTTTGGCTTGTTGACAGTAGCAGGGAGTGCTGTCAAATGTGATGGCAGAATATATGCGGGCACTTTGTGCATGGATGGGTTTGTGTATGTCTGCCCTTGCTTCGTTCTGTGCCTGTACAGAAGTGTGCTGCATTGAGTCCCTACAAAAGATACCTGTGGGTTCATTTAGAGTTTTTTTTTTTTTTTTTTAAAGAGTGGCAACTGTTTCAGAGGGAGGGAAGCTGAAAAGTTGCCAAGAGTGTGCTCTGCTAGCTAACCCCGTGAAACAACTTCTTGAAAATGTCTTGCCTTCTCGAACGCCTGCAATACCTCACCCAAGTGCCCAAAGCATTAGAGGCCGAGCAGGCACAGAGAAGGCAAGGGTCCCAGAGAGCGAGAGGGCTGAGCAGGCAGAGAGCCCACGCTCATGAATGGGGTGGATGAAGCATGTAGCGTTGAGGGCAGAAAACTGAGCAGGCAGAGAGCCCGCATGGACGAGCAGGCAGAGAGCCCGCATGGACGAGCAGGCAGAGAGCCCGCATGGACGAGCAGGCAGAGAGCCCGCATGGACGAGCAGGCAGAGAGCCCGCATGGACGAGCAGGCAGAGAGCCCGCATGGACGAGCAGGCAGAGAGCCCGCATGGACGAGCAGGCAGAGAGCCCGCATGGACGAGCAGGCAGAGAGCCCGCATGGACGAGCAGGCAGAGAGCCCGCATGGACGAGCAGGCAGAGAGCCCACATGGACGAGCAGGCAGAGAGCCCACATGGACGAGCAGGCAGAGGGGGCCCGAGGGCTGAGCAGGCAGAGAGTCCATGCGGATGAACAGTGTGGATGAAGCAGGCAGATTAGGGGACGGCTGCACGATCAGCATAGGTGACGGAAGTGATTTAGGGCAGTAGGCAGCTGAAGTTCACCCTTACGTATTCAGAGGTACTTAGGAATGAAAACGCTGTTACGATCAACCCCATCTCTTAATCCATTGTTTGTGGTGTGATTTCTCACAAAAAAATAAAGCATGAATACCAGTGTGAATAAAAAAAAATGTTTTGAAATGCCGCTAGGGAGAGTAGGGACAGCAGAAGGGAGAATGACAATCCGAAAGGTCAGAATTGCTCACGGAAAAACAAACTTTAACTAATAAATGCAGTCGATATCTGCACTGGGTGGAGTAGGAGAGCACAGAGAAGGCAGGCAGGGTGTGCGTAATGAAGGAGGGGGAGGAAGGTAATGGAGGAGAAGGGCAGGGACTAAAGAGGAAAGAAAGGGTGGAGAAGGAGGTAAGAATGACTACATGCTCTACATGAAACTGGGATACCAATTCTATAAAGCATGGCTGTAGTTGCGCTGATTAGAATAAAAATGGTCTCCACAGGCACTGTGCTGATGCACAAGCCCAAGGCAGAGCCCAAAAAAATTAGACAACTTGCGCACAAAGGAATGTAATTTTAAAAAAAGTGTAAGACCACATGTAGCAGGGGCAGTCTGCTGGGAGGTTCCCAAACTCCAAAAGGCGGGGCTAATTAAGCATGCTGACCAAACAAAAGCAGGCATTTATGAAGGGCACGAACAGGAACGAATGGAAAAGATGGGATGTGCTTCAAGCTACTGTCTAGATTACAGAATGCCTCACAGAGCAGCACATGCGCTGCCCAGGCTCGACCTAAAAAAGCGTTGTCAGAATATCACTACAGCTGACCTTCCCACAATTGATGTCAACCAAAATCTAGCCTTGATTACCTCAACTGCGGACATAAGAATGCTGAAGGTCACTCGTAGTGACAGTGCAAGTAGCCCAAAAAGCCTGCCTGCAGTCATTTTTCAATCGTACATCCGGTACTGGTCTGACCGTTTAATCCCCATATTTGACCGCTGTCTGGAACAGTTTGAAGGCTCAATCCTTTTTACAAATCACAATAAAGGCCTGTATACTTCTCCTCTTAATTATCGCTTCACAGTCTTTCATCACGTGGAAGGTAAATGCTTTTCCAAGGTATTAGTTTACGAACTCAAAAACTGGGTCATCAAAAATAAGCTTTTATCTTTCTACCTAACAAGGTTCTAGCGGTGTTGTGGCATAGAAACCCAGCTACTAATTCTGTCCGTTTGACACACCGCACTCTGCATACAACAGGGAGTTTGATTTGTGCTGCATTCAATGATTTTCAAAGCTGCTTTTGACTGCATTGACCAAGATTTACTCCATCACAATGGGTTATATCACCACAGATTTAGGGAGCAATCATTGCCCTCTATTCAGAAACGTGGCCCAAACACTCATCGCTAACAGGATATACTCAAATAGAGGTTACAAGCAGGAATGTGTATTGAATTCTTTTTTGTTCAATGTATAGGTAGCAGATCTTGGGCTTTCACTACACAATTCCAACACGTAAATTTAGATGGACTCCCATGGAACATGGTGCAATACACAGATGTAACTGTAATATTGGACCAAATTGCCATTTGTCTACAAAGAGCGCTAAGAGACTTAAAAAAAATATTGCATCAACAATCATCTTACGATCAACAAGGAAATAAACTAAAGTTGTGGTGTTTGGCCGGAAAGTAAACAAATAAGTCTGTTAATTGGATGGCACTAAAATGGAACCGGTCAGTGGTTACAGTCTCTAACTGAATAATGGGGGAGCTTAAAACTTCATGAAGCTGTACTGCGGTCAACCGCACTTGTCATCAATGGTCTTCTTTGCCTGAGCAAATTATTAGGTTCTCTTAACCCTAATCCTTTGTGCGATTTCTGTCAAGATGATGCCCCCCTCCCTCCCCCCCCTTTAACTGAAAAAGACACAGAAATGGACGGAATGCAGAACAAATCAAAACATTCACCGCCAGTCAAGAGATCTGGGTTAAATTCATCGTTCTTTTGCTCACCATGCCACCCAGATTTAGACCCAGCCATATGCAAATCAGTCTTGACCCTGTACCTCATGGGACCAGTCTGGCCCGAACTGCCAAGCCAGGTCCTGCCTGGACCGGAAACAAGCATCCTAGGACCGGTTTCGGAGTTTTATCCCTTATTGGCCAGGCTAGCTTGAATCCAGTGGCACAGTGAGCCCGGGACCCACGTGTGGGCATACCCGGCGCACTTAGGCGAGAAAGCAAAAGACACAGAAATGATGGACGGAATGCAGAACAAAACATTCACCCCCGGTCAAGAAATCTGGGTTAAATCCATCGTTCTTTTGCTCACCATGCCACCCCAGTTTAGAACCAGCCATATGTACATCAGTCTTGACCCTGTTCCTCCTGGGAACAGTCCAGCCTGAACTGCTAAGCCAGGTCCTCTCTGGACTGGAAACCTGCATCCTAGGACTGGTTTCGGGGTTTCACCCCTCATCAGCCAGGCTAGCTTGAATACAGTGACACAGTGAGCCCGGGACCCACGTCTGGACATACCCGGCACACTTGTGGATGCCCCGAAACCGGTCTCAGGATGCTTGTTTTCGGTCCAGGGAGGATCTGGCTTGGCAGTTCAGGTGGACTGTTCCCATGAGGCACAGGGTCAAGACTGATTTGCATATGGCTGGGTCTAAACTGGGTGGCATGGTGAGCTAAGAAACAATGGATTTAACCCAGATTTATTGACTGGGGGTGAATGTTTGATTTGCTCTGCATTCCGTCCATCATCTGTGTCTTTTGCTTTCTCGCGCTTAGTGCGCCAGGTATGCCTAGACGTGGTTCCCGGGCTCACTGTGTCACTGGATTCAAGCTAGCCTGGCTGATGAGGGGTGATGCCCCAAAACCGGTCCCAGGATGCTTGTTTCCAGTCCAGGGAGGACCTGGCTTGGCAGTTGGGCTGGACTGTTTCCATGAAGCACAGGGTCTAGACTGATTTGCATATGCCTGGGCAGTGGCGGCTGGCATGACTCGCGGAGCGAGTCCGAGGGGGCAGGTGGGGGCCAGAGGTTGTACAATGTAAAACAAAAACGTATTGCACCGTATCCCGCGTCTCTGCTCCTTGCTCCTGCTCTCCTCGTGGGACAGGAAGCCAGGAAGAACAGCCATGCTCCCCTGACCAATCACAACGCTGCATTGCAGCGTTGTGATTGGTTTTGAGAATCCTGGTTTGACACTCAACCAGGAAATGGGGCCCTGGGCTTGTTCTCCACGCAGGCTGTAATGCAGCCTGCATGGAGAAGGGGGAAAGTGCGCATGACTGGTTTGGGCCGCCCGAGAGGGCTGACCAGTCATTGCACACTTAGGAGTGGGCAAACCACTCCTCCCTTGCCCTGCTCCGTGAGCAGAGCAGCCCGCCCGCCTGCAAAGGTAACATAAAATGATAATAACTGAAAGTTATCATTTTATATTTCTTTTCCTTTACACTGCTCAAAAGCAGTGGGGCGACGCTCCTCTGCCATAGCGGAGCAGCCGCCACTTTGGCTGGGTCTAAACTGGGGTGGCATGGTGAGAAAAAGAACAATGGATTTAACCCAGATCTATTAACTGGGGTGAATGTTTGATTTGCTCTGCATCCCGTCCATCATCTGTGTCTTTTGCCCCCTTAACTGCGGCCTCATACCGTTTAATGAGAAGTCTCTCCTAGTTGGCGGACATGGCACGAAGTCGCACATACCCAGTCCCTTTTTTTTTTTTTTTTTGCCCTGTCCAAGTTTGCGAGCAGACCCAAGAGCTCAGCCTCGCCTCCAAGGTGCTTATTTTTGTTTCTTACTGTGCAAAGCAAAACGCTGCACCTGATGGCTCGTTGAAACATTTATTGTGGCTAAAAGTCCCCAGGACCCTGTCGAGACCCGCGATCCCTCGTGGCTCTCACTTGGTTTTCTCTCTCAACAACCAATGCTTCTCCAACACTTGGGATAAATCCTAACCATCTATTCAGCTCAAAAATCCAGTTTTCAAGCAGGCAAAACTTTTTTCATATCACGAAGTACATATAAAGCTGGAAGCACATATAGATGACCCTTAGCACGTACACCCACAGAGTGCAGCAGAATTATTTGAACCTTCCCTTAATAAGGTCCGAATAAGGTTTTGTCTGTATTCTACTCTGTGCTTCCGCCACGCCCTAACGTTGGTTGTGGACCACACCAGATGCCGCCTTAGCGATGTTGTCTCTCGTGCATATCTTGTGTGCATCAGCCAGGACTTAGCAGGACCCAGAAGAAAAATATCAAGGGCCTCTTTTTACTTATGAACATTAAGAACTGTACAGATGCAGTTGTAGCTTGTTTGAGTGTCGTCGACCCAGTTAACTGTGTATTTTTAAATTTATGTATAATATATATATATTTTTTAATGCTCTCATAGCACTGAAATCGAATTTTACTTGATTGTGTTGGTTGTATGACATTTAATAGTAGAATATTAACTCTCCGTTATTTTAGATTTATTTTTTGGGGGTGTGATTGCCCTTAAACCTATCAACTTAGCGTCCACTTAACAATGGTATTTATTGCAAAATCGCCTGTTTTTTGAACGAACATTTTGAACATCTTAATGACGGTTCTAAAATGTTTTGTTGATACCGGAGCTCGTATTTTATGCAGTATTTAACCACAAAGTGGCGATGTTGTAACGCATTTGCGCAAAATTCGTTTCAAATGGCTATTAGTGTTTTTTTCCCCCCCTAGTGTTTCTGGTTAATGCTGCCTATTTTGCATGTCTGATGCTGAATTACTTGGAAGCTGTTGTGATTGCGCACTGCCTACGCCAGATTGAGATATCTTTGCTGTTCAAGAACTTCCCATCCCCTCCTCTCCATTGTAAGCCGCTGTCGGTTGTTTTGTTTTTTGGTAGGGTCGCGTTTGATGATTTAATTATAAAGGGCGCCTTTTTGTCACAGCAGGCTTCGTAAGCATAGCACATGGCGCGCGTGCCTCTGTGAGGTGGAGTGTTTCATCCACAGTAGGGTTTCAACACTGCATGTCTGTTTTAAAAGAAGGAATTGGGGTCGTTCTTTGAAACATTTAATTAATTATCCCCTTAACTGCACTTGTATTTATTTAAATAATTTGAAATAGCAGTTGTGTTACCTCCTGTCTAAGTAATAGTCTTTTGTTACGGAATCAGATGGCGTTTTCCAGTGGGAGCGCGAATTGGACCAACTGCATTATCGCCCGCCCCCTTTATTGATCATACCTATGGTGAACCACACCCTGCAATTAAGCATTGCAGAAATCATTCCTGGTGAACAGTAAGCGATTCTTTTTAAAGGATATGCAGTTATTAACTTCTCTCCAACACATTTCGCCGTCCCATTTTCATTGCGTTAAAGTAGAGCACTATTTATGCATACTGTCATGCGTGCGCGAGCTCACGGTGTATCGGAGGATAGAGAGAGGTTTCAGACTCCTCCCCTTAGCATTTAGCAGAGCTCCTGTGGATGACTAGTTTGGTGGGCTAAAGATAGACTTAATATAGTTTTATTTTTTCTTTCAAAAAGATGTCTCCCTAGAAATACAAATGTACCTCGGAGTGTAATGGACACACACTCTTCCTATAGATACTTCTATCTCTAGATCCCTCATCTTGCGAGTCTGCCCAGGCACCAGCCTGGATCTGGAATCTGTAGCATTAGCTCTTTCTTGGCAGGAGGAGCCATAGGCCTCTCACTCTGTCCTACCTCTAAAAATGACAAAACAGTGGCTTATAGGCACCACCCCTGTGTGTTGATGTCGGGTCCTTTTTTCTGTGTCTTTAAACACGGATCTGGAGCTTAGCTCTTTTGATATGTTTTCAACTTCTTCCATTAAGAAATTTCTAACAATGTGCAGATTTGTGGCTCCCAAAGACGACAGTTTAAACCAGGCCATGCATGTCATAAGCATATGTCTGTCATCGACAGCTCCAAGCATGACTCAGGGTCCTGAGACAAATACTCCCTGACAAGCCAGCATGCTGTTAGGGAACGGAAAGCTAAACTCCATGTTGCTGAACACTAGAAACTAGGTCTGTCCCGTTCCAATCACAACCTCGATCCTGCTCACCATCTTTGGGTAAGTTTAAGATGAAGCTGAGAGAAAAGTTGAAGCGAAAACACAGAGTTTAAAGGGTTCTTCACCCCCTTGTTGCTCCCGTTCCCTGGACTCCAGCTTTGAAGTCCAACTCTGATCCGATCCAATCCTGGGGCCAGTTCACCTGGAGTTTTTCGGTGGTTGGCAACTGTGCAGCAGATTCCAGCCTTCCAGAAGACCATGCCACAGCTCTTCAAATAGTTCTCACTTCTCTTTGCTGGTCCCCCATTAAAGAAACACACTGGCCAGGCTGATTAACGGACCAGGTGGCAACCTACCTACGCTAGAGGTGCTGGTACTGGATTCTGTATCTTGGAAGCCCTCTGGCTCAGACTCTGATGTCCTTCAGGGGTATGAAAATATTCCCCACAATTACGATGACTGCGAGGAAGCAGAACATTTGCTCACACCAGTGCTTAATTGGTAAAAGAATGATTGTTGGTGCCAGAAGCTCTACTCAGAAGCCCACCACCAGTGCAATTAAATTTCGCACACTGAATACCAAGGCTGCTCAGTCTAAAATCATGCCTCCTTAGTCCACTACCAGTCACTCCCTACCCCTTATTCTTACTCTTTCAGGTCCCTGCTGTCTCCCTTTAGGAGGTTTTTTCTGTCTTTCTCTTCCCCCTTAAATAATTGAATAATAATTCCAGATTTGTACAGCGTGCCTTATTACCCCTAAGGGTATCCAGGCGCTGGGGGCAGTTGGGGAGTGATTAAGTGAGCTATTGCCCAGAGTTGCATGATGCTGAGCTGGCGCCGGGGATTGAACCCGTGCTCCAGAGTCAGCTGCTATGGCTGCTGCGCCACACCTCTCCCTCCTTTCTTTCCCCTTTGTGTGCCTTTCCCTCTCTTGCTCTCGGGGAAATGTCTGAGGAAAAAATAAGGGCCAGACCCTAAAAATAAATGCTGGTGGGCCCCACTGGCAACCACCTTCTCGAATTAAGCACTGGTTCCTACTTATTACGCTGATGCTTGGTTGCATCGTGACCTACAAAACACCATTGGCTTTGATACTACACCTAAGAGAATTTAATTCGCTCTTGTGGGCCCATAATAAAGAAGTGCACTTATTTTGCAGTAGTAGCATTTAGAGCTGCCGAGGTACTAGCTTAGCAGTTGCCTACAGTGGAGATGAGGCAAATCTTGTGACTGTAATTTTGCAGCTCGAGCCCACCACTTAAGAGTCATTGTTGCTTTTCAATAAAGCTTCATTTTTTAAAATATTTTTATTGTAGTTTTTTTATATAAACAGCGCAGAATTATATAACAAATTAAAGCGTGAGGGTTAATCAGATCTTCTTAACAGTCGAGAGAGAAAAAAAAAGAAAAAGGATTTTCATCCTATTTCACAAGACAATCGAGAGAGGCAAATAAAAATCACAATTATCCAACAAAATTTACAAACGGCAAAATTTGATATGACTAGCAATAACAATAAATTCCACCGCCCAGACATTCAAATAGATCCGAGGCCATTAAGAGCCAGAGACTCCTTCCAGCTAAAAATAGGAGCCCAGATGCGCCTACCCAGCAATCTCACTCTCTCTCGTAAATAGCTCTTTCCAAATTAAACGTAGACAGCAACCGCGCAAGCCAATGCTGGAATGTTGGGGCTGCTGGGTCTAACCAGGCAGAAGCGATACATATCCGTACTACGGCCATAGCCAGGAAGAGGAAGCGATAAGATGGATCTTGCACTCCAATGCCACTAACCCCGAGAAGTATTAAAGCCGGGGTTAGCTTAGCTTTCACGCCCAAGGTCTGGTCAAATTTCTCGATGGGATTTATTAAGGTTTCAAGATGTGGACAGGACGCAAACATATGAGCTAAATCAGCATCCAACGAATCACACCGAGGGCACCTAACTCCTACCTGCCCCCCCATTGTGCAATCCTCGCCGGGGTGTAATAAAGTGCAAAAATTGTCTTATAATGCTGAGCTTGAAGCCCTGCAGAGCACACAACAGTCTGACCCAATTCTAAGGAATCAAGAAACTTCTCCGGTTCTACACCCAACCGTTCTGCCCATTTTTCCCCATGTTTTTCCAGATTATCCTGCTTGAGCGCTACTAATTTAGCATACATTATCTTTATTGTGCAGTTCCCACCATCTCTAATAGCATCAATGACTTTAACTTTGCCAAAGCCATTGAGCCCTCCCATCTTCCTGCTAAAAAAGCTTCAAAGCTGCAGATATTTAAAAAAATGACTCCTTTCAAGGCCAAACTCAATCTTCCATCCGTCCGTATTAAATCCCCAGCATTCCGAACCCCTCGCCTCGCCCACTCTGCCATAGTTACATCAGAGAATATTCCAGGTAGCATAGGATTTTTATACAGCTGAGTATAGCAATTTATCCTCCCGAGGCCCGTCTTCTTTTTAAGTGCAGCCCAGATTTTAAAAGCTGCCAGCAAGGTCTTGAATTTTGTTTTCTTATAGTAGCTAGGCTCACTAAATTTCATAAAGCAGTTCTCTGCTTGTTCACCAAGCAATAGCTTATACACATCCGGGAGCCCTTCTTCGGCCCAGGGATCCGTAGGGCACCCACCAAACAAACTACTCGTATATTAGAGGGCTGCCGCCCAATAATAGGTTTTAAAATCGGGGACGGCAAAGCCACCTCTTTCCCTAGGCAATGACATATACCGAAGAGCCCTCCTAGTTTTCCCATGCGCCCAGATAAACCGATTTACTATATTCTCCAGTGCCGCAAACCAATGTTTTTCAAATTCTAAGGGAATTGCCCTGAACAGGTAAAGTATTTTAGGTAAAAACACCATCTTTACCACATTACAGCGGCCCACTAATGACATATGTAGGTTGTTAAATCTGTCAAAATCTGATTTTGCCTTCCCAATTACGGGCTCGATGTTTCTTGCCACTAACTTCCCCAGTTCCGGCGTAATATCAATGCCCAAATAAACAGCTGATTCGGTCACTCGCGAATCATCCAAATCCACATTCCCGTTCTTAATTATCTGAGTTTTTTGCTTATTTAAGGCATACCCAGAGAATCTGCCAAAGTCATGTGCTACCTGCTCAACTGCAGCGAGCGCAGTTGAGGGATTCGCGGTAACGATGGCGACATCGTCCGCGTAAGCCAATACTTTTGTTTCCAACCCCTGGCAAACGATTGGCTTGATTCCATTATTAGCCTCCAGCAGCCGTATTGAAGGATCAATGTAGATGGCAAAAAGGAGAGGGGAGCAAGGGCAGCCCTGCCTTGTCTCGCGCTTAATAAAAAAAGGTGCGGTATAGCCCCCATTCAATCTTAACCGAGCCGTAGGTGCTCTGTACAGAGCCTGAATAGCTTCAATGAATCCTCTGCCGATGCCAAACCATCTCAAAGCCTCCCAGAGGTAGTCCCAGGAGACCCTATCAAATGCTTTTTCAGCATCCAAAAGCATAACAGCCATAGGGTCCCCTGAGACCTCAGTTGCATCGAAAAGAGTTCTTACCCGACGAATATGCTGTGTTGTTCCCCTCCCAGGTATAAACCCGTGCTGACAAGAATGAATTGTTTTCCCAATAATATAATCTAATCTTGTCGCCATAGCTTTGGAAAAGATTTTGACGTCACTATTCATAAGTGTTATTGGCCTATATGACCCAGGTTCTCTGGGTGCCTTACCCTTTTTCAAAAAAATTATAATATCTGCTCCTGCCCATGACTTGGGAGCAGAACCACCCTTTTGAGCATGGCAAATAATATCAGCCAGATCAGGTCCAATTACATCCACAAAGGTTTTATAAAATTCTAGTGGGATCTGATCCGGACCGGCAGCCTTACCAGAGGGTAGACTGCACAATGCACCAAAGATCTCATCCTGGGTCAGCGCGGTCTCAAGAATCTCATTATCTTCAGGGTCAATGCTCTGCAAGGGGATTTTACTTAAATACTCCTGGATTGAACTCTGCTCCATCGGAGGTTCCTCACTATATAAGCGTTGATAAAAATGTCAAAACACTTCCTGGATCCCGAATGAGTCAGTCGTTCTATTCCCACTATCATTCACAATTTCGAGTATCTCCCCTGCTATACTCTTTTGTCTCAGTCTAACTGCAAGAGTATGCCCCACCGCTCACTTAACTCATAGCAGTGCTCTCTTTTTGCCAGGAAGCTTTCCGCAGCCTTAACAGCTATCCGATCTCCAACTTCGGCCTTGACTGGGGCCAACCGGAGCAGTATATCCTCAATTGGTTTACCCATATTGATAGCAATGGCAAGCTCCTCCTCTATCCCAATCAGAGTGTTACCAAGTACTTCCTCTCGCTGTGCCGCCTTTTTCTGCCGGTGCAAACTATAACTCAATGTCTCACCTCTAACCCCCGCTTTAAACGCGTCCCAGACTATCCCTGTACGAGCGCTCTCCCTGTTAATATCCCAGAATTCCTTGATCCAACCTTTCATGTGGAGCACATATTCTGGATCTTTTAAAAGCCCCCTTTCAAAGGTCCAGACCCGCTCAGGCCTCAGCCCCCCCCCCCGTAAAGGCAACTGTGAGAACTAGGGGATTATGGTCTGAGAGTATCCGGGGATATTTCTCTATCCTAAACCTTGAGATAAAAAAGTGTGATACAAAGAAATAATCAAGTCGAAAAACAGCCTTATGGGGAGCAGAAAAAAACTTACTACCAGGGTCTTGGGGCTTTAAATAAGCCCACGCATCAATAAGTCCATTATTCCTTACTAAATTCGTGAGAGCTTTAAAAACCCTCCTTTTTCGACCGGAGTATCCACCTCCCACATTGCCCCAGAGCCCACCGAGCCCATTAATATTAAAATCCCCGCACATTATTACAGGAGTGGGCCACGTTGCCAGCTCAGTATCCAAAAATTCAAGGACCTCTGGGTCATCACTGGTCGATCCATAGACTGAACAAATTGTAAAGGTTTCACCTCCCCATGTGCATTCAACCACAGCCCAGCGGCCCCACCTATCAGATAATTTTCTTTTAACCATTATATCCCTCCTCCGAGTAAGGATAGCAACCCCTCTTGTTCGAGTACCTTGCTTGGTATTAACCACAAGCTTATATCCCAGTTGATCCAGGATGTTACCTCTGGTGCCCTCTATGTGGGTCTCTTGAATACATAGTATATCAATTCGCAATGTTTTAAATAAAATTGCAGCCTTTTGCCTTTTACCTTGATCATTTAGCCCACAGACATTAATTGAAGCAATTCAAAGACTCATTATAGCATATTAAGGAAGTTTCCTTCTAAAGACAAACATGATTGCCTCTTTAATTCAACCAAAACTGGTCTACCAAAGCTCATTTTCTTCCCATTTCCATAACTGTTTACCAAAATTTCCCTTACGTGTTGTGCTGTGCAATATTGTGCTGTGCCCTTACCCACCCCACCCCTCCTAACCCCCCCCCCTACCGGAAAACCACCCCCCACACCCCTTACAGGCAGATAGGTCAGGCATGACCTATGTATGCCAGCCGATCTCACGTCTCAAGTCGCCGCGGTCCCCCTCCCCCAAAGCCCAAGAACACCATATAAACCCACCCCCAGTTACTATCTAAACCTAAGAAGTTTAAAAAAAAGAAAGGGGATTACACCAGCTTTAGTTTAAGCTTCAAGTCGTCGCACCGCAGAACCCAGACCAAATAAACAGTATTCAAAATCACTAATTAAGCAACAGTCGGGCCCCCATGCAACGTGCGGCCACCTCCACCCCTCCCCTTTGCATCCTTCAATTCGGTGATGTACTCCTGTGCCTTGACTTCCGAAAAAAACATTCGCACCCTCCCATTTAGGGTGACCTTAAGCCGGACGGGGAATAACAAAAACGCCTCACAGCCCATCCCCTGAAAAGGGGTTATCAGCTGCCGGAGTCTCCATCTCCGCTCGACCGTAGCGTGGAAGAAATCAGGGCGAGCAAAGAAGGTGTGCCCCTCAAAAGTCCGTCTGGAATCTGGTCTCGCTCTGTCAATTATGGCCTGTCTTAGGAGAAAGCTCCCGATGTAAATTAAAATTGCTCTTGGTCGCTCTCCTTGACTAGCTGCGTTGGCTTTCCTCCGCGTCATTGGGAAGTGGTGTGCCCGCTGTACCTCCACCTCCCAGTTCCAGTGGGCAAGATCGGGAAAAGCTCCCTTTAGCAAAGATACGACAAAGGACATGATATTTTCCCCTTCAACGTTTTCTGCCAGGCCTAATAGCCGTACATTGTTTCTGCGTTGCCTGTTTTCAAAGTCTTCAAGCTTCCAACACATATCCAAAGATTGTTTTTCCTGGGATTCCTTGAATACTTGTAGCTTACAGACTTCCTCCTCCAAGGCAACACTTCTATCTTCCATATGAGTGACCCTTTCAGCCATATCTGTGCACAGTTTATTTACTTTGCGCATAGAGCCCTGCAATGTTTTGGTGGCTTGGTGTGATCTTCGGCTCTCCAGTCTAGCCTCCCCCTGCATCTATTTGAGAGTAGAATACAGTAACTCTAGCTAGGGTGGAGCAACAGCAGGTTCAGAGCCAATGGAGCCAATGGAGCCTCCTTGCACAGCGACCTGCAAATCGGTTCCATAGGTCATACTTGTGGCAGAATAGTCCCATTCAAGCTTACGAGCCATAGCTGAATCAGATTTAGCGAGTCTAGCTCTGGACCCTGCCCGTCGCTTCGAAGCCGAGGACCTACTGCGATGCGTTTTTTGTGTAGTAGAAGACTCCCCAGAATCTGTCTCATCGGAAGTATTGGGATCACTGGGCGTTGGCGATTCCGAGTCGTCATTAAGCGAGTAAAACTTGTCCCCCTCCGGGGACCCCAAGGGTGTTTTTGACCACAGTGGGATCGGATTTTGGCCAGCAGCATTGCCCAGAGATATGACCTTATGCGAAGCGTCCATTAAGGAGACAGGGCGATTGTTACCAGTCATACTGCCTTCCACGGTGGAAACCGGGCCATTATCACCTGCCCTGCCAGAACGGGCATTGGCACTAACCTGGAGGGGCCGATCAACAGATCCCACAGGTTTCCCAGGACTTCCATCTCCACTTGCGGTCTCCCTCTGTTCTTCCAGCGGCTCTGGGGAAGATAGCAGCGGTGGTTGGGTTTCCTCTTCGGCATCCAGGTTCGCAAGCAGGTCCTGCTCCGGTCCGGGTTGCGTGCTCAGCTCAGCCGCAAACTCAGTCGCGGCAGCAAGTTGAGCCGAACTAGTCTCCGCCACGGCAGCCTCCATTGTGCCCAATGCTGCGGCCCCCGTTGAACTGGGGGCTTTTTGCCTTCCGAGAGAGGTGGTGGAGGCTGAAGCCGAAGCTGAAGCCGTCATGAAGACTTCTACAACGGTCGGCTGCCGCAGAGAACCCTCCACAGCCGCCGCCGCACGGAGACGGGTCCCTCCTGCTACGCCAGCATCTTTTGGCTTACTCCCGCTCTCGTCGCCCTTTTTCTAAGGGACCCCACGCCGGGCTTGATTCGGACCCCGCACGGCCTCCGTTGTGGGGGTCCTTAGCGGCCTCTTTGACAGTCTTGTTCGCTTTAGGGGCCATCACTTGCCGACAGCTCCAACGGAACTTCTGGAGGTACAGAGATATCAGCTGGAGAGCCAAAACAAATCTCCTTGATTTCCGCAGGCGCCCGTGGCATCCGAACCCCAGCAGCCTGACCAGCGAATCAAACAGGTAGGTGCGCGGTAGCATGATATCCCACTATCCCATTATCTGCACATCCTTAGGCGCCTCAGGGGGAGAGAAACTGCAGCAGATCTCACTGAGCTCAGTCGGCGGCCATCTTGCCCCCAAATTACTTCAATAAAGCTTCAACTGAAACTCTTGAGGTGGCCTGGTCCAAACCGTGCTTGACCCCACCAGTGAGTTGTCAGATAGCATAGGCCTGCCTCTGTTTATCCAGCTTGCCTGATTTAGTATCCTACTCCAGAGACCGTCCTAGTTCAGGCTTGTATGAGCAAAGTCAATCCAAACCCTTTCCCACTGCTCCATCAGACAGAGAATCAATGAAATCAGACTCTTTTGACGAGTTTGTTTTGTCAGCTAGCCTGTCGCTCTGATCCATAAATGCAGTTTCTCTCTTGGGTTGTTACACAGACACCATCTGGGACATGGCTAGCTTGAATTTGCCAGCCTTGTCTGAAGACTTAAGCAGTTCGTTTGCACAGACATTGCTGGTTGGGCATTTGGTAGCAAAGTATATTTTGAGGCCTGGTCTGGATACCACCAATTGTGTTGCTCTGGTTTCTGTACTCTGTTGTCAGATGCCATGATTGGATGCTTGGCACTGGGTTTTATGGGGCCTTACAAACTTCATTTATGGACATGCTATTCGACATTGGGTGATTGTTTGGTGAGAAGGCAGATTCTGCTCTAGTATGGCTCACTGATGGCATGGCCATGGTTTGGTGTTTAGGGTTGAGCTGCCCTGCCTGCCAATTCCACCAACAGTATCACAATTTCCAAGGCTGTTCGAGCTGCCTTGCCTATTGCTTGAGGTTACCTCCACAACAGATTAAACAGTTAAACCCGTTGGTGATTCCGGGGCTGGGTGTAGTGGTAGAGGAAGAGGCTACCAACAGACTTTGTCCACCACCACTGCCACAAACCCCTTTAGTATCACCTCCATCAGCCATTTGGAGCTGAATCCAGGATTATCTATCCCATTGGCAGTCCATCACATTTGGTCAATGGATCCTTCAGATTTTTTTGCCAGGTAATGCCCTCCCTTTTGTTCACATTGCCGCATGGTACTCCAGTTATTGCTCTAGTTTCTGCAGATCAGGCCACTGTTTCATCCCAAGAAGTGATGATGTTTCTTGCCAAGGGAGCAATCGAAATAGAAAAAAATAAAGAAGCAGTACCTGAGGCGGAGAGGGGCCTGGGTTGCTATTCAAGGTACTTTCTTCCTCAGGAAGAATGGGGTTTGAGACTGATCTTGGACCTCAGGATCTTAACATGTGTTCCTCAAGAAGAAGTTCAAAATGATGACACTTAATCAGGTTCTGCTGTCCTGGGATCCTAAAGAGGGGCTAGTGTCCCTAAACCTGCACGATGGGTAGTTCATTTCCTGATCCTACAGACACCCACAGGAAGTATCTCCGCTGTGTACTTAGGCAGACATCTTCCAATTCACAACCCTAGCCTTCAACTTGACATCGGCCCCTGTGGTCTTTACAAAGGTCATGTCAATAGTGGCAGCCCATCTCTGCATGGTGGGGTTACATGTATTCTTGTATCTTGATGACTAGCTGCTGACGATGGGCTCACATCAGCTAATTTCAGACCACCTACAGGTAAGTGTTGTTACTGTCTGCCCTGAGATTTTCCATCAACAAGCCCAAGTCCCATTTTTGACCTTCTCAGAGGCTTCTCTTCATCTGGGCCATTCTTTATACTGTTGCCTTGAGGTCTTTCCCACCACTGTCCTGAGCATTCAGTCTATGATCTCAATGTTTTTTTGGTGAGAACTACTGTCCCATTCTTGAGGATTCTGAGACTACTTAGTGTCCTATTGCCTTGCAGCCTTTTGCTGGCATATGCAGGCCTTCAATGGACTCGTAAGCTCCAGTTGGTCGAGCATTGGGGATGCTTGAGGAACATGATTTGGTTCTGCAGCGAGATGGTCTGAGACATTGAGTGGTGGAAATCAGATGCAGATCTGATGTTTAACAGATCATTCTCCTCTCTGCCTTCACGAGTGGTCAGTGGTGACTGAAGCACGCACTTCAAGTTGGGGCAGTCACTCTTAAGTATGTCCCAACTGCTGGCTAAGATGTTGCAGATGTCTTGGAGTTGTTGCTGTACGTCGTGATGACTCTAAGGTCAGTTTGTGTGTCATGGTCATTGTCTGTGGTGTTGTCAAACAGGGTGTGTTCTCTGGTAACAGTCTTGACCCTGTCTACAGCTCCGAGTACCCACATGGCGTATCACCTTTCCCTGAATCTTTTAACCATGGTGTTCTCTTCAGTGATAAAGGCCTTCTCAGTGTTCCAGTTGTGTTTGGCCCTCAACAGCTCACCATAGAGAATTCTTCACTTGGGGGCATACAGATGGCTGCTGAGGGTGTGCAGAAGGCTATTGCCAGCTGCTGGTTTACGGAACAGGCTGGTGTGTATGGCTTCGTTAATGATTTCAATTTTACCATCAAGATATTCCACCACAGTCCTACTGATTGTGTGGAAACACCTAATGTTGTGGGGATTGGCATTGTTTTTTAACAATTTGTGGCCTCCTCTTCTGTGCCCTTCTTTGTGATGAACAAGCCATCAATGTATCAGATGTGTCTGAGGCCAAGTTTGACCTGTTATATATATCTATCTATCTATATATCTCATAGATTGACACATAATTTATGCAAAAAGAAATAGTGAACTCTGGGTAGTTCTCATGTTTAGGTGGAAAGCAGCTCCTGTATAGAGCACCCTCAACACCAGTGACACTCTAAATTTGCTTACCTCAAATGTCTGCTTTTCTAACAGTCTTTAAGCATAGCACAGTGCCATCCACGCAGAGATAGAAAGTGACAAAGTCTTTTGCCATTTCTACAGCAAAGTTTTCAAGCATAGGATTATCACAGTGCTATCCATGCCGAGCTGTAAAATGACGAAAGCCTTTTACCACTCCAGGGACAGTATTACAGCTTTGAATTGGTAAAATGCCAACCAAGGTTGGCTTGGTTGGTATTTTACCAATTCAAACTACATAGGACATTTTTAGTGGAAGCATAACTGATCAGGTGAAACAGGCTCAGAGGCCATGCTGGGTGCTGCTCGTGAGATAACCACTCCTCGAAGTGAGCTGCAACAGACTTTAATGTCCATACACGAATCTTAAACACACATGCAAGATTTGGTTCCCATAGCCCCCTGATAGGTTTCCAGGAAATACATTCAAAGGAACGACTCAGTGGGATTGCCTCCAACAAGCCCCACTTATCCACTGCCAAAAAAAGACAGGATTTGGAGTTGGAGGCAGAATGTCAAAGGCTTTCTTGAAGACTATCAGTCTTGTTAATGTGAGAATGGACGTCAGGAGACCTATTTCCCAGCCCTTTATCTGCAGGTCTTGTGCAAGCTTTTACACTTTTATCTTCGGAAAAGATATTTCGCTCAAGATTATCATTCTGGAGCTCAATGTAAGAGTCCAAGCTGAATCTTGTTTCTCCCGTTCTTCCTTCTTCCTTACCCTGAAATAAATCACCCTGTCAATCTGAATGGCTTTTCTCTCACCGGATCTTTACAGCCAGGCAGTGAAGTAAACTGCTCTCTTGTGATTGCTCACCTACAGGAGGGACATTTGTGGAGGCATTTGCACATTGCTCAAATGATATAATATGCAGTCTCTGTTTGAATGGTCGCTCACAGACCGACTGTCAACTAGCACTTTTTGAACTGCCCCAAATGTACATCTTGGATAGGTGTTGCTTGTTGCTCTCTAGTAGATAACACCTCCTAGACTGGGCAGATAAGATCCTGTTTGCTTGCCCCTTTGTCATTTATTCCCAGAGTTGTCCACAAGTTCACATGTAGTAGCTCTCGTCAGTGATCTCCTTTGATGGCATGTGCCAGATGCATATCAGCCCTCAAACCTTCTCTTCTGGCTACAGGCAGTGTCCTTTATATGGGTCGTTAAAAGGTAATCCCTTGCACAGAAGTAAATTGCAGTCCACACGCTTAGATTGAAAGCTTGGTCTTTAAAACTGTAGATTGCCCTAAAAATATGCTGTTTTAGTGTTTGGTGTTAAGAACAGCAACAAAGCATGTTACCCTCGCTCCCCTTTTTTAATTGTTTCATTTCTTCTAGCTGGATGACTCTTTTGAGTTCTAATAATAATAGCTCATACTCCAAACTGAATTTGTCTCCAGGTACTTGAATATTATGCCATTATTATTAGTTACTTAAGGATACACAGCTTATGAATCTTGGAAGAATGACGAATAAGGCTGCCTTGCCAAGATTTAAGCCTGGCACCTGAGAAGATCTGTGGGTGAGCTGTCAGCAGAGATATATTTCAATGGCCTTACAGACCTAGAGAGAAATTCCTACAATTATTTTCTCAGTGGTCACATTTTGTAGAGTCTCAAGAAACGTTTGGCTTTGAGTTTATTCTAGGCATTTTTGTATATATATTTGGCCATGCCTTCCACTCATTATCAAATAGCTGACCTTGATGCCACCCGTCTCATTTGAATATGGCTGCCGTCTTTGGATCTATATACAATGATTCATCCCCCCCTTGGAGATTCACCCCCAGGAGAGCGATGTTTCATTGCCGAATTGTCAAAAGGGACCTGATAGTTCCTGCATTATGAAAAGGGACTTATGTCTGGAAGAGTGGCAGACGCATTACATTCGGAAGTAATGTATACCCACTCAATTACAGCTGAGTTAGCCTCAGTTCTTCCTAGAGCCATGCGTCCCTTGTTGACATCTGAAGGGCAGCCACATGATTTTGTATGCTCAATTGCGTGGCCCCAGCTCTATGGCAGATATCCTACTCTGACATGGCTGCAGTGTAGGCTTCAGATGCATGGCTGACAGTATCTGCTGCAATCTTTTTAGGTCTGCTGTTCACCAAAACCTTTTGATTTTACTTAAAATATATATATTATGTATATGGCATACTTATAATAACTTTCAGCCAACTGTCTTCATCCATTGGTCTGTTATTCACGTTTTTAGGTCGAGCCTAGCGGCTGCCCGCATGCACTGCTGGCTCTGCGAGGCATGCTGTATTAGGGTATGCGCTAGAAGCCCCGCCCACTCTCCGCCCATATTTGTCATTGGCTTTGTGTCATTGTCCTTCTTAAATGCTGGCTTCTGATTGGTAAATAGGCTTGTTAGTCCCTTCTTGGTACCGGCTTGTCTCCATTTGTTCCCGCCCATATGGACTGAACCTTTTACTCCTCATGTTATGCTTTATCTTGGCTGGTAGCACTATTTTGTTTAATGTTTTTTTATTTTTTTATTTGCAGCGCGGTCCGCTTTTACTTTAGTGGCCGCACTTGATTATTTAATTAATTTGCAGCGCGGTCTGCTCACTTTAGCGGCTGCGCTTCTTTATGTAATTAATTTGCAGCACCCCATGTGTGCGCTTGTGCCTCCCTCTGCCCCTGAATTAAGGTTGTTGGATCTGAAATAATAATAATAAGAAATAATACCACAAATACAGTTCTCTGTCAGCACAGAAGATAGCAGAATTTATTGGAGACCAACAAACCATGCAAGTACGTGCGGCACGGAGACAAACAGCATAGATACTGAGTGTCCAATGATGTGACATTTCTGACAATTTTTATAGGCCCAAACCACAAAGGATGCAGCATCATAACATACGTAGCACAAATTAAGCATAGTTCATTTGACCAATTAGCAAGGGCCTAAGCTGTGCTGTACCATTTAAGGTCCGAAATATACTGTTGCTGACCACGTGTCCCAAGTAGGCAGCTTCTGGGACTTTCCACTGTAATGTAAGATATCAGTTTGGTACTTTTCCAGTTAATAATTGCAACATAATAGCAATGACCAGAAATATTACGAAATGTGATATGCTGAAACATTTGTGTCTAAGCGAGCATCTTCGTTTGTCACGTATCTCTCTTGAGCAAGCCTAGTGTTACTAAAGCCGTTTCTCGGAAGCCATAGGAGAGGTACAAGCATTTTGTGCAGTGATTTTTATGTCAACTTAACAGGGCCTAGAAGCTTACTGCATTTGGTATCGCATAAGAAAGATGGCTTCTACAAGGTCACTCGGTGTCCCGAACAGCAACACTGCACAAGCTCCGCCTCAGCAGCTTCCATGGCCCAAGGTTTATTTTTGATATTAGCGAGGGCCGGCAGCCACTAAAAATTAAGTTTCAAAAAACCATAATACAACTAAAGAAGCATTGACAAAGCCAAAAACCTGGTGGTCAACACTAATCCTGTTGGCTTTGAAGATGCCTGTTTGCTTCTCCCACTTTCTGTATTGCGATTAGAAAGGGGTGGGCACAAGAATGAGTGGAAATTCTTATCAGTAACTTGTGTATTCCCAGTCCTCACCCCCTATCCATTTGCATTGATCTTTCTATGTTTCGTGTCCTATCATGTCGGAATCCTGCAGGTCGGCAATTATTAGGAACTGAAGGAGAGACAAATCAAAGGTAAAAATAAGATAAAGGGCTATGGACTGAGAAATCCACCTGCCTTGGGCCCCCCTGCTTTGATACAGTTTCTAGTACTTTACCCTCCGTGGCATTATTCTTATGTATTATCTGTTTATCACATGGGGGATACGATTTGTTTATACCATACTGGGCACATGCTCAAAAAGTGCATTCAGCCATATACAAGCTTTGCACTGCTATAATGACTGTATCTGTATAGTCCAGCATGCTTTATGTGTGCAACGGTCAGAACCATTAGGGAGTTGGGTAGGTACAAGAGAGGCTGATGACAGTTGTGTTTTTGGGGAGTAAGGTGCACACGGTGACATGGGGTGTAGAAGCCTATAGAATGTAAAAGTGTGCTCCTTCTGGAGCAAGGTCTTCGTGTGCTTGAGAAGAGTGGATCTCGTTTCATCTATGTTGCTTGCAATTGGTGCCCTAGGATGGTAAACCATTTATATTCCCTTCGGTTAAAGTATCCAAGGACATTGAACGCGAAGCAGGCCTAAAGACGGGGGGTGGTCAGATTTTCATTGTTGATTAATATGTATCTTTATTTCATTATTCGAGACTACTTTACTGGACAACCTGCAAGCCTTACTTTCAGGTGTTTTTTGAAACCTATATTGAGGTTTGCATAAATGAATCTTTTTGGACTTTTGATCTTTTATTTAAAACGTTTTTCTCCTTTCTTTTGCAGGTGCAGGCAAAGCACCATCACTGGGAGGAGGGTTCCATACAAATTTGGGAAAGGAGTCCCGAGCACTGACACTTCAGAATGGTACGTCAAATTCATATTTTTGTTTCTAGTTTTGGGTCGTTCATTAATTAACGCAATTCTGATTTCATTGTTCGAAGTCGTGATTTAACAGTAAATGAGTGGGAACGTTTTTCAATTTTCTGTGTTAAATGCACCAGTTAATTCTACAAAAGTGTTTTCCTCTGGAAATGTTACTTTAAACATTAGAGCATTACAGCTTCAAGCCTACTCCTTCCTTGAATAGCCCTTCTCAGAGGGATATTGTAAAAGGTGGCTTGTCAGTGACCTCTGATTTCAGTGTGGGCGTATTCCTTCCTGGCCTTTGATGCGTCTTTCTCTCCCCCCCCCTCCCACCACAGTTCTGACCCATTTTCGCTTCTCCTTTCCGCTTCCCGCCCACTCTGTTTTATTTGAATGAAAGCATTGCATAAGCTGCGTTGTCTTGGTTAGGATAATCGTGTGCTGTTCTTTCTCTTGCAGCCGTGGCGGTGCTTAATGGAATAGTACTGTATTATGTCTCCTGAGTCATGTTGCATCATTAAATTATGCCGACTTGCGTTAGGTCTGCCAGCCTACACATGGTGACTCACAAGCTCCTTTCCACACACTGAACTCGATGTCCACCTTAATCACTTTTCTTGTTTTGGAACCTGGAGCGGTGCAATTTTTTTAATGTGTTTTAATCAGAACAAATGCAGAACTCAAATTCATAGTTGTTTAAGCCTAGGAGATTTTCTGAATGTAACATGCTTTCATTCGAATTAGAGCTGTGGTTTAAATTGCTTATGAAGCCAAGGAAGGCTTCCCAGTCAATGACAGAAACAGTTCCATTTTGGAAGATTTATGTGCTTTATTGGGGTATGGTTCTAGCTTTGAACTGGCGATTGTCTCATGGCTTACGTGCTAATTAAAGCAGGTTTGAGAAAGTCTTCCGTCATCATACAGTCTTTACATTTAAACCCAAACAACATGCTTTGTTCTCTAGGGCAGTGGTACTTAAGCTTTTGGCTTCGGCGGACCCCATAAGAAACGCAACTAGGAGCCAGGGACCCCCAACCCACTACTACAATTTGAGCCTCAACAACAACGCACATGAAATGCACTATGTGAACTCAACACATTTACTTTACTCTGCAAGTGCTTGTTTAAATATGAGTGACTACGCACTGGTGAAGTTCCAGATCGCATTCTCAAATCAGTAGGTATTACCAGTGGCGGCTGGTGAGGTTTGTCATTGGTGGGCTGTGATTATTGGGGGAGAGGGGGAATCACAGCGTTTTTTGGGGAGGTTAGTTGCCATTTCCTGTGCAAATCTTATTTAACAAAATTTGCATTTTTCAGCCAGATTTTTTACACACGCTCTCTCTTGCCCTCTCTGTCAGATATCAGGGTTGCTTACTTAGGTGCATTATTAGAGTAATCCCACTGGTCAACCATTGACAAGCGACAGTGGAAGACCACCTGCCGTACTAGAGATCCCATTTCTGTATTCTCAATATAAGTTCCAATGACGCACTCCATGTGTGAATCAAATTTGAGCAGTGTTAACCAATGATTAAATGTGCAGCAGCAGAAAATGATCTGTCAATTCACACTGCATTAACATCCCAAAACATAGCTGCTTCACATGATTAGAAGTTCTTCTGCGTACATTCATATAGCTCCTCTGAGCATCAGCTTACCTGAACACTAACAACCAGTGAATTGCTTCATGCTGTCTTTGTTATTTTATTGTTTTTTTTCCCAAAAATAAAACTATGGTCAAGGACACAGTGACCTAGACAAATGAAAAAAATGGAAAGGCAGCCAACCATCACCATTACAAAACTACACTTCCAAAATACTGTCTTCCTTGACAAGGACTGTAAACTCATTTACCTCCGATAACTGCCATACTTTACATTTTTAATTTATCGTAAGTTAATTTTTCACAAAGGCTTGCTATATAAACACATTGTGTAATAATTTGAAGACCGTTGTGAGTGCAGTGGAGGACATTAGCTATCCAACAGTAACATAGATGACTGGCAGAACAAACTGAGTCCATTATTCTGATTAAAAGAAACCGATGCAGGTCACAGGGAATGATATAAGAGAACAGTTCTTTCCAATCTGCAACGGAATACATCTAGCATGTCCTAAAAGAGACATAGAAAGAGAGTAAGGCTCACTCTTATGGCTGTCACTGCACTCAGCTCTCACCAGAAGTCCGTGAATATTAATGCTGGGCACAGTTTGGACTCCTCTGTGGGCCATGGTCTGATGAGGTTTTAGGTACATTATCTCAACAGTATCAAAGAGCTCCTTGGGGCCTTGGGGCCTTTCCGAGGCTCACCTCGTATGTAAGTGACTGTGCTACGGCCCTACCAGAATTTGATACAAAGCTGACACGCAGACTAATCTTCTACCTCGCCAAACTTTAACCTCAAATGACTATATTCTGGGGTCAGCCTTACTGTCAACTCATCCTCAGTTCGCCGGTGCCATCCTTTTAATGGTATTCATCTTCCTAAAAAGTAACACGCCTGCACACACCACCAGAATGTCACCGTCCACATTTGTTTCTCCATGCACTCATGGAGGGATCTTCTTAATCATCTGATGTCAGCCGTGTGTGAGAGCCCAAAGGTCGACATGTTGCTTACTTCCATGAGGTCATAAATCCGCCATACTTGTAACTAGACCCATATGGGGAACTACCGTGCCAAGCTGGCATTGCTGCTGAGGCCTTTGCCAGAAATGGTGAAGCTTGTGCCATTTTGAGTCTGACATGCATTCATGCCATAATCTAGAATCCACCAAGGAGGGAGATTATGGAGGAACAAATGCCATAATAATAATGTGGAGAAAAGTGGATTTAAATTCGCCGCTGAACTGGAGTTGGGGAAGTGGCTTTTACGTGGGAGAAAGGTAAAAGAACATAATTTTAACTCTTTGTACCACAATTCCCAATTTGTCTTTCCTGTACAGGAATTTTAGCTTTTGATCTAAATAACAGTTTTCTCAAGGCCGCGTGCACATGAACAACGAGGAGGCACCGGTGGTTTTAATGAACCACGAGTTAGACTTAATGTAAGAAATTCCACAGACATTGCAGTATAAAGTTATTGTGTACAGACTGATAGTGCTTTGCTTGAACTGGATCTTGATATGTATGTTTTTCCTCAGCTGTTATGTCATGTATCATGGAATGTGGGCTCCTTTTGATGGTTTTCTGCAGGGACATAAGTCCCCACTTTGCTTGATTTGTGATATTTGTCTTTTCTTCAATAAAAAGAATTTAAACAAAAGAAATTCCACAGGGAGGGGAATGTCCGAGGTTAGCCAAATACCTTTCCAAGTGCTTTGGGTAAGACTCCACAACACATTTGAAAGGAAGGTACCAGTACAGCGGATGTCAGTGACAAAAACGAAACACACTACATGCAAATGTGCGCTATTAACACCTTGTCTGCACATGAACAGTTGAGGCAATGAGACCCTCTTTAAGAACGAAACTCACAGGGAAGGAAATGAGGGCCGCCGCCTGGACAGTTTGTACTTCTTACAGCGAAAAACAATAGCTATCACGAGTATGAATAGTACATACCAGAAAGAACGGGAGACTGAAGTCGCATGTATAGATCTATTGCTATCGCGGCCGGAGTCCAGAAGCCTGCTGCAGTCGGGATAACTTCTACGCGCCTTTCTGACTGGCCGGTGCTAAAATGGCGCCCATCAGCATTCACTCGTGCAGGAGGCAGACACCACAAGTTGAGTCTGCGCAGTGCGTCTTAAGTCATGATGACATACTGCGCATACTCAATACCTTGCCTTCCAGCCCTCAAACGTCTACCACACTCTTTCCCAACTTGTCACAGGGTGAGATACTGTGACGAGTTGGGAAAGGGTTGGGTCACAATGCTCTCCACTCCTTGATTGACGTGGAGGCTTAGCTCTACAGGGCATGAGTCAAAAACGCCCAGGGCTAACTTTACCCCCACGTCATCAGGGGGTGGAGACTGGTCCTTGATGTTAGGCATTTGCCGAGCTGATGACCTCACAGGTATCAGGTCTGTGAGATTGTCAGCCCGGCAATACTGCAGCCTAGGGGAGCAAGTAGGGAAAGTGCCGACTTGTGACACATCACACTGCACGCACTAGTTTCAACACCACAGACCGCAACAAAAGTGAGTCCAGTCGTAAGTGGCAGACAATGCCTCTATTGTTTTATTTTTATGGGGACTGTAAAGGGGGCGGAGACCCGACGCCCTAACTCAGAAACCGCTGCTGGGTATTACTGTAAATCTGGACTTTGAACAGAACTTGAATCATAGCCCCCATCTGGCCTACCCATCTAGTCACTGAACCTGCGAGCGACCGTGGAGACCTTGCTCTTTGGCAGACGCCCAGTGGAGCTACATGATAGCTATAGAGGAGATGGGCCGCGGACTTCCCCTCTGCCCTCACCTACCCAGCTGGACTTTGGGCAGACTTTCCCTCGTCTCTCCGTAGTTCTCTCCCTCCTACCCCTTGACCCTACCCTTTCCCCTCTACTCTCCTTTTACCCCGTCCTCTTTGCTCTTTTAATGTTTTCCCACAGAGACCTAGCGTTCTGGCCGATGCTCGGTGGAGCTACCTGATAGCTAAAGAGGAGATGGGCTTTGGACTTCTCCGCCCCCTGCCGTCACCTACCCAGCTGGTCTTTGGGCAGATATTCCTTCGTCTCCCTGTCCTATCTTTCCCTACCCCCCCCCTTCCCTGCCCCCTTACCCTTCTTCGCTTCCATGCTCTTGAAATGTTTTTCTAGCAACTGATGTTACCCGAATCTAATGTACTGTGTAATTTTGTGGAACCTTATGTAAAGCGCTCTGATACCTACGGGTCTAGCCAGCGCTATATAAAACTCATTAAATAAATAAATACTGTGAAATCAGAGCTCTCAGCAGAAGTCGTGGGACAGCAGTAGCTGCTGAATTGACTTTGGCCTTGGACAAACACAATCTGTGCTTCCCCTAACTACGCCCCTGCACCCGCATTGATAGTGGCCACTGGCGCAGAGGCAAAGTGTCTCCCTCATTAGCATTGGGCCTTGCCTTCATGCCGAGTGAACGCCTCCTGAAGATAGCACCAGCACCCTGTGCACCGGCACTATCTGTATTACAGAAGAGTTCATGCAAACATCTGCACATACTTCTATAATACAGTGCCCGGGGGGGGGGGGGACAGAAAAGGGACGCACACATCTTTTGCTCCCCTGGGATACTGTTAGTAATATGGCTCCAGTTGCCTATTATGCCAGAATGCATGCCACCTGTTGGGAAGTGGAACTCTGGCTGTGAAAGTTTTTCAGCTCTCCTGAAAAGTGCAAGTATGCCCTCTTTCATACAGGGCTTGGAATTCAAAGGTAAACAAATGGGTTTGATTTTGCTCAATTGTTAACTGAACGCTCAAAGGAAAGCAGTGACAAAGTTGATAAGCGTCTTCCTTGAAAGTCTCGGGGAACTTTTTTTAGACCATCTGTGCCATGAATTTGTAATTACTGGAGATTTCAATATCAGAGGTCTGTCGACCACCACTGTAGAAGTCCCCAGATCAAGTGTAGGATCTGCAATCAATGGTTTTATGAATCTTCACAGTAGTATCTGCCCAGACAGAGTCTGAAGCGAGAAATAAGGAGTAGGTCCCCCCCCCCAAACCTGTAAAAATATATCAACCATAGACTACATCCTCCTGTCTGATGGCTTGGCTGCTCGACTGGATCATTTGAAATATCAGTCAGACCGGAAAGTGACCACAATCCATTGAAGTGCACTTTGAACCTTGCAGTCCAACTTGCAGACAAAATCATCAAGGTGAGCACCTCATCTAAGGAAGAGAAATTGAAATTAGTAAGAAGAATTAAATAGCAGTCTGCACCTGGTTAGAGGCCCTAGAGCTTACCATAAGATCAATGCAACCAGAATGCACCCTACAGGAGTGGGGAATGTACATGGAGTATTTACGAAAGCATTTACTGGAACAGGAGTGCAGCACCAAATTCCAACAGGTGGGACAGAAACTAGTGAGGCCTAGTAATTTTTGCAAGGCAATCATCCGTTCCAAAAGATACCTTTTCAAAGCTCAGCGTGTGCATCGACTTAATCCATCAAAATCTTCAGCTGCTGCAGTAAAACCGGTCAGAAAGTCACACAAAAGAACAGTTTGGGAGCATCAGAAGGAGAGACCGGACAAAGAAGGGGCCCCAGTCTTTCAGCTATTAAAAGACTCTAGCCAGGCTCACTTTTGGGCCCATATTAACAAATTAAAAAATAGCAATGCGTTCAGGGAGAATGGAGTCTCTGAAGCAGCATGGGTATGGCACATTGTTGAGCTGTACGTGGACCAATTTGTCAACATACGAGGGGTTGGTCAGTTTGTAGCCACAACACCAACTACTAATACAAATCCAGGGGAAATTGAACCAAGACCACACTATCAAACTAACCTGTTCCATGGGCAGGAACACCTTGTGGAGGAGAGCCAGATGATGTTGGGTAGTTGAACAAACAAGCAAAAGGTGGCAAAAGTATTAAAACAGCTGAAATCAGACGGAGCCCCAGGTCCGAACAGCCTTCCAGCTCGCCTTTTTAAGGATGCCCATGTAATTTGGGCCAGCGTGCTGTCTGTCCTTTAAACCATTCATTTCAAAACGCTGTTATGCCTGAGGTCTGGAGAGGATCCATTTTATGCCCATATTTAAGTGTGGAGACCGAACGCTAGCTGCAAACTATAGATTTTTCGCCTTACTTGACATTGAGGCAAAAGCATTTGCCCGAATTTTACTAGACCACTTAGAAGCATGGATAGCGGAGGAATATATTCTGCCGTTTTTTCAATCAGAATTTAGGGCTGGGGCATCTATTGTAGATAATATTCAAGCTTTATCAGTCCTCGGGTATCGCCGCCTACAGAAGAACAGTCCACCTCTTTTGTGCTGCTTTATAGACTATAGTGCAGCTTTTGACAGGGTGGATAGGGCCATCCTTTGGAGGAAGCTCAATGCCTGGGGCATACCAACAAATCTTTTAAGAGCCATCATCTCTCTACATACAGAAACATGGGTCCGGGTGAAAACCAGTCCATCCATGGTTACACGAAAAGCCGATACAAACAGAGGGCTAAAACAGGGCTGCGTTTTTGCTTCTACACTGTTCAACTTGTACACTGCTGATATAGGGAAGGTACTGTACACCTGTAGGTTGGTCCCCCCCAAAGCTAAGTTCCGTCTCTCTGCAAATAATTCAATACGCTGATGACATAGTGGTCATTGATCACACTAAATTGGTCCTGCAAAAGGCACTGGACGCCTTAAGCAGATTTAATATAGCCAATCATCTGCAGGTGAACCAGGCCAAAACTAAAGTTTTGATATTTGACAGCTGTCGACTTAAAAAGACCGCTACTTGGCGTTTGGACGGCAAGACCATCTCTACTGCGAGGCATTACAAGTATTTGGGCCTGTGGTTAGCGAAAGCGGCTCTGCCGTCGCCCAATCAAATGATCTTAAAAAGAAGGCAGCAGCTGTTACCTACGGGATTGGCCAATTAAATCGCTTACTAAGCAGTGCCTCTGCGACCCCTATTTTAAAGGTAATGAAAGCAGCATTAACCCCAGTCCTACAGTACGGTCACTTTGCTTATCCCAGTGTACTGGATGCTACCTGAGAACTGTCATAGCAGAGCTTATAAAAAAAATATTTCAGAAACCGCGATACACTCGATGCTCCAGATTAAGACTAGAGTTTGGGCTAGTAACTCAATTTACAGAATGCATGGCATCCATGTTAAAATATTACATCAAGTGCAGGACAACTCCTAAGAACTCCATAAAATGCTGTCAGAAACCAACTATGAAAATTCTGAAAACCCATGGTCCAGTCAATTAAACGAAGCAATCATGATATTCAAGATTGATGTTTTGGCCTTTGGGGATGGTGGCATCCCATACTCCGCCTGGATGACTGCAATTAACAAGCGAATAAAAGTGGCCTCCTGGGAACAGGATTTAAACGCGGTTGACAGCTCAGTGGTGGCACAGCCTCTAAAGGGCTTGTACATGGTGGGGAAACCACAATCATACTTTTCGGTCTCCATTAATGCAGAGACTCTGGCCCAAATTCCCTATATGAGACTTCTTGCCGTACCAATAAGGGACTTCAATCCACGCTGGGCAGGCTCGGGAGCATATAGTGCCTGTAGGTTATGCCATAGATATCACGAGTCGTGGTCCCACTTGCGCTATGCTGTTGTCCCGCTCTAAACCAGCAAAGAATACTCTTGCTAAAACCATTTTTTCTGGCAGAGGGAGTACGAACTTGAGCACAGGCATCCGGTGTCTGCTTTAATAGCAGATCCCCAGGGGTGCCAGTAGATGTACTAAATTTTGAAAATCTTAAAACAAAATGTAATGCAAGCACAGGATACAGCACCCCCACCCCGTAAACAACTCCACACTTTGATTACATCATTTACTAAGCAAATTGGGCCATCCACGCAATAGCTGGGGTATTAAGATCTGTACTACGTAAATTCCGCCTTCTGAACAGTTTGTGTGCTTCCCCAATAGTTTTTAAACTTTTAAAGTATGAATTTTTATTTTTTTATTTCAGCTTTGCTTAAGGTAGGGTAGCCGCACAGGCTCAGTAGTTAAGTTGAAAAGAGTTATTATTACTATTATCATTACTGTTAGATAATTTATTGTTAAAGATGCACTCTAAGGGGCAACCAAGTGTATGGAAGTTAAGATTGACTTAAACGAAGTTCAGACCGTGCTCCCCCCGTAAGCCAAGTACCCAGTATCTCCTCTGGGTATGGAAGGCAATAGGGTGGCAAAGGCTGTAATAGTTCTAGACAGCACAACGCACTTTACACCTTTTGAAAAACTGGGCCAGTACACATTTTGTATATCCTGCACACAGTACTAATTTTTATTTTTGTACACTGTATAATATTTTGTGGCAGTTTCAGAAAGCACACTGCACTTTATGAGCCAGTTTTGAGTATACACTGCTTATTTTGCAATGTGAACAACTATATTGTTTATGGATTTTAGTGGTAATCTGATTTTGATTTTACTGTGACTAGGATGTTTGCACATACTTGCATTTTGTCGAGATTCATGCTCTTTGCGTGCTAAACCAAGGAACTTTGCTCATATTAACCTATTTAACGGAACTATGCTAAATTGTGATGTTAAATGAAGCATGCATTGTCTATCGTTTAAAAAAAAAAAAAAATTGTAATGGTTTTAACTAACTATACAATAAACTTATTTGCTTGGATGCTGTAAGTGCCTGGCCATATAAAGCAGTAGTTGGATGAAGATGCAGACTGGAATGGCCTTTAGGGTATTCTACCTGTGTATACATGCATAGATCACTGAGCGGTTACAATAATGGCTGGATGTGTGCAGATGCATATGTTTGTTTTTTTTTTTAAAACAAAACAAAGCAATTCAAAAGCGGTATTAAGTTAGAAACTAATTGTTAGTTCATGTCAGAGTACGATTGACTGCGAGCAGTGACTGTGTGCATTCATTAGCAATCTGCTTTTCACAAAAAATGTTTTTAAATTACCTATGATTATTTTTTTAAACATATCTTTAGTGATTTTTACTCATTCATATCTCAAATACATTGGGGAGGCAATACAGTAGACTTCAGATGAGCATTATTGTTACTTGAAGTAATTTATCCTCGTAAGGGCAACCACATTTATGAAATTATGTAGCTCAAAATGCTTGCAACTATAACAGAAAATAATGCTTGAAGCTTATATCTGCATGCAGGCCCCCCTTAAATGGTGCTGCAGACCTCCGGTTAAAAACCTCTGATCTAGGGCAACATACAGTTAATATAGAACCTGGCTTATTCCTTCCTCAAATTTCTGATCACAAATATAGGCCTGTATTACACCGGTGAAATCACATGAAATTCTGGTATTTTGCACTTCAGGATCTTTATACAAATGTATTTCATTATTTGGTTGCTCCATTTATTGTAATTTTCACCTAAGTGAAACTGGTATGAGCAGAAAATGTCGTGTGGGGGCCTAATGTCATTTTATGCTCCAAGAAGTCTGCCTGTATCACTTTTAACTTTTGGCCACCACGTTCAGTTTTAATGAGATACAGGTCTAACACATTTAACGCAATTTGTGACATTCCGCATATTTCACAGAGAAGTCACGATTTCACCCAAACCTAGCCTGGTTTGAACGTCATGCTGGCAAGATCAGTAAAATCATGAAGACCTGTTTGAGACCGGTTTTAATAACAAAAAGAGTCACTGCAACAACCGATCTAAAACTCGAAGCAAGTCCAATTTTGCAAGATTTTCACCTATAACAAATTTCCTTTTCAGTGAACATCTTTATAAAAGAGGACAGTAGACATCTACAGGTCTCTTAAAAAGTTTGAAGATTTTTCATTGCTAATCTCAAGCTTTTGTGCTTATGATTGTGTGCGTAGATTATGGTGGTGCGATTATATAAGCCACTCCAACCAAAAATGATTCTCCTCTGATGCACTTATTACGGTCAATGCAAGTTTACTTGCAGTGAAGGGAGAGATCAACAGAGCTTACTAAAAATTTTTGTTTCCGTTGAAGAAAATAGCGCCAGAAGTTAGAAAGCACCATTCTTTCAGATTTGGAAATTCGGAAATCAAATCTTTTCAATGAAAAGTGTAACGGTATGCACTGAAATTGCTTGGTTTGCAAACTGTCCTGGTAAAAATACAGGGCTCTAAAAGCATATATTCATTAAATAATTTAGTTACCCTAGTAACGCATCTTACTACAACACTTACCTATATCTTGGCCAGGGAAGACATTGGCACACCTCATCTACTGTAACGAGCATTAGTAAAGCCAATAGGTCTGTCTTGCAATATAGTCGTTTTGACTAAAATGTTTAAAAAAAATAAAACTTGCTTTAGTGAAAACTAAAAATGATCATTTTCTGTGTGTGGTGCTTTCAAAGAGTTTGTTACACCAGGTCTTTGGGAAAGCTGCACTGTCAAGCTAGACCTAAAAAAGGTGGCCGCCACCACCCCTGATGTCTGTAAGGTTAGATGAGGGGTTGGCAACAGAGTCAAAATACCACAATTAACGAGCTCCCTAGAGTGGTATTAGTCAATCTTGAAGGGTGATAACGGAAAGAGACTGCACTCTAAAAATAAAAAGTAATCTATAACTCTAGAAAGTGTGTACCCAGCATAGGAAGATGAAATGACTCTAATGACCTGCTCCCTGTAGTGCTCAATAGTATCGTGACCTTCTGTGTCTCAGGAGTAAGGTTCATTCTCGTCTCTGCATGTATGGTAAAACAAAACCTACTTTGAGAAGTTCGCCTTTCAAGAAACCTGCTGCATTCCCTGTACAATAGCTCAAGTAGATGTATTGGATAAAAAGTGTTTCATTTTTACATCTTCTACATTGTATGGTATGTTTTTATTCTGTTTAACACTTTCCTGAACTTGCAGGTTGAAAGGTGCCAGTCATAACTATTGCTTTCATCCATATTGTGACTGGTGAGCACTTAACAAACATAATTTCTTTCCTTAGGAAAGTATGTTATGAGAGAGTCTGCCTTTGCTCAAAGTTGGATGAACAACCATTGGCAAAGCCAATATCTTTCTCTTTGCCAATGCCCTTCAGTCATGCACAGTTATTTACTTTGCCAGTGCCGGAGGCTTTTAAATTGCATTGCCCAACGTGGTGGTCATCTTGAAAGTACAAAGGCATTGCTTTCTATAATTTCAAAGTTAATACTGTGTTGTCTTTTCACTCCATATGGCGGCCATCTTGAGAGTGTAAACATCATTGATTTTTGTAATCGAAAATGGCAGATCGGTGCTATTTCGTTACATTTTAGAAGCATCTGGTATTGACAAAGCCAATAGCCATGGCCACTTTTTAGTGAGGCAGGTCTGGAATGGGGGTGAAACAAGACACAGGAAAGTACTGTGGGACAACATCCAGGATATCACCAAGGCTGCCATCTGTTGCCTCTTGCTCTATGGAGGAGTGATGGGAGGCAGGATGGAGGGGGAAAGATGAGGTGAAAGAGTTTCGGGGCTGTGAGCCATGATCCAGAACATCACAAAGCTTCGCCATATTGCACGTGACATGCCACCGAGCAGTACTACTGGGAAGGGAGGGTGTTATGAGAAAGACAGGTTGGGGGCAGTTTGGGTCGCAGTGGAAGAGTACAAGAGCACTCTCCAGCAGGGCTATAAGCTTGACCTGCACTCCCATTGAGTGCTAAATAAAAAATGAAATTGAAAAAAAAGGAAAGTAGTTCTGTGACGGCAGCAGTGGATGGATACACCTTACCCATTCAAAAGCAGTGGTAAAGAAGAAATGATCTCTGGCAGGGACATACAAAGAATAGAGAGAAGAGCTATCGGGAAGGGAAGTGAGATATGCAAGAATGCCATTCAACCATGAGCAATGAGTGGACTCAAAATCCACTGTATACAATGCTGTTTGCTCGGACGTGGAAAAAACCTTTCCCTTTCCCTTTTCTAATACTATCAGGAAGCGATCTTAGCATGACCAAAGAGACCCAAGGTGACCCTATTGCAGACGACCATTGAGAAGAAATATGAAGTTAACTCACTATTTACCTTGCTGAGTGAATAAGTCCTTAATCAACTGAAGTGGGGCCACTACGATCATGGCGGAAAAGGCTAAGCATCTACTTGCATTGCAAGTGAAACCGAAAAAATCCCTATTTGACCAAGCCATAGGTCTAGCCTATGCAAGAGCTATTGGCTTTGACAATGTGCTTTAGGTATTCTGTACACCAGTGTGGCTGCTGTTCAGCATGGCTAAAAGTTAGTGATGGCGTGGGGTAGACTGGAGTGTGGTAGACTGGCATGGAAGATTGGAGTAGAGTGGGGGAGATTAGCGTGGTAGATTCTCCAAATCGCCTCCAGGTCCCGGCTCAGTCAGACACCCAAGTATTGGACAGGGGCCGAGGCCCAGCCCAGGGGATACTCTGTATGTAAAGGGCACGTATTATCAGTGAGAGGGAAAAGTATTGACTTTGCCCAATGTATGTGTATGCCGGAGAATCCCCCAAACTGAATGACCCCACGAGTCATAGGTGCGAGGTTCTCTTGCGGGTTGTGCAGATAGAGGGTGATGTCAGCTGCATACATTGAGTCTATCAATCCCCTTGAGGTGAATCCCAGCCCCTATTCAGTGTGATGTTGGAGTAGTTGGGCAGCTAGGGGCACCATTGCCAACGCAAATATCAGTGGCGATAGCGAGCAGCCTTGCTGTGTACTGTGGGTGATTGGGAATGAGTCGGAGAGCAGTCCATTAAGACGGACGCGAGCCGTAGGAAGGGTATATAGGAGGCAAATATATCGTATAAAAGTGGGGCTGAGCCCCAGTCATTGGATGAGCGGGAAGAAATAGGCCCGTTCTAGGGAGTCGAATGCCTTAGTGGCGTCAAGCAGAGCAACCAACGCTGATACTGTAGGATCAAGATGATGCATGCAAATATAGTCCAGAGGTTGTGAGAGGTGGTCGTCCGGGAATGAATCCAGATTGGTCCAGGCTACTCTGTCAGGAAGTAAGGGCAACAAATGGTTTGCTAAAGATTTTGGCCAGTATTTTGATGTCGACATTGATCAGGGACAATGGCCTATATGAATCGCACCTAGATGCTGGTTTGTCTGGCTTAAGGATAGACACGATAACAGCCTCTCTAAGCGTGGGGTGCAGGAGTCCCACCTCCAGACAGTCCTCACACATAGCCAGGAGGTGAGGAGCCAGTAAGGATGCAAATTCTTTGTAAAATGCCATAGTCAGGCCGTCGAGACCGGGTGCTTTGTCACCCGGGAGGGAGTTAATCGTCTGAACTATTTCTTCCGTGGTAATGGGAGTCAAGGTATTCTCTGTGAGACCCATCCAGCCATAGGAGTTGTATAGTGTCAAAATAGTCTGCGAGTTCGGTCAAGCTGTGTACTGGAGTAGCTGAGTAAAGTCTGGAATAGAAGGAGGGCATCATGTGCAGTAGGCTCTTGGGGGTGTCCTGGATTACAGAGTTGTCATCTGTCAGTTCCATCACATATGTGGAGGCGTATGGCTTGCAAAGTAGGCCAGTCCGAGTTCTGCCCGGGCGGTCTCCCTCCACATAACGTTGGGCCGAGGTAATTAGTCTTGCGGTCCGCCTCCTCTGCATATGCATATATTTGTTATCGGATCGTGGCTAGTGTAGCGGCGTCGGTAGTCTGGAAATAGTCTCTAAACCTTGTATGTCGGTTTCCAATCTGGTCAGTTAACCACGTATAGCCTGCAGGACGCCAGATAGTTTGGCAATGTAGCCGCCACATATGACTGCCTTAAATGCTTCCCACAGCATAGATGGGGATCTCACTGAGCCCTCGTGGTGTGTAAAGTAAGCGACTATGTCTGTGCGGACTTCCTCACGAAACACTGCTTCGCGCAGCCCCCCGGACGGCGCGGGCAGGGGCCTAGGGCACAATCCACTCCAAGAGTGCATGAGAGTGATCCAAGAGGGTGCAGGGCAAATGTGTTGTTTTCAAGCTCCACGTCTGTACACCCCTTGACACCAACCTCAGAGCTATTCTGGACCAGGCATTATGGTGTATCGTAAAACAGTTGACCCCCCGAGCCCCACATGTGTTTGTCTCCACGCATCATACAAGTGATTGTCCTGCATGATTATGTTGCGAGCCGAAGCCGCATCCGAGTGCGGGCCGTGAGAGGATCCAGAGCGGTCAAGCTGATCATTTAGCACTATGTTAAAGTCTCCGCCCCAAATTATGGCCCCTGGACCCATGTCGGCCACCAACCTTCACAGCTCAGACACAAACTCCAGGGCATCTCTGTTTGGACCATATACAGCAACGAGAATCACAGGATGTCTATGTAGGGTGCACGCTATTATGACATATCAGCCTTCTCTGTCAATGATGGAGCCGATGAGATGCCAAGCGAGGCCTTTGCGAATTAAAATAGCGACTCCCTCCTGGCATAATTGGAATAGAGAGAAGCATTTCGCCACACCATTTAGCTTGTAACCCTGGAGAGAAGTGTGTGTAGTGAGATGTAGCTCTTGTAAAAAAAACAGATGTCTATGTGAAGACGGGTTTGATTTGCGTGTACTGGGCGAGCCTTCCTGTGGTCATTAAGACTGCAAATGTTCCAGGTAAGGCATTTCGTTGGTGTCACAGCAAGGAGCTACTGTTCCATGTGATGCATAGCGCAACGTGTTGCCCAGTGTTCAGAGTGCTGCGTGCAGCGCAGATAGTGGAGTATCGCCTGGGGGGCAGGAAAAAACAAAGGGAAAACAATAAGAAACGTACAGTGCCGCTCCCACTCCAACCTCAAACATTGTTGAGCACTATTGTCCCTCCCCCTCCCAGATATCCTGCAGCAGACATAACATCCAGTCTGGGATTCATCCCAGGGAGCGAAGTAGAGCCGAACATATACACCTGCCAGCAGTGGCTGGGTGGCTGAAAGGGGGAACAGTCCCCCAAGGTGTAGCACAGCAGGCAGGATAGGGGCAGGAGTCAGTCAATAGGCCTCAGTGTAGCCCAGTAATGGATGTCGACAGTAACATGGTTCACCATTTATAAAAGAATTGAGCAAGTACAATAATTGCAGCATGCTTTTAATGAGCGACTCTCCCTATTCATTGTCATCAAGAGAAACGTCTGCAGCGTGATGCGCCGGGGAAGCACCATGGCGGCGTGATTTTCTTTGCAAATTTGAGGGTCAATTTGGTGTCCATGAAAAAATGCGGCCTCCCTGCATGCGAATTTTGTAGCTTGGCTGGATACAGGAGGGCATAAGGGGTTGCTTTCTGTAGCAGCTTCTTGACAGGCAGGAACTGGCGCCTAGCCGGCTGTACCGCAATAGTGAAAGTCATCTCCCTGGTGGCGTATAGATTGACTTTTCCTGAGCTCGTGAAGTAGGGCCTCAACAAATTCTTCCATCTTGATTATTGCTGTGGATTCCAGGATCCCCGTGATTCTGAAGTTAATGCGCCTTGATCTCGCTTCAAGATCCTCCCTTTATTCAATTTGAGAATCTTGTCAATGCGCAGCATATGCTCTTTGGAGTCAGATTGGGCATCTTCTGCATCAGAGACACGGTTTTCGAGGTGATCTAGCCAGGTCTCATGCTTGTCCACCCTTTGTTACATGTGGTCTAGGCGGTTAGTGAGAATGTCAAGTTTCATGTCTGTGGCTTTTAGACCGGTCTTGACCTACACCAGTATTTCTTTAAGGCCTAAATCATGGGTGGTGTTCCGCTCTTGATGCACCGGGGAAGGTTCAGAGCAAGCTCTCTGCCCCACCTGTTGCATGAGGCACTTGCCCTCCAATGTGAGTTTGGGCTGTGGAGCGTCATGTTTGCCCATGTCGGCTGCAGGGGTGATGAATAGTGTAGGCAGCCCAGGTGATCACTTCTCCCGGGCACCGCAGTCCTGGACGTCTCCCAGCTGGGTCCCCGCCTCACCCCGAGTTGTCTCTCCTCCAGGGTGCACGAGCAGGCCCAGGGACGACAGTCGTTGAATGTAGGGAGGCGCAAGGCTAGAAAGGGCAGCAGGTTCTTGGTGCTAGTAGGTTTAGGGCAGCCTGTGTGGAGACACCCAGACGTACAGGATGTGGAAGAGCACGCGGCTTCAGGTCAGGAATATCTTCGGGCCCTTACGGTGCAGCTCCATCAGGGTTGCGGCCCAATGGTGCCGGCTAACTGCGGCGCACAACAGCCACAGCGCCGGTGCGCAGGCCGAGAGGCCCACCAAGCTGTTCGTACTGCAGCCCACTAGCGGAGCCCCCACACCCCTGGTATGGGCCCCTCACTGGGAGGCACGAGCAGGCTCAAGAATTTTGGTAGGCCCGGTGGCCAGCTTACAGGCTGATATACAGGAGATTTGCAGATCAACGAGGAAAGCGGAATGTCCTCGCGGGGGGCACTCATGGCTGGGCAGCTCCTCTCACACAGCCCGCCGGGCAGGGGCACAAGCACAGAGTGCAAGAGGCCAAGGCCAGCACCCAGACGCAGCAGCAGCACCACCATGGCGCTCCGATGCTCCAGAGGGCAGAAGGCGGTCGGGTACTCACGGTTACGCTGCAGAGCCGGGCCTCCTGAGGATGCAGGGTATGGTCCAATGTCCGGCAGGTGTTTAATGTAGGAGCAGCATCCCAGTCACACACAGCGGAGCCCGCGGAGCACAGGCCCGGCGCCGATGTTGCATGCCGAGCAACTCCACACGGAATTCAGCTCCGGCGCCGTTGGATCAGCCCAGCCCTGCCGCCCGACCGCTTGGGTAACCAGCAGGGCAGAGCTGCCCATGCGCCAGGGACACAGGGAGTCACTCGTCCCCTAGGCAGCTCCCACAACACCGCCCGCAGCAGGCACTCACGCCGGCCGGCGCCACCGCCCTGCGGCAAGACCTCAGACTGCCTCGGGGGGCCACGTCCAAAGAGCAGGGAGATCTGTCACCCAACGGATCCCAGACGGTCCAAATTTTGCCACACAGGTGCAGTCTGGTTTACTCAGTAGCCGTGACAGCAAGGTGGCTGTGTAGAGTCGACTGTGTTGAAGATTTTGCAGGATTATATATTCCGGCTGGCAGAGCCTTTCTAATGAGCAGCCATTTTGCAGCCCTGCTAGGCTCCGCTCCCCCCCCCCTCCAAGAAGTGGAGAGGTTTAATCACGTGGTAGAAGATTCTTTGCAATTGGCAACCAGTAGAAATCTGTACTGGGTGCTCTGTGTTAAGAAAATGATATGGATATATCGTACCACCCCTACATTACAGGATATAGTCAGATAACACAAGGGGGTTGTTGAATGACATGGAAAAGAAGAATTACTATTGGCTGGAGTCCAACATGGTTGAAGATGCTGAAAAATCACACCTGTTAGAAGAAGATGAAGAGCCCAGTGAGTTTATACATGGGTATGATGAGTGAAGATGATACTCAGAACTCTGTTCCCTGTTCTGATAAGATTCACGTTCACCCTAATCCAGGAACATCCTTTAGTAGTAAATCTGGTAGAGAAATTATACGTCCATTGTATTTGCATGATTACATGACATAGTATAAAATGTAAGTATCAGTTCCTTTTTTTATTTTTTATTTTATCCTGTTCCAAACTAGTAGGCACAATGTTCCGGTAGGTTTAATTATTTTGTTTGTATTGCAAACGTTTGTTTGCTTATTTTCTATAATAGTTTCCTTCAGTGGGGAAGAGTTATTGGCTTTCATTTAAGGAAGGAGAAGTGTTATGTTTACTTTCAAGTATGTTTTGTGTTGATCATAAGATGTAATGTATGCCATATGGAATGCTTCTAGATAACGTAGAATGTTGGTAGTGGCACTTGAAGATTGCCTCCCATCTGTTGCAGACGTGTTGGCCCTTTCTTCTATGTACTTGCTTCAATAAAAGAAGTTCATTTACACCGCAAGTGTGGATTCTACTTAACAATTCTGTTAACGTTTTATCTTCTTCCTGATATTCCTGTTTGATTAACTTTAGGTAATCCCGAATCATAACTTAGTTTGCCTTCCATCCATTTAGTTGGTTCCATTAAAACCCTGAAATTTGGAGAGACATCCCGAACCAAAAGATCCAAAATATGAGCCCTAGTTCACGGTTACTTTTTGTTTGTTTTACACTCTGTGCATACTTGTGCTTATCTGCGAATCTTACCCAACGATAATCTCATTGCCCTGACTGATGCCTGAGAAGGAGGAGCGAGTGGGGTGCTCTTTCTCTCTTTATACTGACCATGTAGTGACAGAAGCAAGTTCCCTTTGTCTGAAAAAAGCTTCTGCTTCTTCCCTCAGCCACCAGAGAAGGCACTTGCTCCCGGTGGAGCCACTCGGGAAGTTCCTGTTTGGTCCTCGTAGCCAGCTAACAATATTGCTGTTTTAATATGGGAGAAGTAGCTGTTAGCAGTGTTAAAATCACTGTCTCCCTGAACTGTGTATTTGGCTTTTAAGAAGATGGTGTGATCTGCTGCTAGCTTCAGTGAAGAAGCTATCCTGGTTACCTCCAGAGGCCCCACCTTCCTTGCTAGGGGCCATGCAATAACCACACCCGAGGTGCTGCCCCCTTCCTTGCATTAACCTCGTCAAAAATGGGAAGCTGCAGGGAGAAACAGAAGGTTTTTTCACCCTCAATTCATGAACCGAGGCAACAACAAGACAATGAGAGAAAAGAATTTCTTGAGCCTTCAGTGTTGAAGCTGTATCCTTCTTTAAAATGTGGATTCAAAGCATGCGAAGCCAACTCGTGTCGCCCTCAACAGGGCTTCTTCGGGCCTTGTTAATTCTACTTAGTTCACCTTAGGGTTTGGCATAACGTCTTCCGAAAACACGAATAACAAATTGATAACCACTCCTTTTAATTCAAAAGTTCACATCTACCGTCCAGACGTGAATTAAGCTGTGTGTGGTCATAAGTTTTAGTTTCAACATTCGATTCTCATCCAGGAGTGATGACCAGTCTGTCCTTCCCGGCTGTCCTGTTATCCCTCGAGTCAGGGGAATATAACTTGTTACACGGGCCGTGTACGGCCAACTAGCATTATTGCATCTCTAACTGTTCCGCTGTTCAGCAGCAATAATTTGACAAAAAAAGATGGTTTAAAAAGACTTTACAAACATGAACATTATGTTAACCTCAACATGCTTTTCCATAAAGAATATGTCCACAGATTAACCACTTCCACTCTACCGTACGTAGTTAGACTTAACTAGGTATAGCAATGAGATTAGAATGTGGAAATGACGGGATGCATTCTAATGGCGGCCTGATTGATAACTTGAGCCTAAGGAGACCTGTGTTTAACTCCGTAAGTCTGAGGCATGCTGTTCCTAGAATATGGGCTTTAAGCACCGCCCACCTTTTCAATTGGCTCCTCTTACTGTCCTTTGTAAATGCCGGCTATTGATTGGTGAATAGGCTTAGTAGTCCCTTTTGGACCTTTGTATCCTCCCATGAGGACTGCCCCTGTTACATATGCTTTTACCCTTCACGTTATTTCCAAAAATTCAAGAGCACTTTTTTTTTTTTTGGGTTGGCCTGCCTCTGCTCATGTTGAGTGTTTTGTTTGGTTTACTTCCGGTCATGAAACCTTTGTGGCTGCTTCATTTTCCAGCTTGGCCCGTCCCTTAATCTCCCCGTGCCATTCCCCACATCACCTCACCCATCCCTCAACAGTGCATGTCCGCCCCACCACCCTTCCGGGGTCGTTGCTTGTTCCTACTCGTGTCGGTGTTTCTTCTGCTGGGAACCCGATGTGACGTCCTGCCCGTCACTGCTTATAAAGCAGCAAGATCCCTAGCATCTGTTGTTCCAGAGCGCCAGGGACCCTCCCCTAACCCCTTCTGGAGACAGGAGACCTCTGCAAATCTTCGGCACCCGCTAATCTGTCCCGCCCATTGCAGCTTATAAGGCAGAAAGATCCCTAGCTTGGGTTTGTTCCCTAGTGCCACAGCCCTCCCCTACCCGTTTCTGGAGACAGGAGACTGCTACAAATCTCAGCGATGCCATTGCTGCCCCAGCCGCTGAGATGAGAACCTTTCTGGCTATGAGCACACATTGAAATGAGTTGGTAAAGAACCATCGGTTGCAGTGTATCACTTGTTCCCAGGTACTCGTGCTTACATTTCTCCGGTTTACCACACAAATGCCACTTCAAAAAACTCAAGCCGGAGGTCTTCTCATCAAGTGAAGAAAATTCGCTCTTCTGAAGAATGAACAAAGAAGGATATTGTGGAACTCTGTATTCACATCTCGCCATCCTGAGACTTGGAACGCAGAGTTAAACCACTGTGAGAAACACACGCCTTGAAATACGTCTGTGATGTTTGGCCAGTGACAAATACAGCATCCATTTTTGAAGTTCTTAAGTCTCGTTCCTGACTGCGATAACTTTATCTTACACTAGAAAAAGAGAACATTTTCTTTCAAGATTAGAAAAAAACAAGTGTTACTCAGATACAAATTTGTATTATATAAGTATACAAATGCAAGTAATCAAACCTACATCTAATCTCATATATGTATCTTATTAGTTGATACAATTGTTTAAATAACTAATAGTTCAAATCCGTTACCGAGTCGTAAGAGTCTATAAATTCCATTTTTGACAGGGCTGTTTGTCATGCATGTTGTGCAGAATGATGGGGGAAAAACAACTCAGTAAAGCTGTTATTATGGGATACATCATGGAGGCGTGACCTTTAGCCTGATCTTACTGTTGCCAGCACCGGGACAGTGCTTTGCCCATGCGCATTGTAGATTTAGAAAGGTTTCTGTGTGGCCAGACGCTTTCCCGAATATGGCCATAGAGAGCTGAGACCGTTCTGCTCCATCCCTTCCCTCCCCTCTATTGTTTCAAATTTCTGACCTCACACAGCCCGGTAGCGTTTCCTTCCGAGTTGTGATGTCACGCAGGAACACCAACATTAGGTTGTGGGCTCGCAGGAGCGAGAACATGATTGCGTAGGCGGTTGCAGCGGCGGGAGTGACGCCATCTCAGCACTGCTTTTTCTGCCATTGTTGCAGGGGAGTGGTAGCTCGAAGCTGCAGTAAGAATATATGTAGATGGCATACTTATATGATCGTCATTGAATGCTCTACGTCTAGAGCTACTCACTCATTGGGTTTAGAACCCTTCATGCTCAATCCATTCAGAGCCTATGGTTTACCCCATTAAGAGTTTCTGATCCAGAGCTCCCTACTCTCATAGTCCTTCTCCCCCATTTAGCAATTCACTTGGTCACTCGTCAGGTGACAAAGCCTGCGTTGCACTATGACCTTATCCAAGAGGTACTTGGCTACCTATCTACTTTTGTCGATGGCATTCCTCCATTGTACTCCATACTTGTTCTCCTTACTCTTTGCACAGCGCCTCTACACAACAACTACATCTGTGCTGTATTACTGCATTATCTTTACATAGTCATCTTGTTATGTGACTAATGGAGAATCCAACCATTTCCATGTGGTTTTGTAGAATTAAGTTTATTCACAAGTTATAAAGTAATGAAGTCAGCACAGGGGCCCCTCCAACAGCATCTCCCATCATGTTATGTTATTGAACTTCTAAAGCGCACGGATACCCGTAGGTGTCTTGGCGCTATGTTGGGTATTGCAGTAACCGGAAAAGAAAAAAAAGGCTAGACATTAAAAAGCCAGGTTTTTAACAGTTTCCTAAAAGTCCATAGATTGGGAGCCGCTTTGATCTATATAGGCAGAGTGTTCCAAAGTGCCGGGGTTTCAGAAGAGAAACAGCTGCCCCCCCATTTAACTCTCTTGAATTTGGGGCGAGAGATCATCAATGTATTTTTTGATCGTAAATCTCGATTGGGAATGTACCAAGAGAAGGAATGTCTAAGGTAGCTGGGCCCGAGTAGTGTACGGCCTTGTAGGCAAGGCACAGTGCCTTGAATTTGTTGCGGTTATCTACTGAGAGCCAATGGAGCTTCTTGATGGATGCTGAGACGGGATGAAACTTGGGCAGATCAAGAATAAGTCTTGCTGCCGTGTTTTGAACGCTCTGTAATTTCCTTTTGTACTGCTTCTGGAGCTTGACATACAGTCCAATACAGTAATCCAGTTTCGAAAGAACTAGTAAACAAATTACTGTTTTTAGGTCGAGCCTCGAGTAGCACGCAAGCGCTGCTCTGGCAAGACTATGTTAGGGGTTTCACAAAGCTGACCAGACGCTAGTGCGTCATGGCCTTTTCCCTGCGGTTACCCGCACGGGCGACATCAGACGCGGGCGCGATAATTGGAAACACATGCCGGCCGTGCGGGTAATCGCAGGGAAAAGGCCATGACGCACGAGCGTTCAAAAGCCCAGGCTGCCGCGCTCGCTCGCCCCCGCTCCTCTCTTGTTTTTTTAACACCGAAGCCGGCAGCTGCTCTTTCCTCGCCTCCGCTCGCGTTTCTCATTCTCGCTCTTTCTTTCACCTTCCCTTCTATAACCTTCTTTCCATCTCCGTTTTTACACCCTGCCTCGCTCTTCCCTGTCGTCACCGCTTATTCCACCTCCTACCCCCCTTCTTAACACCCCTTGCATTTCTCTATTCCGAGTTATTTTTAGATTCGGTTCTCCCTCTTCTTTCCTCACGTTTCTCTGCTTCCCCACCTTCTTTCTCACCTCGTTTCCTTGTTCCTCAAACTTTCTCCTCCTCGCCTTCCCATCCGTCCTTTTTCTCATATACTCGCTCTCATCTCCCCTCTCCCTTCGTTCTGCCCGCTTTCTTACAACCTCTCCTTCATTCAGCATCCTCCCTCGTCCCTTCTTGCCTCTCGTCACCTGCCCTTCCTTGTCATCTTCTTAGCTCCTCCCCTTCATTTCGCCGCCTCAGCTGCTCTCTTTGCCCCTCCTCGCCCTCCTTCCTGCCATCTCATCTCTCCTCTGCCATCGCCTCTCCATCCTCGTCACTTCATATCCTCTCTCCTTTCCGCTGCCCTTGCTTCATTCTCAACCCATCGCGTCTTCTGACCTCCTCTCCCTCCTTCTCCCCCTCATTTCCATATGTTCTCTTCAGCATCTCCGCCCGTCCCTCCTCCTTACACCCCTCCTTGTAACTCATCCTAACCACGCCACCACCTTATCTGAAACACACCCTCCGTTCTCATCCCACCTCCTTCCTATCTTACTCCTTCCATCTCAGCGCCTCTCCTTCCTCCACTCCCTTCTCCTCCTTTCCCAACGCTCTTTTCCTTTTTATCTTCTCTCCTTCCTGCCTGCTTACTATACCCCTTTTCATCTCCTCTCAACTTCCGCCTCAACGCCCCAGCTCTTCTGCTACCAACTGTACCTGTTCTGATGCCTGCTCGCCTCTCTCCTCACGCACCGCTTGTGCGTCCCGTGCTCTACGGAAGCACACACAACTAGTGCCTGGAAGCACACACAACTAGTGACCAGAAGCACTGCCAGTGCTGCTCATCCGGCTTTGCTTCCTCAAGTCCACTCAAGCCTTGCTAGGCCAGTTCTTTGGCGAGGGGCCTGTCTGTCGAGCACTTGACCTCTGGTCCTTTCCAGGCCGGTCTAGTGAACACGGGACCACTGGGTACCCGTAGGCCCGTGCCCATGGAGGCCCGTCTCCTAGCAACATGGCTGTGGCTGGGGATCTTGTGTTCAGGTAAGTCCTGTCCGGTGGGAATGGGGTGCAGAGGGAGGGGCGAACATGCAGAGGGAGGGGAGATCATGCAGTGGAAAGGGGTACATGCAGAGGGAGGGGAGAGCATACAGAGGGAGGGGAGAGCATACAGAGGGAGGGGAGAGCATACAGAGGGAGGGGAGAGCATGCAGTGGGAGGGGAGAGCATGCAGTGGGAGGGGAGAGCATGCAGTGGGAGGGGAGAGCATGCAGTGGAAGGGGAGAGCATGCAGTGGAAGGGGAGAGCATGCAGTGGAAGGGGAGAGCATGCAGTGGAAGGGGAGAGCATGCAGTGGAAGGGGAGAGCATGCAGAGGGAGAGGAGAGCATGCAGAGGGAGAGGAGAGCATGCAGAGGGAGGGGAGAGCATGCAGAGGATGCAGAGGGAGGGGAGAGCATGCAGTGGAAAGGGGTGCATGCAGAGGGAGGGGAGAGCATGCAGTGGAAAGGGGTGCATGCAGTGGAAGGGGGTGCATGCAGTGGAAGGGGGTGCATGCAGTGGAAGGGGGTGCATGCAGAGGGAGGGGAGAGCATGCAGTGGAAGGGGGTGCATGCAGAGGGAGGGGAGAGCATGCAGTGTAAGTGGAGAGCACGCAGTGGAAAAGGGCGCATGCAGAGGGAGGGGAAAGCATGCAGTGGGAGAGGGGACCTTGGGGACTGAACCCCCTGGAGTAAGGTTATTAGGTGACTCCATCTCACAAGATTCCGTGCTCCTTTTCTGCCTGTTCGATTGCCAACTCAGTTCAATCTGGGAGCGGTGGTCCTGGTTCAGGGGCTCCAACTGACCTAATACTTCTGAAAACAATCATTTGTAAAAGGAATGTTCTGGACCCTTGAGTCTTTGGTGACAGAGCGCCACCTGGTGACCTGCCCCTAGTGCCAGAGGTGGCAACGAGGACAACCAAAGGGTTCTTGTGTCAGTGTTGAGCAGAATGCTCAGAGTCACTATGTGGTATGAAAGGGCTGGGCCTCAGATGCCTTTTGGCGTTTAATTGCTATAAAGAGCCACTAAGGTCCAGCAACCGAATATTTGTGGTACCAGGCAGAGAAGCAGCGAGGAAGGAGAGGCCTGCTAAGATTCAAGGATGGTTGTGTCGTAATTTCATTCACATAGCGCTTTCTACCCCTGAAGATGTGTTGACGTGCTTTACGGCGAGTAGCATACTACTCTGTAACCCAGGATTAGTGGTTAGATCCAGCGGTTAGTAGGTTACTAGGTTTAGTCTTGTGCTTTCATGGAAAGCGTTCAATGCATTTACTTCAGTTGCTTTTGTGATGAATGTAATTACTAGGAGTGAGGTGACATCATTAGTAAAGGCTTGCTGGCGTGATGCAAATGACTGATGCGAGGGCTGCAACAGAGTATGTATTATTTGGTTTAAAGAAAGTAGAGGTTATGTATGGAATGAGGTGTAGACCGCTTACAGAGATATATAATAGGAAATAAGTGCAAAGGGGCATGCAAATTAGTGTAGGAAAAGCATCATTTCAGGTTGGCCCACTTTCACTTTGTAGCATGTGTCATGCCCCGTCAGAAAGGGAATGGCACCTGACACGTCAATTACGCCATGAATCCTGCTCTCCTGCCGTGTCTTTGTTTTCGATGTATCGGTCCTGACATTGTGTCGTACCCTCCCTTATCTGGGTGCTGCCTTATCCTGTATTTTTCTTGACTGTGATATGATTGATGTTATTTGTCTCTGAACAATTGTAAAGCGCTCTGATACCCGCAGGGGTCATGCTCGCGTTGTATAAAACTTTCTAAATAAATAGTGATACGGTATACAGGTGTGTCGTGAGAGGGGTTGTTCGATAGCGGTGAAGGAGAAGAGGAGAGGGGGCATTTAATACTTGTAAACCAAGGTAAAGTTTCTATGCAGGGTTTAGCAACATAGGAGGAGGAGGTAATTTGTGAAAACTGCACACAATCTTAAGCGTATAAGTGTAGAAAATACTGGCATTATTTGCCAGTGAGGCAGTTTTTAGGTCGAGCCTCGAGTAGCGCGCAAGCGCTGCTCTGGAAAGACTTTAAGTTAGGGGTTTCAAAAAGCTGACCAGACGCTCGTGCGTCATGGCCTTTTCCCTGCGGTTACCCGCACGGGCGCCATCTGTTTGCAGTTATCGTGCCCAGACGCGGGCGCGATAATTGGAAACAGATCGCTCGCTTTGGCGCGCGCGCGCACACCACTCGTTCCTAATGATCGCGGTACAGCACGTCCCTCTGAGAAAGAAAACTGACCTCTGGCGGGAGGAGGCCCTGCAGCCGCCATGCCTCTCCAGATGCGCTGTACCTTGCAGGAGTCTTAAAAGGGTGCCATGTTCAGTTGAAACTGAAAGCCGCATTTGGCAGCAATAAAGCCACTTATGTGTCCAACCTGATGCCAAAAGCCATTACGTAAATAAGTAAGCACTAGAAGGATAAAACAGAAGAATGTTAATCGGGTTCACATCCAGCCCGTCTTCCCAGCTCTTTGCTGAACGCATTCATTACGAGGGGAGATTGAGCGAGAGAGAAAAGGTCGCGTTGCTGCTTAAGACGTGCCCGAGCAGGCAGGAATGTACAGAGCTGTGCGAGCGGGGTCACACAGGCAAGGTCGAAGCTGACTTCCAGGGCTAACATGGGAAGAGATTTTGTTCAGGCAGTTGCGCATACTAGGTATATCTTATACAGGGAAAATTAAATATAAAACGTGCCAAACAGGCACGGGAGTACATAAAACGTGTATCTGTAAAGCGCACGATCACCTGTGTGCATCTTGGCACTGAATAACAGATGTTTATTTTTACCTAACTCAATTGTACTAATTTTATCGACCTCAGAAGGATGAAAGGCTGAGTGGACCCGCTGGGATTTGAATCTATGACCACGAGGTCAAAGACAGGCCCTTACAGTGGAGCTGTCCACTAAGTCACCAGACCGGGATTTATAAGGGAGGGGTGGTGGGCAAGTCTTCCAGTAACCGAAATTCGTTTTTGTTTATGTGGTATGATTATTTTTAAATCATGGGATTGATATAACATGCGAGGTGTTGCACTCGTTTCTGGGGTGTAAAATGCACTGAGTCTGCTCACAGACCTGCAGTAGAATTTAGAGATCTTCAAATTATTTTATTATCGCTCAGGGCTATATATATATATTCCGAGCATTGCAAGAAAAACACGTTGCAAAAACGCAGAACAGCCTTTTTCGTCCTTTTTTTCCTTATTCTTTTTACCGTGTTCAAATCTTGCAACTATACTTTGCCAGATAAGTAAGCTCTTTAAGCTGGATACACGTTGCCGATTTACACGTACATTCGCGGTATAAATATGCTGACGGTGTGTGCTTTCACTTTTTTTTTTTTTTTAAAGCTGGAAGGCATACTTGACAGGAAGCACTCGTCTTTTATTTTAACCACCACTAGGGTGAATTTAAGAGGCGCACCGATTCTTGTGCACTGGAAGCCCTGGCGGTAAGTGTGTACTTTCCCTATGCCTGTTGGGAACTAATAAGGAAGAGGGTTGCGAATTGTTCGCTTTTAACGTGACTACTCAGTCACTGAGCCTGCACATTCTTGAAAAAAGTAAAACACGACGTTTTCCTAACTTGAAAAAGACAGCTGCCTGCTTTGGTTGCGTGAGAAGTGACCTAGCAGATTGTTCCAAGGCGCCCATGTAAACAGGACACGCTTCTGAGCTTTGTGGGAAGAGTGAAGCTGTTTTTGGTTTTTTTTTTACTCTTGACCTTTAGCAGTCTGCCTTCATTTTAATTTTCGTTTTAGTTCCACCTGACTTTGGTTGTCTAATATTTTAGTACAGCAGGAACATGTGTTCAACAGACTACACTATTTGCCAAACACGAAGCCACTGACATAATGTAAGATTGTTCACTGTTACAGGAAGCTGATGCGTGTCATGGACGTCAAATGGTGTAGCAGCTGCTGCCCCATACCTGCTATTTATTTTGTCTTGTTACCCATGATCTCAGGGAGCCGGGAGCCAGAGGAAGGAAAAACAAGCATTGGCATAGCCAATAGGTCTCGCTTTTGGGACATAAGTGTTTAGCCATGCAATGGTTGATGTTGTTGCACCAAGGATATTGTGCTGCATAACTAAATACTTATAAGGTCCCAAAAGCGAGACCTATTGGCTATGCCAATGCTTGTTCTGGAAGTCAAAGGGATGAAGGGGAGAATTTTCTTAATTCTCAACATGTTGAAACTGGAAGAGACAACGGAACAGATATGCTTGTTAAAGTTCAGTTTGTCATCAATGATTACGCCCAGATTTTTTGCTTTTTGGACCGGGATGGGGAGAGTTCCTAACTCCTTAGGCCAGCAAGCTGGGTTCCAAAAATGTGGTTTGTTGCTAAAGAGAATGACCTCGGTTTTTCCGAGTTAAGTTTAAGGCAATGTTTACCCATCCAGTTGCTGGCTGCTCTCATACAGTCGTGAAATTGGGAGATGGTAGCATCCACATTATTTGAGGCTGACATGACAATCTGCGTGTCGTCCGCATAAGAAGTGGGGGAGAACCCAAAGGATCTGATCAGGGCGGAGAGTTCGATCACATAGATATTAAAAAGTAGGGGACTCAGGGAAGATCCTTGAGGAACCCCGCAAGGGAGATAGAAGCATTTGGATGTGAAATTCTCCATCACAACCGATTGCTTCCTGTCAGTTAAGAAAGATTGAAGTAGGTCGAGCGCTTTGCCGGTAATGCCCAGTTTTTTTAGGCGATCAACAAGAGTAGCATGATCGACTGTGTCGAACGCCGCCGACAAGTCGAGGAGGACAAGAGCTGCAGAACCTCCTTTATCGAGAATGATTTTAAGTTCATCCGTAGTTTTTATTAAGGCCGTTTCTGTGCTATGTTCGGCCCTAAAACCGAATTGGGCGGGGTCCGATAACTGATTGTCCTGAATGTACTGAGTCAGTTGTAGGTTGATGAGTCTTTCCACTATCTTTGCTGGAAAAGGCAGCCTAGAGAAAGGGCGATAGTTAGCTGGGTTATCGGGGTCTAGATTAGGTTTCTTGAGGAGTGGCAGGATGGACGCCCTTTTTCATAATTTGGGAAAGATCCCAGAACTGAACATCCCATTGAAGATGTTGGTGAGATATGAGGCAATTTGGATAGAAATCTTTTTGAGTATAGAGGGGGGGACAGGGATCAAGTGGTGACCCTGATTTTAGTGGACTTGATTAGGTTAAGGACTTCTGAATTGGTGACATAAGAAAATTGGCTGAGTGTAGGTTGAGGATTTTTGGGAGGAGAGTTTGAATTGGGAGTGGAAGCATGTGCTATAGTGGATCTATTGCTGGGATCCAAGCTTTTAGAGCTGGTAAACTGATTGTAGATTTGTTCCACTTTGTCAAAAAAATAGGAAGCTATTTTCTCGCAATAGGATGGACTATTAATGTTGCTTTTGTTTTCAGGAGAACTGGTGAGTTTATTTATAACTTGGAAGAGTTCTCTGGTGGAATTCTTGGATGTCTCTATTTGCTGTGTAAAATACACCGATTTTTCCCTAATAATAATTGCCTTATAGTTAGCCAGAGTCTGTTTGTAAATTACTTTATCAGAGGATTTATAATTCGCTCTCCATTTTCTTTCCTGTCTTCTACACTTTTGTTTTTCAAGACTGAGAGTTTCAGTGAACCAGGGTGCAGATTGTTTAATTTTTTGAGGGCCCCTACAACTTTTGTGTGTGTGTAATTCTCTGTGGCCCGGGTAGGGTGGGTAAGTTGGGTGTGACACTCCTGAGGAAGGTGTTGTTGCAAAATATCAAAATTGATTTTGGAACAAAGATAGTGTAATGTAGGATTATGATCTGTTTTCCTTCTTGAAGCAGGGGGGCGAGCAGTTTAAGTTGAAAGTAATGGCTTTATGGTCAGACCATGTAAGAGGGAAAAATTCCTTCACTGAAATGAAATGATTATTGGAAAAAATAGCATCTAAAGTGTGACCAGCGCTATGTGTGGGTTGATGTAGGAGTTGGAGAAGATTGAAGGCCTTCATTATGTTAAAAAAAAAAAAACCTCAGTATCTTTGTCCTCAATGGAGTCTAAATGAAAGCTAAAATCCCAGAGTACTATAAAGTTGCTGTTGCAGGCTCCTCCCTCGACCAAAGTAGAGATAAAGTGTAGAAAATCGCTTTTTGGGCCAGGTGGACGATAGATAAGCAAGCCTTTGATGGCGTAGTTGCTTGTTAGTTCAAGACTGAAATGAAGGGATTCACAGTCTGAACTAGGCGAGGGCTCAATTTTACATTTAAAATTACTTCTATAAATTAATCCTAAGCTTCCACCTTTTTTTATCAGTCTATCCGCTCTTATCATTGCATACCCTGGAGGGGTTGCAATTAGTAAATCTGGGTTGGAGTGGTTAGTTACTAAAGTTTCTGTGACAAAGAGGACATCTAGTTGTTGACTCTCGATAAACTTTGCAGCCTCGTGGGCATGTTTAACAAGGGACCATGCATTAATCAGTACCAAGCGAAATTCAAAAGAGGACCGAGGCTGTGTGTTTTTGGGGAAAGAATATTTGGTATTCATCAGCAACCCAGGATCTCCAACTGACCCAGCCTGGAGCTTCAAGAACATTAACATTCCAGTTTCCCAGGCAACCATATACTAGTAATGATGTAAGATACACTTGAGCCTAAAGTGGCACTCTGTGAGGACAAATGACTAAACAAGAAAAGGATTAAATAATACATAAGAACATAACACATCTGCAGTTCCATTGACACCAACAGCTCCTCCTATTCAAGGCATTTACATCAGAGTGTCAAATTCATAGGCTCAGAACGGAAATCCCACCATAGGCGTTCTTTAGCTTGACTTTTAGGCATCCATACCAAAGGGCTTCCCATATCTAGAGCACTCTAAGCATCACATCTTCAAGCTGACCCCTTATAAGCATTAATCCGTATCATAAGCCCTATAGGTATACATTTCACAACGTTGCCTCATCTCCCCTAACCTACATTCCAATCAGAGATAGCCGATATTTAGAACCCTTAATTAGCTATCCACATTAGCATTCCGCAATCGATGCCCTTGCTGTCAGTTGCTGCCACAGTCTTATAGCACCCCATTTCTTTAACGCCCCATAAGGAACCCACAAGAGCCACTACCCAACCAGAGCCCCATGCCATCTAGTCTGTCCTGTGTTCAGGTTTACTTTCCATATGATGGGAGTTCTCTTAATAGATGGCGACAACCACACGCTCTGAATAGTTGAGTGGTGATGTAGTTTTATTTTTACTTTCCTTAAACTGTCTTAAGTATTTGTTCACGTAGACTTGGAGTTGATCACGTGGTATTTGTACCACTGCAGCGTAAATGAAGGAAGCCCTGTAAGTATGTTTTTTCTTAAGGGCTTTACAACTACCATCATAATACTTTTAAATGAAGATACCGTAAGCAGTGCCAAATACATTACATTCGGGTCTGATTTAAAAAGCTCTTCTAGGTTCACACGCATTTTTAAGAACTATGTTGGCGTCCTTCCGCAGATTTACAAGAAACCAACACAAGATACTCTGAGAAAGTTTTGTCACAACAAAAATGTCAGAACAAGAACTGAATGTGCACTATCAAATGACTACGTATTAACAGGAAGGGATAACAGAGCTCTTAATTCGTCATTTGTGAGCTTTTCAGTCAGTTCCCACATCGCTGTGTTTCTATGCTCACTGTACTGCATGCATGACTATACAGTACCTCTACAAATGGCAAACATACTTCCACTCCACTACAAACAAAAAATTAAGTAAAAAACAATTTCGTTTACAACACCAATAGCTCTAACTTTACCAAATGCGAGACTGATTGCATTGCAAATGCTTGTTTAGAGAATAAGAAGGCTCAGGACTCGCGCAAGAGAAAGAGGAATGCCCTCTGGACAGAGTTGTGAATGATTTGCTGCTGTTCTGCTGCACTGAAATCCTGTCCTGACAGTTCTGTTTTGTTGGTTCTACTAAATTATTTAGAGGTTATGGGAAAGTAGCAAGGTCTGAGAAAATGAATTAAAAATGGGCTCTGCGTTTTTTTCCATGAACAAATAGTTTGCTCTGAGTTGAGGTTAAGGACTTTTCTTGAGTCTTATTGTAATGGGCTAAAGTTGCAAAAAGATGAAGTGGGTGCTTGTTGTTACAGAATTAGACGGTGTCAAACTTTAAGGATAACCATCTTTAGATGAGACATATCACACACTGTGCTATCTGCTTTAATTGCGTCCCTTGACATTTGACACTCTGCTAATTTCAGTGAGTGAGGCGGTTTGCTTTACAAACAAAATGAACACCAAAAAATTGCAACTTGAAAAAATACTGTAAACTATTGTTCAGCTTTACATACCATTTCTCTAAAGCATCATTTAGTAAAAATTGTTTAAAGCATGCCAATATATAAAAATGGAAAAAAATAATAGAGAATAAGTGTGAAGCCATTATGAGCAACTTCAAAATAAATTGGCAGCCCATTTTTAGGTCTCGCCTGAGCCAGCGCGCATGCGCTGCTCTGCGAGGCTTTTAGTAAGGACTTTAAACTCGGAACACGCGCTCGAGCGTGTGCTTTTTTTTTTTCCATCACCCGCTATTGGCCTTTGCATGCGTCTTTCTAAGAAAGACAGCACGCAATTGGCCAAAGGCGGGTGCATGTCCCGCCTTCTCTCTCCCCTGGCCTCGGGAGCGAGCAGCAGCGCCATCTGTTTCCAATTATCGCGCCCGCGTTAATTGGAAACAGATGGCGGTCGCGCTGGCCCTGGTGCACTTTTGCTCCAAACGTGGCGCTTTCACTTTCGCCGCCGACCTGGCACGCGTGGCCGCGCTTGTTATCTTTGTCTACTCGTCGTCTCTTGCCTCTTCTTCCGGTTTGCCCCCCCCCCTCTTACCATTCATCATTCTCAATCCTCTGCCCTCTATCTTTACTCCTTCCTGGCATTTCTCCCTTCTCATCACCCTCTTTTGCACGTCTTTCCTTTTCTCTTTCGCTCTTCAAACTGTTTCCAATCCTCTTCGCCCGTCGTTTCCTTTCTTCTTCCTCTATTTCATTTCCACTCTTTCTCCCTCCAATCTCGCACTCTCGCCATAACACTATCCCAGCTCGTCGCCACCTTCTCATCTCTCTTACTGTCTTTTCAACCCCATCCTCTCTTCCAGCACGCCCCCTTTCTTCTCTTTCTCGCTCTGTTGTATTTCGCCCTTTTCCACGCGCCCTCTCGTCATTCTATTTTTATTCTCTCGCCTCCCTCTTCCTCGTATTCCCTCACACGTATCCCTCCATCGCCTCTCCTCGCGGTCTCCCATCTTCATATTCCACCCTCTATCACACCCATCGCGCACTACCCCCACGCTCCTGTTCTTTGCGTTCTGTCTCCCCTCTCCACCTAGCTCCCCTCTCCCCGCGCGCACACCCCTCCCTCTGCGTCTCTGCACATCTCCCCGTCTCATGCTTAACTTCCTGTGTCACTCCTGCCCTGTCGCGCGGACAGCGATGAGCTGCTGATGTCCCTGGCGCGCGCGCTCTACATTCTCTCTCTCTCTCTCTCTCTCTCTCTCTCTCTCTCTCTCTCTCTCTCTCTCTCTCTCTCTCTCTCTCTCTCTCTCTCTCTCTCTCTCTCTCTCTCTCTCTCTCTCTCTCTCTCTCTCTCTCTCTCTCTCTCTCTCTCTCTCTCTCTCTCTCTCTCTCTCCTCCCCCCACCCGCAGCCCTGTTGGAGCCTCACCCCCTCCATTGCAGGGTGATGCTGGCAGTATTATTGTCCTCACAACAGATGTCCCCTGTCTGTCCTGCTGCAGTCTCGCTGTGCTGTCTAGTTTTTAAACGGTGTCAACGAGATGCTCTGTTGCAATCTCACTATCACCCCTCTGCCTAGCTGTCTACAAACTGCGCCCCCGTCTTTTAAATGTCTCTTTTGGAAGGTGTTTGACTCTGAGCTGTTGGCGCACTACGAATAAAAGCAGGCAGTAATTATGAAAGTGTGGTCGGGGGGGGGCAAGGAGCAAACGCAAGAAGGCCACACTAGGGGTTTTAATTGCGCATGGGGTTTGTCTCTTCAAGTGGGCAGTCGCCTTTTTTCCAGCTTTCTTTGCAGGCTGTGTCCTTTGAGTTGGTGGATACTCTTAAAGGTGTAAGTTTGGGGATGTATGCAGACTCTAAGAGCAGTCCATCCCTGAAACTGCTGCTTCCTACTTACTTCCAGCCTCTGTATGTAGATTTGTGGAAAGGTGGCAAAATAGGAGTCTTGCTAGAATCCAAACTCTGATACAATATGAACTTTGGCATAATAAGCGAGACTATATTTACAGCTCTGATATGAAAGGGACACTTGCGCTATTTAGTGAGGTGACAAAGTATTAAAGGGACACGTGATTTTTATACAAGGCAAATAGGCTTCTGAAGCATCCCATCCCTTCGATGAGTAGATTTTATAAAATTCCACAGCCCTTCACTGTAATCGGAGATTAGCGGCTATATATTAGATTTTCGTATTTCAATTCTTTGTTTTTGCGAAAAGTAGACAAATCTAGAAGCAAGTTTCATGTACAGTTAACAACATTTGCATGTTTCCAGAACAAGGCTGGGGAGACTATAAAAGATCAAACAATAATTGCTATGTGTTCAGCCAGAAAAAAGGGAGAAGGATTAAGTCCAATAAGGACTCTTCTTACAAGGGGGCTCAAGGGAACGATAAGAAAATTTTCCCTGAACATAATGGTCCCACCCTCTCGCCAACTGACAACTGTGACATGTTAGCTGTAAAGAAACGTCCCTTTCAACGCAAAAAAACTGGGATGGGGGCAGAGGGGGTATATCCCTTGAGAAGAAAATCCTCCTAACCAACCCACATGCAGCAAGAAACAAGCATTGGCATAGCCAATAGGTCTCGCTTTTGGGACCTTATAAGTATTTAGATATGCAGCACAATATCCTTGGTGCAACAACATCAACTGTTGCATGATTAAACACTTATAAGGTCCCAAAGGCGAGACCTATTGGCTATGCCAATGCTTGTTTGTTTTGCTCTTTATTAGTGTTTTACGGGACCTCCGCTCCGTGCTCTTCTTTATTATTCATTTAATTAATACTTTTTTTTAAACCGGGATGCTCCCACTACCCCTGCAAGTATCGTCAACTATGTATTTTGTTTTGCATTCCCCATCGGAACCTGCTGAATCATGGTATATAAACCCACAGCATGGTACAGATTAGGAAGAGTATGGCGGCATGAGTAAATCTGCAATCCCTGCCATTCCAGCACTGCTTGAAGGTCTGTGTCTGTAGTCCAGAGGAAGGCGGCTAATTAGCGCCTGCCGTAACACCGCTACCCTCTGTTCTTTGGAGAGACAGCTAGGTGGTGAAAGCTTGAAAGCGGGCACTTCCTTCCATGATGCCACCGCAGTGTAAAAGAGCTTTGTTTTCTCTCCTGTGAAGTGGCTACAGTACGCATCGGGGTTTCCGATCTACTGCTCATGTTGATGGCTTCCATTGAAACACAGGTTACTTCACGTTAAAAAATGTTATCACTTGAATAATCGGAAGGAACAGAACAGATTCCAAACCCTTTGGTCAGCTTCTGAAATCACAGGACGCAACTGCACGAGCACATACCTCTGAAAAACAAATGCAGTGGTAAAACTATAAAGAAGTAGAACATGATGTGAAGTCGACTATAAATCATATATGAAGTTTTAGAGGAAGAAGTTTCTGCTGATTGAAATGTGGCACCAGTAAACTGTAAAGCATGCACTTTAGACCGGATTGTTTTGGGGAAGACAAAGAACTGAAAACTTACATACACGTCTGATAACCAAGACAACAAGTGAAGCGCTGGACAGCAGAGACGTCGGCAGCGGGGGCGAGCGAGCGCGGCAGCCTGGGCTTTTGAAAGCTGACCAGACGCTCGTGCGTCATGGCCTTTTTCCCCGCACGGCCAGCATGTTTCCAATTATCGCGCCCGCGTCTGGGCACGATAATTGGAAACGCATGTCTGCCGCGCGCGTAACCGCAGGTAAAAGGCCATGACGCACGAGCGTCTGGTCAGCTTTTCAAACTCCCTAACTATAAGTCTCGCAGAGCAGCGCTTGCGCGCTACTCGAGGCTCGACCTAAAAAGGGTGTACCTCTACTTCAATCAAGCGAGTGCAGTCAGTGAGAAGAAAATAGGGGAGGGTTCATGTAGTTTCACACCCTGGGGAAGTTAAGAAGACCCCACACCTCTTCAAATTGCACCCATTTGTTCTGCAGCATATAAATCAATTTTTGAAAAGCTTCCACTTCACTCATGCCCTCCAACCAGGTACAGAAGGTTGGGACCCTCGTTTTCCACAGTCGAAGGATAGCCACTTTAGCCAGTGCAGTAGACAACCATCTTTGTGTGGGAAGCAAGAGGTACCCGGTCAGTAGTGTCATGTAACAAGGCCATATAAAGAATCCACATCAGTCCAGTGGGCCCATTCAAGTTTGGAAACAGCTTAGTTATTTCAAGGAATCCTATAATTATTAGCAGGCACATTTTTGCATACAACAAATGTTTGCGAGACACTAGAGACCAGAAGGAACAGCACCCGACTACTCCTGTTTTCTGTTTTTCTGTCAGTTGTATATATTGGCAAATATATATGTAATTCACATGCAGTCATATGTGGATGGGGGAAGAAAGTGCAGACGACGCAGTGCTCAAACTTGGAACAATATTTAACAAGCATTTGCAATGCAATAGGTCTAGCATTTGCAAGAGTTTAAGCTATTGGTATTGTAAATGAAAATGCCTTTTATTTATCTGTTTTGATAATTAACACATAAATAAAAGGCATTGTCATTTATAATGCCAATAGTTCAGACTCTTGTAAATGCGAGACCTATTTCTCTTCAAAGAAGCAGCCGCCATTGTCCCGGGCTGCTTGGAAAGTGAAAGCACGCATGGCGCGCTGAATGTTGCAGGAAAGCATGTTGTGCCTGCAGTAGGAGAAACTCATTAGAGAAAATGGTGCTTACAGTGGAAGCTACATCCCTGACTGACACCTGTCATTGCAAGCATCTTCCGCTCTGTTGCGGGGACTGGTAATACGACACCCAGAGGTGTTGTGATAAAGCAGCCGCAGGCATAGCCTGCCTGATGACAGTCAATCAGTCCCCTGGCTGACGCACCCACAGAAAAAGTTGACACGCCCAAGATCTTTTTCCGGGGCAAGCACCCAGCTCCAGATTCTCGGGGATAGGCCATCAGCAGGCAAAACTGATATAGAGTTCCTTGTGATGTTACAAAAAGTCTGATTTTTGCTGCTGAGAACTCCTCTAATTAAATAGATTTGCCTATACTATCCGCCTCTGTCTCTTTAACCCCTTCGCTGCTAGGCCTTTTCCCCCCCTGTGCTAAGCCTTTTTTTGGCTATTTGGGGTAGTGCGCGCTTAGGCCCCTGTAACTTTTTGACCACATAAGGTATCCACGCCAAATTTGCGTCCTTTTTTCTAACATCATGGGGATTGTAAAGGTACCCAGGGTTTGTGGATTCCCCTGGAGGGAACCCAGAAATTAGCCAAAATACAGCAAAATTTTGTTTTTTGGGGAAAAATGCGAAAAAGGGCTACAGATGAAAGCGTCTTGTTTTTTCCCTGCAAATGGCATCAAAAGGGGTTGTGGTGCTGAAATCACCATCTTCCCAGCTTTCAGGGACAAAGCAGACTTTTGTCAGAAAACCAACTTTTTTACACAGTTTTGGCATTTTTCTGGGACATAGCCTATTTTTGCTATTTTTTGTGCTTTCAACCTCCTTCCAGTTAATGGTAGAAATGGGTATGAAACCAATAATGGATCCTGAAAAGCCATACATTTCTGAAAAGTAGACAAAATTCTGAATTCAGCAAGGGGTCATTTGTGTAGATCCTTAAAGTTTTCCTTATAGAAACTAACAGTTAAATGAAGGAAAAATTGAAAATTAGTTGAAAAAAAAAACAGCCATTTGTGTCAATGTTTTCACCTGTAACTTCTTCTAATTATGACAGCTATTTGAAAGCAATATACCGTTATATCCGCTGGACCTTTCTGGTTGTGGGGATATATAGGACTTGTAGGTTCACCAAGAACCCGACAGAACCCAGAGCCAATAACTGAGGAGCATCTTGCAATGGTTTTTTATTATGTACTGGGTATATAGCAATTATTTTGGGAAAATGTATACATGGAAAAATTGTTATGAAAGACACCTATGTATTTCTGAAATGGGAACAAAATGTAGATTTTAGAAACAGTAGATATTTGCACATTTCCGAAATTGGGAGTACCCATACTAGCATGAGAATTATAGGTCATTTTTCAAAATGACTTATTTTTTACACATTGTCTTTCATTTGGAAGGCAGAAATGCATCGAAAGTCAATAGGTAATAACAGTTGCTCTACAATTCTGTGTTACCCTAAGTCTCCCAATAAAAATGGTACCTCACTTGTGTGGGTAGCCCTTGTGCCCACAACAGGAAATGGCTCAAAATGCAACGTGGACGTACCACATTTTCACAATGAAAAATTACCCTTTTTTTGCAAAGTGCCTAGCTGTAGTTTTTGAACCCTAGCTCTGCCGGCACCTAGGGAAACGTAGCAAACCTATACATTTTTTAAAACTAGACACCCAGGGGAATCCAGGATGGGGTGACTTGACTGCCTCTCACCAGGTTCTGTTACCCAGAATCCCTTGCAAACCTAAAAAATTGTCAAAAAACCCACATTTTCCCCACATTTCTGTGGTGGAAAGTTCTGGAATCTGCGTGGATCCACAAATTTCCACCCACCCCGCGTTCCCCAAAGTCTTCCGAGAAAAATGATACCTCACTTATGTGGGTCGGCCTAGTGCCCGCGACAGGAAACGGCGCAAAACGCAACGTGGTCACACCTCAATTTCGCAGTGAAAAATGACCCTTTTTTGGCAAAGTGCCTAGCTGTAGTTTGTGAACCCTAGCTCTGCCGGCACCTAGGGAAACCTACCAAACACACACATTTCTGAAAAGTAGACACCCGGGGGCTTCCAGGGAGGTATGGCTTGCATGGATCCCCCAACCTTTCCTTACCCAGAATCCCCTGCAAACCTCAATTTTAGCTGAAAAATCACTTTTTTCACACATTTTTGTGTGGGAAAGTGTGGTATTACTGGCCTCACACAAATTTCCTACCACCCAGCGTTCCCCCAGGTCTCCTGATAAAAATGGTGCCTCACTTGTGTGGGAGGCCCAAGTACCCGCGACAGGCAAGGGCCCAAAACGTAGTGAGGCAACATCAAAATTGCCTATCTCAAAACCACCTGGTTTTGCAAGGGGGGTCACCTGGGTTTTTGGCCCCGTGCTCGGCGGCCATCTAGGGAAACCTACCAAACCCACACATTTCTGAAAAGTAGATACCCGGGGGATTCCAGGGAGGTATGGCTTGCGTGGATCCCCCAACGTTTGCTTACCCAGAATCCCCTGCAAACCTGACATTTTGCTGAAAAAATCCCTTTTTTCACACATTTTTGTGTGGTAAAGTTGTGGCATCACTGGGCTGACACAAATTTCCTACCACCCAGCGTCCCCCCAGGTCTCCCGATAAAAATGGTGCCTCACTCGGGTGGGAGGCCCAAGTACCCGCGACAGGCAAGGGCCCACAACGTATTGAGGCGACCTCAAAATGGCCTATCACAAAACGACCTGGTTTTGCAAGGGGGTCCCATGACGTTTTGGCCCGGGGCTCGGCGGCCACCTAGGGAAACCTACCAAACCCACACATTTCTGAAAAGTAGACACCCGGGGGATTCCAGGGAGGTATGGCTTACGTGGATCCCCCAACGTTTTCTTACCCAGAATCCCCTGCAAACCTGACATTTTGCTGAAAAAATCCCTTTTTTCACACATTTTTGTGTGGTAAAGTTGTGGCATCACCGGGCTGACACAAATTTCCTACCACCCAGCGTTCCCCCAGGTCTCCCGATAAAAATGGCGCCTCACTAGGGTGGGAGGGCCAAGTACCCGCAACAGGCAAGGTATACCAAATGTAAGCCTTACGAATAGCAGTGTAAGGTTCCAACCTCTGATCTACTCTATCAACACCACCCATGTGCTTATTGTAGTCTAAAATGCACACAGGTTTGCGCACTTCAGCAATCTGACCCCAAACAGCCACAGGTGAAGTACTCTCGTCATGGATGGTAGTCAGCATGTACACATCCCTCCTGTCCACATATTTCACAGCTAGCAGTTCCTCACTACGCAAGGCACTGCACTGTCCCCTCTGAAGTTTTTTGCAAACAAGCTCTTTTGGATAACCTTTACGGTTAGAGTGGATTGTGCCACAAGCAAAAGTGTCCACTTTGAACAATTCCTTAAACAATTGCACAGCAGTGTAGAAGTTATCAAGGTACAAATGGTGGCCTCTGTTAAACAGTCCTCTAGCAAGATCCCACACAATTTTCTCTGAAACTCCAAAAGTGGACGGACAACCAGGGGGGTCAATAGTGGAATCCCTACCAGTGTACACACGCAAATTAAAAACATATCCTGTCCTACTCTCAGACAACATATACAGCTTAATTCCATAGCGTGCCCTCTTGCTAGGAATGTACTGCCTAAAAACCAAACGGCCCTTGAACAGGACCAAAGACTCATCAATAGATATTTCTTTCCCTGGAGTATAGATCTCTGAAAATCGATCTACAAAGTGATCAAGAACAGGCCGAATCTTAAAAGACGGTCACATTCAGGGTGATCTCGTGGCAACGCCAAACCATTATCAACAAAATGCAGCATCCGAAGCAAAAGTAAATACCGATCACGAGTCATAACTGCAGGAAATATTGCCATTGCCATCAAGGGACTTGTAGACCAATATGAACCCATGGACGGCTTCCTTATCAAACCCATCAAAAAGTCAAACCCCAAAACTTCTTCATCTCTTCCAGATTTGTGGGACTCCACCGGGTAGCTCTAGAATGGGGCCTAAGTCTGGCACTGTTGTCCCTCAAAAACTGTTCAGCATACAAATTAGTCTGCTCAACAATCTCACCCAAAAATACATCATCCATAAACAACTGAAAATACTGTATAGGCAAATAATGTTCACAATCCACTCTACACCCTGCATAACCACTAAAGGCAGGCAACACCGGCTGCACCATGTTTGGATCAACCCAGAGTCCAGCACTTCCAGTAGGAAGCCTAGCAGCCCCAGGCTGCAATCCAGATGCCTCTTGCACCATCGGCACAGTAGTATCCTCCTCTAAAACAGGCACTTCATCTGCACTGAGAGTATCTTCATCATCCGATGATTCCATGTGGAGAGAAAACTCACTGCCTGAATCTTCCCCTCCCTCCTCTCCCTCAGACGCACTGTCAGTCTCATAATCCTGCTCAGAGGAAGATTCAAGAAGCAAACCAACCACCTGCTGAGCAGTCATTCTACGGCTAGCCATAATGCTTACTAATAAAGGTTACGTGTCAAACAAGTCAACAACAACAACAAACCCTTTGTAAAAAAAAGAAATAAACAAAATGTAGCTTTATTACAAAGACCTATATACTCCAACACTATACCACTCACGTGACAGAAGCAGCTAGACTCACCACCACCACCTACTCTGCACAGACACAGTAAGGATCAACAATATCCCACTAAAAAAGAAGAAAAAAAAAATTACACATAAGACAATGCAAAACATCGCAAAGAATTTCATGCTCTGAACACTAACAAATATGCTGCCATTATGACACCACTTACAAAAAAATTCATTCATGCATGACAATAATACTCATTTGGAGTACACACAACAAAAATATTTTTCTTACCAAATAAATGCAATTACGCAAAACTGCAGAACAACCACTGCCGAAACCGCAAACAGGAATCAAAAGCTTTACACTAGAATAAAAAGGAGAAAAAAAACATTACAATCACATATGCAAATAATGCACCAGTCCACACACAATCCACCAGCCAAGCTAAGGGGTAGGTGGGCCAAAGAGTATAAATAAAATATTCACCCCCGTAAAAGGGGAGCAACCCTTGCCCTTTTGGCCACTCCCCAACACAAAAATTTAAAAAACCCTGGTGTCTAGTGGCTTCTGCCCTCCTTGGGGGCAGATGGGCCTAAAAACATACTGCTATTCTGCCACCCAAGGGGTCACTCTCCACAAATAAATGCCTGGTGGACTAGTGGGAAGATACCTTTATCTTCCGCACACGATCTCTCACTACTCAACTCTATTCACAACTGGATGTTAGCTCACCAACTCATTCTGAATCCCGCCAAAACTGAATTCCTCCTCCTCTCTACCTCTCTCTCTCTCTCACCTCCTCCTGTTCAATCTTGGATGGATCAGCTGAACCTACTCAACAACAAACCCATCATTGTCGACAGCGCTAAATCCCTAGGTGTCATTCTTGACAAAAGACTCAACCTAATCTCCCACATCAACTCTATTGCTAAGAACGCACGTTACCAGTTGCGCCTTCTATGGGGGATCCGTCGGTTCTTCCCGGAGAAAGACTTAAAAACCTTGGTACAATCTCTGGTTCTCAAGACTGGATTATTGCAATTCTCTTCTGACGGGCCTACCCAAATCCCACCTCTCCCCTCTCAAATCCATCCTCCATTCAGCAGCTCGCTTCATTTCAGGGTCTAAACGAAGCGACCACGTCACTCCTATCCTGTCCTCTCTTCGATGGCTTCCGATCGAGGCAAGATCTATTTACAAAACTGCCTGCATCACACACACAGCCTTACACACGTCCTCCCCTCGTTACCTGGCGAATAAATTGAAATTGTCCGGTGGCTCTCGCCCTTCTCGCAATGCGAAAAAGCTTCTGCTTGAGCCCCCCCCCCCGTCTTCAAAAGGGAAAGATCGATGGCGCAATCCTTCTCAGGCAATGCGGTGAGAATCTGGAACTCGCTTCCCCCATTGCTCCGTGCCACCTCCTCTACCCGGATCTTCAAAGCTGACCTCAAATCTCTTCTCTTCCAAAGACACTTTCAGAACTAATACTTTCACTCTCAGCCCCCTCTAGGAAGTTCGCTCTTCATTGTAAATTTGTACTTTTTCCTGTACATTCCTCACCCTTGCGTGCTGTGCTGGATTTGTGTACCCTTCATTTAATTCACGCCTCTCTACTCCCTCAAGGAAGTTCTTCCACTATAGGAAATTCTGTACTCCATGCCTATAGAAGTGCCTTCCCAGTGTGTTCTGCCACTTATTGCAGTATTATACCTCTATTTGTATTTTGTATCTCATGTATCATGCACAATTGTCACTTTTTCCTCATGTAATGTAACGCTTGCTTTTGTATTATGCTCACTTGTAACCTTCTCATCATGTAATGTTACTGTTCCTATTGTGAAGCGCTCTGACACCTTCGGGTAAAGCCCCGCGCTATATAAAAAAAACTGCCCCCCCTCCCCCCCAGGGGGGCAGAGCACCAAAAACATAAGGCCCGCAAAAGGGGAGCGACCCTTGCCCAAGGGGCCGCTCCCCAAAACAGTATTTTCCGTTTTTTTTTAAAATTCCCTGGCGTCTAGTGGGCATTCCTGCTGCATGATCGCATGATCGTGCAGCAGGAATGCACAAAGAGGCCTCTTCTGCTTCAAATCCCCCTCCCCGGAGCCAAAACTAACCTTATTCCTCAACGCGCTGGAAGCAAATGACTTCCAGCGCGTCGGGAACAAAGGAAACCCCCAATGACGTCAGCGCGCCTCGCGCGCTGACGTCATTGAGGGGGGAGGCGGGGAAGCCCTTCCCCTGCCTTCCCCCAAAAAACCCGACGATCGGATTCCCACGGGGGGAGCGCCAGCGCTTCCCCCGTGGGTGGTCTTATGACGAGCTGGACTAGTCATGAGCACACGACCACTGTGTGCCATGACGAGTCCAGCTCGTCATGAGCATCGAAGGGGTTAATAAAATCTTGATTTTCTCTGCCTATTTTAGAAAAGGCTTCATAGCCTAAAGACACAAATAAGAGTTGTCGGCATTACTCGGCTCCATAATGACCAGGTTATCGATTCCAGAAGGATGAAAAGTTAAGTCAAATCTACTGGTCGTTGAAAATGTCGACACCGAACATGTCCCTAAACCCCTGCACCAGAAATGAAACTGTCCAATAGTCCTGAATTTGACAGCCAAACGCAATGGACGGTCTGTGGGGTGAAAGGCCAAGCTGAGCACATGACCGTTCCTGTTGTGTTACACCACCATACAAATGCCCCAGCTTTCTGAAAGGTGTGTGAGGTGAAGGGTTCGCCCTCCATGAGCCCAATTGGGTAACCTCAGTCTGTGACCAGGGTGCTACGGATCTTTGAGGTGAAAGGTCACCGTCCAACAGACAATTGCTGAGGGCAATCACATTATCACACCGACCCCCTCCTCAAACAGAAACGCGTTCAAAGGTCTCTATAAAGGGAGGCTGCCTAAGACCGCTTCGTCCTCTGAAGTCGTCACAGACCTCTCCCGCTCCCACAGAAGCAGTCGTAGAGCACCACCTCTACATATACGGACACAAGATGCGACGGGTCTGGTCTAGTTTGTGCCGAATTTGCTCTGAGTGCAGAAACTTTCCCTGATATAAGGTACAGTTCATGCATGCCTCCTAGAATGTACGCCACACCGTGTCCCTAATCTGCGCATCCTTGTAAAGATGTCTGAGAGAGAGAAGCACACCCACCGCACAGCCCTGCTAGAATTGTTGGCGGAGACCTCTTTATCAGTGGCGTGGATTCCACCCCCAGATCCAATAAAATGTTTGAATACCCCACTCCTGGGGACAGTGTGGTGCAGCATGCGTCCGTATGTGCAAATCACCGCAGCATAATAGCGTGAATATGCGCCCCCCCAACCACCCGGCTGGGAAGTAGGTGTAGATGCTTGCTTCACCGGTGCATTGTGTGAAATCCATTTAGTAATGACTCAGTGCTCCCATGCCGAGTCTGTAGATGTTCCCTCAGTAGTGCAACGCCACCTCTGACAGTGCTGTGGGCCCACGCCCACGTCCCCCAGTAGAACAGTGTCCTTACACTGGGTCTGTGAAGGACCCTTCAGTAGTGCAACGCACCCCACCGCCACCCGGACTATCCTATGAACCCTGCCCCACTTCCCCTTCGAGTGCAGTATCTCAGCGCCCTCACACTGGGTCCGTGGATGCCCTTTCCGTGGTGCACTGACACTAGACAACAGAGCTGTGTCTGCGGACCCCCACGCCCGGCAGTGTTTGAATGCGGAGAGACGCCCGCGGCAGCCCCCGCCCCTTTTCTGTAGATCATGGCCAGGCTGGTCTCGTGCAGGAAGCGCGCCCGGCGGTGCTTGAAGAGCCAGATGGTGAGGATGAGCAGCTGGGTGAAGGTCAGCAAGCTGACACTGTCCTGCCGGTGGCACTCCTCCGCCTCCTGATCCGTGGCGATCCCCTCCATGGCGCTGCTGTTTTCCTCCTGTCCCAGCAGCCCGGACACTCCCAAGGCCAGGGCGAGCAGCAGCCGCCGCCGCAGGGCCGGGGCCAGCATGGCCGGGAGAGGGAACAGGGTCGCCGCCTCCTAACCAGCCGCTTCGGATAATAACTGCGGCGTCCGAGTCCCCTATCCAGAGAGCCTAACAGGGACAGCGCCAGAACAGCCAGCCCCCTCTCTCTCCCGGCCTCTCAGAACACCCGAGCCTGGGGCTTCCTTCTCCTCACTGGGCCGTCCCTTTGTGGAGCTCGGTACCGGCCCCTGCTCGCAGTCCGCCCCTCGCAGGGCTTTCTTAAATCTCACACTAAAGACATCCCAGGTCGGAAATGCAGCAGCCATTCCAGAGGGACCCACCAGCCAAATAAATACATACAAACAAGCTGTCGCCATTCCGCAAAGGCAGCTGCTTGTTTATATTTGCATTGCGCTTTCACTTTAACAATAGCTGCCGCCCCACACAGCACTCGCGGGGTGGGGCGGCAGCTATTGTTAAAGTGAAAGCGCGATGCTTAAATAAACATGCGGCCGCCATTGCCAAAGCCGAATGAAAGAAAGAAAAAAAAGAGTGCTTACCGACTAATGAAGGAGGCAGTGTAAGGCCGCAAGTAAAAGTTCCAGTGATGATGGGCGGTCACAAAAGGAGACAGGGCGGTAACAAGGAGGGGCTAAGAAGCCTCATTATCAATCGGAAGCCAGCACTTACCATGGACAATGACACCAGCCAATAAAAAATATGGGTGGGGCTTCCACGACACTTCCACAACATACCCTACTACAGCATGCCTCGCAGAGCGAGCAGCGCATGCGCTGCAACGCTAGGCTCGACCTAAAAATACATATACATGAAGACATTGTACAATCCCCTAGTTTTGCACAATATTCCTCTTTATCAATCTTGTGGTGCTGTGAGATAAATCACAGTCCCTCCTGCTCATAATTCCAACAAAAACCAAGGGGGGTAGGTCGACGTTTCGACCCTGTGTAAATTAAGGGGTCTCCTCAGGACTAAGTCATCAGACCATGCAAACCTGCAAGTGATAAAGACAGAAACCAGATACCATCCTTAGTCTTGGTTACTAATCGAGTAATGGCCTACCACTCTGCCAATGGTGAAGTATAAAGAAACAAGGTCACTCGCTAGCATGTGAGTCTGGTTGAAATTTTGTAGTAATGTCCTTACTATTCAGTACTTTGAATGTAATAGTATGAGATCGAATCAAAATATGCATATCTCATACAAGACCCTCTCTCACCACAAAGTGCTTGCAGTCAAGCAAACTATTGTAAGTGCATCAATAACACCAGATGTGTACACCGACCTTGGGTACGTATTTTCCGAAGCACAGCAATTTCCTTCAACGCGTGTATCATCTATCGACCTCGTGTGTGTGAATTTACTTGTGTTTATGTTGGTACGCGATACTAGCTCAAGCCATGTGTATCAACATAACGTCACCAATATATATGTAACTAGGCCAAGCGTGCTGTCAGGGCACTTCCAAAGTCCTATGTCTGCCTAATCATATGCCAAATTTGTTGCTGTATTAGAATTTCTATAAGGGGATTGCCTCACCCTGGTGGCCATTTGGTAATCAGAATATCTGGAGAACTAAGTAGAGCTTACAATAGTTCTTCTACCACGACTTGTTTATCTTACTGGCCTTTGATAATTGGTCCTTAAAAGGTATCAGGCAGGGCATTGTATCACCTTTGTGGGTTGATATCTGTGAAGCAGTCTTAAGATGACACTAGCCCTTGTTGAAGAATAGATGTACTCTATACTGGGTTTGAGAGTGCGAGAGCTCTTGTAAAGCAAGTGCATTGCAAAACTGTTGGGGAATATGGTGAGATTCTGTTGACATTACAAAATGTGTCGAGGCTATTATTCAAAGTGGTTTATGTGTTACAGGAATCACCCCATAGATGCAACCATGTAATTCAATTGTTGTTTTTTATATGTTGTAGTTTAGCTTGACACAAAATATGTATATTTTCTTCTCCAAACCGATAAATGTGTTTTGGAAAGCAGTACTCTAATATGCAGTACGCTGTCTGACCATCGGTAGTAAAAAGACTAGAAAAAATTCATTTACGCGTCTGCTTGGTTATATAATGGACTTTTTTTAATATGCTGTATAGAAAGTATGTTTTTCTTTCAGAATTGGGGATAGAAAGCTCACAGTGATCAGCTAATAATAAACAACTGATTGGATGGAATATTCGTATTTTGGTTACATTTGCTGGTAGGACTACGGTATGACCCAAGAGGACAGGTTAAATTAGTATACTTTTATTGTTAAAATCGATTTTTTCACTAGTTGAAATCTATAATTCCTTCGAATTATGTACTTGTGTGAATTATGGAAAAGTAATTCACATGTATGACATCCTTTGTGTCGACTGGGAGATTTTCAACTGATTTTGTTTCCGCTATAAAGATAGGGTGTCTGAGCACGCACACAAATATTTAGAATTATGCACAATTGTATGCGTTAGTGTGGAGTACAAGGAATAGATGAGGAATTAAGGATTCTAATTATAGGATGAGAATGCAGTGAAGAATACGTTGCTGGGAAATACCAGTGGCCTTTTAACATGATGATGAGGAGATAGTTTGAAATATAGCACTAAAACTGGAAACGGTGAATTTAAGAGTTGTAATGTGGACATTTAAGTGCACATATATAAGATAAATTCAGATGGATACTTCTAACTGCAGAGTTCTCACCTTTTGGAATATTGCACAGGCATCAGACTGGATCCAGAAGCTTGTCAGCTATGCTCCTATGTGCCCCTAGGGGTGCCTTGTGGCTTCGTACTGCAGCAGAAATATGCCGCATATAAGTGCAACCCCTGTGTTCTGGCATCAGTTCCTTTCATTCTGCCCTGTCAATGTGGCTGGGGATCTCCACTCCCTAAAAAGAACAGGCATTTGCAATGCATTAGGTCTCTCATTTACACAACTCTTGTAAATGCGAGACCTATTGCATTGCAAATGCTTGTTTGTAAAAGCGCCCATGCGACGCTTTCACTTTAACGTCGGCTGCGCCCTTTTCCTTAGACGAGCCGTGTCTAAAGAAAGGGGAGCGGCCTCCATTAAAGTGATAGCGTGGTATAGGGCGCTTTTACAAAAAAAAATGACTGAAAACAGGATACTCTACTGATAATGAACCACTTGGCAGAATCATTGATTGCCAAAGCAGACAATCTCAGTCAGTGGCGGCTGGTGGATTATGAATGGCGTCTAGATCCTAAGGTGGCACTGGGCATCTTCAAACAGTAGGAAGTGCCCGGACTGGAACTTTACATCACCATCAAGAACATGCAGTGTCAAATGTTTCGTGCATTAGAGTTTTTGCAACGAGACTTGCTAGGAGATGCATTCCAGTATGAATGGGACATGGGTCTCCTGTATGCCTTTCCACCGTTTTCTTTCTTGCCCTGAGAAAATGATCAGGAACCCAGCCCAAGTCATCCTAAGGGCTCCGGGTTGGGCCAGGAGAGTGTGGTACCTAGAACTACTGGACATTAACATCTGCCCTCCAGTCAAGCTCCCACTTCGAGAGGATCTTCTGTTTCAGCAGGGCAGAGTCCTTCACCCGAACGTGCCCAATCTACACCTGAAGGCATAAAGATTAAGCTGCAGAAGTTAAGTTCATTTGATCTGCGCCCTGAAGTGGTGGACGTCATCCTTGCCAACATGCGTATTTTCACAAACTCCATTTACACTGGGCGCTGGGACTGGGTGCAGTCTGCTTACAAGCTAATCTTTTGAATGTTCTGTTATTTGTTTTGTTTTTGGCTCAACAAGGCTTTTCAATGGGCACTATTAAAGCATCTTTAAGCTTACCTGACCAACTGTACTTGTTTAAATCACCTGTCGTGAAGCAATTTCTTAAAGGTTTGACAAAAATGTACCCTCCCAAGCTGTTTGGGACGCCACAGTGGGAACTTGGCCTTGAAGTTTTTCATGTGTATGCCCTTAGAGATGCACAGCTGCTTGTTGCTTCTGTTCCTTAAAGACTGTCTTCCTCATTGCGATCACTTCAACTCGTTGTGTGAGTGAACTTTAGGCACTATTATTACAATTAACCCACACCATGCTTTTTCTGGACAACCAGGTGCTGAGGACCCGGGCGGCCTTCTCGCCTAAAGTTGTGACTTCTTTCCCCCACTCTCCCTGTGTTATTTGCCCTTTCTCACCCCTCGAATGAGGAGGGGAAGCTCTAGTGATTGGACCGCAAAACAGTATTAAGCTTTTACAAGGACTATTAGGTGGACAATCAGCTTTTTATGGGGTTTTCTGGGCGAAGAAAGGAAATGCTGTGCAGGAGAGGGCTCTGTCGAGGTGGATAGTCATCTGTATTAGGATCTGCTACACAATGGCCAAAAGGCAGCCTCCAGAAGGACCAGGAGCCCATTCCACCTGAACTAAGGTTGCCAACACTGCTTTGACACACGGATTGGCTGTCCTTCACATCTGCCAGGGTGTAACTTGGGCATCGGTGCACACATTCACGATGTGCTACTGCCTTGACAACCAGGTCTGATGGGAAGGACATTGCACCCGTTCAGTCTTACAAGACGTTTTGGTATGAGTCCACTCCACAGACTCTCCACTTTTGGACGGTACTGGTTTGATATCTATTCTAAAGATGAGTAATCATCCATCAGAAGAATAAGTTACTTTCAGAAATGTTCTTTCTGCTGGATACTCCAACCATAGATTCCTCACTGCCCTACACCTCCCAGTTCTGGGTAGGGGCCGCTTTTCAAAATCTGAAAGGTTCCCCAAGTTAGAGATCTGCACTTTGGTACTGACAATTTGTTAATGCTCTTTGTCTGAGGGCGCAGAACTCCAGCAAGAAACTGACAACAGCAGGAGCAGTGCTCAGCGGCTCTACTTTGTCATTTCTGGGGCATTACAGAGCCAGCAAGGAGCTGCACGGCACAACGTAGCGTTTTGCAGGAGCATTGCTGAACAGTTTAAAAATTCAATCTGATGCCTGGTAAATAGAGTAAGTGATAAATCTTCGGTTAGAGAATCCATCAGATTTTCGAAGGTAAGTAACTTGTTCGTTTGTAGGTGGGTAAAAATTTGCACAGTTAACGCAGCTTTATTTTCATGGTTTATGCTTGTAGGTCTTTGTGCTGGTTGTCTTTGGCCATGGAAAACACCATTCCATTTAGAATTCCTAGAATGTTCTGATGCTGTGGTTGGTAAGGCAAGAAATATTTTGACACCACTTGGCCATCGCATAGATTTTCCTGGTGGGGAACAGAAGATTATTTTGATTTTGTAATTAAGGGGATGATTTATATATTGGCAGGAGGAGTCATTATCGTCGCCATGGCGAAGTACTTTACTCCCTCCATGACAAGGGTACTCCTGTCGTATTTCGAGATGTCCGCTGCCCCTGCAGGCAATTCTTTCATTTCCAGGAACTGATGTCACAGTGGTTCCTGGAAATGCATTGTAAGTTTGACTGATGGCTCTGTCAACATGGAGCCGTCCATCAAACATAGAACTCTTTAAAAAAGTTTTTGCTGCCTCTTACTGGCACATGTTTAATGGTGGTGATGAGCAGTGAAAACTGTCAATCTGTCCACCCACTCTAAATTGGGAAGGCGGACACATAGCCAAACCCTACTGTTCTTACTCGGTTGGGCCGTCAGAGGTGCGTTTAGGTGGTGGAGATGGAGTAGTCACCGCCATCTACACACTGAAGGTCCACCTGACTCTAAATGAGTCGGACGGACCATCAGGTTGGCATAAAGGGTACTCTGCCGCTACTGCGACTGAGTACTCTTTGCTCCAACATATGAATCGGCTCCTAATTCTTTTGACTTTACAGCATCCTTTAAATCGTTTGCTTTTGTGTGCATCTAGTGATGGCATTTGGATGCTGTTCTTGGAATCGTAAGCAGGTATTTTAAATAGGGCTTTTGTCGATTGTGCTGTGTGAAATGTGAATTCTTATTTGGTAAAGCAATGGTTCACCGTTTTAGACAGTCTGGCTCGCTGCTTGCTTCAAAGCTGCAGGACATACTTTTAAAGAGACAGAGAAAATTGTATTTGGGCGATTAAGTCATGCAAGAGCCTGTCTGCTTTTTGTCGTTCAGAAAGGAGTCTATTAATAGCCGAGCAGTCAGTCAAAATGGAAGAAACTGCTGACGAGCTATGGTTAATTTAAAACTTGGCTTAGCTTTTGGAAACAATACAAATGGCGTATCTAAATTGAGCAGAATACCATTTTTATAAGGGTTATGATTTCTTGGACATATGCATTGTAGAATTGAACTAATTAAAACCATATGTTTGAGATTTGATATCCACGTCCAGTACTGCTGGGCACTGCATAATGTGCAATGTTTACAGAAAGGGATGTCAGACCTAACACATCTTTGGACTGAGTCTATTTTGCAGTCAAATCCACAAAATATATATATATATATTATCTACTGGCGGTCGCCAGTAGATAGTTATAGTTAGGACCTATTATCCATAGGAAATCCGCGACATTCTATTTGAAATAACGTTGGCGACGGTTGACGAATCTTCGCGAAAGTTTCCAACTTGTTGGGGCGCTCCGCTCCTACCCTGAAAGTCTCGGGGTGATATGTCAAGCGGGGGCCGAGAAAAAAGGGGGGTCCCAAAACGCGTTTTCCCCATTCATTTTTCCATAGGAACCTTTAGTCGCAGCTACAGCCCGAACTGCTGAACGGAATTACACCAAATTTGGCAAAGAGGTAGCCCTTGGTTCAGACTGGTGCCTTTTGCTTAAATGGTGTAAATCCGTTCAGTAGTTCCTGAGAAATTCACAAGTAAAGTCACATATATATCTATGGCCGAGTAGGGTCCGCGTACCCTCCCGATCACGAGCTGCATGCTAATTGGCTGTCAGCTGGCTGTCAACATTCCGATTCAGGAAGTGTTGGCAGCCATTTTGTCCCTCGGTAGAACCGAGGGACAGAAACAAGTGCGCAAAGCGCAAAAGGGAGCAGGGTAGAAACACCTGACCCCTAGGTCTGCTCAGGGGTCCCACAAGGACCCCTGGGCAGAAAAAGCATTTTTTTTTTTAAATCGGCAGGATGCGCACAGGGTGCGCGGATCCTGCCGATTAGAAAAAAACCCAGAAGAAACAAGTGCGCAAAACGCACAAAGGGGGCAGGGTAGAAACACCCTAACCCCCTAGGCCTGCTCAGGGGTCCCACAAGGACCCCTGGGCAAAAAAGCATTTTTTAAAAAAAATCGGCAGGAAGCGCCGAAAAAAAAAAAATCGAGCGCGGTCTCCGCGCTCGATGTAAATTTGCCCCCGGGTGGGCCAAGTCCCGGGGGCATGCTGAGGGGGTTTATTTTATGTATGGGGGCCTCTAGGGCCCCCAAGCCCGAGGACCACCACCCCCGGGGCTTATCATAAATGGTGCGGGAGGGCTTTGAGCCCTCCGCAGCCCCGAGGACCACCACCTCCCGGGGCACTAAGAAAATTGAAAATGGGGGTCCGTTTTGGACCCCAAGCCCCGAGGACCACCACCTCCCCGGGCTTTCAAAATGTAGGGAGGGCCGCGCGGCCCCCTCCTGGAGCCCTTGATGGCCCTGGGGACCGCCACCCCCAGGGCCGGCTCCTGCAGTGTCCCGGGGTGCCTTCCCGGGACACTGCTGTTTGCTATGACAGGACGGGAGCCTCGCGGCTCCCGCCCTGTCATAGCAAACTTGGTTTGCATTTTGAAAGAGAGAGCAGGAAACCTGCTCTCTCTTTCAAAATGCAAACCAATTAGCTTTCCACATGGGGAGCAGCATGTTAGCTGCTCCCCATGTGGAAAAGCAATGCCGGCTCCCATAGGACACAGGGAGCCGGCGGGACTGTGGGGGTTTGGGGACCCCCACAGTCCCCAACCAGAGGCCAGGCCCCGGGGGATGGGGTCCCCGGGGCCATAAGTGGCCCGGGAGGGGGCCACGCAGCCCCCTCCCCAAATAAAAAAATAAAAAAAAATAAGGGCAAGGCCGGCCCCGGGGATGGGGTCCCCGGAGCCTTAAATGGCCTGAGGAGGGGTGCCACGCAGCCCCCTCCATATTTTTTATTTAAAAGAGAGGCATGCCCGGGGGATGGGGTCCCCGGGGCCAATAGAGGCCCAGGGAAGGGGGCCACGCGGCCCCTTCCCGTTTTTTTTTTTAAATAAAACAAAACAAAATGCTCAGGCCCCGGGGGATGGGGTCCCCGGGGCCAAAAGTGGCCGAGGAAGGGGGCCACGCAGCCCCCCTCCCATTAAAAAACAAACAAAAAAAAAACGGCATCGTGCCGGAGGCCCGCCCCCTCCCTGCAGTACTCTGCAAGCGCGCCCGCTGGCGCGTTTTAAGAAGGGAAGTAATTCCCCTTGAATACTGGGGGTCCCTGGGGCCAACTAGCCCACCAGGAACCTCCAGTATGCGCCAGGGGCTGCCTTGCAGAGAGGTGTACAGAGGCCACGCCCCTTTTACACCTCTCTGCAACGCAGCTCTGTGGCGCTTAATGGAGGTAGCTGGTGGGCTAGTTGCACCCCAGGGACCCTCAGGATTCAAGGGAGTTAATCCCCGACTTAAAACGCGCCACGGGCGCGCGTTTGCACAGTGGTGAAGGGAGGGCGGGGCCTGAGGTGACATGTGTGCAAACAGGCCCCGTGGCGCGTTTTAAGATGGGGAATTAAATCCCCTTCAATCCTGAGGGTCCCTGGGGGCCAACTAGCCCAACAGGTACATCCAGAAAGCGCCACAGAGCTGTGTTGCAGAGAGGTGTAAAGGGGTGTGGCCTCTCTACACGTCTCTGCAACACAGCCCCTGGCGCATACTGGAGGTTCCTGGTGGGCTAGTTGGCCCCTAGGGACCCTCATGATTCAAGGGGACTTAATCCCCCAACTTAAAACGCGCCACGGGCGCGTTTGCACAGATGTCACCTCAGGCCCCGCCCCTCCCTTCACCATTGTGCAAATATTCCTCTAAAATCTGCCGAACTACGAATTCTGATTTACTCACCTGTTATCAGGAGAGACCTCAGTGCTGCATCTTTCAGCCCAGTACTAATCCTGAAAAGTAATTTTACCAGTAACTTGAATTTCCTTCCATAGGATATCATTGCCTGCTTTTTGCTGAAAAAGTTTCTAAGTGTTGATTTTTGAAACATACAAATATTCCTCTAAAATCAGCCGAAATACGAATTCCGATTTACTCACCTGTTATCAGGAGAGACCTCAGTGCTGTATCTTTCAGCCCACTACTGGTCCTGAAAAGTAATTTTAACCGTACTTACCAGTAACTTGAATTTCCTTCCATAGGCTAACATTGACTGGTTTCACTTGTAAATTCTTCTAAGTGTGGAGTTTTGGAACTTTAAAATATTCCTCTAAAATCAGCCGAAATACGAATTCCGATTTACTCACCTGTTATCAGGAGAGACCTCAGTGCTGCATCTTTTAGCCCAGCACTGACCCTGAAAAGTAATTTTAACCGTACTTACCAGTAACTTATATTTTCTTCCATAGGAATCCATTGTCTGGTTTTCAGCAGAAAAGTTTCAAAGTGTCGATTTTCACAAACTACAAATATTCCTTAAAAATCGCCTGTATGACTTAAACGCATCTTTCAACTGTTTACAGGAGATGCACCAGTGCTGGATCCAGGATCCAACACTGAGTAAGAAAAAGTAACGATAACAGTTTTTACCTGCTAAGTGAATTTCCTTCCATAGGATAACATTGGTGATTCTATGAGAAAAAGTTTCTAAGTGTCAACTTTTAAAATACAATAATATTCCTTAAAAATCACTACTGTAACCAAAACGCTTTTACTCAACTGTTTACAGGAGATGTCCCAGGACTGAATCTAGGATCCAGTCCTGTGGTTAGAAAAGTAATCCATAAAGTAACTAATTGCATTTAACTAGAAATTCACATTGAGCTGAATGTTGCATTGTGTTTGAAAATGTGTTGCCCATTGCAACAACTGTAACTACTGTACTTAAGTCTATTGCCTATGTGCAAAGTATTTAAACTAAAGTAATTCATTCTGAGAAAGTATTTTTGTAATGTATAATGTAATTACAATGTAATTTAAAAAATAAAATATGTAAAAAAAAATTGTTTCTAAAAATGTAGTAAATCAGTATGAAAAAATAAATATAACAATTAATACATTTAAAAATTGTCATTTACAAAACCTTTGAAATTCACTGAAAAAACCGTAGGTTTCAGACATGTTATAGTTAGGAATTAGCATTTAAAAAACCTTTGAAATTCACTGAAAAAACCATAGGTTTCAGACACGTTATAGTTAGAAATTAGCATTTAAAAAACCTTTGAAATTCACTGAAAAAACCATAGGTTTCAGGCACGTTATAGTTAGAAATTAGCATTTAAAAAACCTTAGAAATTCACTGAAAAAACCATAAGGTTTTAGGGACAGTTATAGTTAGTTGGACATTGCACTCGTACAAAACCCGTGAAATTCCCCGTTATAGTTAGTTCAGGTAACTATAACTCGCGCCCCCGCAATGCACTGCTGATGACGTCACATATTACATCACTCATGACATGGTCAGTGACATCACTGATGACATCACTGATGACATCACTGATGACATCACTGATGACATCACAGATGACATCACAAATGACATCACAAATGACATCACAAATGACATCACAAATGACATCACTGATGACATCTCAAATGACATCACTGATGACATCACTGATGACGTCACTGATGACATCACTGATGACATCATCCATGTGAGAATTTAATGCATCTTCTCACACCCTAATATAAGTTTTGATACACCCACTCTAAATTACAGACTGCCATTCTCAAAACCATACACACTCCAATACCAATAAGTACATACCCACTCACTGATTCTTAGGTCTACACACACACATCTACTCACTCACCCGTACAGTCACTCATACTTACAGTCACTCAGTACAGGACTATCATATGCACTCATACACCTATATAAACACTCACACAACGCAACTCATCCATAGAGGTACTCACACACCTAGTCAGTCATGCAAATAATTAATCACACTCCAATTTACTCACCTATACAGTTATACACACCAGCTCACTTACTCATAAAAATACTAGCACATTCTTACGCTCCTATGCAATCACTGATGCAAGCACACACTCATCCATATAGCCACTCTCACAATCACACACTCTCACTTATAGCCATTTATATACTCCAACACACATATATACTGCCTTTCACATATGTAGTTACTCACACATGTACCACTGAGATATACATTCAATCACTAACACACCCATACACACACTCACCCACCCATACAGTCCATCACAGACGCACTCTTGAAACCATGCACCCAGTGAATCACCCACTCACACATCTATGCACAGAGTCACACACACCCCACCCACACAAACACTGAGGCACCCATACAGATACTCAGAGAACCAATCCATAACCCATATAGACACTCATTTAGCTAGTCAGAAACCCATGCAGTTGCTTACACAACAATAGACAGACGGATACAGACATTCACACAGTTTAGTCACTCACCCATGCATCCAGTAAGATACGTTTAATCACTCACTTATAGACTCAGTCACGCACCTACTAAATCATCCATTCAGGTGCTTCTACACCCACTCATTCTTCAATACGCCTTTCCCTATATATATTAAACATATTTAAACTTTACAGAAACACAGTCACTGGATGATGTCATCAGTGATGTCATCAGTGATGTCATTTGAGATGTCATCAGTGATGTCATCAGTGATGTCACTGACCATGTCATGAGTGATGTAATATGTGACGTCATCAGCAGTGCATTGCGGGGCGCGAGTTATAGTTACCTGAACTAACTATAACGGGGAATTTCACGGGTTTTGTACGAGTGCAATGTCCAACTAACTATAACTGTCCCTAAAACCTTATGGTTTTTCAGTGAATATATATATATATATATATATACGCGCCTCAGGGATCAGTGGGGCACAAAGATGATTGCACTCAGCGTTCTTCTGAAGTACGCTGAGTGCAATCATCTTTGTGCCCCACTGATCCCTGAGGCACCGCCTTTTCATTGTTCACGAGACCCGTGCCCGCTGAATTGCACCAGCCCCATCAGGTGGACGTGGCCGGACTTTTAAGGGGCACACGCTTCTGATATATATATATATCTGTAATTTACATTGTATGTATTGATATCTAAATCATGCATATATGCCACATCTGTTTGCGAGTACAAAGCAGAGAATGTATTTAGCAATATACAGACCTAACTGTAAAGACAATTTTGCCCATTTACAACAATTTAATCATTTGGATTTTCTGAATTAATGAATAAGGGATTTAAAAACACAATTGGTATTTTAGTGGGTTTGCCACTACATGCTGGGGGATTCAATACAGTAGTGAAATCATGTTCATTGTAATTATAACATATGCTATTAAAAGCAACAATTTCTGTTACTGTTGGAGTGACTTTGTGGCAGGACATTGACCATCGGCCACATATTCTATATATTCTAGAGCTTGAAGGACTACTTGTAATCTTTGCGTGCTAGAACACTGTATGTTGCAGAGTTATTTCAAAGTAACTAAATTTTTGTCAGTTCTTTAGGTCTGGTGGCTATCTATGTGGATGTAGATCTGTTATCATCTTAGAGAACTGTTCAGTATGGGGTGGCAAAAACTACTGTATTTTGATTCAGGATAGTGTGATTTCTGGTGGAGTAATTAACAGCTGAAAACGGATTGGCACTCACTTATTCAGTCTCTGGTGATATCAGATATATGAGCCTACTAAGCTCAGTTGTCTGAGACCTATACATGTGTCCCGTCTCAAACGAGCATATCTTGCAACATCCCAATGAGCCGACTGAAAACTAACCTTTGCGCAACAGTCACACAGGAGCATCTTTCTGAAGATAGATT